>JAZHEH010000276.1:3838125-5117500 GCA_036589455.1 Ateles fusciceps
TGTTTGATGTTGAACTGGGGAGTTCTGTGTGACAGTTCTGCAGTGTCCCTCATTGGCCCTTTTGTCGTGGTTACTTGGCAGAACACAAATGCCATGCTTATCACATCCGTGGATGTAGAACAAAGCTGTGAGAGAGGGGGAAAAATGTTTGATGTTGGGCAGAATCCCCAGAAGGTCTTGGCAGACTGGAGCAATGGGCAGAACCCAAGGGAGAGATTTCACAGGAACCTGCATGATGTCTCCATGGGCTGGGAAACCATGTGTACCGGTTCAGGGAGGTAGGGAGTAGCATCCATTGGAGGGAGATGACAGCCCTGCCCTGTGCTCTTCAGACCATACCTAGGGCCTTTGGTTCTGAAAAAACCAAAAGAAAAAGAGAAGAATGGGGGAGCAGGCCAGGTGCGGTGGCTCACGCCTGTAATCCCAACACTTTGGGAGACTGAGGCAGGCAGATCACCTGAGGTCAGGAGTTCAAGACCAGCCTGGCTATCGTGGTGAAACCCTGTCTTTACTGAAAAATACAAAAATCAGCCCAGCATGGTGGCAGGTGCCTGTAGTCACAGCTACTTGGGTGGCTGTGGCAGGAGAATTGCTTGCACCCAGGAGACGGAGGTTGCAGTGAGCCGAGATCGCACCACTGCGAGTGACACAGCCGGAGTGACACAGTGAAACTCCATCTCAAAAAAAAAAAAAAAAGGATTGGGGGAACAGACTTGAAACTATTTCAGGCAGAGAATGGTAGGGGAAAATGAGGCTATTCTTTCTAAGAAGGGAGGACTACAGGTGTGTCTTGGGGGAGAGGGAAAGACCCTGGGGGTGCAGGACCACAGCTCGCAGTGGGGTCACCCTGCCTTGCGGGGCCCTGCAGGGCAGAGCTCCTGGCCAGGAGGCAGATTTTGACTCCTGCTGGGAACCCCCTTAAAAGCCACCCCAGGAATGAGCCCCATGAGCCGCCGTCAAGGCTGGCCTGCGGGGCCCTCCAGGTCTGCCAAGGCTGCCTGGAACTGAATGGACCTTGTGTGTGTTCTTTTAGTCTTGGAAGAGCATCCAGGACTTTGGGGGCCAGAGGAGTGGCCTCAAGTGAGCTCAGAAGTCCACACCTGAATTGGGCCTTTTTGAAAGTTGTTTTTTAATGGGCAATACATGCATGTGGCAGAAATGCAGAGGGCACAGATCTAAACCGGGAGCCTCATTTCTAGCCCCAGCTTTCCTCTCCAGAGACAGCTAGTGGTAGCTAGTTTCTTGTGTGCCATTTACAAGGATGTGTGTGCAGGTATACGCACAGGAACCACTTAGTTTGTATGTTTCTGAGTTTTTTATTAGCTTAGTACAGACACAGTAGTGTACCTTGATTAATAACGGTGGTCATTTCATCTTTCCGTATACAGAGCTGGCTAATTCCAGAAATAGCTACAGAATATCCATTGTTGGGTCTGTTGTGGTTTCTTTAACCAGCCTCGTTGGTGGAAGTTTAGGAGTTGCTGCAGATAACGTTGTAGTAAAATGGACGCCTGTATGACATTTCACACAGTTGTGTGTCTGGGAAAGATACTTCTAGAAGTAGACTTGCTGGGTCAAAGAGTGCGCCATTTTAAATTTTGACATCTCAGTATTTTTTTATTTTTATTTTTTTTGAGATGGAGTCTCACTCTGTCACCCAGGCTGGAGTGCAGTGGCGCAATCTTGGCTCACTGCAACCTCTGCCTCCCAGGTTCCAGCCATTCTCCTGTCTCAGCCTCCTCAGTAGCTGGGACTACAGGCACTTGCCACCACGCCCAGCTAATTTTGGTATCTTTAGTAGAGATGGGGTTTCACCATGTTGGCCTGGCTGGTCTCGAACTTCTGACCTCAGCTGATCCACCCACCTCTGCCTCCCAAAGTGCTGGGATTACAGGTGTGAGCCACTGTGCCTGTGTATTTTTAATTGGTGATTCCTTTACACATTGGTGAAGGTGAACATCTTCAGCTCCTTTTCTATAACTGCCAGATCTGTTCACATCATTTGACAGTTTCTCTAGTGGTTATTGATCTTTTTCTTATTATATTAATAAAACTTTTTTCCTAAGTTTTTTTCTCAGCTTTATTTTTTTAAATTTATTTCTTATTATGCTGAAATTTTATTTTATGCCTTTGGTTCTTGGGGCTACTTCTTTCATTGAAATCTTTGGCCTGGCTGGAATTTACTTGGTGTAAGGAACAGGGTGGTACCAGCTTTTGTTTCTTGGGTTTTTTCCCTGGCCTGGCTGTGGAGGGGCTTTTGACTTCATTCCTCTGGGAGTAGGCCAGGAGTGGAGAGTGTCTTTGGTGCTTAGAGGTCTTGCCTAGTGGTGTCTCCAGAGAGGAAGGTGGTAGAGACACCATCCTGGCTCTCCCTGCTCACGTGCGGGGCAGTTCCTCCTCTTAGAAGGTTCCTGGCCCACCAATCGTTCACATCCGCCAGGTTGCCTCCTCACCAGTGAGGTCTGAGAGTTTGGCAGAGTCTGGGCTGGGGCCAGGACAGGGAGGACTTTGCACTGAGAGCCAGCTCACCCAACCGTAGGGACATGAGTCATATCCTCTCTGAAGGTGGTGCCACCAGGGACTTCATCCACCACGTGCTTAGGGGCTCCAAGAGACTGAAAGCTGTGCAAGGAGTAGGTCCTTGGTCCGCACTACAGGGAGCCAGTTCCAGCTCTCTCCAAAGCCATAGTGCTTTGCCTACAGTCACCTCTAGACCCACTGACCCAAGCAAATGACCACACCCGTAGGGCTGAAAACCAGGCCCACCCTGTGGGGACCAGTGGCACCTTAAGGAAGTTCTTTAGCTTCCTTAAAAACAGCATGTAGGCTGGGTGCAGTGGCTCATGCCTGCAATCCCAGCACTGTAGGAGGCCGAGGCGGGCAGATCACTTGAGGCCAGGAGTTCAGACCAGCCTGGCCAACAAAGCGAAACCCCATCTCTACTAAAAATACAAAAATTAGCCGGGCATGGTTGTGCCCACCTGTCGTTCCAGCTACTCAGGAGGCTGAGGCATGAGAATCGCTTGAACCCAGGAAGCGGAGGTTACAGTGAGCCGAGATCATACCACTGCACTCCAGCCTGGGTGACAGAGTGAGACCCTGTCTAAAAAATAAAAATAGACCAGGTGCAGTGGCTCATGCCTATAATCTTAACACTTTGGGAGGCTGAGGCAGGCGAATCACCTGAGGTCAGGAGTTCGAGACCAGCGTGGCCAACATGGTAAAACCCTGTCTCTACTAAAAATACAAAAATTAGCCAGGCATGGTGGCAGGTGCCTGTAATCTCAGCTACGTGGGAAGCTGAGGCAGGAGAATCACTTGAACCTGGGAGGCAGAGGTTGCAGCGAGCCAAAATCACACCATTGCACTCCAGCCTAGGTTACAGAGTGAGGCCCTGTCTCAAAAAAATAAAAATAAATAAAACATAAAAAAAAAAACAGCATGTACCAGCTGGCCAACATAATAAACTCTTGCCCCCGCCCCCCCAAAAAATTAGCAGGGTATGGTGGCACATGTCCTTAGGAGGCTGAGGTGGGAGGATTACCTGAGCCCAGGATGTCAAGGCTGCAGTGAGCCATGACTGTGCCACTGCACTCCAGCCTGGGTGACAGAGTGAGACCCTGTCTCAAAATAAACAAAATCTAACATGCCCAATTTTCAAGGTAAATATGAAGGGCAGCTAGAATCTTGTAGTTGGATAGCATGGCCAGAACAGTGGCCTTCAAAGTGGGTTCCCTGGACCAGTAACATGACCTGGAAACTTGTTTAGAATGCAAATGCTGGTTCTACTGTCTCACAAACTCTTGGTGATGGAGCCCAGCAATGTGTTTTAACAATCCCATCCGGTGATTGTGATATGCATTGCAGCGTGAGACCCAGTGTGTCAAAAGAAACCGCTCACCCGAGACGAGCTGGTGTGATTGTTTGATGGAGCCTCAGGTTTCCTCACATGCCCGCCTGTCATTTGCCATTGGGTGTCTCTGCAAACTGCAGCAACTGCTATTTGCAAGAGCAGGCAGGTTGCACAATGTGGCTGTTGTCACAGCAGATCTGTGTCTCTCCTCGCAGTTTAGGTGGCATGGGACATTGCCAAGGGATCTGTGTTCAGAGACACTCCATGAGAGCAGGTGTCTCACTTGGCACCTGTCCAGGCCTCTCTTCTTTCCTTACTGACAGATCTGCAAATCACTTACTTCTCTTAGCAGCGTCTGCTGCAGAAACAGGGTGGTGGTGGTGCCTCATTTTCCATGGTTCTCCACCCTGCATCCGATGAACCTCCTGAGGGCCCTTCTTACTTCTAAGAACAGAGCTTCCATACATTACCAGCTCCCCTTGCCTGATGAACCAGAGGTTGGAAAATGAAGAAAGACAGGGGCCTCTGGCTTCCCCCTCTTGCTGGAGGGATGGCAGTAAGGGCACAGGAAGATAAATAGACAGACCTGGAGCCCTGAGGATGAGGCAGTGTGCCTCTAGCTCTGAGGTCGGAGCGCGGGCCTAGAGACACACTGCACCCTTGTCAGCAGAGGCAGGAGCAAAGCTTCAGTGAGAGGGGCTTTCAAGGAAACAGGCTCCTGGGCAGTGAATTCTGTCACTGTGGGTGGGGCTGGGGGTGTGGCCCTGGCCCAGAAGTCAGGCAGTATGCTGGTGGGTACTGTTTCTAGCTGGAGGCGCCCGCAGGAGACAGTGAACTGCTAGGACAAGCAGGGCGGATGAGCAGCTTCTCCTGCTGGGTCCTGGTTGTGGTGGTGACTGCTCCCTTGAGAAGATGGCTCCCACAGGTCCACAGGGGCTCCCAGGCAGAGCCTGAATGTGCTTTCCTCTTCTCTTCCAGATCTCACCATGAGCTACCCCGGCTATCCCCCACCCCCAGGCGGCTACCCGCCAGCTGCACCAGGTAAGAGGATCTGGGTGGGGAGGAGAGTGAATGAATGCTGCCTCTGTACAGTGGCCAGGAGTAGAGAGGGGGAGAACAGTAGTTTCCTCCTCACTCCCTTCTCCCCTCACAGCCCAGCCCAGCAGGGGTTTCCCTTCCTCTGCCATTGGGATAGGGGGAAGACTTTCCTCCTGGTGTTTTCATGTGGTCTGTGGTGTCCCGAGGCTTGAGGCTTTGCTAGGCCTCCCTGACCACCTGGGAGCTCGCATCTCTGCCTTTCCCCTTGTGGTGGGGGACTGGCAGAGGGCTAAAGGGCTTGATGTTGCTTTCAGGTGGTGGTGCCTGGGGAGGTGCTGCCTACCCTCCACCCAGCGTGCCCCCCATTGGGCTGGATAATGTGGCCAACTATGCGGGGGCAGTTCAACCAGGACTACCTCTCGGGAATGGTGAGTCCAGCCCTCCTGCCGAGGCAGCCCTGGGGCCAGAGGAATCAAAACTGCTGGCCTCCGGGCTCCAGAGTTGTCTACGTTCGTGTTGCTGTGGTGTGCAGTGTGTTGAGCTGCTCCTTAGAACAGGGTTTTCATCAGGCTTCTGCCCCCTCTGGGTCTCACTTTCCCCATCTGTAAAATGAGGGGAAGGGGAGTACAATGGACCAGATGATCTCGCAGGTCCCTTTCAGCCCTGCCGGCGTTAGGGCTGGGAGGGTGGTGAGGGTGTGTGCATGAGTGTGCATGCATGTGTTGGGTGTGAGTATCCACATTCATGTACCTGCGTGTGCATGTAGGTGTACGTATGGAGGGTTCTTCTGGTTAGGCCTGGGTGGGTGTGTGGCAGGTATCGGGCAGACATGCTACTTTTTAAATGTGTTGTTTTGCTTTTAAAATAATACATTTTGTGATCTAAAACAGATGTTTAGAGGAAATGATGTAACCAATACATACCCTAATTTGTGCCCGGCCCAGATCTAGGCACTGGGAATATGTGAATAAACAAACAAAAATCTCGGCCGTGCTGCATTTATCTTCTATGGGGAAGAGGCAGGCAGTAACTTAAGTCAATGATGTGACGTTACTGAAAGTGTAGGTGCCATGGGAACAAGATGAGCAGGGTAAAGGGGTCAGCAGTGGGGGTGGGGTGGGGTGATGTAGGGATAACGATTTTAAGTTGGCGGGAGGGTGGGTCTTGCCGAAAGAGGATGTTTGAGCAAAGACCTGCAGCAGCGAAAAGAAGTGCTGTGTGGATGTGTGGGGAATGCCAGTGCCCTGCGGTGCCAGGGGGCCTGAGGTGCTTGAGGACAGTGAGGAGAGGCCAGTGTGGCTAAAGTGGAAAGGCGAGGGTGTGAGATGAGAAACGAAGTCTGGGAGTCCCGCTCTTGCAGGGTGTAGGAGGCCATCCATCCTAAGGATTTAGGCTTTTATTCTTGGGGGAGTACAAATTCACCTGAGTATGCCTGCAAGAGGTGTCTGTAGGTAGCAGGCTGATGTGATGGGGATGCCTGCATATGGGACCCGTGCACCTTCTTGGGCAGTGAGCTCTTAACCTTCACCCAGGTGGTCTGGGATGGGAGGAACAGCCATGTGGAAAGGGAAGGCATCTCCCATCCAGAAGGGAATGAGGATCTCTGGTTTGGATCCAGCCGCATTGTTTACTGACTGTGTAGCTTTGAGCAAGTAAACTCATTCTGTGGTCAATGAAGTGGGTATAACGATACTTCATATTCCACAAGTGGAGATGCTGTGAGGACTGACTTGGCTAAAGTATGTAAAAGGGTGGAAGGACAGAGTGCAGTGGGGCCCGGTGGCCTCAGGCTCTGCTTTGTGTCCTTGCAGGCGGCCAGCATGTCTGGGACGTTTGGAGGAGCCAACATGCCCAACCTATATCCTGGGGCCCCTGGGGCTGGCTATCCACCAGTGCCCCCTGGGGGCTTCGGGCAGCCCCCTCCTGCCCAGCAGCCTGTTCCTCCCTATGGGATGTATCCACCCCCAGGAGGAAACCCACCCTCTGGGATGCCCTCATATCCGTCATACCCAGGGACCCCTGTGCCGGGCCAGCCCATGCCACCCCCTGGACAGCAGCCCCCAGGGGCCTACCCTGGGCAGCCACCAGCGACCTACCCCGGTCAGCCTCCAATGCCACTCCCTGGGCAGCAGCAGCCAGTGCCAAGCTACCCAGGATACCCCGGGGTCTGGGACCGTCACCCCCGCTGTGCCCCCAACCCAGGTAAGTGTCAGCCTACTGCATCCCTCGGTCCAGGCCTAGGCCCCAAAGGCTGGAGACACATGGCCCAGTAGATGGGGAGACAGGGAAAGGCACAGGCCTCCAGCTGCAACCTCTTGTTTTTTAGTGTTGGCCGGGTGCAGTGGCTCATGCGTTATCCCAACACTTTGGGAAGCTGAGGTGGGCAGATTGCTTGAGCCCAGGAGTTCAAGACCAACCTGGGTAACACGGTGAAACCCCATCTCTACTAAAAATAGAAAAAAAATTAGCTGGGCATGGTGGTGTGTACCTCAGGAGGCTGAGGTGGGAGGATCACCTGAGCCCAGGAGACAGAGGTTGCAGTGAGCTGAGATCACGCCACTGCACTCCAGCCTAGGTAACAGAGCAAGACCCTGTCTTTAAAAAAACAGAAAACAGGCCAGGCGCAGTGGCTCACGCCTGTAATCCCAGCATTTTGGGAGGCCGAGGTGGGCGGATCACGACGTCAAGAGATCGAGACCATCCTGGCCAACATGGTGAAACTCCATCTCTACTAAAAATACAAAAATTAGCTGGGCATGGTGGTGTGCGCCTGTAGTCCCAGCTGAGGCAGGAGAATTGCTTGAATCCGGGAGGCGGAGGTTACAGTGAGCAGAGATCACGCCACTGTATTCCAGCCTGGCACCTGGCGACAGAGTGAGACTCTGTATCAACCAAAAAAACAGAAAAACAAAGAGCGTCACCTTCTCGCAGACTCCCCACCTCTGGGTTGTGTTGCTTAAGGCCCGAGGGAGCTGCCCTGTTTCTCCCAGCTTGATGAGAGGCTCCACATGCGAGTTGGGTCAGAACACCCCGGCGAGTGCTCCTCATTCCTCTGTGTCATTTACTGTCTGGGCTGTGTGTTTTGTAAGAATTGCCTGGGCCACCTGTCTCAAGGCTTTGTGCCCAATAGCTATCTTTGGTCCCCTTGATATGCGCCCCTACAGATGGGTTTTGGAGGATTCTTAAAATTCCCTTTGGGTAGGGAAAATGTTGACAGTTTCTTCAGGGTTGATCTTGGCTCATTTTGGAGAACGGTTCAGGGTTGCAGAGCCTAGAATTCATCGTCATGGTTAGATGGCCCAGCCAGCCAGCACAGGGGTAGTGGTTACGTGCTTGATGACTATTTTTAGACAGAGTCTCCTGTCCTCCTTCCCTTCCACACCCACACGTTCCCCAGCCCCGTGCCATCCTCCAGACTCCCTCCGTTATCTTTTCCCTGGGCTGTTCCCATAATTGTATTATAACCAGTTTGTACCAGCCTCTAGGAAGACAATCCACTGGGAGACAGTTTAGCCTGGAAAGTTCAAGTTCAAGTTTGCTGGGTCGTGCAGCTGTCAGGGTCTGGAGGTGGTAGTCTAGAGCACAATGCCAGGGAACCAGTGTTAGATCAAGAGGTTGTCAGGGTGCCATGCACAGTTGTGGAGGCTGGACACCTACATCCACCAGAGGGGGAAATGTGGGCTAGCCAGCCCTGTTAGGAGTACCCACGTGTGCTCACATGTGCTGTGGAGGCCAGGCATCGATGAGAGAGGCCGCAGCCCTTGCTCCTGAGACCTGCCCTTCCTCAGGAGCCTGAGCCCCAGCCCTGGAGGACCTGGGCACCGGGCAGATTTTCAGCGTCAGGACTCAGTTATAGGTGGACTCCCAGCCACTGGAGCCAGGAAGAGCTCTAGTACCAGAACACGAGGCCAGATAACAGTCAAGTTAGGCAGACTCGGCGTAGAGTCTTCTGCCTTGTTGACTGTGGGCTCCTTCAGATACCCCAACTCTTAGAGACAGGGCTATTCCCAGAGTCTGGGGGTGGAACAGTCTCGCATCTGGGGGACAGCGGCGTGCACATCGTCTTACCTGTGACTTTGTCTGAGTAGTTTGGAAAGCGAGGCACCATCACTGATGCTCCCGGCTTTGATCCCCTGCGAGATGCCGAGGTGCTGCGGAAGGCCATGAAAGGCTTTGGTGAGAGACCCTGGGTGGCTCAAATCCTACCCCTGCTGCCCATTCCCCAGGGAGTTTCACAGTGGCTCTGTGGGCTGGGATAGCTAGGGGACGCAGACCTGGCCTCAGTGGTGATAAAGAGAAGGTGGATATGGGGGGTGCAGCTGGGATGCCCAGAAGAGTTGAGGGACGCAGGCCAGGGAAGTCTCAGCTGCAGAGCATCCTCATGACCCCCACCCCAGCCACCCCTGTTGCCCCTTCCTCCAGGCACGGATGAGCAGGCCATCATCGACTGCCTGGGGGAGTCGCTCCAACAAGCAGCGGCAGCAGATCATCCTGTCCTTCAAGACGGCTTATGGCAAGGCGAGCTGCGGGGTCGGGGGGGGGGACAATGAGGCGTGTCCTCAGCTCAGCACAGCCCTGCTCACCCCTGCTTTTCCTTGGGTGGGCCCAAGGCTCCCGGATGGACAGTAAGGAGCAGGAGGGCATTTCCTTCTGCTCACCCAGCTGGTGGCAGTGTTTGGAGGTGAAGGATGCCCTGAGGGAGAAACGAGTCCACAGGGTGCCGAAGTTTGCTGAGAGGCTCCAGATGTCTAGCCCTGGGGTCTAGCCCTGGCTCTGCCACAACTCACTGAGGTTGTGGCCACATCATTTTCCCTCCCCCTGCCCTCTTCCTGATCACCCTGGGAGGTTTAGCTGTTATAAGAGCTTTGCAGGAAAAGGCTGAGTGCTGCCCAAGTGTGGGAGTGTGTATGAGTGTATTTTGAACTTCTGGGATTTTGAATCTTAGAAAGGTAAACATTGGGTGAATACTGATTAGATTTGTGTCCTAGTCCAGTGCCTCTCATACTTCAATGTGCCACGGATCCCCTGGGCATCTTGGTAAAATGTGGTCTCTGATTTGGGAGGTCTGGGGCCCTGGGGGATGTCCATGCTGCTGGTCCTCGGATCTGGGATATGGCTCCTATTAGTCACCCCTGTGGATTTTAAAAAGAGACTTGTTTTTGGTTATTTTGTTTATTCGAATATCCAATCAGGATTTGATCAAAGATCTGAAATCTGAACTGTCAGGAAACTTTGAGAAGACAATCTTGGCTCTGATGAAGACCCCAGTCCTCTTTGACGTTTATGAGATAAAGGAAGCCATCAAGGTGTGTACGTGTGTGTGTGTGTGTGTGTGTGTGTGTGTGTGTATGTGTGTGTTCATGCGCATGGACACAGCCCAGAAGGAGGCCTGGATGGTGTGCTGTGTTCTAGCCCACTCATTAGCTGCTGTTGTCAGTATGACTACCAGGCCTTCCTGGGTTGGAGTCTGTGTACTGCAGAAAGGGGGAACTCCCCCTGGATTTCCCCAAGAGGCAAATGATGCACCCGTCATCATCAGGGGGCCTTAGGTCTCTCTCCATCTTAAAGAAATGGCGTGGAGCTGGGGTTTGAAGGTAGTGGCTCTGGTAAGAAGAGGGTTAGGAGGCCATGGCTGGTATTTTTCTCATTCTTTAGGACTCTGTTACTAGCAAATGACAGAAACACGCTTCGGTTTAAGCAGAACGAAGGTGGGAAATCAGTTATGTGGGTAAAGCCAAGCTGCCTGGTGTAGAGAGGGCCAGTCCAGATGTCTCTCTGGTCTCTGCTTCTCCTGAGGGTCCACTCTTCTGTTGGTTACTGTGCTTCTCCTGCCGTGGCTGCTTCTAGAGGGTGCCTGTCGACCCCTCTCCACATACCTATGAGATCCAGCTCCAAAACAGGGGCCGGTTCAGATGGGCACGGCTTGGGCTCACTGTTTCCTCAAGGCCTGTGGGTTTTGACTGAGGGGTGGGTCCTATCCATTCTGTGCAGTCCCACCGCTCTGTGTGCACCCTGAGGGTGGGGCCGGGCAGCTCCCTTGGAAGGGTAATCCCATGAGTCAGGCAGGAGCCCAGGAGGAGCCTGTCACTCAGAGGCCTGATAAGCACAGTGACTGTTCCCTCCCCAGGAGAAGCAGAGACTTAAGTGTGGTAGCCTGGAAGGAGAGAGGGCTCCACTGAAACACGTCTGCACACGTTATTCTAGGGAGGGGGTGAGGAGGTGATCGGGCAGGGCGATGGCCTGGGGCCCCAGGGAGTGGCTCCCAGATATCTGCCTGGACCCCGTCTTCAGCCAGAGTCATGAGCTAGTGATTGTGGAGTGTTAGAAACCACAGGTTTGGGCAGCTGTCACTCACCAGCTGTATGTCCTTGAGCACCTGTGAAATGGGGACAGTGGATGCTGTCTCAGGACATGCTGGGACTACTGGGTGAGGGGCTAACATGTACTAACATGTAGTAACCCAACAGTAGCTGCAGCAGGAGATGGCTGACACAATGCCGCACGTTCTGCCTGACAGGCCCTAAGTGCTCTACATACAGTAACTCACTTAATCCTCATGACTTGCCTGTGAGGTGGGTCCCAGTATCACTGCCATCTTACAGACAAGGAATTGGAAGCACAGAGAGGTTAAGTAACGTGCCCGAGGTCACACAGTAAGCCGCAGGGCCAGGATTCAAACCAACATATTAGCCAGGCTGCTCAGCCTGTCCTCTGCCTTCTCACTGTCCCTGGTATGGTTGTCCCATTCATCCTCGTTGTCCCTGCCTTTTCCTAGTTGTTTCCAGACATTCCACCACCCCCTCTAGGACTGGATTTTCCCTGTGTCTACTGGGATCTCTCTTACTTTTTACCCATTTTTTTCAGTTGTTGTCATCTCACTTCCGGCTGCATCCTGAATAAAGCAGGCCTCCGTCCACATTTTAACCTACCCATTTACTGTGTGGCCTTGGACCAGCCAGTACCCCTCTCTGACACTCAGTTTTCTGATCCATGTGGATGCCTCTTTGTGTGAGCCCTGCTTATCATCACTGAACTGGCACTGTGCTTGCCTGTGCTGAGGAGAGGAGCTGACTCCCTCAAGCCTGGGAGTGGCTGGAGGGTGTGTCTCTGCATCAGGGGCCTCTGTTGCTGGGGTTTGTCCCTGGGTTCAGGGCAGCAGCATGGCCCCCGCTCTCCTTCCCGGGTGCTGGTGAGGCTGCTGGAACAAGCGCACGGTTGGTTGTGTTCTCTGCCCCTGCAGGGGGTTGGCACTGATGAAGCCTGCCTGATTGAGATCCTCGCTTCCCGAAGCAACGAGCACATCCGGGAATTAAACAGAGCCTACAAAGCAGGTGAGGCCGCTCCCTCTGCCCTCTGCCCTCTGCAGATCCCTGTGCTCTCGGGGCTGTGGCCTCACTCTCTCCCAGGGCCTCTTACTCCTTCCTGGTCGTCTTATCACCCCATCTCCTGCCATCCCCTACACATTGGGCTTTGAGCCAAGACCCAGCCCTTCCCGCTGTTTGTACATGGTGCAGATGACTAAAGTAAGGGAGGGCCAGGGAAAACCTGGATGTGGTTTGGGCCAAGGCTCACTAGAGGCCAGGTCAGCCTGGAGGTCACAGGCTTGTATGTCCCTGGAGGACCATATGGGCTATTTGTTCCCTCAAGCCCGAGACCCCAGCCTTTTTCTCCCCCAGTGCCCACTATTGATAGTGTTTACAGTGGGCAGCTCCATAAACAGAGCTACAAAGTGGACCTTCCTTGCTTCTCCCTTTCAGAATTCAAAAAGACCCTGGAAGAGGCCATTCGAAGTGACACGTCAGGGCACTTCCAGCGGCTCCTCATCTCTCTCTCTCAGGTACTTTTCCCACAAGGCTCGGGGCCCCCAAGCCGTGGAAGTCAAAGAGGTGGGATCCCAGCATGAGGGGGAGGGGAAAAGAAATGGGGAAGGAGTAGGCTTGACCATACACCCGCTTCCTTTCAGGGAAACCGTGATGAAAGCACAAACGTGGACATGACCCTAGTCCAGAGAGATGCCCAGGTGAGTGTAGTGGCCAAGCCCCTGGGCTTCCCAAAGCAGGGCTGTACCCGCTTTCTTGCTTCCTGAGAGAGGTGGTCTAGGGTGGAAGAGACAGTAGATACGCTGCGAGTTTCAGACATGCTGGACTACTGCTCAACTGTGTGACCTTGAGCAGATCACCTGATCGCCTGGGCTTCAGTTTCCCCACCTGTAGTGGGGGACCATGTGGGAGAGTAAGTTTTTCAGTAGTTGATAGATCATGGTTTTGGATGTGGGATTTCATGTTACTGTGTACTTTCCCCATGTTTAGTTGTGCATACCATTATGTTTGCAAAGGGGCAGAATTTGCCCTTGCCTGTTAAGTTTTTGAGGGTTTGAGCCTAGAAACCAGCTGCCACATTAGTTAAGCAGCCTTAGAATTCTGTCCTTGTCCCCCCTTGTGAGTTGTAGACAAAAGGGAAAGAGTCCAGGCATTTGAGCTACTCTCTAGAAAAGTTTGAGTTTCTCACTAATGAATTTCGACCACAGTATTATGGCAGGGCAGAGCCATGACTTCCTGGTCGAGTGGAGTTGGCCATACCTCTCTGTCCCCCTTCACTGTTCCTACCACCCACGGCAGGACATTCACCAGGAGCTGCCAGTGGTCTGAGTATCTCTGCCATCTGCTGGATTGAAATGAGAGCTCAAGGAATGCCCCCTTGTTAGGGCTGGTGGAGAGCTACTCCTCTAGTCTGGTCCTTTTGCTTTCCAGATGAGGAAACTGAGGCTCAGAAAGGTTGAGCACGGTTCCCAACTGAAAGCTAGAGGCAGAGCCCAGACATCCCTGGCTCAGTCCTCTGTGCCCAGTTAGTGCCTGCTTCTGCCCTGGTCTCAGACCTGTTGCTCCTGCAGGGTCTACCGTATTCAGTGTCTCTCTGGCTGGTGACATCCATTCTCATTCTGGGACTCAGGGCTGGACACCCCTGGGGCTCTGGCTCTTGCTCCAGTGAGAGTTTTGCATGGCATTTCTAGTGGGGTGAAAATTGTCTCGGGCTCTGCCTTCTCAGTCCAGACCGGCTATGGCCTCATCTTGACCTGTGGGATCTCAGCCCCTGATTGCTGCTTTTTGCTTTTTTTCAGGGCTGCTACCTGAGGCCTAGCAGGCACTTTAGAGGCTGTCTAGTTCAGAGGTTGCGAATTAGCAAATACTTTAGGCTCAAACCTTCAGAAGTTTACCAGACTCTCCTGGGTGACCTGGGCCTGGGGTCTGGGTGTGGCCTGTGCTGCCTGTGAATCTTCTTCTCTCTTCAGGAGCTATATGCGGCTGGGGAGAACCGCCTGGGGAACAGATGAGTCCAAGTTCAACGCAGTTCTGTGCTCCCGGAGCCGGGCCCACCTGGTGGCAGGTAAGGCAGGCCGGGTCCCTCTGGGGCCGGTTAGATGAGGGCAATCAGGGGTAGGTGGGGAAACAAAACTGTGGGAACGCTTGGTGGTTCCTCCCTGCATAGGGCTTTTGTCTCCTCAGAAGAGCCCCCTGGTGGGGATTTAAAAGATAGAGGATTTCCTGAGTTCTGGCAAGCATCCAGTTCTGGAGGTTCCACTTGGCGTGGAAACCTGGTGTCTTCATACACGGGAATGTGGAATGTTAGAGCCGGGAGATTCCTTTGGGAGCACCCAATCCAGTGTTCTCAAAGCCTGGCATAAGAAACAGTCATGGCAGTAATACCGGGTGCCATTCGTTTACTCATTCATTCAACAAATGTAAATCATGCTCCCCCCATGGGCCAGTCCGTCAGGTCAGGCGGTAGAGCCGGTGTGGAGACACGGTGAGGGGCAGGGCACTGCAGAGTCTCTGTTCCATGGGCTGCACCTTCTCATTTGGGGAGACAGACAGTAAACAATGAAATAAAATCTGTATCAGATGGCAAATCCTGTAGAGGAAAATAAAACTGGAAACTGGTAGGGAGTGATGGTAGGATCCACCAGGAGGTGCTTGGCCCGTCCTCACTGAGGTCATGACATTTGATTTAAAAACCTAAAGGAGATGCAGGTGCAGAGGCCTGTCCGGGGCTCCCGGCATGACTAAGAAAGTGAAGGGGAACTGTGTGGAGCAGATGGAGTGAGTGAGAGGAGAGAGGGCCCTGCTGATGACTTCCCAGAGTTGGGTATTTATCCTGAACAAAACAGGAAGCTACTGGAGGGCCCTGAGCAGAGGAGGCTGTGCAGAATCCCTGGTTGCGGTGCTGAGAATGGAGGGAAGGGTGCATGGCCGAGCAGCGAAGCCTGTTGGGAGGCTGCTGCAGGAGCCCAGGGGAGGAACAGTGGTGGTTGGGGCTTGTGGTGAGGAGGTATCACGTTCCAGCCCTGTTTGCTGATGAATTGCACACGTGGCATGTGGAAGAGAGAGGTGTTGAGGATTATACAGGGTTTCTTTAGGCTGAGCGGTGGGGAGAATGGAGTGGCCCTCAGTTGAGATGGGGGAGCCGTAGGTGGAGCTGGCTTTAGGTGCTTGCAGGGTGGAGCTGCAGAGAGGCTTCTGGGTTGCTGTGTGTGGAGGTCAGGAGAGGTCTGGGCTAGATGTGGAAGGTAAGGGAGCTGTGGGTAGTCAAAGGTGTCTGTGGCTCTGGAACTGCAGGAGGTCCCCTCAGCAGGGAGACTTGGGGGAGCCTACCAGTGTGAGGAGACTAAGAAGGAGCAGCTGGGGGAGGTAGGAGGACCCAGAGGAAGGGGGTCCTGGAGGCCAGTGTGAGGTGGCAGGCAAGGACTGAGGATGGTGACCACACTGGGCAACTGGTGGGCTGTGGCCAGGGCTGCTCCAGTGGGCAGTGAGGGTGAAAACCCAGCGACGGCCCTGTGCTGCACACACAGACAGGCGCTGTGGCTCTCCCTGTTTGCAGTCGTGGAAGCAGGCACAGGGTGGTGGGGGAAGTAGGGTGCACAGCCAGTAACAGCTGAGCTGGGATTTGAACCCAGGCCACCCGACCCCAGAGCACACTTTTTAACCTTGGCATTACCCTGTGATGGAGGCTGAGTGAATGCATTTTCATCTTAATCATTACTTCTTTTAATGAGTACAGAACATATAAATAGTGCATCAAGCCCATGGCATCACAAACATTATTACTTAGAAGAAAAGAGTAGCTGATTTGAAGAGATATTAATTGAGACAGATACAGTTAGAGCAGAAATCACGACTTTAATATGCAAATGGAAGCTGAGACTCAGGCTGGGGAAGGAGAGTTTTATGTCCTGGGTCAGAGCCGGACTCAGGACCCAGGTCTCCATCATGCCGCCTGCCTCTTTAGGAGCCAGCCGTCCACTCCCGTGGGTGCTTAGCATGTCCTAGGTTGAGCTGGACTGGCAGGGGTGGGCAGCAAAAAGCCAGGCTGTCTGGGGCAGGCTGGGCCTCAGCTCACAGGCAGGTTGAGGAAGACACAGATGCATGAATAAGGCCAAGGAATGGCAGAGACTGGAGAGGTGTGGGGGATTTGAGAAGAGGGGGACACTGTGTTGGGGTGCATGGGAGTGAGCCCTGGAGGGGGAATTAAGGTGTGATTTGGTTAAACAGATTGGCAGTCCTGAGAAGGGGACCACAGGGAGGGGACATCAGGCAGCACACGTGACTTGTGACGAAGACTCTGGCTTCCTTGAGAGCTGGGCAGGCCTGGGGCCATGCAGGGTGTGGGAGCAGAGTGGGAGGTGGGGGTCTTAGGGCAGAGGCCACCTCATGTGAGTCCTCTGTTAGCCTGCTCACGCTGCCATGACAAAATACCACAGACTGGGTGGCTTAAGCAACAGACATTGATTTTCTTACAGTTCTGAAGGCTGCATGTCCAAGAGCGGGTCACCAGTTTCTCCCGCCGCCTCTTCGTGGCTCTCACTGTGCTCACATGGTCTTTCCTCTGCACACGCACATCCCTGGGGTCTCTGTGTGTGTCCTAACTTCCTCTTCTCCTAAGGAGACCAGGCGGATTGGATCAGGGCACACCCTAGCAGCATGTTTTAACTTAATTACCTCTTTAAAGATCTTATCTCCAAATACGGTTATATTCTGAGGTCCTGGGAGTTGGGACTTCCACATATGAACTTTGGGGAGACACATTTCAGTTCATAATATAAGCCTCTATATGTCGTCCCCCTAGTTTTCAATGAGTACCAGAGAATGACAGGCCGGGACATTGAGAAGAGCATCTGCCGGGAGATGTCCGGGGACCTGGAGCAGGGCATGCTGGCTGTGGGTAAGTGTCTCGGGCTTGCCTGCCCACCTGCCAGGGACTAACGTGTATTGTGAGTGTTCAGGTTGCTCGCCTGTCCTCTAGCTGAGAGGTGACGTCGTGAAAGGACCACAGGAGCCAAGTTTGCTCAACCCAGAGTGTCCAGATGCTGGGAAGTCATGCTGCTTCCCTGTGCAGTGGAACCCCTCGCTGTCCCGGAGGTGTCTTGTTTATGTTTGTGGTACAGCCCTAGAGAAGGGAACTGCAGTGTGGGTATTAGTGGGAGGGCATCCAGCTGCACTCTCGGAGGAGCGTGACTCATATCCTGCCAAGTTTCCTCTAAAAATACATCCTTGCAGGCAGTTGTCAGATGTTTGTGATGGAAACACGTGGAAAGATTTTTACTTGCAACAGTGAAACAGGCCCATGCCTAGGAAAGCTGGCTTGGCTCGGGGACGGTGGTGTGCCTCTTACACAGCCTGTGTCCTCTAGCAGGGCCCGGTGGGCTCTGGGTCCCTCCCTGCTGTGCAGAGTTGGGTCTCCACCCTGAGA
This sequence comes from Ateles fusciceps, assembly GCA_036589455.1. Taxonomy (NCBI): domain Eukaryota; kingdom Metazoa; phylum Chordata; class Mammalia; order Primates; family Atelidae; genus Ateles; species Ateles fusciceps. Next base: position 3,855,761 of record JAZHEH010000276.1, read on the forward strand.
CCCTCACAACCCCTCTTTGTACTCACTTGGGAAAATCAGTCTGCCCCTTTTTTCATTATGCTCTTTTTGAAGCCTTCTGGATGGGAGAGATGGGAAAATCCTCATTTCCCTGCCTGCCCCCACAGTAGGTCTTGTGGCCTGGGCAGCCTAGGGAGATGCTCATTCCACTCAGCCACGGTTTCTCCATGAAGACCACAGCCTCTCCAGTCTGCCCCTCCTGCCTGAGCAGCAACACAGTTCCTCATCACCATCCACATCGCTTCCCTGCGCAGCTCCTAGCCTCACGAAGACCCCCTCCCCTCTGGCTCTTGCTTTTTTCACCGCAGTGGTTGCCAGGAGAGAGGGTGGGTTGGTATCCAGTCTCTGCGTGTTTCTGTTCCAAAGAACTGGAGCCAAGATCATAGGATAGTTGAGCCTGGAACAGGAGAAGGAGGAGAAAAGACAGATGCAGTGATGGTTTTGACATCTGGGCCTCTAAGAGGACACTTGTAGACTCCATGCCTGGCTTGCGCTGAGAATTTTCTGCAGATCTGGTTATGCCGAGTTTCTCTCTTCTAGTGAAATGTCTCAAGAATACCCCAGCCTTCTTTGCGGAGAGGCTCAACAAGGCCATGAGGGTATGTAACTTGCATGTGCAGCTCGGGATGCCTTAGCCTCGCCTTTGCCAAGGGCTGAGGGTAGAAGGCCTGGGGGAGAGCTAAATCTTAGCCGAGAGTTCTGAGGACCTGAGTTGGGAGGGGACTGACTGGAGGGCCCAGGGCGGGTGGGAAGTGAGGAAGCCTGATGCTCATGCTCTTGGGTGGACTCTCTTTAGGGGGCAGGAACAAAGGACCGGACCCTGATTCGCATCATGGTGTCTCGCAGCGAGACCGACCTCCTAGACATCAGATCGGAATATAAGCGGATGTACGGCAAGTCGCTGTACCACGACATCTCGGTACGGGCCTGCTACAGCCAGACTGGGCTTCCTTTTGGCATCCCAGTCACCTGTGGACCCTTCCTCCTTGGAGTGGCCATATGCTTGGCCCCTGTGCTGTGTATGGGCCTCTTGTTTGTGGACCTCGGACTTGCTTATCCCATTGCCCCTAAACAGATTATAAGCTTCTGAGGGCAGGTGGGTTATGACCTTGCTGTCGCCCCCCACCTTGCATCCCCCAGCAGCGTCACAGAACACTCAGGACCTCCCCAACCTTGACCCTGACCTTCAGCGTCCCGGCCACCCTGTGATTCCATAATCTGTCAGTGAGAACTCATGTGCCGACCTGACAAAGCACTTCTTGCACTCAGGTTTATGGCATAGGACACGTAGGAAGTCTGTTCAGAGCGAGGGCCCTGGGGATCATGCCACTTGGAGTCCGGCTTTTCTACTTGCCAACTGTGTGACCTTGAACAGCTTCCTTAAACCTCCCTGCACCCCAGTTCCATTGTCTTTAAAATGAGAAAATAATCTTCCTTCCCAAGAATGTTGTGAGTATTGAGTGAGGCAGTGCAGGTCAAGTGTCTGTTTAACACTAGCCACTGCATATCACTATGTGGCAGAGCAAGTCTGACAAAATATATATTCAGCTGCGTGGTCTAACACTCAAATTCTGAACTCACATAAGCCTTGAAATTGCACCATAGGACCATATCCCCACCTTAGACTCAGTAGCATTTGATGATGGTGGGCATGTCATCACGAGAGCTCACTTCTTTTCTGGGTATGCCAGGGAAATGAAGCTGTTGCTAGAGAATTAGTAATTCTGGGCCGGGCACAGTGGCTCATGCCTGTAATCCCAGCACTTTGGGAGGCCAAGGTGGGTGGATGAGGTCATGAGTTTGAGACCAGCTTGGCCAACATGGTGAAACACTGTCTCTACTAAAAATACAAAATTAGCTGGGCATGGTGGAGCATGCCTGTAATCCCAGCTACCTGGGAGGCTGAGGCAGGAGAATTGCTTGAACCTGGGAGACGGAGGTTTAGTGAGCCTGGATTGCGCCATTGCACTCCAGCCTAGGCGACAGAGTGAGACTTTATCTTGAAAAAAAAAAAAAGAGAGAATTAGTAATTCTTTACAGAGTATCTCCTGCATGCCAGTGGGCTGTGGACATCTGGAAGAAACCACATGCCTTGCACTCAAGATGCTTAGGGTGGAAGGAAATGATTAGAAATGAACCAAGCCGAGCCTGCACTCTTAGAGTAAGTGCAGTGGCCTCAAGACAGAGGAGAGATCCGTGGGACCTGGGAGGCCTGAGCCCTCCACTGGACAGTCATGTGTGAGGAGGTTGCGTTTCCTGAGCAGAAGACTGTGTTGCATTAAACTGATAACCCCAATTTAAGGCAGCATAAAAGCCCTGGGAAAAGCACTATTGGTTAGCCCTGGGAAGTGGTTTTTAGGATGATTATAATTTTTTTTGTGGGTACTCATTTGACTTGGATAGTTGGGGTGAGTGCAGCTTTCCATCTTCTAATGGAGACCTGGGGAAGGTGAAACTGCATTATCTAAGATCTGTGCCGCCTGCTCCAGGACCTGCAGTGGGGGAAGATTTCCCAGGATGGGGCTTCCTCCCTATAAGGGCACTCAGGGCAGAAATCAGGAGCCAGAGGCTACAAGCGACCGTGCCTCCCTTAACGAACGTCTTCCTTGTTTCTGTGGCCAGGGAGATACTTCAGGGGATTACCGGAAGATTCTGCTGAAGATCTGTGGTGGCAATGACTCAACAGTGACTGGTGGCTCACTTCTGCCCACGTGCCGGCAACAGCGGTGCCAGGAAAAGGCCAAAAGAGTGTCTGTTTCTAACAAATCCCACAAATAGCCCCCGAGTTGCACCGTCCTAGAGCCCAGGCCTGTCCTCCACCCTCCTCACCCATATATTGTGCCACAGGACCTGGGTCGGTCTAGAACTCTCTCAGGATGCCTTTCTACCCCATGCCTCACAGCCTCTTGCTGCTAAAGTAGATGTTTCATTTTTCTGACTCATGCAGTCATTCCCCTTTGCTGTGGCTAAGACTTGGCTTCATTTCGTCACGTAAGTGTATATTTTCATTTGGAGGCATATTTTCTTTTCTTCCAATCATTGCCAGACATGCATACAAACACAAATGTGTTTGCTGTGTACACATTGCTGGTGAGGGCGACTGGGTGGTGAAGCGCCATGTCCTCGCTGAGGAACGAAAGGGAGGCATGCCTGTGCATCTGGTGAGTGTGTCACGAGCTTTGTTATTGCCAAACTCACTCCTTTTTAGAAAAAAAAAAGGGGGGGCCAGAAAGTCATTCTTTCCATCTTCCATGCAAAAACCATGAGAACAAAGCCAGTTCCCTATCAGTGACAGGGCTGCTTGTAATTTGTGGAATGTGCCTTAAACCTGAATGTCTGTAGCCAAAACTTGTTTCCACATTAAAAGTCAGCCAGCTCTGGAATGTTCTAGAAATGTCTTCCTGGTACCAGCTTGTTTTCTTCTGCTTGATTCTGCCCTGTGGCTCAGAGAGCTGGCCTTATCAGCCAGTGAAAATTCACGTCACCTTAGGTAGAAATTTGTGCACAGGAAACCGTGAGCTTACGCTAGTTTTCGGGACTGGGCTATAAGGACATGGGAAGGGAGGCTCCCAAAATCCAGACAGGGGGCCCAGACACCAGAAAGGCAAGGGATCTTGGTTCGTCACAGGTGCAGTGAAGTGCACTGAAGGTGTGGTGGGAAGAATGTAGTTCTTCACCCAGGCCCTGGTTGGGAAGAAGGGTGTATGCTAATTCCTGATGCCCCTTGGTGAGGGGCAGAGAGAAGGATGGGAACAACCCGGAGAGTCACAAGACCAGTGCCTCCCATCAGTATGCTTCTAGGCTGAAAGGGGCTCCTGTGTGGTCTCTGGGAACCCTGTGCCCCTTGGTTGGTGGTGTGAGGAGAGAGAATCCATAAGAGTTTCTAAGAATTATGGTGTCATGTCCAGAAGCTAGAGCTTGCCCTGCATCAGGGGTCTCCACTCCCTTTCCAACCTCCTGTGTTGAAGTTTAGAGAAGAGACGACTGGCTAGACACTATGGCTCATGCCTATAATCTAAGTACTTTGGGAAGCCGAGGCAAGAGGATCGCTTGAGCTCAGGAGTTCACGACTAGCCTGGCCAACATAGCGAGACCCCTGACTCTACTAAAAACTTTGGCCAGGTGTGGTGGCTCACGCCTGTAATCCCAGCACTTTGGTAGGCAAGGCAGGCAGATCACCTGAGGTCAGGAGTTCGAAACCCCGCCTGGCCAATATGGTGAAACCCTGTCTCTACTAAAAATACAAAAACTAGCTAGGGATGGTGGCACATCCCTGTAATCCCAGCTACTCAGGAGGCTGAAACAAGAGAATCGCTCGAACCCAGAAGGCAGAGGTTGCAGTGAGCTGAGATCATGCCACTGCAATTCAGCCTGGGCGATAGAGTGAGACTCCATCTCAAAAAAAAAAAAAAAATTTATCGGGGCATGGAGGTGCATTCCCTGTAGTCAACTACTCTGGAGGCTGAGGCAGGAAGATTGTTAGAGCCCAAGAAATTGAGGCAGTAGTGACCTATGATTATACCACTGCACTCCAGCCTGGACAACAGAACGAGACCCTGTCTCAAATGAGAAAAAAAGAAAAAGAAATGGGAGAATCCAGAGAGACTAGGCTAGATCAAACCTGCTGAGTCCTGCCAGGAACCCCACGGAGTGGCTCATCTGCAGACATTTGCTTGAGGACTGTCCCCTAAACACAGAGGAAGAATGACACCCAAAGGGTGTGGAGCAGCCATGAGCTGAAAACTATCCTGGTCTACCTAGACCTGCCCTCCCGAGACAAAGGCTGGTGTGGGCACTGAGATTGATACCAGGTCCTGGTCAACATGGCTCTGCATCAGAGTCCATGCCTCAAGCCCAAGCTGAAGCCCTAGCCCTGCTGGTCTCCCAAGAACTCCTCTGCTAGGGCAGGCCTCTTGCCCTTGGGTGCCAAGTGGGTGGGACCTGCCTGATGGGATGGGCTGCTTGGCATTACACAACTTGCCATGAACTCAAGGTGACGCTCATGGCCTCCTGAGTTGTGACAGGGCCTAGAACCAATGTGCTTTGATGTGACCATGTTCTGTGACATTGCCTTGCCCTGGTTTTACCGAAGTTCCCAGCCTGGTTCCTAGCAGGCAATATTGCACCTAAAGATACATTTACTTTAGTTCCCAAAGAGTGTTTTTAGACATTTGAATTTGTTGCCAACATTTAATCATTGAGAGATTTATATTTTAAAAATCTGGAATTCTGGCTTCTCTTGAAAACTCAAATCCTGGCACCATGGGGCTTACATTCCTGCATGGCTGGAGCTGAGTTGCAGCTGCCCCTTTGGGCCTGTACTCCTTATTTGCCATAGGCTCCACCACTTCCTTTTGTATTACACTGAGCCAGTGTTACCCCTTTGGCCCCTGCAGGCTCTTGGGTTTGAGACCCTGGTCTACACACTTGGGGACCACCTATTGTAAGGTACATGGATGTGCTTTGGTCAAGGAATAGACCGAGGCAGACATCCAGGCCAGAGTGACTCAGTGAGTTTAGGTCGCAGGTGCATACTCTGCTTTTTATAAAACCTGTTTGTATAAGTTCATATTTGGCTTGAAGCCACTATTGTTTGGAAAAGGTATAACTGCCCTGCTGACGCTATACAGATGTTCTTGGGCTCAGATTGGCATGGCTCCACATGGTGTGCACTGGCACCCAGAGAGAGGGAGTGAAGCTACCAACCCCTGTAAGGGAAAGTGACCATCTGGCAGACGGACAGAGGAGAGCCAGGACACAGCTCGGCTTGTGCCCAGAGGGAAAGAGTTAAGCTGCTGACCCTGTAGCTGGCCTTGCAGGCCAGGGAGTGCAGCTACAAGCATGGGGGCGGCCGGAGCTGCAGATCTGGAGCAGACAGCCGAGATAAAGGCAGACAGTGTGAGAGAGCTGCTGAGATAGCTGCTGAATAAAGCTACATTTTACGTGCCTATGGCCTGCCAAATGTTCCTTCAGCTATCGCCCATCCACCCACTCCCCTCGAACCTCCTGACCCTGGGCATGACAATTGGCCTAGTCATGGACCTGACACCTGTGTTTGTCCCAGTCCTGGTTCTCCTTGTTTTCCTGTCCCTCTGGTTGCCCTCATGGTCACTCCCAAGGGATCCAAGCCATGTTAAGTATGGGCTGGAGGACTATATGAATGCCTTATGATCTTCCCAGAGGCAAAGGCACCTACTGCCTTCCAAGGTCAGTGGGACATTGGGATCAACATTGTTTGTTATGCTTAGGACAGAAAGACAGACATGCAACCTTACAGGCCATCTTTCTGGGACAGAACACAATGGGTCTTTTCCTGCCTCCTGAATATGTTAGTCAAGGCCAGTCCGTGCTACACGTCTAATCTGACTTCTAAAATAGCAAGTAGAGGACAAAGCACCAGATGAATTCAGCCCTGGGAGAATTTTCAGCAGCTGTGGGGGGCACTGGAAGAAACACTATTAGTTAAGCTTTGCACGTGAGACAAATGGCCCCACTCGCTTTACCCTAGTCCTGGTGGCATTTGTCTCAGGTGCAAAATTTAGGAACCTTGGCGTGCTCACCCTGTGGCTGGGTAGGTGGTCCTGAAGTGGTGGTTTTCACGCCTGAGTGTGCATCAGGGTCATCAGGGGAGCTTGCTAAAGAGCAGGTCCTGGGGTCAAACCCTCACATTCTGAGCGGGTGTCGGGGCTGGGAAACTGCATCTGTAACCTGCTGTAATCTAATGGTGGTCTAAATACTGCTGTGCTGACACAGAGAACTCCCCAAAAGGAGAGGTGTTTCTCTACTTGGAATTCAGTCAGGTGGTGAGAGATGAGATGAGGCACTCCTAGCTTTGGGAAGAGGTAGCTGAAAGATGAATCTTTTCAGTACCCACAGACAAAGTCGTGGTTTAATGCCACACCGTGCCCATCTTCTGTTGGCCTTGGCAGGGAATTACAGTCCTAGCTTAGGACCTGGCCCCTTATTTCTGTGGTAGGCTCTTTCCTACCCTGGCTGATAATGGAGTTGAATGAGACCTAGAAACAGATCAAGCTAAATACATGTCCTCGGACAGATAAATGTTTACATCTTCACCCCCAGCAAGTCTGAAAGCTCTCTGCCTGTGTTTTTCTAAAGGAGAGGGACATCATTACTCAGTCCCCAACCTGGCCTCATATAGGGTCCCCTCTTAGTAAAAGAGTCAGTCAAGCCCACCAGGTATATCAAGGACTCTTACCCTCAGCCGCTACTCCTTGGAAAGCTGCCCCTTGTCCTAATATTGGTGTTTAACCTGAGCCTGACTCCTTTTCAATACTAAGAGTGGATGAAGTCCTGAAGCAGAAAGAGCTCTGGCCTGAGAGTCAAGCATCCTTATTATACTCCAGCTCAGCCACTGATTTGTTGTGTGACCCTGGATAAGTCACTTCGCCTCTTCGGGTCTTTACGAAATGAGGGGGTAGACTAAAAGAGAGCTTCTAGAACTTTAATGTGGCCAATGAAAATGGAATAAAAAATTCCATAAGTCTGTCCTTCCACAGAAGCAGCAAATATGGTGGCAAGAACTCAGAAACAAACTTACGGGAACGCTGGAAACTAATTGAAAGTTGACAGCAATCAGGTAAATACTTAAGTATAAAAGCTGAATTTAGTAAGAGAGCTTTGCTGTGTTTTAGCTTGCCCTGGCCCCATCCCCCACTGCCCAGCATGGCAGCAGCATCAAAAACAATATCCTTTATTCCCTGTATAGGTTCCTGTCACTGAAGGTAGCAGATTAGACCTTATTCTCAAGAAGTATGTTTATTTTGATTTGTCAGGTTGCTCCCTGAAGGACTGGTTCAAATACCTTGCTTTTATTTTGCCTAATTTGGAACTCTCCAAAGTGAAGATGGCAGCCTGGAGAGACATTTCAAGTCAAAATATTAGTGTCTCATGCCTAGGGGAAGGAATAACATTTGGGGCAAACAGGAGACAAATTGAAAAGCTTCAGGAGGAAAGGCTAGTAAATAAGATTATTTGGGGGAGAATAAGGACTTCAAAGAGCTTCTGTATATTCCTGGGAATCTAGAAAGCCATACACATGCCTAGGGCTGGGCATGGGCTTAAAAGACTTGAGAGGGCCCTAGGCTCTCACCTCTGCTTGAACTTCAGGCTCTGCAAGCAGGAAGGGAAGGCTAAGGCATAGTTATAAACTGCATGGGTGAAGGTTGAAAGTGTCCCCCCCCAACATACAGAACACATCCGCAAATGCTAGGAGGCTTTTTGTTGTTGTTCCAAGTGTTCAAAGAAATTAAGCTAACCAAACAGAGACTTAGTGGCCACACCTGACGGAGAATGCAAACCAAAAACCTAAAAACGTCGTTCAAGAAAGTAACAGGCTGGGCGTGGTGGCTCCCATCTATAATCCCAACACTGAGAGGCTGAGGGAAGTGGATCACTTGAGCCCAGGATTTTGAGACCAGCCTGGACAACATGGCAAAACCCCATATCCACAAAAAATACTAAAAATTAGTAGGTGGCACACACCTATAGTCCTGGCTACCCAGGAGGCGGAGGTGGGAGGATCAGCTGAGCCCGGGAGGTCCAGGCTGTAGTGAGCCATAATCCTGCCATTGCACTCCAGCCTAGGTGACCCAGTGGAGGAATAATTTTATTTCCAAACTTGCCACATTATAAATAATATTCAAAATGTTCAGTTTTCAACAAAAATTATGAGGTATTCAAAGAAACAAAGTATGGCTCATACATACGGGAAAAGATCTGTAAATAGAAACTGAGGAAAGCTCAGAGATTGGACTTAACAGACAAGACTTCAAGTCAATTATTTTCAGAAAGATAAAAGAGCTAAAGGTAACCAGGAGAATGATATCTCACCAATATCGATAAAGAGGCTGGAATTATAAAAAGGAACCAAATAGAATTTCTGGAACTGAGAAGTACAACAAATGAAAAATTCACTGGAAGGGTTCCAGAGCATACCGAAAAAGCCAGAAGAAAAAAAATCAGCAAACTTCAAGATAGGTCAATTGAGATTACCCATTCTGAGGTGCAGAAAGAAAAAATAAGAAAATTAACTGAGCCTAAGACACCTGCAGGACACCATCAAGTGTGCCAACACACACCTCATAAGAAACACAGGAGAGGAGTGAATGCAGAAGAAATTTTTTGTGAAAAGACACAAGCACCCCTGTGGCCACTACCACTAGGACTGCACTGGGTCAGACCTGAAAGCCAGCACAGCATTGGATCTCACCCAAGACCTTCTGTTACTACTCCCTGGTTACTGCCTATGTTCACTCAAAGCCCTGGAACTCTACAATCAGCTGGTGGCAGAGCCAGCCGGGCTTCTATCCTTCCCTTTAGAACAGCAAGGTCCTCCAGGCCCCAGTGGGCCCAGAGGTGCCATCTGGGAGCCAGCAACTAGAGTAAAAAGTCTTAGAAGTCTACCTTGTGTTCTACTATACTGTAACTGAGCTGGCACTGAATTCACAAGATGCAGTCCTTCACTCTCTTCCTTCCCCTGTCAAGGCAGAGGTGCCTCACTCCGTGGCCACTGCCAGCACAGGCCCACAGGGAGTACTGCCAGACTACTGCTCATGTTCCCTTAAGGCCCAAGGAGTCTTCAACAAGCTTGTGGTAAATGCTGCCTAGCATGGGACTCACCCTTCAGGGCAGTGGGCTCCCCTCTGGCCCAGGGTAGGTTCATAAATGCCATCCAAGAACCAAGTCCTGGAATTGGCAGTCCCAAAAATCCATTCAGTGCTTTACTCTCCTGTGGCTGAGCTGGTACCTAAGGTATAAAACAAAGCCCGCTTTACTTTTCCGTACGCTTTTCTTAAGCAGGAGTCTTGCCCTGTAGCCACCACAGCCGGGAATGTGCTGGCTGAATCTGAATCTGAACACAGCAAGACACAGAGTCTCACCCAAGGCCCTCAACATAGTACCTGGATATCTCTGCTGGTTTTTCAGGAACCAAGGGCCCTAAAGTTAACAGGCAATGAATGCAGCCAGCAGCCAGGACTAAGTCCTTTCTTTCAAGGCAGTGGGTTCCCTTCCAGCCCAGGGTGTGTCTAGAAATGTCTAGGAGATAGGATCTGGAAAAGGGGCCTCATGACTGACCAGAGCCCTATCCTGCTGTGTCTAAGCTGGTATCTAAGGTACAAGACAAAGTTCTCCCCCACTCTTCTCTCCTCTCCCAGCTACTTGGGAGGTGGAGGCATGAGAATCACTTGAACCAGGAGACAGAAGTTGCAGTAAACCAAGATAATGGCACTGCACTCCAGCCTGGACAACAGAACGAGTCTTTGCTCCCCCACCCCCAAAAAGCTGTTTTGAGGAAACTCAAAGAAATTCATAACACAGAGAAGGAATTCAGAATTTTATCATATACATTTAACAAAGAGATTGAAATAATTAAAAAGAATCAAGCAGAAATTCTGGAGGTGAAAAATGCAAATGACATCCTGAAGAATACATCAGAATCTTCTAATAGCAGAATTGATCAAGCAGAAGAATTAGTGAGCTTGAAGATAGGCTATCTGAAAATACATAGGGGAGACAAGAAATAATAAAAAAGAATGAAGTGTGCCTACGAGAGATAGAAAATAGCCATGAAAGAACAAATCTAAGAATGCTTGGCTTGAAAGAGGAGGTAGAGAAAGAGAGAGGGGGTAGAAAATTTATTCGAAGACATAATAACAGAGAACTTCCCAAACCTATAGAAAGATATCAGTATTTAAGTACAAGAAAGCTATAGAACACCAAGCAGATTAAACCCAAAGAACACTACCTCAAAAGCATGTAATACTCAAACTCCCAAACGTCAAGGATAGAGAGGATCCTCAAAGCAGCAGGAGAAAAGAAACAAGATACGATGAAGGTCGAATACATCTGGCAGCAGACTTTTTAATAGAAATCTTACAGGCCAGCAGAGAGCGGCATGGTGTATTTAAAGTGCTGAAGGAGGCTGGGCACAGTGGCTTACGCTGTAATCCCAGCATTTTAAGAGGCCAAGGTGGTCAGATTATCTGAGGTCAGGAGTTCGAGACAAGCCTGGCCAAAAAGTGAAACCCCATCTCTACTAAAAATACAAAAATTAGCCAAGCATGGTGGTGTGCACCTGTAGTTCCAGCTACTCAGGAGGCTGAGTCAGGAGAATCACTTGAACCCAGGAGGTGGAGGTTGCAGTGAGCTGAGATTGTGCCACTGCATTCCAGCCTGGTAAACAGAGTGAGACTCCATCTCCAGAAAAAAAAAAAAAAAATACATAAAAAAAATAGCCTATTAGCTAGTGGAAAGGCTGAGGCAGGAGAATTGCTTGAACCCAGGAGGCAGAGGTTGCAGTGAGCCCGAGATTGTGCCATTGCACTCCAGCCTGGGTAACAAGAGCACGATTTCATCTCAATAAAAAATAATAATAAAAATAAAAAATAAAGTGCTGAAGAAAAAAAACAAAAAACGTTTTTACCCTGGAATAGTATATCTGGCAAAAATATCCTTCAGACATGAAGGACAAATAAAGACTCCCAGACAAAAGCTGAGGAATTACATCAACACCAACACCAGACCTGTCCTACAGAAATGCTAAAGGGGGACAGGTGCGAGACTCGCACCTGTAATCCTAGCACTTTGGGAGGCCAAGGTGGGCAGATCGCTTGAGCTCAGGAGTTTGAGAGCAGCCTGAGCAACATGGCAAATCCCCATGTCTACAAAAAATAAATACAAAAATTAGTTGGGTGTGGTGGCTTGCACCTGTAGTCCCACATACTTGGGGGACTGAGGCAGTAGGATTGCTTGAACCCAGGAGGTTGAGGCTGCAGTGAGCTGAGATCGCACCACTGCACTCCAGTCTTAGAGACAAAGTGAGACCCTATCTAAAAAAAAAAAAAAAAAAATACTAAAGGACTACTTTAATCAGAAACCAAAGAACATTAATGAACAATAAGAAATCATCTGAAGGTACAAAACCCACTGATAATAGTAAGTACACAGAATATTATAAAACTGTAACTGTGGTATATAAACTACTCTTATCTTGAGTAGAAAGACTAAATGATGAACCAATCAAAAATAATAACTACAATAACTTTTCAAGACATAGTACAATAAGACATAAATAGAAACAACACAAAGTTAAGCCGGGAATGAAGTTAAGGCACAGAATATTAGTTTTCTTTTTGCTTGTTTGTGTCTTCATGCAAACAGTGTTAGGTTGTTATCAGGTTTCAATAACGGGTTATAAGATAGCATTTGCAAGCCTCTGGGTAACCTCAAACCAAAAAAACACACATAATGGATACAGAAAAAGTAAAGAACAAGAAACAATCATATCACTGGAGAAAAATCACCTTTACTAAAGGAAGACAAGAAAGAAGAGAAGACAACAAAACAACCAGAATACAAATGACAAAATGGCAGGAGCATGTTATTACTTATCAATAATAACATCGAATGTAAATGGACTAAGCTTTCCAATCAAAAGAAATAGAGTGGCTAGATTAAAAAACAAGACCCATTGATCTGTTGCCTACAAGAAACAGACTTCACCTATAAAGACACACATAGACTGAAAATAAAGGAATGGAAAAAGATATTCCATGCTATAATCCCAGGGCTTTGGGAGGCCAAGGCGGGCAGATAACTTGCTGTCATGAATTTGAGACCAGCCTGGCCAACATGGAGAAACTACAATGCTACTAAAAATACAAGAAAAAAAAAAAGCTGGACATACTTGTGGGCACCTGTAATCCCAGCTACTTGGCAGGAGGTAGGAGAATCACTTGAACCCAGGAGGCAGAGTTTGCAGTGAGCAGAGATCATGCCACTGTCCTCCAGCCTGGGAGATAGAGCAAGACTCCATCTCAAGAAAAAAAAAAGAAAAAAAGATATTCCATGCCAATGGAAACTAAAAAGCAAGAGTAGCTAGCTATACTTATATCAGACAAAATAGGCTTCAAAACAAAAACTGTAATAGACAAGGTCACTATATAATGATAAATGAGTCAATTTACCCAGAGGATAAAATAATTTTAAATATATATGCAACCAAAGTGAGGTACCAAGATAGATAAAGCAAATATTATTAGAGTTAAAGAGATAGGCCTCAATGCAGTAATAGCTGGAGACTTCAACACTTCACTTTCAGCATTGGACAGATCATCCAGACAGAAATTCAACAAAGAAACTTCAGACTTAATATGCATTATAAACCAAATGGATCTAATAGCTATTTATAGAATATTTCATTTAATGGCTACAGAACACACATCATTTTCTTCAGTACATGGATCATTCTTAAGGATATGTCATATATTAGGTCACAAAACAAATCTTAAAACATTCAAAAAATTGGAATAATATCAAACATCTTCTCTGATCACAATGGAATAAAACTAGAAGTTAGTAACAGAAAAAAATTTGGAATCTATACAAATACATGGAAATTAAATAATATGCTCCTGAGTGACTAATGGTCAATGAAGAAATTAAGAAGGAAATTGAAAAATTTCTTGAAACAAATGATGATGAAAGCACAAATACCAAAACCTATGGGATACAGCAAAAGCAGTGCTAAGAGAAGTTTATAGCTACAAGTACCTACATCAAAAAAGAGAGAAAACTTCAAATTAACAATCTAATGATGCATCTAGAAAAGCAAGAGGAAATCAAACCCAAAATCAGTAGAAGAGAAATAGTACAGCCAGGCGCAGTGGTTCACATCTGTAATCCCAGCACTTTGGGAGGCTGAGGCAGGTGGATCACGCGGTCAGGGGTTTGAGACCAGCCTGGCCAACATCGTGAAACCCCATCTCTACTAAAAATACAAAAAATTAGCTGGGCGTGGTGGCAGGCACCTGTAATTCCAGCTACTCAGGAGGCTGAGGCAGGAGACTCACTTGAACCTGGGAGGCAGAAGTTGCAGTGAGCCAAGATTGTGCCATTGCACTCCAGCCTAAGCAACAAGAGCAAAACTGTCTCAAAACAAAAAAACAAAAAAAAGGAAGAAAGAAAAGAAAAGAATCAGAGCAGAAATAAGTGAAATTGAAATGAAGAAAACAATACAAAAGATGAATGAAACAAAAAGTTGGTTTTTTGAAGTTAGACAAAATTGATAAACCTTTAGCCAGACTGACAAAACAAGAAAGAAGGCCCAAAGAAATAAAGTCAGAGGTGAAAAAGGAGACATTGCAACTGGTACTACAGAAATTCAAAGGATCATTAGTGGCTACTATGAGCAACTATGTCAACAAATGGGAAAATGTAGAAGAAATGAATAAATTCCGGGACTCCTGCAACTAACCAAGACTGAACCATGAAGAAGCCCAAAACCTCAACAGACCAATAACAAGGAACAAGATTGAAGCCGTAATAAAAAGTCTCCCAAGTAAAGAAAACCCCAGGACCCAATGACTTCACCGCTGAATCCTACCAAACGTTTAAAGAACTAATACCAATTCTGCTCAAACTATTCTGAAAATGGAGGAAGAGGGAGTATTTCCAAACTCATTCTACAAGGCCAGTATTACACTGATAACAAAACCAGACAAAGACTCATCAAAAAAAAAAGGAAACTATAGGCCAATATCCCTAATGAATATTCATGCAAAAATCTTCAACAAAATGCTTGCAAACTGAATTCAACAATACATTAAAAAGATCATTTATTATGACCAAGTGGATTTATTCCTGGGATGAAAGGATGGTTCAACATATGTAAATCAATCAATGTGATACATCATATCAATGGAATGAAGGACAAAAACCATATGATCATTTCAATTAATGCTGGAAAAGCATTTGATAAAATTCAATGGATAAAAATAGAACTACCATGTGATCCAGGAATCCCACTGCTGGGTATATACTCAAAAGAAAGGAAAGCAGTATATCAAAGAAATATCTGCAGTCCCATGTTTGCTGCAGCACTGTTCACAATAGCTAAGATTTGGAAGCAACCTAAGTGTCCATCAACAGATGAATGGCTGAAGCAAATGCAATACCTATATACAATGGAGTACTATTCAGCCATAAAAAAGGATGAGATTCTGTCATTTACAACAACATGGATAGAACTGGAGGCCATTAAGTTAAATGAAATAAGCCAGGCACAGAAAGACAACATCATGTGTTCTCACTTATTTGTGGGATCTAAAAAATTAAAACAATTAAACTAATGGACATAGAGAGCAGAAGGATTGTCACCAGAGGCTGGGAAGGGTAATGGTCAGGGCGGGTTGGGGGAGAGGTGAGCATAGTTAGTACGTACAAAAGCATTAGTCCAAAAGAATGAGTAAGAAAACAGGGTGACTCTAGTAATTTAATTGTACATTTAAAAACAACCAAAAGAAACCTGGGCAACATGATGAAACCCAGTCTCTACAAAAAATACAGAAAGTAGCCAGGCATGGTGGCACCCACCTCTTGTCCCAGCTACTTGGGAGGCTGAGGTGGGAGGATTGTTTGAGCCAGGGAGGTAGAGGTTGCGGTGAGCTGGGATCATGCCACTGTACTCCAGCCTGGATGACAAAGCGAGAGTCTGTCAAAAAAAAAAAAAAAAAAAAAGAAAAAGAAAAAAAAATGGAAAAAGACAATCTAGCCTTCTATATTAAGGAATTAGAAAACAAAGAGCAAGCTAAACCAAAAGCAACCAGAGGGAAAGAAATAATAAAGGTTGGAGTGCAGATAAATAAAATGGAGACTAGAAAAGCAATGGAATCAATGGAACAAAAAAAAATGGTTATTTGAAACGATCAACAAAATTGGCAAACCTTCAGCTAGACTCTGTCTCACGCAGAGAGAGACAGTGAATGAATGAGTAGAAGACTAAAGACTCTATTACTAAAATCAGAAATGAAAGTGGAGGCATCACTAAAAACCTTATGAAGAAAAAATAAAGGATGACAAAAAATACTCTGAACAATTGTATACCAACATATTAGATAACCTAGATAAAATAGACAAATTCCTAGAAACTCACAAATTACCAAAGTTGACTCAAGGAAAAATAAAAAATCTGAATAGATCTGTAATAAGTAAAGAGATTAAATCTGTGATCAAAAACCTACCAACAAAGAAAAGGCCAGGGCCTTCACTGGTAAATTATAGCAAACATTTAAGGAAGTAACACCAATCCTTCTCAAACTCTTATCAAAATAAATAAATAAATAAATAAATAAGCAAGCAAAGGAGTAGGAAACACTTCCTAACTTATTCTATGAGACTAGTAGTATCCTGGTACCAAAGGCAAACAAAGACATTACAAGGAAAAAAACCTACAGACCAATAAGTCTTATGAACATAGGTGCAAAATCCTGAACAACATGCTGGCAGACTAAATCCAGTGCATATTAAAAGCATCATACACCATGACCAAGTGAAATTTATCCCAGGAATGCATGGGTCATTTAATATACAAAAATCAGGCCCGGCACGGTGGCTCAACGCCTGTAATCCCAGCACTTTGGGAGGCAGAAGTGGGTGGATCACCTGGGGTCAGAGATCCAGGCCAACCTGGCCAACATGGCGAAACCCTACTAAAAATACAAAAATTAGCCGAGTGTGGCGGTGGGCAGCCTGTAATCCCAGCTACTCGGGAGGCTGAGGCAGGAGAATTGCTTGAACCCAAAGACGGAGGTTGCAATGAGCCGAGACCATGCCGCTGGACTTCAGCCCGGGCAACACAGCAAGACTGTCTCAAAAAAAAAAAAAAAATCGATTTAATGCATGTAATTAATAAAATGAAAGGGGGGAAAAATCACATGATCATCTCAATTGCTACAGAAAAATAACACTTAACAAACTAAGAATAGAAGGAAAAAAAACCTGCTAGAGGACATTAGGAAAAACCCACAATGAATATTGCTGGTGGGAATATAGAATAATGCAGCTGCTATACAAAAGCTTGCCGGTTCTTCAAAAAGTTAAACATAAGAGTTATCATGTGACTCAGCAATTTCATTCCTGCATATAGACCCCAAACAAATAAAAAGGCAAATACTCGACACAAAAGCTCATATGTGGATGTTCATAGCGACATTATTCATACTAGCCAAAACGTACAGACAACCCAAATGTCCATCAGTTGATGAATCAATGAATAAAATGTGGTATATTCATACAGGAGAGCATTATTCATCCATAAGAAGGAATGAAGCACTGATACATGCTACAATACTGACAGCTCTTGAAAACATGATCAGAGAAAGAAGCCAGACACAGGTAGGCGACTTATCGTATGATTCTATTTACGGTAGTACCCCCTTACCTTCAGGGGATACATTGCAACACCTCTAGTGGATGCCTGAAACCACAATAGCATCTAATCCTATTATACTATGTTTTTTCCTATGCAAGCATATCTACGATAAAGTTTAATTTATAAATTAGGCACTATAAGAGATTAGCAACAATAGCTAAGAATAAAATAGAACAATTAGAACAATATGCCAGCTTCTAGGAAGGGAAAGTTTCATGAAAAACAACCACCATATGCCAGCAACACTGCTCTTGCACTTTGGGTCTTGATTAAGTAAAAGAAATGTCGCTGGAACACAAGCACTGTGATACTGTGGCCATTGATCTGGTAACTGAGAAGGCTGCTAAGTGACTAACAGGCAGGAAGTGTAGTCAGTATGGACCATGGTGGATAAAGGAAGCGTTCATGTCCGGGGTGGGACAAAGAGGGCTAGCGAGAGATTTCATCACGCCACTTAGAATGATGCACAATTGAATATTCATATGTTGTTTATTTCTGGAGTTTAATATTTTAGGTCTGTGGTTGACTGCAGGTAACTGAAACCATGGAAAGTGAAACCACAGATAAAGCAGGACTACTGTATTTAAAATGTCCAGAGTAGGCAAGTTCATGGCGACAGAGATCAGTGGTTTCCAGGGGGTTGGGGGATCGGGAATGGGATGTGACTGCTTAAGAGGCACAGAGTTTCTTTCTGGAGTGAGAACAAGGTTCTGGAGCTGGTGGTGATGACTAACAACTTGTGAATGTACTAGAAGCCACTGCATTTGTATGATTTTTTTTTTTTTTTTTTTTTGAGACAAGGTCTCACTCCGTCACCCAGGCTGAATTGCAGTGGCACGATCATGGCTCACCACTTGACCTCCTGGGCTCAGGTGGTCCTCCACCCCAGTCTCCTGAGTAGCTGGGACTACAGGCACATGCCACCATGCCCAGCTATTTTTTGTATATTTTGCAGGGATGGGGTTTCACCATGTTGCCCAGTCTGGTCTCATACTCCTGGGCTCAAGTGAGCCTCCCACCTTGGCCTCCCAAAGTGCTAGGATTATAGGCGTAAACCACTGCCCCCAGCCTTGTACCATTTAAAATGGTTAAAATGATGAATTTTACATTGAATTTCACTTCATAGGAATTTTTTTTAAAAAAACAACAAACCACTTTAATGGACACACAAATTCCCTGGGGGTCTCACTGCAATGCAATTTGGATTAAGAAGTCTGGGTGGGGCCTGAGACCCTGATCCTCTTGCTTTTCACCTGTGGCATGCAAGGCCACTCGAAGAGCCCCCACCTCTGTGAATCAACCCCTGCTCATCTGCTCCTGTAAATAAGGAGGGCTAAAGCACAGATGGCGGGAATGGGGGTGCCCCCAAGTCTGAGCCTGGAGGGGGTTGCAGGCCTCCTCCAGGCATGGAAGTGGAGGGAGAGGGGGCTGTAGTTAAACGGGTTACTCTGTCAGCAGACACAGAGGAGACGGAAGGAGTAGCTTTTATTTCACACGAAGCTGGGGGAAGGAAGGCGAGTGGACAGGGCTGGCTCTCAGAGGATGCTGCCTGGCAGGTGCACCACCTCCAGCTGCTGGGCTCCAGTTCCGGGGCTCAGAAGCCATCTGAAAGAAAGCGGCGGCCTCCAGTGAGCAAGCTGGGGTGCTGCAGGGTCCCCGGCCCGTGCTGCCCAGCAGTTTCTTCCCTTCCCTTCCCAGCCCCCGGGACACAAGGATCAAGGAGAGAGCAAAGTGCAACTCCATCCCTGCCTGATCAGTGGGGTGCCGTCTTCCCTGTGAGGGTTTTGGGGTGGAACAGGAGTGGCTTCTCAGGGGGAAATGAAAGGAGCTGAGGAGCTTTAGTCCGGAGAAGACCAGTGAAGGAGGCAGCTTATCCTCGCTGGGGTTGTGCTGAGATGGTATCTAGGGCCGGCTCTTCCAGAATTTCGATTGACACCGGGTGGCAGCCCACCGGGTGTGGGTTGGGGAGGAGGGGTGATGCCGTCCCGCTTCCGTACCCGGGGGCGCTGGGGCCCTCCCTGCTGTCCAGCCTACATCTGTGCGGTGGAGCAGCCCCCTCATCTCGCCTGCCCAGATGACAGCAGTTCAGAGGCTGTCCTCTGCCACCTGCACTGCTCACCTTCTCCGAGGAGGTCGGGGCGGGGCTGAAGGGTCCCGGGGGCAGGTTCCAGGCCAGCTCCTCCAGCAGGCCCAGCAGGCCTTTCACCTCTGTTGCCAGGTGCTCCACGGTCTTCTCTACCATCTATTGTGGGAAGGGGGGTAAAGGCGAGGACAGGAGTGGGGCTGCACTCTGCTTCATCAGCTAGGCCCTAAGGAGCAGCTAGCGGTCCCGTGGGGTGCAGTGGGAAAGGACTGGGCGCTGCGGGACCTGGGTTTTCCTCACTCAGGCTCTGCCCCTACCTGCCTCAGTTTCCCCAGATGACAATATCCTAGGGGGCTCGCTCTCGAAGGCTCCCTCCTTTTTGGCACTCAGTCAAAGGTTTGGACGAAACGCCCTTAGAATACCTTCTCCCTTTTGGGACTTTGCAGCCTGGCGCTCACATTTCTTTTGTTGCTCCGCCCCCTGGTGGTGTCTCTGCCGAATGACAGATTTGGGATTTTGAAATTTACTCAGGTTCTCAATAGTTATTTTTTTCCTTGTGTATGCCATGGACCCCACTGGCAGTGTGGTGAAGCCTACAGACCTCTTCTCAGAATATGCCTTAAATGCAAAAAATAAAGCATATAGAATTACCAAGGGCATCAATTGCATTAAAATATTATTCATTATTAAAAATTAAACTTTTTGACCCAGCACAGTGGCTCACGCCTGTAATCCCAGCATTTTGGGAGGCCGAGGTGGGCAGATCACTTGAGGTCAGGAGTTTGAGACCAGTCTGGCCAACATGGAGAAACCCCATGTCTACCAAAAATGCAAAAAATTAGCCGGGCATGGTGGTGCATGCCTGTAGTCCCAGCTACTCGGGAGGTTGAGGCACGAGAATCACTGGAACCCGGGAGGCGGAGGTTCCAGTGAGCCGAGATTGTACCATGAACTCCACCTGGGTAACAGAGCACGACTCTGTAAAATAAAAATTTAAACTTTTGGATATAGCATATGTATTGACCGGGCATAGTGACTCATGCTTGTAATCCCAGTACTTTGGGAGGCCGAGGTGGGTGGATGGCTTGAGCTCAGGAGTTCAAGACCAGCATGGGAAACATAGCAAAACCTCATCTCTACAAAAAAAAAAAAAATACAAAAATTGACCAGGCATGGTGGTACATGCGCCTGTAGTTCCAGCTACTTGGGAGGCTGAGGTGGGAGGATTGCTTGAGCCTGGGAGGTGGAAGTTGCACCTTCTTTTTGAGGCGTTGTCTTCCTCTGTGCAGTCTCACCACTGTACTCCATCCTGGGTAATGGAGGGAGACAACGCCTCAAAAAAAAAAAAATGTATTTATTAACTCACTAAATCACAGGATTTAACATCCGGCCTAGCAACAACAGAAATGTCGACATAGGAAGGGTATAAATGATATGTTGAGATATTCATAACTAGAACAAGATGAAATTATCTGGATTTCTATGGATGACAAAGTTATAGTACTGTTAATACCACTGCTTGCTGTCTGTATTTATGATGAATGGGAATGCTCAATTTCAGTTAAAGGCTTGCGACAATAAAAATGTAAGCTTTTTTCCACACAAGTTGGGAATTGTGGCTAAATAACAAAATAGTGACTGAATTTCCATCTTCCCATCCAGTATTGATGCTGAAATATCCAGATGGGGGTAAGCAAGGCCTTATGGGAAGCAGGGTCCACTGGGGGCTGGCCAGCCTGACAGCCTAGATGGGAGGGTAATGTTGGACAAGGTGGCCACGGTGCAGGATTGGCCTGTATGGCCTGACATTCCAAAGCAAGCTTGCATCTGCCCATAAAAACACCATCCTAGGCCAGGCCCGGTGGCTCACGCCTGTAATCCCAGCACTTTCAGGGGTGGAGGTGGGCGGATCACCTGAGTTCGGGAGTTTGAGACCAGCCTGACCAACATGGAGAAACCTCGTCTTTACTAAAAATATGAAATAACTGTGCGCGGTGGTGCATGCCTGTAATCCCAGCTACTCAAGAGGCTGAGGCAGGAGAACCGCTTGACCCTGGGAGAAGGAGGCTGTGTTGAGCCGACATTGTGCCATTGCACTCCCAAGAGACAGAAGCTCCGTCTCAGAAAAAAAAAAAAAAAAAAACCGTCTTAGAAGGTGGTCCCCGCATGCCCTTCCAAACCACCCTGTTACCTCCTCCATGACATCTAGACGGCGTTGCACAGCCATGTGTCTGTCACACGCTGTGCTCTGAGCTGCGTCTCCTCGGGGAGGGCTGAAGGGTTCTGCAGCTGTGGGGAAACAAGTCTTGTCACTGTGGGGCCCTTGGTTTGCCATCATGCCAGATACTCCTGTAAACACTGGGCTCAAGTGAGGTCGGTCCTCAAAGCAAATGCAAGAGTAAGCAGAAGAAGGCCCTGGTGGGGGTCAGTGTGTGAGTGTCAGCCATCTTAATCCCACCAGTCACCTACAGACCCACATGGACTTCCTTAAGGAGGTGAAGC
This sequence comes from Ateles fusciceps, assembly GCA_036589455.1. Taxonomy (NCBI): domain Eukaryota; kingdom Metazoa; phylum Chordata; class Mammalia; order Primates; family Atelidae; genus Ateles; species Ateles fusciceps. Next base: position 3,877,594 of record JAZHEH010000276.1, read on the forward strand.
CCAGGGAGGAAGGAAGGACGGGCTCCACCCAGGGAGAATGGCAACTGCAATGACGGAGAGGCCTGAAAGACCATGCCTCACTGTGTAAACCCTGCAGGGAGCCTGCAGTGGCTGGAGATACAGGGTGGTCGGGAGAGAGACTGGAGAGGGAAATCCTGGAAATCAAACCAAGGGGACAGAGAGCTTTAGCTCAGAGGCTTTAAATCAGTTCTGATGCATGTTTAGGGGGCGATCTGGGCTCACTGCAACCTCCGCCTCCCGGGTTCAAGTGATTCTTCTGTCTCAGCCTCCCGAGTAGCTGGGATTACAAGCGCCTGCTACCATGCCTGGCTAATTTTTGTATTTTTAGTAGAGAGGGTTTTACCATGTTGGTCAGGCTGGTCTCAAACTCCTGACCTCAGGTGATCCTCCTGCTTCAGCCTCCCAAATTGTTGGAATTACAGGCGTGAGCCACCACGCCCAGCCAAGAGGGTTTATTTTAACAGAAGAGTCATAGAGTCAAACATGAATTTTTAAAATACAGGGAATAGACTGGAGGGAGACGCCTCTGAAGGCAGGAAGTTACTGCAGCAATCAGGGTAAGAGGGATGAAGGAGAAGTGATGAGCAGAGGCAGTAGCTGTAGGAATATGAGGAAGAAAATGAGAGGAGGTATTTCAATAGCAGCACTGACACTGGGAACCCGTTAGTAACAGCTGGCATGTGATGAGTGCTTACCATACACCACGTAGGGTGCTAACTTAACCTCTCCAATAACCTGTTGTTACGCCCAATCTACACGTAAGAAAACTGATGCATAGAGGGGTGAAAGTATGTGTCCAAAGTCACTACTCATAAGCAGAGGATCTGCCATTCAACCCACTCAACTCTTGATTCACCATTTTTCTCCTTGAGTTAGCTCTTCCAGGCACCATCAACCCTCACCACAGAAGTCTAAGAGCCCTGATTCCAAGCTCAGGTTTCAGAGTTGGTAACCCTGAGATGCCTGTGGGGCAGCAGAGTTGGCTGGAAGCTTGGAGAATGCTGACACTCAAGAAGGAGGGTGCTGCCCCAGAAGTCAAGAGCCCCCAAGCTTTACAGATTCTGCAGAGAATGAAAAAGGTCAGCATGGCCGAAAGCAGTGAGGAGGTCTAGCAAGATAAGGACTGGAAAGAGAGCACAGGAAAGGCCCTTGTTAGATGTCACCCCAGCACATTTAGGAGTGGTGGAGGAAGAGCAGAGTTTGGATTACGGTGAGATGAGAAGGGAAGGTGAGGTTGGGGATAAAAATTTGGATTCTGAAAAATTTCACAAAGCTTGGCTGTGAAGGAAAGCAGAACGGATCACAAGGTCTAGAGAAGTATTTATGGTGTGTGTGTGTGTGTGTGTGTGTGTGCTTTAAGCATTGGAAAACACAATGATGCTTACAGCCTGAGGACAAAGGAAGACAGGAGAACAAAAGGAATGCTCTTCCTGAATTGATGGGAGGCCCTGGATCAAAGGGGGTGGGAACACATCTGGAAGGAAGACAGAGGAAATGCAGCAAAAATGGGGAAAGGTAAACCATCTAACTAGAGGGCCAGAAAGTGGAGTGAGCTCCTGCCTGATGGGCTCTGTTTACCCTGTGCAGTAAGATGCAGAACACGTGGCGAAGAGAGCTAGTTGTTAAAATTTCAAGAATTCTATGAGTAGGTTGCTAAACACAGACATTGAAATAGTGACCATGGTGGCTGGAAATGGTGGCTTGTGCCTCTAATCCTAGCACTTTGGGAAGCTGAGTGGGAGGCCAGGAGTTTGAGACCAGCCTGATCAACATACTGAGACCCCATCCCATAAAGAAAAAAAATTTTAAGTAAAAAGAAAAAAAAATGGTGGCCATGATGAGAACATTTACTCCACAGAAATCACCAACCCCCGCCTCCCTTTTTTTTTGAGAGCCAGTCCATCAGTGCACTACCAGGTAAGGGACTTGAATAAAGAGAGGGCTTCAAAAGGGGATGTGCAGAATGAGGGAGGCAGGGTGGGAGGACCATGCAGAAAGAGCCGGCATCAACAAGGAATCCTGGAAGCGTGAGTCCTCCCCCAGCAGTGCTCCACAGTCTAGGCGCACGGCAGCAAAGACAGATGGCTGGATGGAGCTGAAACCTAGGAGTCTGCAGGGTGGACGTGGCGGAGGCAAGGGGCCAAGGAGCTGAGATTCGACCAGCCAGGGCTTTAGCAGAGGAGCCCTGGAATCCAGCTGGGATAAGGAAGGAAATGAGGCCAAGAAGAGGGCCAGTAAACTGGGAGAAGTGGGGGGCTGAAGGGACTGGAGGTCTTAGGAATCACAGGAGGAACAGGAGGTAAATAATATTGCAATTTTAGCTTTTAGAGGTAGAGCGGCTTCAGATAGTGACAGTATCAAGGCTGTGGCCATGGATGTGGGCATCCAAAGCTCAGTGTGGGGGAGAGAGTAACGGAACTTGATCTCTCTAGGTGCAATGCTTGTAGCTTAAGGCCTTGGTGTTGGACAGGTTGGCCAAGGGGCCATCTGCACTTGTCTAGAAGCGGGGCAGGTCTTGAGATAGTCAGAGCTGGTGATGGGTGTGTAACTCTGAGAGGCCAAGTGATTTGCCCAAGGTCACACCATCAGCAAATGCCTGGACCTCAGGCACCCTGACCTCCTGGCTTCAACTCAGCAAAGTGATTTTCTGATTCCAACTTTACCCAGATCTCAGCTCTTCCACTCAGGGGTAGGAACAAGACCAGGGACGAACGTCCTTCCACTTCGAGCATCTTTTGTGGAGAACAATCTGTTTTTTGAATTTCCCTTTTCATTATTTCCCTCCACTAAACTTAGAAAAGACTCTTCAAAAGATAATGGTGTTATTGCTGAATTTGGGGAGGGAGGAGGACATGATAATGGTGCCTTGGTTATTTTTTTAAGGCGAGTCTTTTAAAGACCCATACTGAAATATTTACAGATGAAATGTTATGCTGTCTTGGATTTACTTCCAAATAATCCAGGCCTGGGTGGGGGATGGGGGAGAGGCCTGCGTGGATGTTTAGAGCAAACAAGATGGGCTGAGAGTTGCTAATTGTTGGAGCTGGGTGATGAGCACGCAGGGGGTGCATTCAGCTTTTCTCTCTACTGCTGTGGGCGTGGTTTGAAATGTTCCATAATAAAAGCCAGCTGTCTGCTGGGGTTGTCAGCAGAAAGCAGTAGCCCGTGGGCTGCAGGCATCCATGTAAAATATTCAGAGAGAGAGGCCCCACCTCGGGGCTATGCTCCATCCTGGCCCCACATTCTGAGAAGGCCCTTGAGAGGCAGGAGCAGGTCTAGAGGAGGCTATGGGGAAGAGACTCCTTTTTTTATTTCTTCTTCTTTTTTTTTTAGACGGGGTCTCAGTCTGTCACCCAGGCTGAAGTGCAGTGGCACGATCATGGCTCACTGCAACCTCTGCTTCCCGGGTTCAAGCAACTCTCCCACCTCAGCCTCCAGAGTAGCTGGGACTACAGGCACACATTACCATGCCTGGCTAAGTTTTGTACTTTTTGTAGAGATGGGGTTTCTCCATGTTGCCCAGGCTAAGCTCAAACTCCTGGGCTCAAGTGATCCACCTTCCTTGGCCTCCCAAAGTGCTGGGATTATACACATGAGCCACCGCACCCAGTCTGGGACTCCAAATTTTAACTCAGTTGTTTCAGCTGAAACTGGGCTGATCAACTTGGAGAGGAAAAGCTCTGAGGGGGCCGGAAGAGCTGTTCTCACCCACAGAGTGGCTGTCCTGGGGAGGGCCTGTCGTCATAAGTCTGTGGATACACATGCCCCCTGCTGGCTCTGCCCAGAGGCCTTTGGCCAAGCCTTTCCCCTGAGCCTCAACTGCCCTCCCCCAGACCCCAGCCACTCTCCCCTCACACACTTCTCCCAGGCTCAGGCCAGAAGGATACAGTGTGACCCTGCCAGCCAAGTGGGAGTCAGGCTGCGCTGGAAATCAGGAACAACCAGAGCCCTCCTCCTCTCCACTGGCCTAAAACACCCTGTTCTCTACGAGTCTGTAATGAGGTCTAACTTGGCTCCAAAACCCCTCCAGGGGAAAAGGCTGGGCTGAGGTCGCTCCCCCACGTGGCTCAGCGCTAATCCTTCACATCTGGACAAAACTGTGCTCTGTACTCCCTGGAGCAACTGTCCATGAGCTCACTGGGGCCTCCACGGAGTACATCTGAAAGAGCAAGCTTGGAGCAGGGCCTGACATTGTACTGCCTGCTCCCTCCCCACCGGGTCCTCCCCACGGAGCTGACTTGAACTCATCATGGCAGAAAACATGCTGGAGACCCCTGTTCTCAGCCTGGTTCAGCCACTAATGATTGTGGGGTTGTGAGAGTTTCTTCTCCTCCCTGAGCCTCTGCTGCCTCCTCCATAAAATAGGATGGGGTAGGCCTGACGCCCTCACTTCCCTATGTAGCTCATCCTTAATTCTTCTTCTCTGTCTTTTGGAGGCCGCAGAGAGGCCTAAAAAATGAGCTACAAGAGCTGAGCTCAGTGGTTCACACCTGTAATCCCAGAGCTTTGGGAGGCCAAGGCAGGAGGATCACTTAAAGCCAGGAGTTTGAGACCATACTGGGCAACCTAGTGAGACTCTATCTCTCCAAAAAAAAAAAAAAAAAAAAAAAAAAATTAGACAGGATTGGTGGCCTATGCTTTTAGTCCCAGGTATTTGGGAAGCTGAAGTAGGAGACTCGCTTGAGCCCAGAAGTTTGAGACTACAGTCAACTACCATTGCACCACTGCTCTCCAGCCTGGGCGACAAAGACCCTGTCTTGTAAAAAAAAAAAATTAGTAGACACACACATGCACCCATGGGGCTGTCAGTGGCTCACACAAGGGGAGTGGAAAAAGCTGAAGGATTCTGATGATTAACCCTGAGCAGCCAAGGCTGTGGCCCCACAGGGCTCCCTTCCTTCCTTTCCTCCCACCCTCCCGGGCCCTGCCAGTTGGGAAATGGACCTCCTTGGATGCTGCATTGTTTTCTCTGGCCTGGCTCCTGCTCCGGGCCTGATGTGCACCCTGGATGGTGGCCATGGGCGGGGCATCCTGTGCTGGTGAGAACAGGCTGCTGTGGAGCCGAGAGGCCCCAGGGGAGGGCTGGGCTGGGCTGGCTGCCCCAGTTAAAGAGATGTGGCCCCTGGGTGCCATCCTCTGAGGCTGAAGTACTGCTCCCTCTACTTCCGGGCCTTATGGGGAGACCTTTTGCATCTGAACCCAAGCAGTAAGAAAGTGCCACAATGCAGATGATTTCTGCATGCTGGGCAATGAGGAATGTTTTCTCAGTGGCGTCTCTGAAAGGTGTTGCTATATCTTCTGAATTATCAAAGTCACACTCTTTGAATGGTCTGCTTTGAAAAGCAACCCTGGACACTTGGGGGTTAATTATACTTGACCACATTCAGCGTAATAGAATAATAAACCTTACCACATCCAGTACTTGTATGGAGACGTATGATTCATTCAAAACCATCCATGGGTTTTGATTATTTTTGAAAGCAGCAGAACACTATTCTTCAAATGATTCTATAAAAAACTCCAAAACGTGGGCCAGGCATAGTGGCAAATGGTCTAAAAAGCCATCAGGGAATAAAGGTTTCTCTGAGTACTGCTGAAAAAAACCAAGATTGGGGCCGGGCGTGGTGACTAACAGCCTGTAATCCCAGCACTTTGGGAGGCGGAGGCTGGCCAATCCCTTGATGTCAGGAGTTCGATACCAGCCTGGCCAATATGGGGAAACCCACCTCCACCCCTGCCCCGATCTCTACTAAAAAATGCAAAAATTAGCTAGGCGTGCTGGTGTGGCACCTATAATTCCAGCTACGCAGGAGGCTGAGGCATGAGAATTGCCTGGACCTGGGAAGCAGAGGCTGTGGTGAGCCGAGATTGCACCACTGCACTCCAGCCTGGGTGACAGAATGAGACTGTCTCAAAAATAAAATAAAATAAACCAGGGTTGAAAGTCGGACAAGCAAGGGATACATCTCAATTTATAGAAAATATAAGGGATGGAGGTATTTAAATGACATCAAAGGGACGCAATTAGCAAAATCTAAATGTGGAAAACTTTACAGAGCAAACTTAGTTTCTTCAACAACAACAAAAAAATTAAGTAAAAAAAAAAAAAGCTGGGCATGGTGGCTCACACCTGTAATCCCAGCACTTTGGGATGCCGAGGTGGGTGGATCACCGGGTCAGGAGATCAAGACAATTCTGGCCAACATGGTGAAACCCTGTTTCTACTAAAAATACAAAAGTTAGCTGGGTGTCAGGGCGCGCACCTGTAATCCCAGCTACTCAGGAGGCTGAGGCAGGAGGATCACTTGAACCCGGAAGGCGGAGGTTACAGTGAGCTGAGATCGAGCCACAGCACTCCAGACAGAGTGAGATGCCATCTTAAGAAAAAAAAAAAAAAAAAAACAAAAACGCAGGGGAGAGAAGACTTACATATTTAAAGAGACCTAACAGACATATTGACCAAATGCTGTATATGTAACCTTATTTGGATCAAACAAATGAATTGTAAAAGATATGACACAAAGATATTTGAACAGTGACTGAATATTTAATGATATTCAATCACACACTCTTTTTGGAGTGCGATTGTGGCATTGCAGTTATGTTTATTAAAAGAGTGCTTATCTCTTAGAGATATACAAGGAAATATTTATAGACGAAAATACATGATGTCAGGCCAGGTGTGGTGGCTCACACCTGTGATCCCAGCACTTTGGGAGGCTGGGGCAGGTGGATCACTTGAGCCCAGGAGTTCGAGACCAGCCTGGCCAACATGGTGAAACCCTGTCTCTACTAAAAATACAAAAATTGGTCAGGTGTGGTGGTGGATGCCTGTAGTCCCAGCTACTCAGGAGGCTGAGGCAGGAGAATCACTTGAACCTAGGGGCATAGGTTGCAGTGAGCTGAGATTGCGCCACTGCATTCTAGTATCGGTGACAGAAAGAGACCCTGTTGCAAAAAGGAAGGAAAGAAAGAGAGAGAGAGAAAGAAAGAAAGAGAAAGAAAGAAAGAAAGAAGAAGAAAGAAAGAAAGAAAGAATACAATGCCTGGATTTCATAATCCAGGGAGGGGGAGGGGGTGAGGACTGTAGATGAGATAAAACTACCCATGAACTGATACTTGTTGAAGCAGGGTTGATAAGTACATTATGTGATTCTTTCATATACTATTATTTTGTATTTTTTGTATCCAATAGTTTTCATAATCAAAAGTTAAGAGATATCTGAAATCTGAAAGATTATGCACAAAAATGTATGAAGTCAGTGTGAAATTACATTAATCATCAATACCTTAAGCAGAAGCATAGAAGCTCTTAAAGTGAAAAAAAAAAATCATGAATACTTTCCTTCTTTTCTTCTTCTCTTTTTTTTTTTTTTTTTTTTTTGTTTTTTGAGATGGAGTCTTGCTCTGTCACCCAGGCTGGAGTCGCAGTGGCACCATGTCTGCTCACTGCAACCTCCGCCTTCTGGGTTCAAGCGATTCTCCTGCCTCAGCCTCCAGAGTAGCTGGGAATACAGGCATGTGCCACCTTGCCTGGCTAATTTTTTTGTATTTTTATTAGAAAACGGGGTTTTACTCTGTTAGCCAGCATGGTCTTGAACTCCTGACCTCGTGATCCGCCTGCTTCGGCCTCCCAAAATCCTTTTCTTCTTAATCTGTAGCAGTGAACATGCATAATTGAAAGAAAAACAATGTTTAAAAATGGGTTTAAAGTCTCCATACAAGTTGTGGCTAAAGGGGCACCAAAAGTAGCCACTTGTGGACGGGCCACTCCCTCCGCCTTCTCGGAGAAGCACAGGCGTTGCTTTGTGCTCTCAGCTCCCAGAGTCTGGGGCTGAGCTGGGAGGGGGGTAAAGGAGAGGGGGGTGAGAGGGTGTGTACGGGGCCTGACTCTATGCTGGGCAGAGTCCCAGCCACTCCTCATAGAGCTTGTGAGGAAGCCATTGGTGGTTATCTTTAACAGGTGGGGACACCGAGGCTCAGAGAAATCAGTGGAGTCATCTGAGAATGTGTGTTGATGCGTGTTCCCTGCGGGGCACTTCCTCTCTCATCTGATCCCTGAGGCCAGCCCTGTGGGGTGGGTGTTATTCTCCCCAATTGATAGAGGAAGAAACAGCCCCAGAGAAAGGAAAGGACTCACCCAAGGTAAGGGATCACGAGGGCTGGCCTGGATCCTTTCCCCAAGTGCTCACTCTCACAGTTCACTGGGCCCTGAAAGGGGATGGGGGCTTCTATCTTAGCACAGGGCACTTCTGCCTGGGTGGGAGCAAGGACTGAGGGGGCAGGAGGCCTGGATGTTTTGTGAGGGCTCTGCCTTGGCACCACCGTGAGATCTGAGCTTGCCCCTCACCTGGACAACTAAAATGAGTAATAGCCATCCCTGACTAAATGGGGTAGTGGCTTGTAAACTGTAAAGTCCTGTGCCACGTGCAGAGTGGTGGAATGAGCATCTGTGGACAGTCAAGACTACAGTCTAGTAAGTCACTTGACCTGAGTCACCCTGAGCCTCACCTGTGAAGGGGCAACATTAAGCTGAGGGGAGAAGTGGGGGGGAAGAAAAGGGACAGTGAAAGGCAAGGAACCCAGCTAATGGAGTACCCAGAGAGCCTCTCCCTCCCGCACAGCCCTCCACCTCCACCCAGTGCCCCACCTCCACCCAAAACAGCTCAGTCCCCTAGAGGAGCTTCCTGAAAACCGGGAGGCTGACTTCCTCATCAACTGCAAAACTACCTAAGGCCACCTGGCAGGGGAAGCGGTGGCCTTTCTCCTGGGCCCGCCTGCCTGGCTCCTTAAGGCTGTGCTGAGCTGGCCTGGGTCACTCACCCTTTGGAGTCTGGCTTCTTAGACAATGTCCTATAAAGCCAGGCCTGAGCCTCCGCAGGCCCTCTGAGATGTAGCTGGCCTCCCGGGCTGCCCCACCCAGCAGCTGTGACCTCCCACCCCAGGTCCTGGCTCCTCTCTTGCCAGCTCTACTCCCGTCATTGAGCTTCCCTCTCTCTGCTTTGTGGTCTCTCTCAAATCTTTTCTCTTTGCTTCAATATCCTCTCTCCCACCACCCCTTGCCATTTTAGTCACTCTTTCTCTTTCCTTCTCTTTTGTCTCTTAAACTCCTTTTTCTTTCTATGTTAGTTCATATCTGTCCAGCTACAAAGCCTCTTTCTGTCTCGGTCTCTCCTTTTCCTTGTCACCGTTTGTTCTTCCATCTCTCCGTTGCTCTACTTCTCTGCCTTTTTCTGCGTCTGTTTCCTCTCACCGTCTTCTCTCCATCCCTCCCTCCCTGCATCTGCCTCTCTCTCCATCCCGCTGTAGTGTCCAACTCTCTCTGTCTCTCTCTTTGCCCATTCCTTCCTCGCCATCTGCGGGTCTCCTGCCGCGCCCGGCGCCCCCCCACTCACCAGCCAAAGCGCCCGCGGCGCGGAACAGAGCCAGCGCGGCCAGCGCGCAGAGCAGGGTCCGCATGTTGCCGGCCCGGCCGAGCTCAGCCCCGCGTCTGCCCGCAGCCGCCCTCCCCGGATCGCGCCCGGCCGGCCTGGGAGGAAATGCTCTCAGTCCGAGCCAAAATTCCTGGGCGGCTCCGAGCTTTCTGGCTGGAGCGAGCCCGCCCCCTTCAGAGGCCCCTCTGCACCCCGTGGGCAGCGCGGAACCCAGAGACCCCGGGAGCTGAGGCACCGACCGTGACACCCGGGCGCCTCCCGAGGAAAGGGCCGCCTCCGGAGTCCCCGCGCCTCCTGGGGGTCCGGGAGGGAAGGGGGAGGGATTGGGTGAGGGCGTTGGCTCTAGGCGGCGGAGCCTGGGGTCAGGGGTTCGTTCGTTATGAGCCCGTTTCACAGGCGGGCAGACTGAGGCTCGGAGACAAGCGCCTTTCTCCGCATTACCCTCAGCCATGGCACAGGATCTGAATCCCTGTCTCCTGGGAGTGTGGAAGCTTTTCTTTGTCTACCTAGGCACAAGAAATTAATTCTAATGACATGGAACAGTGTCTGGCCCTAAGAAGGAGACACAGAAATTCACTACTCTGGTAAGGGAGTGATAGCAACGTGAAAAGGTACTTAAAAAAAAAAAGGTAAAATCTTGACTCTCCTAAAGATATGAAATTAGCATATACTAAAGGTTTTATTTAATTCATTGTTAATGAGGTAACAAGATGCCACAAGCAGTCCAGAGTTTGGAACACAGTAGTGGAAACTTCCCCTATGGGACACACCCATTCAACAAAGTGCAACAACAAATTAAGTTTTAGTGAAAACGCAAAGCAAAAAAGCTGCAGCTCTGACTTCTCTGCTGCAGAGCCCTGAGTGCCTTGCCTGGCTGTAAGTAGAACACTTTCATCAGCAAGCCTGGGAGAATGCCTCTGTCCATCAAGGGTCCCCAGTGGGATTAACTGGAGCCCTTGCAGATCAAGTCTGCCTCTCTGCCTTCTGTGTTGCTAGCTGTGGCTGTATGATTGTCCGAAACAGTCACCACGCTAACCGGTGATCCAGTTCTCGCTCCCTCCCCTAGAGTGACATAATAGCCTCAGATTCAGAAATTCTGGTTCTGAGCCGGAGAATCTGAGACAGACTCAAATCTAAATTATTTATTTATTTATTTTATTAATATTAGTTTCGAGACGGAGTCTTGCTCTGTCACCCAGTCTGCAGGGCAATGGCACAATCTCAGCTCACTGCAACCTCCACCTCCCAGGTTCAAGCAATTCACTTGCCTCAGCCTCCTGAGTAGCTGGGATTACAGGCACCTGCCACCACACCAGCTAATTTTTGTTTTTAGTAGAGACGGAGTTTCACTATGTTGGCCAGGCCAGGCTGGTCTCGAACTCCTGACGTCGTAATCCACCGTCCTCAGCCTCCTAAAGTGCTGGGATTACAGGCTTGAGCCACTGGGCCTGGCCCCCAGGTCTAGATCTTTCAAAAGCTTTCAAGGAGATTATGATGCCCACATGAGCTGGCTCAGAAGAAGAATTTATTTGGGAATGCCAAGAATGTCTCATACTTGGTGGTAGGACATTCCCTGATAGTTTAGCCAGGTGCAAAGTTGTCATAGAACTGCCAACCCATAAGGATTCTTGTAGCTCAGAGCCAGTGGGCTACCTTATATTCTGAATTTAAGATTAAGAAGAAAAACAAACCATATACAATACATTCTTGTTGTGGTAGAGCATAAAGTATTTAAGTATACAGAGTAAAACATGAAAGCCTTTTCTGTTATGAATTCCCTCTATCCAACGATTCAGGTCCAGTCCCCTCAGCTTGGTAGGCTGTGCTTGTTCCAGTTCCATGCATTCCCCATCTGTCTAATGTATAATTAGACACAAATGTATATACATGAGATCAAATAAGAGATATTTTGAAGATTGGCTTTCATTCATGTTTATCTCAGTCATAACATTAAATCTTGGCTGGGTGCAGTGGCTCACACCTGTAATCCCAGCACTTTGGTAGACCGAGGTGGGTGGATCACCTGAGGTCAGGAGTTTGAGACCAGCCTGGCCAATATGGTGAAACTCCATCTCTGCTGAAAATACAAAATACTAGCAGAGCGTGGTGTTGGGTGCCTGTAGTCCCAGCTACTCAGGAGGCTGATGCAGGAGAATCGGTTGAACCCAGAAGGCGGAGGTGGCAGTGAGCCAAGATTGCACCACTGCACTCCAGCCTGAGCAACAGCGCAAAACTTTGTCTTGAAAAACAAAAACAAAAACAAACAAAAAAACTTGAAGATCATTCTATGTGAGTACAGATAATTCCACTTCATTCCTTTTAAGAGTTACAAAATATCCCATTGAATGGATGCAAGCAGCATTATTTGTCCAAACAGTCCCCTATTGATGTTCATGTAGATTGCTTCCTTTTTTCCTCCAATATAAAATATGCTTTAATAAACATCCTTTTGCATGTATCTTTATGTACATAGTTCATGTATTTCTGAAAGGCTGGAAGAGAAATCATGTGTCAAAGAGCATTTTACATTTTGCCAGGTAGGCCAAAAACTGTTCCTTAAATTGTCACTAAGCCCGCAGGAGGGACAGGAGTCTTTCAGCGCTGTTCCAACGTGAACCGGACTACATGTCGGTCTCGGTAGGAATTGGGCTGCAGGGGGGCGCCATTTACATAAAATACTTCTGGATTGGAGTTACCTGAAGTGTAAACATAGCGGTCACCTACATTCTCCAACACCGGATATTTATCATTTAAAATTTTGACAGCTTGATGATGGAAAATGTTACCTTGTTGTTATTTTAATTACAAACTATTTATTATTAGTGAGGCTAAGCTTTATTTGCCTCTTCAATTACTTTTTCCTATTTTCCTCCCTTTCCTTTCTATAATCTGATTATTAATGTAATGTCTGTCGTACCTGTTGGCAATATCTTCCCCCAGCCTTCCATTGTCTTTAATTTTCTTAGTGGAGTCTTTCATCGTTCAGAAGTTTTAAATATTAGGTAACCAAATCTCTCAATATTTTCTTTTATGACTTATAGAGTTTACAACTTGCTTATGATTCCTCGAATCAAGGCTGCAAAAATATTTTTCTACATTTTCTTCAAATGGTTTTAAGGTTTTCTCAAGGTCTAATGTCTAACCCACTTAGAATTGTTATGTGGTTGCAAGGAAGGAATCAAACTTAAATTTTTCCCTGAATGGATATGTCAATGTCCTCATGTTCTTTATTGCATGGTCCAATCCTTTTGTCACTACTTTGAACATAAGGTAGTTTGCTAGCTACTCATTTCCAAGGGGAGCTCTGGGAAAATCTCTTTACATCATGTCTGTCGCAAGGTCAAGGAAACAAAAATGCAAAATAGACTTATAATTTCAATAAATACTGAAACCATATTTGATGAAATTAAACAGCCCTAGCTAACTTAAAAACAGTAATAACAACAAACTTAAGATGAAAACAAAGGAAATAAGAGATTTTCTTAACAAGATAACTACTTTTTAATTTTCGAATTGATAATTTTTCAAATTAAAAAAATTAAAAAATAGAGATGCCTGGGGGGGGTGGGGTCTTGCTGTGTTGCCCAGGCTAGTCTCCAACACCTGGGCTCAAGTGATCCTCCTGCCTCTGCCTCCCAAAGTGCTGGGGTTACAGAAATGAGCCACCATGCCCAGTCAACTACTTTTACCATATATAGTTCACATGTACATACAAGAGAAAGGAGAAATGTATTCTTTGTTAAACTAGGATTGAGGTAAAGAGGCCATTATTGGCCAGGCATGGTGGCTCATGCCCATAAACTCAGCACTTTGGGAGGCCCAGGTGGGAGGATCACTTGAGCCCAGGAGTTGGAAACCAGCCTGGGCAACACAGCATGACCCCATCTCTACCAAAAATTAAAAAAGAAAATAAAATTTTTTTAGAAAAAACATTAGCCGGGAGTTGTGGCATGTGCCTATTACTGGGGAGGCTGAGGCAGGAAGATCACTTAAGCCAAGGAGTTTGAGGCTGCAGTGAGCTATGATCATACCACTGTACCGCCTGGGTGACAGAGTAAGACACTGTTCCAAAAAAATAAATAAATAATAAAGAATTAAATTACAAAATTTAAAAAAGATGCCACTATCAACAACTGTTTGGCTGGGTATGATGGCTCACGCCTATAATCCCAGCACTTTGGGAGGCAGAGGCAGGCAGATCACTTGAGGTCAGCAGTTCAAGACCAGCCTGGCCAACATGGCAAAACCCTGTCTCCATTAAAAATAGAAAAATTAGATGGGTGTGGTACCACACGCCTGTAATCCTAACTACTAGGGAGGCTGAGGCAGGAGAATTGCTTGAACCCAGGTGGCAGAGGTTTCAGTGAGCCAAGATGGTGTCACTATACTCCATCCTGGGCGAGAGAGCGAGACTTTATCTCAAAAAATAAAATAAAATTAAGATAAATGTTTGGAAATCAATTTATTTCCTTATACCAACAGAAACCAGCCCAAACATGTAAAGAGAAACTCCTGGGCAAAATGATAATATGGAGCCAGCGGACCCAGTTAACAAACCTCCTACTTCCAATATTCTCTAAAGTGATCAGTGAAATTAAAGATAGGGGAGACTGGCATCAGTGGCAGAAACTAGAGATATATGCCAACCATATGCCAGGCCAGCTGGATCTATTAATACCTCTCACTATTTATTATTATTCTATTTTTACTTATTTATTAATATTTTTTTGAGACAGAGTCTTGCTCTGTTGCTCAGGCTGGAGTGCAGTGGCTCGATCTCGGCTCACTGCAACTTCCGCCTCCTGGATTCAAGTGATTTTCCTGCCTCAGCCTCCTGAGTAGCTGGGATTACAGGCACATGCCACCATGACCAGCTAATTTTTTATTTTTAGTAAGAGACAGGGCTTTGCCATGTTGGCCAGGCTGGTCTCGAACTCCTGACCTCCGGTGATCTGCCTGCCTCTGCCTCCCAAAGTGCTGGGATTACCAGCATGAGCCACCACGCCTGGCCTATTATTATTCTATTTTTTGCTAAATTTCTCTGAACCTGGTTTTGTGCTAAGGCTGTGTATGCGTTAGCCTATTTAATCCTTGCATCAGTAAACCTATCAAGTAGATATCCTATTCCCATTAAAAAATAATAAGATCTATTAAATATATTTGATTCAAGTTTAGAAGGTGGCAGATCCCACTTTGGAAGTTAGGTAGATCTGATTCCAAAAGTATAGTCCTCTGCATTATCAGGCCTCTTGACTCTCAAGTCCCAGGAAAGGCACTAAATAGAGAATCTGAAGAGAGTGGAGGTGAGAAAGGGACAAATGGAATATGGGGGGCTCAGAGGGCCAAGCCCTGTGCCATTAGGGGAGAACACTCATTACTACCTGCATGAATGAAGTGCCTTCATGTACACACATTTCTCTTTCACTTAATACTCCCATGACCCTGGCAGGTAGCCTCACGATCCATGCAGATTGTGACGGTAGCTGCCAGGGTCATGGGAGCTTACAGAATGTGAGGCTTGGAGAAGTTAGGAGGTGGCCCAGGGCACGCAGAGACTAGTTAGGAATTTGGGGATTTGCCTCCCAGACACCTGTGTTGCCTCCACAGGCAATGCTACAGGATGTGCACGGTCCTCCCAGCCTGGCTGGGCCTGGGCGCAAGTGGTGGGGAATCTGGCAGGGGCTTGCTTTCCCAACCCAGGCCCAAAGGCAAGGGGCCAAAGGAAACAGGAAATAGGGACTGGTCATCTCTCTGGGGAGAGAGGTGAGGTCGAAGACAGCCCAGTTAAAAGAGCCTCAGTGGCTGGGAGGGCCTGAGCTGTACAAAGCCTCTTTGTCTTCTCCCTTTGGCACAAGAGAGGATTTCCAGAGGTAGCAGGAAGACCCACACTGGGAGAGCTCTCAGTGAGTGCTGGGCAAGCCTAGCTACTCTGCACAGATGGATAGGGGCTACTACGCAAGGCACAGAAGTTATAGCTGGAGAAAGTGAGCCAGTGAAGTGTGAATGTGGATGGATGTCTCTGTTGGGGGAAGGAAAAGGAGGGGGCAACTCGATGGGTTGAGTTAAGTTTTTTTGAGATTGAACCTAGTGGCTCACTCCTGTAATCCTAGCACTTTAGGAGGCTGAGGTAGGGGGATGGCTTGAGTTCGAGAGTTCAAGACCAGCCTGGACAACATACCAAGACCCTGTCTCTACAAAAAAAAATTTAAAAATTAGCCAGGTGTGGTGGCACACACCTGTAGTCCCAGCTACTCTGGAGGCTGAGGTGGAAGGATGGTAGGAGCTTGGAAAGTCGAGGCTGTAGTAAGCTATGATTACACCCCTGTGTGCCAGCCTGGGTGACAGAGTGAGAGACTCTGTCTGAAAAAAAGAAAAAAGAAAAGAGGTTTTTTTGTTTTTTACTTTCAAGTTTTATTCAAAAACTCATACAAAATATTCCAGATAAATGAAATTTAATCCTCATCTTCCTCTTCTTTGTCCTTGTTAATTTGGAAGTAACATAATTCATAACTCTCGTTGCTGTTAGCAGCCATGCACAACCAGTCACGTAGACTATTCTTCTTCAAATCCTTTTTAGTGTGATATTTTGAAGACCTTTTGGAAAAAGTCACCCCGGATGTCACGGTGATCTCGCTCTTGCTCCTTTCGATGATCACCACGCCCCCCCACCAAGTTTCCCAGCTTTTCCGTTCACTTTGACCCTCTCTTGCAAAAACTGCTCAAAACTGGCAGCACCCATGATTCCATCTTCTATGGGGTGGGCGCAATCAAGAGTGAACTTCAGAATCTGCTTCTTCTTTTTCCCCTTCACCACAAGCTTTTTCATGGGTGCCATGGTGACAGTGGAGACAGAAAGGGAGATGTTTCTTTTTAAATTGTTATTCATGTTATAAAATTTTGGTAGCTTTGGGGGTACCAGTTATATTTGGTTACATGAATGAACTGTATAATGGTGAATTCTGAGATTTTAGTGCACACACCACCCAAGTAGTGTGCATCCTACCCAATATCCCAATATGGAGTTTTTTATCCTACACCCCCACCCGTGCTCTCACTTCTGAGTTTGCAGAGTCCCATTACATCACTCTGCATGTCTCTATGTCCTCGTAGCTTAGCTCTCACTTACAAGTGAGAATACAAGATACTTGGTTTTCCATGCCTGAGTTACTTCACTTAGAATAATAGTCTCCACCTCCAACCAAGTTGTTGCAAAAGGCATTATTTTGTTCCTTTTTATGGCTGAGTAGTAGTCCACGGTGTATATGTACCACATTTGTTTTATCCACTCATTGGTCAATAGGCACTTACGGTGGTTCTGCATCCTGGCAATTCTGAATTGTGCTGCAATAACCATCCCCCTTTAATCTACCCCCTTTCTTACATGTGGCCCCGAATCCTCCCAGGCTAGGAGAAGATGTAGGAAAATGGGAAGGTCTGCTTGGTACAGGGAGAAGCCAAGTGTAGAGTGAGGGTAGAGGTTTAATATTAACAATTATGGCCGGTGTGGTGGCTTACACCTGTAATCCCAGTACTTCAGGAGGCCGAGGCAGGTGGATTGCCTGAGGTCAGGAGTTTGAGACCAACCTGGCCAACATGGTGAAACCCCATATCTACTAAAAAAAAAAAAAAAAAAATTAGCCAGGCATGGTGCCACACACCTGTAATCCCAGCTACTCGGGAGGCTGAGGCACAAGAATTGCTTGAACCTGAGAAGCGGAGGTTGCAGTGAGCTGAGATTGCATCACTGCTCTCCAGCCTGGGTGACAGAGCAAGATTGTCTCAAATAATAATAATACTATTGGCGTGGTTTGGTGGCTTAATTTGTAATCCTGGCACTTCGGGAGGCTGAGGTGGGTGGATCGCCTGAGGTTGACCAACCTGACCAACATAGTGAAACCCTGTCTCTACCAAAAATATTTTTAAAAATTAGCCGGATGTGGTGGTATGCACCTGGAATCCCAGCTACTCGGAAGGCTGAGGCAGGAGAATCGATTGAACCCGGGAGGCAGAGGTTGCAGTGAGCAGAGATCATGCCACTGCACTCCAGTCTGTCTGACAGAGCCAGAATCCATCTCAATAATAATAATAATATTAACAGCTATAATACCAATAGTTATAGTCCTAACAGCCAACATTCATGATTTTGACTTCACGTCCAACCCGGAGTGAAGTACTACATAGTCTGGTTTTTTTAATTTGTAAAAATTTTATTATAGATTTATTTTTTTCTGATTAAAATATTTTTAATTTTTAGTTGTTATGAGTACGTAGTAGACATATATCTTTATGGGGCACTTGAGATGTTTTGATGCAGGCATACAATGTGTAATAATTACATCAGGGTAAATGGGGTATCTGTCACCTCAAACATGTATTGTTTCTTTGTGTTATAAACATTCCAGTTGTAGTCTTTTAGTTACTTTTAAATGTACATAGAAAAGATACAGTAAAAATAAAAAGAAAGCGCAAACAAAAATCTACAATATTTAACAGTACCTTGTAAAGAAAAAAATGTACAATAAATTATTGTTGACTATAATCACCCTGTTTTGTTCAAATAATAGGTCTATTCATTGTAACTGTATCTATTTCAATAGTTTTTGAAACAGGTGGTTTTCAGTTACGTGGATAAGTTCTTTTTTTTTTTTTTTTTTGAAACAGGGTTTCACTCTGTCGCCCAGACTGGAGTGCAGTGATGTAATCTCGGGTCACCGCAACCTCTGCCTCCCAGGCTCAAGAGATTCTCCTGCCTCAGCCTCCCGGAGTAGCTGGGATTGCAGGCACACACTACTACCACCCAGCTAATTTCTGTATTTTTAGTAGAGACAGAGTTTTACCATGTTGGCCGGGCTGGTCTGGAACTCCTGAGCTCAAATGATCCACCTGCCTCGACCTCCCAAAGTGCTGGGATTACAGGCGTGAGCCACTGCGCCTGGCCAACAGGGATAAGTGATTTAATGACAATTTCTGAGATTTTGGTGCTCCCATCGCCTGAGCAGTGTACACTGTATTCAATGTCCCAAGTCCATTATATCATTCTTATGCACTGCATCCTCATAGCTTGGCTCCCACTTATAAGTGAGAACATACAATCTTTGGTTTTTCATTCCTGGGTTACTTCACTTAGAATAATGGTCTCCACCTCCATCCAGGCTGCTGCAAATGCCATTATTTTATCCCTTTTTATGGCTGAGTAGTATGCCATGGCTACATAGTCTATTTTTCAGTTAATCTTGGCTGCTACCCTATGCGATGGGTTCTGTGATTATCCCAGAGCTTAGCAACAGCAGTTTTCCAACCAGTGTCTTTTGAAGTGATAAATCCACATTTAGAAGAGGAGAAAACTGGTCTAAATAGAGGGTCCAGCAAAAGAACTCAGCCACCCATAGTGCCTGGTATCCACTTACTCAATTTTGAGATGTTTTTGCAGCAGATTCACATTGCTAAGTGTCAGTTCAGCTCATTGTGAAATCCATGGCTATTTCCTGAGAATGCATCAAGCTATGATTCTTGAATTCCCTGTGGGCTTGGCGGGTAGCAGTGGCTTGGCATTTCCCTTGAGTTCTTTGAGAATTTTCTCTGCAATGCTCTCTAGGGAGATGATCTTATTTTGGCTCCTTGAGGTGCGAGTTTTAAACTCTCTGAAGACATTGCTTTGCTGACTGTTCAGAGCATTTCTGAGTTAGTATTTCTTAGTAAGGGAGGCAGAGGACTTGCGTTAAAAGAGAGACTTTGTCCTTACTGGTAGTGTAGCCTCAGGCAGTTCACCTCCTCTCCGTGAGCCTCACCAACAAAGAGGGAGTAATAATAGCATCTATGGTCACAGCAGAATGTGAATTCTCTTGCTCACCTGCTTCTAACCTGCTGTCCTGGGCCTGTCACTATGTTTTATTTGCTCTATGTACTTGTAGATTGTAAGTCTCCTGATGGCAGAAGGATGGTACGAGCCTGTAGTCCCAGCTACTCGGGAGGCTGAGGCAGAAGAATCGCTTGAACCCGGGAGGTGGAGTTTGCAGTGAGCCAAGATTGTGCACTGCACTGTAGCCCGGGCGACAGAGGAAGACTCTGTCTCAAACAAACAAAAACAACAAAAAACAGAAGTGCAGCCACGGCCAGTGGCTCACGCCTGTAATCCCAACGCTTTGGGAAGCCGAGGTGGGTGGATCACCTGAGGTCAAAGTGCTAGACCAGCCTGGCCAACATGGTGAAACCCCATCTTTTCTAAAAATTACCCAGGTGTGGTGGCGGGCACCTGTAATCTCAGCTACTAGAGAGGCTGAGACAGGAGAATCACTTGAACTTGGGAGGCAGAGGTTGCAGTGAGCTGAGATTGTGCCATTGTACTCTAGCCTGGGCAAAAGAGTGAGACTCTGTCTCAAAAAAAAAAAAAAAAAAAAAACCCACCAACAAAAACACCCAGAAGCACAAACACAGTTGTATTTCTCTGCAACTACTGCTCCAAAGCAGTGTCAATCACTCACATTAATGACAACTTTTAAGCAAAGTAAATTCTATTTCACAGAGAAAACTGGAAGTTGGATATTTGTAACTGAGACTGTTACTTAACATTTAGCAGACCAGCAAAGCTCATAAACTCACGTGACACAACTCTCTGCAGCCATATGCATCCCTTATGGTATAAATTCTCCAAGTGGCAAAAAGAAACACGTTCATTAACACACCCAAAGAGGTAAGCTCTTGGTAGCATGTTAAAAAAGAAGCAAAGACTTGAAGTCAGTGACTCATGCCTGTAATCCCAGCACTTTGGGAGGCTGAGGCAGGTGGATCACTTGAGGTCAGGAGTTGGAGACCAGCCTGGGTAACATGGCAAAAACCAGTCTCTGCTAAAAATATAAAAATTAGCCAGGCATGGTGGTACACGCCTGTAATCCCAGCTACTCAGGAGGCTGAGGCACGAGAATCACTTGAACCCAAGAAGCGGAGGTTGGAGTGAGCCCAGATTGTGCCACTGCACTCCAGCCTGGGCAACAGAGCAAGACTCTGTCTCAAAAATAAAAATAGGCCAGGTGCGGTGGCTCATGCCTATAATCCCAGCCCGCTGGGAAGCCAAGGCCAGTGGATTATCTGAGATCAGGAGTTCAAGACAAGTCTGGTCAACATGGCAAAACCCCATCTCTACTAAAAATTACAAAAATTAGCCAGACATGGTGGCAGGCACCTGTAATCCCAGCAACTTGAGAGGCTGGGGCAGGAGAATCGCTTGAACCCGGGAGGCGGAGTTTGCAGTGAACTGAGATCGTGCCATTACACTCCAGCCTGGGCAACCAAGAATGAAACTCCATCTAAAAATAATAAAAAGTAAATAAAAATAAGGCCAGGCTCAGTGGCTCACGCCTGTAATCCCAACTCTTAAGGAGGGAGAGGCGGAGGGATAGCTTGAGCCCAGAGTTTGAGACCCGCCTGGGCAATGTAGCAAGACTCTGATCTCCACGAAAAGGAAAAAAAAGTGTAAAAAAAAATTAAATAAAAATAAAGAAGCAAAAGTATATACACTTAAATTATGCTTCATAATGCATAATGCATAATGCAGTCTTTGATTTTTCCTAGAAATTATTTATGTACCCAGCAAATATCCATCAATTAAATGAGTACAAGGTTTCTAGTTACCTAAAGATCTTTGAAATTATTCTAAAGTCGATATACCATGAAAGTTAACTTTTTTTTTTTGAGACAGAGTTTCACTGTCGCCCAGGCTGGAATACAATGGCACAATCTTTGGCTCACTGCAACCTCCACCTCCCAGGCTCAAGCAATTCTCCTGTCTCAGCCTCCTGAGTAGCTGGGACTACAGGACTACAGGCCGACATCACCATGCCCGGCTGATTTTTGTATTGTTAGTAAAAACGGGGTTTTGCCATATTGATCAGGTTAGTCTTGAACTCCTGACCTCAGGTGATCCACCCACCTCGGCCTCCCACAGCATTGGGATTACTGGTGTGAGTCACCTCAACCAGCCAAAAGATAACTTTTGACATAAAATTCAATTTTGTTAAACACAGATTGACATTTACATATTTAAACTTTATGTAAAACCAATGCTAGATTATTTTATCCATAAATATGTATAAGTTTAGGAAAAAACATATACAAGCAGAATAAAAATGTATGTTTGCATTATACAATAATATGAGTGTACATTTCCAGAGTTCTTTTATTCATACACTGCATAAGAAGATGTATGTGTGTATGTTAGCATACTTACACCCATTTGTCTCTGCTTACATTTTAGAGATCTTTCCTATCAGTATATAAACTTTCTCATTCTTCTGTATAGATGCAGGAAATCCTATTATATGATATGACAAACAATTTTGCAATGAAAAATCTTGTCCATACATTTTTTGCATGCATCAGAATATATCTGCATTCCTGAGTCAAAGGGCTTGTGCATTTGTGATTTTGATTGAGAATGCCAAATTGCCTTACAGAAGTGACTTTAATATACACTCTCATCCTCAGTGTATAGAAGTGCCTTTTTCCTCACACAGTTCCAACAAGCATGTCATAACCACCCCCACCTTTTTTTTCTGAGATGGAGTTTCACTCTTGTCACCCAGGCTGGAGTGCAATGGCACGATCTTGGCTCACTGCAACTTCCTGCCTCAGCATCCCAAGTAGCTAAGATGACAGGGGCCTGCCACCATGCCTGGCTAATTGTTGTAGTTTTAGTCAAGACAGGGTTTTGCCATGTTGGCCAGGCTGGTCTAGAACTCCTGACCTCAGGTGAGCCACCCCCCTCAGTCTCCCAAAGTGCTGGGATTACAGGCATGAGCCACTGCACCAGGCCCATAAACCTTTCTTTTGTTGTTGTTTTTTGAGACGGAGATTTGCTCTCATTGTCCAGACTGGAGTCCAATGGCACAATCTTGACTCACTGCAATCTCTGCCTCTCAAGTTCAAGCCATTCTTCTGCCTCAGCATCCCGAATAGCTGAGATTAGAGGCATCCGCCACCACGTCCGGCTAATTTTGTATTCTTAGTAGAGATGGGGTTTCTCAAAATTGGTCAGGCTGATCTCAAACTCCCCACCTTCTCTGTCTGCCTTGGCTTCCCAAAGTGCTGAGATTATAGGCGTGAGCCACCATGCCCAGCCATAAAACTCTTAAATATGTTCCTCAACATGATAGGTGGAAAATCGTTCTCTTAAAACAGTTTTTTTTGGTTTGTTTTTTGTTTGTTTGTTAGGTTTTTTTTTTTTTCCTCACTTTGTCTCCCAGGCTGGAGTGCATGGTGTGATCTCAGCTCACTGCAACCTCCGCCTCCTGGATTCAAGCAAGTCTCGTGTCTCAGCCTCCTGAGTAGCTGAGATTACGGGCGCCCTCTACCACACCCAGCTAATTTTTGTATTTTTAGTAGAGACGGGGTTTCGTCATGTTGCCCAAGCTGGTCTCGAACTCCTGACTGCAGGTGATCCAACCATCTCGACCTCTCATAGTGCTGAGATTACAGGCATTTCTCTTATTGAGTGAGGTCTCACATCTTTAAAAACGTCCAGAACAGGACAGGAGCAGTGGCTCACGTCTGTAATCCTAGCACTTTGGGAAGCCAAGGCAGGTGGATCACTTGAGGTCAGGAGTTCGAGACCAGCCTGGCCAACATGGTGAAACTCCGTCTCTACTAAAAATACAAAAATTAGCTGGTGTCTTGGCACATGCCTGTAGTTCCACCTACTGTGGAGGCTGAGGCAGGAGATTCGCTTGAACCCAGGAGGCAGAGGTTGCAGTGAGTGGAGATTGTACCGCTGAATTCCAGCCAAGGCAACAGAGCAAGTCTCTGTTTCAAAAAACTAAAGTAAAATAAAAATAAAATAAAATAAAATGTCCAGAACAATAGGCTTTGTATGGTCGGCTAAAAAAATATTTTTTTAATTAAAAAAATAAAAATTTCCAGAGCTGTTTGTATTTCCTTTTCTGTGACCTATATGTTTATATCCTTTACTCCTTTTTATTCTTTTTGTGTTGGGAGGCTTCTTCCTATTGAATAATGGAAGCTCTTTATGCATTAGGAAAGTCCACCTCTGCCTGTGATATGAGTTGCACATATTTCTCCCAGTTTCATGATTGTTTTCTCAGTTTGCTTACAATAGTTTTAACACAGAACTTTTTTTTATTTCTATATAGTAAGATTTTCTGGTATTTCCATTAATGTCCCTTTATGACTTTTCTGGATAACAGAGCTTTGGGCCCCAGCTGAGTGACAAAGGGCACAGTCCCTTAGTGGGGAGGACCCACCCAGGTGACCTTGATGCCAGCGGAAGGCGGCAGGGGGCGATGACGTTGATGACAGTCTCCAACTACACTTGAGAATGAGGTGAGACATGTGAGTGACGGGGTGAGAATGGAGTGGCCCAGGAAGCACTCATCTCTCCTTTCAGCGAACATTCTTTGTGAGGTCACCACAGTCTTTGCCTAAGTTTTACAAATGTGATTGAGAAGAGATGAAAGATCTGCCGAGATCACACTGGGGCTGTAAAGCCTGTTCCTAACTGTGTCATCCTCCAGAACGTAAGTGTGCATCTTACTCAGAGGTTGATCCCCAAACCAATGTGTGATCTGAAAGTACATATCGCCCACAAAAAACAAAAACAGGCCGGGTGCGGTGGCTCACGCCTGTAATCCCAGCACTTTGGGAGGCCGAAGCGGGTGGATCACTTGAGGTCAGGAGTAAGAGACCAGCCTGGCCAAAATGGTGAAACCTTGTCTTTACTAAAAATACAAAAATTACCCAGGCATGGTGGCAGACGCCTGTAATCCCAGCTACTCGGGAGGCTGAGGCAGGAGAATCTCTTGAACCTGGGAGGTGGAGGTTGCAGTGAGCCAAGATGGCAACACTACACTTTAGCCTGGGCAACAGAGTGAGACTCTGTCTCAAAAACAAAACAGGCAGCTTCTGTGGGGGTGGAGAGTGGGACTGCCTGTTTCTGACTGAGGTATACATTCATTTGTAATGCAGTGTTGAAATGATTGCTTCTCCTAAAAGCAGAGCTTGAGAAAAAAAAAAGAAGAAAGAAACAATTGTTGACTTCTCAGTGCTGTTTGATCATGAGTTCCCACCAGGCCAGATAAGCAGAGAGGACTTGAGAGGGAATTCTGGCTGGGTGACAGCTGGGGCAAAGATTAATATGTAATTAGGGGTCAATGTTAGTGAGGAAACTTGCCTCAAAAAAGCCGAAGTGTGGATTCAGGACCAGCAAGAGATAAATTTCTTGTTGTGCAGGTGTGAGGTTAGATTAGAATTTTTAGAATATAATAGGCAGAGAGTTTCATTTTGAATATTTGTGGCTTTTGTGAATCACCACTTTGCTGTAGTTGATGACTAGGCCTTGATTAAAAAATATGCATGTTCAGAACAGAAAACCGAGGGACTGTCATATGCAAGCGACTGCAGTAATGTGATTTAGATAAAAACAAAACAGAACATCAGGCAGGCCTGGAAGGGAGGACTCCAGGCAGATGTTTCTCAATTGTGCCACTTGTTTGTTCTGTGGCCTTGGGTAGGTAGCTTGCAGTTTCTGGGTGTTAGTTTCACCTTCTGTAAAATAAGACTGCCGGAGAAAGGGGCTCAGAGCATTTGCGGCCCTAAGCAGTGGAAGGCAGCCCCTTTCTGCTGCAGGTCGTGGGAAAGCAGCCTTGTTGGCAAGCCTGTTGTCTGCGTTTCAAGCTCAATTCCTCGCCTCAGAGGGAGATGGGTAGGAGGCAGGCACATCACCTTGCACCCAGATCCACCCCAGAGCCCCTGGCTGCTGGCAGGATTGGGTGGTGATCAGGCTTTGGTGGGGGCCACAGCAATCTGATTTCCAATCTCCATCTCTCTCTAGCTGTGAAATCTCTGATTAGTGCTGCCTCCCATCTGAGTGTCCTCTGTACAACAGAGATAGCACCCACTCTCTTTGCAGTTACTGAAAGGATCAAATGAGACATGTCTAAATGCTTAGAGCAGTACTGGGCACATACTACATACTCAATCCTATATTTTATTATTGGCTTTGTTATTCAAATCAAATACTAACCTTCCACCTGCTATAGAAATTCTCTCTACAGAGTTTCGGACAACTGACTATTCTCACTCTGCTTGAATGCCTCCAGTGACAGGGACTCACTACTTCTCCCAGTAAACTGTTTCACTAGTAGAAAGTGCTTCTGGAATTGTATGGAATTTTAAAGCTGAAAGGAACCTTATAAATCAAGTGTAACTGCCTCACAAGAAAACCCAAGTTCAAGAGGTGAAATGAGGGTGGGTATGGTGGCTCACACCTGGGATCCCAGCACTTTGGGAGGCCAAAGTGGACGGGATCACCTGAGGTCAGGAGTTTGAGACCAGCCTGGGCAACATGGTAAAAACCCATCTCTACTGAAAATATAAAAGTTAGCTGGGCCTGGTGGTGCATGCCTGTAATCCCAGTGACTTGGAGGCTGAGCATAAGAATCGCTTGGACCTGGGAAGCAGAGGTTGCAGTGAGCTGAGATGGTGCCATTGCACTCCAGCCTGGGTGACAGAGCAAGACTCTGTCCTAAATTTAAAAAAAAAAAAAAAAAAGGTTTACTGACTCACCTGTGGACCCCAGGAAAAGACCCTTTGTTTAGAACTTCTAAATGGCGAAGGCCAAGTCCACCCTGCTACATTCTGCAATACAATCCTGCCCATACCCCTGCAATATCATAGGGGTGACTCAGCTCTGCCCTTCTTGGATTACCCAGCCCCCTCTAATCCCACCTGCCTGAAGATGCCTGGTCTCTGGTTCATGGCCCCAGAAGGCCAGTGTCCATTTACCGATCTGCTCCACTTAGTCTGTATGTAACTTGATACTAGAAGTGGTCCCCTGTGGGCAGTTATAGTTGATCTTTCTGGGGCTATTTCCCCCATAGTGACCATGGGAGAATGGCATGCGTACCTGCTCAAGGGAGGGGTCTGGCCACACTTTGCCCCAGAAGCCCTCAGGGCCACTGACATGAACTTGGATTAATGCCTGGTGGCCATGTCAACCCTCCCCACCCAGCTCTGTACCTTTGAGCTGCCTCCTCCTCCTCCTCCTCTTATTTTATTTTATTGAGACAAAGTCTTGCTCTGTCGCCCAGGCTGGAGTGTAGTGGTGCAATCTTGGCTCACTGCAACCTCTGCCTCCTAGGTTCAAGTGATTCTCTTTGCCTCACCCTCCTGAATAACCAGGATTACAGACACTTGCCACCACGCCCAGCTAATTTTTGTACTTTTAGTAGAGACAGGATTTCACCATGTTGGCCAGGCTTGTCTCGAACTCCTGACCTCAGGTAATCCACTCGCTTCAGCCTCCCAAAGTGCTGGGATTACAGGCATGAGCCACCGCACCCAACCTCCTCCTCCTCTTAAATCAGCTCCTTATAGTGAGAAAGCAGGAGAATCAAGAGGTAAAAATGTAATAATTTCCACATAAGGAATGAAATGGTAGAGTCCATTTTAAATATGTCTTGCACCGGTGTCTGTTTTTGGTTGCTATGACTGAATACCTGAGACTGGATACTTTATAAAGAAGAAATGTATTTTTTACAGTTCTGGAGTCTGGGAAGTCCAAGGTCGAAGGGCTACATCTGGTGAGGGCCTCCTTGCTGGTGGGACCTCTGCAGAGTCCCAAGGAAGTACAGGGCATCACCTGGCCAGGAGGCTCAGGAGAGATGGCCAAACTGGCTTTTCTTTTTTCTTTCTTTCTTTTTTCTTTCTGTGCTTCAATGGGGGCAAACAAATTGGCTTTTATAACAGACTCACTCTTGTGGTAACTAACACATTCCCTTATTCATCCATTAATCCATGAATGAATGAGTCCATTCATGAAGGACCCTGTCACCTCCCAAAGACCCACTTCTCAACAAAGTTCCCAACACATGAACTTTTGGGGACGCATTCAAACCATAGCAACAGGAAAACCTATTTCACTGTGAATATATTAATACTGGGGTGTGATTTTATGCTGCCATCACCTCTGCAATTGACAATAGTTAGGCTGTGAACATGTGGTACAAACGCAGGCCTTGAAATCTAGGTTTGATTCCTGGTTCTTATCACTCACTAGGTTTTTTGGTTTTTGTTTTTACACTCACTAGTTCTGACTGTAAACAAGGTACTTAATTCATTTGGCCCCAGTTTTCTTTTCTTTCTTTTTTTTTTCGAGATGGAGTCTTACTCTGTCACACAAGCTGGAGTACAGTGGCGCAATCTTGGCTCACTGCAACCTCCGACTCCCAGGTTCAAGCAATTTTCCTGCCTCAGCCTCCTGAGTAGCTGGGGCTACAGGCATACGCCACCACACTCGGCTAATTTTTGTATTTTTAGTGGAGACAGTCTTGAACACCTGACCTCAGGTGATCCTCTCGCCACGGCCTCCCAAAGTCTTGGGATTACAGGCGTGAGCCACTGGGCCTGGCTGGCCCCAGTTTTCTGACTGGGAAAAATGAGTTAGCAGCATCTACTTCCTAGGGTTTGAAGTGAGAATTAAATGAAAGAATGCAAGCAAGGCTCTTAGCAGAACACCCAGCATATAGTGAGTTTCTAATTCATGTTTGATCTTCCTGTTATTAACACAGAAGCAATTCTGTGGGACTCCTGCAGATTCAAAGGCTATAAAGGAATTTCATAAGCCATCTCTCTCTGGTCAAAGTGTGTTTTGCAGCAGGCATGATAGGGACGCCAGAACAACACTGGTGACACATTGGAAATTGAAATTTCGTAATGTATTTATTTTCAGTTTCCTAGGAAATACTCTGATACCCAGAACACAAGCCTGCAAGCCCTCTGGCTGTGCAGATGTTAAAGCATAAATGCTGTAACTACTGCCATTCTGTGTACATGTGCAACATATTAATGCTGTACCGTTAGCCAATGGCAAGAAAACCCCTGGGTCAGCAGAGTGTTTACAATATTTGCACATTGCTATGGATACGGTATCAAAGGCAGAAGCCAGTAACATGAACAGGATGTGGGGGTTTCAGGCAGTTAACAATCACAGAAACTATTCTCACTCTTAATACATCATTCTTGGATAAGATCTGTAAAATATTTGGAAAGTGAGGCATGCTGTTGAGGACATTACTTTGGATGTTTCATCCAACACTGCTGACGGGTAGCTTGGTGAAATATCAAGGTGTCAGGGGCCTAGGTCTGCCACCAAATTAGCTAGCTGTGTAACATTGGTGGTTGCCTTTCTTCACATACCCTGGTTCCCTCCATGGCGGGAGCTGGGGGAGGAGATTCTGCCGTCCCTTCCAGCATTCTGATTACAAGTGGAGCTCAAACATGATTCCATCTCTTTTCCTGTGTCGTTTAGGGCAATTCTAGCTAAGTCGGGCAATATTAGGAGATTTTTGGAGCCATCAAAGATGA
Source organism: Ateles fusciceps (assembly GCA_036589455.1). Taxonomy (NCBI): domain Eukaryota; kingdom Metazoa; phylum Chordata; class Mammalia; order Primates; family Atelidae; genus Ateles; species Ateles fusciceps. Next base: position 3,906,420 of record JAZHEH010000276.1, read on the forward strand.
GCTTCGCTAAGTGACCAGCTTGGGCTTTCTTTTTCTACTGTTGCCTGTCTTGTTCACACACCATGCCTATTCCAGTTGGCTGTCATACTGTCTTGAAGACAGATTTCTCCCCCACTCCAAGAGAGCAACATGGAATGTGGGCAACTCAGCTCTTGTTGGAAAATTGTCAAGAAGTAAAGGAAAAATAATTTTTCTAAATAAAAACATACACAGATTCTATTTTTATTTTTATGATAGTTGCATCGAATTCTTCATTTCATGTTTATTTATTCCAATTGCTTTCTTACATTTATTAGCATCTATATTTCCCTTAATAATGCAGCCAGTACAGGCCAGGCGTGGTTGTTCATGCCTATAATCCCAGCACTTTGGGAAGCTGAACTTTAGGTCAGGAGTTTGAGACCAGCCTGGCCAACACGGTGCAATCCCATCTCTACTAAAAATACAAAAATTAGCTGGGCATGGCGGCATGTGCCTGTAATCTCAGCTACCTGGGAGGCTGAAGCAGGAGAATCACTGGAACCCAGGACGCGGAGGCTGCAGTGAGCTGAGATGGCACCACTACACTCCAGCCTGGGCGACAGAGTGAGACTCCATCTCAAAATAATAATAATAATAATAATAATAATAAAACACAACTAGTTCAGTGTTACTCTCATGCCCAGTTAGTTTATTCTACCCCCGCCACACACGTACACACATACCTGTGCCACCGTGGAAGTTGTATAGAACAAGTATAGTTTTCTCTCTTTTCATTTTTCTTTGATAACTCTCTCCTCTCTTCTTCTCCTATGCCTCCTGCAGCATTGCCTGGGTTTTTACCTTTAATTTTTTGAGGCCATCTTCTGAAAGTGTTTTAATGTGGGTCTGTGTGTGGCAAGTGCTCTGATCCCTTGAATGCAGATGATATTTCCCATCACTCTCTCCCATTCATATGATAATTTGGCTGAATATAAAATTCTACCTTCAAGACCAGGCGCAATTGCTCACTCCTGTAATCCCAACACTTTGGGAGGCTGGAGGTAGATGGATCACTTGAGGTTGGGAGTTCGAGACCAGCCTGACCAACATGGTAAAACCCTGTCTCTACTAAAAATACAAAAATTAGCTGGGCATGGTGGCAGGTGCCTGTAATTCCAGCTGCTGAGGAGTCTGAGGCAGGAGAATCACTTGAACCCGGGAGGTGGAGATTGCAGTGAGCCAAGATCGTGCCATTGCACTCCAGCCTGGGCGACTGAGCAAGAGTTGTCTCAAAAATAAATAAATAAATAAATAAAATTCTACCTTCAAAATAACTGTCTCCTAATACTTAATAACTACTCTGTAGTTAGTTAACCATTATACCACACTGTCTCCTAGCATCTCATGTAGCTATTTGATGTCTCATTGTCATTCCTTTGGAGGTCATTTGCTCTCTCTCTGTCTGGAAGCTGTTAGAACTTGCTCCTTAACATGATTATTATTATTTTGAGAGAGGGTCTCTGGCCCAGGCTGGAGTACAGTGGTGTGTGATCACAGCTCCCTGCAGCCTTGACCTTCTGAGCTAAAGTGATCCTTCTGCCTCAGCTTCCCAAGTAGCTAGGACTACAGGCAAGTGCCACCATGACTAGCTGGTTTTTTTAAAATTTTTTTTGTAGGGATAGATAGGGTCTCAAAATGTTGTTCAGGCTTGTCTTGAACTCCTGGCCTCAAGTGATCCTCCTGCCTTGGCCTCCCAAAGTGTTGGGATTACAGGCATAACCCACTGTGCCCAGTCTCCTTATTATTTTTATTTATTATTTTATTTTTACTTATTGTTAGAGACAGAATGCTTGTTCCTAGGTACTGCAAGGAAAAATTAGTATTCAGACAAATGATTCTCTCAGCAAGGCAATTTTACTTTCTGCAGAAAGGGTGCTCCTGTTAGCTATCTTGCCAACGAGAGTACAATGAACAAAGGAAAGGCAGGCACATTTATTTTTTACAATTGGGTCTTTACTGCTGTGTCTGATCTTTGTTGGTTGGAGCCAGACTTCACAATCTAAACTAAACCTTGATTGGCTAACAACTTAAAACTTGTCAAAATAGGTAAACGCAATGGAGAACATAGGAAAAGAGGAAGTCTAAATAAGGAAGGGACATAGGCTGTGAGCTGGGACATGGCTGTGAGCACGTCTAGCACAGATATCTTGGTTAAAGTACAGGACATAGAATGTACTACATGCCTGTGAGCATGTCTAACAGCTACATAGGATAGGGCTTAACAATGAATTATTAGCAAAAAAAGCAAGAAGACTTTGAAGAAAGTCTTTAGAACAAACCATTATTTCTAACATTTATTATTATTCTTCTTTAATAAGAAGGGACACTTTGAAGTGGAACTTATTTATTTATTTTTATTTTTTATTTTTTAAAGACGGGGTTTCACCATGTTGATCAGGCTGGTCTTGAACTCCTGACCTCAGGTGATCCACCCACCTTGGCCTCCAAAGTACTTGGATTACAGGCGTGAGCCACCACGCCCGGCCTTGAAGTGGAACTTTTTACTTTCTACACTTATTATTTTTAAATTTTATAGTTGTGCCTAGCAATTGATTTTTCTCTCTTATTAGCTCTAAGTCCTTTCAAATAAGGTCATTTTTTGGAAATACATCAGTGTTATTTGTTGAAATATTTCCTCCACTCTATTTTTAACTCCTTACTCCAGCTGGAACTATTGCTCAGGTGCTTGCCTTTTCATGCTTATCATCCACATTTCAGACTTTTCTATTTCATACGTTGTAGTCTTATTGTGAGACTGCCACAATCATGTGCTCACATATTCTTTCTTCAGCTATATCCATTCTATTTCATTTGTGCTATTTCCATTTATCAAATTATTTGTTTTAACTATTTTATGTTTCCCACCTAATATTTTCACTTTTTTTTTTTTAATGATGTCTTGTTCTTGCTGCATGTTGCTAACATTTTCTCTTACCTCCCACTTAAGGAGCATTTTAGGTTTTGTGTCCTTCTGTTTCAACACATGTGATCAGATGATACAGGTTGCTTGTGTAGACTTGTCCTCCTCAACTGTCCAGTTATTTGGCTGTGGGCTCGTTTTCCCATGGGGAAATGTCTGATCATATGTTCCGGGAGGGGCCAAGGCCAGCCTCATCTATGTTGGTCCTGGTGATGTTAGGATTGAGAATCCAGGGACCACAGACCCCTTAGTGAATCCCTGTTTGAGGCCAATCCACCAGTTGCTCCTTTGGCTGGAGTTTTCACTTTTAAACTCTTAGGAGAAAATAAGATAATCCACAATCCTGCTGATTTGATTGGAAGCACGACGGAGGAGACTACCTGAGGGCTGTCTGTAACTATTTTTGTGAACTCTTTCCCATGCCCCTACAGAGTTTGTGTTGCTGATATGGGTGGGCACTGCTCTGGGCACTGTTAACTTGTGCTGAAGGAGTCAGGCTGATGACTGCCTCTCTCAAGGCAACTTGAGGGAACAAGACCAGAATGTAAATGCTGCCCAACCAATTCTTCATGATGCCCAGGCTACAGCTGTTAGCCCTCCCCCACCCCCCACACCAATTTCAGTAGTCTTCAGTCTTGGAGGTGGGCAGTGAGGAATTCCCTAATTTCCCTGCTGTGTTAGGAATCCATGTGTCTCTTTCTGTTTTTATTTTTTCTTTCTTTTAATACCTACTCCTGGGAACATATGTCTCTTTCTTGTCCTTGCACTATTTGTTTAGGGTTGATTTTGAGGATCTTGGCAGGAATTCTCTGCCATATAGTTTCTTATTTATGTCTTTATTTAGAATGAATGAATGAGATGGGATGTTACTGTCTTTTTCTTTTTGAGACAGGATTTCACTCTGTGGCCCAGTCTGGAAAGCAGTGGCAGGATCACGGCTCACTGTGGCCTCAACCTCCTTGGGCTCAGGTGATCCTCCCACTTCAGCCTCCCCAGTAGCAGGGACTACAGGCAAGTACCACCACACCTGGCTAATTTTTTTGTAGAGACTGGGTCTGGCCATGTTGCTCCAGGCTATTCCTGAACTTCTGGGCTCAAGCAATCGTCCTGTCTCAGCTTCCTGAAGTGCTGGGATTACAGGCATGAACCACTGCGCCCAGCCAGTATCTTCATCTTTATAGTATTTTTTAGGGGATAATGGTTACCTCGAAGAGCAGTTGTGGATTTTGGATATTTTATATCAGTGTCTAGAACAAAATAAATATTTAAAGAGTATTGAGTTCTTTTTACTTTCAAAAGATCTAATGCCAGCCGGGCACAGTGGCTCCTGCCTGTAATCCCAGCACTTTGGGAAGCCGAGGTGGGTGGATCACAAGGTCAGGAGTTTGAGACCAGCCCGGCCAATATGGTGAAACCCCGTCTCTACTAAAAATACAAACTCCTCAAACTCCTGACCTCCAGTGATCTTGGCCTCCCAAAATGCTATACAAATTTTAGGATCCTTTTTTAAATTTCTGAGAACAATATCGTTGGAATTATGATGAAGATGGCATTGAATCTGTAGATTGCATTGGGTGGTATGGATATTTAAACACTATAAACAATATTAAATCTTTCAATACATGAACATGACATGTCTTTCCATTTATTTGTATCTTCGGTTTCTTTCATCGATGTTTTATAGTTTTTGGTGTAGAGCTCTTTCACTTCCTTGGTTAAAGGAACTTCTAGGTATTTAACTTCTTTTTAACTACTGTAAATGGGATTGCTTTCTTTCTTTTTAATTTTTTGTGGGTACGTTGTTGTTAGTGTATGAACATGCTACTGATTTTTATATTTTGACTTTGTATCTTGCAACTTTACTGAATTTGTTTATTAGTTCTAACAGGTTTTTGGTGGTATTTCAATTCTTTTAATAATGAAACTGAGGTCCAGAAAGGTGACAAACTTGTCTAAAATCCTGTGGCTAGAGCCAGGTTAAACCCCATACTTCAATCTCAACTAATAGGGTAATATTTTCTGCTTTTTAAGTGTGTCAAATGTATCACTAGTATGCATGGTAATTTTAGGTAATAATTATCCTTTCTTCTCATATGTATTAGAAAAAATGTAATGAACAAACCAAGTCTTGGGATTTCATAGTTATTCTTGTTTAGAAATTTTTTTTTTTTAGGTGAAATGCTGCCTGGGTGAGGTGGCTTATGCCTGTAATCCCAGCACTTTGGGAGGCTGAGGCCAGCAGATCATTTGAGGTCAGGAGTTTGAGACCAGCCTGGCCAACATGGTGAAAACCTGTCTCTACTAAAAATACAAAAATTAGCCAGGTGTGGTGGCATGTGCCTGTAATCCCAGTTACTTGGGAGGCTGAGGCAGGAGAATTATTTGAACCCAGGAGGTGGAGATTGCAGTGAGCCAATATTACAGTGAGCTGAGATTGCGCCATTGCACTCCAGCCTAGCCTAGCCAATAGAGCAAAACTGAATCTGGAAAAAAAAAAAAAAAGTGAATTGCTTTAGCAAATAATAAATTCAGATGTAGTGTAGGTATGATTAAAGTTGTTGTGGAGGTGGCCCCTAAGTGCTTGAGATTTAGGGGAACTCTACCTTATATTATAAATGCCATTCCTCTCATTTACAACAATGTTAAGATTTCATCAATTTTAGTAGCAATTCATCCTATGCAATGTATTAATACAAGGAAAAAGTAAAACTTCTTTCATGATGATTTCCCTGAACAGCATTTTGGTTTCTTTCTTACTTTTAACAATTACTTTTCCATTTCCCACACCACCAATGTAACTGAACAGTATTCATTGTATAGCAAAAGTATTTCCCTTAATCCAACATTATGACTTACTACAAATAGAAATGAGGCAATTGGTGTACTTAATCCTTTATAAAAGCTTAGAGGCCATCTTAAAATGTTTCACAGAAATTGAAAATACAGTATTTTGAGTAGGATTTTCAAATGTTTACTGTGAAATCAGAGCACAGATCTCCTCTTTAAGAGAAATGAGAACAAGAAAGACTTACTGTCCAGGGTGGATGAAAATGGAAACATAATTCACAATTTGTTGTGGACAAGGAGCCTGTCAGAGAGAATGTTTCCATGGTCTTACAAGTGTATTACTCAGCTGCTCTACTAGCATTTCTTTTCACTGTGCTGACAAGAAAGGAAAGGAAAAATATTCACAACCTAGGTCACTAAACTAAGAGCTTTAATTAATGAGACTCCAGAAAGGGCCCTAGCAGATAAAGTGTGATTGCACCGTGTTCTCTTACCGCAACCGCAGGTTCTCTGACTTCTCTTTTGTGTTCTGAGACCCTGAGAGTGAAGATAAAGGGCTCTCTGAGATGGCAAGTTGTTTTGCTAAAAAGCCTCTTTACACATCTGGAATAAAACCTCTTAAACCTAGCCCAGCCTCATGTTAACACCGTGGCTTATAAACCATGCTTACACTGCATGGAATCATAAACATGTTGAATGTAGAAAACACTGTTAGTTTATAAATTGGGCGTGCTATTAAGTTCTGAGGTCATTAGTTTGTTTTTATTTTTTTGTCCTTTTATATTTTTCCAAGCTATTCATGCTTTGGAAATCTAAGGGGCAGGTAAGAAAACAGTTTAGTCTGCTTTTTTTTTCTGTAGTTACTTCCACCAAGATGCCTCTGAATTTTTCTCATCCAAACTCAACACAAAGCTCTTTCTCCCATATCACCGCAATGACTACCACACAAAGCCAAGATGTCTCCATTTTAAATTTGTTTTGCTTCACAGACTTACTACTAAACTCCTGGGTGATGGCAGAGGTGGGTAACACGAGGTCCAGAATCATGCCTCTCGGTGTGATGTTGGGCAAGTCACTTCACCTCGCTGAGATGTTTGTGGGTCTGTGAAAGGAATGATCTGCCCCATGTGCTCACTACATCTCCCTTTGCATCTAAGCCATGATAATAACCCAAATAAGATGATAGGATTTTACACAGGCGTGCCTGGCTATTGACATTTTGATCAACAATAGACAGCACATATGACAGTGGTTCCATAGGATTAGAACACCGCATTTTTACTGTACCTTTTCTACGGTTAGCTGTATTTGTTTTGTTTTTTGAGACGGAGTCTTGCTCTGTTGCCCAGGCTGGAGTGAAGTGGCATGATCTCAGCTCACTACAACCGCTGCCTCCCAGGTTCAAGCGATTCTTCTGCCTCAGCCTCCCTAGCAGCCAGGATTACAGGCGCGTGCCACTATGCCCAGCTAACTTTTGTATTTTTAGTAGAGATGGGTTTTTACCATGTTGGCTAGGATGGTCTCAAACTCCTGACCTCAGGTAATCCACCCTCTTAGCCTCCCAAAGTGCTGGGATTACAGGCCTGAGCCACTGCCCCGGCCTGTTTAGCATTGCTTTTTTTAAATCCCATCCTAAAGAAAAGCTAGAAACACAAATACTTACCATTGTGTTACAGTTACCTTCAGCATTCAGTACACTCTACCTGCTGTAGAGGTTTGTAGCCTAGAGGCAACAGACTGTACCATATAGCCTAGGTGTGCAGTTGGCTCTACCATCTAGGTTTGTGAGCACACCCTGTGATATCTGTACAACGATGCACTCACCTAATAATGCATTTCTCAGAATGCATCCCCATTGTTAAGTGATGCATACTGGACTTTGCGCATTAAAAAAAAAAAAAAAAAAAAAGCCAGAACACTCCTTATGTACCGCATAGACTTTACCAAACGTTGAGTAAAAACAGAAACAAAAAGCAGACAATCCCACAATGAAAAGGAGACACTCAAGTCTACCCTAGTGATTCACTGTGTCTGGAGCAGGTAAGGGGGCCACGGACAGGTCTACAAATATAATACAGATATACCCAACAACCACCGTGTTTTGCCTTTATCAGTGAAAAACAAACTGATATCTGAAGTGTATAAACAGTTCCCTAGTAGAGTCTATTTGAGAAAAGAATCAAATGTGCATCAATATGTCACAACTGACAGACAACAAGAAAACCATTCAGCTACAGATAATTCACAGCATTTTATTCAAGTTAATCCATTTCATTCAATAATCTGCCATATTGTTCCCAGCACCAGTATTACTGCCATTATTTCTCTTTGGAGAAGACCAGGTATTAAGAAATCTGGTTTGAATTTCCATGATGCCTAACTCTATGGTCAAAAATCCTCTTCTTTACCAAAAAGCAACTTCTTAATCATGAGAGAAACAGACAGAAAGACTGAGATATATTTGCAGAAATTTATCTCCACTGGAGACAATTCATAGTTCATAATATTTCAGGGTTGTGCTTTACTTGGGGGGCTCTGTTTTGGGGAGGGGGTGTTTCTCCTAAATGTTTGCTTAATACAAATAACTTGCCCCACTGTATCACAGACGGGAAATGAGGACTAGTCCCCAGAGAACAAGCAGGCAGTCCTCCAGGGAACAAGCCTTAATGGCTCCTAGTGGTGACAGTCATTCTGCTTCCCCAGCCTGTGAGCAATAATAAAGTATAACCAAGTGAACAGGAGAGGTAGTAACTAGCCAGATAACCCACGGACTAGAGTCTCTAAACAGGAAACCTTGTGTGTTTCGAATAATTCAGAGCTGGAAAGAGACACTTCTGGAGAATAGAAAAGTGTGAAAAAGATAAGGGTTTCTCACCAAGGAACCCACAAAAAAGGTGGTACCAGTCAAAGGTAGTCTTGTGCTTTTCTTTTGAGATGAGGGTATCCCAAATGGGTTGTGCCATTTTCACAGAAAAATTGGAATGATAATGAACAAGTGAAAGTGAAATCAGTTTCCGTCCGTTGTTCAATAAACATGGATAGAGCACCTGTGTGCAAGGTAGTGGGAGGTGCTGAGGGGAAAGGTAAAGCTGTTTAAGCTGTGGCCCTGAGATGAAGGAGCAATCTAGCAGTGCCATCAGACCCCACACACTACAGAGCAGTGTCCCAGGGGTCAGGTGGAGGGAAGGATCACTTCCGGCTGCAGCAACAGGGAAGGCACTCTGCAGCCTCCCCTCCGGGTTCTCAGCGTGCCTCTAGGTGGCCGCTCAGCCTGCCCCATTCCAGGCACTTGCTCATTTCCTTATCTTTCTCTGCAGAGTGAGAAATGGAAGTTTGAGAGGATAAGATCCTGCCACACAGGTACTTAATAAATGTGTGTGGAACTGATGAGGTAGGGTGAAAGTGTCACTTTATCTTAGTGCAGCAAGGTGGAAAGAGCTTTGGGAAAGGAGAGGAAAGATGTGGTAGTGAGGGTAAGGTGTCTTCATCAAAAGACGGGAGCAAGGGTATACAAACCAAAAAGTCAGTTTAGTGTGTGGCTTAGCCTAGAGCACACAAGGGCCCCAATACAACCAAAGGTCATAAAAAGGTGGCTGAAGTCCTCTGCCAAATAGAACTGAAAAGCTAAAATCTTTCTCTGTTTCTTTTTGAAGTAACAACTGGTCTATTCGAGCTCAACCAGAGCATATAAGAGAAAAATTACTAATGAGAGGGTCTGAAATAGCTTTGAAGGACAGACGGATTCTAGAAAGATCACTGAGTAAACACTGTACCTCCCTTACCCCCCCCCCACACAAAAGGTGAATATGAATGTAAAAGTGTAGAGCAAGCTTTCAGACATCTTCAAGTTTGTTTTTGGCGCTTCGGTTTGTAAGCAATCAAGATGCTGAGAGACGCTATCCCAAAGAGGAAAGTCTGTAGGAACCAGAGTAGCCGAGCCCGACCACTTGTGATGCCTTTGTGCCTAAAAAGAAAAAAAAAAAAAGAAAAAAAAGTTTTAACACCAGAATGTTAATCTTACAGCTTCATGGGAGTTATTGTCTTCTATATATTTTTCAAAAATTATACCTTCCACTACTTTCCTTGGGTTTATTTTGCTGCTTTTCTCTGGCTTATCTTGGATGGTTCATTTATTTTTCATCTTTCTTGCTTTCTAATAAATGTATTTTGGATGATACAGGCTTCCCTGAGACCCAGTCTGGCTACTGTCTGGGGCACAGTATTATAAAACTGGTTCTCATGTGATTCTGATGAGTGGATGGAATAAAAAGCACTGGTATGGCTTCAGAGCAAATGTTCTACAGACAGACCAGATATAAATCCTAGTGTGACCACCTGCCAGCTGTGACCTGGGAAAATCACTCACTGTCTCTCAGAATCAGTTTGCTCATCTGGAAAACGGGAACGGCAGTAGCTATCTCACTGAATGTTGAGATGACTGATGGGATAATACACACAAAGTGCTCAGAAGGAGCCTGGTACACAGTCATGATAAACACCTGCCTGTAGCATCATTCAAATTAAACTGCCTAAAACAAAGTGCAAAAAAAAAAAAGACCCAGTGAAGTGAATGGCTTGCTACAATACCATCTGTATATAACTAAGTCTCATTTGGATGACTTTTATTTAAAACAAACATCAAAGAAACTTCTCTGTTTCTTTTTGAAGTAACTACTGACAATATATGTAAAAACAATGTACTTTTATACAGTAACAGATTAAAGGAGAAAGATCATATGAATATCTTAATAAATGCAGAAGTGGCATTTGATAAATTCCAAAATCTGGTCTTTTTCCACCCCTGCCCCCCAGAGATGGGGTCTCACTCTGTCACCTACAGTGGAATGCCTGGTATAATCATAGCTCACTGCAGCCTCACACTCCTGGGCTAAAGCTATCCTCCCACCTCACTGGGATCACCACAGGCATGTGACACCATGCCTGGCTAAGGTTTTTTTTTTCTTCTTCTTCTTTGTAGAGACAATGTCTTGCTTTGTTGCCAAGGCTCGTCTTGAACTCCTGGCTTTAACTGATTCTCCTGCCTCAGCCTCCCACAGTGCTAGGGTTATAGGTGTGAGTCACCTACATCCACACCCAACATCTTTTTTTTTTTCTTTTTTTTGAAACAAAATCTTGCTCTGTTGCCCAGGCTGGAGAGCAGTGGCGCAGTCTCAGTTCATTGCAACCTCCGCCTCCCAGGTTCAAGCGATTCTCCTGCCTCAGCCTCCTGAGTAGCTGGGATAACAGGCATGCACCAGCTATTTTTTTTTTTTTTTTTTTTGTATTTTTAGTAGAGATGGGGTTTCATCATGTTAGCCAGGCTGGTCTCGAGCTCCTGATCTCCTGATCCACCCACCTTAGCCTCCCAAAGCACTGGGATTACAGGCATGAGCTACCGTACTCAGCTCCAACATCGATTTTTAATAAAATTTCTCAGCAAAGTTAGAAATACAATGGAACTTCCTAATTTTGACAGAAGAGATCTACAAAACTCTGGAATAAACACAATGCAAAATGTTGAAAGCTCTCCTTTGAGGTCAAGAACAAGGCACACTTCTAGTCAGCACTGCTAGAGGTTCAAGCCAGTAGAATAAGGGAAGAAACGTAAGTAAAAGGTATACAGAATTGAAATAAATAAAACTGTATTTCTGGACAGTTTTATATCTGAAAATAATCTACAAACTATTAGAATTAAATTTACTTAGCAAGGTTGCTGGGTATAAGGTCAACATAAAAAAATTGACTATATTCATACAAACTACCATCAAACAACTAGAAAATGAAAAAAAGTGATCCGAGATCATGCCACTGAACTCCAGCCCAGGTGACAGAGCTAGACTCCATCAAAAAAGGAAAAAAGGCCAGGTGTGCCTGTAATCCCAGCACTTTGGGAGGCCAAGGCAGGTGGTTCACAAGGTCAGGAATTTGAGACCAGCCTGACCAACATGGTGAAACCCTGTCTCTACTAAAAATACAAAAAAATTAGCTGGGTGTGCTGGTGCGCACCTGTAATCCCAGCTACTTAGGAGGCTGAGGCAGGAGAATTGCTTGAACCCAGGAGGTGGAGGTTACAGTGAGCTGAGATCCTGCCACCGTGCCCTAGCCTGGGTGACAGAGCAGGACTCTGTCTCAAAAACAAACAAACAAACCAGTGGGGCACTGTGGCTCACGCCTGTAATCCCAGCACTTTGGGAAGCTAAGGCAGGCAGATCATCTGAGGTCAGGAGTTTGAAATCAGCCTGACCAACATGGAGAAACCCCATCTCTACCAAAAGTACGAAATTAGCCAAGCGTGGTGGCACATGCCTGTAATTTGAGCTACTCAGGAGGCTGAGGCAGGAGATTCGCTTGGACCTGGGAGGTGGAGGCTGTGGTGAGCCAAGATTACCCCATTGCACTCTAGCCTGGGCAACATGAGTGTAACTCTGTCTCAAAAATAAATAAACAAAAGTCGGCCAGATGCGATGACTCAGGTCTGTAACTCCAGCACTTTGGGAGACAGACGCAGCCAGATAGCTCGAGCCCAGGAGTTCGACACCAGCCTAGGCAACATAATGAGACCCCATCTTTTTAAAAAGTCATTTATAATATTATCTCAAAGTAGAAGAAGCTGGAAATCTAACAACAATGTGTAAAACCTCTTAAAATTATAGATATATTAAAGGAGATCTAAATAGATGAAGACAGATCATTTCATCATTTAGAAGACTCAATAATATAAATATTTGATGCTTTCCTGATCTTAAGGGAAAAAATAGGCATATGTTAGCCCATTGCAGTGGCACACCTGTAGTCCCAGCTATTTGGGACACTGAGGCAGGAGGATCACTTGAGCATGGTGCTCAAGGCTAGCCTGGGCAACATAGTGAGGCCCATCTCTTAAAAAATAAAATAAAATTTTAAATAGGCAAAATGACAATGGAAACCAATTATAGAAGATATTATATCTATATGTATAAATACAATTGGATTATAGGCATCAGTCACCACGCCCTGCAACTTTCAATTTTATAAGCTGAGTTTTTGCCACAACATTATTAACTTTTAAAAACAAACATGTGGCCAGGCATGGTGCTTCACGCCTGTAATCCCAGCACTTTGGGAGGCCGAGGTGAGTGGATCACGAGGTCAGGAGACTGAGACCATCCTGGCTAACACAGTGAAACCCCATCTCACTAAATACAAAAAATTAGCCAGGTGGGGTAGCACATGCCTGTAGTCCCAGCTACTTGGGAGGCTGAGGCAGGAGAATCACTTGAACCCCGGAGGCAGAGGTTGCAGAGAGCCGAGACTGCACTACTGCTCTCCAGCCTGAGTGACAGAGCAAGACTCCATCTCAAAAAAATAAAAAATAAAAACAAACATGTTTGTTTTGAAATGGGCAAACAAAAATATTTTGTTCCGGAAAATAATTTATATGATCTTGTAAATGTGTAAGATACTTAGAAAAGAAAGATGAAGATGAGTTGCCATCTTGGAAGAGCAGACTCAGTGAACAGCAGTGCTTGTTCCCTCCTTTTCCAGAGGGGTCACAATTGGTGGCTAGGTAACCCAGAGAAGGATTTTCCTGGGGTCACCATAACTTGTTCTCATTCAAACACCTTTATCTGTATTCTTAGCTCATTTTGCCTATTTAAAAGACAAAAGCCTTCTAAGAAAATTTTCTTAATTTAATTCACGTTTCCCTTAGTGATTCCACCAAGACCCAGGCAGATGTAAAAATATCTTTGTGAGTACATTTTTTCCTGCCTTAGGAAAAAATGTTACTTCTGTTACTTGAAAATTTTCACAATTTACCGGTTTTGGTCACTCGAGGCTGCCCTGTCACAGAGTACTTCCACTTGTCAAGAACTTCTGTTCTGTGTCTACACTGCAATAAAATCTACTCTAAGACAAATTTTTGCAAAACCTGAAAAACCTTTCTAAGGGCTGCGGAGCCAACTTTCTAAGGGCTGGGGTATGCAAGCAGCAAGAATCTCATTTCTGAACTAAGAGAATAAGCCATATATTCTGAAACGAAAACTTCAGACTGTAAAAAGGTAACAACGAACATGAATGCTGGCCTCAAAGAGATACTATTTTATTTATCCCTAAGGAAAAACCATTCTATTTTTCTTGTTAAAATATTATTATGTAAAAAGAACTACAAGCACCTTTCAAAGAAGAGTCGAATCTCACTTTGTAATCAAATAAATACAAGTTAAAATGGCTAGATACCCTTTTTAATCTACCAAAATAGCAAAGGGTATTTTGTACACGCCCCCCCCCCTCCCCCACCAAAAATGCCACTTTCTTTTCTTTTTTTTTTTTTTAAGACAGAGTCTCGCTTTATCGCCCAGGCTGGAGTGCAGTGGTGTGAGGCTCACTGCAACCTCCACCTGATTATCTGCCTCAGCTTCCTGAGTAGCTGGGATTACAGGCATGCACCACCCCCGGCTAATTTTTTTATTTTTAGTAGAGACGGGGTTTCACCATGTTGGCCAGGCTGGTCTCAAACTCCTGACCTCAGGTGATCCACCCGCCTCAGCCTTCCAGAGTGCTGAGATTCATCATCTCATAATTCAAAAGAGGATTTATTCTGATTTATAGTGACTAATGATACATTCTAACATGTTAGACCATAAAGAAATGATTTCAAGAACATAATAATAGTGACCTAACCTCTATGCCTGTTCTCCCTCTGTCCTTCAAAAAAACTGTATATAAATTTGAGTATTTTGGTTTTCATCAGATACTCGAAATGCCAACAACAAAATAGGTGTCAGGTGCTCCTACATTCCAAGTTGAGGGGCTGGACCAGACACTTCCAATCCGAGATTCCACTGCGATACTGCAGAGGCCATTGGAAAGAGGTCCCAGTGTGCTGTGGCATTTCCCACAAGTCAAGCCCAGAGAATGGCTTCAACAGAACCATTTGTAGAGCTTGACATGAGGCCCCTGGAATCTGGGGAAGGGTTTAATATCTGATTCCAAACAGTAAACACTGCTTTGGCCGGCTTGCTGGGAGAGCAAGGAAGCACGGCTGCACTGCGAACTGACGCACTTGAGATGATCCCACTGGAGGGATAAGGAAGTTGTTTACTGTGAGCCATACAAAACCTGTAGAAGGCACTGGACATGAGTAGGTTTAAAAGGACCCTGTACCACAGGCCCACCAGAAGGAAGGAAGTGATCTCAATAAAAGGGTAATTCTCCCCAGAACACAGACTCTGAGGGTGAAACTGCAAGTGGCATGCTGGAGGAGGTATCTGAACGAACCATCAAGAAAACTGCAGAAGGGAGATCCCTAGTGATGAGCAGTGTCTCAAAAATCTACCACATCCCCCTCTAGAGAGAAAGAGCCAGGACTGCCACATACGCAGCACCCAGCTGCCTGATCACAAGGCAGCAGCTGTTTATTGTTTTTTTTAATTTTAATTTTAATTTTTGAGACAGGGTCTTGCTCCGTCACCCAGGCTGGAGCACAGTGGTGCAATCTTGGCTCACTGCAGCCTCTGCCTCCCAGGTTCAAGCGATTCTCGTGCCTCACCCTCCTGAGCAGCTGGGACTGCAGGCACACACCACCATGCCTAGCTAATTTTTTGTATTCTTAGTAGAGATAGGGCTTTGTCATGTTAGCCAGGATGGTCTCAAACTCCTGGCCTCAAGTGATCCGCCCACCTTGGCCTCCTAAAGTGCTGGGATTACAGGTGTGAGCCACTGCACCAGGTGAGCAGCAGCTATTTAAAGCTAAGCCTTATTCTCTGTAACTACTCCTACCATCCCAAGGGACCACAAGCAGCAACTGCTAGTGAATAGAGGAGAAGGTGGAGTGCAAGAGAAGGCATCAACTCCACCCCTTTTCCCCACTGCAGGCTCCTGAGCCCCAGCTGGATGAGAACAGGCATTTTGAATTAGAAGAAGGTTTATAGTTTTAACAAATAGACTGGGCTAGAATGGATAACATCAGATGGTGATTGGAAATCCTCCGATCTGCTTGAAATTCCATCCAGAGATATAGTGGAAGACGGGGAACAACCCACAAAGCAAATTTACTTGGAGAGAGGTGAGAAAGAAAGAATAAAGGTACTTTCTGCTCCTCTTCATAGAAAGCCTAGCTTGTGGCCGGGCACAGTGGCTCACACCTATAATCTCAGCACTTTGGGAGGCCAAGGTAGGTGGATCACCTGAGAGCTCAGAAGTTCGAGACTAGCAAGGCCAACATGGTGAAAACCCATCTCTACTAAAAATGCAAAAATTAGCTGGGTGTGGTGGTGGGCTCCTGTAATCCCACCTACTGGGGAGGCTGAGGCAGGAGACTTGCTTGAACCTGGGAGGCAGAGATTGCAGTGAGCCAAGATTGTGCCACTGTACTCCAGCCTGGGTGACAAAGCAAGATTCTGTCTCAAAAAAAAAAAAAAAAAAAAAGTCTAGCTTGTTTAATAAACAAGAAAACAAGAGTAAGATATTCTACTTAACATACTTAGCAGTCTCTGACATAGTAGTGCCCAATTAACATTGATTATTGAAACACAGTAATAGAGTATCTTATTTTCTACTTTTAGAATAGAAAAATAATAGAGGTGATAGTATATCTTGATCAGAAATTAACTCAATTAATATCTTGACCAGAAAGTAATTGAAAAGCAATTTAACATTATTATAACCATGTTTTTCAGTGTACCATACTTTCTATTTATGCTTAAAGTACAAATATAAAAATAATTTTTTCTAGTATTCTCATACAGTATTAACCTACACTAGCAGCTGCTAAGTGGGGTCTGGTTTGGGGGCTTTTAACTAGCACTGCATCCTAGAATTATCTGTGGAGCTTTTAAAAAGAACACATTCTTATATCTAAGGCAAGACTTACCCAATCAGAATCTCTGGGTCTGGAAACCAGACATGTGTATTTTGAAAAAGCTCCTCAGGTGGTTCAGTTGTAAAATGGGGATTGTCAGTCACTGGCCTAGGTCAGTCACTTAGCTCTTTTGTAAACTAGAAGCCAGACTCCTAGTCTTTTGGTCTAGCTGGGGCTATCCAGAAAATTTGTTTAAAAATAACAAAAGTCATCTGAGTTAGATAACTAAGTAACTGATTAACCAACATAAACAAAATGAATCCATTCATTAAAGATTTACTGGGTACTCCCTCTGCACCAGGCTGAGTATCACGTATGGGGATTTTGCTCTACCCTGAGAATGTCCTTAGCCTACAAGTGTGTGAATTATTTCAATGTGGCTACTCTCGGTTTATGTTAGATACTAAGAGAAAGGCGACAAGGAGTTACTTCAAAGACTTACTTGCACAATACTATGGCATACAAGGACTCTCCCACATGAATCAGCCAGGCAAGCCAATACCTGAAACCAAAACAAAAGTCTTTTTTTAAGGTGATAGTTATCTGCTGATGAAATCTAACATAGCAATCTCAAAAAGCAAAGCACCTCAATGTGAATTAACACTACTCTTAGATACCAAAAGGCAGCTGCAGGCCTTCCAGGTCTGCCGTGAGACCAGAGCTGCCGCGTCCACAGCCCATTTGTGCAGCTCTCCTTACCCGCTGCGCAGGAGGGTGTGATGGTGGTTCACCAAGTACTGAGTGAAAGAGCCCAGGGGCCCAAGGCTCTGATAAGGGATACTCTGAGGCCAGAAGACAACCCACTGAAAGAGAACCAGAGACACAGAATAACTATTAGGTCACTTAAAACCTGTTTGTTTGTTTTTTCTTTTTATGAGAAAGGATGTGAAACAATACAAAAATAACTACAGACCAAAGAAACTCTGAACAGTCATCTGGGCCTCCATTCTTGACTTCTATTTTCTTTCTTTCTTTCTTTTTTTTTTTTTTTGAGACAGGGTCTCACTCCACTGCTGGGGCTAGAGTGCAGTGGCGTGATCATGACTCACTGCAGCCTCTGCCATCTGGGCTCAATCCATCCTCCCAACTCAGCCTCCCAAGTAGTTGGGCCCACACGTGTGTGCCACCATGCCCAGCTACTTTTAAAAATTGTATATAGAGGCTGGGTGCAGTGGCTCACGCCTGTAACCTCAGCACGTTGGGAGGCTGAGGTGGGTGGATCACCTGAGGTCAGGAGTTTGAGACCAGCCTGGCCAACATGGCAAAACCCCATCTCTACTAAAAATAAAAAAATTAGCTGGATGTGATGGCAGGCACCTGTAGTCCCAGCTGCTTGGGAGGCTGAGGCTGGAGAATCACTTGAAGCTGGGAGGTGGAGGTTGCAGTGAGCCGAGATTGTACCACTGCACTCCAGCCTGGGCAACAGAGTGAGACTCCAACCCAAAAAAAAAAAAAAAAATTGTATATGCAGACAGGGTCTCACTATGTTGCCCAGGATGGTCTCCAACTCCAGGGCTCAAGCAATTCTCCCACCCTGGCCTCCCAAAGTGCTGGGATTACAGGCACGAGCCACTGTGCTGGGATGACTTCTATTTTCTAAAAGCAACTCTAATGGGAGATTTATGCTGAGGAAAGTATGTGGTTATCAGACTCAGTGCCCATGGTGGATGACTCCTAGTCTTTTTTTCTTTCTTTTTTTTTTAAAAATTTGTAGAGAAAGGATTTTGCTTTGTCACCCAGGCTAGAGTGCAGTGGCATGATCATAGCTCACTGCAGCATTGAATGCTGGGGCTCAAGCAATCCTCCCAACTCAGCACCCCCAAGTAGCTGGGATTACAGGTGTGGGCTACCATGAATGGCTAATTTTTATTTATATTTATTTTTTTATTTTTTTGAGACAGGGATTTGCTCTGTCACTCAGGCTAGGGTACAGTGGCATGATCTTGGGCTCACTACAAGCTCCGCCACCCAGGTTCAAGTAATTCTCCCGCCTCAGCCTCTGGAGTAGCTGGGACTACAGGTGCGTGCCACCATGCCCAGCTAACTTTTGTTTTGTTTGAGATGGAGTTTCACTCTTGTTGCCCAGGTTGGAGTGCAATGATGCCATCTCAGCTCACTGCAACCTCTGCCTCCTGGGTTCAAGTGATTCACCTGCCTCTGCCTCCCGAGTAGCTGGGATTATAGGTATGTGCCACCACGCCTGGCTAATTTTTGTATTTTTTTTAGTAGAGACAGGGTTTCTCCATGTTGGTCAGGCTGGTCTTGAACTCCCGACCTCAGGTGATCCGCCTGCCTCCGTCTCCCAAAGTGCTGGAATTACAAGGGTGAGCCACCGCACCGGGCCTAATTTTTGTATCTTTAGTACAGAGAGAGTTTCACCATGTTGGCCAGGCTGGTCTCCAACTCCTGACCTCAGGTGATCTGCCTGCCTTGGCTTCCCAAAGTGCTGGGATTACAGCAGTAAGCCACTGTGTATGGCCCATGGCTAATGTTTTTTTTTTTTTTTTGTAGAGATGGGGTTTTGCCATATTGCCTAGGATGGTCTCGAACTTCTGGGCTCAAGTGATCTGCCCGCCTCAGCCTCCCAACGTGCTGGAATTACAGGTGTGAACCACTGTGCCTGGTTGACTCCTATTCTTTTTTTTTTTTTTTTGAAACAGAGTCTCACTCTGTCGCCAGGCGCCAGGCTGGAGTGCAGTGGCTTGATCTCGGCTCACTGCAACCTCCACCTCCCAGGTTCAAGCAATTCTTCTACCTCAGCCTCCTGAGTAGCTGGAACTACAGGTGCGCGCCACCACACCCAGCTAATTTTTGTATTTTTAGTAGAGATGGGTTTTCACCATGTTGGCCAGGATGGTCTCAATCTCTTGACCTCGTGATCTGCCTGCCTCAGTCTCCCAAATTGCTGGGATTACAGGCGTGAACCATCATGCCCGGCCATGACTCCTATTCTTAATACATTCGATCAAAATCAGTATTTTATAAAAGATATTAGCAAATTTTGAATTTATGTGCTTTGGTTAGTTTCATTACTGCAGAAACTGCCTCAAGACAAAACCCTTGCTTAGTTTAGAATTCCTTTCTCAGCTTTCCCTTTTTGTACCTCTAAAACTGAGAATGATCCACTGCAAAGAGATGGAAAATAAATGAGATAAGGTTTGTGACATTTTAATAGCAACTGCTTAATCACGTTTTTTTGTGATCTTAACTTTTTCTCAGCCTGTGTTGTAACCTCTACCAGCTTAGAGTTTCCTGAGAATAACTGCCAACAGTTTCAAAATGTATTGTCCTATTCACATCTTTGTCAAGAGCAGTACTACCTCTCTATGTTGTCTCACATCTGAAATTTAAATAAAGCACAAATATCACTGTATCCTCCCAAACCAAGGGGAAGGCGAAGCATCTGCCAGCTCCACAAGATCCCAATCTGAAGTCCTCAAAGTTTTCCTCCAACTACATTCTAACTAGTCACAGACACAGAATTGTAAAACAAAATTCACCTCTGAAAATTTTCAGTTCAA
The DNA here is from genome assembly GCA_036589455.1 of Ateles fusciceps. Taxonomy (NCBI): domain Eukaryota; kingdom Metazoa; phylum Chordata; class Mammalia; order Primates; family Atelidae; genus Ateles; species Ateles fusciceps. Next base: position 3,926,509 of record JAZHEH010000276.1, read on the forward strand.
CACCTCCATTGTAATACAAGGAAATCAGGACAGAGGTGGTCAGATTTTACACCTACAAACAACACTGTAGACATAACAAATCCCCAATCTCCAGGATCTATTGGTATATCCAAACAGCTTCGCCTGCCTTCAAAATTTTACCACCTTATCACTTGAGGTCAGGTGTTTGAGGCCAGCCTGACTAATATGGTAAAACTCCGTCTCTACTAAAAATACAAAAAATTAGCCAGGCGTGGTATAATCCCAGCTACAGGCTGAGGCACGAAAATCGCTTGCATCTGGGAGGCAGAGGTTATAGTGAGCCGAGATCGCGCCACTGCACTCCAGCCTGGGTGACACAGCAAGACTGCGTCTCAAAAAAAAAAAAAGTTACCACCTTAACCCACAACCTACTTTTCCACGCATCTTTCTCGTTATCCTTTAAACAGATTATTTCTCAGCCAGACAAACGTCGTTCTTTTTCTCAGTACAGTTTTCTTCTTGCTTCCACACCTATGTCGTAACAGTTATATCCTTTCTATCCCGTCTTACCACTAAAATCCTACCCACCCTTTAGGTTTATCCCCGTTTTCCAAGCGATTCCTACTGGCTCAAACGTACTGCTGCGGAAGCCCTATTCTGACTTGGCAGGCCTATGGCAGTCTGTCAACTTCACTTCCCGCTTCGTGAGAGGCTTAGGCTCGGTGAACCCGTTAGTAACAGAGCAGAGGTGAGGACACAAACCAGGAACACTGGGAAGCAAAAACCATCCCAAGAGCCCACCGAACTTCCGCTTACAGGAGTAACCTAGGCAATCATTAGGCGCGCGTGCGCAAAGACCTCGTTCCCACAGCGCCCCTCGCCCTACGAGGGCCCGGCGGGACAAACAGACGCCCGCCCCGCCCGACACCTCACCGCGAAGTAGCCCAGCCCCAGGACTGTGACCAGAGAGGGCAAGGGTCTGGCTGGACGGAAATAGGCGGTAGCCGCGCTGCTGGCCTTCGACTTCGCCATCCTCTTGAAAACCCTAGACACAGAGTTGGCTGGGAACTCCCCAGCCGTCCCCGCCCCCTGTATAAGAAAAGCCTGGCTAGCCGGTTTCTCAGGGGCCCGGGCGCCGGCCCAAGACCCTGGCGGACCAGTGCGCCTGCGTCTCATTCCGGAGTCTCGGCCCTTCCCCCTCTGCTCCAAGGGCGCAGGAGCCGGGATTGTGTTTGCACGACCTCCCCCGGCCTGCGGTCCAAGGTCCTGCGGTGAACCGAGCGCTCGCTCCGTGGCCCGCCAGCCGCCGTCCTTACTGTGTGGTAGCCAAAGCTGAGGGTGATGACTGTGAACCAGAACAGACTGCTTCTCTGAAAGTAGGCCGCAGCGCCGTCTGCCTTAGCCATGGCCGCAGCACCTCGCCGGGAGCGCGCGGCTGGACAACGTCCCGCGCGAGCGCGGAGGCTGGGCCGGGGCGGGGCCGCGCTCCAGCCATACCCGCAGGGTGATGATGGTGCGGGTTGAGAGCTCTCTGTGAATAAGTCTCCCTGTCTGGCCCCAGTACCCTGTCTGGTTCCAGTACAAGGGGCCTTGGAATCACACTTGGGCTTAGATCTGGCGGGCTCGTCATCTTGTAGGGGAGACTCTCCTCTGTGACGTTTCTGGGTTTAAGATAAAGATATTGGGGCCGGCGCGGTGTCGTTTCCCTGTAATCTCAGCATGTTTGGCGGAAGGATCGCTTGAGCCCAGGAGTTTGAGACCATCCCGGGCAACAGCGAGACCCTGTCTCGAATGAATAAATGAATGAATGAATGAATGAATTGGATGTTGGAATAAATTCCAGCAGTTTGGGAGGCTGAGGCGGGCGGATCACTTGAAGTCAGGAGTTTGAGACCAGCGTGGCCAACATGGTGAAACCACGTCTCTACTGAAAATACAAAAAGTTACCTGGGCGCGATGGCGTGCGCCTGTAGTCCCAGCTACTCGGGAGGCTGAGACAGGAATCTCTTGCTATGTAGCCCAGGCTGGCTTTGAACTCCTGAGCTCAAGCTATCCTCCCACCTTGGCCCCCCCAAAGTGCTGGGATTATAGGCATGAGTCACCATGCCTGGCCTGTTTGATCAGTGAAGTGAAAATGTCTTGTGTACATTGGATGGAGGTAAAATTGGAAGCAAGGAAGGAGGAGAAGAGGAAAAATTGTTGAAACAGTATAATGAGAACGGAGAAGGAAAATGCAACATTTTTCAAGTAGGGAAACCAAGGAATCATTAACTCAAATAGTGAAGAAATATTTCTGAAGATCAATTTCGTGTACGGTGCTAGGCTCTGGAAATACAAATGTAAACCAAAAATAATATTCTAAGGCCTCTCCCAACCATCTGAATGGACTTCCTCCTTAGCCAGGGCTCTTTTAAAATTTAACCTGAGAGACTGTTTCAGGCCATGACTGGAAGTGGGAGTCAGACATGTTTCATTATACCTTTCTGGCATTAACATCAACACAGACTGGAGTGCAGTGGCATGATCTCAGCTCACTGCAACCTCTGCCTCCCAGGTTCAGGTGATCCCCCCATCCTCAGCCTTCTGAGTAGCTAGTGCATATATAATATAATGTAAAGTATAATTTTTATAATACAACATTATACCTTTCTGCCATTAATATCCACACAGACTGTAAGACCGATAAGAAATATTTCATAACCTGTTCTCTCTGAAGCCTACTACCTGAAGGCTTCCTCTGCAAATAAGAATTTGGGTCTCCACAATCCTTTATCTTAACCCTGATATTCCTTTCTGTTGATCCCAGGTCTTTAGATAAACTCAGCCAATTGTCAGCCACGGCTGGGTGTGGTGACTCATGTCTGTAATCCCAGCACTTTGGGAGACTGAGGTGGGCAAATCACTTGAAGTGAGCCAGGAGTTCGAGACCAGCCTGGCCAACATGGTGAAACTCCATCTCTACTAAAAATACAAAAATTAGCCGGGCGTGCTGGTGCATGCCTGTAGTCCCAGCTACTCAGAAAGCTGAGGTGGGAGGATCACTTGAACCTGTGAGGCAGAGCTTGCAGTGAGCTGAGATCATGCCACTGGACTCCAGCCTGGGTGACAGAGCGAGTTTCTGTCTCAAAATAAATAAATAAATAAAAAGAAAAAAGTACAATCACAACTGTCAACCAGGAAATTTAAAAATCTATCTAGATTTTTTAAAAAAGAGAATGATCTTTTCTTGTATAATTTTTGATAAGACATAGAATGAGAAATTGAACTGTTGCTTTCATAGGTAAATGAGAGACTGAGTTGCCTCAGCTCTAAAGAGAAAAGGCATTTTGCTCCTCCCAGCTGAAAGGCACCCCTGGGTGACCAGGGGCCTTGTGGGAGTATCTGTGGGATTAACCCCCCAACCATGATGTGCAGTGCAGTGGCCCTACAGGGAACCTCCAATAAAATTAGTTTTTAAAAGGCCCATCCAGGAAGCACAAAAGGGAGCTCCAAGCTTTGAGCCCTCTGGGAGGTGCTAGATCTTGAGAGAGAAATGATACACATAAGAGGGTGATGATGACTCAGTGGTGGCACTGTGGAGTCCTGCCTGCAACCAGCACGCTTCCACCCACTCCACAAAAGCCCTAGGCCACAGCTCAGTTCCTTCTTAAAAAAAAAATTAAGAAACAAGTAATCTAAGAATGAGGAGAAACAAGGAGAATGACCCCACTATGGACACTCCATTGGTATTATGGTGCCTCTACTTGCTAGAGTTTATGTAAAATTGAAGTATTATGGTGTTTGTGCACATTTACATTAAGGAAAAAGAGCCCTAACGTTGACCTGCAAACTTCAGAGTTCCTAAGTTCCCCTTTTCTCTGTTTTCTTTTCTGTCTGCTTTAAATTTGCTGTTACTTTTCTACTGAGATAAAAACCACTTTTTTTTTTTTTTTTTTTGAGAAAGAATCTGCCTCCATTGTGCAGGCTGGAGTGTAGTGACACGTTCTCAGCTTACTGCAACCTCCGCCTCCCAGGTTCAAGTGTTCTCCTGCCTCAGCCTCCCAAGTAGCTGGGATTACAGGGATCCACCACCACGCTTGGCTACTTTTTCTATTTTTAGTAGGGACGGGGTTTTGCCATGTTGGTCAGGCTGGTCTTGAACTCCTGGCCTCAAGTGATCCACCCGCCTTGGCCTCCCAAACTGCTGGGATTGCAGGCATGAGATACCGTGCCTGGCCAAAAACCACTTTTTGAGCTAACCATTCTTCTTTTTTTTGCAAGCCAGTGAATTTGTATTTATCTCATGACTAAAGTTTTGAAGTAAAAGCTATAGGATTTTTTTGTGTGTATGTGTGTACGTGTGTGTATATATATTTCAAAGGCTTTTTATAATAGATTTCTATAATTTTAATTGGCAATTAAATTTGTTTTAACTTCCCTCTAGCACACCTGACTTTTTCTCTTGAGATGTAAATTTTGCTGTCTGATTTTTCACCTAAGAGTTGTTTCCTTTGATATGCAAATTTAGCACTATTTAGCTAAAACTGCATAGGGTAATATAATGGGTTATCAAGAATTTAAAAGTCTAAGATAGGAAAAAAAAGAGGTCTTATGAATCTGTAAGAGGTGCTTCTGTTGGCATGCCTAATATGTCTATGTATTTATGTGTTGTGTATATAATGTGTTACTACTAAAAAGATATAAAATAGCTTGAATTAATTGGCTTAAAGAAAAATGAAAGTGCGTAAATCAAATATCAAAAAAAAAAAAAGACTAGTCAAATGCTTTTTCAAGTTCACATGAGATGGGATAATTCCCTTGACCCACTTCATGGGTGGGAACTAGAGTGGTTCATTGCATTCAGCCTGCTGCTGGCCACTCCTTGCAAGATGGAGCATGCAAGCAAGCCAGTGCAGGAACCGGAACAAACAAACACTGGAACTAGCCAGTTGCTCCTCTCTGGCAGGAGCGGGTTGTATGTGGGCCCTGCAGCAGCATCCAAGCATATTACTATCAATGCTCTTTCAGCTCTGCCTCTGGAGATGGCCAAGTGCCATCTAGCTCAGTGGAGGGTCAGGGTGGCAGCAGCTGCCCTCTCGGCACCTGTGTTCTTTTGATCCGAGTAGACATCCAGAAAGAATCAGGTCACACAAATTGATTGAAGGGTAGTGTATAAGGAGGATTTTTTATTTTTTTATTTTTATTTTTTAGACAGAGTTTTGCTCTTGTCTCCCAGGCTGGAGTGCAATGACACAATCTCGGCTCACTGCAACCTCTGCCTCCCAGGTTCTAGTGACTTTCCTGCCTCAGCCTCCTGAATAGCTGGGATTACAAGCCTGCACCACCATGCCCAGCTAATTTTTGTGTTTTTAGTAGAGACGGGGTTTCACCACATTGGTCAGGCTGGTCTCAAACTCCTGACCTCAGGTGATCTGCCTGCCTCAGCCTCCTAAAGTGCTGAGATTACAGGCGTGAACCACCGCACCCTGAGGATATAAGGAGGATTTTACTGGGCGATGGAAGTGGCTCTCAGCCGGATGGGGGGAGTTGGAAAGCGGATTGTGTGGGAAGAAGGTGGTATTTCCCCTGAAGCCCCGCTGTCTCCGGCTGGGCCCCCTCTCTGAAGCTGCACTGTCTGAAGTTAGTTGTGTCTATCCATTGTCGTGAACGTTAAGTTGCTTCTGTGCTTGCCACTCAGCTGCTTGTATTCTCACCAGTCAGCTGCTTGTGTTGCTCTGCCAGTTCAAGTCTTTTTTTCTTCTTCTTCTTGTTTTCTGTTTTATTTGTTTTTTATTTTTTCTTTACCTACTGAAGTCTTTCTATGGGTACAGAATAGGTATGTGGCAGGCCAAAAAGGCAATATTTGGAGTGGAAAAACAAGGTCAGTTGTTTTCACTTAGGGCCACTGTTACCGGCTTAACAGCAGGGTTTAGCCCTGAGCCCAACCGTTATGTATCACACGTGACTTAAGTAAAATTTTTAATAAATAATCTGGCTTTAAAATTATTGGTAAAATAATACTAGAAATGTCCTAAGAATTGTTAGTATTTTTGTTTGCATTTATTAATCAAGTGCTTTCATACTTTATTCCTGCAGAATACTATAAGATTTAACATAAGGGTTATAAAACTATAAAACCAGCCCAAAACAGAATGATCTTTGCTTGTATAAATTTTTGATAAATAAGACATGGAACATTGTTGGTTTAATGAAAACAGTGAAATCCTGAGTTATTGATAAAAACATCCTTATATTAAACCTTAAGCTTCTTACCTAAGTAAACACCTGAAATTCACAGCTATAAAAATAATTAACAGATAATTAACTTTAAGTGATGACTATCACAGTTTTCATAAATAACCTAGGTAAACTACTAGATAAATTAATCAAATAAATGTTATAGAATAAATGCTTGTAAACAAACTTGTCATAAAATTTAGAATCTAAAGTCATATTAAATAATAGATATTAATTGAATATCTGGGTAATTTACAATTTTAAAATTATAGGAAAACATTTTTTTAATGTCCTCATTAAAAGGTAAATATGAGGGCCGCGGTGGCTCAGGCCAGTTGTCCTGGTGCTTGAGGAGCCGAGGCTGTGCGTTTGAGGCCAGCCAACCTGGGCAACATAAGAATGCTTCATTCATTTAAAAAAAAAAAAAAGGCAAATATGGCCAGGTGCAATGGCTCACACCTTTCATCCCAGCACTTTGGGGGCCAAGGCAGGTAGATCATGAGGTCAGGATTTCAAGACCAGCCTGGTCAATATGGTGAAACTCCATCTCTACTAAAAACATAAAAATTAGCTGAGCATGGTGGTGGGCACCTGTAATCCCAGCTACTTGGGAAGCTGAGGCAGAGAATTGCTTAACTTGGGAGGCGGAGGTTGCAGTGAGCCAAGATCGCACCACTGCACTCCAGCCTGGGCGACAGAGCAAGACTCTCTCAAATTAATAAATAAGGTAAATATCTTTGTCTAATTAAAAGCTTATTTAAGGTTATGCATAGAACAATGTAAACAGAACCAGGAAATATGAGATGTAAGGAAAGTTATAAAGAGTTATTTTTAGTAAAGAAAGTAAAAAGGAAAATAATTTTTATATGAGAAAGAATATTGTATGGTAAATTTTTTCCTAAAATAAGATTACTGGTTGTTTGGCCAGGCACAGTGGCTCACACGTGGTAATCCCAGCACTTTGGGAGGCCTAGAATGGTGGATCATGAAGTCAGGAGTTCGAGAGCATCCTGGCCAATATGGTGAAACCTTGTCTCTACTAAAAACACAAAAATGAGCCTGTAGTCCCAGCTACTTGGGAGGCTCAGGCAGGAAAATCACTTGAATCCAGGAAGAGGAGGTTGTAGTGAGCCAAGATTGCACCACTGCACTCCAGCCTGGTGACAGAGCAAGACTGCATCTCAAAAAAAAAAAAAAAAAAAAGAAAAAAGGAAAAAGAAAAAAAAAGATTACTGATTGTTCAAGAAAGAGGGATATTTAGGACAAAACAACAGTCCAAGCATGTTGTAAATAGTCTATGTAAGTTGTAATAAGGTTAGTAAAAAGGAATTTAATTTTTTTTTTTTTTTTTTTTTGAGACAGAGTCTTGCTCTGTCATGCAGGCTGGAGTGCAATGGTGCACCCTTGGTTCACTGCAACCTCTGCCTCATGGGTTCAAGCAATTCTCCTGCCTCAGCCTCCCAAGTAGCTGGGATTACAGGTGCGCACCACCACACCTGGCTAATTTTTGTATTCTTAAGTAGAGACAGGGTTTCACCAGTTGTTCAGGCTGGTCTCAAACCCCTGACCTTGTGATCTGCCTGCCTCAACCTCCCAAAGTGCTAGGATTACAGGTGTGAGATACTGCGCCCAGCTGGAATTTAATTTTTTTTAAGGGGTTATGTAAGTCCGTTGGCTGTGATTAAGAAGAAATTATAATACTCTTTCTAGAGATGGGTCTTTGATATTATGAAAAGAGTCTAACTCTGTAAAATATTTGAAGAGATTTATTCTGAGCCAAATATGAGTGACCATGGCCTGTGTGACACAGCCCTCAGGAGGTCCTGAGAACATGTGTCCAAGGTAGTTGGGGCACAGCTTGGTTTTATACATTTTAGAGAGGCATGAGACATCAATCAAATACATACAAGAAATACATTGGTTTGGACCAGAAAGGCGGAACAACTCAAAGCAGGGGCTTTCAGGCTATAGGTGAATTTAAACATTTTCTGATAGCCATCTTGGCTCACTGCAACCTCCACTTCCCAGGTTCAAGTGATTCTTCTGCCTTAGCCTCCCAGGTAGCTGGGATTATAGGCATGTGCCACCATGCCCAGCTAATTTTTGTATTTTTAGTAGAGATGGGGTTTTGAATTCCTGGCCTCAAGTGATCCACACCCTATGCTAATAGAAATAATGGTGCCCAAAAGAGTTTCATGATAAAATAAAAATGGTTTATGTAGAATCTTGCTACCTGGGGATATAAGGAGGAGATACTGATAAGCAGGGAGCCCCTTTCTTAGGACTAATTCTCACTCTGTGAGGTGCTGCTAGATACAGTACCTGATAGACAGCTCTCATGAGCTGCTTGACTTGTGAATGGCATTTCCAAGGTAAACAAACATCTGGTTAAAGAAGGGTCAAGAAAATCTTTTTCTTTTTGACTTATTTGGGTGAATATGTTTTTTCTTTGTTTTTAAGACAGAGTCCCACTCTGTCATTCAGGCTGGAGTGCAGTGGCGCCATCTCAGCTCACTGCAGCCTTCACACCTCAGGGCGTCAAGCAATCTTCACACCTCAGCCTCATGATAGCTAGGACTATAGACGTATGCCACTATGCCCAGCTAATTTTTTTTTTTTTTTTTGACTCAGAGTTTCATTCTTGTTGCCCAGGCTGAAGTGCAATGGCATGATCTTGGCTCACTGTAACGTCTGCCTCCTGGGTTCAAGCGATTCTCCTGCCTCACCTCCTGAGTAGCTGGGATTGCCCGCATGTACGACCTCACTGGGCTAATTTTGTGTTTTTAGTAGAGATGAGGTTTCACTATGTTGGTCAGGCTGGTCTCGAACTCCTGACCTCAGATGATTCACCTGCCTCAGCCTCCTAAAGTGCTGGGATTATAGGCATGAGGCACCACGCCAGGCATGATTTTTGTATTTTTTGTAGAGATGGGGTTTTGCCATGTTGCCTAGGCTGGACTCGAGCGATCCTCCCACCTCAGCCTCCCAAAGTGCTGGGATTACAAATGTTAGCCACCATGCCCAGCTTGGCCCCGAAGTATGTTTTTATAAGCAAATTTACCTTTCTATCTAAGTTCTCCAAAATTTGTTACAATATAGTTATTTGGATAAGTTCAGTAAGTCTTTTAAAACAGAATTGAAGACACTGGTTATTTTACCAAGATTTTAACTATAAAGTAGCATGTTTTTAAGTAAAGTTCCAGCAACTCCAACTTAAAAGGAGCCTATAGTGGCCAATCAATTACTGCTGCATTTCATACAAATAATCGGGCCAAATATAATAAGCCTAAAACTTATTTTACACACAAATTTGGTCATACTATAAATTCTCCTTAATAGAAAAAAAGAGGCTAGAGAAATTTTTTCAAAGGAAAAATGTAACAGTTAATAATAGACTTCAGGTCTAACTTTTGTTTTTTTGAGTGCAGATCGATTTATTATTTCTTGGCTATAATAAATCTCTAGAGAGTACCAGACGGTAATTTTTCTTCATATATTTAGTTGGTGCCCTAATGGAATAAGTTTCTTTTCTGTTCTGACACACAAATACTCTTCTGATTGTAAAACTACAAATGTTATTTATCTCTCCTTGTTTCACTTCCAAGGAAACCAAAATCATGATATTCTGAAGACCAGAGATGTGAATCTCCCTCATTTGGCCTCCCACTGGGCCCTGATGTGTTTTTCTTTGCAAATGGCCTGCTGCTAAAACTATACAAGCACCCTCCCTCTATGCCCAGGGTTGTGGAAGAGTTGGGTGCATGAGATTGTAAGAGCCGGTTTTGAGGGATAAAATTAGGTCAGGGTCAAACCCTCCAAATCAATGAGGGATACAAAGATGCCTAAAGGGATGGTAAAACAAGGAACTTTGCCTTCTAAACTATTTTATGTCATTTTTGCATCCACCCAACCATAAAGAATTTTTTTTTTTTTGAGACAGAGTCTCACACTGTCCATCCAGGCTGGAATGCAATAGTGTGATCTCAGCTCACTGCAACCTCCACCTCCCAGGTTCAAGCAATTCTCCTGCCTCGAGGTGTGCACCACCACACCGGCTAATTTTTTGTATTTTTAGTGGAGATTGGGTTTCACCGTGTTAGCCAGGATGGTCTCAAACTCCTGACCTTGTGATCCGCCCGCCTCAGTCTCCCAAAGTGCTGAAATTACAGGCATGAGCCACTGTGCCCGGCCTTAAAATAATAACTTAAGAGGTAATGAATACCTGTCCACATCCATTCCTGTCTGTCCTAGAACAATTAATTGGCTATAAGTCTTTTGACTCTTAAGGCCCTTATCCATAGGAAGTCCCACCGAAGGACAGGATGGATGGGATCAGGCAGCCATGCCACTCTGGCAATGCTATGGGACAAAATAAAGATTTGATGGCTTTTGATGTTGCCTCTGGTAAATATTGGCCAGAAGGAAGAGAATGTAAACCAAAAATGAAATTCTAAGGCCCTCCAACCATCTGAATGTACCTCCTCCTCAGCCATGGCTTTTTAAAAATTTAACCTGAGACACTGTTTCAGACTGATGGGAAGTGGCAGTGAGACATGCCTCATTATATGTCTCTGACACTAACATCGATACAGACTTCAAGTCTGATAAAAATACAACCCCTTCTCCCTGAAACCTATTACCTAAGGCTTCCTCTGCAAATAAGAATGTGGGTCTCCACAATCCTTTTTCTTAACCCAGACATTCCTTTCTGTTGATCCCAGGTCTTTAGATTAAACTCAACCAATTGTCAACCAGGAAAATTTTAAATCTACCTGTAAGCTGGAAGCACTCCTCCATACCCGCAGCTTCGAGCTGTCTCACCTTTCTGGACCAAACTAATGTATTTCTTTCTGTTTTTTTTTTTTTTAAGCAGAATCTTGCCAGGTTGCCCAGGCTGGAGTGCAGTGGCACAATCTCAGCTCACTGCAACCTCTATCTCCCAGATTCAAGCGATTCTTGTGCCTCAGCCTCCCAAGTAGCTGAGATTATAGGTGGATGCCACTGCACCTGGCTAATTTTTATATTTTTGGTAGAGATAAGGTTTTGCCATGTTGGCCAGAGTGGTCTTGAACTCCTGGCTTCAAGTGATCCGCCCTCCTTGGCCTCCCAAAGTGCTGGGATTACAGGTGTGAGCCACTGGGCCCAGCCAGCGATTAGCTTAAAAATGGCACAAAGTAAAAACGTAATAAATGTTAGTTATTCTTACTATTGTTACAATTTAGTAAAATAAGTTTTGTGATGTGAAAGAGACAGACAAGTAGCTGAAATTCAGTTTGAGAAAATTTAAATTCATCCAATAGGCAACTGACATAAAATCATCAATAAAACTCAATGTGTTGAAAACCAATTTGCTGGCCACGCACAGTGGCTCACGCCTGTAATCCCAGCATTTTGGGAGGCCAAGGCAGGCAGATCACGAGGTCAGGAGTTTGAGATCAGCCTGACCAACATGGTGAAACCCCATCTCTACTAAAAATACAAAAATTAGCCAGGCGTGGTGGTGCGCACCTGTAATCTCTGCTACTCAGGAGGCTGAGGCAGAAGAATCACTTGAAACTGGGAGGTGGAGGTTGCAGTGAGCTAGGATTGTGCCATTGCACTCCAGCCTGGGCAACAGAGTGAGACTCCCTCTCAAAAAAAAAAAAAAAAAAAAAGAAAGAAAAGAAAAAGCCAATTTGCTGCCGAATCACTGGTTTGCTAAATTCACTGGTTGTGTCATGCTTTAATAGTAATGTTACACAGCTTTATCAGACATGTTCACTTTTGGTCATGAAAAAGGCAAAGTCTACATTTTTGAAGTAGGGAAACCAAGAACTAAACAATGCTTTTGGACATCTAAGCTAAAAGAACTTTTAACATCCCAAAAGCAATGGGGGAAATGAATAATAAATTCAACGAATCCAAAAAGTGGAGAAAATGTTCTCAAAATCTGAGAATTCCCTGCCCCCCAATCCTGAAAAAAAAAAGCACACTTAAGGAAAACAAAATCATTTTACAGAACACTAGAATCTTAAACTCACTTGTTCTTAATGATGTCTTTTTCATTTTAACCAGATAACCATTTAAATCAAATTGCCATGTTGATAATTTTCTTTTGGTCAAAGTGTTTTCTTCCAGAGTCGCTTGGAACTCTTCTGTGGCACCTGAAGCAGAGGGACCAGGAGGGCCGAGAGTATGTAGCACCTGGAAATGGATAAGGCTGGTTAGAACATTTAGAACAAAGATTTCGCAGGTGGTGGGAGTCTCAAAGGCGAAGCTAAATGGTAGTATAATTTTTTTTTTTAATTTTAACTTTTAAAAAATATTTTTTTGGGGGACAGAGTCTTGCTCTGTCACCCAGGCTGGAGTGCAGTGGCACTATCTCGGCTCACTACAACCTCCGTCTCCCAGGTTCAAATGATTCTCATGCCTCAGCCTCCCGAGTAGCTGGGATTACAGACACACGCCACCATGCCTGGCTAATTTTTGTATTTTTAGTAGAGACGGGGTTTCACCATGTTGGCCAGGTTAGTCTCGAACTCCTGACCCAAAGTGATCCACCTGTCTTGGCCTCCCAAAGTTCTGGGATTACAGGTGTGAGCCACCTCACCTGGCCTGAATGTTAGTATAATAGTAGTCAGGTCATGAAACTCCCTGCCAGGCATTCTAATAAATTCTGACTTTTCTTTGCAAGTGATAATTGGGAGTTACGTACTTTTAAAAGTTCAGCAGAATGTTGATTTTCAGAGACTGTATTTGTGCTATTCACAGCTGCATTGCAGGTCTCAATACACGGCACTCAGTACAAGCTGGGCCCTTACTGTTGATCAAGGACTTGGTGAGCATCCACCAAAGCCGAGCTTAATAAAGAATCTGGGCTGGGCACAGTGGCTCACTCCTGTAACCCCAGCACTTTGAGGGGGCTGAGGCAGGCGGGTCACCTCAGGTTAGGAGTTCAAGACCAGTTTGGCCAACATGATGAAGCCCTGTCTCTGCTAAAAATACAAAAATCAGCTGGGTGTGGTGGCAAGTGCCTGTAATCCCAACTACTCGGGAGGCTGAGATAGGAAAACTGCTTGAACCCGGGAGGCGCAAGTTACAGTAAGCCGAGATCGTGCCACTGTACTCCAGCCGGGACGACAGAGGAAAATTCCGTCTCAAAAGAAAAAACAATCTGAAGTAGGGGAGTTTTCAAGGAAAACAAAGATTGCCCAACAATGTTCGATGACTTAGGGAGGAAGATTAACCATAAGATACAGCATTTTAGGAGCTGGTTTGTTAACTTTTACCAGTGATGTCTAAACAATGGAGTGAGAACAAAGAGACTGGAGTTGAGAAAAGAATAAAAAGCGAGAAAGTGAAGGTGCCTGATAAAAATGTTTTTTGGAAGCAGCTTGATTGGGGGAGGGACGGGGACAGTCGCCACCTAGTGTGATTTCAAGGTACTGAGAATAAAATAATCCATGGGCAGGCACGGTGGTTCACGCCTGTAATCCCAGCCCTTGGGAGGCCAAGGTGGGGCAGGTCACTTGATCTCAGAAGTTCGAGACCAGCCTCGGCAATGTGGCGAAACCAGTCGCTACACAAGATACAAAAAATAGCCAGGTGTGGTGGTGTGTGCCTGTAATCCCAGCTACTCGGGAGGCTGAGGCAGGAGAATCGCTTGAACCTGGGAGGCAGAGGTTGCAATGAGCTGAGATTGCACCACTGCACTCATCTGGTGACAAAGGAAGAATCGTCAAAAAAAAGGAAGGAGTTATGTTAACCTTTGCTGCACAGAAATGAAGAAAACCACGAGTTGTTCCTCCTGCTTTTTCTTCTTCTTGTTACAGAGCCACGATCCACCTGGAATGAAATGAGAAACTGAATTCATTTGGGGCTCTTTCCTTCCTGCAAGTCTGCCACCACCTTGCCCAATTAAAACCTTATTTTCACCTGCTTTAATTCCTGCTAGTTATTTTCCTCTTCTTAGAGTTTGACCTCAGGTAAATTAGCTGATCTCCTGGTGCGTCATCTGTACAATAATATATATCCCCGTAAGGCACTGTAAGATTTAGGTAAGATAATGTGTGAAAAATCTGTTCTTTGGCCTGGCCATGTAATGAATCCTCATAACTTGAAGCAATTGGTTTAAGTAGAACAAAGAACATGTGGATCACTCTGAATTAAGATGGATGAATGTAAAACAGTTGTCAAGCATAAGCTGCATTTTCCAAACCTGGAGGACAAAACCCCTCCAAGTGTTATTACTTTATCCCATATATTCGAGAAAGTACAATGTCTTAGAGTTGTGAAAAAAACCAAAACAACAAACAAAAAAACCAGAAAAGCCGGCAGTTTCCTTGTCTGTAATATGGAGGTTTTGGCTATCTCATAGTGTGGTTTTTAGAAGATGAATTAGCAAATGGTCTGATGTTCATAAAGCATTAGTTTTACATCTTATAATGTCCTTATTCAGCGTTAATCTCTGGTCACTCCTGCCTCCAATCTCAGCATTCCGTAAGCAATATCAAGTGATGTGGATTTATGTGAGCCTGACAGGCTTCCGTCCTCACAGAGCGTGCAGTCTATAAACATGAAAGTGATCAAGGTCAGACTGCCTGCGTCAGAGGCTCACTTTGTGGTCTAAACCTTTCTGCCCCGACTGTCCTCAAGTCTAAGTAGTATTAAAATGGTATGCACGTTATAAGGGTGCGGTAGGGATTAAATAAGCAAATTGTTTTCACCGGGCACTCATTGAATGAGTGGGATTTTAAAAGCTGCGTTAGGTAAAGCCATCAAAAGGCGTGTCTAGGGTGGGGCTTTATCTAGGGCGGGGCTGGGTCTGGGGCAGGCCTGTGTCTAGGGCAGGTCTGTGTAGGGTAGGCCTGTGTCTAGGGCAGGCCTGTGTCGTCTAGGGTATGCGTAGGGTGGGCATTTCAGGGTTATGTTTAATGACTGCTGCTCCAGAGTTCATCACTTTATCATTCAGAATCTGGACTAGAGATTTGTCTTAAATTCCAAAGGTGAGTTTCTTTGGTGAAGACCAAAGCATGTTTTTTTTTTTTTCTTTTTTTTTTCTTTTTTTTGAGACAAAGTCTTGCTCTGTCATCAGGCTGGAGTGCAGTGGCACCATCTCAGCTCACTGCAACCTCTGACTCCCTGGTTCAAGTGATTCTCCTGCCTCAGCCTCCCGAGTAGCTGGGATTACGGGCACACACAACCATGCCCAGCCAATTTCTGTATTTTTTTAGTAGAGACGGGGTTTCACCATGTTGGCCAGGGTGGTCTAGATCTCCAGACCTCGTGAGCCACCCGCCTCAGCCTCCCAAAGTGCCGGGATTACAGGCGTAAGCCACCAAAGCGTGTTTCTTTTGCAGAAGGCTCCCTACCTGATGCACTTGTGTTTTGTATTAATAGGTATTTGGGCCTTCTTTCTTTCTTTCTTTTTTTTTTTTTTAGACAGGGTCTCACTCTGTCACCCCGGCTAGATGGAGTTGGGCAATCTCAGCTCACTGCAACCTCTGCCTTCTGGACTCAAAGCTATTCTCCAACCTCAGCCTCCCAAGTAGCTGGGACCACAGGTGTGCGTCACCACACCTGGCTAATTTTGTATTATTGGTAGAGACAGGGTTTTGCTGTGTTGCTCAGGCTGGTCTCAACCTCCTGAGCTCAAAGCAATCTGTTCACCTCAGCCTTGCAAAGTGCTGGGATTACAGGCATGAACCACCTTGCTCAGCCTGGCTTTCATTTTTTAAAATGCAAGTGTATAGGCTGGGGACAGCTCATGTCATCAGAGTAATTGTATATGGTTGCTGTATGGCAGAATTGGGGATAGGACTTTACTAGAGGCTCAGGTATTTAAATCTTAACCCATAACGGCATTAAAAGAGACTTTATATTTTAGAGATACACATGGACATATTTTTGGGTGAATGACATGTTTGAGATTCACTTGAAAATAATGAGGGTGAGGTGTCAAGGAGATAAAAATTGGCCTCATATTGCTATATATTAAATTTCAGTGAAAGGATCATCAGCCTAATTATACTCTTCCCTCTACTTTCCTGTATGGTTAAACGTTAACAGGATAAATGCTGAGAACAAAACATTCTCAAAGTAAAAGTGCTATACCGGAAGAATTGTAGAAATGGCCTGGGCATTTTTTCCCTTTAGTTCACAGATTTGATATTCCGTGAAATTTGGAAATAATTTCTTCCATATCCCAGCTTTTCAAACCTGGGATATGGAAGAAACCGACACTTGTGTTCTCTGGGAAGGTGCGCTTGCAAAGTATGGGGATTCTGGATTTCTTCTTCTAGATGAGCTCTAGCTGAGAGGAGAAGGCTTCGTTAGTTCCAGTGGTGCCTCGTACCTTAATACATTGTGTTTAATGAGTAATAACCTAAGTCAAAGGTGCTCTATCTACAGTGGGCCCAGAAGTCCACTGGGCCCATCACTATGTTTCAGAGGGAAGAATCTGCATCAGAGAGCCCCGGATGCAATCGTGGCTCAGCTGTGATGCCGTTAGGACGTGAAGTCCTCCAGGAAGATGCCATAGGAATGGCCTCCATCCCAGGGCCTGGCGAGCAGCTGGAGACAAGGAGAGTGGCCCAGGAGGGCAGTGGCAGTCAGCTCTACGCTGTGGCCTGTCAGCCTCGAAGCCAGAAGTTAAACACAGGTAGGCAGGCTCCAGAGGCCCTGCTCCTCACTGTGGGGCTATAGCCATACAAAGCATGTTGGTTTGGTTGCTGCTTTTACTATAGGTACTCAGTTTTTGTTTTAAGAAACTTATGTTTTTTACAAGTGTTACATGTGCACAATTGCTTTTTAGAAATGTTGGGAACTTTATATATTGAGTCACGGCTACTGTGAACAATATGCTGCTATGAACATAGGTGTACAAATTGCTGTTCAAGTGCATGCTTTCAGTTATTTTGGGTATTTGCCCAAAAGTGGAATTGCTGAGTTATATAATAATATTTAATTTTTGAGAAACCACCATACTGTTTTTCTTTTCTTTTTTTTTTTGTTTTTTGTTTTTTGCTTTGTTTTTTTTTTTTTTTTTTTAGACAGAGTCTCACTCTGTTGCTTAGGCTGGAGTGCAGTGGTGCTATCTTGGCTCACTGCAACCTCTGCCTCCCAGGTTCAAGAGATTCTCTTGCCTCAGCCTTCCAAGTAGCTGGGATTACAGGCACCTGCAACTACACCCAGCTAATTTTTGTGTTTTTAGTAGAGACAGGGTTTCACCATGTTGGTCAGGCAGGTCTCAAACACCTGACCTCAGATGATCCACCTGCCTCGGCCTCCCAAAGTGCTGGGATTACACAGGCATGAGCCACGGTGCCCAGCCTAATTTTGTATTTTTAATAGTGATGGGATTTTGCCATGTTGGCCAGGCTGTTCTTGAACTCCTGACCTCGGGTGATCTGCCTGCTTCAGCCTCCCAAAGTGCTGGGATTACAAGCGTGAGCCACGGCGCCTGGCACACCACATTGGTTTTCATAGAGGCCACACCATTATACATTTCCAGTGTTGAGGGACTCCAGTTTCTTCACATCCTCGACGGCACTTGTTTTTGTTTTTGTTTGTGTGTTTTGACAGTAGTTATCCTATCCTAACAGAGTGAGATGATGTGTCACTGTGGATTTGATTTTTTTTTTTTCATTTCCCTGATGATTAGTGATGTTGGACATCTTTTATGTGCTTAACGGCTGTTCATATACCTTCTTTGGAGGAATATCTGTTCAAGTCCTTTGCTCATTTTAAAATCAGGTTTTTTTTTTGTTGTTGGGTTGTAGTTTCTTTATATATCTTTATATTAACCCCTTGTCAGATATGATTTACAAATATTTAGTTCCATTCCACAGATTGCCTTTTCACTCTGTTGGTTGTGTCTTTTGCACAGAAGTTTTCAATTTTGGTGCAGTCTTATTCTTTTGTTACCTGTGTTTTTGGTGTCATATCCAAGAACTCATGCCAAATCCAATGTCATGTTGCTTTTCCCTTCTGCTTTCTTTTATTTTATTTGTTTACTTTTTGAGACAAAGTCTTGCTCTGTTGTCTAGGCTGGAGGGCAGTGGCGAAATCTCAGCTCACTGTAACCTCCGCCTCCTGGGTTCAAGTGATTCTCCTGCCTGAGCCTCCCGAGTAGCTGGGACTATAGGTGCATGCCACCACGCTCAGCTAAATTTTGTATTTTTAGTAGAGACAGGGTTTCACCATGTTGGCCACCAGAATGGTCACGATCTCTTTACCTCATGACCTGCCCGCCTCGGCCCCCCAAAGTGCTGGGATTACAGGCATGAGCCACCACACTCAGCTCTTTTAGCAATTTTATACTTTTAGCTCCTGCCTTTAGGTCTTTGAACCATTGCAAGTTAATTTTTGTGTATGGTGTAAGGTTAGGATCCAACTTGATTATTTTGCATGTGGATACCCAGTTTTCCCAGGACTGTTTGTTGAAAAGGCTATCCTTTCCCCCGTGAATGGTCTTGACACCTTGTGAATCACGTGACCATGTTTGTGAGGATTTATTTCTGAGCTGTCTAGTCTATCCCACTGGTCTATATGCCTGCCTTTGTGCTAGTACCACACTGTAATTGCAGTGGTAATCTCAAGAAAATATCTACAGAATATATACATACTTGTACACACACTAGTACCACACTGTTTCACTGCAGCTTTGTAGTAAGTTTTGGAATCAAGAGGTACTCTGTTGTCCTTTTAAAGATTGTTTTGACTATTTAGGATACCTTGAGATTCCATATACATTTTAGGATGAAATTTTCTATTCTGCAAAACGTGTCTTTGGGATTTTAAAAATAGGGATTTCATTAAAGCTGTAGATCACTTTGAATAGTATAGACATCTTAACAATATTAGTTCTAATCCAGGAACATAGATAGCTTTGTATCTTAATTAAAAACAAGTTTTTTTTGAGACAGGGTCTCACTCTGTCACCCAGGCTGGAGTGCAGTGGCACGACCATGGCTCACTGCCGCCTTGACCTCCTGGGCTCTCTAAAATGATCCTCCCACCTCAGCCTCCCAAGCAACTAGGTTAACAGGCATGTGCCACCATGGCCTGGATAATTTTTTGAAATTTTTATTTTACCTATTTATTTTTTTGAGACAGGGTCTTGCTCTGATGCCCAGGCTGGAGTGCAGTGGCACAATTATGGCTTATTGCAGCCTTAAATTTCCGGGCGCAAACAATCCCTTCACCTCAGCCTACCAAGTAGCTGGGACTGCAGGCATCCACCACTGTGCCTGGCTAAGTTTTTATTTTTTTAGAGATGGGGTCTTGCTGTGTTGCCTAAGCTGATCTTGGCCTCAAACAATCCTCCCATCTCAGCCTCCTGAGTCAGTGGGATTACAGGCTTGAGCCACTACACTTGGCTAATCTCATTAGGAATTTTGTTATTATGAATAGGTATGAGATTGGGCTCCACTTTTTAAAAATTTTATGAAATGGCCAATAACTGACCTTTTTTTTTCTCACTCTGGATGCCACTAATATTCTCCAGTGCTTTTCTCTTTCTGCTTGTACATTTTTCAGGATCTCCCACTGGCAGTCATAATGAAGTAAGAAAAAGAAGACAGGGAAGAGGAAGTAGAAAACCACAGCATAAATTTACCAAGAATAAGCTGAGTGTACTTCAGCAGTTATTTGCACAGAATCCTTATTCTGATTTTACAAACAGGGAAAAACTGGCTGGTCAAGTCTCTTGTCCTGTGTTTGTAATAGATATAAGTAAAATATTCAAAGCTTTACATATCTTTTTATAGAGAATATGGAAAATATAAAGAAGTATGAAAAAGCTTAGCATTTTATCACATAGGACAAAGTGATTTTTTTTTTTTTTTTTTTTTTTTTAAGATGGGGTTTCACCATGATGGCCAGGCTGGTCTTGAAATCCTGACCTCAGGTGATCCACCCACATTGGCCTCCCAAAGTGCTAGGATTACAGGTGTGAGCCACCGCGCCCAGCCTTTTTTTTTTTTTTTTTTAATAGAGACAGAGTGTCACCATGTTGGTCAGGCTAGTCTTGTACTCCTGACCTCAGGTGATCCACCCATCTCGGCCTCCTAAAGTGCTGGGATTACAAGCATGAGCCACCACACCCGGCCTGTGATTTCTTTTAGGCTGGGTGCAGTGGCTCACGCCTGTAATCTCAGCACTTTGGGAGGCTGAGGTGGGAAGATCACTTGAGCCAGATGAACCTGGCAAAATCCCGTCTCTACCAAAAATGCAAAAATTACCCAGGCGTGTTGGCACGTGCCTGTAATCCCAGTGACTCAGGAGACCGAGGCAGGAGAATCGCTTGAACCTCTGAGGCGGAGGTTGCAGTGTGCCAAGATGGTACCACTGCACTCCAGCCTGAGTGACAGTGTGAGAATCTCAAAAAAAGAGCAATTTTTTTGGTGGTGGTTCATCTCAATGTGGGTGTGAATATATTATGTATGCATTTTATGGAAAAATACACTATTCTGAGGCAAAATTGGGAGCAGCGGTCCAGTTAAGAAGGTAGTATAGGCTGGCTGCAGGGGCTCACACCTACAATCCCAGCACCTTGGCAGGCCGAGGCCAGCGGATCACCTGAGGTCAAGAGTTCAAGACCAGCCTGGTCAACATGGTAAAACACTGTCTCTACCAAAAATACAAAAATTAGCCAGGCGTGGTGGCATGCCTCTGTAATCCCAGCTACTCGGGAGGCTGAGGTAGGAGAATTGCTTGTACTAAGGAGGTGGAGGTTGCAGTGAGCCAGCATCGCACCACTGCACTCCAGCCTGGACAATGGAGCGATTGTTTCAAAAAAAAAAAGAAAGAAAGAAAAGAAGCTAATATTGTTATTCTGCAGGGTAGACACAGTGATGGTTTTGACCAGGGTGCTAGCCGTGGAATTAGAGAACTGGGAAGGCCTTTAATTTTTAAAGGTGGAGCTGCTTATAGTTTGCCAAGATATTGGGTATGCAGTGAGAAGGCCAGAGGTAAGGATACCTACAAAGTTTTGGCTTGAGGAAATGGAAGATTGGGGATGCCTTTAATAGGGGAGCTTGGGAGAAGAGCAGTTTTGTGTTAGACATTTGGAGTTTTATTTACTTTGGACACGTTAAGTTTGGTACACTAATCAAACCTCTGTGGTGTTTACTTACTCCAAAGTGTAAGTAAAAAGTAAGGCATGCAAGTCTGAAGGGCAGGAGGAAGAACGTGGCTTGATGGTGTCACAGGACTTGGCACAGACCCCACAGCGTCAATAGTTGCTTCCTAACCATTTATTGCATGAACCAATATTTTGTTTGGGGATTTTCTGATGTTTGTTGTAAATTGTTAAAGCACAACATTTTACTGTATTTGAATTTAGATTATTTATACACACATTTTTTCTCTACCCCTGACAGATTATATACACACATTTAAGAAGACTTTCATATTTCTCTTCTGTGATTATTCACTTACTATTGCATGTATTGGTTGCTTGACAGAAAGACAAAATTGTGTTAATGAAAACCAAGAAAGAATATAAACAGCTTTGGAAAATAAAAGTTTAGGCAAATATTATGTAATGAAATTCTTATAAAAGTTTCGTGAAGTAGGCCGGGTGTGACGGTTCACGCCTGCAATCCCAGCACTTTGGGAGGCCGAGGTGGGCGAATCACCTGAGGTCAGGAGGTCAAGACCAGCCTGTCCAACATGGCGAAACCCCATCTCTACAAAAATTAGCTGGGCATGGTGGAGTGTGCCTATAATCCCAGATATTTGGGAGGCTGAGGCAGGAGAATCGATTGAACCCAGGAGGCGGAGGTTGCAGTGAGCTGAGATGGCACCACTGCATCCAGTCTGGGTGACAGAGTAAGATCTGTCTCAAAAAAAAAAAAAAAAGGTTTCATGAACTGAAAATGTTTCAAGGGAAATACAAACCAATAATTTTCTGCAAATAAGTAGAAAATCCAAATAAGGTAAATAACCAGGATAAACAGGATACAAATGGAAGAGCTGGTCCTTTTTTTTTTTTTTTTGAGACAGGATCTCACTCCATTGCCCTGGCTGGAGTACAGTGGCACAATCATGGCTCACTGCAGCATCGACTACCTGGGCTTAAGTGATCCCGCCTCAGCCTCCTGAGTAGTTGGGACCACACGCCATGATGCCTGGCTAGTTTTTTTTTTTAACATAGAAATGGGGTTTTGCCATATTGCCTAGGCTGGGCTCAAACTCCTGTGCTCAAACAATCCTCCCGCCTCAGCCTCCCAAATTGCTGAGATTACAGCATGAGCCATTTCTCCTGGGCTTGGTCAAACATTTAAGTAAACATTCTTATACTGTTCATTTATTTACATTTCTAACTTGGTGACAGTTGGGTTGCTCAGTGTCAAAACTGCTTTTTAATTATTTTTTATCCTTTCGACTTGTCAGAGGGATAGATTCCTAAAAGGAAGTTCATAGATAATGGCAGATGAAATTACACTGAATTGAACTGAGCTGCATGTGCTTAAAGAAGGTGCACATGATGTGATCAGGAAGCAAGCATATTTGAGGGGGAGGGCCACAGGAGGCTCTCACGAGAAAGTGAGCTCTTGTCTTTTAGCTGGGTCTTCATGAGGTCTACCTCCTAATGGCTCTGTAACATCTGACAAGTGGACTCTTGGACCTTATCTTTCTGTAAGATATGTATTGTTATGTTGTGGTGGTATTACAAGCAGAAAAAGAGTATGTCTGGAGGTAACAGGTTCATTGTGCATGGTCACAATTTTGTTTTATTTATTTATTCGCTTATTTATTTTGAGGTGGAGTCTCACTCTGTCGCCCAGGCTGGAGTGCAGTGGCACAATCTCAGCTCACTGCAGCTTCCGCTTCCTGGGTTCAAGGGATTCTTTCCCTCAGCCTCCCGAGTAGCTGAGATTACAGGCGTGCACCACCATGCCCAGCTAATTTTTGTATTTTTAGTAGAAATGGGATTTCCTCATGTTGGCCAGGCTGGTCTCAAGCTCCTGACCTCAGGTGATCTGCCCATCTCAGCCTCCCAAAGTGCTGGGATTACAGGCGTGAGCCACTGCGCCCGGCCCACAACGTTGTTTTAAACCGTCATTATAGGTGTGGATCAGAGATCTTTCTAGCTTTAAGTGCTACTAACCTAAAGCGATTCTGAACTTGTAGACTGAGGGGTTCCAGGAGGGATCAACTATTAAAAAGTCCCCAGACATGCTTGCCTGAGTCATATGGTTCTACGTGCTCTACCACAACCAGAGCTTATTAGGATGGAGAGTCTAAAACAGTGTTGGTCATTTTTCCCTCCTCCAAACCTCTAGGGGTTAGGGTTGGCATGTGTAATTATCCTGTCTTTATGAAGGAAGGGAAAATGAAGACTACGGGTGTCAAACGGAATGCATAGAGTCACACATAAAATGTCTTGTCCAAGTTATAACAAACTCTTGCTTGTTCTATGAATAACCTTTGAGTACAGTGAATTTAAGAGTATAATTTAGAGTATATTGAATCATAAGTTTATCCTGTTAAGTCAACTTGAGGAAAATAAATAAGTTAGGGAAAGGCTGGAAGTCTGTTCTTTCCAAATGCAGAGGATTGCAAACAAGTTAATGGGAGATTTAGAAAGGTCCAGGTTTGCATGTACAGCTGGGCCACTGCAACTATGGGGCAGTTGAGATTTTGAAGTTGTGCACAATTTATAACATTCATAATGTGCAGCCCCACGAAGGATTGCCTTCATTATGTGAGTCTTATTCAAGATCAGGAAACAAGTCAGTGATCATGCTGAGACTAAGCTTAACTGTAAAATTCTCCTACATTGTGGAAATGCATTGTACGATATAACTTAACAAACAGATTGAATTAACAAACTGATCTTTCTCTTTAGAACTGGCTTCAAAATAAAAGAGCCAGACTACCACCTGAGAGAGAGACACAGAACATTTGCTGCCAGGAAACTGCATGATTCCTCTGCCGAAGGCCACCCATTTCCAAGAATCCAGGAAAACGAGGTGGAATCCCCCAAGGATGACACTGAGCAGAACTCTTGCACCCAGGAAGTTCTACTGAGTGGAGCTGGCCACTCTTCCTTGGAGACACAAGGGATTCCCAATGAACACCGTGGCTCAAATAACTCTGCAGCCTTATGCGTTAAAAGGAAACTAAAGTGTGATTTGGAGTATCCAGGTGACACAGAAAATGGCCCTTCTCAATGTAGATCAATATTATTTCCTCATCATTCTTTGTCTCCTCCTTAGTATTCTGAAGGGGATAAGCCTGAGATGGGGGAAAGCCAGCATGCAAGGCCCTTCCCTTTGCGCTGTGTTCATGGTGTGCAGGGAGGGAGGCAGCAGCAGGAGGAGCAAAAAGGTCATTTTCTTTACTCACTCTTTGAAGAACAGCAGCAGAATGGTTGAGGATATCATCATGAGCAGCCTCAGCCTCAGAATCACCCGGAGAAGCTGGTCTTCCAGGATCAGGCTCTAATGTATATGAATCACAGGATTTAGGGAAGCAGGCGCCTTCCCTTCAGTCCCAGCAGCATGGCCGATGTTCCCAAAGTAATGGAGAGTCCCTGTGCTCTCAGTTGTGGCACACCCTTTGCAAATAGTGATCAGATCTCCACAAATGCCTCTTGGGCAACGTATGCAGCAACATATCTGGCTGCAGAGCAACCCAGGTCTCAAATCCAGGAGCTTTGGGATGAGAAGTCTGCAAATGTTTACTGCTGGGACCAGGACTGTGGTTCGAGGAGATGGTGCTAGGCTTCAGAGAGTATCACCCACAGGTCATCCCACGACCATCCACACAGAAGCCCGAGGAAGAGGGCTCTGTGGCGCTTGCACATAAAGATGCTGAACTCAGGAAGGCTCTGCAAGCTGTTGGTCTCTTCTGGTAGGGCAGCAGTGTCCTGAAAAGGTGGAGCTACAGCATGGAGAACAAAACTAACAAGCACCAAGGCAGCAAGCAAGGCAACCCCCAAATGACAGCAGTTGCTAAATCCAAAGCAATCTGTGCTTCAGAAGACAGAGGCTCTTGCATAGTCCCTGTCTCATATATTGTCTCCTCCCCCAAGTAAGATACCCAACAAGCAGTACAAGAATGTGAAGGACCCCGCTGCCCAGCTTTTGTATGGAGGTGTCTCTAAGGTGGCTACAGCAAAGCTGTCATCTCCACGGACCAGGACGGCATCTCCAGCTATGGGGTGTGACCTGCTGGGATGGCAGCTATGTGTCCTTTCACAGACAGACCCACCAAAGCTCTGTGAAGGACACCCCAACATCAGCCTAGCCTGCATACACTTAAGGCATAGAATCACCTGAGGCTTCTTTATTGAAGATAAGGACTCCCGATGGAGTTGTAGCCCCAGCCGTTGCACTATAAAGAGCCCCAGGGGAATCACTTCTCAAGTATTCTGGAGTTCTGTCCATTGAAGCAGGTCCCTGCCACTGCTGCCCTGTGCAGCTCTTCAGGCTGCATCCTGGACACTAGGTGGCGCTGTTTGCACAGCAGCCTTCTAGGCGAGCAACCCTTCCTGAACCTTCCTGAACCCTTCGGATTCCTGAATCCGAGCAGGGTTCCCCTCGGGTGCTTTGTGTAAAAAAGCACATCCACTGTATAGAATTTGTGTCCTTTCCATTTTGTTTTCTTGATGATATTTAATTAATTACAAAATGATAGTATGTTAGTTATGATAGTTTAAGCAATACAGAGCAAAAGCCTAGTCTTTTATTCTTGCACTCTAAATTTACAGTCCTGGAGACGCTAAACTCATATTGTATAAGCTACGTTGTGAAGAGTTTGATAATCCCTTCCTTTTCCCTTCCCCCACTCCCGCTTCTCCTTCCTTCTTCTATATTGTGTGATGTTTTTCATGTTTATGTTCTAACCAGTTGTGGCATGTGATACTAATTTGCAGAATAAAGCATGTTTTGTACATATTTCCAAGGCATATGACATGAGGATATACTTCATTTTGTAAATATCTTCCTTCTCTTGCTATAAAATTGAGAATAGGTAAAGAGCAACTCTCCAATGCAGGTGATGAGTGTGGTTTGCACAATCACGTTGGACAGCTAATTGGGATATTTATTGAAGTTGTAGCTGCTGAGCAATTCTGTTCCTGGATGTGTCCCACAGACAAACTCTTGGGCATTCTTACGGAACACTGATCCCAAAATAAGACACATCATATAATGCAATAAGCCAGGACAGCTGAAAAATAGCCTAGATCTGTGTAATGGTGTAAGTGTTCTGGGACATACTATTCAGTAAAAAATCAAATTCTTGAATAGTTTGATTATATGATAATCATGAAAATAAGAGATAAAGCAGCAAGTAATGATTATTCTTGGATATATGCATCCATTCACACATGGAAAAAATACAAAAACATGAACTGGGTTTACATTCACTAAATTAAGAGTTACATTTGGATAAGGAAGAAAATTCTTTTTTCTAATGTTATGAAACATTGTAAATGTGAATAAAAATTCTAGAACTTTGATTCATCAGGTTTCATATTCACACCTAATTACCTCAACTACCAAAGATGGAATTTTTATTTCTATACAATCCTATTTATCTTTTTTACTTTACTGCATTAGCTGAAAACTGCCAGTGATGCTCTATATGGAATCAGTGAGAGATGGTGTCATTGGTTGAATTTCCCAGTTTTAAATTCGATGTGATATTTAGCTTATGTTGATCAATCTTCTGCCAGAAGAGCCCCTTTGATTCCTAGTGCAGCTTTATATCTCCCCTTTGTGTAGGTTTTGAGTTAAGTGATTTTTTTCAGTAATTGCCAAAATCATGACTTTTTTTCTGTTACGTGATTTCAGTGGATTTTTTTGTTTTGTTTTTTGTTTTTGAGACAGAGTCTCACTCTGTCACCCAGGCTGGAGTGCAGTGGCACAATCTCGGCTCACTGCAACCTCCGCCTCCCGGGTTCAATCGATTCTCCTGCCTCAGCCTCCCGAGTAGCTGGGACTATAGGCCCGTGCCGCCTCACTCAGCTAGTTTTTGTATTTTCAGTAGAGACGGGGCTCCACCATATTGGCCAGAATGGTCTCAATTTCTTGACCTCATGATCCATCCGCCTCAGCCTCCCTAAGTGCTGGGATTACAGGTGTGAGCCACCACGCCCGTGTTGGGGGAAACCCTGCAAGAGCCGAGGCAAGCATCTGAAGCCTCAGCATGTTCTCATGTAAACATAGAATTAAAAAAAAATTGGAGATATAGTTACATAGTTATTCCTATATATATCTAATCACATAACTATTCATATAGTTACATAGTTATTTCTATATATAAAATCATAAGTAATCACATAGCTATTCACAAGTAATCATACATATATACATGTATATAATCATATAATGTTTAATCTTACTAATAAGTCTCAGGTCAAGAAGTATGGGACTGAAGTGTCACTGGAAAAGAGGTGACCCTAAGGCAAGATGCTCTAAGTCCTCTGTCACGCCTGCATAAGGGCTGCTGGAAGACGCCTTGGCTGTGCGGCAGTGTCAGCGCTGTGAAAGTGCCCGCTGTTTCGCCAACTAAGGAAGGAGAGTCCAAGATGGCCCAGACATCTCCTTCCTCAGAGGACTTAGGAGAAAACCTCACTTCTCCAAGCTCTTGTGACAGGCCTGACGGCTGTCAGCGAAACCCACAGACATCCGGGGACTTAATTGTCTCTATGTGGTGCTGTGCTTCAGGGGTCACATTCCATGGCTACTTTCAAGTTCTGCTTCTGCACCTAGTTCCTCTTTTTCTTAGAGGATAAGAATTAGTAACATAAATCTTAGTGACCTTGCTATTTCTTGATAAGTATGAAAAAAGTGCTGATGCCTTAGGTTTTCTCCTTGCCTCAGTTTCTTCAAAGTTCTGGGCCCCCTATCTCCAAGACACGTGATTTACCTGACCCTATCACTGACCACCATGACCTCATCCTACCTGCCCTTCCCCCTGCTTTGTACTCAATAAAAGTCAGAGTGTCCAGGCACTCGGGGCCACCGCTGGTCTCCGTGATTTGGGTAGCAGTGGACCCCTGGGCCCAAACTCTGTTTTCTCTGTGTCTTGTGCCTTTTATTTCCAGTTTCTCGTCTCCACACCAGCAAGGAGGGACTCACTGGACCCTATAGGGCTGGACCCTGTATGCCTGGCCAGATTTCAGTGGATTTTTCTATTAAAGAATATAAGGCCAGGCATGGTGACTCTGTAATCCCAGCATTTTGGGAGGCTAAGGAGGGGTGAATCACTTGAGGTCAGGAGTTCGAGACCAGCCTGGCCAGCATGGAGTAGAAACCTTGTCTCTACTAAAAATAATACAAAAATTAGCTGGGCATGGTGGCAGGCGCCTGTATACAGCTACTTGGGTGGTTGAGGCAGGAGAATCACTTAAACCCTGGAGGCGGAGGTTGCACTGAGCCAAGATTGAGCCACTGCACTCCAGCCTGGGCAAGAGAGCAAGACTCCATCACAAAAAGAGAATTTAAGAAAAATCCACCGAAGTCACATGACATGAAAAAATTATTGGAATAACCCAAGTACAATATGATATATCCTTCTAATGTATTGCTGGGTTAGGGTTGCTCATATTCTGATTAAAATTTTTACATCTGTGTTTCTGAATGAGATTTTGCACATACTGTCTTTAGGAGTTTGGGCCATGTTGGTTTTATTTTATTTTATTTTTTTTGAGACAGAGTCTTGCTCTGCCACCCAGGCTGGAGTGCAGTGGCGTTGTGTTAGCCTCACTTGTGCTAGCCTAGCTGACTTCATCTTAGCTGTAAGCCTGACAAGCTCCATCTTAGCTTCTCCCTCCCTGCCACGGCCCCCTCAGGTGCATCACTGGGTCACGCTGTACTCAGAGCCTTGAACCATTGAGGTTTGGCTCATGCTGTTCTCAGTACCTGCAACTGATATAACTGCATCCTGCTTGGCAAACCCACCTACTATTGTAAAAAAACCCTCCTTGGTGATTTATTGTATGGAAAGTACCCCCTGCTACCCTCCTTGATGATTGTATAGAAATATCCTTGGTAACCAGCAACTGTGGGGACCTCCTGCCTCCTGGTTACCAGCTTCCTCCTACTAACTTGCTTGTTCTGCTTCTGTAAAATTCCGCTTTGCCACCCCCTGCTTTTCTAAGCAAGGTATAAAAAGGAATCAAGTCCCTTCTTCGGGGCCAAGAGATTTTGAGCATGAGCTGACTCTCGGTCTCGGGCAATAAAGGACTCTCAATTAGAATTCAGAGGGTGGCGCTTTCCTTCTAACTCGCTTGGGTATAACAGTGTAATCTCAGCTCACTGCAATCTCTGCCTTCTGAGTGCAAGTGATTCTTATGCCTCAGCCTCCCAAGTAGCTGGGATTACAGGCGCCTGCCACCATGCCGGGCTAACTTTTGTATTTTTAGTAGAGACGGGGTTTCACCATGTTGGCCAGGCTGATCTCAAACTCCTGACCTCAGGTGATCCACCTGCCTTGGCCTCCCAAAGTGCTGGGATTAGAGGCATGAGCCACCATGCCTAGCCCCATGTTAGCTTTAGTATAAATCAGTTATGCTACCCTCTTTTTTGCGATGGAAGTTTTCTCTTGTCGCCCAGGCTAGAGTGCAATGACGTGATCTCGGCTCACTGCAACCTCTGCCTCCTGGGTTCAAGCATTTCTACTGCCTCAGCCTCCCGAGTAGCTGGGATTACAGGCGCCTGGCAACGCATCCAGCTAATTTTTTTGTATTTTTTGTAAAGTCGGGGTTTCACTATGTTGGCCAGGCTGGTCTTGAACTCCTGACCTCAGGTGATCTGCCAGCCTGGGCCTCCAAAAGTGATGGGATTACAGGCATGAGCCATCGCGCCCAAACGCTGCCCTTTCTTTATATACCCTCTCTATACCCTATACTTTAGAGAATAATAATTCTCTAAAATCTTGTAGAAAATGACATTTATTCCTTTATTAAATGTTTAGTTGACTTTTCCAGGCTGGTCTTTTTCTTTATGGGAAGACTTTTGACTACTGATTTCACTGTTTAAATGATTATAAATCACTACAGTTTAAATTATTTTTGCATGAGTCATTTTTGGGAAGTTAAATTTTTCCAAGAAAATGTCTGTTTCATCAAAATTTTCAAATTTACTGCCATAAAGTCATTTGGAATATCCTCGTAAGTTTCATTCCTAGAGCACATGTAGTTATGTACTATTTTAATGTTTTTATTTGCACCTTCTACTTTTTTAGATTGCTAGAGGTTTGTCTTTTCAAAGAATTAGTGTTTGAAACTGATGCTCAGGTAGCATGGAGGTCATAAAATTTCTTCACGGGCAGTCATTCTGCAGGCCAAATGGCGGTACTGAGAGCAGGGCTTCTGCTGCGGCGCCCCAGGTAGAGGCGCCCAGAGGAGGTTTGTGGCTAAGTCTTGAGCACTCGATCTTGCCCCATCCTGGTAGGACTCTGTCAAGTGATATCTGCATGCTCCAGGGAAGCCCTGGATGCTGTGCCGCTCACTCCTCTCCTCCCTCGGCCTCAACTTGCAACGAGAAGCATGTAAGCAAAGCTGGAGGAGGTTTGACAGTCGGAGTGTGACTGAGGGGATGGAGTCTAGGGGTTTTGGAGACCCTCCGCAAAGACATCTACGCCCATGGGGAAGGATTCTGTGGACCTGAGAACTAGGTCCAGAACTAGGGACCAGAAGTGTCCAGGACCAGGTCACAGTTCTATGTCATGTCCAGACATAGAACTGGACCCTATAGTTGTCAGGCACATGGAGTAAGCCTTAGGAGAAGGAAGTGTAAATACCCCTTGGGATCTTCCTGCCCAATGCTCAGACAAAATCAATTCACTGAGACAATAGCACTGCAGTAAAGAAAGAGTTTGATGTGAGGCTAGCCACATTACACGGGAGATGAGACTGTTACTCAAATCAATCTCTCCGAAGGCTCAAAGGTTAGGGGTTTTTCAAAGATATTTTGGTGGGCAAGGGGCAAGGGTATGCGTACTGCTGGTTAGGGATGGAATCACAGGGGTATGGAAAATGGTCCGCCTGGGCTGAGTCCGCTTCTGGGTAGGGGCCACAGGACTGGTGGAGTCACAGGTCTAGGTAGGACCAACCAGTTGTCAGAAATGCAAAAGCCTGAAAAAACATCTCAAAAGGCCAATCTTAAAAACAACTATAAACTAAATTTCTCCCAAAGTCAGCTTGCCCTATGTCCAGGAATGACCGAGGATAGCGTGGAGGTTAGAAGCAAGGCGGAGTCAGTTATGTCAGACTTTTCTTACTGTCATAATTTTGCAAAGGAGATTTCAAAAGGTGGCACTGTCTTTGGAGCCAAAATGGGGAGTTAGTGCCTAAAGCTTGTCATTGCTTAAGATTGTATTTTAAGCCCTGGAGAGAATGGTCTGAGCCTGGTTCTGGTGGGAATGTTGGGCCTCATTTTCTGGCAGGGGCAATTGGGACTTTGTACAAGTTGGGAGTGTGAAATGAAGCTCTAAAGAGACCCCAAGCTCTCCAGAGGAGATGGACGTCTTGTGGCTGAAAGAGACACTCAAATTAAGACGATGGGAGCCAAGCAGCCATGGCGGGGTGAGAGGAGCAGTCATGTGTCTTTCTTTCCAGGAGAGGGCAGCTCCAGGCACACATCCTGTTTGTGCCTCTGAGCTAAAATGGCTCCTGAAATCAGAGCCGAGACTCGTGGCTGGAAATCTCTCTCCAGCTGTTTGAAGCGGCGCCCTACGGAAACCACTGGCTTTGGGCTTAGAAACTACCCAACTGGGATTCAGTTCTTTTCAACCAGTCGGGTCTGAACCAGTTTCAATCCTTCATTTGCATGTACAGACCATATTGAGGTCTAGGGCAGGACCTTTCTCTGTTTAAGCCAGGACCTCTTTTTGTTCTTTGGAGCTCAATTTGTGTCTTAACACTGGAGCCTGTGTCTCCCGATTCGTAGATTATTTATTTATTTATTTTTATAGACAATAAATCCTTTAGGCCGGGCACAGTGGCTCATGCCTGTAATCCCAGCACTTTAAAAGGCCGAGGCAGGCAGATCACTTGAGCTCAGGAATTCAAGACCAGCCTGGACAACACAGCAAAACCCCATTTCTACCAAAAATACAAAAATTAGCCAGGTGTGGTCTGTGCTTGTAATGCCAGCTGCTCAGGAGGCTGAGGCTGGCGAATTGCTTGAGCCCAGGAAGCAGAGGTTGCAGTGAGCCAAGAACGTGTCCCTGCACTCCAGCCTGGGAATGAAAGAAAGAAAAAAAAAGGGCTTTTACTTTTTCCTTCACAGACCTCATGGTCTCTTGATAGCAAGAGTTGATAATTTGTGTTTGGCTGCAGACAAAGGACTTTGTATCCCACACAGTCTCCAGGGCTCACAGTGCAGTCCCTCCACTCTTCAACCAGCTCCAGCTGGACACAAGGTTGGAGAGAAATAGGAGGGTGGCAGGTGGCAGTCCAGGTGCAGTGGGGGACCCTGCTGTGGGGATTTGGAAGTTTGCATAGTCTCTGGTGATCTCATCGTGTCTCCTTAAAGGAACTAGCCTGTCCTGCTGCAGCCTCCCCTGTCCAGGTCGAGTCCAGAGTTTTCTTTCAGGTGAATAAAGATCTATTAAAAGTGGGTTATGGTTCTTAGCTCAGATTTGATGTGGCCAAAAGAAATTCCTATAGGAAATGTAACTGATGTTTCTATCTACTTACAAGTGGTCCACGTGGATCTTAGATCTTCTGTCGCTTCATGCCTTTGGCAGCCCATCAAAACAATAGTTGAAGTGTCAGCTGTAGAAGTGTTGATTTCTGATTTCCTCAAGAATAGGAGAAGCTGAGTCTCAAGGGGGAATATCTGCCCGTTTGCATGTCCATTCTACAATTAAAAAAAATTTTTTTTGAGACAGAGTCTTGTTCTGTGGCCAGGCTGGATTGCAGTGGTGTGATTTCAGCTCACATCAACCTCCGCCTCCCAGGTTCAAGCGATTCTCCTGCCTCAGCCTCCCAAGCAGTTGGAACTACAGGCACCACGCCCGGCTAATTTTTGTATTTTTTAGTAGAGATGGGGTTTTGTCATATTGGCCAGGTTAGTCTCAAACTCCTGACCTCAAGTGATCCGCACACCTTGGCCTCCCAAAGTGCTGGGATTACAGGAGTGAGCCACCGTGCCCAGTCAGGCTGTCATCTTTCTAGGATTCAAAAAAGTTTTGTATCACCCATGGCCTGTCTCCAGAGACAAATCTACCCATATAAGTTTTCCTATTATGTCATTTTACCAAAATAAACAATGGGATGATTGTATCCATCAGAATTCCAACCGAGAAGAGAACCAGTATTATTTAGAGATTTATTGCCAAGAACTGGTTTATGTGATTGTGGAGGCTCACCTGGGAATGTCCGAAGTCCATAGGAAAGGTTGGAACTCTTGGGCAAGAGCTGATGCTGTTGTTCAAAGGCGGAATTTCTTCTTCATGGAAGACTCAGTTCTGCTTTGAAGTCCTTTTTTTCCAACTAATTCAGTCATCAGGACCACTTATTTAAAGTCAATTGGGCCAGGCACGGTGGCTGACATCTGTAATCTCAGCACTTTGGGAGGTTGAGGCTGGTGGGTCACCTGAGGGTAGGGGTTCGTAGAACAGCCTGGCCAACATGGTGAAAACCCATCTCTACTAAAAATACAAAATTAGCTGGGCATGGTGGCGCATGCCTGTAATCCCAGCTACTTGGGAGGCTGAGGGAGGAGAATCGCTTGAACCTGGGAGGTGGAGGTTGCAGCAAGCTGAGATGATGCCACTGCACTCCCGCCTAGGCAACAGGTGAGACTCTGTCAAAAAAAAAAAAAAAAAGCCATCTGCTTCGGGATGCTGAGGAACATCATGACAAAACCAGTGAATCCATGATCCGTGAATATGGCCCATTGCTTTATCTCATTTGCTAGGAAGTGAGTTCGTTGGTTAGAAGCAATGTTGTATGGAGTACCATGACAGGAGATAAGGTATTCTGTAAATTTACAGGTAGTTCTTTTGGCCAAAGGGTTGAGTGTAGGGACGGCAAAATCATATCCAGCGTGTCTATTCCAGTAAGAACAAACTTCATTTTTTTTCCACAATGGTAGTGGTCTAATGTAATTATTTTTCCTCTAGCTGTATAGCTTATCACCCTGGGCGATGGTGCCATGTTGGGGACTCAGTGTTAGCCTCTGATGCTTTCTGTAGGTATGATTAGGAGTGTCCAATGATGATGAATTGCCACATTTAGTCATGAACCCAGTGCCCTCTCTATTACTGGAACTAGTCATTAGTGCCCTTAAAGTTTATTTCATTAGAGAACCAATTTCAGAAACCCAGAATCAATTCAGAAAACTCATCTAGCCAGGCACGGTGGCTCACGCCTGTAATCCTAGCACTTTGGGAGGCTGAGGTGGGTGGATCACCTGAGGTCAGGAGTTCAAGACCAGCCTGGCCATCATGGTGAAACCCCATCTTAAAAAAATAAATAAATAAAAAAAAAAAAAAAGAAACACATCTATAAGATTCTTTTTTTTTTTTGAAATGGAGTTTTGCTCTTGTTGCCCAGGCTGGAGTGCAGTGGCTCAATCTCAGCTCACTGCAACCTCCGGCTCCCAGGTTCAAGTGATTCTCCTGCCTCAGCCTCCTGAGTAGCTGGGATTATAGGCATGTGCCACCACGCCTGTCTATTTTTTTCTATTTTTAGTAGAGATGGGGTTTCTCTGTGTTGGTCAGGCTGGTCTCAAACTCTTGACCTCAGGTGATCCACCCGCCTCGGCCTCCCAAAGTGCTGGGATTACAGGCGTGAGCCACCGCGCCCAGACAAGTTCCTTTGTTATACAGCACTAACAGTACCGAAGTCTGTGTCAGTCAAAATTTGACCAGAGAAACAGAATCAGTTTTCAAGGAATTGACTTATACAATTGTGGAGGCTGACTAGGCAAGAAGGACATTTGTAGGGAAGGATGCCTGGAAAGGTAAGCCGACACTCTCAGGCAGGAGCTAAAATTGCTCTCCGCTGGTGCGATTTTCTGCCTCAAGAGAGCTTTGCTCTGATTGGGTAAGTCCCACTCACATTATATTGAATAACTGGCTTTAGGCAAAGCCAGTTGATTTTATATATTAACCACACCTGCAAAATGCATTTGTAGCAACACCTGTATTAATGTTTGATTTATAAACTGCAGAGCTTAGACTAGCCAGCTTGACATAGCCAGACCACCACATTGATGATGGAATAAGATACGTTTCAGGAAAGGCTGAGGAAAATGTGAAAAGTACAAAATAAGGTGAGACTTTCCATTTGTTAAATAGTATGGCCGAGCCAAAATAATTGAGAAATAAAAGAACCTGAACACAGAGAACAAAATGCTTAAATACATGTAAACTAGAGAGCACAGAACCAAAGTCATATTTGGAGAAGTATGATAGATGCAAAATTACCTGGTGGAATGTGTACTTCTACTTAAAATTCAATTTACCCTTCATCTAATTACTTCAAAATCCTTTTAAGTGGTGTCAAATATTTAAATAAGGAATTAAGTGGAAAGGTATTTAAGAAATAGGTGTGGCTAGGCTCTGCGACTCCTGCCTGCAGTTCTGGCATTTTGGGAGGTCAGGTGGGCAGATCACCTGAGGTCAGGAGTTCGAGAAGTGGGTGGGGCACCCCTGAGTTTTGTTGTATTTTACGTTCCTGGCAGTTGTTCAGTGAAGCCACTAGACTCTGGAATCCAGGCCACTCTTCCCAGGATGGATTTGGCCAAAAGTTCAAATGGTTAGCTCCTATCAGCCTTTGGCTGTTCTCTGTGCTGATGCCAAAGGCCTTGTTTTCCAGAGTTTATGAATGTTTAAATCGCAGCCGGGACCAGTGGCTCATGCCTGTAATCCCAGCACTTTGGGAGGCCGAGTTGGGCGGATCACCTGGGTCAGGAGTACAAGGCCAGCCTGCCCAACATGGTGAAACCCTGTCTCTTCTAAAAATACAAAAATTAGCTGGGCGTAGCTAACCTGGGATTAAGGGGCATAGTGGCGGCTCTTAATCCCAGTTACTCGGGAGGCTGAGGCAGGTTAATTGCTTGAACCCAGGAGGCGGAGGTTGCAGTGAGCCAGATGACGCCACTGCACTCCACCCTGGGCGACAGAGCGAATCTCTTGTCTCCAAAAAAAAAAAAAAAAAAGAAAAGAAAGTTTAAATCACAATCATAATTCATGATTAGAAGTATATGTTTTAACCTTTTAGTTTTTTTACAGGATATTTACTTGTTTTATTAATTTTATGCATTTTTCTAATTCTATTGCCCCCTATTTTCTTGCAT
This sequence comes from Ateles fusciceps, assembly GCA_036589455.1. Classification (NCBI taxonomy): domain Eukaryota; kingdom Metazoa; phylum Chordata; class Mammalia; order Primates; family Atelidae; genus Ateles; species Ateles fusciceps. The sequence goes on from JAZHEH010000276.1 coordinate 3,962,940, forward strand.
ATACTACCATTGTGGAATTTCTGTAAGCTTTTGCTCTGTATACTTAGATCATTATCTGTCATATTTCCTAAAATATGAATTTACCCCTCTATGTATCCTTATTAGCATGACTTAGGATGTGTTGCTTGTAAGGCCGGCTGCCTCGCCGGGAGCTCGGACACGCCCATCCCTCCCTGAGCCTGGAAACTACGTCACCATTCCGCGCTCATCTAGGTCCGCCACGTAGCTTCCCCAGTGCCCACTTCTGCACTCCGCACCCAAATCTGCACTCGACACCAAGCTCTGCACTCGGCACCTACCCCGCCGTTGAAAAACCCCACCGAAATTTGAAAAACCCTGCTTCCCAATATCCAATCAATTGCCTCATGCTTTGTTTCCCCAATATCCAATCAATTGCCTCTAATGCCCGCACACCGAAAATCCCGCCTACCTACTAGTTGCAGCTCGCCCCGTCCAAGCCCTGTTTCCCAATATCCAATCAATTGCCTTATGCTTTGTTTCCCCAATGTCCACTCAGTGGCCTCTAACCCCTATAAAACTCCTTGCCCTGGGAAGTTAAGCGTGACTTCTCTGGCCCCCCCTTTCCCGGACCACAGAACCACAGAACCTTGCCTGGGAGCTTAATAAATTGGCATTTAATTTTCCTAGGTTGATCTCAGTTTCCTCATTTTAAACTCGGCAATATCCCTTACATTGCTAGAGTAAAAGCATAGAGTGATCATTGGATATATTAGCTTTCCATCTGAAATAAACATAAAGTGTGTGCTCATGCCAACAATTTTAATCTATAAACACATTCTTCATACTCTTATTCCTTTTTTTTTCTTTGCTCTTTCACTAGAAAGAGAGGCCCGTTGAAGAGGATTGTTTTGAACCAGCATCAAAAAGATACCCTCCAGGCATGGTTTGAAAAGAATCCCTATCCTGGTCTAGCTACCAGGGATCGACTGGCCAAAGAAACTGGCATTCCAGAGTCTAGAATTCAGGTGGGCATGAGGTTTCTACTTATTTTCTCTCAAAGGTAAGGTAAAGAGAAAAGGTAGGCTAAACACTTTCAAGCAATTCTCTTAGGTCTCGTATTTTGCCAAGATGTTTATTCCTGTTATGTAACGAAAAAAATAAAACAAAAGCAACAACTCTGTGTATCTCTGTTTTCTTTTTTGAGACAGGATGTCACTCTGTCACTCAGAATGGAGTGTAATGGCTCAATCACAGCTCACTGCAGCCTTGACTTCCCGGGCTTGATCAATCGTCCCATCTCAGCCTTCCGAGTAGCTGGGTCCACAGGCACATGCCACCATGCCCAGCTAATTTATTAGTTTTTTGAGACTGAGTCTCGCTCAGTTGTCCAGGCTGGAGTGCAGTAGCTCCATCTTGGCTCACTTCAGCCTCCACCTCCCGGGTTCAAATGATTCTGCTGCCTCAGCCTCCCGAGTGGCTGGGACTACAGTCATGCACCACCATGCCCAGCTAATTTTCATAGTTTTAGTAGAGAGGGGGCTTCACCATGTTGGCCAGGCTGGTCTGGAACTCCTGACCTCAGGTGATCTGCCTGCCTCAGCCTCCCAAAGTGCTGGGATTACACATGTGAGCCACCTTGCCCAGACGCAATCTTCCCACTTTAGCTTCCCAAAGTGCTAAGATTATAGATTAAGCCACCACATCTGGCCCTAGTTTTTTTAATCTAATGTCCCTAATGTGATGCATATACCAGAATGTTTAAAATCCTATATTATTTGAATAAAATTATTGATGCAGTAATTAAGATAATTTTTTTAAGTTATTAAAAAGATATAGTATATGTTGTCCCAAGTGAGATGGTATTTAAACCAAGGAAGGTAAGTGAATATGTCTTTTTAGGGGTAAAAATTGAGTTCAGGTTTTAGCATCTAATCTATAATCCCTGATTAGTTGGTTATAATGACCCCAATTTTTGAAAATACTCAAGATAATAAGATTTCCTTATGTTTTTAATTGTCTGATGAGTGCGTCCTGCCTACTGTGCAGATGAAACCAATTAACTGAAACCATGGCTTTGCAATAAAGAATTTAATTGACATGAGGTTGGCCACACCATGTGGAGATGTAGTTACTACTTAAATCAACTTCCCTGAAAATTCAGAGGCTAGGATTTCTGAAGGATAGTTTGGCAGGTAAGGGAATGGATGATATTCCTGATTGGCTGGGGATGCAATCATAGGAGTGTGGAATATGGTCCTGTGCTGAGTCTGCATCTGGGTGGGCCCACAGGGTGGTTGGTGGTCTGGGTGGAGCTGTCAGTTGTCAGAAGTGCAAAACCCTGGAAAGGCATCTCAAAAGGCCAATCTTAGGTTCTACAATAGTGGTGTTATCTGGAGGAGTAATTGGGGGAAGTTGTGGAACCATGGGCTGGTAATCTTTTCAGTCCACACCTCAGCAGAATTCAGGCTCCTCTTAGAATCCTCCTATCCTGGTGGTCTTTCGCTAGCTTTTCAAAGGCTGTTTTGGGGAAGGGCTATTATCATTTAAACTATAAACTAAATGTCTCTCAAAGTTAGCTTGGCCCAAGCCCAGGAATGCCTAAGGGCAGTTTGGAGGTTAAAGGAAAGCTGGGGCTGGGTGTGATGGCATGTACCTGTAGTCTCAGGTACTTGAGAGATTAGACGCAGGAGAACAGCCTGAATCCTGGAGTCAGAGGTTGCAGAGAGCCAATATTGCACCACTGCACTCTAGCCTGGGTAACAAAGCAAGACTCTGTCTCAAAAATAAGTTAATTAATAAGGGCAAGATGGGAGCTAGTTAGGTCAGATCTTTCATTGTCATAATTTTCTCACTGTTACAATTTTTGCAAAGGCAGTTTTATGTTTAGATGATCTGTTCTGGGTATGGGAGATAGGGTTTACTCACATTCCGGTAATAAAATTGTTGCATGTGAGAACACTTGGTGATTGACTGCCTGAGAGGCACTGAGCTCGTTGGAACCTATGGTGAGAAGGAAAGACCAGGAAACAATGTAAGGTGCTGTTAGCTCTCGTAGGGAATTTACAAATGTCTTCATTAGTTTAGATTCCAGTTGTAAGACTTTTTAACTGAAAATATGATAATTAATTAATTTAGAGAACAGATACAGCCTTCGAGCACAATGCTTGGGAATTAAGAGCTGCTTAATAGTGCCAACGAAAGAGTCAAACTCTGTAAAATATTTAGTATTTGTTTTGCTTTTTAACTTTTTGGTTATTTTTCCTTATTTTTTCCTTTTTCTTCTTTTTTCTTTTTCCCTTTATCTTTTTTTTTTTCTTTTGAGACAGAGTTTTTGCTCTGTTGCCCAGGCTGGAGTGCAGTGGCACGATCTCGGTTCACTGCAACCTCTGCCTCCCGAGTTCAAGAGAGTCTCCTGCCTCAGCCTCCTGAGTAGCTGGGATTACAGGTGCCCACCACCAGGCCCGGCTAATTTTTGTATTTTTAGTAGAGACAGGGTTTCCTTATGTTGGTCAGGCTGGTCTTGAACTCTTGACCTCAGGTGATCCAGCCGCCTTGGTCTCCCAAAGACCGAGGATTACAGGCATAAGCCACTGCAGCTGGCCTTTCTTTTTTTACTTTTAGTTTTTTAACTTCTGCATAACGTCTGTAAAATAAAGAAATTTACTGAGCCAAATCTGAGTGATCCTGGCTCATGATGCAGCCCTCAGGAAGTCCTCAGAACATGTGCTCCAAGTAGCTGGGATGCAACTTGGTTTTATACATTCTAGGGAGACATGAGACTTCAATTAAATACGTTTAAGAAATACAGGGCCAGCTACATTGGCTCACACCTGTAATCCGAGAAACTTTGGGGAGGCCAAGGCGGGCGGATCATTTGAAATTTAGAAGTTCAAGACCAGCCTGGTCAACATGATGAAACCTTGTCTCTACTAAAAATACAAAAATTGGCTGGGCATGGTGGCAGGCCACTGTAATCCCAGCCACTTGGGAGGCTGAGGCAGAAGACTTGCTTGTACCTGGGAGGTGGAGGTTGCAGTGAGCTGAGATGGCGACATTGCACTCCAGCCTGGGTGACTGGAGCGAAACTCCATCTCAAAAAAAAAAAAAAAAAAGAAAAAACAAAGAAAATGTCTGGGCTGCCAGAAGACTTTGTAGAGATGAATGTTTCATGATGCAGATGAAGCCTCCAGGTAGCAGGCTTCAGAGAGAATAGACTATAAATGCTTCTTATCAGACTTAAGGTCTGTGTTGATGTCAATGCAGGGGAGGTATAATGAGGCCCTTCGACCCCTGCTTTCCATCAAGGCCTGAACCAGTCTCCTGGGTTAAACTTTTTTTTTTTGAGGACAGAGTCTCATTCTGTCCCCCAGGTTGGAGTTCTGTGGCACAATCTTGGCTCGCTGCAACCTCTGCCTCCTATGTTCAAGTGATTCTCCTGTCTCAGTCTCCTGAGTAGCTGGGATTACAGGTGCATGCCACCACGCCTGCTAATTTTTCTATTTGTCATAGAGACAGGGTATCACCATGTTGGTCAGACTGGTCTCGAACTCCTGACCTTGTGATCCGCCCGCCTTGGCCTTCCGAAATTCTGGGATTACAGGTGTGAGCCACCTCGCCTGGCAGGGTTAAATTTTAAGAGTTCCCTGATCGAGAAGGAAGTCCATTCAGATGGCTGGGGGGCCTTAGGATTTTATTTTCGATTTACAATAGACATTGGTCATCATGAAGTTACAAATCTTACAATGGAATGACTTGAGGCCAATTGATTAATAGTGTTAATCAATTGATTAACAGTGTTACTGGAAAGAGGTCCTGACCCAGACCCCAAGAGAGTTCTTGGATCTCCGAAAGAAAGAATTGGAGGTGAATCCATAAAATGAAAGCAAGTTTATTAAGAAAGTAAAGGAAAAAAGAGTAACTCCATAGGCAGAGCAGCAAAGTAGGCTACTCAACTAATTATAGTTATTTCTTGGTTATATGCTAAACAAGGGGTGCATTATACATGAGTTTTCCAGGAAAGGGGTGGAGATTTTTCAGAACTGAGGATTCTTCCCCTTTTGACCACGTAGGGTAACTTCCTGATGTTGCCATGGAATTTGTAAACTGTCAGGGCGCTGGTGGGAGTGTCTTTTGGGATGCCAATATATTTTAATTAGACCGGGGCAGTGGCTCAAGCCTGTAATCTCAGCACTTCAGGAGGCTGAGGCCAGCAGATCGCCTGAGCTCAGGAGTTGGAGACCAGCCTGGGCAACATGACGAAGCCCGGTCTCTAGTAAAAATACAAAAAATTAGCTGAGTGTTGTGGTGCCTGCCTGTAATCCCAGAGACTCCAGAGGCTAAGGCATGAGAATCACTTGAACCCAGGAGGCAGAGGTTGCAGTGAGCTGAGATGGCACCATTGCACTCCAGCCTGGGCCGCAGAGAGAGACTCCGTCTCAAAAGAAAAAAAAAGTCACTTTCGTGACCATCTTGGTTTTGGTTGACTTCTTTACTGAAGGCTGTTCTATCAGCAAGGTTTTTGCAACCTATATCTTGTGCTGAATTCTATCTCATCATGTGACTAAGAATGCCTGGGAATGCAGCCCAGTAGGTCTCAGCCTCATTTTAACTAGCCCCTATTCCAGATGGAGTCACTCTGGTTCAAATGCCTCAGACAACAGGAGAAACGACATAGAAATTTAATATGTATACGGGAGGTTTCAGAGTAAAGACCCAACTTCCCAAAGAGTTATGGAAACTATATATACCATTCTGAGGCCACTAAAGAATATAGACTTGGAGCCTGGCCCCAAACAAGTAAATCAGGTTTAGTGGCAAGACAGTTTAAGAGAGAGAAGAAGAAGCTGGGCGAGGAAAGGTGGCCTCGATATATGGATGATGCCTCCCTCAAAGAGAATAGATGGTAAATGGTTATTTTTTGTTTTGTTTTGTTTCAAGACAAGACCTCAGTCTGTCACCCAGGCTGGAGTGCGGTGGTGTAATCCTTGTTTACTGTGGCCTTGACCTCCCAGGTTCAATCAATCTGCCCACCTCAGCATTCTGAGTAGCTAGGACTACAGGTGCATGCCACATGCATGTGGCTAATGTTTTCTATTTTTTTTTTTTTTGTAGAGATGAGGTTTTCCTGTATTGCCCAGGCTTGTCTCAAACGCTCAAGTGATCAGCCTGCCTTGGCCTCCCAAAGTGCTGGCATTACAGGCATGAGCCACTGCACTCAGCGGTAAATGTTTCTTTTTAGACTTTCAAAGGTGTCAGACTCTCATTCTCCTAGTTCTGGGAAAGGCATAGAAAGGGGAGGGGTAACAATTACATTAATAGACACTCTTTACAGATGAAAATTTTCACCACAGCTTTTCAAGGCCCCTTCTGCCTGCTGACCAAATGGCAGCCATTAAAAAATATGTCAAATAAATATATTTGGGGGGTAAAATATTTTAATTTCCTTCATATCCAAATACAGTGAAGAAATGATTTAAAACATGGCAATTTCTACTCCCATAATGAGGAAAAAAGCAAAAATCCAATTGGTTATGTTAGTGAAAATAATTTCAAAGCTAGGTATCTGGGTTTCCAGGAGTCTCTTCATTGCTGATTCTGGAATAAAATAAGTAAGATGTAAGTGTGAAGATATATTAGTCCAGCCATTTTGTGTGGTCAATTCTGCCTCCCTATCTTCAGACTAATCCTCAGGCAATTCTTGTGCCTCAGCCTCCCTAGTAGCTATGATTATAGGCACCCACCATCATACCTGGCTAATTTTTGTATTTTTAGTAGAGACAGGGTTTTTTCACCATGTTGGCCAGGCTGGTGTCTCACACACACACACACACACACACACACACACACACACACACGCAAAACAGATGTTGAATACCTACTTGACAAACAAGAGAGAGACAGAAAACAATGTCTTTTTTTTTTTTTTGAGACGGAGTCCTCTGCCAGGCTTCAAGAAATTCTTATGCCTCAGCCTTCCTAATAGCTGGGATTATAGGCGCCCACTACCATACCTAGCTAGTTTTTGTATTTTTAGTAGAGACAAGGTTTTTTTCACCATGTTGGCCAGGCTGGTCTTGAACTCCTCACCTCAGGTGATCCACCTGCCTCAGCTCCCAAAATGCTGAGATTACAGGCATGAGCCACTGTGCCTGGCTGAAAACAGTGTCTTAAATCAAGAAAATTGACTTTAGATACCACTGGAGAGACCATTATAAGACATGCTAATTTGAGCTTGTAGTGATGCTGTCCTGAATTTCATGCTAATAATTTAAGGCAATAGCATCATTCTTAAAATAATACACTGCTTTTCTCATGAGTATTACTCCAAGGGCAGATGCCAAATCAGTTTTGTTTGATTGGATTGTTGTGTGGAGTGGTCTGAGTTACATCTTCTTTCCCCACATCTTCTTGGGTCACTTAGGTTTGGTTTCAGAACCACAGATCGAGACACAGACGACTGGGGTTAAAATGCTCCTCTGAGGAATATCAGACCCAGGGACAGACTAATCCTCAGTTTAGGACTCAAGGTAAGAACCTGAAGAGGGAGACCCAGGCATCTCAGGTCAACTTCCCCCTATTCATTCCTAAGACTGTAAACTGTAGCCTTTTTCATATGTAATTCCTAACACTGTAAACTTCCCCTTTTCATTCCTAAGACTGTAAACTGAAACCCTTTTCATACGTTAAGCTATAAACCTAAGATTCTTCCACGTGTAACATCTAAAGTATAAGCCTATATAAAGAAGGAACCTTCCTTTGTTAGGGGAGCTTGGCTGTTAAGGCAACTATGCCACCTTGGTCCCGGCTGAATTAAACTCCTTCCTCCCATATTCGGTGTCCGAGAGATCCGTTTCCCACAGCCGCTCCTGCTACAAACCCACCAGTCCAAATACAATTCCTCAATGGATCTCCTTGAGTGTATAAACAACTATGCATTCTGTGTCCACATTTTTCTGCAAAGAATGCTTAGACTAGGGACCAAATAGTAGTTCTGGGCATCCTAGTGTCAGAGGTATAGACATCATCTCACTATTTGGAGTAGGGGTGATACTGGTTGCCTGGGGGAGGTCCTCAAATGCAGGTGGGACCTTGACCCCAGCAGGTGTTTAGGCTGTTGACACCATTGCATGAAGGAATTCAAGGATGAGTCAGAAAATAGTAAAAGCAGGGAGATTCATTGCACAGTGAAAAGTCTTGTAACTGCCCAGTGGGTTCACCTTGCCCACTGCCTCAACAGCCAATTTATCAATACAGGGGAATTACAATATAGAGTTATTTTCACAGAGCCAGCTGTGTGGGGAGACTGGAGTTTTATTAAATCAGTCTCCCTGAGCATTCAGGGATCAGCGTTTTTAAGGATAATTTGGTGGGTGGGGAGACAGTGAATCAGGAGTGCTGATTGATCAGGTCAGAGATGAAATCTTAGGGAATCGAGAGCTGCCACAAGACCAGATTAAGCCAGTTTATCGATCTGGGTGGTGCCAGCTGATCCATCAAGTATAGGGTCTGCAAAGTATCTCAAGCACTGATCTTAGGTTTTAGAATAGAGATGTTATCCCCCAGGAGCAATTTGGGGAGGGTCAGAATCTTGTAGCCTCTAGCTGCTTGGCTTCTAAACCATAATTTATAATCTTGTGGCTAACTTGTTAGTTCTACAAAGGCAGTCTAGTCCCCAGGCAAGAATGGGGTCTGTTTTGGGAAAGGGCTGTTATCATCTTTGTTTTAAACTATAAACTGAGTTCCTCCCAAAGTTAGTTTGGCCTACACCTATTAATGAATGAGGACAACTTGGATGTTAGAAGCAAGATGGGGTTGGTTAGGTCAGGTCTATCATTGCGTCAGTTATAACTCTCTAATGGCAGTTTTGTGCCTGGAAGGAAGGTCTTGAGCGTGAGTTATCCAGGTTTTTGACATCTTGAACAAAGAATTGAACAAAATGCACAAACAAAGCAACAAAAGAATAAAACAGCAAAAGTAGAGATTTATTGTAATGAGAGTACACTCTACAGGGTGGGAGTGGGACTCACCGGTGCAAGAGTCCCGTTGCAAAGTGCTCTGGGATTTAAGCACCCTTTAGAGGTTTCCTGTTGGTTATCCACTATGTGAATGAAGGATTTGGCCCGCAGCTAATTAGAAGCAGAAGTGAATTGATCAGAGGCTGTCAGAGTTGGCACACTATGCAAACAAAGGAGCAACCCTCAGCCAATCAGAGGATTGAGTGAATTGGTGCCTTATGCAAATAAGAGTGGCCTGTAGCCAATCAGAGGCACTTTCCATTTGTGAGGCAGTGGAGAGGGGTGTTGGGTATGGAGGAGAAGTAGCTTCTGGTCCCCTGTTACTTGAGCATAGAGGCTGCGGTTTTCCCTATGATCTAGTTCCAGGGAGTTGGCACAAACTGGCCTTAGGTTTTCTGTCTCCAGACCCTATTCTCCTGCTTCAGTTTCAGTATACACTCAAGAAAGGGGAGTGTGGGGTGTACTTGAGTCGTATGCAAGGGGTTTGGGCTGCTACCTTTATGGGTTTCTTATCCAAGGGATGGAATATTCCTGAAGATTCTTGGAAAAAGGTGGCAATTTCTTAGAACTATGTTGTCATCCCTTTTTACACTAAATATGGGTGTTCCCAGAATGATCATGACACTGGTGGGTGTGTAATTTAGTGAATTAATGAGCATATAAGGAGGTCCTAGGAGAAACCTGGCTCAAATCTGCGCCATGTTGGGTCCAGTTGATCTCAGTCATTTTTGTCCATGTCTTTTTTTTTTTTTAATTTATTTTTTGTTTCTTCACATTTTTCTGTAGAGATGGTATTTTCCCATGTTGTCCAGGCTAGTCTTAAACTCCTGTACTTACATGATCCACCCACCTTGGCCTCCCAAAGTGCTGGGATTACAGGTGTGAGCCACTGTGCCTGGCCACATATCCAGTTTTTATTTTTATTTTTTGAGCTACAGTCACACTTTCTCACCCAGGCTGGAGTGCAGTGGCGTAATTATGGCTCACTGCATCCTTGACCTCCTGGGTTCAGTCAATTCTCCCATCTCACCATCGCAAGTAGCTGGGACTACAGGCACATGCCGTCACACCTGGTTAATTTTGTCATATTGCCCAGGCTGGTCTTGAACTTATGTACATATTTTACAGTGTTTCACAATAGAAGATGGCCTTATTTGCCCCTTATTCTCTCTTCTCATTGCAAATAAATGTATGTTTAATACAAATTAAAGCTATATATGAAAACTCAGAACTTGAGTACTGTTAGCTTAAATCTTGTGTAGGATATTCTGATTTTTAAAATGTGAAGGTATTTGGATCTGTGTTGAAAGTCGTATATTTTTATCTGTGCAATGCTGAGTGCAGGCCGCCAGCTCCTAAACAGAGGTTCCCTATACGTGCATTGTACGTGGTTGAAAAACACAACTCTCTCCACTCAAAAAAAATTGGGATCCTCCTGCCTCTGTCTCCCAAAGTGTCAGGATTACAGGTGTGAGCCACCATGGCTGGCCAACACCCAGTTTTTCAGGGTCTTGCCAGCCTATAGCCTCTACTCACATGTAACTGCTGCCTGGAATTTTTTATTCTCCTGTGACCACCCTGTATTCCTGTCTGAGGGGGAAACATAGGTCCTTACCAAGAAGGAATTTGGGCTGGCTGTGGTAGCTCACGCCTGTAATCCCAGCACTTTGGGAAGCTGAGGTCAGGAGTTTGAGACCAGCCTGGCCAACATGGTGAAACCCCATCTCTACTAAAAATACAAAAAATAGCTGGGTGTGGTGTGGTGGCACTTGCCTGTAATTTCAGCTACTTGGGTCAGGAGAATCGTTGAACCTGGGAGGCGGAGGTTGCAGGAGCCAAGATCCTTGCCAGTGCACTCCAGCCTGAGCAAAACTCTATCACAAAAAAAGAAGGGTTTTGAACCTCCCATTTCTGCAGCTGCTGAGCAGTGCAGTATCCTGCTCTCCTGTCACCTCTGGGGTTCTATCCCAGGGACAGGACTGGCTGCTGAATTCCGCAGGGGGTGTTCAGGGAAAGTAAAGGTTGTCAGAATGGTATTCAAAAATGTGATTTTTCAGGTTTGAATGTGAAAACTGGCCTAAAAACCCTATTTTGTACCCATGTTCTCTGTAGCTAAAGAAGCCGGACGAATTCAAACATCTATCACAAGATCTCAAGCCAGTATCCTAGTTCAAGCCTTTGAGAAGAATCAGTTCCCTGGAATTGCTACCAGGGAAGAACTGGCTAAACAAACCAGCCTTCCAGAATCCAGAATTCAGGTAAACTTCATGTTTTTGGCACCAAATTTGACCCACCTAGGAGTGGTATTGCCTCCTGAGATGCTGCTGGATATATTTGAGCTGTTTTGAGTTATCTCAGTGACCTAGGGCAAAGGCATGGGATAGTAAACATATGGCATTGCAAGTTAGAGTCTGGAGAAGGGATGTATTTTCTAATTGCATTGCATACATTGAGAAACAATAGCAGGACAGAAGTGGAAATGTGAAAGTTGATATATTTTGAGAACAGAGTCAATGTTAGGATTGCTAAGTCTTGGCAGTATTGATTCAGCCTGACAGTTATGAGGGCTTTCTCCTGTGCGTGGTGGGGATGTTCATCAGCATCCAGGGTCTATAGAATGCCAGTAGAGACCCTGACCTCATCCCACCCCCTATTGTAATAAACTAAAAATTCTAGGAATATTTCCAATGACCCGCCATCAGGGTAAGGATAAGATTGCCCCAGTTAAGAATCCCCGTTCTTTGCAAATTATGAGGACTGTGGTTAAGTGTACATTAAACGTTGATAATTTCTGAAGCACATTTATAGGGTAATCTAGGCAGAAACTTTCAAAACCTTCATTTGTATTTCTTTTTTTTTTATGAGGTGGAGTCTCGCTCTGTTGCCCAGGCTAGAGTGCAATGGCGTGACCTCAGCTCACTGCAACCTCCACCTCCCTACAGGTGCGCACGACCATGCCCAGCTAATTTTTATATTTTTAGTAGAGACAGGGTTTCACCATGTTGACCAAGCTGGTCTCAAACTCCTGACCTCAGGTGATCCACCTGCCTCACTCTCCCAAAGTGCTGGGATTATAGGCATGGGCCACCATGCCCGGCCTGTATTGTTGAATACATACCTATGATCATACTTATACCTGTTCAGAAGCCTTGTGTTCTTATGTGCTCCCTGGTAGAGAAGAGAAATTCAACCTGGTCAAGAGAGCTCTTTCCTGATCCAGCATTGAAGCTAGCGGGTAGATTTTAGATCTTATGTCTTTTCAGCCAGAGTATTATTTCATCTACGGTTCATGGCTGCATATGTCATGACCTCCATCCTTGATCGATGTGTTTGTGTATGTATCAACTGCACATATGGCCCAGAGTTACTATTTTGACTCCAAAATTAGGAAGGAGCCAGGCATGGTGGCCCATGCCTATAATCCTAGCACTTTGGGAGGCCAAGGTGTGTGGGTCATCCGAAGTCAGGAGTTCGAGACCAGTCTGGCCAACATGGTGAAACCTTGTCTCTATGAAAAATGCAAAATTAGCCATGGTGGCACATGCCTGAAATCCCAGCTACTTGGGAGGCTGAGGCAGGAGAATCACTTGAATCTGGGAAGCGGAGGTTGCAGTGATCTGAGATCGTGCTAGTGCATTCCAGCCTGGGCGCCAAGAGTGAAACTCCATCTCAAAAAATAAAAAAATTTAAAAAATCAGGAAGGAATATCTTGACCAGAAGAGATAGATTTGGATTACAGGAATTGTGGAGAGGGGGAAAAAGTCTTGAGGAATGAATGATTGTGTAAATTTCATGCAGATTTCTGTGGTGAGGGTGAAGGATTTATAAATTATATGTTCTACAAGAGTGGTCAGGGACCATTTTTGTGGAAGACAACTTTTCTTTTTTTCTTTTTTTTTAAGATGTAGTCTCTCTCTGTTGCCCAGGCTGGAGTGCAGTGCAGTGGCGCCGTCTCGGCTCGCTGCAAGCTCTGCCTCCTGGATTCAAGTGATTCTCATGCCTTAGCCTCTCGAGTAGCTGGGACTACAGGTGTGCACCACCATGCCTGCCTAATTTTTGTATGTTTTAGAAGAGAGGGTTTCACCATGTTGTCCTGCCTGGTCTTGAACTTCTGACCTCAGATGATTTGCTTGCCTCAGCCTCCCAAAGTGCTGGGATTACAGTCATGAGCCACCGTGCCTGACATGGAAGACAATTTTTCAAGGATGGGGTTGGGGGAAATAGTTTCAGGATAAAACTGTTCCACCTCAGAATTAGATTATAATAAGGGGCATACAACCCGGATCCCTCACATGCGCAGTTCACAATAGGGTTCGCACTCCTATGAGAATCTAATGCTGCCGCTGATCTGACAGGAGGCGGAGCTCAGGTGGTAATACTTGCTTGCCTACTGCTCACTTCCTGTTCAGCAGCCATGGACTGGTATGTGTCCACAGCTGGGCGTTGGGAACCCCTGTCCCACAACACAGAATGAGAATAATATAAAATTATGTCATTCCACAAATATAAAGGGAAAAGGATTCATAGATAAAGTTTCACAACTTTGGGATTTCAGAAAATCAATGTAGAATACATCCCAAAGCAGAACTAAACTGGCTGGGTGCTGTGGCTCATGCCTATAATCCCAGCACTCTGGAAGGCTGAGGCGGATGTATCACTTGAGGTCAGAAGTTCAAGACCAGCTTTGCCAACATGGTGAAACCCTGTCTCTACAAAAAATACAAAAACTGGCTGGGAATGGTGGTGAGCATGGTGGCGGGCACCTGTAATCCCAGCTACTTGGGTGGCTGAGGCAGGAGAATTGCTTGAACCTGGGAGGCATAGGTTGCCATGAGCTGAGATCACGCCACTGTACTCCAGCCTGAGTGACAGAGTGAGACTCAGTCGCATAAAAAAAAAAAGTAGTAAACAGTGACCCGGCTGGGCGTGGTGGCTCACGCCTGTAATCCAAGCACTTTGGAGGCCAAGGCGGGTGGATCACCTGAGATCCGGAGTTCAAGACCAGCCTGACCAACATGGTGAAACCCCGTCTTAAAAGAAAAAATAAATAAATAAATAAACAGTGACCCTTAATTTGGGTATATTTTAAAGAACAATTTACATATCTCAGATAATCCTGAGATTAGGCCTTACACTGATAGTCTCCTTGCTTAATAGATTGTGAGAAACAGCTGGAATTTTACATCTGCTGATGTCTAGGTATCCCTTTTCCGGTCTTAGATATGGTTTCAGAACCGAAGAGCTTGGCACCCCGACTCGAGCAGAGGTGGACCTGTGGATTCCCTGGCAGCAGGCCCAAGTCAGAGACCTCATGTGACGGCGAAGCTGGAGCAAAGCAGCCTGTGCACTGCCCCACACAGCTCTGGTTCCTTCCCTCTTTCAAGTGTTTCAGCAGCAAACAGTCCTTTGTACTGGTTTTTCTTCCATTCTACATGTCCTTGGTTCCTTGGGATCTCATTGAGTCAGGCAGTCAGGCACCTTGGTTCCTCTGGGGGCTGCATGAGTCAGGCACCAGGAATCATGATGCTTTAGCCTACCCCAGGCTGTGCAGAGAGAGGGCTCTCACCCTCCTCCCTCCTTTGACACTTAGAAATTCTGTGTCAATAGTACCATTTCTATGAGTGGGGCTGTCACATATGCAGACTCCTTTCTGACCCCCATACCAAGGAAGATGCCAAGGTGACAAGGGGAACAAGCACACTGGCCTGGCAGTGCTGCCCTTTAAGAATCGGGCTCAGCCTCAGCCTGGTGACCCTAAACAGCAATGACGGGATCTGGGCCAGCAAGACGCAGCTTTCTCTATGCAATGTTGGAATGAGTGTCTCCAATCCCTTATTGCTAATGGACCTGCATCTCCTGGGCAAACTCAGACACTGGTGGCAGCGGAGGCCCCAGCCCCTGAAGAGCCATCACACCACTTGACTCACCACGCCAACCTCAAGCCTTTTAGGTTAACTCCTGTCTGCCACAGATTCTCAGGAAAAGATAACATCTTTGGCCGGGTGCGGTGGCTCATGGCTGTAATCCCAGCACTTTGGGAGGCCAAGGTGGGTGGATCACCTGAGGTCGGGAGTTCGAGACCGGCCTGACCAACATGGAGAAACCCCATCTCTACTAAAAATACAAAATTAGCTGCATGGTGGCCCATGGCTGTAATCCCAGCTACTCCGGAGGCTGAGGCAGGAGAATCGCTTGAACCCAGGAGGTGGAGGTTGTGGTGAGCTGAGACTGCGCCACTGCACTCCAGCCTGGGCAACAAGACTGAAACTCTGTCTCAAAAAAAAAAAAAAAAAATCATCTTTCTAAATCCAGATTCACAGGCAGATGACAGTACATGACCTTAATAACCTCTTAGTGAAGATTTTCAGATTATGCTGCATATGCTGGGAAGCTCACCAGGGCTTCAGATTTAGGAGGAGAAAGATTTTTTTTTTAAATTATGACTTCAATCCAGGCCTTCTTTCCTTGGATGTAAAATCCGTGTGATAGGAGAATGAACACTAAGCACATTGAGTTCTGGATGGCACTAGTGAAAGAAGCATCTATTGTTCAAGCCCAGAGGGGACTGTTTTTTAAATTATTATTTTTAATTGTAAACATAAAACATTTAAGAGTAGAAGGACTCTGGCCTTGTGAGAGTCCCTTCACCCAATAAAAAAAAAAGAAATAAAGAAATAAAGCATGGCCGGGCGTGGTGGCTCACGCCTGTAATCCAAGCACTTTGGAGGCCAAGGCGGGCAGACACCTGAGGTTGGGAGTTCAAGACCAGCCTGACCAACATGGTGAAACCCCGTCTTTAAAAAAAAAAAAAAAAGAAAGAAAAACATTTAATTTGCAATCTTGACAGTTACTAAGTGTCTAGTTCTGTAATGTTAACACATTATTGTGCAACAGATAGCTGTAACTTTTTATCTTTCAACCTGAAACTATAGTTTTTTTGTGTGTTTGCTTGTCCTGGCTACTATAGCCTAATTCCACAGACTGGGTAGCCTAAAGAACTGAAATTTATTTTCTCAGTTTTGGAGCTAGAGGTCCTGAGGCATCTCCTTGGCTTGCAGATAGATGTCTTGCCACTGCATTCTCACGGGACGTTTTCTCTGTTCATGCACATTCTTGGTGTTTCTTCCTCTGCTGATAAGGACATCAGCCATATTGGATTAGGGCCCCACAGTTATAACCTTTTGTTTTTTTGAGACGGAGCTTTGCTCTTTTTGCCTAGGCTGGAGAGCAACGGCACTATCTTGGCTCACTGTAACCTCCGCCTCCCAGGTTCAAGCCATTCTCCTGCCTCAGTCTAATGAGTAGCTGGGATTACAGGTGCCCACCACCATGCCTGGCTAATTTTTGTATTTTTAGTAGAGACAGGGTTTCACCATGTTGGCCAGACTGGTCTCGAACTCCAGACCTCAGATGATTCACCTGCCTTGGCCTCCCAAATTGCTGGGATTATAGGCTTGAGCCACCATGCCTGGCCAGTTATAACCTCATTTAATTGTAGTTAGTTCTGTAAAGGTCTTATCTGCAAATACAATCCTGTTGAGGTTGGGACTTCAACACATGAATTTAGGAGGGACACAATTTGATCTGTAACACTTCTTGAATTACAACTCCTGATTTCCCTTTTTTCTACCCTCCTGGCAACCACCGTTCTACTTCCTGTTTCTATGAGTTTAATTGCTCTACGTACTTCACATAAGTGGAGTCATACAGCATCTGTTTTATGTAACTGACTTATTTCACTTGGTATAATATCCTCAAGGTTCTTTTATGTTGTGGCCTGTGATAGGATTTCCTTTGTTAAGGGCTAAATAATACTCCATTTACTGTATATGACATATTTTGTTTATCCATTCATCTATCAATGGACATTTGGGTTGCTTCTCTTGGTTATCGTGAATAATGCTGCAGTGAACATGGGTGGTCAAATATGTCTTTGAGATCTTACTTTTGATTCTACTGGTTATATATATTCAGAAGTGGGATTGCTGGACATAATCATTCTGTTTTTCATTCTTTGAGGAACCTTCCTACTGTTTCTCATAGCAGTGGTACCATTTTACATTCCCACCAACAGTGTACAAGAATTCTCATTTATCTACATCCTTATGAACGTGTAATTTTTTGTTGCGTTGATAGTGGCCATCCTCATGGGTGTCAGGCGATATCTCACTGTGTTTTTGATTTGCAATTCCCTAATGATTAGTGATATTGAGCATCGTTTCATGTGTATGCCTTTTTTGGATAAATGTCTATTCAAGTTCTTTGCTCATTGTTCAATCAAGTTTTTTGTTGTTGAGTTATAGGAATTCTTATATATTATTTTTTGAGACAGGGTCTCACGCTGCGCCCATGCTGGAGTGATGTGGTGCGATCTTGGCTCACTGCAGCCTCAACCTCTTTGAACTCGAGTGATCCTCCCACCTCAGCCTCCCGAGTAGCTGGGACCTGCAGGTGTGTGTAATCATGCCTGGTTAATTTTTGTATTTTTTGTAGAGACAGGGTTCTGTCATGTTGGCCAGGGTGATCTAGAACTCTTGGGATCAAGTGATCTGCCCACTTTGGCCTCCCAAAGTGCTGAGACTACAGGTGTGAGCCACAGAGCCCCCAAGATATATGAGAATTCTTTATGTATTCTTGATATTAACATCTTATCAGATATAATTTGCAAATGTTTTCTCCCACTCCATAGATTACCTTTTCACTTTGTGTTCTTTGATCCACATAGGTTTTAACATTTGGTATAGTCTTGTCTATTTTTGCTTTTGTTGCCTGAGCTTTTAGTGTCAATCCAAGAAATCATGGACAATTTAACCTTATGAAGCTTTTTCCTTATGATCTTTTTATTTTTTTGAGATGGAGTCATGCTCTGCCGCCCAGGCTGGAGTGCAGTGGCACAATCTTGGCTCATTGCAACCTCCACTTCCCAGGTTCAAGCGATTCTCCTGCCTCAGCCTCCTGAGTAGCTGGGACTACAGGCATGTGCCACCACACCCAGCTAAATTTTTTGTATTTTTAGTAGAGATTTTATAAATATAAAATATTTTGTATTTTTAGTATTTTTAGGTTTCACTGTGTTAGCCAGGATGGTCTTGATCTCCTGAACACTGTGATCTGCCCACCTCGGCCTCGCAAAATGCTGAGATTACAGGTGTGAACCACCATGCCCAGCCTATTTATTTTTATTTATAGAGATGAGGGCTCCCTGTGTTGCCCAGGCTGGTCTCGAACTCCTGGGCTCAAGCAATCGTCCTGCCTCGGCCTCCCAATAACCCTAATGGGAGGCCAAGGCAGGACGATTGCTTGAGCCCAGGAGTTCAAATGTTGGGATTATTGGTGTGAGCCACCATGCCTGTCCTCCCTTATGATTTCTGTTTTTCCCCTTTACAAGTGAGGACAAACCATCCTCTCTTACGATTTCTTACAGGAGTTTTATACTTTTAGGTCTAACTCAAAATGAATGGGAGATTTAAATGTAAGACCTAAAAGTATAACATGAAATTTAGAATATGAAAATTAACTCAAAATGAATGGAAGACTTACATGTAAATTTTCATTTAAGGTAAGGATCCAACTTCATTTTTTGCATGTAGATACTCAGTTTTCCCAACGCCACATCTTGAAGACACTGTCCTTTCCGCATTGTCTGATCTTGGCCCCCTTGTTGAAGACCATTTGACCACATGTTCCTGAGTTTATTTCTAATCTCTGTATTCTGTTCTATTGGTCTATATGTTTGTCTTTATGCCAGTACCATGCTGTGTTGATTACTATCAATTTATAATCAGTTTTGAAATCAGAAACTGTGAGATGTCCAACTTTGTTCTTTTCAAGATGGTTTTGGCTATTTAGCCTTTCTCTGAGATTCCACAGGAATCTTGTTTTGTTTTGTTTTGTTTTTGAGACAGTCTCACTCTGTAGCCCAGGCTGGAGTGCACTGGCACCGTCTTGGCTCATTTCAACTTCCGCTTCTGGGTTCAAGTGATTCCCCCTGCTTCAGCCTCCCAAGTTGCTGGGATTACAGGCATGCACCACCACATACAGCTAATTTTTGTAGTTTTAGTAGAGATGGGTTTTCACCATGCTGGCCAGGCTGGCCTTGAACTCCTAGCCTCAAGTTATCCACTGGCCTCAGCCTCCCAAAGTGCTGGGGTTACAGATGTGAACCACCACACCGGGCTCCGATTCCATTGGAATTTTAAGATAGTTTTTCCTATTTCTATAAAAAATGCCATTGAAATTTTGATAGGGATTGCATTTAATCTCTAGGTTTTAAATAGTATGGGAATCTTAGCAATATTAAATCTTTAAATTCATGAACAAGATTGCTTTCATTTACTTGTGTTTTGTTAAATTTGGCTCAATGTTTTGAAATTTTGATTATACAAGTCTTTTTGCCCCCTTCGTAAGTTTATACTTAAATATTTTATTTCTTTTAATGCTTTTTCTTTATAGTTAAGCACAACTGTGTGATCTTTTTGGTGCTTTTATAATGAAATAATCTTCAGATTGTTAATTGTTAATGTATAGAAACACACTTGATTTTTGTATACTGAGTTTTTAAAAATCCTGTGACTTTGATGAATTCGTTAATTCTAATAGCTTTAAGTTTTTCTATTTATGAGACCAGGTAATTTGTAACCAGATAATTTTACTTCTTCCTTTCCAATTTGAAAGGCTTTTTATTTCTTTTTCTTGTCTAATTGCTCCAGCTAGGGCTTCCAGTCTATGTTGAATGGAAGTGGCAAGAGTGGACATCCTTGCCTTTTCCTTACCTAAGAGGAAAAGTTTTCAGTTTTTTACTGTTGAGTATGAGGTTAGCTGTGGATTTTCCTTTTCTTTTCTTTTTTTTTTTTTTTTTTTGAGATGGAGTCTCGCTCTGTTGCCCAGGCTGGAGTGCAGTGGTGTGATCTTGGCTCACCACAACCTCCACCTCCTGGGTTCAAGGGATTCTCCTGCCTCAGCCTTTCAAGTAGCTGGGACTAGAGGCACATGCTACCATGCCTGGCTAATTTTTTTGTATTTTTAGTAGAGATGGGGTTTCACTATGTTGGCCAGGCTGGTCTTGAACTCCTGACCTCGTGATCTACCCACTTTGGCCTCCCAAAGTGCTGGGATTACAGGTGTGAGCCACCGCACCCAGTTTGTTTAGTTTCCTTAGGTATATATCTACTATGGGAAGTGCTGGGTTATCTGGTAACTTTATATTTAACTCTTTTGAGGAACTGCCAAATTGTTTTCCACCTTCAGCTTCACCATTATACATCCTCACCAGAGTTGTATAAGGGTTTCAGTTTCTTTACGTCCTTGCCAACACATTGTTTTTAAAAAACTTATAGTCATTCTAGTGAGAGGTGACATCGTATCATTTGTGGGTTTTTTTTTTTTTGAGATGGGGTCTTGCTATGTTAGCCAGGTTAGTCTTGAACTCCTGACATCAAGCAATCTTCCTGCTTTGGCCTCTCAAAGTGCTAGGATTACAGGTGTGAGCCACTGTGTCAGGATTAATTTTGTGGTTTTGATGTGCATTTTCTTAGTGTTTAATAATGTTGAATATCTTTTTTTTTTTTTTGTAATTGTACTTTAGGTTCTGGGGTACACGTGCAGATCATGCAGGATTGTTGCACAGGTACATATACGGCAATGTGGTTTGTTGCCTTCATCCCCCTCATCACCTATATCTGGCATTTCTCCCCATGTTATCCCTCCCCAACCTCCCCACCCCCCACTGTCCCTTCCCTGGCCCCCCCCCAACAAACCCCAGTGTGTAATGTTCCCCTCCCTGTGTCCATGTGTTCTCATTGTTCAACACCTGCCTATGAGTGAGAACATGTGGTGTTTGGTTTTCTGTTCTTGTGTCAGTTTGCTGAGAATGATGGTTTCCAGATTCATCCATGCCCCTACAAAGAACACAAACTCATCATTTTTTATGGCTGCATAGTATTCCATGGTATATATGTGCCACATTTTCCTTGTCCAATCCATCATCGGTGGGCATTTGGGTTGGTTCCAGGTCATTGTTATTGTAAACAGTGCTGCAATGAACACATGTATGCATGTGTCTTTATAATAGAACGATTTATAATCCTTTGAGTATATACCCGGTAATGGAATTGCTGGGTCAAATGGAATTTCTATTTTTAGGTCCTTGAGGAATGGCCACACTGTCTTCCACAATGGCTGAACTAATTTACACTCCCACCAACAGTGTAAAAGTGTTCCTATTTCTCCATATCCTCTCCAGCATCTGTTGTCTCCAGATTTTTTAATGATCACTATTCTAACTGGCGTGAGATGGTATTTCAATGTGCTTTTAATTTGCATTTCTCTAATGACCAGTGATGATGAGCATTTCTTCATATGTTTGTTGGTCTCATATATGTCTTCTTTTGAAAAGTGTCTGTTCATATCCTTCACCCACTTTTGGATGGTTTTGTTTTTTCTTGTAAATCAGTTTTAGTTCTTTGTAGATTCTGGATATTAGCCCTTTGTCAGATGGGTAGATTGCAAAAATTTTTTCCCATTCTGTTGGTTGCTGATTCACTCTAATGACTGTTTCTTTTGCTGTACAGAAGCTCTGGAGTTTGATTAGATCCCATTTGTCTGTTTTGGCTTTTATTGCCAATGTTTTTGGTGTTTTAGTCATGAAGTCCTTGCCTACGCCTATGTCCTGAATGGTTTTGCCTAGGTTTTCTTCTAGGATTTTTATGGTGTTACATCTTATGTTTAAGTCTTTAATCCATCTGGAGTTCATTTTAGTGTAAGGTGTCAGGAAGGGGTCCAGTTTCTGCTTTCTGCACATGACTAGCCAGTTGTCCCAACACCATTTATTAAACAGGGAGTCCTTTCCCCATTACTTGTTTTTGTCAGGTTTGTCAAAGATCAGATGATTGCAGATGTGTGGCATTGCCTCTGAGGCCTCTGTTCTGTTCCATTGGTCTATATCTCTGTTTTGGTACAAGTACCATGCTGTTTTGATAGTAATCAAAGTATAAGCAACTTTAGCAAAGTCTCAGGATACAAAACCAATGTGCAGAAATCACAAGCATTCCTATACACCAATAACAGATTAACAGAGAGCCAAATTATATACTCGCTATGCTATAGCCTTGTAGTACACTTTGAAGTCAGGTAGCATGATGCCTCTGGCTTTGTTCTTTTTGCTTAGGATTGTCTTGGCTATGCGGGCTCTCTTTTGGTTCCATATGAAGTTTAAGGTAGTTTTTTCCAGTTCTGTTTAGAAGGTCATTGGTAGCTTGATGGGGATAGTGTTGAATCTATTAATTACTTTGGGCAGTATGGTCATTTTCCCGATATTGATTCTTCCTAACAATGAGCATGGAATGTTTCTCCATCTGTTTGTGTCCTCTCTTATTTCCTTGAGCAGTGGTTTGTAGTTCTCCTTGAAAAGGTCCTTTACATTTTTTGTTAGTTGTATTCCTAGGTATTTTATTCTCTTTGTAGCAATTGTGAATTGGAGTTCACTCATAATTTGGCTCTCTGTTAGTCTATTATTGGTGTATAGGAATGCTTGTGATTTCTGCACATTGATTTTGTATCCTGAGACTTTGCTAAAGTTGCTTATCAGTTTAAGGAGATTTTGGGCTGAGATGATGGGGTCTTCTAAATATACAATCGTGTCATCTGCAAATAGAGAAAATTTGACTTCCTACTTTCCTAATTGAATATCCTTTATTTTTTTTTCTTGTCTAATTGCTCTGGCTAGAACTTCTAATATTATATTGAATAGGAGTGGTGAGAGAGGGCATCCTTGTCTAGTGCCAGATTTCAAAGGGAATGCTTCCAGTTTTTGGCCACTCAGTATGATATTGGCTGTGGGTTTGTTGTAAATAGCTTTTATTATTTTGAGATACATTCCTTCGATACCTAGTTTATTGAGAGTTTTTAGCATAAAGGGCTGTTGAATTTTGTTCAAGGACTTCTCTGCATCTATTGAGATAATCATGTGGTTTTTGTCTTTGGTTCTGTTTATGTGGTGAATTACATGTATAGACTTGTGTATGTTGAACCAACCTTGCATCCCTGGGATGAAGCCTACCTGATTGTGATGGATAAGCTTTTTGATGTGTTGTTACAATCAGTTTGCCAGTATTTTATTGAAGATTTTTGCATCTATGTTCATCATGGATATTGGCCTCAAGTTTTCTTTTTTTGTTGAGTCTCTTCTGGGTTTTGGTATCAGGATGATGTTGGTCTCATAAAATGATTTGGGAAGGATTCCCTCTTTTTGTATTGTTTGGAATAGTTTCAGAAGGACTGATACCAGCTCCTCTTTGTACATCTGGTAGAATTCAGCTGTGAACCCACCTGGACCTGAGCTTTTTTTGGTTGGTAGGCTATTAATTGCTGCCTCAACTTCAGCCCTTGTTATTGGTCTGTTCAAGGTTTCAACTTCTTCCTGGTTTAGGCTTGGGAGCATGCAAGTGTCCAGGAATTTATCCATTTCTTCCAGGTTTGCTTGTTTATGTGCATAGAGTTGTTTTTAGTAATGTCTGATGGTAGTTTGTATTTCTGTGGAATCGGTGGTGATATCTCCTTTATTGTTTTTTATTGCATCTATTTGATTCTTCTCCCTTTTCTTTTTTATTTATCTGGCTAGCGGTCTGTCTATTTTGTTGATCTTTTAAAAAAACCAGCTCCTGGATTTACTGATTTTTTGAAGGGTTTTTTGTGTCTCTAACTCCTTCAGTTCTGCTCTGATCTTATCTATTTCTTGCCTTCTGCTAGCTTTTGAGTTTTTTTTTGATCTTGCTCCTCTAGCTCTTTCAATTTTGATGATGGGGTGTCGATTTAAGATCTTTTCTCACTTCTCATGTGGGCATTTATTGCTGTAAATTTCCCTCTAGACACTGCTTTAAATGTGTCCCAGAGATTCTGGTACGTTGTGTCTTCATTCTCATTGATTTCGAAGAACATCTTTATTTCTGCCTTCATTTCATTGTTTATCCTGTCAATATTCAGGAGCCAGTTGTTCAGTTTCCATGAAGTTGTGCGGTTCTGAGTGAGTTTCTTAATCCTGAGTTCTAATTTGATTGCACTGTGGTCTGAGAGATTGCTATGATTTCTGTTCTTTTGCATTTGCTGAGGAGTGATTTACTTCCAATTATGTGGTCAATTTTAGAGTAGGTATGATGTGGTGCTGAGAAGAATGTATATTCTGTGGATTTGGGGGAGGAGATTTCTGTAGATATCTATTAGGTCCGCTTGGTCCAGATCTGAGTTCAAGTCCTGGATATCCTTTTTAATTTTCTGTCTCATTGAGCTGTCTAATATTGACAGTGGAGTGTTAAAGTCTCTCACTGTTATTTTATGTGAGTCTAAGTCTCTTTGTAGGTCATTAAGAACTTGCTTTATATATCTGGGTGCTCCTGTATTGGGTGTGTATATATTTAGGATCATTAGCTCTTCTTGTTGCATTGATCCTTTTACCATTACGTAATGCCCTTCGTTGTCTCTTTTGATCTTTGTTGGTTTAAAGTCCATTTTATCAGAGACTAGGATTGCAACTCCTGCTTTTTTTTTGTTCTCCATTTGCTTGATAAATCTTCCTCCATCCCTTTATTTTTAGCCTATATGTGTCCTTGCATGTGAGATGGGTTTCCTGAATACAGCACATAGATGGGTCTTGACTTTTTATCCAATTTGCCAGTCTGTGCCTTTTGATTGGGGCATTTAGCCCATTTACACTTAGGGTTAATATTGTTATGTGTGAATTTGATCCTGCCATTTTGATGCTAGCTGGACGTTTTTGCCCATTAGTTGACGCATTTTCTTCATTGTGTCGATGGTCTTTACCATTTGGTATGTTTTTGAGTGGCTGGTACTGGTTGTTCCTTTCCTTGTTTAGTGTTTCTTTGAGGAGCTGTTGTAAGGCAGGCCTGGTGGTGTCAAAATCTCTCAGTAATTGCTTGTCCATAAAGGATTTTATTTCTCATTTGCTTATGAAGCTTAGTTTGGCTGGATATGAAATTCTAGGTTGAAAGTTCTTTTCTTTAAGGTTGTTGAATATTGGCCCCCACTCTCTTCTGGCTTGTGGGGTTTCTGCCGAGAGATCCCCTGTGAGTCTGATGGGCTTCCCTTTGTGGGTAACCCGACCTTTCTCTCTGGCTGCCCTTAGCATTTTTTCCTTCATTTCAACCCTGGTGGATCTGATGATTATGTGCCTTGGGGGTTGGTCTTCTTGAGAAATATCTTTGTGGTGTTCTCTGTATTTCCTGGACTTGAATGTTGACTTGCCTTGCTAGGTTGGGGGAAGTTTTCTTGGATAATATTCTCAAGAGTGTTTTTCAGCTTGGATTCATTCTCTCTGTCACATTCAGGTACACCTATCAAACGTAGATTTGGTCTTTTCACATAATCCCATATTTCCTGGAGGCTTTGTTCATTTCTTTTCACTCTTTTTTCTTTAGTCTTGCCTTCTCATTTTATTTCATTGAGCTGATCTATCTCTGATATCCTTTCTTCTGCTTGGTTGATTTGGTATTAAAACATGTATGCTTCGCAAAGTTCTCGTGTTGTGTTTTTCAGCTCCATCAAGTTGTTTATATTCTTCTCTAAGCTGTTTATTCTAGTTAGCATTTTATCTAACCTTTTTTCAAGATTCTTAGTTTTTTGCATTGGGTTAGCACATGTTCTTTAGCTCTGAGAGTGTTGTTATTACCCACCTTCTGAAGCCTATTTCTGTCAATTCATCAGATTCATTTTCCATCCAGCTTTGTTCCCTAGCTGGTGATGGGTTGTGATCCCTTAGAGGAGGAGAGGTGTTCTGTTTTTTGGTGTTTTCATCCTTTTTGCGCTGGTTTCTTCCCATCTTCGTGGCATTATCTACCTGTGGTATTTGTAGTTGGTGACTTTCAGATGGGGTCTCTGAGTGGACGTCCTTTTTGTTGATGTTGAAGCTATTTCTTTCTGTTTGTTAGTTTTCCTTCTAAAAGTCAGGCCCCTCTGCCGTAGGACTGCTGGAGGCCCATTCCAGACCCTGCTTGCCTGGGGATCACCCGTGGCAGCTGCAGAACAGTAAGGGTCGCTGCCAGTTTCTTCTTCTGTTATTTTCATCCCAGAAGGATACCCGCCAGATGTCAGCCTCAGCTCTCCTTTATGAGGTGTCTCTTTGGGTATACGGGGGTCAGGGAACTGCTTGAGGAGACTGTCCCTTATATTAGCTCAAGTGCTGAGCTGGGAGCTCTGCTGTTCCGTGCAGAGCTGCTGGGCAGGTACGTTTAAGTGTGCTGCAGCAGAACTCATAACCACCTCTTTTCGCAGGTGCTCTGTCCTAGGAAGGTCAGGCTTTATTTATAAGTTCCTGACTTGCTGCTGCCTTTTTTCATAGATGCCCTGCCCAGCACGGAGTAGTCTAGTCACAGTCTGCCAGCAGAGGCATTGCTGAGCTGCTGTGTGAACTTTCTTCAGATGTTGTTTATAGGGGTACAGTTAGAACTGCCTCAATATTGGCAGACTGCCTTGGTAGTGGTGGACACCCTTCCTGCCACTGAGCTGGACGGTCCTGGGTCCAGCTGTGCTTGCTGCAAAACTCTCAATCCAGAGCATTTCAGATTGCTTGTTTTGTGGGGGTGGTGCCTGCTGAGCCAGATCACCTGGCTCCCTGTCTCAGCCCCCTCCCTTTCAGTTAAATGGGTGGCTCTGTCTCCTAGGCATTCCAGGCGCCAATTGAAATGGCTGCCCAGATTTGTGTGAGTTTCTGTGCATCAACCCGCGGCACCAGCTGAAACAGCCATGCTGGAAACTTGTGGCGCTTTTTGGCCTGGGAATCTCCTGGTCTTGGGCAGCGAAAATTCGTTTGGAAATGTGATCACTCACCGTCTGTGTTTTTCTTGCTGGGAACTGCATTCCAGACTTGTTCCTATTTGGCCATCTTGGATCCTCCACCCTGATGCTGAATATGTTTTAATTTGCTTATTGGCCTTTGTGTTTCCTATTTCCAGATAATTTTTTTCATTTTGCCCATTTTTATTAATTAATTTATTTATTTTGAGACAGAGTCTTACTCTGTTGCCCAGGCTGGACTGCAGTGGCACAAACTCAGCTCACTGCAACCTTCACTTCCTAGGTTCAAATGATTTTCATGCCTCAGCTTCCTGAGTAGCTGAGATTACAGCCATGTGCCAACATGCCTAGCTAATTTTTGTATTATTATTATTTTTTTTTTAGTAGAGACAGGGTTTTACCATATTGGCCAGGCTGGTCTCAAACTCCTGACCTCAAGTGATCCACCCACTCAGCCTCTCAAAGTGCTGGGTTTACAGGCATGAACCACTGTGTCTGGCCTGTCATTTTGGCCATTTTTAAATTGGGCTGTTTGTGTTTTCATTGCTGAGCTTTAAGCATTCTTTGTATATTCTGCATATTAAATCTGTAACAGATAAATGACTTATCAATATTTTCTCCCATACTGTGTGATGACTTTTTACTTTCTTGACAGTGTTCTTTGATGCACAAAAGTTTTAAATTCTGATGAAGCCAGTTTATCTAGTTTTTCTTTGCTTACTTGTGCTTTAGGTATCATATCTAGGAAACTGTTGCCTAATCTGAGGCCAGGTAAGTTTACATTTATGCTTACTTCTGATAGTTTTATACTTTTGACTTGTAAGCATAGGCATTTGTTCTTTTTGAATTAATTTTTGTATGTAACATGAGATAGATATCCAAGTTCATTCCTTTCCTGTTGGATAGCCAGTTGTTCTAATACCTTTTCTTGTAAAGACTATACTTTTCTCATTGAATTTGTCTTGGTATTTGTGTTGAACTCAATGGATCATAGATATATAGGTTTCTTTCTGGACTCTAAATTCTATTCAGCTGATTTATAAGTTTTGTCTTATATCAGTACCACACTTTCTTAATTATTATATCTTTGTAGTAAGTTTTGAATTTGGGAATTGTAAGTCCTCCAATATTGTGCTTCTTTTTAAGATTATTTTGGCTATTCTGGGTCCACTGCATTTGTAAGTGAATCTTAGGATTAGCTTGTAAATTTCTACAAAAACACTGTTGGGATTTTGATAGGAAGTGAATTGAATCTGCTGATCCCTTTTGGCAGTATTGCCCTCTTAGCAATATTAAGTCTTCCAATCCATAAACATGGGATGTTTCTCCATTTATTTAGATCTTTTATATTTTAATAATATTTTGAAATTTTCAGTGTGCACATCTTGTACTTTTTTGTTAAATATATTTCTAAGTATTTTATTCTTTTTGATGATATTGTGTATAGGTTTATTATCTTATTTTCATTTTTGAATTATTCATTGCCAGTATACAGCGATACAACTGATTTTTTATTTCTTTTTTTTAAATAGAGGATGGCGTTTCACCATGTTGTCCAGGCTGGTTTCGAACTCCTAGACTTAAGCAAGCCACACCTGGGCTTCCCAAAATGCTGGGATCAGCCAGGCATGGCGGCTCACGCCTGGCTGATTTTTAAAATTTTTGATCTTGCATCCTACAACCTCATTTACTAGCTATAATTGTTTTTATATTCCTTTGGATTTTTCTCTAGGTGAGGTCATGTCATCTGAAAATTTCTACTTTTTCCTTTCCAATATAATGTCTTTAATTTCATATTCTTGCCCAATTTCCGTTAGTAATTTTGCTTCTCTTAAATCAGTTAGCTTCTGACAAAATCTCTGTTGGGAAGGCTCTGGTGAAATAGTTTCTTTCAAGGGCATCCCTTAAGAAGAAGAGAATGCTCTGAGCATATTTCATAATGGCTACTTTTCCTCTCTGTTGAAAACATGCGCTTTCAATGAAGAGACCCCCAAACAGGCTTTGTGTGAGCAACATGGCTGTTTATTGACCTGGGTGCAGGTGGGCTAAAGCTGAAAAGGGCATTAGCAAAGGGCACTGGGATAGGAGTTGGTTTAATAGGTTTGGGGTGGGCAGTGGAAAGTTACAGTAAAATCACAGTGGTGGGGGTAGGGGCAAGGAGTAAACATTACCATAAATTCAGTTACAATGGCGGGTGGGGTAAGAGTATTATCAGAATAACAGTTAAGATGGCAGGGTGGAGTGAGGGGCTTCTCCAGGGAAGCTCTGCTGGGGTGATTAGGGACAATGGTGAATGCAGGTGTGGGGTGGGAGAGATCAACTGAGGCAAGCAGGACTTGAGACTTTCAGGCTCCAGGCTTGCATGTTGAGACCTGACATACCTGTCTTTTTATATATAGAGAAAGAATTAGAGAAGAAGGGGTGATAACAGGCTTAGGGGGTGGGGGGCGAAGTTTCTCAAGGCTTCTTCAGGTGGGATTGGGGGCGGGGCAGAAACCTAAAAATGGGAAAGAATTTAGACTGCTGGGAGATTCTGGGGAAAGGGGTAATATTTCGGCATTGTTAGAAGGAGTATTTGTCATATTGACTTAGTTATTGCTTGTATATGATTTTGTAGGAATTGAGAGATTAATTAGAAAAACACAGGGTTTAAATAAGAGAAGGAAAAAGATAGTATTAGAGGACTAAGAATTGGAAGAAGCTATGACTCCCAGTTAGACAGTGTCCAGCCAGTCCAGCCAGGTCCAGAATAACCATTTGCTTGATTAGTGAGCTTTTGGGCTGTGTCATCATATACGAGGCCAGGCTGGTTTACATAAAAACAACATGTTTTTGGAGCGTTGGACCTGAAGGCCAAGGGAACCAGCAAGGGCTGCAGCTGTTAAAGGTTGTAGTGGGGCTTGGTAGGGTGACTGTGCGGAGAGGAGAGCTTTTGTTTTCATGGTGTATGAGGAGGTGTGTGGTATTTATAAGCAACCACTCACTTTCCTTAACAAGATTGGGTATGAACAGAGAATGCGAGCCAGATTAAGAGTGAAATATTAGCTGTAATTGCCTGGAGGAAACATGTAAACCAACAACTTAAACAAAAGCTGGGCATGTAAAAGTAAATGAGTACAGTGAATTTGAGCTCAGTTAGGGACAGAAAATAACAGAAACAGACTTTTTGAGATCTGGTTTAAGTAGTAGGGGTGACTGCATAAAGGTAGAGAAGGTGAGGGGCTAAAAGTAAGTGTGTGAGGTGTAAAGAGAAAACTTTGGAGGTTGTGAGAGCTAGAGGGTAAATGGGGCATAGCCTGTGATTTTGAGGGATTTTAAGAGCATTAGGGCGGCAGCTGCTGCTGTGTGTTGTCATGAGGGCCAGCCCAGGACTGTTAGGTTAAGTTGTTTGGATAAAAAGACTACAGGCCATGGGCCTGGCTCCTATGTGAGAATCCTGACCACGCAGCCCTGGATTTTAGCAGTATATAATGAAAAGTGTTGAGACAGGTTGGGAAGAGTTAGGGAGGGAGCAGTTTTTAGAGCTGTTTTTAAGGAGTGAAAGGAGGCGTGAGGAAAGGATTTAGGATTAATAGGGTTGGGTAAGTTTTTTTAAGTGAGTTTATACAATAGCTTGGTTAGAATAGCAAAACCTGGTATTCAGAGGTGAAAGTAGCAACCACATCCAGGAAGGAGAGAAGCTGGTTTGGTAGATGGGGTTGGGGTTTGGGAAATTAACTGGATACGGTTGGCAGGGAGAGTACATGTATACTGGTGAAAGATTATAACAGATGGGGAAGAAATTTGGGCTTTGGAAGGGGATACACGATACCCCTTTGAGTATAGATGCTGAAGAAGCAGGAGGGTGAATAAAAAGGTCATTTTGTAATAGACAGGTGATAACAGGCTTTACACTTTTTAAAGCCTGTTGTGGGGATGGGGTACTGGGGCTGGGCAGGGTAAGGGTGGTTAGGTTTTAAGGGGATGATGAGGGGTAAGTGACTTGTAGCAACAGATAGGAAGGTGGTGTTTCACACCCCAGGGTTAAGGTAGGGGGACATAAGGGGAGCTATTGAAGGAGGTACAGGTTTGGGGGAAGAGGGTGGCAATGAGGTGTGGCTGTAGCCCAGGAACAGTTAGGGAGGCAGACAATTTTGCTAGGATATTTTTGGCCTAACAGGGGAACTGGACAAGTGGGGGATGATTAGGAAAGAATGTGGAAAGAAGTGTTGGCCTGATTGACACTAGACTTGGGGATTTTTGAGAGGCCTGGAGGCCTTGCCATCAATTCCCACAACAGTTATGGAGGCCAAGGAGACAGGTCCTTGAAAAGAAGGCCAGTGGGGGAGTGGGTGGCCTCTGTGTTGATTAAGAAGGGGATGGACTTACCCTCCACCGTCAGTTACCCGAAGTTCAGTGTCCGTGATGGTCCAGGGGGCTTCCAAGATGCTCAGGCAGCGTTAGTCTTTAGCCGCCAAGCTAGAGGATTGGACCTTCGGAAGCAGTGACGTGAGTTGGACAGTTGACTTTCTGTGGGGGCTCCGCACAGATGGGGCAGGGCTTAGGAGGAATCCCGGGCTGTGGGCATTCCTTGGCCCAGTGACCAGGTTTCCCACACTTGAAGCAAGGTCCAGGAGGGGCGGCTGGACGCTCTGCAGTCTGGGCGCTTTGAAGTCTTTGTGAGCCAGTGGTGTGTCTGGGGTTTGTCTTACAGCAGAGACAAGCATCTATAGTTCTGAGATTCACTGCCGTCGGGCAGATCTTTCCCTATTACTGAACACCTTGAAGGTGAAGTTGCTTAATTCCTGCTGTAGGGTTTGAGGTACAGATTTTAATTTCTGTACCTTTTTGTAATGTTGGGGTTGATTGGGTGATAAAATGCATATTAAACGTTTTTTAGGGGTGAGAGAAGTAAGGATGACATTTAAGTTACTCCTGGTGAAATTATAGGACTGGGTTAAGTATTGGAGTATTTGATGAAAAGGAGCCTAACCGTGGCTAATTTGGAAAGGTTGGATAAAGGAAAAGGAACGTGCACCCTAACTATGCCTTTGGCTCCAGCCACCTCTGGAAGGGGGGGGGGGGATTGTTGGGGGAGGGGCAGAGGAGGTAACCACAGGACTAAACTGTAAGCTGTGTCAAGTATGAGGTGGGGGAGGTGACAGGAGGGGCATAAGGAGGTGAGTTGTGGGCAGAGGAAAAGGAGGAAGGCTCTGGGCGGTGGGGTTAGGTCCTGGATTAGGGCCTGGTTCCGACAGGTTGGGAGGAGAAAGGTTGGAAGGGTTGATGGACAAGGAAGATTCTGGCTTACAGGCAGAGGAAGGAGGGGCAGACAGAAGGGAAGAGAAGGAGTAGAGATTAGGGAGGGATTGGTGTGTATAAAAATGCCTGGACGTAGGGAATTTCAGACCATTTGCCCGTGTTGCGACAAAAATTGTCTAAATCTTGTAAAATAGGTTGAAGGTGCCATTTTTTGGCCATTGGAGCCATTGTTTAACTTGTATTGTGGCCATGCAGTGTTACAGAAGATGAGATGTTTGGGTTTAGGTCAGGATACAGTTGAAGAGACTTGAGGTTCTTTAAAACAAAGGCCAGCGGAGAGAAGGGAGAGATAGAAGACAGACGATTGCCCATGGTTCTGGAAAGGCAGAAGAGACAAGGAGAATGGGCAGGCAACCCAGCCACTCAGCAGGCATCCCTAGTTGAGTCTGGGTTGAACCTCCTCATTGGTGAGCAGTCAAAGAGAGTGTCCTCTACGTTGACCTGCCACCAATATCGGCCGTGAGCCTGGTGGGTGAGTGATTATGGTGAACGTCTCCACGATAGCCAAACCCCTGGGGAAAACTGGGTCCCTGGATCCGTGACCTACGTAGGATTTTCTGGTCCTGAACCTCATGGAAGAACCTGGTTTACTTAATGTTCCTTGTTTTTGTGGTAGAAAAAAGGATGAAACAGAAAGGGGGAGAAAGTGGAAAGGGAAAGACAAAAAAAATGGGAAAGCAAAAAAGAGGAACTGCTTACCAAAATAGCCGATGGTGTGCATCTGTGGGCTGGTCTGATGACCCCACGTCGGTAGGTAGATCTTTTCATGGAGGGAGCACAAGAACAGGGATGGGGGTTTGGTCTCCATAGGAGCTCCCCCTGTCCT
Organism: Ateles fusciceps; assembly: GCA_036589455.1. NCBI lineage: Eukaryota > Metazoa > Chordata > Mammalia > Primates > Atelidae > Ateles > Ateles fusciceps. The sequence continues at coordinate 3,995,844 of JAZHEH010000276.1, forward strand.
GGGTTTCCAGCACCAAATGTTGAAAACTCGTGCTTTGAATGAAGAGAACCCCCCCAAACAGGCTTTGTGTGAGCAACATGGCTGTTTATTCACCTGGGTGCAGATGGACTAAGGCTGAAAAGGGTATTATTAGCAAAGGGCAGTGGGATAGGAGTTGGTTTTATAGGTTTGGGGTGGGCAGTGGAAAGTTACAGAGTAAAATCTGTTACCGTGGTGGAGGTAGGTGCAAGGAGTATACATTACCATAAATTCAGTTACAATGGTGGGTGGGATAAGAGTATTATCATAATAACAGTTACGATGGCAGGGTGGGGTGAGGGGCTTGTTCAGGAAGCTGTGCTGGGCCATTAGGGACAATGGTGAATGCAGGTGGGGGGTGGGGAGATGATCAACTGAGGCAAGCAGGACTTGAGACTTTCAGGCTCCAGTCTTGCATATGGAGACCTGACACTCTCATTCTACATAAAGCACAAGGAGAAATTTCTCTGATCTTTACTTTGAGAACCTGGTAGGACTCTTGGGAGTAAAACCAACAAAGGCTGGACTATCCTGGCATTTTTAACTCTCAAGCCTGGCCACGCTGTGCTTCCAGCAATACTTGATTGCAGTGTAGGTTTTCCTATTCTACCAATAGTTTCTGCTAGTCAGTTTCTGCTCATTGTTTTTATTCTCTGTATCTTCCTGTCTGTTTTCAATTTAAGGGGCAGCAGTTTGCCCTGTGACCTCACTTCTCTCACAGATCTAGGAAATTATTGATTTTCAGCTTGTTTACTGTTTTTCTTGTTGTGTGGATGGGAGTGATGACCTCCAAGCTCCTTACATGCCAGACCAGAAACTGGAAATCTGATAAATATATTATGGTAATATTTTAAAAACTAAAAATTTGTGCAAAAATTAATGATGAACAAAATATCAAAGTTTTAAATTATATTGGGATCGGATTGTGCTTGGAGTCGACAAGGGGGCTCATTCCAGCCTGCCCTCTCCCTGCGGGCCTTGGAGTAGCCTTCCACGCGGAGCAGAGGGCGACTTGGCTGTGACCCCGACCCAGCTAGAGGCACACAAGCGACCTCATCAAGCAGCTCTGTGACACCACAGCCAGGTAAATCCACAAAGATGGGAAAAAACCAGCATAAAAAAGGTGAAACCACCAAAGACCAGAACACCTCTTCTCCTTCAAGGGTTCACAACTCCTCAATAACACAGGATCACAACTTGACCAAGAAGGAGTGTGAAGAATTGATGGAAACAGGATTCAGAAGGTGGATAATAACAAACTTCTCAGACCTAAAGGAACACATTCTAACTCAATGCAAAGAACCAAAAACCTTGAAAAAAGGTTAGACAAAATGCTAACTAGAATAATCAACTTAGAGAAGAACATAAACGACTTGATGGAGTTGAAGAACACAGCACGAGAACTACGTGAAGCAAACACAAGTTTTAATAGCCAAATCGATCAAGCAGAAGAAAGGATATCAGAGATTGAAGATCAACTCAATGAAATAGAAAGAGAAGGCAATATAAGAGAAAAAAGAGTGAAAAGAAACAAACAAAGCCTCCAAGAAATATGGGATTATGTGAAAAAACCCAATCTATGGTTGATCGGTGTACCTGAGTATGACAGGGAGAATGAATCCAAGCTGGGAAACACACTGCAAGATATTATCCAGGAGAACTTCCCAAGCCTAGCAAGGCAGTCCAAATTTCAAATTCAAGAAATACAGAGAACTCCACAAAGATATTCCTCAAGAAGAGCAACCCCAAGGCACATAATCGTCGAGATTCACCAGGGTCGAAATGAAGGAAAAAATGTTAAGGGCAGCAGAGAGAAAGGTCAGGTCACCCACAGAGGGAAGCCAATCAGACTCACAGCAGATCTCTTGGCAGAAACTCTACAAGCCAAGAAGAGAGTGGGGGCCAATATTCAACATCCTTAAAGAAAAGAACTTTCAACCCAGAATCTCATATCCAGCCAAAGTAAGCTTCATAAGTGAAGGAGAAATAAAATCCTTTACGGACAAGCAATTATTGAGAGATTTTGTCACCACCAGACCTGCCCTACAAGAGCTCCTGAAAGAAACACTAATCATGGAAAGGAACAAGTACCAGTCACTGCAAAAGCAAACCAGTTGGCAAAGACCAAAAATGCAATGAAGAAAATGAGTCAACTAATGAGAAAGAAAACCAGCCAGTAACAAAATGGCAGGATCAAATTCACACATAACAATATTAACATTGAATGTAAATGGCCTAAACGCCCCAATCAAAAGACACAGACTGGCAAAAAAATTTTTGCAATCTACCCATCTGACAAAGGGCTAATATCCAGAATCTACAAAGAACTAAAACAGATATACAAGAAAAAAACAAACAACCCCATTCAAAAGTGGGTGAAGGATATGAATAGACACTTTTTTTTTTGAGACGGAGTCTCACTCTGTCACCAGGCACCAGGCTGGAGTGCAGTGACGCAACCTTGGCTCACTGCAACCTCCACCTCAGGGTTCAAGCAATTCTCCTGCCTCAGCCTCCCCAGCAGCTGGGACTACAGGTGCGTGCCACCACGCCACAACTAATTTTTTTGTGTTTTTAGTAGAGATGGGGTTTCACCATGTTGGCCAGGATGGTCTCGATCTCTTGACCTCATGATCCACCCACCTCGGCCTCCCAAAGTGCTGGGATTACAGGCGTGAGCCACCGCACCCGACCGAACAGACACTTTTTAAAAGAGGACATATATGAGGCCAACAAACATATGAAAAAAATGCTCATCATCACTGGTCATTAGAGAAATGCAAATCAAAACCACACTGAGATATCATCTCACACCAGTTAGAATGATGATCATTAAAAAATCGGGAGACAACAGATGCTGGAGAGGATGTGGAGAAATAGGAACACTCTCACACAGTTGGTGGGGAGTGTAAATTAGTTCAACCATTGTGGAAGACAGTGTGGTGATTTCTCAGGGAGCTAGAAATTGAAATTCCATTTGACCCAGCAATCCCACTATTGGGTATATACCCAAAGAACTATAAATCATTCTACTATAAAGACACATGCACATGTATGTTCATTGCAGCCCTGTGTACAATAGCAAAGACCTGGAACCAACCCAAATGCCCATCAATGATAGACTGGACAAAGAAAATGTGGTACATGTACACCATGGAATACTATGCAGCCATAAAAAACGATGAGTTCGTGTCCTTTATAGGGACTTGGATGAATCTGGAAACCATCATTCTCAGCAAACTGACCCAAGAACAGAAAGCCAAGCCCCGTATGTTCTCACTCATAGGTGGGTGTTGAACAATGAGAACACGTGGACTCGGGGAGAGGAGCATCACACACAGGGACAGTTGGTGGGGGTAGGGGAGAGACAATGGGGGGGTGGGGGAGAGATAACATGGGGAGAAATGCCAGATAAAGTATGTACCTAAAGTAAAATAAATAAATAAATAAATAAAAATAAAAATTATATTGGCATCTAACAGTGACTTGCACAAGTGAAACTGCCTCACTGGTAAATCATATCCTGGCACTGATTTTCATAACACTTTATTTATAAACAACAAATATCCTGTCAGCTATAGTTTGTCCACTTCATTTTTATATAAGCTGTTACATTAAAATACTATTTGTCTTCATTACTGGGTCTCTTTCTGCATCCGCAGGTGAGTCTGCCTTATCTCATTCTGGACCTGCTCCTCTGATTCCATTTCATGCAAAAGTCAGCCCTACAATGGCTCCATGGCCCTTTATTTTTGTTGACTTATTTTTATTATTATATTTGAGATGGAGTCTTGCCCTGTGGCCCAGGCTGGAATGCAGTGGCGTGATCTCAGCTCACTGCAACTCCACCTCTTGGGTTCAAGCGATTCTCCTACCTCAGCCTCCTAACTGCGATTACAGGCACGCGCCACCATGCCTGGCTAATTTTTGTATCTTTAGTAGAGACAGGCTTTCGCCATGTTGGTCAGACTGGTGTCAAACTCCTGACCTCAGGTGATCCACCCACCTTGGCCTCCCAAAGTGCTGGGACTACAGGTGTGAGCCAACACGCCTGGCCCCATGGCCCTTTATGATTTGACCTCCATCTACTCTGTAACCTCACTTCCTCCTTCCCTCCATGCACTCCCTCTACCCCACTCACAGTCTCTGCCTTGCTATTTCTATTGCTGGGGCATGCCTGTCTTGCTCAGAGCTTTTACATCAGTGCTTGACACTTTGTGCCTGATCCATACCTATTCATTCTAATTAATTTAGTCAACAAATATTTATTGTGTGCTTACTTTTGTAAGGCATTCTTTTAGGCTCTGAGACAATATCGGTAAATGCAATAGGCAAAATCCAACTATCTCTGGAGCTTTCAATCTAGTGTGTTTTAGAAGGGGTGAGAGAGTCAGGAAGTAATCGTAAGTGAAATAGAAATTATTACTGAGAAAATAATAGCATTGTGAAAAAAGGAAATAAGATAAGGGGGGATTAGGAATTTTTGGAGAATTGCAACTTTAAATAGGTAGATAAAAGTAAGCCTATCTGAGAAGGTGACCTGGCAAAGGCTGAGAGGGAGATGAAGGTGTGATTCAGGGGATATGAGGATCATGGGAGGTCAGGGAGCTTTGCAGGCAGAGGTTGGAATGCCTTGAGGTGGGAGGGAGCCTGAGATGTTTGTTTAAGAAAAAGCAAGGAGGCCCATATCACTAGATGGTACCTATATGAGGCTGGGAGGACGGGTAGATAGTAGAAAGTGATGTCAGAGAGGACAGGCAGGAGGGGTACAGGTTAGTTGAGACATGTAGGCTATTGAAAATAAACTTTATTGAAATATAGTGCACACACCCAAAAGACCATGTATCATACATGGTCAGTTTAATACATTTTCACAAAACAACCAAACTCATTGAACAAGCGTTCAGATAAAGAGAATATTACCAGGAGCCTACTTTTGGTTCCCTTTAGGCACTGGTACCTTTCCCTCAGTAGCTCATATCCTTACTTTTAACCACAGCATAGCGGGGAGCGGTGGCTCACGCCTGTAATGAATCCCAGCACTTTGGGAGGCTGAGGCAAGTGGATCACTTGAGGTCAGAAGTTTGAGACCATCTTGGCCAACATGATGAAACCCCATCTCTACCAAAAATATAAAAATTAACCGGGTGTGGGGGCATACACCTGTAATCCCAGCTACTTGGGAGGCTGAGGCAGGAGAATCGCTGGAACCTGGGAGGCAGACGTTGCAGTGAGCAGAGATTGCGCCACTGCACTCAAGCCTGGCATACAGAGCAAAACACTGTCTCAAAAAAAGAAAAAAAAAATACAGATGGGATGTAGGTACCAGGTTTTTTTTTTTAATAGGCAAATAATTGAATAATATCAAAGAGAAAAGAGTGGTAGTCAATCAAAATAAAAAGTATGACTTTTCTCACATAGTAAAAGTATTATAATATCTGGATTTTTACAGATAATATAGAAAATGAAAAGAATTATGAAGCAGTGTAATAGCATTAATCACATGGTAAAATGCTATTGATATTTTGCCATATTTCTTGTTTATCTGTATGTGAGACCAATGTGTGTTAGGAAAACATGAGTAGGGTGAGGCTAATCTGTAGGGTGATGGTATCTTGGGATAGGGTGCTGGCTGTGCAGATGGAGAGAACTGGTAAGATTCAGTACATTTTGGAGACAGAGTGCATGGTGTTTATTGCTGTATTGGTTATGCAGTGAAAGAAAAGGTAAGAGTCAAGGATGACTCCAAAGGTGACCCAAAGCTTCAACGTTCTGAGTAAATGAAAAATGGGAATTGCCTTTTACTAAAAGAGGGGAAACCTGGGAGAGGAGGAGATTTGTGTCAGAGGGATTGAAGTCGCACTGTAGACACATAGTTTTATTTGCTGGGTAAAATCCAAGTGGAGATATTCAGCGGATATTTGAGTATGCAAGTTTGAAATTCAAGGGTGAGGAGTGAGAGGTACAAATATGGCAGTTGTCAGTTCATTGGTAGTGTCCCATTACCTGGCACAGCCCCCAATGGCATGGTAGGTCCTTTCTAACTATTTGCTGTGCAAACCAACATTTTGGGAACTTTTTCTGATACCACAGAATCAGTTAAAAAGCAAAAACTCATTGTGTTAGATTTATGCTATTTATAAATAGTATTGCAAATATTTCCCTTGCTCTCTCTGTAATTCCGCAAAGATCATTTTAGTTGTTGGTTCGTTGAAAACTGGAAGAATTTAATCATTAGTGTCATCTAGAAAGGGGATTTAAGATCAACTTTGGGAGGGAAAATATGTAGACAAATATAAGTAACTCTGTTACTAAGTAATAAAATGAATAAAACTATTTCTGGGAAAATCCAAATGATCGGTGATTTCTCTGTTTATTGTGACACTGTTCACAATAGCAAAGACATGGAACCAACCCAAATGCCCATCAATGATAGACTTAAAGAAAATGTGGAACATATACACCATGGAATACTATGCAGCCATAAAAAGGATGAGTTCATGTTCTTTGCAGGGACATGGATGAAACTGGAAACCATCATTCTCAGCAAACTGACACAGAACAGAAAACCAAACACTGCACTTTCTGACTCATAAGTGGGTATTGAACAATGAGAAAACATGAACACAGGAAGGGGAACATCACACACCGGGGCCTGGGGGTTAGGGGGCTAGGGAAGAACAGCAGGGGGTGGAGGAATTAGGGAGGGATAGCATTAGGAGAAATACCTAATGTAGATGATGGGGAGATGGATGCAGCAAGCCACCACCAGGGCACGTGTATACCTATGTAACGAACCTGCACAATCTGCACGTGTACCCCAGAACTTAAAGTATAATTTAAAAAAAAAAGTAGAAGAAAAGGAGGGGTCAAGATGGCAGACTAGAAGCAGCTCATGTGTGCCTCTCTCACAGAGAGGAAACAAAAGTGCTAGTGAATACTGACCCTACCAGCTGATCATCAAACAAACCACGTTGGGATCCACCAAGGCAGCAAGCAGACGAAGAGGGCAGAAAGGACTGAAGCTGGGCAGGTGCCATCTGGGAGCAATGTGGAATGAGGAGAAGCTCACTGGAAAGAGTGAGTGAGAGCACCCCAGGGAATTCACACCCTCCACAGGGCCCCGTGCAAGCCTGGGAATGGGAAAATCCCTCTGGCACCTGCCTCATATGCTCCCCAACCTTGATTCTAAACTGAGGCAGTGAGCTAGCCACCTGGAGTTTTTGCAGAGGCAACTGTCAAGTTCATGGGGACCTCTGTAAACTCTGGACCCCAGGACAAACCAGCACCAGTGTTATAGCCCCAGCAGAGGCTGCAGATGTGGTGCTTGGGAGCAGTAAGATTACTCCACCCTGCCTTGCCAGACAAGGCTGGGTGCCAGCTTCAGCAATCCTGCTTCTACCTGAACTCAGCAGGCAGCTGCAGCTTCCTGTTACCCCAGGAGACACTCTGATGGCAGGGTGTGCAACTCCACCCACCCCTGTTGCTGATAACCAGGCAGGCAATGCCTGCTAGAGTTTCCAGTCCAGTGGTCCTACCTCTGTCTGAGCTCAGTCAACAGGTGCAGTCTCCTGTTGTCCTGGGAAACACCTGGACCGTAGGGTGGACAACTCTATCCGCCCCCACTGCTTGTAGCCAGATGGCCACACGCGCTACAGCTTCCAGCCTAGTGGTCCTGCTTCTGCCTGAATTTTGCCAGTGAGTGCAGCCTCCTGTTTCCTGTTGTCTCGGGAAATATACTGATGGCAGGACTCCACCCACCCCTGCCCTCTTATCTCCAGGCAGGCCACACCTGCTAGAGCTTCCAGCCCAGCAGTTCGGCTTCTGGAAGTCTCTCAGTGATCCAAAAGCCCTCATTTGGTGGATCACTGAGATGTGAGATGCCCAGATTCGCAGGCTGATGGAGTGGGCTGTGCCTCCTTCTGCAGGGTGACTCAGCAAAGACATGGCCTGTCTGCCAGTGGTGGCTCCTGCTTAAGGGAGCCTCGTGGACCAGACATCCAACAAAAGAAACACTGGCATGCAGCCAGTATATGAGGGGCACCTCCAAGGCCCAGTAGCAGACAAGGTGAGGGAGTCATCTCTCTCCCCTGCCACCACAGAGCACTACTGTTAAATGTGTCCAAACACAAAAGAACCATGCAGCAGAGTAAGAGCCTATCTGCTGGCTAACACTCAAGTGTCACCTACTGGATTGCAGTCCAAAATGCAACACCAAAATATTTTGCCAGTTACAGCACCTGTGAAATATAAGGCAAAGGCTATGGCCAGTGCCCTGCGGAAGCCAATGCATGTGTACCCCTCTGTGCTGTTGCAGCTGCTGGTGCGCACAAGTGAGCATGGACCCTGCTGACACTGGCCCAGTGGAGCTCTTTGCCCAGCAGCCCCAATGGAGTGTTTGTGGCCAGCAAACTGGAAACACCTTGGCCCATCCAGTGCCAGAGGTTTCTAATCTGAATGGGCCAAAGTCAGGGACCTGGTACCAGTCCCCCAGAGCTAGAGCACACAGCCCAGGAGTGCTGAGCTGAGCCTCAGTCTTCTGAAATCTTCTAGAATTGAATTCAGTTGGCTGAACCCATCTTATACCACAATCAAACTCCCAAGGGCCTCAAAGAAGATAAAAGCGCACAATTCCACCCAAAGGACAGCAACATCAAATATTAAAGGGACAAGAGCCCACACAGATGAAAAAGAACAAGCACAAGAACTCTGGCACCTCAAGAAACCAGAGTGTCTTTTAACCTCCAAATGACCACACTGGTGTCCTAGCATGTCTAGGTCTGCAGTGGCTGAAATGTCAGACATAGATTCCAGAATATAGATAGGAATGAAGATCACTGAGATTCAGGAGAAAGTCAAAACCCAATCCAAGGAATCTAAGGAACACAACAAAACAATAGAGGAACCAAAAGACAAAATAGTCATTTTAAGAAAAAACCAAATTGACATGATAGACCTGAAAAACTTACTACCAGAATTTCATAATGCAATTGCAAGTATTAGCAGAAAAGACCGAATGGGGGAAAGAATCTCAGAGCTTAAAGACTGGTACTCCAAATTATGTAAATCAGAGAAAAAAGAAAAAAAAGAATGAACGGCCAGGTGTGGTGGGATCACGCCTGTAATCCCAACACTTTGGGAGGCCAAGGTGAGTGGATCACAAGGTCAGGAGTTCGAGACAAGCCTGGTCAACATGGCGAAACACCATTACTACTAAAAATACAAAAATTGGCCAGGTGTGGTGGCACACGCCTGTAATCCCAGCTACTCAGAAGGCTGAGGCAGGAGAATCACTTGAACCTGGGAGGCAGAGGTTTAAGCCAACAGTGATCAAAAAAACAAAACAAAACAAAACAAAAACAAAACAAAGAAGGGCATTACATCAGTGTTTAACTCAACAGGGGAGACTTAACTATCCTAACCATATGTGCACCCAACACAGGAGCACCCAGATTCATAATACAAGTTCTTAGAGACCTATAAGGAGATTAGATAACCACATGATAATAGCGGGAGACTTTAACACCCCACTGACAATATTAGACAGATTATTGAGATAGAAAATTAACAAAGATATTTGGGACCTGAACTCAACGTTTGACCAGATGGACCAACAGACATCCACAGAACTCTCCAATCCAAAGCAACAGAATGTACATTCTTCTCATCTGTACATGGCCCATACTCTAAAATCGACCACATAATCCAGTATAAAACAATTCTCAGCAAATTTAAGAAAAATGGAAATTACACCAACCATACTCTCAGACCACAGTGCAATAAAAATAGAAAGCAACACAAGGAAGATTGCTTAAAACTATACAATTACATGGAAATTAAACAACCTGCTCCTGAATGACTTCTGGGTAAACAATGAAAGTAAGGCAGAAATCAAGAAATTATTTGAAAGTAATGAGAACAGAGATACAACATGCTAGAATCTCTGGGACACAGTTAAAGCAGTATTTTAATTTTTTAAGGCAGAGTCTCCCTCTGTCACTCAGGAGTACAATGGTGTGATCACAGCTCACTGCAGCCTCAACCTCCCCAGCTCAAGTAATCCTCCTGAGTAGTTGGGACTACAGGCATGTGCCACCATGCTCAGCTAATTTTTTTTTTTTTTTTTTAAGAGACAAGTTCTCACTGTGTTGTCCAGGCTGGTCTTGAGCTCCTGAACTCAAGAGATCCTCCCACTTCAGACTCTGAAAGTGCTGGGATAACAGGCATGAGTCATTGTACTCAGCCTTAAAGCAGTAATAAGAGGAAAGTTTATAGTGCTAAATACCCACATCAAAAAATTTAAAAGATCTCAAATTGACCGCCTAATATTACACCTAGAGACCTAGAGAAACTAGAAAAACAAGAACAAACAAACCCCAAACCTAGCAGAAAACAAGAAATAGCCAAAATCAGAGCTAAACTGAGTGTTCTTTCCTCAATGTACGTTCATGGCACTTTTGTTGAAAATGAGTTCACTATGGATGCAAGGATTTATTTTTGCATTCTCTATTCTGTTACATTGGTTTATATGTGTATTTTTATGCCAGTCTCATTCTGTTTTGGTTACTATAACTCAGTAGTATAATTTGAAGTCAGGCAACATGATTCTTCCAGTTTTACTTATTTATTTTTGGTTCAGGGTGGCTTTGCTATTCTGGGTCTTTTGTGGTTCCATATGATTTTAGAATTATTTTTTCTATTTCTATGAAGAATAGCATTGGTATTTTGATGGGGATTGCATTGAATCTGTAGATTGCTTTGGGTAGTATAGATATTTTAATAATATGGATTATCCTAATCTAGAACACAAAATGTCATTCCATTTTTTGTGTGTGTTTCCTTTACAATTTCTTGCATCAGTGTTTTATAGTTTTCATTGTAGAGATCATTTTACTTCTTTGGTTGAGTTTATCCCTAGGCATTTTGTTATATTTGTTGCTATTGTGAAGGGGTTACTTTCTTCATTTCTTTTTCAGAGTGTTCTCTATTGACACATAGAAATGCTACTGATTTTTGTATGTTAGTTTTGTGTCCTACAACTTTAATGAATTTATTAGTTCTAATATATTTTTTTTGTGTGGAGTCTTTAGATTTTTCCAAATATGAAATCATATCATCTGCAAATAAGGATAATTTGACTTCTTCTCCAATTTGGATGTCTTTTATTTCTTTCTCTGATATTCCAAAACTGGAAGTCCTAACTAGAGACTTCCAGTACTATGTTGAATAACAGTGGTGAAAGTGGACATCCTTGTCATTTTCCAGATCCTAGAGGAAAGGCTTCTGGTTTTTCACTGTACAGTATGATACTAGCTGTGGGTCTGTGGTATATGCCTTTTATTGTGTTAAGGTATGTTCCCTCTAGACCCAGTTTTTTGAGAATTTTTATTGTAAAGGGATATTAAATTTTATTAAATGATTTTTCAGTATTACTTGACATCCTATGGTTTTTGTTCTTCATTCTGTTAATATAATGTATCACATTAATCGATTTACATATGTTGAACCATCCTTGTATTCCTGGGATGAATCCCACTTGATCATGATGCATAATTTTTTTAAATGTGTTGTTGAATTTGGGTTGCTGTGATTGTGTTGAGAATTTTTGCATCGATGTTCATCAGAGATATTGGCCTGTAGTTTCCTTTTTTTTTTTGTATAGTCTTTGTCTGGTTTTGATATCAGGGCAATACTGGCCTTGTAGCATACATTTTGGCAGAATTCTCTCCTCCTCTTTATTTATTTATTTTTTTGGAGTAGTTTGAGTGGGATTGATATTACTTCTTTAAATGTTTGGTAGAATTCAGCAGTGAAGCCACTGGGTCCTAGGCTTTTAATGTGAAACTTTTTATTATGGTTTCTAGTCTTTTTATTTGGTATTGATCTATTCAGGTTTTGAGTTTCTTCATGGTTGAATTTGGTAGCTTGTATGTATCTAGGAATTTATCCATTCTTCTACGTTTTCCTATTTATTGGCATATGGTTGTCCATAGTCTCTAATGATCTTTTGAATTCCTGTTGTATCTGTATTTCTGAATACTGGTTGTAATGTCTCCTTTTTCATCTCTGATTTTATTTATTTGGGTCTTCTCTCTTTTCTTAGTCAGTCTGGTTAAATGCTTGTTGCTTTTGTTTATTTCTTTAGAAAACCAACATTTCATTTTATCTTTTGTATTTTTAAATTTCAATTTTATTTATTTCTGCTCTGTTCCTTATTATTTCTTTTTCTACAAATTTTAGGTTTGGTTGCTCTTGCTTTTCTTGTTCTTAAGATCCATCCTTAGGGTGTCTATTTGAAGTTTTTCCACTTTTGTGATGTAGGCGCTTACTGCCATAAACTTTTCTCTTATTACTGCTTTTGCCATATCCACATGTTTTGGTGTGTGTTTCCATTTTCATGTTTCAAGGAATTTTTAATGTTTCTTCTTAATTTCTTCAATGACCCATTGGTCATACAGGTCATATTGTTTAATTTCCATGTGTTTGTACAGTTTTCAAAGTTCCTCTTGTTATTGATTTTTAGTTTTATTTCTTTTTGTCAGATAAGATACTTAATATAATTTTCATTTTTTTTGAAATTTTTATGACTTATTTTGTGGTCTAACACATGGTGTATCCTTGAGAATAATCCATGTTGTGAGGAAAAGAATATGTATTCTGTAGCCATTTGATGAGTTATTCTGTAAATATCTGTTAGGTCCATTTGGTCTATAGCTCAGATTAAGTCTGATGTTTCTTTGTTGATTTTCTTTCTGAATGATCTGCCCAATGCTGAAAGTGGAATGTTAAAGTCTCCAACTATTATTCCATTGCATTGGGGTCTATCTCTCTCTTTAGCTCTAATAATATTTGCTTTATATATTTCAGTGCTCCAGGGATGGGTGCAGGTATATTTACAATTGGTACGTCCTCTGGCTGAATCAATTCCTAATCATTATGTAATGACCTTGTCTCTTTTTATAGTTTTTATCTTGAACTTTATTTTATCTATATAAATATAGCTACTCCTATCCTTTTCAATTTGCATGGAATTCTATTTGCATGGAGTATCTTTTTCCATCCCTTTATTTTTATCTATGTGCATCTTTATAGGTGAAGTGTGAACCAGCCTCCCTGGTTTAAGCGGTTCTCCTGCCTCAGCCTCCCGAGTAGCTGGGACTACAGGCGCACATCACCATGCCCAGCTAATTTTTGTATTTTTAGTAGAGATGGGGTTTCACTATGTTGGCCAGACTGGTCTTGAAGTCCTGACCTCATGATCCACCTGAGTTGGCCTCCCAAAGTGCTGAGATTACAGGCATGAGCCACCATGCCCAGCCCCCTCAGATGATTTCTTATTGCTTGTTAACGTCCTTTCTTTTTCAGATTGAAGAACTCCCTTTAGCATTTCCTGTAGGACAAGTCTGGTGTTGATAAAATCCCTAAGATTTTGTTTGTCTGGGAAAGTCTTTATTTCTCCTTCATGTTCGAAGGATATTTTCACTGAATGTAAGATTCTAGAGTGAAAGTTTTTCCTTCAGCACTTTAAATATATAATGCCACTCTCTCTTGGCCTGGAAGGTTTCCACTGAGAAATCTACTGCCAGATGTATTAGAGCTCCTTTTTATGTTATCTTTTTCTTATATCTTGCTGCTTTTAGGATGCTTTCTTTATCTTTGACATTTGGAAGTCTGATTATTAAATATCTTGAGATAGTCTTATTTGGGTTAAATCTGCTTGGTGTTCTATGACTTTCTTATACTTGAATATTGATCTCTTTCTCTAGGTTTGGGAATTTATCTGTTATTATCTCCTTGAATGAATTTTCTACTCTGATCTTCCTCTCTACCTCCACTTAAAGGCCAATAACAGATTTGCCTTTTCAAAGCTTATTTTATAAAATTCATTATTTTTATTCTTTTTTTCTTTTGACTCTTCTGTGTATTTTCAAATATCGTGTCTTCAAGCTGACTAAATTTTTCAGCTCCAGAATCTCTGGTTGATTTTTAAAAATTACTTCAGTCTTTTTGTTAAATGTATCTAACAGGATTCTGCATTCCTTCTCTGTATTATCTTGAATTTCATTTTCTTTCTTTTTTTTTTTTCTTTTGAGAAGGAGTCTCGCTCTGTCATCCAGGCTGGAGTGCAATGGCACAGTCTTGGCTCACTGCAACCTCTGTCTCCCAGGTTCAAGTGATTCTCCTGCCTCAACCTCCTGAGTAGCTGAGATTACAGGCATCCACCACCACACTTGGCTGATTTTGTATTTTTAGTAAAGATGGGGTTTCATCATGTTGGCCAGGCTGATCTCAAACTCCTGACCTTGTGATCCACTGACCTCAACCTCCCAACGTGCTGGGATTACAGGCGCGAACCATAGCGCCCAGCCTGAGATTTCTTAAAACAATTATTTTGAATTCTCTGTGTGAACGGTCACATATCTCTGTAACTCTGGAGTTGGTCACTAATGCCTTGTTTAGTTTGTTTGGTGAGGTCATGTTTTTCCTGGTGGCCTTGATGCTTATGGTTATTTGTCAGCGTCTGGGCATTAAAGAGGTATTTATTCTAATTTTTTCAGTCTGGACTGGTTTGTACTTGTTCTTCTTGAGAAGCCTTTTTAAGTATTCAAAGGGAATTGAGTGTTGTAATCGAAGTCTTTGGTCATTGAAGCCAAATACTCAATAGAGGGAACCCCAAGCTCAGTAATTCTGTGACTCTTGTGGACTCATAAAGGTACCTCCTTAGTGGTCTTGGGTAAAATCTGAGAGAATTCCCTGGATTACCAGAGTCTCTTGTTCTCTTTCCAGGTTTTCTCTCTGTTTTTCCCAAACAGACGGAATCTCTCTATCCATGCTGAGGTACCTGGAGTTGAGGAAGGGGTGACACAAGCACTCCCATGGCCATCACTGCTGGGATTGTACTGGGTCCCACCTAAGGCCTCTGGTGACAATTTCCTGGCTACCACTGATGTTTACTCAATGCCCAAGAGCTCTGTAGTCAGCAGGGGATGAATCCTGGCCAGGACTGAATTGGACTGAATTTTTCTCTTCAGTGCAGCAGTTTCCTGTCTGTCTCAGGGTGAGTCTACAAATGCCATCCCAGAGCTAGGGCCGGAGATTGGGGGATTTTATGAATCTGCTTGGTGCTTTATTTCACCGAGACTGAGCTGATACCCAAGTTAAGTTACAAGACAAAGTCCTTTTTACTTTTCCCTCTCCTTCCCTCAAGCAGAAGGAGTCCCTCCCTGTGGCCACCACAGCTGGGCATGCGCTGGGTTGCACGCGAAACCAGCGATGTACTGGGTCTCATTCAAAACCCGTGGTACTTACTGCCTGGCTACCACTGAGGTTTCTTCAGCACCCAAGGGCTCTTTAGTTAGCAGGGGGTAAATTCTGCAAGGACTGGGTCCTTTCCTTGAGGACAGTGGGTTCCCTTCTGGCCAGGATGAGTCTAGAAATTTCATCTGGGAGCTATGGCCTAGAACTGGGGCTTCAGAACTCTGCTTGGTGCTTTATTTTACTGTGGCTGAGCTGGTATTCAAGTTGCAAGACAAAGTCCTCTTTACTCTTTTTCTCCCAGAGCTGTGAGCTGCACTGCCTGGAGTTGGGGGAGGAGTGATGCAAGCACTGCCTTGGCCTCTCCAGCCGATGTCTCACTGGGTCACATACACCTCAAGCAAGTCCACTGGCTCTGAGCCCAGCATCATAGGGACTTACCGAGGAATTTCAGTCCTTGTGGCCTAGACTGCCTCTCAAGTTTATTTAGGACCCCAGAGTATTTTATCTCATGGAGGCAGGTCTATCCAGAACCTAGTGGGTCTTTCCAGGTTCTGACCCCTGGAATGGACAATTCTCCTTTGGCTAGGGCTGGTCTAAATGCTCCCTTTGTGAGTGCTGGCCAAACTGCGTCCTGTGTTGCTTTATGCTGTGACAGCATTCCAATGCAAAGTTCCATAATCACTTTGCTCTCCCTCTCCCAAGTACGTAGATTCTCTCTCCACATACCAACTGACGCTGCCAGTGAATGGGGGTAGTGTGGTGTAGGCAATTCAAGACTGTCTTTCCTACCCTCTTCACTGCCTCTGTCCTTGATGTGATATTAAAACCATGTACTATGATTGCTCACCTGATTTTTGGTTCTTATGAAGGCATTTGTGCATTGTGTGTGTGTGTGTGTGTGTGTGTGTGTGTAGTTGTCCAGTCTGGTGTTCCTGCAGGGCATGGGGTATGATCACTGGAGGGCTCTGTTTGGCAATCTTGCTCTACTTCCTGATCCAATTTTTTAAATCAATGTTTTATTGTTTTTCAGTGTATAGATCATCAAGCTACTTGGCTAAATTTATTCCTACTTTATTTTTAATTTTTTTATCTTCTGGTTTAAGTTCTCATGGTATTTTTAGATATTTTAATATTTTGATGCTATTTAAATAAGATTGTTTTCTTAATTTTTGTTTCTGATGGTTTGTTGATAGTATTTAAAATGCAACCTATTTCCATGTTGGTTTTGTATCCTGCAACTTTACTGAATTTATTTATTCTAACAGTTTTTTGGTGGAGTCTTTAGGGTTTTCTAAATATATAAAATAATGTAATCTGCAGACAGATAATTTTACTTCTTTCTTTCTTTCTGATTTGGGTGCCTTTTATTTCTTTTTATTGCCTAACTGATCTGGCTAGGATTTCCAGTATTTTGATGAATAGAAGTAACAGGAATGTATATCCTTGTCTTGTTTCTAATCTTCAAGGAAAACATTTTAGAATTTCACCATTGAGTATGATGTTACCTGCAGATCTGTCATATATGGCCTTTATTTTATAAGGTACATTCATTCTATACTGTTTTTTTTCTGCTGCCCAGGCTGGAGTACAGTGGCATGATCTTGGCTCACTGCAGCCCCAACCTCAAAGGCAAAAGTGATCCTCCCACCTCAGCCTTCCAAGTAGCTGAGCATGTGCCAACACAGGCATGCGCCACCACACCTGGCTCATTTTTGTAATTTTTTTAGAGATGGGGGTTTCATAATGTTGCCCATGCTGGTCTTGAACTCCTGAACTCAAGTGATCCACCCATCTTGGCCTCCCAAAGTGCTAGGATTACAGGCATGGGCCACTGCACCCAGCCTATACCTAATTTGTTATGAAAAGAACAAATTTATCTTTTATGATGAAAGAATGTTGAATTTTGTCAAATACTTTTTCTGCATCTATTGAGATGATACGGATTTTTCCTTCATTCTGTTGTTGTGATGTATTACATTTACTGATTTGCATATGTTGAACTATCTGGCACCCCTATGATAGGACCCATAGATTATAGGAAACAGCATTGCATCTTGGACAGATGGTAACTAATCTACTGAAACTACAAATTATGGCAAAGCTGTATCATCCGATAAAAACCAAAAGGCAAAAAAAAAAGGGACATCCTTCCTTTCATTTTAAAGGAAAGGTAAACAGACTGCAAGTGGTTAGGCTCACCTGTTCTTGAGTGCTACTGTCAGGGTAAGTTGAGAAATTCTTGAGCTCAGAAAAGGATTGTGCTGCTTAACCAGCTGGGAGAAGGATGGTGCTGGAGAACAGGCTAAATGAAAGATGTGAGGTATCAGGCAAGATCTCTTTACTGAAAAATAAAGCTTTCCACAAAATTGAAGATAATGAAAGAAGAGAGAAAGAAAGGTGGAAAAGAAAGAAGAAAAAAAGAAGTAAATCCGAAGATACCGAGTACCAGCTTGGTTGGGGAGACCCCCACCTGGAGGCGCTGAAGGTAATGAGAGGCAGACGCTCAGAACAGCAGTGTGGATCTGTCCTGGGGCCCGACAGCCTGAGAGCCTCAGGGGCTCACAGCATTCCAGGCTGAAGGCCCTGAGCAGATACTCATCCACCTAGTCAGTCTCTCTTAAACAGGTGATTCTTATTAATAAACAGGTGTTCTGTATTTACTCTAACTCAAAAATATACCAAGTAGTCAGCTGTTACCTGCCTACCACTAACTGCAAACTAAAAGGTATTCTCCACAAAGCAGCCATGGAGGCAGGGTAACTTAATGTTTTTCAACATGAAGACCTATTTCGTGTATAAATATAAAAAAACCTACAACTCCTTAGTAGATTGTGGATATCTGTGTTGTAAAGCAATGACTGGATGCAAACCACTACATTTAAATAATTCCAGCTGGCTAGAGGGCTCCAGATAATTAAAAATAATGTGGTGTGTACTTTCACCACAGATACCTGAAAAACTCAAGTTTTTAAATATTACCATGAG
Organism: Ateles fusciceps; assembly: GCA_036589455.1. Taxonomy (NCBI): domain Eukaryota; kingdom Metazoa; phylum Chordata; class Mammalia; order Primates; family Atelidae; genus Ateles; species Ateles fusciceps. The sequence continues at coordinate 4,014,105 of JAZHEH010000276.1, forward strand.
GACAAGAAAAACTAGCCAGGTTAATTTGGAAATGAGACTGATTACCTGTGAAACTAGATATACCAAATAGCTCACAATGTTGCTTTGTGCATGTGTGAGTACTCTGTGTGTTTGTGTGTGTTGTTGTTGTTTGTTGATGAGTACCAGAAAAGCTGCTTGCTTGAACTAAATGAAACATAAGTATTAATAAAAGTAATATCCTGTGCAACTCCAGGATTCTTCACAGCTAGTAGGTTGCTGTCTGACCTCAGGTTTCAGCTGGGGCTTTTTTGTGAGCAGAGCACCAATACAGTGCTATTGTTGGGAGGGATTTCACAGGGTAAAAAGACCTTCATTTGGGGTCAGGCACTAATTGCAGAGACTTTTGCTAAAGAAAAAGCCAGGATCTATGCTGACTTTGGCTCCAGAGGCTAAGTGGCCACGTTTTACTCCTATAGTTTCTTCCCCACTGTATTAGCCTGTTTTCATGCTGCTGATAAAGACATACCCAAAACTGGGAAGAAAAGAGGTTTAATTGGACTTACAGTTCCATGTGGCTGGGGAGGCCTCGGAATTACGGCAGGAGGCAAAAGGCACTTCTTACGTGACTGCCATCAAGGGAAAATGAGGAAGCAGCAAAAGTGGAAACCCCTAATAAACCCACAGGATCTCGTGAGACTTGTATACTATTACAAGAATAGCATGGGAAAGACTCGCCCCATGATTCAATTAACTCCCCCCTCAGTTCCTCCCACAACATGTGGATGCAATTCAACTTGAGATTTGGGTGGGGACACAGTCAAACCATATCACCCACTCTGAGGATGGTTGCTAGGCAGCACCCAATGACCCACGTCACTTGAACTAGAAGTGGCCTGCTAGTCCCATAACTTGGTCTTGAAGACTTCTTGTCCCCAGTTCTCAGAAGGGGGAGGTGGGAAAGCTTCATTACGCTCTTGTTGAATCCTTGGGGGTTTTTCCCTTTGAGTGCAGATGGCTTTACTGAGAAAAGCCCTTCTTTTTCAACCTGGACTTGGACTCTGGCAGCAGTGGCAGTGGTGGTGCCATCACTCTTCTGGCACCAGACCTCCTTCATCAGCTATTTTGTCACTCATCCTCTCAAACTCTGTGGTTTCCCAGAGCAGTGGGTGTGACTAAGTACCCAGGGCCTTCTGGGAGCATGCAGCTGTGTTTTTGCACAGGCTATCAGGTGATGGGATAGGATCCACTGTGCAAGCCTGGATCTCAAGGCTCCTTTGGGCTGGCTGGCCAGGACCACAAAACCAGCTAAACTCCAGCTTTCAGCACCATTTATTGCCTTTGGCAATTCCAGTTCCCCAGATCTTAAAGTTCCCATGCTCCTGGAGTCACTCTTGCCTTTCAGAACCAGTGGCCATCACTTTGATTCTTTTGCCAAAAGAGAAACTCTTATTCTTCTTAAGGCCACTGTACCCAGAACTCTTGCTTCACAAGGTGTAGCCCACCATTTCTGCCAAAGAAAAGACTCTTCTCCCCTTTCAGCCTTAGCTGTAGGCACATCTGTTTGTATACAAATGAGAACAGAAAGCTGTGATGAGGAGAGAGGTGAACGGATTCTTGAAGTAGATATAGACACGGAGAGATATACTTTATATACATTTAGAGGTAGGTGGAGAGGTATGTATATACCTATGTATTTTGTATATACCTTACAATTGGGCAATATCAGATTGTTTTCATGAACTAGAGAACTATGATCACATTACTCTTGGAAATATAGTCATGACTAGAAATACTAGACTGTCTCATCTCTGATGGCATGTAAGAAATATCTGGGGACACAGTTGAGAATAAAACAACTAATGGCATAGTTCCAGTGATGTCAAATAAATTTCTCCATTTAAGGGGAATCTGTGATGCTACTATTTGTGTATGTGTGTGTGTGTGTGTGTGTGTGTGTCTGTGACACACATACAGAGATTCTCATTTCATAGTTAACATAATCAGCACTATGAGGAAAAGTGTCCTCTACTTGGAGTAATCTGGCAGTAACAAATGAGTTTGGAATTTTCTGGCACTTGTGCTCCATATACACAAACCAAAGAAACCCCTTGACATAATGCATCAGAGTCATCCCGAGATGTTCACTGCAAGACACTGTGGTGTTATTCCAGACTGGCAACTTTGTAGGTGCAAGCTATGAACTAGAGCTAGGCATCCTGTCCTTGCTGTCATGCGTATATAAGAAAGGAGACAATGCAAAGACTAATGGAATTGTAAAAAGATGGGACAGAAGATATATTGATAAAATAACACAAAAAATTAACATTTTGTTTTCAAAGATATTTTTAATGTACCAGTGGAAACTTCCCTAGAGCTTGAAAATCCATCCTGTATCCTTGGAAGGTACAAAAATAGAAAAGAGAAGACACAAATGAAGGAAGAAAACCAAGAGGCTTAAACTTAATGTACAATTTATTTATAATAAAAAGGGAAGCTTCATGATATGCATGTTAATATTTATAAAAATGCTAACAAGGTGGGAAGATTAATATTCATAGACTTTGTTTAATGATTTCATGGAGGGTCTATTGTAACTTTTCCTGTGATTTTCTCTCTGTTTCAATGTTCAAAGGGAAAATCACACATGAAAACAGCTCAGTATTATGGATGGATATAAGCTCATTGAGTTAATCCTTGAGAGATGGAGAGTGAAGTAACTTCCAGTCCCCATTTGGAACTTTCAGAGCTAGGATAAAAACTTGTCGTGAACTCACAGGAGGAGAAAATCTAGTATCCTCCCATGTTCTACCCATTTGCCTGCTTTCAGGTTTGACTTTCGAACTTGCCAAAAGGGAAAAAAGTCTGGACATGTCCCCTTTTCACCTATTCTCATCATCTTGGTTTGGTTCCAGTTTGTACATGGTATGCAATTCCCAGGAAATGATGGATTCAGGGAAGTCATTTATAGCTTAGTTCCCATGCTTTCTCTAGGGGCAATATGGAGCTTGGAAACAATTATCTAGGTCATCAAGTGAGGATGAAAGTTATGTGCTATCCACAGGACTGAGTCAAAATGCTTCCTTTTTGTTTTAAAGTGGCTGACGCTTTTTGGCTTAGTTTTGCTCCCCAATTTATTGTGTTTCTTCTTCCCCACTCCTTTGCATTATACTAAATTTTCATCCAAGGAGAGGAGGCCTGAATTGGTGTGATAAGAATGATACCTTTCTCCTAAAGATGATGCCGTGGTGAGCTTTGCAGCATGTCAAACATAGTCTAAAGTTATTCCTCATTGAGAGGGGGTTTGGGTGGTGGAGGGTCATCCTCCTATGGATTCCAGGAAAAAGAAGAGATGAACAAAGGCGTAGAAAACCTATTTAACAAAATAATAGCTGAAAACTTAAGTCTTGCAAGAGATATAGACATTCAGGTACACGAAGGTCAAAGATTTCCAATTAGATTCAACCCAAAATGGTCAATTCCAAGGCACATTATATTCAATCTATTAAAAATCAAAGACAAAGAGGGAATCTAAAAACAGGAAGAGAAAAGCATAAAGTCACATGTAAGAGAATTCCCACAAATGAACAGGGAGTTTACAATTGATACTATAGAAACAGAAGAGATCATTAAAGACTATTGTGAGCAACTATGTGCCAACAAATTGGAAAACCCAATGGAAATGGAAAAATTCCTGGACACATACAACCAGCAAGATTAAACCAAGAAGTAATAGAAAATCTGAACAGACCAATTACGAGCCGCAAGACTTAATCAGTAATAAAAAGTATCCCATCAAAGAAAAGCCAAGAACCTGATGGCTTTACTGCTGAATTATGCCAAACATCTAAGAAAGAACTAATACCAATTCTTCTCAAACTTTTCCAGAAAATTGAAGTGGAGGGGAATTCTTTTATACTCATTCTATGAGGACAACATTACCCTGATACCAAAACATGACAAGGGCACAATAAAAAAATAAAACCATAGGCCAATATTTCTGATGAACAGAGATGTGAAAATCCTCAAAATAAATACTAGCAAACAGAATTCAACAACACATTAAAAACATCATTCACCATAATCAACTGGGATTTATCCCAGGGATGGTTCGACCAATGCAAATCAACGAACATGATACGTAACATTTACAGAATGATGGACAAAAACAATAAGACAGCCTCAATAGACACAGATAAAGCATTTGATAAAATTGAATATCCTCTCATAATAAAAATCTGCAATAAACTAGATATAAAAGAAACATACCTGAACACAATAAAGACCATGTATAACAAACCCACAGCTAGCATTATGCTGAGCAGGGAAAAGCTGAAGTATTTTCCTCTAGAAACTGGAACAAGACAAGGATGCCCACTCTCACCACTTTTATTCAATCCAGTATTGGATGATGTTCTAGTCAGGGCAACTAGATAATAGAGATAATTAAAGATCATCCAAACTGGAAAGGAGGAAGTCAAATTTTATGTTTTTGCAGATAACATGATCTTATAAATGGGAAAACCCATATAATTTACAAAAAACTCTTAGAACTGATAAATTCAATAAAGTTGTAGGATACAAAATTAGCACACAAAACCCAGCAGCATTTCCATATGCCAACAATGAGCTACTGAAAAAAGAAATCAAAAAAGCAATCCCATTTACAATAGCTACAAAATAAATAAAATACTTAGTAATAAATTTAAACAAGGAGATAAAAGATCTCTACAAGGCAAACTATAAAACACTAATGAAAGAAATTGAAGAGATCACAAAAAATGGAAATATATCCCATGTTCACAGTTTGAAAAAATTAATATTGTTAAAATGACCATATTACCAAAAATGATCTACGGATTCAATGTAGTTCCTATCAAAATATGAGATAATCTACACAGAAGTAGAAAAAAAAATCCTAAAATTTATATGGAAACATAGGAGACCTCAAATAAGCAATGAAATATGGAGCTAACAGAATGAAGCTGGAAGCATCATACTACCTGACTTCAAAATATACTACAAAGCTGTAGTAACCAAAACAGCATGGCACTGGCATAAAACCAGACACATAAACAAACAGAACAGAATAGAGAATCCAAAAATGAATTCATGCATTCTCAGCCAACTGACTTTTGACAAAGATTCCAAGAACACTCAATGGGGAAACAACAGTCTCTTCAACAAATGATGTTGGGAAAACGAAATGTTCACATGTAGAAGATTGAAATTACACCCTTATTTCATGCCATATACTAAAATCAACTGAAAATGAGTTAAAGAGTAAATATAAGACCTGAAAAAATTACTAGAAGAAAACAGGGGGGGAAACTCCATGACATTACTCTGGGCAATTATTTTTTGGATGTGACCCCAAAAGCAAGGGCAATAAAAGGAAAAATAGACAGATATGATTACCTCAAATTAAAAGCCTCTGTACAATAAAGAAAAACAAACATCAGAGTTAAAAGAACCTACAGAATTGGAGAAAATATTTGCAAGCTATACATCTGACAAAGGGTTACTATGTAAGGAACTCAAGCACTCCATAACCAGAAAATAAATAGCCTGATTTAAAATGTGCAAATGATCTGAACAGATATTTATCAAAAGAAGACATACAGAGGCCAAGAGGTATATGAAAAAATGCTCAACATCAGTAATTATTGAGGAAATGCAAATTAAAACTACTATATCACCTCACTCCTTTTAAAATGGCTACTATAAAAAAAGACAAAGTATAATAAGTGTTGTTGAGGATGTGGAGAAAATGAAAATATTCACAAACTATGCATCTGACAAAGGTCTAATATCCAGATTTTTTTTTTTAAATTGAGACAGAGCTCGCTCTTTTGCCCAGGCTGCTGTGCAGTGGCGTGATCTCAACTCACTGCAACGTCCACCTTCCAGTTTCAAGTGATTTTCTTGCCTCAGCCTCCCAAGTAGCTGCAATTACAGGTGCCCGCCACCATGCTTGGCTAATTTTTGTATTTTTAGTAGAGTCGGGGTTTCACTGTGTTGGCCAGACTGGTCTCAAACTCCTGACCTAGTGATCTGCCCGCCTCGGCCTCCTATAGGTGTAAGCCACCGTGCCCGGCTTAATATCCAGAATTTATAAGGAACTTAACAGGCAAAAAACAACCCCATTATAAAGTGGGCAAAGAACATGAGCAAACACTTTTCAAAAGAAGTATGGCCAAAAAACATATTTAAAAATGCTCAATATCACTAATCATCAGATAAATGCTAATAAGAACCATGAGATACCATCTTACACAAGTCAGAATGACTATTATGAAAAAGTAAAAACAAAAACCAAAAAAAACAGATGCTGGCAAGGCTGCAGAGAAAAGGGAATGCTTATACACTGTTGGTGGGAATGTAAATTAGTTCAGCCACTGTGAAAAGCTGTCTGGATATTTTTCAAAGAACTTAGAACAGAACTACCTTTTGACCCAGCAATCTCATTACTGGCTATATATCCAAAAGAAAATAAATTCCACCAAAAAGATACAAGCACTTATATATTCATTGCAGCACTATTCACAATAGCAAAGACATGAAATCAGCCTAGGTGCCTATCAACAGTGGATTGGATAAAGAAAATGTGGTACATATACATCGTGGAATACCACACAGCTATGAAAAAGAATAAAATCATGTTCTTTGCAGCCGAATGGATGGAACTGGAAGCTATTATCCTAAGAGCATTAATGTAGCAACAGAAAACCAAATACTGCATTTTCTCACCTGTAAGTGGGGAGCTAAACATTAGATACTCATGGACGTAAAGATGGCAACAATAGACACTGGGGAGGGGGAAAGTGTTGAAAAACTATTTTTGTGGGGCTTTTTTTTATTGTTTTTATTTCTTTGTTAAACTTCTAATTTTGTTTATGAATTGTTTTCCTGATATTTTTTTATTGTCTTTCTGTGTTCTCTTGTATCTTTTTAAGCTCCTTTAAGATGATTATCTTAAATTTTCTGTTGAGCAGTTTGTGAATCTTCATTTCTTTTGGTTTGGTTACCGGAGCTTTATTAGATTTATTTCATGGTGTCATGTTTGCCTGATTCTTTATGAACCTTGTATCCTTGCACTGGTGAATTTGCATTTGTAGAAGCAGTCAGATCAGAGATCCCAGGTATGTTGGCTGATGGGGTCAGCAGACAACCAGCTGTTGGTGACCACAGGTGGGCCTACTGCTGAAAGCAGTGGGTAGGTTTGCTGCTGTGATCCATGTGTATTTTTTCTTGCTGCACATGTCCACACATGGGAGGACCTGCCACTGGGGTCCACAGTTGAGCATCTGCAGGTGGGGTCTGCCTGCTATCAGTATCTGCAGGTATATTTGACTAATGGTTGTGGTTAGGGGGGTGCCGCAGTAGGGGTCTTCAGTGGGAAGGTTGACTTGGGGGTCTGTGGGTGAAGAGGATCACCACCCAGTCTGCTGGTGTGCATGGTCACTGCTGGTTTGCAGGAGGTGGAGCTGCTTTGAGTTCTGTTGAGTAGCCTTCTACTGGAGCCTTGGATGGACAGGCCTGTTACTAAGGGCATAGGGCCTCCTTTCAATGAGGCTTTTTGCAGTCTTAGATTCCCTCAAGGAGCTGGAATCTTTTACTTGGATCCCAAAGGTTTCATAGAGATATTATGTCCATGAATGGGTGTTAAATTGGTATTTCTGAGCAGGAAGGAAGACTGGGGATCTCTATGCTGCTATCTTGCTGGTGTCATGAGACTACAATGTTTTGAATAGTAAGGTTTTATCTTAAAATAGTTACCATATCATCCTTAGACTATCCATAGTCAATGTGAAGGAAAACATTCTAAAAGCAGCAAGAGAGAAGTGTCTAATCTACAAAGGAAAACCCAAGAGACTAACAATGGACTTCTTAGCAGAAACCTTACAAGCCAGAAGAGATTGGGGTCTTATGTTTAATCTTCTTAAATTAAGCAAAACCCTGCCAGTCAAGAATTTTGTATCCTGCTAAACTAAGCTGCATAAATGAAGGAGAAATAAAGTTTTTCCCATACAAACAAATGCAAAGGGAATTTGTCACCACTAGACCAGCCCTACAAGAAATGCTTAAAGTTCTAAACATGGAAATAAATGGACAATACTCCCCATCATAAAAGCATATTAAAGTGAAAAATTCATAGAATATATAAAGCAATTACACAATTGAGACTAAAAAGCAACTGGGTAACAATTATCATGACAGGAACAAAACATCACCTATCAATATTAACCTTGATAATAAATGGAGTAAATGTTCCACTTAAAAGATACGTATTGGTGCTGGGTGTGATGGCTTACACTTGTAATCTCAGCACTTTGGTAGGCTGAGGCAGGAGAATTACTTGAGACCAGGAGTTTGAGACCAGCCTGGGCAACCTAGCAAGACCCCATCTCTATAAAAAATTAAAAAGAAATATTAGCCAGGTGTGACGGTACTTACCTATAGTCCTACTACTTAGGAGGCTGAAGCAGGATAATCACTTGAGCCTAGGAGTTTGAAGCTGCAGTGAGCTATGAGTGCATTATGGCATTCCAGTCTGGGTGACAGAGTGAGACTGTCTCAAAAAAAAAAAAAAAAAAAGACAGAAAAGATATATAGATTATAAGATTGGATAAGAGTAGCAACAGCTGAGGGGTCCTAACTAGTCACTAGAGCAGTGCACAAGGCAAACACCGGGCTAAGATGGAAGGGAGAACAAGCTTGAACAAGGCAAGGCAGAGGTCTACTAAGGGAAATCCATTCCACAAAAGACAAGTGAGGCAGGGGCTCTCTGAGGCCTAGAGCAGCATGCAAAAGAGCAGCTTTTTCCAGGTGGCAGCTCCCTAGCTGCTGACCCCACAGGCTGCTGCCTCTGCAGCTGCTCCACCTGCCCCACCCCTGCCCAGGTATGCCAGCAGCTCCCAGCTCTTTCCCCATATCTGGGCAGTGCTGTTGAGATGAAGGAAGAGGAAGTAGACACAACAGGTCCTGGCTCTTAAGACCTGCAGTTATGAGTTGCTTTTGCAATCACTGTAGGTCATTGTGCAACTCACTGGTTTCTGGACTCCTGATTTCTGGACATCTATAAAATGAAGACACTGATGATGCCACTTAACTCACAGAGCTGCAGTGAGAAGAGTGCAGATGAGATCAAGGCCCGATAGTGGTCTGCAAACTATACTCATGGATGTGCATAGTGTTGTGAATATCAATGGCAGGTTTCTGGAACACAGGTGGGGATAGAGTGAGTGAGTCAATAAAGAAGAAAATTGCCCCACTTCTTGAAGGGAGTTTTTGGGGCTGGGCAGCTCAGAGTGCAGGGCAGGCATAAATAGTGAGTGCCTGCCAAGCAAAGGCTAGTTTGTTTGGAGCTCCTGAGGCCTAAGAAGAATAAACCTGTAAGTGTCTCTCTTCTTGCCTTTTTTAAAAAAAATTTCTTCACGTCTTGTAAATATTCCCCTGCCCACCTGGGCAGTTCAACCTACTGGTGTGGAGGAAGGGAAGGTCTGTGTAGCTGTTCTGGTCTAAGAGGCATGGACATGAGAGGTAGGGAGCCCAGGAGGTCTTATGGTGCTCTTCTGCCCCTTACTCAGTAGCCTCAGCCTGGGGAGGCGGGGGGGATTTGCTTTCTGAGCTGGGGGGGGTCACAGGGTGGAAGAGGGGGTGTGACACCATCTAGACCTCAGATGCCACTGTGTGGAAGCCTCAGGTGGAAAAATGCAATTCTAATTTCTCTCTAGGCTATTTTCTGCCCCGGATTTCTTCAGAAAGGACAGTGGAGGAGAAACAAACCCAGGCACTCACAGGCTGGGGTTCTAAACCCATCCTGGTGCCAACTGCCTGTGGAAAAGCAGGGCAAATTGCTTTCTCATAGCTTCAGGTCTTTACTGTAAAGAAATATACTTACTGGAGTAGGTCTCTGATTTTCCAACCCATATTCAGAGGAGACACTCTTTTCACTGAAAGCATACTCAAAGCTTAGCATAAACTGGGCACTGCAGGGGTTGAGGGGGGACCACCTCTGCTGCCCCAGCTAAGATGCCTCATCTGAATCCTGGGTCTGAAAACTGGGGTCTGCCCTCTCCAGGGGTCCTTCATGCCACAGTGGCTGGTGGTGCCTCTGTGCCATCTTGAGCTTGCAGACAGAATGCCTATTGCCTTTCATTCTTTCCCAGAATCAGGCACAGGGCCCCAGGGTTGAGGCAGCTGCAGGCCACAGAATAGTGCCCTTGCTCTGGCTGGGCTCATCATTGAGCCTCTGCCAGAACAGGTGCAACCAGGTAGCTGCTGCTGGCTGGGAGCTCACTTAGCTGTTTCCAGAGACTCCCAGGATACCCGAGGAAGTGATGAATTCAAAATTGAAAGAGACTAGTGAGAAATAGGGGTCGTCCACAGCCCAGAATCACCAGTAGTCAGAAAAGAAAGCACTCCTCTGGGCAGGAAGCCCCTCCCTTGCCACCACCCCACTTGGCCTGGCGACCCCCTTCTTTGCTCAAGTTCCTTGGGCTGTGTTCCCAGCCTCTGCAGATCCGATCAGCTCTTTTCACTCTCATAACTACAGTTTCTGTTTGAGAGAAAGATGCCCAACACAGGGAATATCCCAGGTCCTGCTCTTATCCTGATCTCAGTTCCCGACCCTCTTAGACGGTAAATGGGTGCCCTGTTGGATAGTTGCTCTTGCTTACCCGCAAAACTAGCCTTCTGCCCGACTGAGCCTACCTGGCATGTCCTCTTTCCACATAAGACTTTTTTTCTTTTGTAGACAGTCTTTCTTTCTTGCCCAGGCTGGAGTGGAGTGGTACAATCTTGGCTCACTGCAACCTCCGCCTCCCAGGTTCAAGTGATTCTCCTGCCTCAGCCTCCTGAGTAGCTGGGATTACAGCACGCACCACCACACCTGGCTAATTTTATGTATTTTTGGTAAAGACGGGGTTTCACCATGTTGGCCAGGCTGGTCTCAAACTCCTGACCTCAAGTGATCCGCCCGCCTCGACCTCCCAGAGTGCTGGGATTACAGGCATGAACCACCGTGCCCAGCCTCCACATAAGACTTCTTTTCCAAGCCCTTTCAGATGATCTGGGAAGAACTCTAGGTGTCTCAGGATTTCTCCTGCTGCTAGTTTAGTGTCTCTGAAAACTTTCACCTGAGTTCCCTCTGGGACATTTCTCTAGAGGCAGCATCTGATTCAGGAATGGCAAATTGCCAGGCAAATGTGCACCACACTCCCAGCCTGTGCTCAGGAAGGACCTCACTAAGCATTCAGGGCTCTGGCTCATTTTCAGACCAGCACTGTCAGCGCCAGTACGAATCCATGCAAGGCAGCAAGTGAGGAGAAACAGACTTGCCTTGTCAGTGCTAAGCCAGTCACCTCAGTGGTACAGACAGGGGTACGTGGGGGGTCCTGCCCAGAGGCACAATGAACTCTTCTTGATGTGACAGATGGTCCCTGTGAGGAATGCTACATTCTAGCCACTGTGCCAAAAGTAGTGCCCAAGGGGAGGCACAAGAAGGGAAGACATGAGCACCTGGGAATAGGGGGATGCTGCTGTCAACCTATCTCAGAGTTCCAGCTGGGTAACTCATGCCCTCCACCCAGGTTAGGTGCCCACCTTGTCCCTAAACTGATTTTGGATGCCTGCTGCTCTGGGCCCCACTACAGAGGAGAGAAGGTGGATATGGGGGCTTCTCGTCACCTCTAGAAACTGAGGCAAGCCCTAAACCATGTCCTCGAAGTATGAGCATGTCTTTTCTCTTTCTGTTCATCTCTCCAGGCCATGCTGCTCTTCCTCCTCTCTCCACTGGTCCTGCTCACACAGCCCCTGGGGCTGCCTGGAAGCAGAAATGAGGACCTACTCCCAAAGAACAGCGACCAATGCTTGCACCCTGGTCATGTGCAGCTCAGTGGAGAGTGGCCTGCCTGGTCGCGATGGACGGGATGGGAGAGAGGGCCCTCGGGGCGAGAAGGGGGACCCAGGTAGTGTGGGGCCATGGGCTTATCCTGCTGGGGAGGAGCGGTCATTGGAGTTGTAACCAGCCCAGCAACTCTGGGTACTTTGTTATGGAAGTCTCAGAGATGTGTTTCTTCCTCCCAAGAATGTGGGTTCCACACTGCTCCACCAGCTGACAAACAGGTGGCTGTGCTGAGCCCCCATGTGCTCCTCCAGCACCCAACTGCCCTGGCTCCTCCTCTAGGATCCCCAGATCCTTCCCATCCCAAGAGCAAGCAAACAGGGGGTGAATTACTGATACTGGGGGCCTTCTAGAGCCCTGTGCCAGCAGTTAGTTCATTCCAATTAAATGGTGCCTGTGAAGGGCATTAAGTATTTTTCTTTTTTTTTTTCCCAAGAGAGAGTCTTGCTCTGTCACCCAGGCTGGAGGGCAGTGGTGCAATCTCGGCTTACTGCAACCTCCGCCTCCTGGGTTCAAGCAGTTCTCCTGCCTCAGTCTCCTGAGTAGCTGGGATTAAAGGCACCAGCTACTGAACCTGGCTAATTTTTGTATTTTCAGTACAGACGGGGTTTCACCATGTTGGCCAGGCTGGTCTCTAATTCCAGACCTCGTGATCAGGAATTAGAGGCCTGCCTTGGCCTCCCAAAGTGCTGGGATTACAGGAGTGAACCACCGCACCTGGCCTAAATATTTTTAATATTTAATTAAACTCCACTGCATGAAGGATGAGAAAAGATGGGCCTCCATGGCTCCATTCTCAAGCCTACTCAAGAGGATTTGCCCTAATACATTACAGGGAAAGAAAGGGCACTCACATTTCTTTGTCCACCCCTGTGCTTGGGCATTCACTTGAGTGGTTCATTTAATCCTCCCAAGAGTCTTACAGGTGACATATTAATCTCCTTTCACAGGTAAGAAAACGATGATGCAGAGAGACTAAGTAACAACCATTCTGGAGGCAGAAAGGACGAGGGCTCTGCAGCAGGCTGGCCTGGGCTTGACTGCTGGCTCCGTCTCCACACCTGGGAGAGACCCTCAGTGTCACTGCATTTGTTTTTTAATCTGCTAATGGGAATATCTGCGACCCAGTGGTGAATAATTGAGCCAAAAGCTTTATTTTTTATTGAGTCTTTGGGATAAAGTTATATTTCCTTGATTTATCTTGAGCTTAGCAGAGGTACTGATGAATCAGGGAATTGTCCCTGGAAATACTGCTCCCTCTTGTAGGGGAGGATCTGGGTTTTATTTTCAAGAAAAGAGAATCCCATGAACCAGCAGCATGAACCAAGGGACCTCTATGACAGTGGGCAGGGCTTCAAAGGGATCAGATAGTGTTTAACTTTCTGGAAAGACGAAGCAACATCCCCAGGCTTTGTGGGGTAAGGGGCGAGTGAGCATCTGCCTGTCCCTTACAGACAGAAAGTGGCTCCCAATGTGAATGGGATGAGGCTTGGTGAGGGCTGCTCAGTGGGGAACTCAGAATGGGGGTGGGGTTCACCTTGGCAGCTCTTTCTCAGAGACTCCCAACTCATTCTGGCTTCCAGTGGGGGCCCCAGATTAGAATCTCGGGGATCTTTCCCACAATGGCCCTCAAAGTTTGCTGCCAGGAGCATGGTCAAGGCCTCCCTTCCCTACATATGTGCCTCACCCTATGCACATTGCAGGCCTGGCTTTGGGTCAGTACTTGGACAGAGGACAGCGCACAGTGGGGCTGCAGGATGAGGCTCCACTCTGGCTCCTCAGTTGCAGTCTCTCCAGTCACTCCACTGTTAGAGGTCTGAGGATGGATATCCTGGGAGGCCTGGAGCATCCTCAGAACCCTGACACTATAGGTCTGTGTGGGGCCAAAGTCTGTGCACCTGACAACCACCCCTGCGGAGTTGGAAACATGTGGTCCCCAGAACCTGCTACAAGGAAAACTGGGGCTTGGAAGAAGAGATCTTTGAGCAGGGGTGGAGGGTGGAGCTTCAGTCACTCTGACTGATAACTCAGAAAATAACTGACCAATAACTCAGACAAATCATGGAGGGTAAATAAGACCCAGATCCTGCCTTTGGGTGGAACAATTCCTTATTCCTCAGCACCTCCAGCATGCCTGCCCAGAAAGATTTTCTGGAAGAGTCCCTCCAGGGATGTTCGTCTCCCTTGGACAAACCACACACCTTTACAGCAGCCTGTGAGTCCCGGCAGGACCACCCTGTACCCCTGCTGCTCCTCTGACCTCGGTGCCCCAACCCCTACTCAGCTCCAACCACACAGTTTCTTGCTGGCCCCCGCCATGCTCAGCCCCCTCCGTCCCTGGCGCCTTGCCATTTGCTCTTGTCATAGCTGTCCCTGCGACTCATACTTCACCTTCAGGGCCTTACTCGCCGATCACCCTCTCAGTGAGGTGCTCCCTGACCACCCTACTGAAAACAGACCCTACCCCAACACACCCTATGCTTTACTTTTCCCTGTGGCATTGTATCTAACATACCATATGTTGTACATTTTTAATGTTTTATTCTCTGTTTCTATGAGATAGAGCTGAAGCTCCCCAGAGAAGGGCTGTTTATCCCCCAGTGTTTAGGACAGTGGCTGGCATGTAGTAGAAGCTCCAGAGATATTTATGGAATGAGTGAATGGAAGATGGAACGGGGAGGAGGGGTTTTAGGAGTCAAGACAGCTAAAGGCTGGGCCATAAAGCTCCACTTCAGGTGGCACTCAGGTGCAGGGCTAGGTCTCTGGGGACACTAGGATACACATGAGTGTTTTGAAAGGCACGGGTGCAGGGTTTGGGGAGGTGCCCCTCCTCCACTCTGGTGATCTCATGGCCTCCACAGTTTGTGTACCAAGAACAGGCGGACTCTAACTCTCCCTTCTGGAGAGTGATGTTTTTCTCTTGGTCTGTCTTCCTGCTGCCGGCCTGGCCAGGGTGAAGCCCAAGCGAGGCTCCACCTGAGGTCAGGACATCCTGCCTTGAGCACAATGTGCTGTAGGGTGTCAGGGGTGGGACCCGTCCTATAACCCTCTGTGTTTCCGTTTCATCCCTAATAAGGATTGTAACCAACAGCCGGACCCAGGTCATGGAATTCCACTGGGCATGGAATTCAGATGTTTCCAGGTTGTGTTGCTGCTGGGATACACCAAGCACAGAATCTTCCACCCATCCAGCAAATTCACCATTACTGTCACCACAACCACATGTTCGTGCCCCCCACAACCCCCGCACCGCCACGGAGCCCTGGCCTCCTCTGCCACGGGAGCATGCTTTCCAAGTCTGAAATGTCACTTCCCCTCTGCAAATCTCCCTAAATTCTCCTTGCCCTTAAAATTCCACTTTCTCTTTGTGGACGACAGCTCTGAGTGTGTGTGTGCTGGTGTGGGGACGCTCGGATGAGATGAGGGACCCTTCATGCATTGTCTTCCTCTCCTGCTACCCTTGTCTCACAGTATATGATGAACCCCTTGCCGAGGACCTGAGGCTAATCTCAGATTTGCATCTGGCCCGGTGCTAGGTATAGTGTAGATGCTGCATAGATGGCTCTTAGTGAACAAATAAATGAGCAAATGGACCAATAACTGAATGAACAAATTAGCACCACCTATTTGGTGCCACTTCTGGTTGGCTTCCCTGATACATATATATATGAAAAGCAAGAAGTGTATGACCACAGGTAAGAGCTGACAGATTGTCTGCCATCAGTACGGTGGCCTTGGGGCAGGGGAAGGAGCACCTCCGAGAAAGTCAGAAGGTCTGGGCTTTAATCCACCTCCATCTCTGGAAAGCTTCTTCCTCACCTATAAAGTGGGCATGCCAATACCCATTTCCTGGATCGCCACTGGACCCGGGTGTGTGACGATGGAAGTCTCATGCTCTGCAGAACCCTGAAGGAATGCTGGGGCCGATCCTGCAGGCGGCTGGCCCTTCCTGGGTCTAGGGCCAGGTCTTTGTCCATTTCTTCTGCTGCTACAGGTTTGCCAGGAGCTACAGGGCAAGCAGGGATGCCTGGACAAGCTGGCCCAGTTGGGCCCAAAGGGGACAATGGCTCTGTTGGAGAACCTGGACCAAAGGGAGACACTGGGCCAAGTGGTGAGCAACTGGACATTGACTTCAGGTGTTTCCAGGTGGTGTGCGGCTGCCAGGATGTGCCAGTGGGCACGCACAGTGCCCATCCCAGGAAGAAGGAAGAAGGTTGTCTGAAGGTGGCACTGGGTCATTTCAGGACAGATGGGGGCTGCTGCTGGGAGGGCAACAACGCAGCTCCCCTGACCTCTGTTATTACCCTCACCTTACTACAGCCTCCTCCTGCCAACAGGGTTCAATATTACTGACTGGGCTGGTGCTTTTCTTTAGGACCTCCAGGACCTCCCGGTGTGCCTGGTCCAGCTGGAAGAGAAGGTCCTTTGGGGAAGCAAGGGAACATAGGACCTCAGGGCAAGCCCGGCCTGAAAGGAGAAGCTGGGCCCAAAGGTAGGTGGCTGGTCTGTGGCTGGTCTGAGAGTGGAAGGGAAGGAGGATAAGGGTCAGTGATGTGACCTGAGGAGTGCTCAGAGTGCCAGGGAGAGCCCAGACCCTCAGTGATGCAAAAGCCTTGCCACACACTCTCCCAGTCCCCACAATAGCAAAATTTCCTCTCACTCTCCACAGAGGGCCCCAGAAAGCAAGGATAGTCTCCCCACTTTCTCTGACCCTAAAGTTGTGGGTAAAAAGCTCCGTTGCTAAGAAAACCACACCCACTGAATGCACTGTCAGCTGTGTTTGTTCCTGTGTGTTCCTTCCTCAGGAGAAGGAGGTGCCCCAGGCATGCAGGGCTCGGCTGGGGCAAGAGGCCCTGCAGGCCCTAAGGGAGAGCAAGGTGCCCCTGGTGAGCGTGGAGCCCCTGGAAACACAGGGGCAGCAGGTGAGCAGTGGAAAGAGCTGAGGCTGGGCTGGGTCCAGTTCTCCTGTGCCCGCTGTGCCCACTTGGAGCTGTCAATGCCTGCCCCCCAACACCCACAAAGGCAGAGCTGGCATTGCTGGACCACAGGGAGAATCTATATCCAAGGAGGGTGCATGAGGGGGGTCTGGGGACAGTTCCTATCTAGGGAGAGTGTGGTGCTAAGCAACAGAGAAGTCTGTATACAGGCAAGGTTAGTTGTTGGGTGGCAGGGCAGTTTTACACAGGGAGGTTGATTGCTGGATGACAGGGACAGTCAGTGTACAGAGAGCTGCATAGCTGGGTACTGGGGACTGTCTGTCTGTTTCTGGGCAATAAGGATAGTTAGTTCATGTATGGGAAGGTAAAAATGCTAAAAAATGGGTACATGGCTCACCCAGTTCTTCTTTCACCCCAGGGTCTACTGGAGCCATGGGTCCCCAGGGAAGTCCAGGTGCCAGGGGACCCCCAGGATTGAAGGGGGACAAAGGTGTTCCTGGAGACAAAGGAGCAAAGGGAGAAAGTGGACTTCCAGGTAAGGTAGCAGCTCCTGGCTTGGGGAAGCCCCACTGGAGCATGGGTGGGCAGAGAGGAAGCCCTCCTCAGCTCAGGGCAGCCCCTCCTCTGGGATATGTGGTGGGTGGAACTCAGGAAAGGCAGACAGGCTGGAAGGCAGGAGCACTGGGCTCTGGTCTTAGCCACTTAGGACTCATGGGAAAGCAACCTGGGCAGCTTCTCCATCTGACCCTTGGGAGAACCACAAATGCCTTCTCAAGTCATAGGCATTAAAAACCCACTGAATGGGAAACACATGAGTGTGTATTCCTGCCCAATGGTATCACCCAATGGAGATACCATTATATTCCAAGACTTTAAAGTCACAGAAGTCACAGTGTCATCTGGTTCAGTGTCAGTGAAGTACAGGGACCAATTTATCCATAGCAGAACCATAAGACATCCTTGCACAGCAGAGGCCAGCTGTGTCAGCCGATGTGGGCTTGCTGTGGGTCAGCCCCACAATATGTGCTTTCAACTAGACATTCTTCCCTTGGGGCCCAGACTCTGAGTTCTTCCTTCGTTGTCTGGACAAGTCTTTACTTGGCTATTTTCTCCCCTGCAGATGTCACTTCTCTGAGGCAGCAGGTTGAGGCCTTACAGGGACAGGTACAGCACCTCCAGGCTGCTTTCTCTCAGTATAAGAAAGGTGAGTTTGGATCTGAACCTGGGCCCAGCACTGGCATTGGGCCCAGACTAGATCTCTACCTTGAGTTGGCCTTGGGCGGGGCTAGACCTTTGGCTGGTCCTGAGGGAGAGCCTGCCCGGGATCTAGGCTGGGAATGAGCTGGGCCCTGTGTAGGGCTGGACCTGGGCTGTGGCAGAAAGTAGGGCTCAGGCTGGGATAGGGCTAGAGCAGGGCAGCCACCTGGCTCCCAGAGCTGGAAGTAGATCCAAGGGGGCAAAGGAGGAGGATGTGGCCCCTATCAACAGCTCACCAGGCTGGCAGTAGCATAGTCAAGGCCATTAAGCTGCTGAGCCACCCTCCGACCTCAGTGCCACCTGTGCTCTGAGACAAACTGTTGTCCCGAGTCCAGTGCGATTCAGTGGAGTCTCTTTCCTGCCTCCCTGTGCTGGTTCCTCTGATAAACAAGGGGCTGCCCAACACGGGCTGCGTTTCTTACCTCTGGGGGCCAGGTATGGGAATGCCCAGTGACACTGCTGCACATCCCAAGGCAGCAGAGAATCCAATCCAGGTGCCGTTCTAGGAGCTAGGGCTGGGGTTCTGCTCTGAGGGTACAAGGCAGGTGGGGACCTGACCTTGGTATATGGCCATCAGATATCTCACTTTAGACATGCTTCTTGTTCAAACAAGGCAGGCTGCCTCTGGGCTCCGGCCACTGCTGGGCTCTCCTTGCAGCTCTGGAGGTGTTTTAGCCTCCAATTTGCCCTAACCCGGGAATCCTGAAGAGTCAGAGGCCTCCAGGGGCACGCACCTGAATGCCTGGTGCCTCTTACAATCTCCACATCAGTGCCCAACTGCCCCTACTCTCCTCTGCCCTTCCTGACATCAGCTTTGAGTTCAGGCAAATCTCATTGAGCCAAAAAATAAAAAACAAAGTTTTCTGAAGGAGTGGAGCACAAAGGGGCTGATTAAGTGCGACACAGGGTTGGCTTCTAAGTGCTTGAGCTCCGAGACGAGAGTTTCAAGCATTTGGTATATCTCCCTTTCTGCATACGCTTGCACTCACTCAGAGGCACAGTGACAGTAACACACAGAGGAACATGGGCATATGTGCCACCACCTGTGTGTGCACTTAAACACCGTCACTCACTCCACCTCCATCTACATACATGAGCTCACATGTTGTCTCTACAGCACACACATCCAGATGAACCGTACATACTCCCATGTACCTTTGGATAGATGCACATATATTCAAAGGCATGCCCGTATATGCACATGGCACATAAACCTAGTAATGGCA
Organism: Ateles fusciceps; assembly: GCA_036589455.1. Classification (NCBI taxonomy): domain Eukaryota; kingdom Metazoa; phylum Chordata; class Mammalia; order Primates; family Atelidae; genus Ateles; species Ateles fusciceps. The sequence continues at coordinate 4,033,391 of JAZHEH010000276.1, forward strand.
CATGAACTCTTATCCTGGCTTTGTTCAGGGCTGCTCTGGGTGCCACCCTGGGCCCATGGAGAATTTTAAGGACGATGGGTCAGGGTGCAGCCTGCATTCTGAGCAGCCCAACAAGGCCAGGGGCACAGCCTTCTCTGGAGCTTCCATTGACTTTGCATAAGATTTCCATGCATGGGCCCAGGAGCCACAAGGACAGACTAAAAAGAGACACCTGACATGTCACACAGGCGATGCTTTTGTGAACTGAGTCCTCATTTTAGAGATAAGGAAATGGAAACCCTGAAAAGGAACGTGACTTTCCCTTTCCCACGCAACAGCCATTGCCAGGGTGGATCGGAATGCCCGGTCTTCCAGTTCCCCACCTAGGGCTGTCTCCAGCACTAACACCACCCCCCTACGTCTTGCTCACACATGCCCCTTTCAGATGTCCTCCTCCACTCCCTCAGCACCTCCCAAGCCGGCTGACTGGCTGGGGCCTCACCCATGCGCATACTAAGAGGCCGACATGAGGCTAGACCCAGAGCGGAGATTGGCATCTGGCAGCTTTCAGATGTCCTCTCCTCTACCTGCTCTCCCCTTTCCTCACCCCATCACACAGCACAGACCCTCTCCGACAACCCCACATTCCCTACTGTTGTACAGGGTGACAGTGGGCTTGCTGCAGGGTGTTTTCTGTACTCTCAGAAACTGGCCCGGTCTACACCGTCATCAACTTGAGAAAAATGGCTCAATTCTACATAGTAATTGAGAAATCGATTCTGGCATACAGCATGTGCCAAAATAGAAAGAGCATGTCTGAGCTTTGGTGTCGAACTGAGTGAGGCTGAATCCCTAACTGCACATTTGCTGCTTGTGTGACTTTGCGCCTCTTAGGTTCTCTAAACTCCAGTGCTCTCATCTGTAAGTGGGGAAGCATGGTGTCACCTCGAAGGGTACGTCACGGGGTGGGGGCTGTTCTGGAGTAGTGTCTCTCTTGCATTCTCTCCGGCGTCCGGATGTGGTGCCTGTTTGGGAGGTCTGAGAGGCTCAGGTAGGTGCGCAGAGGTCTCAGAGCCCCTGAGCTCTGGCCAGGTGATCCCACAACCCCAACCTGACTCTTTTCTTCTCTTAGTTGAGCTCTTCCCCAATGGCCAAAGTGTCGGGGGAGAAGATCTTCAAGACAGCAGGTGTTGTGAAGCCATTTGCGGAGGCACAGCTGGCGTGCACACAGTTTGGTGGGCAGCTGGCCTCTCCACGCTCTGCTGCTGAGAATGCCGCCTTGCAACAGCTGGTCATAGCTCAGAACAAGGCTGCTTTCCTGAGCATGACTGACTCCAAGACCGAGGGCAAGTTCACCTACCCCACAGGGGAGCCCCTGGTCTATTCCAACTGGGCCCCAGGGGAGCCCAACAATGACGGTGGGTCAGAGGACTGTGTGGAGATCTTCACCAATGGCAAGTGGAATGACAAGTCTTGTGGAGAAAAGCGTCTTGTGGTCTGTGAGTTCTGAGCCAACCAGGGCGGGTGGGGCAATGCTTGGCTCAGGATCCTGGCCAGCAAGTCAGGGCCTAGCCCCTGGGCTCCGATATCCTAATAAAAAGGTGACCATCTGTGCTGGGAAGGACTTCTCTACAGAACGTGGCCAAAGGTAGGGCTGCTGCAGGGCACCGCAGAGTGAAATGTGAGGCTGCCTTCACACTGGAAGTCCTTTCAGGGGAAGAAGCAGCTAGTCTGCTTTCCCTATAAGGGACAAAAGCGGGTCTCCAATGTCCTTCCTGTCCCCAAACCCGATGACTCATTTTCAGCCCCTTTCTCAAACCATCAGCTGCATTTGACCCTGAGGATCTCTCCCTCCTCTTTCAAGGACCTCCTCCTCCCAGCTTCATGGATACCCCTCTTGCCTGCTCTGACCCTTTTTTTTTTTGAGACTGGGTCTCACTCTGTCACCAAGATTGGAGTGCAGTGGTGCAATCTGGGCTCACCACAACCTCTGCCTCCCAAGTAGCTGAGACCACAGGCATGCCACCACGCCGGCTAATTTTTTGTGTTTTTGGTAGAGATGATGTTTTGCCGTGTTGCTCAGGCTGAATTTGACCTCCTGGGCTCAAGTGATCTACCTACCTTGGCCTCCCAAAATGCTGGGATTACAGGCGTAGGCCACTGTGCCCAGCCCCTTATCATTCCTTTTAGCTTATCCCTCTTTCTCTCCTTGACCACTTAATGTGCAGTGCCGAAATCTTAACCCTCAGTTCTCTTCTCTCCTTACACTCACTCCAGAGATGAGCTTATCCTGTCTACTGCTTCCAATTCCTTCTGCAGGCTGTTGGCTCCCCCAGGTATATCCCTATTCAACACCTCTTCCTGAACCCCAGATTCCTCTAGCCAATTCAGGCTGGAGCCCAGGGATAAAGGAAGCTCCCACCCTCCATGGCTGCCTCTTACTTCAAGGCCTGAGCCCAGGAAACTGTACATCATGGCAGGGTAACCTGGCAGAGAATGTCTGCCTCCCCCAGCCAGACCACATGGCCCTGCACTCAGTAAGCCTCACCCCTGCATCGCCCAGAATCTTTCTCCATCCTTGATAAACATGACTGCCTCTTGATTCATGGGAGGAGTACCAGCTGCACAATCCTAAAGCCATCTGAAATCTTAGGGAACTTTGGAACAAAGGGTCTCTGGCCAAGCTCCAATTCACCTCCAATCCTCTTGCCTGGTGATTCCAGGAATGTTCTTTCCCCACTCTACCTTAGAGATAATCTAGTTAAATCCTCCTCCTCATTTTCCAAATATGAAAACCAAGGCACAGAGAGGGATGAAACTGTGCAGGAACACAACGGGGTGTCAGTGTTACAGCAGAGTCATGAGCAAGATCATTCTGACCCTAAAGCTTATACATTTAGCCTGCAAATACATAGGCCAAAGATCATGCATGTTTAGTTGATGTGACATATTGTTGCACATAATGGTTTAAATGACACCTGTGTTCAAAAGACGGCAATGGCACCTGGATGAACCACAGCCCCACAAAAAGGGGCAAACAAATAGCCTCTCTCCCGATAGAAAACCAGCTACTCTCTCCTTGGTTCACACAAACCAGGGGGACTTCTCTTTCTGGATGGGACCCCCCAAGCCCCACCCCCTTCCCAGCACTCCAAGTACATCTCATATATCGGACAGCATGTCTATAAAACAAAAGCCACACATCCAGACAGCATACAGCCCAGGTTCTCTGCTAAGATCTTTCTCCAGTTACTGAAAAAAGGCAATCCCCAATTTCTGGCAGCTTCTGAAATACAAGTTAGTTACACAATAATGAACAAACTACTCAGAGACCGCACCTAAACACATTCATCAAGGGCATGCAGAACAGCTTTTTTATTACAAGAGAAAACATTTGAATCTAGCATAAGCCAAGAGAAGTATTTTTCTATGAATAGAGGATTCCAAATGGCCTCAAAAAGGATTAGGGGGGCTCAGGTAACGGGATGATCTCTCCCTGGCTTCCGCTTCTCTCTGTGCGTCTTTGCCTCTTTCCCTCCTTTGCACACCAGCTTCCTCTGCTTCCTGGTCTCTGACTACCCAAGCATTGAGAATCATGTGTCCTAGAGACCGTTGCACAGAAATCAGAAACTCTCCAATGGGATTAGTTTGAAACTCCTGTGGAAATGAGTCTATCTGTCTGAGATGCCCACCTCTGGTCCAATCAAGTAAACTTGGAGAGTGGGACCACATGGTACAATATGGCCATCGGGATAAAGGCAAGATCATGACGGTCTGGGAAGACCCCCAGAAAGTGACCACTACCCACCCCAATGCTTACACCAAATCTACTTCTTGGTAAGGGAAAGGACCGAGCAGTTGACGTGTGTGGAGAAAAAAAAAATTTCCTTTGATGTTGAAGGCCTGGAATGTGGATACTTCAAACTCCAAAAGAAGCTTCAGATCCATTGGTGCCATGGGCCACAGGGTCTGGTTTGCTCTCCAGCACAGAGAACAAGCAGGGAGAGCTGTCTGAGATCTGCAGGCCCAGGCTCATTAGTGCAGGACTGAAGCAGCTGTTTCAGAAACTCAGGTTCTAACCCTTTCCTGAGCACAGAGGGCTCCCCTGCATTGACGCACGTGGGCCAAGGTCAACACAGATCTCACTGTCTGCCCCGCCTCAACTGTAGTAGCCAGGGTCCTTTCTTTAGTAGCCTGTGTGTCAGGTGATTTATGTTCTCAGGTGACATTGTGACTCTCACCATGGACACCATGAGAGCAGGCTGGGACCCATCCACGTCTGAAGTGGGGACTTTCACAGCAGTTTCATAGAGAAACCTCTGTTCAATTGAAAAGTATATTCTCAAGTCTCCTCCTGGTTTTCAACCTTCTGTCACCAACCCAGCCCACATCCCATAATGAACAGCTGATGCGGGGCCTTCTGATGTTTGCTTTTCTAGGATCCTGTCTGTTCTGAATCCCCTTGATACACATCACTGAAACTTGAGTTGTGTAAGTTCAGGGCATTCTCAGCCACTCCTCCTTAAAATTCAAGTTGAATGATGCGCTTGACCTTTTCAAGTTACCTACCCAGAGCAAAGAAACTAGTTCTCTATTAGAGAAATGCAGTCTTAATTTGTATGTCAAATATTTATCCAGGCATTGGATACGAAGATAGACATGGCTAGTCATGCCCTCATGATCCTGCATCCCTGCCCTTCCCTAACGTAACAGATGAGTAAACAGCAGGATTGTTCTGGCAATGGACAGCAGCAGCACTCAACAAGTGGATTCAGAATGAATGAATGGATAAGAGTTTTAACCCTAGAGAATAGGGGAGAGACTTCTGTGCAATTACAAAGCCACTCAGAGACCAAGACTGTCTTCATTACAGTCCACTGTAATTGCCTGTGACTCTGAGACCTCTGTATGGCTAATAGCAGGCCTGGCAACTTATGGTAGTTATACTGTTTCCTTTTTTCTTTTTTGTTTTGAGAAGGAGTTTCCCTCTTGTTGCCTAGGCTGGAGTACAATGGCGCAATCTCGGCTCACCGCAACCTCTGCCTCCTAGATTCAAGTGATTCTCCTGCCTCAGCCGACCAAGTAGTTGGGATTACAGGCATGTGCCACCCCGCCTGGCTAATTTTGTATTTTTAGTAGAGACGGGGTTTCTCCATGTTGGTCAGGCTGATCTCAAACTCCCAACGTCAGGTGATCCACTCACCTTGACCTCTCAAAGTGTTAGGATTACAGGCATGGGCCACCACACCTGGCCCAGTTTTACTGTTTCTTGCCAATCTTTCACTGAGAGGACTTTTGAAGGCAGGCATGAACCTGCGATGTGGGTCACTCCTGGGGGAGAAGCAGAAGAGTGGGTATACATTTCTGAAATGCCCTCTCGTCTGCTGCCATGTCTTCTGTGATTGCAGACAGATTGGTAAATATAAAGTTGTACAAGGCTGGGCACAATGGCTCACATCTATAATCCCAGCACTTCAGGAGGCTGAGGCGGGCAGTTCACTTTGAAGTCAGGAGTTCAAGACCAGCCTGACCAACAAGGGTGAAACTCTGTCTCTACTAAAAATACAAAAATTAGTCGAGTGTGGTGGTGCGTGCCTTCATCCCAGCTACTTGAGAAGCTGAGACAGGAGAATCACTTGAATCCAGGAGGTGGAGGTTGCAGTGGGCAGAGATTGCGCCACTACACTCCAGCCTGAGTGACAGAGTGAGGCTCTGTCTCAAAAATAATAATAATAAATTTGTTGTGCAATCAGACATTCTGGAACCTGAGCAAATGCATGGAAAACAACTGCCCTTGGGGGTTGCCTGGATCTAGGCAATGGACTTGGACCCCGAGTAATATTTGGAGGTTGTTACTGCAATACCAATAGCCCACCTTTCCTGGGGCCAGGACAGGGCTGAAAGGTCAGATGACAACTTCAGGCCAAGCAAATGCATTCTGTGACCAGAGGGAAGGATCAGGGCAGGAAGGGGATGTACCCTTCCTGGATACATTTTGAATATTAGCATGTTTGCCCTCTATTTACTTAGGTGGCTGTAGGCAATCTCAGACTACTTGGCTGAAACACCTCTGAGCCACAGGGAGGGACTGAGCAGAATGGTCCTTACGTAAGTCCTGTTTGTAGGGCTGAATAAAGTGTTTTTAAGATGCCTCTAGGCCCTTTGATCTGAGGAAATTGCACAGTGGCCTCATTGCCAGCCTTTCTACATATTTATTTTTTAATTCCCTTAGTACCTCATTTGAGGTGTAAGTGCCTGGGGCCAGGCCAGAGCTGAAAGGTCAGATGACAACTTCAGGCCGAGCAAATGCATTCTGTGACCACAGGAAAGGATCAGGGCAGGAAGGGGATGCTTGGCCTCCAGCTAGAGAGATGGCCTGAGAGATGAGAGAGAGAGGATGAGAGGGATGGGGATTCCCCAGAGAATCTAGACACTTAGTGCACCCCTATAAAACGTTCACAGGAAAGAAAAGAGGGAGTGGAGGAAGCTGTGAGGATTTCATGAAGTGATTCTAAGGCTCTCATGAAAGAATGAATCTCAAAGTTTAGGAAAATTGCTTAAAATAAGATAATTAGAATGGACTGGACCCATCTTACGTTAGAGGGTTTTATAAAACTAGTGTAATTGAAGTTGTATATTATTGGCACAGAAATAGACAGAATAATGAAAAGAACAGAAAGCCTAAAAATGGGCTCAAGTATGTATACATGTATACACGTATATATCCTATATGCGTGATAAAAGAGAATGCTAAAATTATAAGAAAACAATTAATTACCAATGAATAATTCTGAGTTAAATAGTTAAACATTTAGAGGAAGCGTAAAATCAGATTTTTTATTACATATACCAATTAAAATTAGAAGAAAATATAAGTAATAATTTATGTAGTCTTGGAAGGAAAAAGGGCTATCTAAGAATGCTATCAGGAAAACCCAAAGTGATAATATTGATACATCTGACTACATAAGAAATACATAAAACTTCTCTACTGAAAAGTAAAACACAATATAAAAGAAAAATGGTTATGTATTTGCAATGTACATAACAGACTATCAATAAGAAAATGATGAATATCTAAACAGGAAAATGGCATAAGAATGAGAAGAGGAAATTCATAAAGAGAGAAATACTAATGGCCAATAGAACTGATACATGAGAACTGCATAATCTTAGTAGTAACTTTTAAACCTCTAATGAAACAGTAACCTGTATCCCAAAATCTATGAGAGAGAGTTATACTCAGAGGAAATATGTAACTTTCCTTTCATTATTAAACATTTAAAAACAAAAAGGACATGGACTGAAAGTAGTTGAACTAAGTGTTCATCTTTTTAAAACACATTTTTAAAACAACAAAAAATAAAGTAAGGACAAAACAAATATAGAAGAAAAATTAATGAAATATAAAACAAATAACAGTAATAGAAATAAGTTAGGCATGGTGGCTCACACCTGTAATCTCAGCACTTTGGGAGGCTGAGGCTGGGGGGGATCGCTTGAAGTCAGGAGTTCAAGACCAGCCTGGACAACATAGGGAGATCCTGTCTCTACAAAACAGATAAAAATAAAAATTATCCAGGTGTGGTGGTGTGCACCTGTAGTCCCAGATACTTGGGAGGCTGAGGCAGGAGGATCACTTGAGCCCAGGAAGTCGAGGCTGCAATGAGCCATGATTGTGCCACTGCACTTCAGCCTGGAAGACAGAGCAAGATCCTGTGTCAAAACAACAACAACAACAAAACAGTAATAGAGATGATAAATGATCTTAGAAACGGACTTTTTAAGAGTTGATTAGACAAATACATGTTAATAAATCTGTGTAAGTAGAAAAAAACCAACATGCGGAGTAGTAGTGAGAAGAAAGGAGCACAGACATGAAATAGACAAAAATAATTTTGAGATAACATATTCGCCTCTTTTAGGCATTGATCAGGATTGAAAGCAGCAATAACTCAGGGAATTCAGCATCCCTCCCCATCCTTCCCTCGCTTTTGCTCCGTGGCCTGGGGTCAGATTCTACACTCCTTGCACTGAAGCTCCGAGTGGTTTATAGCTCCCTGGCTAAGGAGAAGGAAAGTGGCACTGCTTTTATCTGATGTGGAATTTAGCTCATAACCTTGATGCATTATGCAAGCATGACCACATAACAGTGAGTGTGATGTTAAACCATCTCTCGTCACCTTCTCCTCCATCTCAGCTATGGTTGGGAGCTTCCACCTCTGGACTCTCCAGATCTTTTTCATGTGGTAAATCCAAAATGTTTAAGAACTTTTCTGATTCCTGCCCTTGGAGTGCTTGGGAACCAGTATAGGGGGAGATGACCACCCAGGAACTGCTTGCGGACAGCACAGGAAAGGGTCAGCACAGCTGGTCAAGGTGAGCTCTCCAAAGGATGCTCTCTCACTGGGGAAAAGGGTCTCACACCCAATTTGGTGTATGGCTTCTAGTAGTACTTCTGTGACTGTCAAGGCCATAGATTCTCATGGGAATAGGAAGCTGGACACATCAGGAGCACTGGGCAGGGCTGGAGGGCTGGACGATGAGTCCTTATCCCCCACACCATCTCAGATCCCTTGGTAATGACTGCGAGGTTAAATGGCTTTCAGGGTCTTTGCTAGGCTGTGTAGGAGATAGCTGATTAGCTGTGTCTGGCACAGATAAGGGGGAGGAGAGGGTCGGTATGTGTGCTAATGTTTGTCATCCTTGGCTTAAGAGGGCACTGCCCTGCAGGTCCAGAGGGAACCCAACAAGGGGTGCACCGAGCTTCATCATGCGCCCAGTGAAGGCACCTGTTGGGATTTCTGCAAGAATCCTATGCTTCCACCAGCTGGCTTCCCAGGAAGCCCAAGAACAAGAAACAAGGACAGTGTTGGAGCACAGGTTGATAGCTGGTGGAACAACAGTGTCATCTCCATTTGAGACCCCTAGGAGAGCCCCACCATCCCTCTGTGCACTGGATCCTCTGCTGGTGGCCTAATGGGTCCCAGACAGAGTTCCCAAAGTGTCCTGAGTTACAGGTTCCCAGCCTGAACCACTTTTACTTTTGAAAGGATGTGGGGTCATCACATGAAAATCATAAGCAAATACTTAGTAGTATTCTCCAAAAGAACCTGATTCGAAGAAAACTCCAGATTCTTTCCTTGCTGATGCTAAAAGAAAAGTGACTACATTTCAGAGAGATACCCAGAAAGTCTGCAGAAGGAACCCGAGAGAGAAGCTCACAAATCCAGCCCCAACAGGGCTCGGGCAAGCGCAGCAGCAAAGTAGCAGCAAAGTCCTGTCTTGAGGGGATTCTGAAATTGCCTCGGACACAGAGACCTGTGGCAGGGAAGACAAGGAGAGGTGTAGGGGTGACCTGTGGGTCCCGCCCTAAAGAACTCACATTCTAGGCTTGGAAATAAGACAGATGCCTAGACAAGGAGCAGAGAATCCCACCAGTCCCAGGGACTTGCTGGGCAATGAGGGCTGTCGGCATCCAGCATGCTGAAGACTGTGGTCACGCAGTGGGAGGGTGCATCTGGACCTGGCCCTGCAGGGTGGGAGCACGGCCCAAGTGAGCAAAGCAATCAGGAGAGGAGGAAAGCAGGAGCACCCGATGTTGCAGACCAGGTGATCATGGGATCCCACCACTCACCCAGCTGAGCTCGAGTCTCTATGGGTTTGCCGGCCTTGTCTTGGAGGCAACCAGCAGAGGGCAGCATGAGGCCACAGCACTGGCTGCGCATGAGCACTGCTGCCTGGGCCAGGGATACTCAATTATCAGAGAAAGGAGGCTTTACCCATAACCATACTCCAAAATGAGTTTTGCTGTTTCTCTCTTGAATCCAGCTTAGAGCTGAGTTAAGTTCCAGAGAAGTGATCTGGGTTACACATCTTGGTGGAGGACTCAGATTCATACATTTATTATTCATTCATTATTCACTCAACAGTAATTGATTGAGTGTGTATACGGTTTCCAGTTCTTTTCAAGGCACTGGGACTGCAGAGGTGAGTGATATGGTCTTGTACTAATCACAACGGCAGGGGCTAATGTTTGCATGGCATTTATTGCAGGCCACTGCTGTCCTAATTGCTCTGCTTATATCAGTTCATCTGTTCCTTCAAGAACTCTCGGAGGTGGACACTGTCATGATTCCAATTTTGCCAAGAAGGGAACTAACACAGCGAGTGTATGTGACTTGCCTAGGGTCACACAGGTGCAAACTGGTGGAACCAGGATTTGAATCCAGGTAGTCTGATTCCAGAATCCTCACTTCTTTTTTTTGGAGACAGTGTGTCACTCCATTGCCCCGGCTGGATCACAGTGGCACGATCTCTGCTCACTGCAACCTCCACCTCTTGAACTCAAGTGATTCTCCTGTCTCAGCCTCCTGTGTAGGTGGGATTACAGGCGTGCGCCACCATGCCCGGCTTATTTTTTCCATTATTAGCAGAGGTGGGGTTTTGCCGTGTTGCCAAGGCTGGTCTCAAACTCCTGAGCTCAGATAATATGCCTGCTTCAGCCTCCCAAAGTGCTGGGGTTACAGGCGTGAGCCACCGACCACAGCTAGATTCCTCATTCCTAATGACTTGGCAACACTCACATAACTTGAGCAGATGGCCAAGATGATGTCAGATAACCATAATTGTTAGAAGAAAATACACTGAGGTGTAGTAATGGTGACTGGGGTTGGAGCACCCTTTGTTTCAGTGGTCAGGTAGGGACCCGGTAGTGAATGGTGACATACAATCCAATACCTGGCAGAGCAAGAGTATTGTATTAGAGCTCAACCTCTGTGGAACCCCTGGTGTCCTATAACATAGCTTAGGATCCTTTATGGAGGACCTTTTGTTTATGATCAAGCACCCCAACTCCTCACCCAGAGCCTCTGGGGTCAACCTGAGCCAATGCTTTTTAGTGAGGAGTATGCAGAGATAGACCTGGAGACAGGCTTGGAGAGGTAGGGGCTGAGCCCCCAAAGGCAGGATGCCAGGAACCTCAAGCACTGGGCCTAGGAGAGCCCCACCATCCTTCTGTGCACTGGATCCTCTGCTGGTAGCCTAATAGGTCCCAGGCAGAGTCCCCAAAGTGTCCTGAGTTACAGGTTACTCACACACCCACCACAAAACACACAAACAGCCCCAAGCCCATGTGCACACAGTTCCTCACTCAGAGTCTCATGCATCCAGTGCCTCGCATGCTCTGACGCTCCTCAGAGCTGCCCCCACCCCAGATTCCCTCCCTAAAGTCACAGGAAGCAGTGAGACCTGGAGATATTAGGGAAGGTTTGGGGCTGCAGTTGGTTTTCACTAGTGGGGCGCTGGTCCATTGAGGGAGATTATTTGGGGTCTGACACTATACAGTTAAGCAGCACCCCCTTCACCTGATGAGGGGCTTATAAGGAAATGCTGGCTTCCAGGCTCCAGGGCTGCCCTGTATGGTGAGTGGCAGGCAGAAAGCCACTGTGGTGTCTATGTTTCTTGGGGCAGTGGTTTCAAAACTGGCCAAACATCTGGATTACCTGAGGACCTCATGAAGACAACAGATTTCTGAAGTTTTCACTCACCGGGTCCAGAATGAGGCCAAGAGTCTATGATTTTGTCAAGCGTTCCAGTCAGTTCTGCTGGTCAGTACTCAGAAGACATGAACAAAGTGGCACAGGCACAAGCCAGGGCAGGGCAGGCTGCGCTGTGGGTTGGCAGTGGCTAGCCTTGACCAAGGCATTTGCTTGGTTAATAAATGGCTGCATGCACCCCACTTCTTTGAATCATGCACCTGTGTTTGCTGGACAAACCACTGGTTCATAGTTGGCAACACTGTCCACTCCCCACACAGTGGCCACCAGAGTTGTGAGCATGCTTTCCCGGACTGTCCACTGTCCTGATCTCCTCCACTCTTCCCAGCAGCCCATTAGCCACTCAGGATTACCAGGACTACATTGTTTTACAAAATCCACTTCCCGACATCTCCAGCCCAGGCCCTCTGACAACATCCAATCCCTTTTCAGTTAATGGAAAAACCCTGAGCTTTGGCAGCCTCCAAAGCACAGATCAGTTACAAAATGACAAGCAAATAGCCTTCCAGGTTAGAGGCTCTGCTATGACACAGAGGGCAAGTCCAGGGACTGACTGTGACCCCTGGCACTGGTCCCCCTCCGACAGCCACAGAGAAGGGAGGATGGCTGGCACCAGCAGGCAGATTTGAGAGATGTGAACACTGGGCCCTTAGCTGATACTCCAAGTCCCCATCTTCTGGCTTGGACTTGGCTAAAGTGAAGCCATCAGAGCTATAAGGCTCTGAAGAGGGTCTTGCAGGCACAAGGCCCTCCAATTCCAGGAGCCTGGGCCTCGAGTGTCACAAGCTGTGGTAGCTGTTTTCATTCTTGACACAGGAGGGAAATTGTGATTATACTTGCTGTGCCTCTACTTCTGCAGACATAATTCAAACCTGAAGTTCCCATCTTGAGGCAAAGGTATATTTGTCATTCTAATTTACCCAGACTGGCTTCTGTAGAGTTCACAAATAGCTGGTAAGTATTTAGCCCATAATTAGTTTGGACAGAATTTTGAGGCAACAAAAACTGAAAACAGGGCCAGGCACAGTGGCTCACACCTGTAATCCCACTACTTTGAGAGGCCAAGGTGGGGGATCTCTTGGTTTCAGGAGTTCGAGATGAGCCTGGACAACATGGTGAAACCTCATATCTACAAAATACCAAAAACTAGCTAGACATGGTGGTGAATGCCTGTAATCCCAGCTCCTCAGGAAGCTGAGGTGGGAGGGTCACTTGAGCCCAAAATGTTGAGGTTACATGAGTGTTGAACAACGAGAACACATGGGCAAAGGGAGGGGAGCATCACACACTGGGGCCTGTTTGCGAGGGTGGGGGTCTAGGGGAGGGATAGCAGGAGGTTCAGAGTGGGGGGGATTGGGGAGGGATAACGTTAGGAGAAATACCTAATGTAGATGGTGGGGTGATGGATGCAGCAACCCACCAAGACATGTGTGTACCTGTGTAACAAACCTGCACATTCTGCTCATGTACCCTGGAACTTAAAATAAATTTAAAAAAAAAGTTGAGGTTGCAGTGAGCTGTGATCATGCCACAGCACTTCAACCTGGGTGCCAGAGTAAGACCCTGTCTTGAAACAAAACAAAACAAAACAAAACACACACAGAGAAACAACTGAAAACAGTTCTCAGAATCTGCAGCTTTGCTCATGAATTGGGTCTTACAATCTGGACTTGTGTGTGACAGTTGATTCAATTAAGCTTTAGAAGAAAGAAGTCTTTAGTGAACTATTTACAGATAGGGAAACTGAGGCCCAGGAAACTGACCTGCTACTCAGTACATTAGTCAGGGAGCTAACTTGAAACCCCCTGTCTCCTGCTCCCCAAATCTGAACTTCCCACCCACCAAGCCATCTCTCAGCCCTAACATAGTGCACAAAGACCCAGGCCTTCTTCTCCCTGGACATGGCCCAAAGCCAGAGCCCAGGCTGCACAGAGTTCTGAACACCATCTGCCCTTCCAGGAATGCTCTGAGCACGGTCTTCAGGTTCTTACTCCATTCAAGAGGCAGCAAAGGAAGACTGCAGCTAGAAGAAGCCTGCCAGCTACATGGTCCAAAAACCAACATGGGAAATGAATGGCAGAGACATCTACTCCATTAGAACAAAGAGCGGGGCTCGAGAGGTTCCTCACAGTCATCCCTACTCCTGCAGTCTCAGGGGAATGAGCTGCCTGGGGCCCCTCAGGCCTGTCCTTTGAGTGTGTGGCTTCACTGGGTCCCCTGTGCAAGAGACATCAATCATTGTCTATCTACTAGTAAAGGAAGCTCTGTGCCCTTGGCCCTTCAGACAGAGAAGAGGGGAGAGAGAAGGGAAGGAGAGAAGTAGAGAAGGAAGGAAGGGAGGGAGGGAGGAAGGAAGGGAGGGAGGGAGGAAGAAAAAGAAGGGAGAGAAGGAAGGAGGGAGGAAGGGAGAGAAGGAAGGAGGGAGGAAAGAAGGAAGGAAGAGAGAGAGGGAGGAAGGAAGGATGGGCAGGAGGGGAGGGAGACTGTTTGGAGGGTCATCTTAAATCCAAAATTTTCCTCCTGTCCCAGGTCCTAGAAGGCCTGGATGAACTGCAGTTTCTATCTTTGGACTTTCCTGAGGATCCTGTACCTTTGAAAAATTGTTTTTCTTGGCATCTTTCTTGCAGAAAGAGCATCCTGTATCTTCAGATTAACTCCACCTTCTCCCCAACTAACTCACACCAAGCTCCCATTGCTTGCAGATAAGAACGGAGAAATGAATTCAGAGAGTCAGTCTGTCTCAATTCCAGACTGAAGGAAGAATAGTGTGGCAGCAGATACATTTAGAGAGAGGGGCTCAAGGAGAGAACAAAGCCCGACCCATCCAGAAGCACTGACCATGGCAATCTTCCTTACCGTCTTCAAATAGAGATAGAGTTTCTATTTCCAAATAGAAATAGGAGTCTTCATGCCCTTCCAGGTGAGCTGAGAGGAGAGAATCAGCAAAGAACCTCAAAGTGCCAGGAGGCAGGGGAGGAGGCTTATGAGCTGGGGAGGAGGACAGGGCATCAGTGGCATGAAAAGGTCTTAGAGCAGGGACATGAGGCTGTAGTGATTGAGAGAGATAGGAGGAAAAGAGCCCCGTAGAGAGAACTAAGAGAAGCGGTCTGAAAGGGTAATGGAAGAACTGGAGTTTGCCCTGCAAGATTTTTGCACTTCCCTGACCGAGGGGCAATCATTGCAGGCTGGAAAACCACCCTTGGGAAGAACATAACTGCATACTCCACAGTTTCATGGCTGACGATACTATCCTTAATGCACAGTGTGGAAAAGGGACGTTCATCTCAACATTGACCAGGACAACCCTCCTTAGCATAAAAGAACGATATCACCGTCACCAGCCAGCTTTCTCATTTTCTTCTTCGCTGTGAGAACACTCAGGTGTAACATTCATGCTTGGTTATGGTCATTCTTTTGTTCTGGGTAGCCGTATGTGTGTCTTTTCTCCCTCTAAAAAGTTTCTGGCTTTTCCTTTCTCTATTTGCCATAAACCATGGCTTCATATGTGCTTCTAAAGCCTAACCAGTTTCCTAGTCCCTCGGTAAGCAGTCTGGATTGCATCGGAAGCGGTTAATTATTTTGCCCTACATCACAGAAATACTCCTCTCATTGACCCCAAGTGTGGCTCCTGTAGAAGGGTTTTTTGGAATTGAAAATTCGGTGATGCGGCTGTCTATGTAGGCTCAAGGCCAAGGACGCAGGTCCTACCACCCTCACCCTGCTGGTCCCAATGCCTCCCGCATGTCCCCGCCCTGCCCAGATAGTCCCACAGACGCAGCACACCTGGGGAGAAGGTGTGCTTGACATTCACTCCCTGGGATCCAACCCCTGTGTCTCTGTGTAATTTTTTGATGCACCCATTTGACAAATATTCATCAAGCCCTTACCAACCATAAGGTAATTTTCCTGGTAGTTCAGATACGAAGAGAAGTAAAATAGAAAACTAAGATGAACTAAAGCTTTTCGCTGAGTTAAAGTGGCCCTTAACCTATTGATGAAATATTTTCCCATTTCATTGTGTGAATGGCATTCAGCGGGCACTGGAATCCTTTCCCTTCTCTTAGTTTGCTGCACGGACTCTTCGTCATCTCAGATCCATCCACCCTGAGATAGCTGAAAAACAACCATGGTCACTGATGCAGTGGGCCTCGACGGCATCAGGAGCCTGCTCCGAAGGTGGACTGCATCTGCTGGCCAGCTGGGGCCGCATAATTTAACCCATAGGCTATGAAGCTCACCTCTGGGGTGATTTTCCTCTTGTCTGTACTGATGATGGGCCCACTGGCCTATAATGAGACAAGGATGTTACAGGGAAGGAAGGGGCTGCTAGGCAGGTTGGGGACTGGGGTAGGGGTTGGGGCTGAGACTCATGAGGTCTGCGGAGAAGGGCATACCCCGCATGACAGTTTGCCTCCTTACACGCAGCTGACACACTTCAATATCGAGTCAGCCTCCTAAAATGATGTAAGAGGAAAGGCTGTCCTTTGGCCTCAAGGTCACCCTAGTGACTAAAGGGAGACCATGGCCACATGGGCAGAGTGAGAGGATTCCTAGGACTCATATCTGTTGTCCTTGCGGGAGGTTGCCAGGTGTTACAGACAGGTAGTGAGAGGTTGTCTGGCGTAGCTTGTGAACAACTAGAAATGATGCCTGTGTCCTAGAGAGGTCTCGGCTCGCCACGGAGGAGTTTACGTGTCCAGTAGTGGCAACTCTTGGAGAAAAGGAAGGAGATCTCTCGGTGACTGGGATCTGTGGTCTACTCTGACCCAGGTGTGGCCCCAGTGGGTCCTTCTAGTAGGCTTCAGTGTCTTCACCATGAAATAAGAGGGTCAGACGTGGCCCTTTCCATGGTGGACTCTGACCTAGCACTATGCTCCTAGTGGATAGAGTGCACTTTGCCATGGGCTGAACCAGAACCCTTGTGCCCCACAGCCAGCCTCTTCTCCCGTCCTCACCCCACAATCAAATATATCCCCTTCGTTTTCCTCCCATCCACATGAAGGAAGGACTCAACACAGGGGAGAGGAAAACCAGCATTGAATTCTCTTCCAAAGCAGCAGAGAGTTCAACAGGGAGCCAAGGAGGGGGCCGAGGAGCACCCCTCTTCAGGCGGGAAACTCACAGACGGCCAGGAAGGAGGACGTGCAGGAGATGTCATTCCAGAGCCCGTCCTCCAGGAGAATCACGCAGTCCTCCCCTGAGCCATGGTCATTTGGCTCATCTCTCTTCCAGTTACTATAGGTCAGCTTCCCGCCTGTCACATACATGAACTGGCCTTCAGTTACCTCATCTGTGATGCCCAGGAAGGCAATGTCTGTGGCCACATTCTGGATGGCCTTATTCTCCTCAGCATTTTTGGGGGCAGCCACTGTGGCCTGGAGCCCAGCGCACAGAGCCTTCACTTTGGCGAAAGGCATCCGCTCGCCATTGGTCACGAAGAGCTTCTTCCCAGATGCTTTCCCCCAAGGAGAAGGCTTGCACTGAAATCACAAAGGGCGGGTGAGGCTGGCTGAGTTTGGAGCCCAGCCCAGGACAGTAGGCAAGTAGTCCGAGTTCTCTGGGAAGTCAGACCTCTGAAAAATCGCCCTGTGCCCAAGCGGCTCAGGCCAGAGCCTGGCCAGGAAGCAGGCCTCAGCTGCAGAGCCTGGGAAGGGGCGTCCAGGCCCTTGCAGACAGCCCAGACTCCCCTGGGATATCCCTCCTTGAAAAAGCATCTGCTAAAATCTGCCCCAGCACAGGTGCACATAGGGAGACAGTCTTGGGCCTCACTGCAGCCTTGGGCACCAGGATAAGGAGGAGGCTGGGACAGACATCTGAGCACAGTAGATGCCAAGGAAGGAGCTCAGACTTTGGAGAAGACAGACCTCCATCCAACCCTTCCTCTGCCACTTCCCAGCTGAGTGACGTCAAATGAGTCACCAACACTTCCTGCACCTGGGTTTCCTCACTTGTCAGATAAAGAAGTTTAACAACCACAACTGAGGTTGCTGAGAGGATTGAATGAAACCATCTTATGGGAAAATGCCACCCACGACAGCCCTGGTGCAGGACAAGTGCTCATAAGTTAGTTCTCCTCCCACCTCCTCCAAACCCAGAGCGCTCTGAAGAAAAGAGTGAGAGCCAAGAACACATTATGGGCAGAGAGACAGCTCACGCTTCTTCGTGTGGTCCAGTTCTGATCTCAGGCTCCGTATCTCTCTCTCTAAGTTGGCCAGCTTAGCCTCAGCAACTGCAAAGCAATAGGGACAAGGCATTTATGGAGAAGACCTTAAGTTGGAGAATGGAGCATTTTGAAAAAACAAAGTGGCTTACTAAGAAGAAGGCTTCTTCCAGAAAAATAAGAAAGCAAAAAAAAAAAAAAAAGTGGGAGAAATGCCGTATTCCTGCTTCTCAGCTATATCGCCACATCCTTCAACCTGGAATTTCAGCCCTGGACCCCTGTCTTCACATAAGCCTTGCATATTGTCATATTGAGAGAATTCATAAGAAAATACTCAACTCATTACTCTCCTTTTAAAAATTTTTCTTTGTCATTCATTTTCATTTCTCATTCCAGATACACTTTTTAATACCTTTATTATTTTGACAGTGGCAGACAAATATAAATAAGCGGCTTGTCATTGTTCTTCTGTTCTTACTGAATTTGTTCTATTTTACTCTGAACTAAGTTACCGTGATGTTCTTCAACACCCAGGGGTCCTAAAAGGCAGACCACTTGCCTGCCATTTTTGTGACAGTGGATGTAAACCCAACCCCCTAAAGGGCCTGTTTCCTCCCTGGCACCCTGGAGGCACACACTGGACTCTTTCTGCTGAAGAAAAGCCAGGGCCCATCTGCTAAGGGGCCTGATGAGGGAATGGCCCTACATGGCTTGAACGTCTGCACCTGGACACCTACAGGAATCCCCTCAGGCCCCAAGTAAAGCTTAAAAGGCCAAGGGCACTGGGACAGGAAGCAGAGTTGAGCATCTTCCCATGAAGCAGCAGGAGAAGGGGACCTCCCAGCTAGCCCTCCAAGCTCCCCAGGCCCTGGGGCCCCCAGGCCACCCATGCTGAGGTGTGCCACTTACCTGAATTGTCTCCACGATCTCCTTTTTGGCCCTTTGGCCCTGGAATTCCAGGAGGCCCTGTGTTTCCTGGGGGACCCAACTTCCCGGGAGGGCCCTGCAAACCTCTGAGCCCTTGACCTGTTGCAAGACAAAGGAAACATGACCCAGTGGCTGTCACTCATTCATTTTTCCCCAAAAGCTCAATACTCCATTCATGTTCACCCCAGGACAGCCAGTGAGCTAGAGGTGACCCAAAGAAGCAAGACTCCCCTGCATCCCAGGGGAAGGCCTGCACCAAGGCCAGCTCCCTAAGCAGGCGGGACACCCCCTCTATAGGGACAACCACACACTCCCAGTTCCTGTGTGGAAATATGGGATCCAGGAGAGTCAGTGAGCCGCTTTGTTTTGGAGGCAATGGCATTTTACAGGGATTGTTCTGAGTGTAGCATGGGGCCTGAGGAAAGGGGGAGCTTCCCCAAGTCTGTGCTCAAACCCTCGTGTGGAGGGTTCAAGCACAGATTTGCTTGAATGCCTGCTGGAGGTGGAGATTCAGGAAGCCACAGCAGCCTGTCCCGGACCTGGCTCTCCCTTTCCCCCTTGGGTCCGTCTCGTCCATCTCTGCCTGGGGTGCCATTGGTGACGGGGGATGCCACAGGTAATCACGGAGCAGGTCTTCTGGGCATCCTCACAGGCTTTTGTTTCTGAGCAGGAAGCCGTCACCACAGACAGGAGAAGGACAGGGAGTGATGGAAACAGGAACATGGTCCTTACCTTGGGGTGGAGAAAGTGAAGGAGTGAATTTCATCCCATCATGTTTAAATAGCATTTGCTACTCACTTATGGTATGCTGGACCCAGTGCCGGGGACAGTGGACACAGAGGGGACCATCACAACCCCGGGCTCTGAGTGACTTTCAGACTACTAGGGAGACAGGCAGGTAAAAAAATGTGAGTTAGATCAGTGCTGAAACAGAGGCAGGTGCAAGATTAACACAAGCCCATTCTCCCTCGGGTCCCAGAGCTCCTGATAGCACAAGGCTTAACGGTTAGGCACCTCCTACTTGACAGCCCACAGGGCCCGAGGATTATCCTTGAGCCCTGTGTCCAGCGGCCCAGACAAAGGTGAAGCGAGCTCATTGCCTGGGTGAGCTTGGCCCCTGGATTTCTAGATTTCTCTCTGAAGCGCCAAAAGAGCCATGGTTTCCCTCCTCTTCCTTTCCTATGGGCTGCAGAGCTTGACTCAGACTGCGGCAGGTGACCTGAGGTCCCACAGGGTCCGTCTCTTGGCTGGACTTGCTTGAGATGGATCCAATGGTTGAGATCCACTGTCTCATTTCCAGTATGAGAGCCCTCTATGTTGCCCAGGCTGGCCTCGAACATGTAGCCTCACCTCCTCAAGCACCAGCACGACTGGCCTGAGCCCCCACGGCTCCCCTTCCTCTCATTTCCTATAAAACTCCCTGTTTGACATGCTGGGCCCCAGCTGTCCTCAGAGTGGCCCCTGTTTCTCCAGCCACCTGTAGACCATCTTGCATAATGTCTATTTTGTGACAGCCACTTGCTGTGGGATTGGGACCTAGAGTGCTCTAAGGCAGGATTCTGACCCTCAAAATGGGACTTTTTTTGGTGATTGATCCTGTCCAGATGAGACTTCTCTTGGTTTGAGATCTTCCACTGAGAGGCCATTTCTGCCAGGCATCACTCAGGCTCTGAGATTTCTACTCAGCCTAAGTCTGGAGGGATTCAGCTCCTGCTCCCCCTCCTAGAGGCTGCCCAGATGCCCCCAGCTGTGTGCCCCTACCCAGCTGTCAGAGTCCCCTCCAGCCTTTGTCCAGGCTGGCCCCTCCTCCAGGACCCTTGGCAGCCGGGACCCCATGGGACTCTCCCTCTGCTCTGCTGCAGCCTCGAATCCCGGTGTCCTGGTTCTTGCTGCCCAACCACTTTATCTGCCCTCGCTGTCCCGGCCTCAGTCCCTTAACCCTTCCCTTCCTCCAAGATGCAGTGAGAGGTACCCAGTTGGAAGGGAACTTTAGTGATCACGTCCTTCTCCAACTTGCCTCTTTCTATCATTTTTGTCTCTTTTTTGAACCTCCCCTGATGGCACTGAATTGGCACTGGATGACACAGTCAGGGCTTGTACCCATAGCTGGCACACACATGCCACTTCTATTCTTCACTTTGGCAAAGACCACCCTTTAGTTTGCTGATGGCCAAGTGGATACAGAAACCTCCCAGTTGTTTGGGCCAGAGAGAAAGAGAGGACCCAGGTGGACCTGATGACTCCTCTAAACCCCTACCTGGACCTCACCAGGATCCAGTCAACAGGCCAGTGTCTTGGCCCAGGTCCTCACCTCTTTCCTCCACAAATAACTTACTAGGGCTTCCTTAGAGACGAGTCAGTGGCAGGGAAGCTGGCCCTCCAGCCCAGGCCTCTGGCAGGTGCCTCAGCGATGTCCGGTCCAGTTATCAGTGTGGTGACCAGGAAGAGTGCTGGACTGGCCTTCAACCCCAGATTAATAATCAACCATCCCTAGAACTGCTGTGTGCTGGGAAGCTCTCCGGGCTGCTGGTGGGGCTTCCAGCACAGCACTGGGCAGCTCTTTACATTAATGCCCTAACCCTTCCTCTACTACCCTTTCTCAGGCATCCATCTCTATGACTCAGTGCCTCTGAGCTTCTAGAGTCACAGGCTCCCAGGGTAGTTTTCTTTGGATATTAATTTTCGGAAGGAAAATGCATAGATCTTCCACCAGACAAATGTATGCACACACACATGTGTACACATCTTTGTATCAGTTGATTGGACTACTTCCATTTGTGTTTGGTTTATTGCAGGGCTGGGGTGGAGAGACTAAAGACCCCTGGCACTGAGTCACCTCTTTCCTGTCTTCTCATTTAGAATGTTTGTCAAATGTCTTCTTTGGGTATCTCACAGGGCCAGGCACAAGGCGAAGGGGTATTTGCAGCTGACTTCTATCCAGGGCGAATGTGGGTGTTGGCGCCTGCTGCTCCCTCTGTCCAGACATCTCCCTGAGTCTTTGCTTATTTGGTTGCATATTGATTGACCACCAACCACCCTGCATCCCTGTAGAACAAGAAGCTCATGAGAACAGGGGTCTTATTCCCCAGATGTTGTTTCTGTACCAGGAAGAGTGCCTGGAAAAAGATTCGATGCTCAATAAACGTTTATGGAACAAATGAATCCTCCAGCAGCATGTCCTCCAATCAGCTCTCTTCTCTCTGGCTGGAACTATCATCTGTGTCCCCTTTACCAGTGATCTCGCTTTTCTAGGGCAGAAGCTGTACTCAGTTCACATCTCTGTCCCCAGGGTGCAACCCAGGGCTGGGCACACAAGAGGATTGGGTGTTAGGGTGAGGAGAGAGGCAGAGACCTCGAGAAGACACCAGATCATCTGCGCTCATCCAAGCCTGAGTTTCCAAAAGTGTCCAGTTCTTGTCGCCAGAACATGGTCAAGCCGTTCAGGTCCCGGATGTGACCTTTGATGCTTGCCTTCCTCCAAACTCACACCCATTCTTTGAAACACTTCATGTCACCAAACAACTTGAGAGGTTTGTTTTTCCCAGTTGGGGGAGTGGGGTGGGTCACTTCTCTGTAACTCTGCCTTGTGATGGGCATTTGACTTCTCAAGGGTCCTCACCCTTGTGTACCATGTCATCAGACCCTGTCCAGAGGTCCTCCTGGTTCCCATTCAGGAGGCCTTCCAGGCACCAAGAGGGCCTCCATGGTAAAGAGGATCCCTTTAGGGCTGTGTCTCCTGATGCCATTGACACAATGTTGAAGAGCCCGTAGGCCCAGAGGACAAAGGACTTTCTGTTCACACAGCAAATAGGAAGACCTCCCAGGAAGGTGGGAATGTGAAACTGACAGATTTGCATTAAACCAGGATCCTGACTGTGCTACAGACTTAGAGAAAGGGTGGTTTGAGCAGGAAGACCGTAGGTGAGAGGGAAATACACCTGCAAGCAAAGGAAACTGAGAAAGCCTGGATTCTGGAGGGGACGAGGTTCTACCCCAAGGGTGTGTACCCAGAAGTCTGTCCTCTCATAGACCCGGGGGTGAACTTATGTTGCTATTATGACTATTACTGAATTTTGCTATTTATGCCAAGATGAACAATAGTGTTTCCAGTGTCTCAGCGCGGCATGATCTCCTGCGCTGTGGAGATGTAAATGCAGTGGAGAACCACACCTGTAGATCAGGCACCTCAGTGGTGTCTTAGATGGAGGCCAGGCAGATTTGGGTTCACCGCAGACAATTACCAAGCACTGTAGGGGACAAGCAGAGTGAGAGCTGACAGAAATGACAAGCCTCAGAAATAGTATGCACTTCAAAAGAGGGTAAAATAAACAAGAGCAGAAAATCAAACACCGCATGTTCTCACTCATAGGTGGGTGATGAACAATGAGAACACATGGACACAGGGAGGGGGAGCATCACACACTGGGGTCTGTTGGGGGTGGCCAAGGGAGGGACAGCGGGGGGATGGGGAGGTTAGGGAGGGATAACATGGGGAGAAAAGCCAGATGTAGGTGATGGGGGATGGAGGCAGCAAATCACATTGCCATGTGTGTACCTATGCAACAATCCTGCATGATCTGCACATGTACCCCAGAACCTAATGTACAATTAAAAATAAATAAATAAAGGAATAAATGAACATTATATAATTAAATTAATAAACTAGAATCAAAAAATAAATATAGAGCTAATAAGATAGAATACCGGTTCTTTGTAAGAGACATAAACTTAGCACATTGTAAAATTGTAAAATTACATCTCAGGCCCTTTGCTGTAGGACTTTGCAAAGGCTCCCACTAGAGTGTAAGGTGTAAACACTCTAGCTCCTTTGCTGCTTGGCGTGGCCATGCAACCATGAGCTGAAAGGAGCTGCAGCTTCACATGTGCTTACAGGTTTGATACGGCCTTTGTGTTACTTTCTCAATCATGGGAATTATATATCCCTGGAAAGTGATATGGAACAGACATGAACTCATCTGAAAGTCTGGAGTCCAGCTGACTGCTGCTGAGTAGAGGCCCGCTCAGCTGAAGTCAGCCAAAGCTCAACAAACTGGAAGAGTCAGAGCAGGAAATAAAATGTTTACTGTTGTAAGCCCCTGAGAGGGAGATTTACTGTTGTGTAGCTGACTGATACAGTATCAATGATTCATAGAAAAGGTATAAGAAATTAACGAATCAGGGAGAAAAAGGGATTATTATACTAATATAGATAATACTGACATTATAAAATTATATCATGTACAGTAGATTTTGTAGCAATACTGCTACAAAATTAGTTAAAATACACAATTAGCTAAAATTGTGGATTTATAATTTTTTAACTAATACTAGTTAAAATACACAATATTCTAAGAAAATTTAGAATTACTTACATTGGCCCAAGAAGTGTTAGAATAATGAATATATTATTTTATCACATAAAATATTAAAATGGAAGTCAAAAATTATCAACCATTTATCCATCAACAACATGGTTTTAAGATGAGTTGTATTAAATCGTCAGAGAAGAGATAATTTCTCTGTTACAGAAATTGTTTGTATCCAAAAGTTCTTGGCTAAAATGATTAGCTGAATGTATAACTCAGAATGCATAAGGACAGAAAAAAAGAAAGGCACTCTCAGCCAACCTAATCTGTGAGTACAGGGGCAAAATTTTTACACAATGTAAAAAAAGTAGCTCTTAAGTCCAGCAATGTATTCACGGCTAATAGCAGTCTCTGGAATCTGATTTCCTATATTCATATTAGCTGTATAATATTTGACAAATCACTTTGACCTCTATATACCTTGATATTCTCATTTGTAAATTTGAAAGAATGATAGCATCTGTAGAATAAGATTAATGAGGATTACATGAGTTAATACTAGTGCCTGGTCCATAGTCTGTGTAATGAGCATATTAAGCATCAGACCAAGCAGAGTATAACAGAAGAATGCAAGGATGGTTCAACATGAAAAAATAAATCAATGTAAATCACTAATTTAATAGAGAGCAGGTTTTATTAAGAGCATAAATTCAATTTCTCAGATCTCGGAGCTTGAAGCTCACTTGTTCTCAAAACTGATATGTAGTCTCAAAACTCTTTTGTCATGATGGGCATTTGGGTTGATTCCATGTCCTTGCTATTGTAAGTAGTGCTGCAACAAACATTCACATGCGTTTGTATGGTAGAATGATTTATATTCCTTTGGGTATATACCCAGTAATGAGATTGCTGGGTCAAATGGTAGTTCTGTTTTTAGCTCTTTAAAGAACTGCCACACTATTTTTCACAACAATTGAACTAATTTACACTCTAACCAACAGTGTATAAGCATTCCCTTTTCTCTGCAACCTCATCAGCAACTCTTATTTAAAAAATTTTTAATAATAGGTATTCTGACTGGTGTGAGATGTTTTCTCATTGTGGTTTTGATTTGTATTTTTTAAATAGTAAGTGATGTTGAGTTTTTTTCATATACTCATTGGCTGCACATATGTCTTCTTTTGAAAAATGTTCAAGTTCTTTGCTCAGTTTTTAATATTTTTTTCTTGTAAATTTGCTTAAGTTTTTATAGATGCTGGATATTAGATTTTTGTCACATGTATAGCTCGCAAATATTTTCTCCCATTCTGTATGTTGTTTGTTTACTCTGTTGGTAGTTTCTTTTGCTGTGTGGAAGCTCTTAAGTTTAATTTGATCCTATTTGTCAATTTTTGCTTTCATTGCAATTGCTTTTGGTGTGTTTGTCATGGAAACCTTTGCCTGTTCCTATGTCCAGAATGGTATTGCCTAGGTTGTATTCCATGGTTTTCATAGTTTGGGGTTTTATATTTAAGACTTTAATCCACCTTGAGTTGCTTTTTGTATATGGTATAAAAAAAGGGGTCCAGTTGCAATCTTCTGCACATGGCTGGCCAGTTATTCCAGTACAATTTATTGAAGAGGAAGTCCTTTACCCATTGCTTGCTTTTTCAACTTTGTTGAGAATCAGATGGTTGTAGTAGCGCAGCCTTATTTCTGGGCTCTCTATTCGGTTCCCTTGGTTTATGCGTCTGTTTTTGTACTAGTACCATGCTGTTTTGGTTACTGCAGCCTTGTGGTATAGTTTGAGGTTCGGATAACGTGATGCCTCCAGCTTTGTTCTCTTTTTTGGTTCCATATGAATTTTAAAATAGTGTTTGACAGTTGTGTGAAGAATGTCATTGGTAGTTTGATACAAATAGCATTGAATCTGTAAAATGCTTTGGGCAGTTTGGCTATTTTAATGGTATTGATTATTCGTACCCAGGAGCATGGGATTTTTAAAAATTTGTTTGTGTCATCTGCGATTTCTTTGAGCAGAGTTTTGTCATTCTCATCGTAGAGATTTTTCACTTCCCCGGTTAGCTGTATTGTTAGGTATTTTATTCTTTTTGTGGCAATTGTGAATGGGATTGCATTTCTAGTTTGGCTCTCAGCTTGTCTTTTGTTGGTGTATATAGGAATGCTAGGGATTTTTTTTATGTTGCTTTTGTATCCTGAAACTTTACTGAAGTTGTTTATCAGCTGAAGAAGATTTTGGGCAGGATTATGGGGTTTTCTAGACATAAAATTATATGACAATGACTCTGAAAAATTTCAATGAGTCTCTTAAAAAATGTATAGGCTCTCCTGGCCCCTATAAAAAGGGATATAAAAATATAAATGGCATAAAGAGATTTACAAAATTTCTACTGTTCGCAAACAGAAACATATAAAATATAAGCGAATCAGTTATAATAGAAGTATTGGGGGAACATGAGGATCCAAAAAGATGGTAAGGTATAAGATCAACGAATAATATATCAAGAGTTTTTCTTAAAGCCAGCAATAATTAATTTATAATAAAAAAGTATAGCAACAATAGAAAATTAAACCATAAAGTAAGTAAAAATAAATCTAAAAGGAAATGAGAAGATAGGAAAGAGGCCAAGACGGCCAATTAGAAGCAGATGTGGTTCACAGCACTCAGAGAGGAATGAAAAGGGCAAGTGAATACATCACCTGAAATGGAAATATCCAGATAGTCACATTGGGACTGATCAGGGAAATAACTTGACCCACAGACAATGGAGGAAAGCAGGGTGGGATGATGGCCCACCCAGGAGTGACACAGAGCCAAGGGAACCCCCATCCCCCAGCCAAGGGAAGTGGTGTGCGATTGTGTGATCCCAGGAAACCACTGTTCTCCCACAGATCTTTGCAACCCACTGATCAGGAGATCCCCTTGTGAGCCCACGCCAGGTCTGACACACAGAGCTGTGTAACCTTGGCAAAGCAGCTGCTCAGGCACACACAGAGACCCAGGAGTTTTATATACTCTAGCCCTGGGATCCCCCAACAAATGTGTCTGCCACTCAGACAAGGTGGGAGGTCCACACATACCCCTAGGAAGGGAGCAGAATCCAGGGAGCTGAGCAACCTCAGTCTGTGGGCTCCACTTCCATGGTGCTTCATGAGATAAGACCCACTGGCTTGGAGTTCCAGGCAGCTCCCAGTAACAGAGTGGAGCATGCCTGAGACAGAATGGAGTCCCAGAGAGGAGGATCAACTCAGACATTTCAGTCTATGGGCTTTGGAGAGTCCAAACAGTCCAGACAAGAAAGGATCCCCCCAGCAGCGTAATACAGTAGCTTTGCCCGGTCATGGCCAGGCTGCTTCTTTAAGTGGGGACTGGACTGGGTCAGTGGAGTGGCTGGAGGGCCTGGCTGGGAGGTCCTGCCAAGTGAGGAGAAATGGATTGGGTCTCCACTTTTATGGACAGAGCTGTGATCTTTCCCTGGGACAGCCTTTACTGGTGATACCTCCAGGTATGGGAAGAACCGAGGCAACTAAGGTCTGGAGCGGCCTCCCAGCAAACCACAGCAGCCCTATGGAAGAGTGGGCAGACTGCTAAAAGAAATACAAACAGACATAAAACAGCAACAACGACGAAGAAGAACCACAAAAACCCCATCCAAAGGTCAGCAACATCAAAGATCAAAGGTAGGTAAGCCAACAAAGATTAGAAAGAATCAATGCAAAAATGCTGAAAACTCAAAAAGCCAGAGTGCCCTCTTTTTTCCAAATGACAGCAACACCTCTCCAGCAAGAGCCCAGAAGCAGGTTGAGGCTGAGATGTCTGAAAGGACAGAAGTAGTCCTCAGAAGGTGGTTAATAACAAACCGCAGAGCTACAGGAGCACATTGCAATCCAATGCAAAGAAGCTAAGAATCTTGATAAAACGACATGGGAACTGACAGCCAAAACAGCCAGTTTTGAGAGAACATAACCAACCTGTTAGAGCTGAAAAACACACTACAAGAACTTCACAGTGAAATTACAAGTATTAATAGCAGAACAGACAGAGCAGAGGAAAGCATCTCAGAGCTGGAAAACTTACTTTCAGAATTAAGCCAGGCAGACAAAAATAGACACAAAAGAATGAAAAGAAATGAATAAAACCTCTGAGAAATATGGAATTATGCAAAGAGACTGAATCTATGACTGATTGGGGTACCTGAAAGTGATGGGGAGAATGGAACCAAGTTGGAAAACATACTTCAGGATATCATCCAGGAGAAATTCCCCAACCTAGCAAAACAGGATAATGTTCAAATTAAGAAAACACAGAGAACCCCAGTAAGATACTCCATGAGAAGACCATTTCTAAGACACACAATAATCAGATTCTCCAAGGTCAAAATGAAAGAAAAAATGTTAAGGGCAGCCTGAGAGAAAGGCCAGGGCACCTACAAAGGGAAGTCCATCAGACTAACAGTGGATCTTTCAGTGGAAACCCTACAGGCCAGAAAAGATTGGGGGCCAATAGTCAACTTTCTTAAAAAAATAATTTCCAACCAAGAATTTCATATGTGGCCAAACTAAGCTTCATAAGCGAAAGAGAAATAAAATCCTTTTCAGACAAGAAAATGCTGAGGGAATTCATCCTGATCAGGCCTGCTTTGTAAGAGTTTCTGAAGGAAGCATGAAATATGGAAAGGGAAACTGTTACCAGCCACTACAAAAACACACTGAAAGACACAGAGCAGTGACACTATGAAGCAACCACAGAAACAAGTCTGCAAAATAAGCAGCCAGCATCATCATGACAGGATCAAATCCACACATATCAATACCATCCTTAAATATAAGTGGGCTAACTGACTCCAATTAAAAGACACAGAATGGCAAGTTAGATAAAGAATGAAGACCCATCATGGTTCACATGCTGGACTATAGGGCAAAAAAAAAAAAAAAAAAAACCCAAAAAACAAAAAAACCAAAAAAGCAGAAAACAAAAAACCCATCAGGTATGCTACCTTCAAGAGACCCATCTCACATACAAAGACACACATAGGCTCAAAGTAAAGGGATAGAGGAAAATTTACTAAGCAAATGAAAAGCAGAAAAGGGCAGGGGTTGGAATTCTAGTTTCTGACAAAACAATTTTTAAACCTACAAAGATTAAAAAAACAAAACAAAACAAAGAAGGGCATTACATAGTGGTAAAGAGTTCAATTCAACAAGAAGAGATAACTATCCTAAATATATATGTGCCCAATACAGGAGGACTCAGATTCATAAAGCAAGTTCTTAGAGACCTTGAAAGAGACTTAGACTCCCACACAATAATAGTGGGAGACTTTAACACCCCACTGTCAATATTATATAGATAATTGAGACAGAAAATTAACAAAGATATTCAGGACCTGAACTCAGCTCTGGGTCAAGTGGACCTGTTAGATATCTACAGAACTCTCCATCCCAAAACAACAGAATATACATTCTTCTCATTGACACATGATACTTACTCAAAAATCGATCAAATAAAAAAAAAAATCAACTAAAACACTCCTCAACAAATGAAAAGAACTGACATAATAACAGTCTCTCAGACAACAATGCAATCAAATTAGAACTCGAGATTAAGAAATTCACTTAAAACCACACAACTACATGGAAATTGAACAACCTGCTTCTGAAATGAAATTAAGGCATAAATCAAAAAGTTCTTTAAAACTAATGAGAACAAAGATACAATGTACCAGAATCCCTGGGACACAGCTAAAGCAGTGTTAAGAGGGAAATTTATAGCACTAAATGCCCACATCAAAAAGCTAGAAAGTTAACAATCTAACATCACAACTAAAAGAACTAAAGAACTAAGAGCAAATAAACCCCAAAGCTAGCAGAAGACAAGAAATGACCAAGATCAGAGCAAAACCGAAGGACATTGAGACACGATAAACTCTTAAAAAAAAAAATCAACAAATCCAGGAGCTGGATTTTTAAAAAAGAAAGAAAAAAGACAGACCACTAGCTAGACTGAAAAAGAAGAGAAGATTCAAGTAGACACAATAAGAAACAATAAGGGGGATATTGCCACTGATCCAAGAGAAATACAAACAACTATCAGAGAATACTATAAACATCTCCATGCACATGAACTAGAAAATCTAGAAGAAATGGTTAAATTCCTGGACATATATGCCCTCCCAAGACTGAACAAGGAAGAAATGGAATCCCTGAATAGACCAATAATGAATTCTGAAATTGAGGCAGTAATAAATAACCTGCCAACCAAAAAAACCCCAGGACCAGATGGAGTTACAGCTTAATTCTACCAGAGGTACAAAGAAGAGCTGGTATCATTCCTACTGAAACTATTCCAAAAAATTGAAAAGAAGGGACTCCTCCCTAACTCATTCTGTGAGGCCAGCATCATTTTGATATCAGAAACACAACAAAAAAGAAAATTTCAGGCCAATATTCTTGATGAACATTGATGCAAAAATCCTTAACAAAATACTGGCAAACCAAATCAAGCAACATATCAAAAAGCTTATCCACCACAATCAAGTTGACTTCATCCCCAGGATGCGAGGTTGGTTCAATATATGCCAATCAATAAAAGTGATTCATTACATAAACAGAACTAAAGACAAAAACCACATGATTATCTCAACAGATGCAAAAAAGGCCTTTGATAAAATTCTACATCCCATTATGTTAAAAACTCTCAGGAAACTAGGTATTGAAGGAACATATCTCAATATAATGAGAGCCATATATGACAAGCCCATGCCAATATTATATTAAATGGGCAAAAGCTGGAGGCATTTCCCTTGAAAACCAGCATAAGACAAAGATGCCCTCTCTCACCACTCCTATTCAATGTAGTATTGGAAGTTCTGGCAGGGCAATCAGGAGAGAGAAATAAATAAAGAGTATTCAAATAGGAAGAAATGAAGTCAAACTATCTTTGTTTGCAGATGACATGATCCTATATCTAGAAAAACCCATTGTCTCAGCCCAAAAGCTTTTTGAGCTAATAAGCAACGCTAGCAAAGGCTCAGGATACAAAATCAATGTGCATAGTTTACAAAGATTTTCTCTCATTTTGTAGTTGTCTGTTTACTCTGTTAATAGTTTCTTTTGCTGTGCAGAAGCTCTTTAGTTTAATTAGATCCTATTTGTCAATTTTTAATTTCATCGCAATTGCTTTTGGTGTGTTCGTCATGAAATCTTTACCTGTGCCTATCTCTTGAATGGTATTGCCTAGGTTTTCTTCTAGAGTTTTTATAGTTTTGGGTTTTACATTTAAGTCTTTAAGCCACTTAAGTTGATTTTTGTATGTGGTGTAAGGAAAGGGTCCAGTTTCAATTTTCTGCATATGGCTGGCCAGTTATCCCAGCACCATTTATTAAATAGGGAATCCTTTCCCTATTGCTTGTTTTTGTCAGGTTTGTCAAAGATCAGATGGTTGTAGGTGTGTGGTCCTATTTCTGGGTTTTCTATTTTGTTCCACTGATCTGTATGTCTGTTCTTGTACCAATACCATGCTGTTTTGGTTACTGTAGCCTTGTAGGGTAGTTTGAAGTTTGGTAGCATGATGCATCCAGCTTTGTTCTTTTTGTTTAGGATTGTCTTGGCTATTCAGCTCTTTCGTGGTTCCATATGAATTTTATAATAGTTTTATCTAATTTTGTCAATAATGTCAATGGTAGTTTAATGAAAATAGCATTGAACCTATAAATTGCTTTGGGCAGTATGGCCATTTTCATGATATTGATTCTTTCTATCAATGGAAATGGAATGTTTTTCCATTTGTGTCATCTCTTATTTCTTTGAACAGTGGTTTGTAGTTCTCCTTGAAAAGGTTCTTCACTTCCCTTGTTAAGTGTATTCTAGGTATTTTATTCTTTTTGTGGCAATTGTGAATGCGAGTTCATTCATGATTTGGCTCTTAGACTGCCTGTTATTGGTGTATAGGGATGCTAGCGATTTTTGCACATTGATTTTGTCACCCCATCATAAGTTGAGAAACATCTGTACATGCTTCTGCTTGTTTTTTTCTAAATTTTGAAGAAGGCTGAATAATTTGTGTGCTGGGTCCTAAGCACATGTGGAATAATGATCAGATTAAAAATTGTCATTCAGAAAAGACTGAGAAATTCTTCCCCCTCATTCTCATTGGTTTTCTGAGTGTTGGTCCAGAGCTCCTTCCACCCAAGAAAGCAATAAATGCGCTGAGGAAGGTGTTCACAGGTGTTACAGGGGGAGAAGTGGGAGATGGGACACATATGTGGCAGCCTCGTCAAGCAAGTAGGGACATGGCCTTATTCCTGCGCAGCCCTGGGTCATGGGAGTGTGGTCCTATTCCATGCAGACCTGAGACTTCGATGGCTCACTGAGACCTGGGACTGAGCCCTGCATGCCATCATCACTAATGGGCTGCAGAAATCATTCAGGTGGCTGAGTGGGGGACAGAAGGCATGGTATCCCCACCCACAAATGGACCATGTGGATTCATGATGCCCATGTGTTATTCCAAATGGTGTCTGTAGCTCCCCATGCCCCTGCACCATCTCAGGGAGGAGAGCAGGGGGCCCTTCCCACCAAACAAAGAAAGCACATCCCGAGATTGAATTTTCCAATCTTCAGAAAAGTGGGGGCTCAGAGCCAGAGTTCATTTGATTTACAAAAATACAGAAATATAATGTTTCTTATAACCAACACTATGGAAATGCATGTGAACACATTCATGATTTATTATGCTTAAATCATCTTTGTTCAGCTCAGGGGTGGGGTGGCTGGTAGCACGAGCTTCAGATCCAGGAAGGTAGGTTTGGATTCAGCCTCTGCCATTTGCTGTCTGAAATAACACTCAAAACATTTAACTCCTCTAAGCTTCAGTGTCCTTATAAAAACAGGGAAAACTACTGGTCCCATGACATTGTGTGAAGATTGAATAGTAAATAATGAGCTGTATTAAAAGTGCTTGTCAAATTGCTTGCCACCTGGTATGTGCTTGGTCAATAGCTTCTGTGTATAGT
The DNA here is from genome assembly GCA_036589455.1 of Ateles fusciceps. Lineage (NCBI taxonomy): Eukaryota > Metazoa > Chordata > Mammalia > Primates > Atelidae > Ateles > Ateles fusciceps. Next base: position 4,066,335 of record JAZHEH010000276.1, read on the forward strand.
AAAAGCTCTGGTAGTAATTTTCGTAGCTGAGAGGATGGTAATAACTGTGACAGCATCAAGTATTTTATGCCCATTTCACAGATGAAGATACAGGCTCAGGGAAAAAAAATCCTCAATCGCCTCTGTGTACCTTGCCCACCCAGGGACGCATCCTAAGACCTGGCACATAATGACTTTAATGAAATATCTGGGTAAATGGATTAATGAAAGGAGAAAGCAGAGCCAGTGGTGTTGGGGTGGTGTGAATGCCCACTGAAGTCTGACGTGGGGGTGCAGATTTGTCCAACAGTTGAAAGTTACTCGGGAGGGGGTTCTTCCCTAGAGGCCTAGGCTGGCTGCCTTCAGGTCAGGGCGCTGAGTCGTCATCCAAAGACTCAAAGGAGTGAATCGTACATGTCAGTCATGGGGTTGGCTTGGCCACCACTGTTCTGGGTACCCCTGGGCCTTCTGACCTCATGGAGAGCCTGACCAGGCCTGCCACAGAGACCTCAGAGTGCCGAGAATCTCCACTGTGTCCTCAGCTCCACACAACCAGGGCTTCCCTGAAGTCCGCCTCTCTCTGTCATTATGCTTGGCCAGGACTGCTCATCCTGACGGCACTGAGCAGGCAGTGGGCTGCAGAGGGACAGCAGAGGGGACCAGGAGGCAGGCACACTGTGTGACTTCGGAGAGTCCTTCTACCCCAGGACATCACTGCTGCCTTCTGTAAGTGAAGGAGCTGGACCAGATGGGGAATGAGCAGGGCTCCATCTCATGCTGAAGGCCAAGGTTAGGAGTGGCTGCCTGGGGTGCAGGGCTGGGAGAGTTTGCAAGGGGATTGTCAAGGCTGGTCAGCGATTATGCGGAAGAGTCAGGGCCCATCAGGGGAATGAAGTGGCTAAGGATGCCTGCAGCCTTAATGGCCACAAGTAAATTCTATTAAAAGGGAGTTCCAGCATCTCACACACCAAGTGGAGAGTTGGGATGGAGGCTGACGGCCAGAACAGGGTCCTCCCTGTCCCGTGGCCTAAACGCCTCTCAGAACTCACAGATGGTCAGTCGGTAGTGCAGGCAGCTCTTGTCGTTCCACCGCCCGTCTGTGTACATCTCCACGCACGTCTCCTTTCCCTGACCTGCGGGCTGCCCCTGGATACCAGTTGGTGTAGTTTACAGGGGTCCCGTTGAGTAGCGGAAGTCTCCAGGGCTGGGACCCTCAGTCAGGTCAATGTAGGCATACGTGTTGTACTTCTTCACGAAGCTTGCAATGGCCTCGTTTTCCTCTGGACTCCTTGGGACAGCAATGCTGCCACCTGCTCTGGCGCATGTCTCTTGAGTGGCATCAAAAGTGACAGACTGCCCATTGGTGGCGAAGACCTTCTCTCCCACTGCCAGTATGGAGCCCTGCAGACTGAGGGCTGAGAGCAGAGGAGTCTGGGTCAGGCCACCGACCGCTTTGTCTCTAAGCCACCTCCCTCACCTGGGCTCTCTGCCACCGGGCTCTCCCGGTGTCTCCATCTCTGACTCTCTGTGTTTTCTCTTCCTCTTCCAATCCCAGTTTTCTAAATTCTCTTCTAGGCTTTCATCCACTTATTCACTCATCTATTTAACAACTACTTATTGCCAGAAATAGTGCCATTTCTGGGGGATTCAGTGGAAAGCAAGACAGGCGGAGAACTTGCTCTCCTATGAAATGGGGAGTGAATTGTGTCTGCTTCTGTCTCCTCTGGGCCAAAGACATCAGAAAAGCACACGTCATTCCTTTCCCCAAGACCTGCATGTGCACACTTGTTTGTCATCTCTAAGTTCTAGAAGCTGGTGCTGAGAATGAGGGGAACTTGTGGGAGACCCCTACACTGTGAGGGCCAGGGGTCCCCTTACCTCCCCTTGTCTGCAGGATTTGGTGTCTGAAGTCCTGGAGTGTGGCTTGGAGCTCCTCGTCCAGATGAGCTGGAAGCCCTGTGGAGAGAGCCCCACACAGAACGAGGGGCAGGCCAGTGAAGACCCCCACTTGCTGCCACGAAGGCATTTTGCCATCTGCAATCCTGGAGCTCTGTCCTCTCATTGCCCAGGACCCCAGTTCAGAGGGTTCAGGAGACTCCAGTGTGTTTCCACATCCCTGCTCCCCCATTCTTTAATACAGACTAGCCTTGCCCCTGCTGAACCTCCACCCCTTGCCCTCTTTCCTGCTCTGTCCCTCAAGTGGCTCTGTCTGCCTTCCTCTGTGGGGTGTTCTGCCTTCTGGGCAGGTCCCTCTCCCACACCCTCCACCAAGGGCAAGCCTGATGCTCTCTGCACTGCCCTGATGGACTTGATTACCACTCAGAGCGTCCAAGCTCCCCTCTGCCTGTGGGGCTCCCGATCACACCAGCTGCCTGGATGCCTGGTTTGCATTCACCCTTCAGACTGCCCCCAGCACCTCTGTCCCAGGACGTGCCGGCCCTGCCTCCCAGCTCTGTCCCTCGTCCCACACCTGACTCAGTGACTCCCTATCGGCGGTCATGAGGCAGGGAGGACTTCCTACTTCTGCCCTTCCCTGAATTGTGACCACACTCCCCAGACACCTTGGCTTTCTTCCTCAAGCTCATGTTCTCTTACTTAGGTTGAGCCAAATGGCCTTGGGGAACCTGCAGGGTTTGTCTGATCCCCATCATCCCTGTGTAACTGACTTCAGGGTCGCTGTGCTCATGTTCCCATTGCCCACCTGCCCCACCCTGCTCACCTGGAGGGCCCCTCCGCCAGGCTCCCCCTTCTCTCCACACTCTCCAGGGATGCCAGGGAGCCCATCATTCCCAGGAGAACCTGGCATATCTCCAGGGGGACCCATGGGGCCTGCAGAGAAAAGGGACATGGATGTGTGGGGTCTGTCACCCACAACTGGGTTGGAGCTAGTGGGACTCGACCCCCATTATCACTAGGGCTGGCTCAGTTGTCACTCCGTGGGCACTCTGAGGACAGACTCTTCAGGATGCGCCAGCCTAAGGGCCCCAGGAACCCACCAGGACCCACCCAGCTCACTGTGGCCCCCAGCCTAGGGGCGTGGACAGATGGGCCTCCTAAAAGGGGTCTGTGTCCCGCAGCTGAGGGCCGGGTCTTCAGCACAGTACCTGGAGGGCCAGGGTCTCCTTTGGCACCATCTCTTCCATCCCTGCCTGGCAGGCCGTGGGGATCCAGGAATGCCGGGGATACCAGGGCTTCCAACACAAATGTCCTTCACTTCACACACAGTGCCAGAGGCTGCCATCAAGATGAGGACGAGGGCCAGCGGGCTCAGCCACATGGCTCCGGCTTCAGCTGCTGCTCCTGCAGGAGGGACGGTTTTGAGCTCATCTGCCGCCTCTGCCAACACCTCCCCCACAGTGCTCTGTCAGGACTCAGGAAGCTGGGCAGAGTCTGAGAGCCAGGGCAGGTGAGACCAGAGTGCTGGGAAGACCCAAAGCACCTGGGAAAATTCCCAGCATCATCTGGCACCTGGCATGGCCTCACACCTCAGGCCTCAGTCTGGAGGTGGTGGGGTCCCCAGACTGCTGAGGAGGAGGAAGAGTAAGGAGCTCTGGGAGCCCGGGGACCTGGGCTGCAGTGCAGTCTCCTCTTTGTCGGTGCCTCACCATGTTACCCTGGGGAACTGGCTTCACCTCTCTGACTTCAGCTGAATCTTCAGTGCTCTGCAGACAACCTCCCCCTGTCCCTCCCTGGCTGGTAGGAGGAAGGATGAGGTCATTCACTCACTGACTCACTCATCTGACCCTCCTATGCTCCGTTACCTTCTTTTCAGGCTCTAAAAGATCAGGGACCTGAGAATGAAAAGAGATGAGCGGGGCCCACAGCCTGGCCCCTCAAGGTGGTCAGTCATGGAGTGTCTCCCCTTCTCCTTGGGTTCTGTTCTCTCATTCCCCCTCCTGTAGGTTCTGCTGAGCCCTTGTAGAGATGGACCTGGCCAAGGAAGATATCAAAGCATGAGGGTCTTTGCAGGTCACCCAAGTTGACTGTGCCGTGAACACCTCCCAGTGGGGGATAGGGAGTTGCCCTTCTTCCCAGCTGGGCCTTGGTCAGGCCTGCGGCTGCTGGGCTGGTCCTCTCTGCCTGTGATCCTCATGCTGGAGAACACCCAGGGGATGGGGCTAAACTCACCCACACACAGAGCCTTCAGCTGCATGGGTCTCTGCCTCCAAGTCAGAGGGCAAGGTAGACAGCAGCATTTATAGGGGTAGGGGCTGCCAGGCTTCCTCCACACCCCTGAGAGCCCTACCCCAAAACATGTGTTTCGGGCAGGAAATAGGCATGGTGTTTACATAGCACATTTCCTCACAGAGCACTCAGGCTGGAGGATCGCGAAGGACCCTTGAGGGGGAGCACAGAAGCTGCCAAGAGAAACTCCAGGTTCATAAGAAGAGAAATTCCCCCTTGGCTGAGGTCACCCACCCTGTCCCTAGCAAGCTCCTTAGCAGTGAAAGCTGAGAGCCCTTACACAGGCACTCAGGGAGCCCCACTGGGTTCCTGGTTTAGTTTCAGACATTGAAGATGTCACTGCTCCAGCTGAGAGTGGTCAGGTTGGTCCAGGCAACGTGTCTGCTCTGTGACCTGGCTCAGTTGTGAGCCCCAGGCCCCTCCAGCTCGTGTCCCTGGAGCCTGCAGCCGAGATGGTGGGTGCATGGGGTAGAGTGGCAGGCAAATATGTTGCAGGTTCCGCTTCCCTCTGCCCTGGAGTGTTCACTGGAGGAGTCAGGGGAAGCACCTGGAAGATCACGGAGAGCCACAGTTTCCATCTGTGGCAGAACTGTCTTTGGTGATGTCTGGCAACCTGCAATGGTGACTGTGTTAAGTGGCCCAGTGATATATGAAGCCCTAGTTGGTGAGGTCCTGGTTCAAGTGTCTCAATTAGGAGGGAATCTCCAGCTGCGGAGGTGGTAATCATGGGAACCAAGACAGGAAAACCTCCCCCCGGCTTATTTGAAATTGGTTTGAAAAATCTCACACCCTCGAGGAGGAGTCTGGAGCTCTTCCAGAGAGTGGGAGCTCAGCCAATGGACCTCACTCTCGGGAGCAGAAAGCCAGGCAGTGCTGATTTGCATCATGGAGTCTTTCAGCTGCCCCAGTGCTGCATGCCACATCGTGAGGTGGGTGCTGGGCCAGGTGTGGGATGGGGGAGCCAGGTCACAGCAGGGCAGGGCAGGGCAGGTGGGGGAGCAGCTCCGGCAACTCGGCTGTGGGGGAGTTTGCAGGTGATGAGCAGGAACAGAGGCCAACTCAGATGTGGAGGACCTCGGATGTGGTTGGCGGGGCAGGGCATGGCTTTAGGGGAAAGGCACTGGAGTTTTGACCCAGAGCTGTCACTTATTACCCACGTGGACTCGGTCAGGTTATATAACATTTTGAACCTCAGTTTCCTTTTTCTTTTTATTATCTTGAAACATCAAATTTACAGAAAAATTGCCGGCACGATACAAATATTTTTTCCTGAATCTGTGAGAGTAGATTGCCAACACAAAACCCCAACACCCCAATACGTTATTGACTGTTTCATACAAAGACAGTTTTCTATTATAACCATAATCAAGAAATTAACACAGATACAATAACTCCAAATAGCCTCAGGCCCTATGCAAAATGTACCCAATGCCCCAGTAGCGTCCTTTACAGCAAAGGATCCATTTCCCAGCCATGTGCCTTATTCAGTTGTCACAGTTCTTCGGTGTCCTGAAACCCACAAAGTCCCTCTATCTTCTCTTCACCTTCCTGACCTGAACACGGTGTGAAGATCACAGGAGAGTTACTGTGTAGAATGCCTCTCACTTTGTTTTTTTCGGATATTTTGGCTCAGGATGCGATTGAGGTTCTGTAACTTCAGCAGAAATACCATAGACACTCCATGGTGCTCTTCTCCCATTCTCCCGGGCGGCATGTAATTTTAGTTTGCCCCAGGCCGATGATGTTCATGTTGATCATTTAATTAAGGTGGTGGGTGTCACACTTTGCCAATGTAAGTTTATTCTTTTTCTGGTTTTAATCAGTGACTATGTTGTGAGGACACACTCAGGACTATTGTGAAGATCCCATTCCTCAGCACGCTGTCTTTGTTGCCCACTGAGTGATATATAGCGATGTGCACCGGTGTGTGAGCCTTGGCACCAACTGCTACGGAACCATGCACTCGGCTGCGGGCTGCAGGGGCGCTATCCGTGTTTGATGTTGAAACAGCTACAGTTTACCAGCACATGGCACCAGTAAATCTAAAGAATGTCATTAAGAGACGGTTCTCCACCCAACACAAGTTTGTCACTCTTAGCTCTCAGAACGGTTTCAGTCCCTGCTGAGTTCCGAGTGCCCATGCCAGGCCACTCAGCCGCATCCACAGCCTCCTTCTCCTACTCAGGCCCCACAGCCCCCACCAGTCTGCTCTCCTTCAAGTGCCTTTCTCGTTCTCCTTGAGGCCTCGCTCTCCATGCTGGGCTTCTTCTCTCTGCAGGGTTATAAGGATATAAGGTTTCAAAATCTGAAGCTCAGCTCTTTCAGACTTCAGGGAAGTACCTAGGCCTGGCCTTGTCAGAGGAGAACAATGCATTGGCCAAAGAAAGGATTAAACCTATCTCCTCCTTTCCCCTCCCCCAAACATTCGAGCAACTGAGGGGATTCTTATGCATTACAGGATTCTGAAGACTGTGGATACCTGGGTGTGGTGAAATAGCATGTCCCTTATATCACCTAATAAAGGAGACTCTAGCAGCTAACACTCACTGTCTAATTTGGGAACTGGAGGCTAAAAAGGCCTTTGACCAACTAAAACAAGCCTTGCTTAAGGTACCAGCCCTTAGTGTACCTACAGGAAAAATATTTAATCTTTATGTGTCAGAAAGAAAGGGAATGGCACTGGGAGTCCTAACACAGGTCTGGGGTCCAGCCAGCAGCCTGTAGGCTAACTGAGTAAGGGCTCAATTTGGTAGCCAAAGAATGACTGGCCTGCCTCTGGGCAATCACAGCAGTAGCCTTGCTGGTCCCAGAGGCTACTAAGTTTACCATGGGTAATAACTTAACCATTTATACCCCACATAATGTGGCAGGACTAATTCTAAGAAAAGTCTCTGGCTAACAGACAAAACCACCTCCTCAGGTATCAAGCTCAGTTACTAGAAGGATCCGCAGTCCAATTAAGAACCTGTCCCTCCCTAAATCCAGCCACCTTCCTCCCAGAGGAAGCGGAAGAACTTAACATAATTGTGAACGAATAGTAGTACAAATTTATGTGGCCAGAGAAGACCTCAGGGAAAGCCCCTTAGAGAACCCAGACTGGATTATCCTTATGGACAGATGTTCTTTTGTCAAACAAGGAACCCATAAGGAGGGTATGCAATAGTTACTCTTAATGATATTGTTGAGGGCACACCTTTCCCTTAGGCACAACTGCTCAACTGGCTCAACTAATCACCCTCATGAGGGCACTCAAATTAAGCCAAGGAAAAACAGTTAACCTTTATACTGATTCTAAGTATGCTTTCCTAGTTCTCTATATCCATGTCATTATCTGGAAAGAGAGGAACTTCCTCACAGCTAATGGGTATCCCATTAAATGCCGTAAGGAAATTAATAGATTTTTTGCTTGGTTTTCCTCCCATGGGAAGTGGCAGTAATACATTGTAAAGGCCACCAAAGAGGGATGGATGAAATAGATGAGGGAAACAGGCTGGCAGACCAAGGAGCTAAATCAGCAGCAAGGGGGCCCCAGGTCTGACCCACTTGAAGCCCCCCCAATCTGGGAAGGCCCCATCAGAGAAATAAAACCTCAATACTCTCCTATGGAAATAGAACAGGCCACCTTTAGGGGTTACATCCTTCAGTCCTTAGGATGGCTATAATCAGAGGATGGCATGCTTCATCTACCAGCTGGAAACCAATGGAAAGTTCTTAAAAGCATTCACCAGGCCTTCCACCTAGGTAAAGATATAACCTGTCAACTGGCTCAGAGATTGTTCTCAGGTAAAAACCTGATCCCAGCAGTTAAGCAGGTTGTTAACGCTTGCTAAGACCTGCCTTAAAAACAATCCCCTTAATTAATGGCTTCTTCCCCAAGGATACCTGGGAGAAGAATGGCAAATGGATTTCACCCATATGCCAAAGGCAAGGTGCATCCAGTACTTCCTAATATGGATAGATACCTTCACTAAGTAGAAGCATTTCCATGTCAGACAGAGAAAGCCTCTGAGGTGATAATAGTACTAATCAATGAAATAATTCCTCACTTTGGACTTCCTAAGTTCCACCAGAGCAGTAATGGCCCCTCGTTCAAGGCAGCTGTCACCCAGGGGGGTCTCAAAGGCACTAGGCATACAGTACCATCTTCACTGTGTTTGGAGACCACAATCCTCAGGAAAGGTAGAAAAGACAAATGATATTATCAAAAGGCACCTCAGGAAACTGTCTCAGCAGACTCATCTCCCCTGGACTACCCTTCTTTCCATAGTCCTGCTATGCATCAGAAATACTCCTTCAAGATGTGAGTTTGAGTCCCTTTGAGACTGCGTATGGATGGCCTTTTCTCACCAATGATTTCTTGCTAGACCAAGAAACCTCTGATTTAATTAAACACATAACCTCATTGGTCCATTTCCAATAGGAACTAAAACAACTGTGGAAGGCCCAATCCCATGAACCAGGGCCACCTCTATTCAGCCCAGGGGACCTAGTAGTGTAAAGGTACTTCCTCACCTTTCTCCCTCAAAAGGCCCTGGGTGGGAGGGACCTTGCACTGTGCTTCTTTCCACTCCTATGGCAGTGAAGGTCACCAGAATAGACTCTTGGATTCATTATACCCGAGTAAAGGCCTGGGAAGCCGACAGAGTCACCTCTTTCAACACAGAAGAGCACCCAAAATACCAATGTGAGGAGATTGGGGACCTCAAGCTAAAAATCACAAAAGGTAAGTGCTAATTAATATTCCATGGATATTCTCTTTAAAGTCTTGTCTATGCTTGCTGTTCTTACCTTTGTTCTCTTCTATACCATGGGGCACAATAGTGTTTTCAGGATAATTAGTATATTTTACTTCTTATTTCTGTAATCTTTGATACTAGATTCTTTCCTTGTATAATACACATTTTTAACCCATGCATACTTAACCTTATAAAACTTTTTTTTTTTCCTCTCTCATTTAGAGGTCATCAAACTCAAAATGATCAGGCAACTGGAGCCTCAGATGATGGCTCCCCTTTGCCAGGGACCCCTAGATAGATCTCTGGGAGGAATCTGACTAATATTTTCCCCGAAACAATGCCCCCTGTCAGCAGGAATTAGCTAAGACTGGTCATCGTCCATATGCTAACGGCAGTTAGGTGTGCTTCTTCAGAGAGAGGGGAAATGATGGTGACAGGAGACACTGAAACACTGGGCAAAAAAAGGGTGGCTCCCCCAGCAAAGGCCCCACTCTCGAGCCTGAAGACTTCTGGCCCTAAATGGGAACAGACATTTCTGTTTTTGTGCCCAAAAAGTTGCCTTTTGGCCTGCCACACCCCCTATCCTGCAACCATATAAACCCTGAACCCCAGGCTGCAGAAGCAGACCAGCAGACCAGCTGATAAGCCAGTGGACAGTGGAATGATGTGGTAGAGAGAGAGAGAGAAGAGGAGGAACACCTGAATACTGAGGGGAGTTCAGCCAGGGGTGATCAGAGAAGAGACTATCTACTGGGTGGCCCACCTCCAGGGGAAAATCACCTTCCCACTCCATTCCCCTTTCCAGCCTCCAATCCATCTCACTGAGAGCCACATCCACCACTCAAGAAAATCTTGCACTCATCCTCTAGCCCGCATGTGATCGGATTCTTCCAGGGTGCTGGGCAAGGGCTCTTGGGATACAGAAAGCAGTCACACTGGCCCTCTGCCCTTGTGATAAGGCAGAGGGTCCCTTCAGTTGATTAACACTTAAGCCATCTGTGTACGGCAAAGCTGAAAGCTTTGTAACACCTGGTTTACAGGCACCCATTCCTAGACACTACCGCAGGGCTAGAGCCCAAAGCACTCACCCCAGCCTCTTAACCTGCCCATCTGCATGCTCCCCCTAGGGGTTTGAGCAGTGGGGCAGACACACAGGTGAGCCACACCCCCATCATGCACCCTGTGAGGGGAGATCAGGGGACTCTCCTGTTTCAAAGAGGTGCGGAGTGGAGGCCATGCACACACCCTGAGGACAGTGCGTGGGCTTCTCTGAATATTTGAGGCCTCTCTCTTAGTGCTCAGGGGGAGCCTTCCCCTGGCCTCTTTTCCAGCTGCACTGGGTGCTAGCAGTAGGAGGCGGTTGTCTGTGACTGCTGGAGCTTTCTGTTACTTTGGATCGTCACAGCACTCTAGGAGTTGTACGGAGAGTAAATTCCCATTCCACACTTCAGTCAACTGAGGCCGACAGGGGTTGCATGGATTGCCAAAATTACCCAAAAAGCGTCTTTCCAGCTCAGTCCTCTTCGTTTGACTCTGGGAAGAGGAACATCCTTATTCTTCCTGTAGAATGAAGACAAAGGGGTACATAAATTAATTTACTAATCATAGATACATTTCATGTTCACTAAGGGACAGCTCAGCCACAAGAAGGGGATGGAAGTTGAGGCTTTTCTTTCCTGAGGCAGCAGGTAAACTAAGCAAATATGTGTGTATGCATTATATACATATGTATAGACACAAAATATATTGTGTGCTCTATATTTACACACATATATGTTACACTGATGCCTCTCTAATAATGCCATTTCATTCTTAAAGAGAATGACACAATAAATATATTTCTGTTACCTAGGAATAACATCCAATTTGCTTTTAAAATCACATTACTTGTTTTTATTTTCACTTTCGCCAATGTAACTCTGTCACCCTTCTTTCTGTCCTGAACATTTGGAGTCTTCCAAACCGCAGAGAAACACATTATGCTGTACTGAGGTTTTGAGAAGGAGAGAGCTTTTCCCATTCTGCACCTTGGAGGAATTGTAACTGGCGGATGGCAGCAACTGTCTCCAATGAAAGAGGCTCAGGAACACACACATGCAACCACACACACACATATTCTCTTACGTTGCACCAGTAAGCTCATACTGCAGATGCTCTTCTATAATTGCTTTCTCTTACATGCCCCAGCTGTCTTTTCAGATTAACGCATAGGGATATAAATGTATCTAGAGTCTTTTCTTGGAGTTTGCTTTTAATTCTGGTAATGTATTCTTGACTCTCTTTTTAACTTAAAAAATTTTATTTTTGACACAATTATTTTACATATGTGTGGGCACAGTGGACTATTTTGACACATGTATGTAACGTGCAATGATTAAATCAAGGTAAGCGGCCTATCCGTCACCTCAAAAAGTTATCATTGTTTTGTGTTGGTAACATTCAAAACCCTCTCTTTTACCTATTTGACAGTATACAATTTCTTTTGTGGCTATGGTCATCCTACAGTGCTAGAGAAGGCTACAACTCATTTCTCCTCTCTAGCTGTAATTTCGTAGCCATTGCCCCACCTTTCCCATTTCTCATCCCCCCTAATCTTCCCAGCCTCTACTGTATTTTGTTGTACTCTTTACTTCTATGAGATTAACTAAGTTTTCTTAGCTTCCACAAATGAGTGAGAACATGCTGTGTTTAATTTTCTTTTCCTGGCTTTATTTCACTTAACATAATGGCTCATCCATGTTGCCATGAATGGCAGAATTTTATTCTTTCTTATGGATGAACAGTATTCCATTGTGTTTAGTTACTACATTTTCTTTATCCTTTATCCATTCATTCATTGATATACGCTTAGGAGGATTCCATATCTTGGCTGTTATGAATAGCTCTGCAATAAGCATAGGAGTGCAGATACCTCTTTAACATACTGGGTTCCTTTTCTTTGAATACCCAGTATTGGGATTGCTAGATCATATGATAGTTCTAGTTTTAGGTTTTTGAGAAAGCTTCATTCTGTTTTCCATAGTGGCTATAGTACTTTTTGTTTCCACCAACAGTGTATAAAAGTTCCCTTTTCTCTACATCCCCATCCGTATTTATTCTTTTTTTGTCTTATTGATAAAAGCCAGTCTACCTGGGTTGAGATATTTTATTTTGATTTTATTTGCATTTATCTTAGGAATAGTGATATTGAGAGTTATTTATATACTTGATCATCTGTATATCTTCTTTTGAGAAGTGTCTGTTCAGATAATTTGCCTGTTTTCAAATTGGATTATTTGAATATTTGGCTGTTGAATCATTTGAGTTCCTTGTATATTCAGGATATTAATCCCTTATTGGATGAATAGCTTGCAAATATTTTCTCCCACTCTGCAGGCCATCTCTTTACTCAGTTGATTGTTTTCTTTTCCGTGCAGAAACTTTTAAGTTTGATATAACCCTATTGGTTTATTTTTGCTTTTGCTCCCAGTACTTTTGAGGTCTCGCCACAAAATCTTCATCCAGACAAATATCGTCAAGCACGTCTCCTGTGCTTTTTCCTACTAGTTTCATACCTTTGGGTCTTATGTCTAGGGGGTTAATCCATTTTGTTTTGATTTTTGAATGTGTGAGAGATAGGGGTCTACTTAGCTTCATTATTCTGCATAGCAATATCCAGTTTTCCCAGCACCATTTATTGAACATTTATTGTCCTTTCTCCCAGTGTATGTTCTTGGTGTCTTTGTCAAAAATCAATTGGCTATAAATATGTGAATTTATTTCTGTGTTCTCCATTCTATTTCATTGGTCTATATGCTTTTATGTGAGTACCATGCTGTTTTGATTATCATAGATTTGTAACACATTATGATGTCAGGTAGTGTGATGCCTTCAACTTTTCATTTTGTGCTCAGGATTAGTTTGACCATTTGGTGTTTTTTTTTAGTTCCATACAAATTTTATGATTTCTTTTTCTTTTAAAATAAAGATGGGGTCTCTCTATGTTGGCCAGGTTGGTCTTGAATTCTTGGCTTTAAGCAATCCTCCTGCCTTGACCTCCGAAGTGCTAGGATTATAGGTGTGAGCCACCATGCCTGGCCAGGATTATTATTTCTTCTTATGTGAAGAATGCCATTGGTATTTTAAAAGGGATGGCATTGAATCTGTAGATAACTTTGGGTAGTGTGGTCATTTTAAACAATATTAATTATTTCAATCTCTGAACATAGATGTCTTTCCGTTTTTGGTATCCTCTTCAGTTCTTTTTCTTCAGTGTTTTCGTATCCTCTACAGTTTTTTTCTTCAGTGTTTTATAGTTTTCATAGTAGAGATTCTGTACTCCTTGCTTCAGTTCACTCCTAGATATTTCATTTTTTTTGTAGCCATTGTAAATGAGACTGTTGTCTTGATTTCTTTCTCAGCTAGTTCATTTTGATTTATGGAAATGCTACTGATTTTTGTGTGTTGATTTTTTTATCCTGCAACTTTACTGAATTCATTTGCTAAATTTAAGAGTTTATTGGTGGAGCATTTAGAATTTTCTATATACAAGATTGTGTTGTCTACAAACAGGGATAATTTAATTTCCTCCTTTCCGGTTTGGATGCTCTTTATTTCTTTTTCTTGACTGATTGCTCTTGCTAGATTTTCCCAGCCTAGGCCTCTAGGGCAGAGCCCCCCACTGCAGACATGACCGAAGTAACTTTCTACTGATGGACGAATCTGCACCCCACTTCAGACGTCAGTGGGCATTCGTACCACCCCCACACCACTGGCTCTGCTTTCCCCTTTCATTAATTCATTCACCCAGATAATCATTAAAATTAACATGTGCCAGGTTTTAGGATGTGTCTTGGGGTGGCAAGGTACCTGGTGACTAGAGGATATTTATTTTCTCTGAGCCTATATCTTCATCTGTGAAATGCGGATAAAATACTTGTTGCTGTCACAATTATTGCCATCCCTCCAGCTACCAAATTTACTACCAGAGCTGTTACTACACACAGAGGCTATTGACTGAGCACATACCATGTGCCACACACCTTAACAAGCACTTCTAATATGGCTTATTATGTACTATTCTATCCTCACACAATGTCATAGGACCAGTATTGTTACCCCCCATTTTTCGTATGAGCACACTGAAGCTTACAGGAATTAAATGTTTTGAGTGTTATTCCAGAGAGCAAGTGGCAGAGGCTGGATCCAAACCCATCTTCCTGGACCTGAAGCTCATGCTCCCACCCACCCCACCCCTGAGCTGGATAAAGATGATTTAAGCATAACAAATTGTGAATGTGTTCACATGAGTTTCCATAGTGTTGGTTACAAGAAACATCATGTTTCTGTATTTTTGTAAATCAGATTAGCTCTGACTCTGAGCCCCCACTTTTCTGAAGATTGGAAAATTCAATCTTGGGATGTGCTTTCTTTGTTTGATGGCAGGGGCCACCTACTCTCCTCCCTGAGATGATGCAGGGGGATGGGGAGCTACAGAAGAACACATGGGCATCATGAACCCACATGGTCCATTTGTGGGTGGGGATACTGTGCCTTCTGTCCCCCACTCCGCCACCTGAATGATTTCTGCAGCTCAGCAGTGATGGTGGCACTCAGGGCTCAGTCCCAGGCCTCAGTGAGCCATCGGAGTCTCAGGTCTGCATGGAATAGGACCACACTCCAGTGACTCAGGGCTGCGCAGGAATGAGGCCATGTCCCTACTTGCTTGAGGAGGCAGCCACATATGTGTCCCACCTCCAGAAAGGCTCCCACTCCTCCCACCTCACACCTGTGAACACACTTTCATGGATTTACTGCTTTTCTTGGACAGAGAGAAGCTCTGGATCAAAACCCATAAAACCAGATGAGAATGAGGGGAACAATTTCTGATTCTTTTCTGAGTGATAATTTTTAATCTGATCACCATTTCACATGTGCTTGGGACCCAGCACACAAATTATTAAGCCTTCCCCTAAATTAAGAGAAAAACAAGGAGAAGCATGTACACATGTTCCTTGACTATGATGTGGTTAGGTCCTGATAAACACATTGCAAAATGATGTCTTAAGTGGAAAGTGCATTTAACACATCTAACCTACCAAACGTTATGGCTGAGCCTGGACTACCTTAGCCATAGCCAGATTTTTGGGCAGGTCATTGGGCGTGTCCCTAAACCTCTTAGAGCCTCAGATTCTGGTCTGTAAACTGGAGATGCCAACAGTATCTAAAACAAGGTCTATTTAACAGGGTGCTGAGTGGCTCACAGAATTTATCGAGTACTGTACTGAAGTGAATGAATGAGTGTGTGTATACTTGAAGTGCGGCCTCTCCTGGATTCACATTGTTTTCCAACTTTTGTAAAGTCCTACGTTGAACCATCACAAATCCAGGACCAACACAGTTTTCCCAATTTTCTAAGTACATACTTTAAGCCTCTGAAAATGGGTGTCTTCTCGTTTCTTGCTAGGATTATTTTTACTTTCTTTATGCTTTTATTTGCTATTGTTACTGTTTTATCATGTTTTAAATTAATTATTTCTGCTTTATGAGAAAACTCTTTCTTTATTTTTTATTTATCTTATACCCAATCATCTTTTTGGATTCTCATTTTTTCCTACTATTAATACTTCTAAGACAACTGATTTTTTATTTTTATTTTTGAGACAGAGTCTCTCTTTGTCCCCAGGCTGGAATGCAGTAGCACAATCTTGGCTCGCTGCAGCCTCCACCTCCTGGGTTCAAGCAGTTCTCCTACCTCAGCCTCCTGAGTAGCTGGGATCACAGGCACATGCCACCATGCCCAGTTACATTTTGTATTTTTAGTAGAGATGGGGTTTCACCATGTTGGCCTAGCTGACCTTCAACCCCTGACCTCAAGTGATCTGTCCGCCTCGGCCTCCCACAGTGCTGGGATTAAAGGCGTGAGCCACCCTGCCCAGCCAGTGATTCTTTTATATTTTATAGATATATGGTTATATTTATGAAGAATGGAAATCTGATCTGTCCTTTTATGAAATTTATATTTTTTTCCCTCTCATTTCTTAGCTCTACCACAGGAGCTCAGCTAAGGAGGGGGCAGAAGGGACTGAGTGGGACACCTCTTCTCCTCTTCCATCTTGGGACTGGGATGTGAACACACACTGACCTTCTCTTGTTTATTCTCTCTCATCTGCCATGAAGCCTATAGTGAATTACGGTGAGGCAGGAGGGTTATGGAGGGTTCCAGGGACGAAGCCTTTGTGAACACAGTAAGGTTTTGTTTTGTTTTTCATGAGAGACACAGGAAACTCTAAAGGAATATTTGAATTTGGGCCTGACCTTGTCATATTTTTCTCATAGAAAGATCATTCTGGCTGATACACCAAGGACATGCCTGAGACCTGCAGGAGTAGATGCCGGGGGACTTCCCTGCACAGCTGTAATCATGTCATAGTCCAAGTAAGATTTGTTGCTGTTGTTATTGTTAGAAGCCTATGGACATGAAGAATGAGTCATGGACAATAGCTATTAGTTATTCCTCAATTATTTGCACTGGTGATGGACCAGTAATGATAGGGTTGCTGGGTTTAGAAAATAAAAATATAGGATATCCAGTTAATTTGAATATCAGATACATAAGTAATTTATTAAGTGTGTCGTATGCAACATTTGGGACACATTTATTTCAAAAATCTACTCATTGTTTACCTGATGTTCATATTCCACAGGGTGTTGTGCAGTTTACCTGGCAACCCTACCCACAGGGGCCTGGACAAGCAGAGGCTTTGGGTGAGGCGGGAGACACTTTCCATGGTTAGCGGCATGTGATGATGTTTAGCCTGGGATCACACTGTTAGACTTGTACCCCAGTGCCTTTTGGCTCAGGAATGAATGTGCAGTCTTTCCTGAGCTCTGTGTTTGGTGAGCAGGGCCACTGAAGCATGGTGTGTGTGAGCACAAATAAGGCTGATATTTTCTTTGTTTTTTTTCTGAAGTTTCGCTCTTGTTGCCCAGAGTGGAGTATGATGGCACGATCTCAGCTCACCGCAACCACCGTGAGGCTGATATTTCAAACACACTCTGGCTCTCCCCCCGGCAGGACATCCAGGAGCCCAGGGAGGAATCCTCTGGGTTTGCTTCATTTCCACCCACTGCAGCTGCCCTGCATTCACCCAGCCTTCCAGGGGGGCTTCCAGGGGTGTCTCCATGAATGAATAGGGAGGATGGCAAGGTAAGACAAAAGGACCAGAGCAAAGGAAAGGACCAAGTGTGGCTGGCATGCCTCTGACCAGCCTTCCGGGGTGTGAGTGTCTGTCAAAGCAGGAATGGTGACTTGGGCAGAGAAGCTTCTCATGGTGTCTAACTATCTCTTTCTCTGGGGCGGTGGGCTCCAGACACCTTTGGAACCACACACATGAAGCCCCACCAGGGCTCAGGCTCTCTAGGCAAAGCTGTGCTCAGGCAGGGGCATAAGGACAGGGAGGCAGCAGGGGTGGGGAAGGGCTAGCAGCTGGGATTCTGCCTCCAGCTGCCTCCCCCAGGTCAGAAGCCAGATGGGCTGCCGCGAAGTCACCTCAGGAAGTTAGGGGAACGCATCTGCCACATACACTGTGTCGGGAGAAACTTTCAGCTGACTGCAAGCTTGCCAGGCTGCTTTCAGTGGAAAGTGTGACTCCTGGGCCGGGAGGTTCCTTCTCTGCCAACACCCTTCTGAGCCCACAGGCCGGCAGTGAACAGTGCAGTTGGCATCTCCCTGCAGCTCTGGCTGAGCCTTTGGGGTCACATCTCAAGGGGCTAGTAAGGGAAATCATCACCTAAGGAATGGTCATCTCTTTTTCGCTCTAGTCACAATTTAAGGAATTGTGTGAAACAGTCAATGGGGGCAGACATTAGATTTCAAGAAGGCTCAACCAGTGCCATCATTTCCATTCCAAAATATGGCCTAAGCCTGTGCCACCCAACCTCCTCGACCATGTAGACTTCATCCCTTCATTCATTTACTCGTTCCAGCTTTCGTCAGTATTTCCCAAGTACTTACCTACCTTGTGCCAGCCTGGGGGGTGGGGAAGTACGCAGTGAGGAGGGGACAGCAGACTCTGACACAGACAAGGACATGGGGCAGCAGTGCAGGGGGCAAGGGCAGGCTCTGGAGAAGACGGAGGGACTCCAGCATGGGTCGGCCATTGGGCATGTCCCTAAGCCTCTTGGAGCCTCAGATTCTGGTCTGTAAACTGGAGATGCCAACAGTCTCTACCTCATTGAGCTGAAAAGACAATAAATTAGGGTGATCCAGGCCCTGGCAGAGGGACTGGTGTGGGGGAACCCTTGACCCATGCTGAAATGTCCCATGCTTACAAGGCTACAGTGCTCCACTCCACATGCGCCAGTCCAGTGCCTACCTTCTGCTGGCAGGGAGCACGTGTTCCTTGACCTGTGAGCCCTGTGGGGATCCATATCATGCAGTTGTCAGATTCCCAACTGTAGGTAGGGTCTTCCGAGACCACGTGGTGTGTTACTGATGTTTTCAATCTACTATTCCAGAGGACCTGTTAGGTGGGTGCTGGAGTTATTTATTAGGAGACAGCGACTATGAGCAAATAAAGCCTCCAGCTTAAAATAAATACGCATCTGAAACAACTCTGACTGAAAACTCTTGGGAACAGTGTTAGTATAAAAATCATAAGTATTAATATAACTATAAAAAACTGAATTTCTGCTACCTACACAGCCTGAGCTAGAGGAACTCAGCCTCCTGCAAATCTCACCCAGGGCTCCTGCTCTGCCAGAGCTGGGACTCCGGCTTCAGCCATGTGGCCACACAACCAGCAGCAGGCTCTGGAACACGTTGGTAAAACCCCATAAATTATTACAAATTGGAATTCTCCCATCCTTCTTGGTAAACAGCCTCTCCCCTGAGACCTCATGGTGTCCCCACCCCTGACCTTCTCCTGATCTGGCAAAAAAGGGACAATGCCCTGTCACAGGGAGACCCTCTAGGACCTTTCTGAGATTCTAATTAGTCCGCAATTAATTAGGCCATACCAGCGGCTTAATGTTTGAATACCATATACAATAGGCTTTCTTGTTTCTTTTTCTCTTTCCCTGCATTCCTTTGGGTTGTTTGAATTTTCTTTAATAGGAGGGTGGTACTAGAATTACAGATGTATCAATAAATACCGGCCTACTAGTACCTTCACCAGGATATCCCTCAAAAACTCAAATTTATCATGTCAAAAATGAACTTTTTTCTCCCTAAACCTGCTTTTTCTCCTGGGTTCTGTCTCCCCTTGGGGTACAGACCATCCCTGCCCCTGAGGGTTAGGGTGGGGGTTAGGGCTACGTATGTTAGGGTGTGACATGGCCCACCTGGCCCTATACCTAGACCCTTCTCCTTGCCAGCTCTGTATCCTTTATTAACACACATGGATGGCATTGTTGGGAGCAGCAGGAACTGTATGTGAGTCAAATGCTATGTGCTTTCCATTGTTTCACTCATCAGGGTCCCCAGGTGTAGATACGTTCTTACCCTGAAGTTCCCTTCTATTATGTGAGCCACGGGCTCTGGAGTCAGGGGGCCAGTTTCAAATCCTGCCTCCACTACTCACTAACTGAGAGGCCTTGGGTGAGACATTTAGTCTCTTCATCTATAAAGCAGAAACAAAAACAATGCTTACCAAACACAGCTATCACAGGAAACATATTACATAACCACTGTGAACCATTTAGCACAGACCTTGACACAGCAGTAAATGCTAGAAAGAAATATATTGTGGTGGTGAAGACTTTGGTCTTTGGAATTGGATGTACCTGGGTTCAAAGTCCAGCTCTTCCAAGGTCAGCTGTGAAAACTTCCGCAAGTTTCCAACTTCATTAATCCTCAGCTTTTTCCATCTACAAAATGGGGCAAATAATGCATCCGAAACTCATGGCCCACTGCTTGAGATGAAGTGTGTGCTCCATGAGTGATCGCTTTAGCTACTTGTTATTTTACTGCTATTCCAGAGAGAATGCAGCTCACGCTAAACAGGCAGGAGGGAACGTCTAAGGCGATTCTGCAGAGCTGCCAGCCCTATGTAGAAACTGATCTTCATCTCCAGCACATGGTAGTAACAGCTACTTAGACGGATTGTGTTCTGTGTGCTGGGCAATGAGCTGAGAGTTTTTATATTTTCGTTTTATCTGGGACTAGGTATGGTGGATCTTAATACTTTGGGGGCCACAAGTACTGTACCAGCCTAGGTCCAATCAAGAGATAGAGAAACCACAAGTGGTTTATGCAATGGAAGTTTAATATAAAGAATTATTCAGCTATGATAAAAGAGCAACTATGTGATGTAAAGAGAATCCTATAGGGCTACTCTCCCTACAGCTGGGGAAGAGTACCCAAGAAGGGCAATCTTTGAATGGGGCATCTCTCCAAGCTGGAGATCAGACATTGTTGGAGAAAGTATCATTGCAGCAGCCTACATGGCAGAGAGATCTGCTGGGTTTCATGGGCCAGAGCTGGTTGCAATTATTGGACAAGCAGGAAACAAACCTCCACAGCCCATGCAAGCCACATTCCTGGGTTGAGAGTATGGGCATGTAGGCGGATTGGGTCTCCAGTATGCACAGGAGGCATGGATCGCGTGGTGCCTGGGTTGAGAGGGTACTAAGAAGGTGATCACCATGCCAGGCCGACTGCGTGGGACCTTCTGGGCACATGACTGGGGCAGAGCACCACTGGATGTCCTCACACCAACAGACTCAGGAAGAGAAGTTCCTTCTACCTGCACTGTTCTCTCAGCACCCTCCACTGAGAAAGCTTCACATCATGCTCACTGTAGAGGAGAAATGCTCATCGGAATCCTGTCCATTATCACTGAGCAGGTATTGGTGGGTAAATACAGAACTGAGAAGTAATAAGTTGGTAACTGGCATAGATATCATGGGGGCATTTGAAGAAAGCTGTGAACATACATGCGTGGGTCCATATATTCACGCATGTGCACATGTGTAATTATTCACTCAATTCATGGTGGATACTACTTTTAGGGTGTTCATAGACCCTGGATAAAGAGCACCTGGAGTGAAAGCAGGCCCATTCATTGCTCCAGGGCAGCCACAAGGAAGCCTACATAAAGCACCAGAAGTCTCTGGGGGAGGTGGGGCCAGGAAGCATGGAAGAATTGGCCGCAAGAGGTCCGAGCCTGTCCCAATTATGGAGGGTGTCTTTTCTTTCTCCTCCTCCTTCATTCTTCTTCACGTTGCTCATGCTCTCCAAAGGGAGACCTGAAGACACTCTAGCAGGGCAAGGCCATTTTCTTTTGGTGTTTCCATCTCCCTGAAGTCTAGCTGATTGATCAACTTGGGCACACAGTAGGCTATGTGCTATGAAGACAGGCATCCTGGGTTATTTTACAAACTCACGGATAGTCATTCTGAAACTGCCTTTGCAAAATTATGACTGAGACAGTGAAAGAGAGCTAACCTAACTGACTCCATCTTGCTTCTAACCTCCAAGCTGTCTTTGTTCATTCTTGGTCATGGGCTGAACTAACTTTGGGAGAAACTTAGTTTGTAGTTTAAACAAAGATGGTAACAGCCCTTTCCCAAAGCAGACCTTCTTCTTCCCCTGGGGACTAGAACAACATTAGCCACAGGATTAGAAATTGTGGTTTAGGAGTCGGGGCAGCTGGAGGCTACGAGATTCTGACCCTCCCTGAACTGCTCCTAGATCCGTGCTTGAGATATTTTCCAGAACCTGCAGTTGGTGGGTCAGCCGGAACCACCCAGATGGAGAAACTGGCTCATCGGAGCTTGTGGCCCCTACCCAGGAACTGACTCAGCAGAAGAAGACAGCTTCGACTCCCTGACCAATCAGCGCTCCTGGCTCACTGGCTTCCCCCCACCCACCAAGTTATCCTTAAAAGTTCTGCTCCCTAAATTCTCGAGGAGAGTGATTTGAGTGATGATAAACCTCCTGTCTCCTGCACAGCCAGCTCTGTGTGAATTACTCTTTCTCTGTTGCAATTCCCCTGTCTTGATCAATCACGTCTGTCTAGGTAGGGGCAAGGTGAACCCCTTGGGCAGTTACAATTCTGCTCCTTCGACGAAACTCCAAGTTCCTCATTGATAGTGGTGGACACAGTTGCCATATTTTCTATTGTTCTCGGCACAAAAGTTCCCTGTTCATGGCCCTGCTGGAACTAAGGACCCAGGTGCTAAAAACTTACCTCCCACCTCACCCCAGCCTCATCAGTGTGGCTGGATACTGGTAGTGGTCAGAAGAATGAAATTTATATTTATTTATTTATTTATTTATTTATTTTTGAGATGGAGTTTCGCTCTTGTCACCCAGGCTGAAGCGCAGTGGCACGATCTTGGCTCACTGCAACCTCTGTCTCCTGGGTTCAAGCAATTCTCCTGCCTCAGCCTCCCGAGTACCTGGGATTACAGGCACACACATTATGAACCAGCATACACAGCTAATTTTTGTATTTTTAGTAGAGACGGGTTTCACCATGTTGGCCAGGCTGGTCTCAAACTCCTGACTTCAGGTGACCCACCCACCATGGCCTCCCAAAGTGCTGGGATTACAGGTGTGGGTCACTGCACCTGGCGAAATTTATTTCATTAGATGCTCAAAAAATGTATGCCACATGAGTGGGACTTTCTGCCTCCATCCCACACCTGCCAGGGTAAGGAGGGGAGCCCAGGAGCTGGGGGGTCGTCTGGGTAAGGCTGCCCCTCCCTCGGCCACGTTGTCACTGTCAGAGTGAAGAAGGCCCCTGGAACTCCATGTGTTCCTGCAATCCCCTCTTCCTCCCCACCACAGACACCCCACCATCATTATTTGCCCTGAGAGCATCAGGATCCTTTAATCTTACGCCTTTATCTCTATATGCATCAGTCACTCCAAGAAGCTCAGGCTCCTGAGTCATCCCTTCCCTTATCACCTAGGCCACTCCCAGCCTTCATTGTTCCCCTTAGCACATACGTCACCTGACATGTAATACATTCGACTGACCTATTTGTTAGTCTGCCCTGACTGAGGGTGAGGGATTTTGTCTCTCTTGTTTGACCACTATACCCCCAGCATCTACAAGGTGTCTGGCATGTAGCAGGGACTTAATCAACATGTGTTGAGGAATGAATGAGCAAACAAAAGCATCTTTAGTGTCCTCCATTCTCCGGACGTCAGGCTCCGCTGCAGCCTAGTTAGTCTTGACTTTCAGGCCTAAATAAGACGCAGACCACAAGCCTTCTTCCATACTGGCTTATCCCACCTATCTAGCAGTTTCTGAGCCTGGGCTTTGGAGACAGATGGGCTGTGCCGTAATGAGGCTTTTAACACCTCTGTGCCCACTCTTCCCCTATATGTAAAACTGGAAGGATGCCGAACTCCTGAGAATGTGGTAAGTGGATTAAATGGAAGGTATGTGTAAAGAGCTCAGCACAACTCCTGGCACACAGTAAGTGCACAGTAAATTGTGGCCACCAGGGAGGCAATAGGGCAGGGGTGAGGGGGGAGCGACAAGCTTCCTCTGCTGCCATCTCCTACTGGTAGAGGGAGCCTGGTGCACTGTGCACAATGGATTCTGAGCAGGCCCTTAGCTGAAAAGGAAAGAATCCCACAATTGATTACTGATGTCTGTCATGGGCATGGGGCCAGGGGACAGGGGGAGGGTGAAAGAGAGTAGTAGCCCCAAGCCATACGTTTGCCATCCTGATCTAGAATTTCCACCATTGCTCCTTTTCTTGTGCATGTCTTGACTGTTTTTAAGGGTGAGAGATCCCCTGTTTTCAACAACTCTTTTCTGACTCCATAATTTCTCACCCTCCCCCAACCCTGAAAATGGTGTAGTCTGCTCCTCTGAGCCCCAACACTCTTTTCTCTGCTGTTCCTTGATTATTTACAATATAGCATTTTGGGGTTTTAAAAAACTTTCTGGTCTCCTTTCTGCACATACAGGCTGAATATGCCTTGAGGGTAGATTTCACCTTTGAGAACTAACACGGGGTTGCAAATCAGAAAATCTGAACTTGCTGGGAATTTGAGCCTGTCTCTTGGAGTCTGTTTCTTCAGCTGAAAAGCAGAACCCTAAGATGCCCTTGCTGCCCATGGTATTTCAGGGCTGTGGTGAGAACCAGCATTTCATTGAGCTCTGTGGAGGGGGAAAAGCTTTCATGTTCAGCCAGATGCAGTGGCTCATGCCTGTAATCCTAGCACTCTGGGAGACCGAGATGGGTGGATCACCTGAGATCAGGAGTGTGAGACCAGCCTGGCCAACATGCTGAAACCTCACCTCTACTAAAAATACAAAAAACTAGCCAGGTGTGGTGGCGCACTCGTGTAATCCTAGCTACTTGGGAGGCTGAGGCATGAGAATTGCTTAAGCTCAGGAGGCGGAGGTTGCAGTGAACCGAGATTGCACCACTGCACTCCAGTCTGGGCTACAGAGTGAGACCCTGACTCAAAAAAAAAAAAAAAAAAAAAACACACAAAGCTTTCATGACCTCATTGCATGTCCTTGTGCCCCCTCTTGCCACCAGGTCTCAAACCAGAGGTTCTGCAGATGCTCAAGATGATTTTTCAGCAAAGGGGTAGTAGTATGAGGCTTCCAATGGGAGCAGTGGGCATTTGGCAGACACTGACAACAGCAAAGTTTGGAGAATGGAAAAGAAAAACCAACTTTTCTGGCCTTAAACCGCAATTGCAAAGTTGAGAGCTGGGAAAGCTAAATGCTGCCATCTGCCGGTCATTTCTATGTTGGCAGCATCAAAGTAGCCATAGTTTTACAAAGAGAACACAGATTCCAGAGAGCCAAGGCTGCCTCTTAATGACTGCATGCCTTAAGCTCATCCTTCGACCTCTCTGAACTTGGGTTTTCTCAACAGGTAGGTGGGCCAGGGTGGTCTCTGAGGATCCAGAGGAAGGGCCTTAAAAGATAAAGAGGATGTTGGCAGATGGGTATGAGAAGGAAGAGAGGAGGGCATCCTATGCAGACAAAGAGGAGGGTTTCAAGGGAAGCCCTGACTTGTGTCTCCTTCCCTCATCCCCTTGTTGGTGAAGCCGAGGGCTGAGCTCCTGTTCTTTAAGCGCCTGTCTGCCTCTGACTTCTGGTCAGGGGAAGGGACAGAGTAGTTGGAAAGACTTCTTGAAGGAAGAGTGAAACAAACACCTGTGTCATAGTTTCCACCAACTTGAAGAAATAGAACCATGTCATTACCTTTAAAGTAGTCTATAATTTATTACACATTATTATGTAACTTATTTACAACATCCTATGGTTTATGGACATTTAAATTATTTGCCCTTGTCTCCAGGTTTGTTTGTTTTTCTGTCTTGGACATCCATGTGCGTGGATTCCTCCTCCTCCTTCTTCCTTCTCTTTCGAGACAGGGTCTCACTCTGTCACCAGACCTCCTGGGTTCAATTGCCCCTCCCACCTCAGCCTCTTGAGTAGCTGAGACTACAGGCATGCATCATCACACCTGACTCATTTTTGTATATTTTTGTAGAGGTGAGATTTTTGCCATGTTACCCAGGCTGGTTTCCAACTCCTGGGATCAAGCAATCCTCCCGCCTTGGACTCCCAAAGTTCTGAGATTACGGGTATGACCCACTGTAACCAGCCATGCATGCATTTCTGTCAATTACATACCCAGGGATGAAACTCTTGGGTTGTAGAAGGTGTGTATTTCCAACTTTATAGATCATCCCAATTTGTTACCCAAAGAGGTTGCGCCAATTTAACTCACGTCACAAGTATGTGAGTTCCGATTGTTCCAGGTAACTAGTCAGACATGAGCAGGACAGGAGAGGGATCCACCCCCACCCCACCCCCACCAGGAGTGTCAGGCAACCCTCACGTGATGGTCAGGTGATTGTTAAACCGTCTTTAATCATCGGTCGCAGCTTGCACCAGGGAAGGGCAGTCTCCCAATAGATAGAAAAAGCTTGAAACTGGTGATCAGCAGCTTCCCGGATAAGATCTCAGGAGTTGGGAGAGTGAGCTCAAGCATGCACACTAAGGGGCAAAATGGCGGAGCTTATCTCCCAGGGACGCTCAACTGGTGGGGGAAGAACGCCTCAAGTGAGCATGCACGCACCTCCAGGAAACACACTGCGTGCTCACCTCCCCAGCTGCCAGCGGGCCACTGCACATGTGTACAGCCCAGCCCCAGGGAAGAATCAGGGGAGAAGGGATGTAAAACCCTGGAACTATGTCAACATATAAAAACCCAAGTCAAAGGTCAAACAGTGCACTTGATCTGTGAAATCACCCACCTGGCCCTCTTCTAAGTGTACTTTACTTCCTTTTCGTTCCCGCTCTAAAGTTTTTAAATAAACGTTCACTCCCGCTGTAAAACTTGCTTCGGTCTGTCACTCTGCCTTATTATGCCCCCTTGGTCAAATTCTTTCTTCTGAGGAGGCAAGAACTGAGGTTGCTGCAGCCCCATACAAATTCGCCACTGGTAACACTATGATTCCCTGGAAAGGCTTCATATTGTCAGATTTTTAAAGGTTTGCTAATATAGTGGGGTAAAATGTTGTCTTACTGAGTTTTCATTTATTTTTAATAGAAGAAAAGGCACACAAATTTATTAATGCATAGGGTGGGGGAGAATTAATGATTTCCCCAACCTCCTTATGGGGTACAGAAGCTGATACACACTTTTTCATAGGGTAAGGAGGAGATAGGGAATGTAGTCAATTCCTTTGAGGGGCAGCAAGTGGTGATTAGGGAGAATGATCAACCAGGGAGACAGAAATTAACTTGTATATGATTCTCTTTGGAATTTGAGCCTGAGAGGCAGGCATTATATTATGGAAAAGACCATCCTTCCATATGTGGTTGCATTCTTCACTCTTCATTTCCCAGCTTCTAGGATGTCCCATGTCTTCCCTGTGGATCTCCTGGCACCCACAGGTCACAGAGCAACAAAGGCTGTGTCTGAGTCACTGGGCATCCCAGAGCAGAGAAGATCAAGCACTGGACACTGAATGTTTACATGTGTTCATACATTAGTTGATACTTTTAATTTCTTCTGGGAAGATGTGTTTATTTCATTTGTCTCTTTTTCTATTGTTTTGTCTTTTTTCTTATTAACATGTAAGGTTTAAAACATATATTCTTGGCCAGATGCAATGGCTCATACCTGTAATCCCAGCACTTTGGGAGGCTGAGTGAAGAGGATCGTTTGAACCCAAAAGTTTGAGGCCAGCCTGAGAATCACAGTGGGACCCCCTGTTTCTACAAAAATATACAAATTAGCTGAGCATGGTGTCATGTGCCTGTAGTCCCAGCTACTTGGGAGGCTGAGGTTGCAGGATCACTTGAGTCTAGGATGTCAAAGCGCAATGAGTCACGATTGCACTACTGCAGTCCAGCATGGTGACGGAGACATCGTCTCTAAATAAATAAATAAAGTATGTATCCTAGAAACAACTCCTTTATCACTTATGTGTACTGTAAGTCTTATATACCATTCTGTAGCTTGCCCTTTCACTTTTTCACGTTCTTTTCTTTCTTTTCTTTTTGAGACAGGGTCTCACTCTGTTGCCCAGGCTGGAGTGCAGTGGCATGATCTCAGCTCACTGCAACCTCCACCTCCCAGGTTGAAGTGATTCTCATGCCTCAGGCTCCCGAGTAGCTTGGACTACAGGTGTGCACCACCATACCTGCCTAATTTTTGTATTTTTAGTAGAGATGAGGTTTCACCATGTTGGCCAGGCTGGTGTCTAAACTCCTGACCTCAAGTGGTCCACCTGCCTTGGCCTCCCAAAGTACTGGGATTACAGGAATGAGCCACTGCACCTGGCCCCCTTTCACTTTCTGATAGCGTCATTTGAAGAACAGAAGCTATTAATTATCATGTAACTGTGGTAGGCAGAATTCTCACGACCCTCACCCTTTTCTGATGCCCCCCCTGAAGAGTGGACAGAACCTGTGAATAGCAGGATATCGCTTCTGTGGTCATGCAGCAAATATGGCAAAAGGAATCTTGCAGGAGTAACTAGGATTACTAATTGGTAGCATATGAGTTAATCAAGAGGGAGATTATCTAGGTGAGCTCAGCCTCATCACATGGTCCCTTCAATCTGGGGTCTAGAGACCAGAGACAGAAAACTTCAGAGTTTCAAAATACAGGAAAAACCGGGCAAGCAAATCTGGATGGCTTTTATTTATTTATTTGTTTTGAGACAGGGTCTTGCCCTGTCACCAGGGCTGGCATGCACTGGTGCAATCTCCACTCACTGCAACCTCTGCCTCTCGGGTTCAAGCAATTCTCGTGCCTCAGCCTCCCGAGTAGCTGGGACTACAGGCACATGCCATCATGCCTGGGTAATTTTTGTATTTTCTTTAATAGAGACAGGGTGTTGCCATGCTGGCTAGGCTGGTCTTGAACTCCTGACCTCAAGTGATCTGCTCACCCTTGGCCTTCTAAAGTGCTGGGATCATAGGCAGTGAGTGAGTCACTGTGCCTGGCCAAGGCTGGCTTTGAAGATGGAGGAGGCTATGTGGCAGTGGCAGTACAGATGGCTTCCAGGAACTGAGACCCAGGGGCCTCCATCCTACAACTAGAGGGAGCTAAATCTGCCACAAGCATATGAAAGTGAAAGAGGACTCAGGGCTCCAGGTGAGAACACAGCCCTGCCCGCACCTTGATTGAAGCTGGGAAGACGAGAGCGGAAAGCCCAGCCACACCACACCTGGGTCTCTGCCTCACAGATCCACGAGCTGACAGATGGTTTTAAGCTGCTAAATTTGAGGATTGGTTATGCAGCAATAGCAAACAAATACAGTAGTTATATCCATCAGCACTTTTCTGTATTTATTTCACTTTCTGAGCTTAAAAAATCATTCTCATGATAGATATTTTCTTCTGAAACTTTTACAGTTTTAATTTTTCACATTTAAGCATTTAAAATCAAATTTTTCCCATGGTATGAAGTAGAGCCCTGACTCCTTTTCTCCCCATAAGGATAGCAGTTTTCCTGGTACTTCTGGGAGCCCATCGTTTCTTCACAGATCTGCAATTACAATTCAGTCATGAGTCAAATTTCTATGTAAAAGAGAGCTGGCTTCTGGCCTCTTTACTCTGTGTGATTATTTAATTTGTCTATCATTGTGTAATTGTGTGAACCAGACTGTCTTAATTACTATAGCTCTCTAGTTATCTGCTAGATGTCTGGGACGGTAACTTATCTATCTTGTTCTTCAAGAGTAGCTTGGCTTTTGGCTATTTCAAATAAAATAGATGATCAAATTTCATAAGAAAACTTGCTACGGCCAGGCGTGATGGCTCACACTTGTAATCCCAGCACTTTGGGAGGCCATGGTGGTGGTCGGATCACCTAAGGTCAGGAGTTTGAGACCAGCCTGGCTAACATGGTGAAACCCCATCTCTACTAAAAATACAAAAATTAGTCAGGCATGGTGACACCTGCCTGTAATCCCAGACCCTCAGGAGGCTGAGACAAGAGAATCACTTGAACCTAGGAGGCAGAGGTTGCCGTGAGCCAAGATTGCACCACTGCACTCCAACCTGGCAACAGAGGAAGACTCTGTCTCAAAAAAAAAAAAAAAAAAAAAAAGTTAAACATGGAGTTCCTATTTGACTCAGCAATTTCATTTATCAGTGTAGACCCGAAGGAAATAAAAACATATGTCTACACAAAAACTTGTCCACAAATGTTCACAGCGGCATTATTCACAATAGCCAAAAAGCACAAACCACTCAAATGTCCATCAGCTGGTAAGTTAAATGTTGTACATCCATACAATGGAATACTGTTCAGCAATAAAAAGGAATGAACTACTGATACATGCTATGACATGGATAAATCTTAAAAATCTTATCCTAAGTGGAAGAAGACATTCAGCAAAGAACACATAGTGTATTCAATTGGTATGAAATGCCCAGAACAGGTGAACCCGTAAGACAGAAAGTAAATTAGTAATTGCTTAGGGATGAGGGCATTGAGGGGAAATGGGGAGAAACTGCTAATAGGTGAGGGGTTTCCTTTCAGAGTGATGAAAATGTTCTAAAGTCGATTGTGGAGACAGTTGCACAACTCTGTAAATACACTAAAAAACATTTAATTGTACATTTCATGGTGTTTGAATTATCTGTCAATAAAGCTGTTCTTTTAGGAAGAGAAGGTTCTCCTTCCTGCTTTTCTTCCTTTCTCCGTACCTGGCTGGAAGGCAGATGTGACGAGCAGAGTTAATGCAGCTGCCTCAATCTGTTGAGATGGAAAATGCACAGGAGGATGACAGAGCAAAAATCTGCAAACACTTGAGTTCCTGACATCGCCAGGGCACCCTGTCCGCCATAGGCTGTCCTCCACGTGTCATGTGGCAGAGAAATCAACTTCTAAGTTGCTCAAACCTCGGTAACTTTAGCCATCTTTGTTACAGCAACCTGACCCGAGTCTGAACTTACACAGTGCTTATAGATGGTTCCTGGTTAAACGAGTGAATACAGATGTCTGTTTTGTTGTTGTTTTGAGACAGGGTCCTTCTGTGTCACCCAGGCTGCAGCGCTGCGGTGCAATCACAGTTCACTGCAGCCTTAACCTCCAGGGCTCAAGTGATCCTCCCACCTCAGCAGGGTGTGCGGTCTTCATCACCTGCCACAGTTTGATGCCAAGGTCATCGTACAGGTAAAGAAGACTTACCTTCCTCTATAAATAAAATTCCAGAAAAAAAATCCATGTTTCCAGGCTAAAAGCTGGACGCTGCTAAAAAATATCGTATTAAGCAAAGAAGCCCATGAGCCTAAGATAATCCTGGGTCTGGGCTTCTTAAGGTGTGGAAGACTGAATCTGAGTCTTTGTATCTGACTCACATCCAAATGTAACCTTGAAGCAAATGCATATTACCGGGCCATCCTCCAGACCTGTGGATCAGCCTTTGTAGACTTGGGACCCAGGATGTGTGTTTTGAAACAGTAAAGGAAGCACAACAAGCCCAGGTCTCCCCGGATCCTGGATCCTGACTCTGCCAGGGCCAAGCAGCGTGTGTGTGTGTGTGTGTGTGTGTGTGTGTGTGTCTGTATGTCTGTACATATGTGTGTATGTATGTGTGTGTATGTATGTATGTGTGTGTCTGTATGTATGTGTGTATGTGTGTGTCTGCATGTATGTACATATGTGTATGTATGTGTGTATGCATACATGTATGTGTGTATGCATGTGTATGTGTGTGTGTATGTGTGTGTCTGTGTCTGTGTGTGTGCATGTATGTGTGTATGTGTGTGTATGTATGTGTCTGTGTATGTCTGTGTGTGTCTGTGTGTGTCTGTGTGTGTCTGTGTGTGCATGTGTATGTCTGTGTGTGTATGTGTGTGTGTGTCTGTGTGTGTCTGTGTATATGTATGTGTGTATATATGTGTATGTGTATGTCTGTGTGTGTATGTGTGTGTGTGTGTGTGTGTGTCTGTGTATATGTATGTGTGTGTATATGTGCATGTGTGTGTCTGTGTGTGTCTTTATATGTATGTGTGTGTATGTGTGTATGTGTGTGTCTGTGTGTGTATGTGTGTGTGCATGTGTTCTTAATATGATGAAGTATTTAAAAACAGAGCCCTTGGAATATGACAGATGTAACTTTCTTATTCCACCTTTGAAATTTACTAGCAGGTTACATACCACTGTGAGCCTCGGTTTCCTTATCTGTCAAATAAAAGTTTTAATTATTACGACCTCATAAAATTCTGGTAATATTAATGAGACGATAGAGGCAAAATGTGTAAAGTACTCAGCTCTGAGGCCGGCACATAGAAAACACCCTATCAGCGACAGCTGCTGCTGCTGTTTTATGATGAGTACCTCACAATGACAATTCAGTCATCTACATGAACTCCATCTATGTATGTCCCTTCACCCCCAAATTTTCTTGTTTTTGAGATGAAGTTTCCCTCTTGTTGCACAGGCTGGAGTGCAATGGCCCAATCTCGGCTCACTGCAACCTCCGCCTCCCAGGTTCAAGCGATTCTCCTGCCTCAGCCTCCCGAGTAGCTGGGATTACAGGCGTGCACCACCACGCCCAGCTAATTTTTTTGTATTTAAGAGAGATGGGGTTTTACCATGTTGATCAGGCTGATCTGAACTCCTGACCTCAGGTGATCCACCCATCTCAGCCTCCCAAAGTGCCGGGATTACAGGTACGAGCCACTGCTCCTGGTCCCCAGATTTTCTTTATGTCTCCACTCACACCCTTGCTTTCCCTCTCAGAGGCAGACCTGCCCCCTCCCGCACTCAGAATCCACCCCCTCCACACAACCACTGCAGATCCTGTTCTATTTCCTGCCCTTTGATAAAGAGCTTTTCTTTATTAATCTTTAGCCTATCATCCATTTTCTCCTGTATTTTCAATCTCTCACTTTTTGCTAGTTCTGCTCCCTTAGTCCATAAACATATCCGGGGTCCCCATCCTAAAATGCCTGTCTCTGAATCTGCTACACACTGGGTCAACCCATCCTTTCCACCTTCATACCCAACTTCACCAAAGAACATTCTCCGTTTGCTGCCGCCGCCTCTGCTTCACCTCGCTGGCTCCTGAACACTGCAGTCCTTGGCATGCAAAATCCTCCCCCTTCCCTGTGTCTTTGCTGCCTGAGCCCAGACACCAACTCTCAGTGGGGCTCAGAGCCCCAGCTTTCTCACAAATGAGCTGGGAATGATGTGGTTATGAGGTCAGGATGAGGACAAGGAGGCCAAACCCACAGGAAAGCATCTTGCAAAACAGCTGGTAGGTGGGAGAGCCCCACCCCGCCCACTGGTTAAATGAAAACACCACTCAGAAGATCAGTAAAAGATCTTTATTGAAGTTCATTAAATAAACCTTAGGGTATAACAGCTCAGGCCCTGGGATTTCCAGTCTCTCTTTCAAAACATAAGGGAAAGCACCTGTCTCAAAGATGAGAATTCAGATCCCTACGGGATGAAGAGATTATAAAAATGCATACACAGTTAAACTCAGATTTATATCTGCGATCTGCAGACAAATATTCTCCAGACACAGACGCAGCCACACACAGAAGTATTCATCAGGGGCACAGATATTTCATAGAAGACAAAATGTATATGGGGCAAAAGAAGGTCTCCTAGAAATAAACCAAAATCTTTTTACCTTACAGGACAATTTTGAAATTTGAAGGGTCTCCTGGGCCTTGATATCTTGGAAAAGTCTCCAGCTATTTTGTGCTCCATGCCCAGTGCTACCTCCTCTCTCTCACCTCCATGGTGTTTCCCTTAATAAACATTCGCAGTCCTGCCTTTCTGGGCGTCTGCTTCCTGGAGGACCAGTTCACACCCCAGGGTATACCAGGTGTGACTCCTCACACACTGTTCAGACCCAGGCAGATACTGCCATGCTGGACACAGAAGCAGGGTTACCCTTTGGGTACTATTGACTGGGAAGGGCCCGAGGGGCGGGCCCTTCTGGGGTGGGGGAATGTCCTGTATCAAGCCATGGGTGGAGGTTGTTGTGCTCATTCATTCTCAGAAATAGTCACTGTGTGCCTAGTGACTGCCAGTGGTGCCTTGTGAGCAGACAGGAATCTATCCCCATGAGGTGGCCACCTTCTCCTGACAGGGAGTAGAAGGGGCCCAGCAGCAGCCATGGAGCCAGTGAGGAGCCTCACAGAGGCTCAGGGTTGTCAGAGCCCTTTCCCCACTGAGCCAGCTGCCCCAGTAGCACCGACTCTGGGAGTAGACATTTCTCAGCGAGTCCTGTGCCCCCCACCATCTTCCTGTAATTTTTAAATTGTGTGATAGGCAGAGAGTGGTGGTGAGAGCCTCACTGAGCGGGACTGGAGAGGAGGAGAGAACGCAGGGGTGAGGTCAGTCTCAGGAGGGGACATGCAGAGAGAAGGGATGAGAGAGGAAGGGGGAAGAACAGAGAGAAAAAGACAGATGAGGATAGAGGGGTTGAAACAGAGAGAGAGAAGGGAGAGGGAGAGAAGGTGGGGGGTGACGGAAGAGAGAGGTGGAGATGGGAGGATGGAGTCATGGAGAGAAGCTGATTTGGGCCCAGGGGGAGAGAAGGAGAGATGGAAGAGACAGAGACAGAAGGACCTACAGTGAGAACCAAGGGAGCTGGAGGGAGGGAGATGTCCAGAGAGCTGGACAGTGATCCACACACCGAGGGAAGGCAGAGAGAAACAGAGGACAGAGGAAACCACAGAGATGGGAGGACTGAGGCGGGGGGAGAGGGGCTGCGGAGAAGCCCAGAGAAACAGCACAGGAGAGGAAGGGAAAGGGTTGTTGAGGACAGGGTCACAGAGAGAGACAGAGAAAGGAAGGACAAAGAGGCGGGCAGAGAGAGGCAGAGAAGGAGAAAGCAGGGAGCAAAGGGGCGAGCCTGCAGAGGGGGGAGAGGGACTGATGGCCCAGGTGAGGGGACAGAAAGGCAGGTAGTCCTGGGTCTCAGCAGCCGAGAGGAGTTCATGCACTCCATGGCTGTGACCTCCTTGGGACCCAGCTCCATGAAGGCCCATCACATGGGGACACCCAGGCCTCCCTTGTGGCTGGGTTGCTGTGTGGAGGCTCTGGGTCTGTCTCTGAAGCAGCTGAAGCAGGAACTTCCAGGGAAGAGGGCTGCCCTGCTTCAGGTTTGCCTCCTCTGTGGGGCGGGGACCCAGAGCCTCCCCTCACTGCCCTGGTCCCTGCTGCATTTCCCATCCTGGCCAGCTAGGTAGCCATCAAGTCCCATACCTGGGAACCAGGCTGGACCCTCTTGTCCCCAGCCTCATCTGTTCTCACCTGGCTGCAGATTGCAGCCACAGCTCTGGCAGACAGTCCACACATGCTGGCTATCACCTGATCCACGCATCCCTAGAGGACTCTGCCCCGTTCCCACAGGGCAGCCCTCAGCCAGTGGAGACAGGAGCGTGGGGTTAAATGCTTCTCCCCCTTTTCAGTGAGAGACAGAGATGCACAAGCTGATGCAAATTTTTATTTTTTAATTTTTAGTTTTAAGGCAGTGTCTTGCTCTGTCGCCCAGACTGGAGTGCAGTGGCCTGATCTCAGCTCACTGTCACCTCCACCTCCTGGGTTGAAGCAGTTCTCCTACCTCAGCCTCCCAAGTAGCTGGGATTACAGGTGCCTGCTGCCACACCTGGCTTTTTTGTAGTTTTAGGAGAGACAGGGTTTCACCATATCAGTTAGGCTGGTCTCAAACTCCTGACCTCAGGTGAACTGCCTGCCTCAGCTTCCCAGAGTGTTGGGATTACAGGTGTGAGCCAGCACGCCCAGGGCCCAGCCATGATTCACTTTCTAGATGCATCCTAGAGGTCACACTGGGTTAAGCCTCAGTTGCCCTCAGTGTGGTCATCTGTACAGTATACCCTTAGCTTCTCTCTCCTTTACTTTCTGAGACCCTCAATCTGCTCCCAGGATCTCATTTTCCAAATAATCCTCCTGCTGCAAAGTCGTGGGCACAGGCCCTACTTTCAGCATTGGAGGGGAGCTGAGGCTAAGACCAAGAGGCCCCACTGTGGGCGCCCACAGCCCGTTCCTCCCTATTTCCACCACAGTTACATCCTCCCTGTCTCTCGGTGCTTCCTTACCTTTCCCTCCAGCCCACTGTGAGATCCCAGGGGAAAGGGGCAGACCCTCTGTGACCCAGTGCAGGGCTCGGCCTCAGCACATGGTCAGTCCATGCTGGGGAGAAGCGAATGAGTGAGTGGATGACTGCCAATGCATCACCAGATTTGTCTCCTCCACGTCTCTCTCGGCCCTAGTGTTCTTATCCACACGATGGGCATATGAGGCCGGGTGTTCCTAAACCCTGCAAAATTCAGAGCTGGCACAGCTGGTGACTGACCTTCCTTGATTTCACCTCACTTTCTGTATTTATAAATGGGGGAGGAATCTTTCTCTAAGAGTTAAGGGGCGGCCTGGCACAGGGAAAGGAACTCTCCAGCTTGAGCACCAGAATATCCATCTTGCTCTCAAATACCTGATCAGGGGCCACGCTTTCTGCTCTAATCGGCATTGAAGCTGGTATCATTTAGTAAAGGCAATTCGGTTATGAAGCTTCAATTACTAAAACAGTGCAGTAAATGTGTGTGTATGGACGGACAGATACATGTAATAGAAGAGCAAGTCCAGAAGTGACAGAAATCCATATGGGAATAGAGAATGGGACAAAAGGAAGCATCTCAATGCTGGGTGTTCAGAATCTGGCCAATCACCTGAAAACGAAAAGAATAAAATTGGCTGGACACCTGACTCACCCCTGTAATCCCATCATTTTGGGAGGCCACGGTGGGTGGATCACCTGAAGTCAGGAGTTTGAGACCAGCTGGGCCAACATGGTGAAACCCCATCTCTACTAAAAATACAAAAATTAGCCAGACGTGGGGTCGGCCCCTGTAATCCCAGCTACTTGGGAGGCTGAATCAGAAGAATCACCCAAAGGCTCAGGTTGCAGTGAGCCAGGAACATGCCATTGCACTCCAGCCTGGTGACAAGAGCAAAGTCTCTCTCAAAAAATAAAAAGAATAAAATTTAATTCTTTCCCCCAAAGTAGACAGTAATATAAATTCCAAATACATGTGATTTATGATTTAAAGAAAAATCATATGATGTCATAAGGATGTACATGTGTCAGCCTCATCAAATTGTATCCTTTAAATAGATGCCTTTTGTTATATGGAAATTATACCTTGTGAAAGTTGGTTAGAAACATAAAGTATTGGAGAATATGTGAAAGATTTCATTCTAACCTGGTAGGGAGTGGGGTGATTGGAGCCCCTCTAACCGTGATTCTATCCAAAACCATAAAATAAACTGATTAATACATTTGGCTACATAAATTCACAAAAATCTACATGGCATATCGCACTACTAAGAAAAATCAAAAGACAATGCAAACTGGACAAATATTTGCAACTCAGACTCTCAGGAAAAGGGCTGACCTCACAAATATCCCGGAGTTCAAAAATGAGAAAAAAGTAAAACAGTCTATTGAAAACATGCATGGAACAACAACTGAGTTTTTTTTTTTTTTGAGACAGAGTCTTGCTCTGTTGCCCAGCCTGGAGTGTAGTGGTCCATTCTCAGCTCAATGCAATCCTCTCCTCCCAGGTTCAAGCAATTCTCCTGCCTCCGCCTCCCAAGTAGCTGGAATTACAGACACCTGCCACCATGCCCAGCTAACTTTTTGTATTTTTAGTGAAGACAGAGTTTCCCCATGTTGGCCAGGCTGGTCTTGAACTCCTGACCTCAGGTGATCTTCTTGCCTTGGCCTCCCAAAGTGCTGGGATTACAGGCCTGAGCCATTGCACCTGGCCAAGAGCAGACTTCAATAGAAAAGGTAAACACATACAGCCATTTATCTTAGGAGAGGCAATCTGAAGCATGCATAAGCCCTTTGACATATCAATTTTACCCAAACAATAAGTAGATCAGGCAAAGAAAGAATTTCTGAACTTCAAGACAGGTCTTTTAAAAAATAACTCAGACCATATAAATAAATACATAAACAAGCCTCCATTACAGATGAAACATGTAAGTGACCAAATTCTAAAATTTTGGGAATTCCAGACAGAGAAGAAATAAGTAAAGATGTAGAAAACCTACTTAATAAAATACTAACTGAAAACGTATCAAGTCTTACCAGAGATATAGATCCAGATACACGAAGCTCAAAGATCCCCAAATAGAACCCGAAAGGCCTCTCCAAGGTAATTATAGTCAAACTGCTGAAGACAAAGAAAATTGAGATAACAGCAACAGGAAAGCACCAAGTTCCTTATGAGGGAATCTCCTTCAGACTGACAATTTCTCAGCAAAAACGTCACAGGTTAGGAGAAAAGAGGATGCAAAAACAACAACAGAAACAAAAACACCCTGCCAGCCCAGAATACTACATTCAGTAAACTATCATCAAAAATCAAGTTGCCTGGCTCAGTGGCTCACAGCTGCAATTCCAGAGACTTAGGAGGCTGAGGTGGGGGAATCACTTGATTCCAGGAGTTTAAGGCTGCAGTGAGCTATGATCATGCCACTGTACTCTAGCCTGGGTGACAGATCCAGACCCTATTTCTTTGAAACAAAATGAGAAGAAGAAATACCAGAAAAGCAAAAACTGAAAACATTCATTGTCCTGTAACTGGCTCTACAAAAAATGCTTAAGGAAATCCTACATAGTGAAGCAAAGAAAAATGTCTGCCATGATGACACACAAAAGTATAACACTCTGCTATAGAAAAGACACCAATGCAGAAAAAGGATTCAAATGTTACCATCTATCAGAAAACTACCAAACTGCACCAATAAGTGATGAGAGAAAAAAGAATAAAGGGTGTACAAAACAACTTGAAAACAATGAACAAAATGACAGAAATAAGTCCTCACCTATCAACTCTAACCTTGAATATAAATGGGTAAATTACCCACCTAAAATATACAGACTTGGTGTAATGGATAAGCATGACCTAACAATATTCTGGCTACAAGAAACCCACTTCACTTGTCAAGACACTTAGTTGACTGAATGTAAAGAGATAGAAAAGATAACACCACATGAACAGAAATCAAGAGTAATCAGGAGTAGCTACACTTATACCAGAGAAAACAAACTTCAAATCAGAAACTCTAAAAAGAGACAAAGTAGGTCATCATATAATGATAAAGGGATTAATTCAGCAATAGAGTAAAAACAATTCTCTCTCTCTCTCTCTCTTATATATATATATATATATATATATGTAATCAACACTAGAGGATCCAGACATACACAGCAAAATATCACTAAATCTAAAGGGAGAAATTGACTGCAAAACGGTAACAGTTGAGGACTTTAATATCCCACTCTCTAGCACTGGGCAGATCATCTAGACGTAAATCAACAAAGAAACGTTGGATTTAAACTGCACTTTAGACCAAATGTACCTAATAAATATTTACAGAACATTTCATCCAGCAGCTGCAGAATATACACTCTTCTCATTAACACAAGAACATTCTCTGTGTTAGGGTACAAAATGGGGCTCAACAAACTTAAAGAAATTAAAATCATATCAAGTATCTTCGTAGACTACAGTGGAATGAACTGGAAATCAATATCAAGAGAAAAATTTGAAAACCATACAAATACACAGACATTAAACATGTTCCTGAATGATCACCAGGTGAATGAAGAAATTAAGATGGAAATTTCAATATTTCTTTGATCAAATAAAAATGGAAACACGAAACTGATGGGATACAGCAAAACAGCACCGTGAGGAACGTCTTATGGCAATCAACGCCCACATCAAATAAATAGAAGGATTTCACATAACAACTGAATGACACACTTCAGCCAACTCAAAAAGCAAGAACAAAGCAACCCCACAGGAGAAAGAAAACAGTGAGCATCAGAGCAGAAACGAATGAGATCAAGATAAAAAGGAAACACCAAGGATCAATAAGACAAAAAGGTGGTTTCTTGAAAGACAAACCAAATGGGTAAACCACTAGTGAGGCTAACCAAGAAGAAAAGAAAGGAGACCCAACCCAGTAAACTGTGAAATGAAAAGGAGACATCGCAGCTGCTACCAAAGAAACACAAAGGGTCATGAGAGGCTCTGATAAACAGCTGTACGAGAATCAATGGAAAACCTAGAGAGGAAAGGAATCAATTCCTGGACATATACAACCTACCATGATTAAACCTGGAAGAAACAGAAAATCTGAACAGAACAAGAATGAAGGAGCGAGTTTGAATCCAAAGTCTTCCAACAACAAGAAGTCCTGCTCCCCGATGGCCTTTCTGCTGGAGTTCTACCAAACTTATAAGGAAGAACAAACAACTCGTGTTTGGGAACAGAGCAGGACTCCGGGATGCAAGAGCCTGGTCACTCCCAAGGTTTTCCCCTGTCCCTGGAGCCTCCAAGGAGACAGGAGTAGGAGCACAGCGTCTCACACTTGCAGGCAGCAGGAAGCGCTAGAAGCTTACTCAGGGAGGAGCAGTACCTGAACCAGGACAAGCAACAGAAGCTGGCGGAGAACCTCAACCTCGGGGAGCGCCAACTGCAGGTGTGGTTGAAGAATCGTCCTGCCAAACTAGCTTCGGAGCGGCGGCTCCAGCGGCCGAAAGCGTCCCAGCGAGCACCCGGGGGTGGGGTTGGGG
Organism: Ateles fusciceps; assembly: GCA_036589455.1. Lineage (NCBI taxonomy): Eukaryota > Metazoa > Chordata > Mammalia > Primates > Atelidae > Ateles > Ateles fusciceps. The sequence continues at coordinate 4,106,311 of JAZHEH010000276.1, forward strand.
GGGCCGGAGAGGCTGCCGCGGAGCCGCGCTGTACCCCCCATCCCTGCAGCCGGTGTTTCCTCCCCTCAGCCGGGCCCCTGGGGAATCCTCCCAGTGGCAGTACCCACGATCTGCAGCCTCGACCCAGGCCTGGAGTGGTCCTGGGTGCGGAGCCCAGAGGGCATCCTGGTTGCCTTGGATCCAGGTGCTGGCTTAATCCCAGCCCCAATCCCAGGCCCAGCCCAGATCCCAGGCCCATTCTCAGGCCCGATCCCCAGCCCCAGTACAGACCCCAGGCCCAATCACTGGCCCAATCCCCAGCCCAACCCAGATCCCAGGCCTAGGCAGACTCCCAGGCCCGGGTCCATCTTAGGCCCTGGCTGGATGCCCGAGCCTAGGCTCACTCCCAGACCCAAGCCGAGGATCACTCCCAGCCCCCTCGAGCCCCAGGCCCCTGTGGGCTCAGAGCCTATATGTCTTCCACTTCTTGCCAGACACTCAGTTATTCCCTCACTTCACAGAGCTACTTCCACCTCTAGACCCCTTGGTGGGATCTCCAGTCTCACCATGATGTCTCTATCCTAAGAAGAAGATGGCTCTATGGACAAAAAGGCTCAGGGTTTCAGTACCAAGAGAAGGATGCCTCTGTGAATGAAAACCACTCAGACCCCAGGTGATTACTGGATTTATCAGGGGCCTGTGCCTGCAAGTCCTACAGATCCCAAAAATGCGCCACCGTTGACCCACCCTGCGGCAGGTGACCATTTGCTATCTTTACTGTGCACCATCACAGCTGGCTGTGCTGTGAACGTGCTCGCCTCTCATTTGAATTGAGCCTGAGCATTTCTCTGCTGGGACTGGAGTCACTGCTCCCTGGGATCTTTGTCATTAACGGATGCTGCGTGAGAGCTTTGTAAGGGCTTTTCCCAGTGCTTCTGATGGTCGCATCTTCCCCAACATTTAGGATGGTGACACCCCCAATGTTTGCCCATCCAGTGACTTGTGGTTTTTGTTGTGGGTTGTAATATCCATTTCCTTGATGACTGGAGGTTAAGGAGTCTCTCGCATCTTAATAGAACCTCAGAGATTCTCATAATGTGACTATTTGTTTGCTATTTTCTTTTATCGGAATGTAGTTTAGTATTATCTTGGCAATTAATGTGCTTGTAAATGCCAAAAAGAAAATAAGCTGTAACAAAAAGAACAAATACCAATTCTTCTCTAACTATTCCCAAAAACTGAAGAGGAGAGGAATTCTTCCTTAACTCAGTCTATAAGGCCAGCATCACCTGACACTCAAACAAGACAAGGATACACACAAAAAGAAACTACTGGCCAGTGTTCTCTTTCTAAGGAACATAGATGAAAAAATTTTCAACAAATACCACCAAGCTGAATCTAACGATGAATCAAAAAGATAATATGCCGTGATCAAGTGGGATTTAGGGGTGGCTTGGGATGAAACTCTCCACCTCAGATCATTAGGCATTAGTTAGATCCTCATGATAAGGAGCTGGCAACCCAGATCCCTTGAATGTGCAGTTCACAGTAGGGTTCCTGCTCCCACGAGAATCTAATGCTGCCACCTGATCTGACAGGTAGGCGGAGCTCAGGCGTGTAATGCGAGGGATGGGGAGCGGCTGTAAACACAGATGAAGCTCCCCCTCGCTTGCCTGCTACTCACCTCCTGCTGTGCAGCCCCATTCCTAACAGGCCAGGGATAGTCTTTGGTCCCGGATTTGGGGCCCCCTGCTGTAGTGGGTTTCTACCAAGATTTGAGGGAAGAAGGAAAGGAGGCCACTTGGAAGCCACATGGAGAGGAGGCTAGACATGAGATGCCTGGAGAAAAAGATGACCCAGGAGGACACAATCACTGAGTCTTTGAAGGACTGTTGTGTGGAAGAAGGGGCAGACTGTATGAAGTTCGCTACTGTGTCCTATGAGTAAGAAATTAGAGGAAGACAGGATTTTGACTGTAATGTATAATTAGAGCAAAGCATTTAGTAATAGAATGAACTGCTTCAAGATGTACTGAGCTCTCATCACTGGAAGTATGCAAGCAATAATTGGCTGCCTACTCTGCCAGAGATGCTGTTCACGTACATGATTCCTACATGAGGGATCATATGATTCCTACATGAGGGATACCAACAGGTGGCTCTCAGGTCTCTAAGTTGTTTTGTTTCTCTTGTTTCTTTGTTTTGAGACAGGGTCTTGCTCTGTTGCCCAGGTTGGAGTGCAGTAACGCGATCTTGGCTCACTGCAGCCTTGACCTCCTGGGCTCAAGCTATCCTACCATTTCAGCCTCCTGAGTAGCCAGGACTACAGGTGCATGCCACCATGCCCAGCTAATTTTTATTTTTCTTTCTTCCTTTTTCTTTCTTTCCTTCCTTCCCTTTCCTTCCTTCCCTTCCTTGCCTTCCTTCCTCTTTCTTCTTTCTTTCTTTCTCTTTCTTCTCTCTCCTCCCTCCCTCCCTCTCTCCTTCCCTCCCTCTCTCTCTCTCTTTCTCTCTTCTTTTTTTCCTTCTTTCTTTTTTAGAGATGGGGTTTCATCATGTTGCCCAGGCTGGTCTTGACAGCTGATCTCAAGCTAGTCACCTGCCTTTGTCTCTCAAAGTGCTAGGATTACAGGCGTGAGACACTGCACCTAGCCACCTGGCTCCTAAGCTTTTGATTGATGGTTAGAAAGCCAGCTTGTCCCTTCAGGTTCTCCACTCTCAGCAAATTCATTCAGTCACTGAGCTAGTCCTTTTGCATTGGTGGAAGATGTTAAATTGCAACTGTATGCTCAGGCCAAGGCTTTGGTGATGCACAGCACATCTAGAGGAAAAAATAGTTGTAGGGAGAAGAATTTTGCAAAGAGAGAAGGGGAAAGTTTGATGTTGATGATTCAGAATATAGACTCCAAGAGTCAGGACTATTCCATCTGAACCAGATGTGTGCACATAATTTCCCATTGAGGGATGCACCCATCAGGATCTCTGCAGAAACAGAATCACTCCACATGGCTTCCATAAAGATACTATAAAGCAATACTGAGAGAGGTGGCAGGTTAAGGGGCTAGATGGGGAATGGAGAGGCTCCCAGAAACTAGCAACAGTGGGAAGACTTTAGCACCCCCTAGGCTGAAGGAGTTAGGAGAGGAAATGTGCTGGACTTTATAAGAGCCGGAGCCATGATAGAGGAGTCACCCAAGGGAACAGCAACCCAGGAGATCACGCAGCTGCAGATGCAGGGTGGAAACTCTTCTCTCCTTCCACCATCCAGAGTCCCATGGTGCCGCCCATTGGTTAACCAAAAACCAGAGGCAAAGAGTCAGAGAGACTCAGCCTGCAGGAGTGAGCCTCCCAGGGCACAAGGCAGAGAGAAAGGCAAAGAAGTATTGGGGGCCAGGGAGTGACAAACAGAATGACCAGAGTAGGGGCTCCTTTCCTTGCCCCATGACAGAGCTTGTGGGTTGCTCCACAGTATCCTGCTGCCTGGATGCAGACACACAGTGAGCCATTTTAGACCGTAAAGATGAGCTTCAGGTCCCCAAAGCCTCAGGGCTACTGCTAAGTCCCAGACTGCTGTCAACCTGCACCCACTAGAGCTATTATTTTGATAATTGCAGAGTCTCCATCTTTAAAGAGGCTTAAAGTGCTCACTGCATGGTTTTACAGTGGCCAGAAGAGGGCTAGGCCCCTCTGGCATAGAACTCCCAGCCCTGAGATTGTCCAGAGCAGCTCTAACCTTGCTCAGAGAAGTTCTCACCTGGTACAGATTTCCTTCCTGTGCCCTCTGCAAAATGCTGATGCTAGCACTGGGTAGGGCAGGGTAGAGCTGGATGACTCTGCAGCTCTCTGCCTCTCTTCAAGACAGGCTCTCTCTCTTGCATTGCTGTTCTCCTCTCTCACTGGGTGTATCTTCTCGTCCCTGGACAGTTCAAGGAAGGGCAGTTCCTGGTAAGAATCATTTCCTGCTGGACCCCAAGATAATAAGAGCCCGGCCCCTGTAAGCAGCATCCCTACTTCCTGTGTGACTCCATTAAGCCCCTCCCCTGGAGGCAGCAGGGTCCCTGCTCGATCACTTCACAAGCTATGGAGCGTGGGGATGCCCTGACCTGCAGGAAGTGGGGAGGAAGACAACAGAGGAGAAGACATGCCCCTCATTCCTGCCTCTGCCTTCCAAGTTGCCTGCCTGGCTCACACAACGAGGCATATACTATTTATAGATAATCTATTTTACATAGTTTTTTTTTTTTTTTAGGTTACAAAGTAATCTCACGTAGAGTTTTACTCACCTGGAGAAGTTTGAAAATGCAGTTTTCCATTCCCATTTGCGATGAAGAAAAACGGAGGCTTTGAAGGGGTAAAGCAACTTATGCAGTGGCATACAACTCGTAACCAACTGGGATAGGACTTGAAACCCAGTTTCTAAGATTGATTTCAGAGGGTCCTTTCCTTTTCTCATAAGCTCTGTATAGTTAAGAAAAAACTTCCTTTTCATAGTGGACATTTTATGAAAGACTTAGAAATTCTGACCTTTCTGTCCTCCTGCCCTGGAACAGAGATAGAGGACACTCACACCCCAAATAACCAGCTCAGGAAATTGGAACCCACCCAGCTCCATGAAGGGACAGAGGGTTTGGAAGAGCCTGTCTAGACACGGCAGGCCCATGCTTCACAAGTATGTGTGTGTCTGTGTGCATGTGTGTGTGTGTGTGTGTGTCCAGTTGAGGATATGGTGGATAGGTGTGTCATGTGTACATATATGGTTTATATGCATGTGTGTGTCTAGTGTTTGTGGTATGTGTGAGTGTGCATGAGTCTGTGGTGTGTTGTGTGTATGGATGTGGGGTGTGTGCTTAGGTGTGTGAGAGTGTGCTTGGTGGGTCTTTCTGAGTTCAGTGTGTGGTAGTGTGTTTTTGTGTGGGTGGGTGGATGTGTGAACTGTGTGAGTGTGTGTAGTATAATGTAGAGTGTGTGTGTGGAGAGGGCAGGAGGGGACAGAGAGAGCTGGGACAGGAAATCCATGTCTCTGACAGCACACGTGTCCTAGGCTCCTCCACGAAACTCATGCCCCCTTCCCCAGGGTGGCTCATAGCTCCCTAGGAACCCTCCGCAGCATCACTGCCTGGCAAGGTCAGCACGCCCAGCCAAGACCGGTTTCAATCGGCCACTGGCTTGCCTTTATAGACAAAGCTCCCATGCTTGGATCAGACCGTGACTTCACTTCGCCCCAGTCCCTGACTGCAGTCCCTTTTAGGCCACCTGAGCTCCAGCAGGACAGTCCACGGGGAGAAAGACACCTCCCAATATCACCCAGAATAGCTTCACCCATAACCTATGCCTTCCTGACTCTGGAAAAAGTGAAAACTAGTGCCCAATGCCAGCACTCTAAAACGTCAGTCCGTGGTAGGGATGTCTGGTGGTGCCTCAGCTGTTGCTCTCTCAGGAACACCTGTCCAGATCGCCCTCTTCCAGACGGCACTGCTGCCGCTTCCCCCTCCACCTCTGCCGTGCTCCTCACCCCCTTACTGCAGTGCCTTTTCTCTTTTTCTGTAAATAGCACTTATCACCTTCTAACATTCTGTACCATTTCCTTCCTGTGTAAATTTCATATTTGTCTCCCCCTCACTAGAATGTAAGCTCCAGGAGGGCAGGGACTTTTATTTCTCCATGTGCCTAGAACAGTGTACAACATTCAGGAGTACAAAAAACCATGTTTGGAAGGGAGTGAGGGAGGGCTCTATCACCGACATTCCACAAGGGCCTAGGGCTGTGGTCCAGGTGCGTGGGACCCCGGACCTCTGACTCACAACTTGGGGGTGGCTAAGACCGGGGAGCAGCCTCTGGTGGCTGAGGATGGGAGGCCCAGTCAATGGCTCAGCACCCAGCCTGATGGGAAGGCACAGCTCTGGGTGAGGGGAACAGGGAGAATAATGCGTTCATTTTACGGAGACGGACTTAACTGAGCATGAGTCTGGGAAGACAAGGGCAGATTAATGCTGATCAGGTGCAGTCCTTTCCCTGGGGCTGGGGGGCTGGGAGCAAGGGTTTGGTTCAAGTGTGTTACTGACCAAAGGGGCCTGAGACAGGCCCAGAGCGGGGTAAGGCAAACACCCCTTTTGGACAAAGCAATCCTCCCCCTAGGGGAAAGAAGACCGCTGGACCTTGCCTGCCCCGGCCATGATGAGCCAAAAGAGTTACTTTGACTTTACAATCTACCAACCCCTTTTGCAGGTATGGTCATATTTGGGCCCTACAGCCACCTATGAGGGAACACAAGTGTTTATAGGTGAGGAGAGGGAGGCTGCGAGGGCAGAGGATGTTTGCAGGAGCAGCGGGTGGTGGCTGGAACCCAGGGCTCCAGATCCCTTGCTGGCTCGCCTACCCATTCCATGGGAGGAGCTGACACTTGTGCACTTCCCCCGGCTGTGGACTGGGCCCACTGGGGAGGCCGGGTGACCCCTCCAAGCCTACACCACGCCCTGTGCTGTTGTCAAGCCGGCAGAGCAAACCTGCACTGAGCACCAGCATGTTCAAGGTTGATCACCCACTCGGCTACAGTTTGGGCAAGCCCCTACTGTTCCCTGGGACTCAGTTTCTCCATCTGTACAAGCCAAGCCCTGTCCAGTTGATGGTGCTCAGGTGGACTTCAGTGAGACCTGAGCACAACTAGGCTTAGCGCCCTGTTGGACTCCAGTCACTACCCAGGAGCTTCCAGAAGCTTCTGTGGGAGTTCTAGCCTCACCCCTTTCCTCTCCCTTCTAGCTTCCCTTTCTCTTCCCATCCTCTTCTCCCTCTGTTTTAGTTTATGAGATCTGAATAAAAGCAAAGCAACTTGGAAGTGCTCTCCACAGCCCCCCTGTCCAGCAGCTGCTCCAGTGAACACCATGGCGGCCACAGCAGCTACCAGGAGAGGACACTTTATGGGAAGAGGACTAGGATGGGGCCATGCCTACTCCCAAGGGCTGAGTAATGATAGCGGGACTCACTCCAGGCTTTCAATGACTTTCACTTCAAAAAGGGGCCAGCAATGGAAATGGCCAAATGTCCATCAAGGATGAATGGACAAACAAGATGTGGTCCATCTATACAATGGCATGTCATTCAGCTATGAAAAGGAATGAAGTACTGACCCATGCTACAAGGAGCAACCTTGAAAACGTAGCACCACATGAGAGAAGCCGGACGCGAGAAGACGTAGTGTGTGATTCCAGGTGAATGAAACACCCAGAACAGGTAAATCCAGAGACAAAAATAGATTAGCAATGGCCAGGGGCTGCGGAGGGGAGCATGGATTGTGACTGCTTAATGCCTCTGGGGTTTCCTTTTTGGGTGGTGAAAATATTTTGGAATTAAATAGAGGTTGCACAGCAGCGTGAATATACCAAGTAACACTCACAAATGGCTAATTTTATGTAACAAGATTTTAATATTTAAAAATGGGGCTAATGCAGTAGGTGCAGGGTACCTGTACTGCCCACCTCCCCAGCCTCGCCTGCCTCCAGTGCCCTCTGCAGGGCCCACCAACACCCTCCTCTGCTGTCCTCCTTCAATTCCAGGCCAGCCTTGACCTGGCAGAGGGTTTTTAAACCATCCGATGCTGAACTACTCCCCCTGGGGTTCCACTAAGCTTAACACAATTGTCCCCCATTTATTGAGCACCTACTGTATACCAGGCCCTTGTGAGCAGTCCCACACCTCTGCCAGGTGGGTGCATTCTCAAGCTCATCATGGGAGAGAGATGGCTCGCATTTCATGGGCTCGTGGTGAGGACGTGATGTCCAGCCTGTCTCAGTAAGCACCTGGTGCAAGACAGCTGCTCCAATCACTGTGATTATTGCAGTCCCAGTTTCATACATGACCAGGCTAAGGCTCAGGGCTCAAGTGACCTGTCCAGTGTCAGCCAGCTGCTGCTAAAGGTCCATTGGGCCCATGACTATTTCAGGCCAAAGCATGCAGTTTTGAAACAGAGGAAAAGGAAATGGGCAGTTATATGAGAGATGAGGCTCCTGGGAGGTGATGAAGACGCTTTCAGAGCCCTGAGCCTGCGGCCTCAGAGGCCTGAGTAGGACAAGGCCAGAACACGGGAGCTTCAGAGCACAGGGACAGATGGAGGGTGGAGGTAGTAGGAGCCAGACTGGCAGGGAAGCCTGCACAGGCCCCTTGGGCAGCAACGGTGTTTTTCTCACCTATAAAAATGAGGTGATGACACCATCCCTGGAAGCAGATCTGGTAACCAGTCCCGAACCACAAACCAGTGGCCTCAGGCCAGATGTAGCCTGCGCTAGAGGCAATTCTGCTTCCTGGATAGGGTCTTGAGCCATCTCCAGCCCAGATGGAGTCCTCGAGGGCTCTGGAACTTCATCCGGTCATTTGTCCAGTAGCCTCAACTGACAGATGAGGAAACTGGGGCCTGGAGTGGGTTTAAGAGACTTGCCCATGGTCCCATTGCAGAGTGTGGCTGGAGACTGGGTCTCATTCCCCGTCACACGCTCCTTCACTGCACCACGCTGGAAACCTAGATTGGTAAGAGACAACAGGGAACCCCGGGACCCGGTGGTGTGAGACTGAGGTCCCAGAAGGCCCCTCTCCCCTGGTCCTGGAATCCCACCATTAGAGAAGGACTTGCTGGGAATAAGGGGCCACCCACTACTCCATGTTTGGGGCTAGTTTATCATCACAAGGTTGGGACTGTGCAGAGTTCTAAATTCCCCCTGAAAGTATGTTATGGCCAGGTGCTCAGGCTTGTCACCCCAGCAGTGTGGGAGGCCGAGGTGGGCAGGATGCTTGAGCTCAGGAGTTCAAGATCATCCTGGACATGTTGAAACCCCATCTCTACAAAAAATACAAAAATTAGCCTCCATGGTGGTGTGCACCTGGAGTCCTAGCTACTCAGGAGGCTGAGATGGGTAGATTGTTTGAACCCAGCAGTTCGAGGCCACAGAGACCTGAGATCACACCACTGCACTCCAGCCTGGGTGACAGAGAGAGACCTTGTCTCAAAAAAAAAAAAAAAAAAGTATCTTACGAGACACCCAGTACAATTCCCCTACGGTCCCCCCAGTAAACTCATAAGGGCAGATTTTCCTTGCAGCGTGGCTCAGATCTTCGTTTCTTTGGTGGACACCAAAAAAAATAGCTGGCTCGTGCTTTAGGATCATATGTGATCATGCAGCACCCACCTGTTCCCTGGGGGTCACTCCCAGCACTGAAAGGAAGTTGTACTGTGAGGGAGACTGGAGGCCCAGTTGGGGCAGATTCATGCTTCACTCTGGAGACCCCTCATCAAGAGGAACTAGTGTGGGGATCTCCTGTACTAGCCAAATCATTCTCTCCTCACTGTCACTCTGGGCCAAGCGTGTCCTGCTGAAGTGGCCTTAGTCCCCGGTCATGGGCCACTCGTATCAGGGGAGGTGAATCACTTGCTTCCCTAGTGCTCCTGGGCAGGTGTGTGGCAGGTCTTTTCCAGGCCATGTAGTGGGGTGAAAAAGCTTGGACTCAGAATCATCACCACTGGGTTTAAATCCTAGCTTTACCATTTCCTCTTCTGCTAACTGGTCAAATTTCCAACCCTCTCTGGCTTTCATTTCCTTATTTGTCAAAAAAAAAAAAAAAAAAAAAAAACAAGATAGTTAAGGATAAAATCAAACAAGTGTTCAGGAAATACTAGTGAGTGCACACACATACACAGGTACACACACACACTCACAAGTACACACACACACTCACACACATACACTCCTCTCCCTGGGGCAGGTGTGGCGATATTGATAGGGACACAGAAAGTCAGAGGTCATTGCTCTGTCAGGCAGTTGGAAGCGGGGGCATTTAGGGACCTGGGGGAAGAGGAGGCTGGGAAGACTTGTGGGTGCGGGTAGTGCCAAACCAGGAGGCCCCCACCCCAAGGCAGGCCCCGCCCCACCACACTGGGTAGAAGGTGTCCCAGGAAGCCTGGCCAGTCAGGGAACCAAGGGGTGGACAACAAGCCAAACATCAAAGCTGGGCCCAAGGTTTCTGGCCAAATGAAGAGCAGCAGGAATATGTCTGGAGTTGAAAGGCCCAAGAAACCCCAGGTGTCCTGAGCTCCCGTGGCTTCAGAGAGACCCGGGTTGAGTGGCTGGAGCCTTCTGGAATCTGTCCAGACCCCTGGCTAGCCCTGCTTGACTCTCTCTTTGACTCATGTCTGCAAAAGAGAGGAGGGAACACAGAGGGAGGAGAGGGGAAACCACGCAGCTGTTCCTTAGTTGGGGGCCTTGGAAATTTGAGCCGAGCCACAGGCTGCCGGCAGGCAGGAGAGGGCCTCTTGAAAGCCACTTCTGAGGCCCTGGCCTGGCCTCGCCAGCAGCCCCAGGATTAGCTCTGCAGCCTTCTCTGAGCCCTGGACATCTGCAGCCTGGAGTCCACTTCCCTCTCACCAGCCCCATGGGGCAGCCCCCTGTGACAGGGGAAGAGGGAACAGACAGCTGTGACCTGGAAAGGGAGTTAGGAGGGCCTCTGGCAGGCCTAGACTCAGGGTTTGGGACAGAGCAATGGTGCAGAAGCCGACTGGGGCCTCATTCCAGAAATGCCTTCCCCTTTTTCCATCTTGTGAGCCTGAAAGAGATGGGGGTGAGGGAAAAAGCAAGGGAAATAACATCTGCACAGTCCCACCAGGCACCAGGGAGGTGCTGGCTGCTGTACCTGAGACAGCCTTCTCAGAGTTGGTCATATTACTTCTAGCTTTCATTCAAGAAGACAGACTCAGAGAGGTTAGGTAACTTGCCCGTGGTGACACAGGAAGTAAGTAGTAGTGTCAAGATAGAAACCCAGATCCAGGTCAATCTAGCTCTACACATTGAAATCTCATTTTATCCAGAGCCCAAAGAATTAGAACCAGGCAGGTCAGCATGGAACCCAGGGATGGGGTTAGCCTTGTTTGTCTGCTGAAGGCTCAGTGTGATCACTGGCTGCATCACTGAGGTAGAAAGAATCCTGAGAAGGGGGAGGGGCAACAGCCTTTACAGATTGCTCCTGGGTGATGGTGTTCCCTTTCCACACTGCAGTGTGTCTGGAAGAAGAGATCAGATGAGAGGTCAGCAAACTGAAGGCTCAGCTGGAAAACTGGGGCTATCCAGCTTAGAGGAGACTTAGAAGAGGCTGGACTGCTGTTGGCCCCGAGTGGACACTTGTTCTGTGGGACCAGACTCAGCCAGGATAGGTTAGGTTTTGCTGTGATAACAAACAATCCCCAAATCTCAGTGGCTCACACAACTAAGGTTTATTTCTTGCTCACATTACATGTTCAACGCAGGTCAACATGGAGCTCTGCTCACCCTAGTTGCTCAGGGATTCAGGGCAAGTCAGGCTTCTTGCAGGCATGAGCTCCCCCAGACACTACAGCGATGGCATAGGAAGGAGGAAAACCACACACTGGCTTTTAGGCTTCTGCTCCCATTTCATCGGCCAAAGGAAGTCACATGGCAACATGTGACTTAACTTCATGGGGCCAGGAAGGGCAATCACACCTGGAGCATAGGAGCGGATGGGGATGACTGACTAGCAGCACTCATGACTACCTCCAGGATTAAAGGGGTAGCTGGGGCTGTGGATGAATGTATAAGGAAGTTGACTTTGAGTCCATTTAAGCATGACCTTCCCAGGAAGATCATGGGTACCCATCAACAGAAGTGTGCAAGCCATGGTGGGATAGGTGCACTGCAGGAAGCGGGTGGAGACTCTCCACCGTCACTGGCGTCATGGCCCGTGTGACAATACAGAGCAGTGGCCATCAAAGGCAAGGGTGCTGGAGCCAGAGGTGCCTGCATTCAAATCCCTCTCTCTCATTAGTTGTGTTACTTTGTGCAGATTACCTAATATCTCTGGCGCCAGTCTCCTCCTCTATAACGTAGAGGTCATAAGGGGTCCATAGAATTGTGTGAGGATTAAATAAGCCCATAGTACACCATGTCTGGCACTTGGGAAGCTCTGATCAAGTCAGTTGCTCTTGCTGTTGTTCTCATTCCTCCCCAAGATCCTGTGACTGCCCCCTCCCCTGAATCCTGGGCCACATCCCTCCCCTCCGCCTCTCACATCCCTAAGACATTAGTCAGCAGCCAGGGCAGCGTTGGGAAAGCTGTGTGCACTCGGCCAAGCAGGCTGATCCTTCCCACTAGTGTCCTCCGGTCTGCTGGGGTAGGTTACTTTCCCTAACCCACCCTGCTCCCCCAACAGGTTTCCTCCTCCTCCTGTTTCCCAGCCAGACTGCAAAGCCACTTCCTTCTTCAGCTCATCCCCAAATCTTCCCTGACAGCCATGGGTCTGATTTCTATCTCTCTGATCTTGCCTTCTCCACAATGTCTTATAAATGGAGCCATACAGTATGACGTCTTTCTGCTGTGTCTTCATCTATCTGCTTTACAGACATTTGGCCGTATCACATGGGGAATCTCCTCTTCCCCCTTCCCCCTATCCACTGGCATTCGCTCCTTGCTTGTTATCTTTGTAAGTCTAAGTAGGAGACTTCTATTTTCAGCACTAGACAGTGTCCCTGGGCTCCCTAGTTTGAGAGATAAAGGTATCAGTGCCCCTGTCTTTCCTATAAGCTCTAAAATGACCGTTTTAGAGACATCAGGAGGAGGTGTGGCAAAGTGAGGTGGTGTGTTTCTGAAATGGGTGTAGCAGGAGCACAGAGGAGCCAGGGAAGTGAGGCTTTCTGGAAGAGGCGGGATTGAGCTGAGCCTCCTCTCACTTCTCTGAGAGCAGATGCTGGCCAACCGGCTCTCAGACGTCTGTAAGCCCTGAACTGCAGTACCTCACTTCAGACACCAGGGAGAAGGCAAGTGGCTTTGCTGGGGTCAGCTGCACAGCCAGACCAAGGGCGGCTCAGCTCTCCCCACCCAAATCCCTTGATGGGGCACGGGGTCTAGGCTCTTAGCTCTCAGCCCTCCACCCCCATGGAAGCTGAAATCCTTGAGTGCGGTCCACAGCTGTGGCTTCCAGGCCTTGTGTTCACTGGTGTTGTCTCATCTGCATTGCTCATTTCTCAAAGTGTGGTCCCTGGAGCCCTGGCCCGGGAATCAGTTAAGCACACAGATTCCTGGGCCCTGCCCCAGGCCTCCTGTTAGGGATGCGGCCCAGGACTCTGCATGTTTAATTCTCTGCTCTGTATTTCTCTCACACACAGGATGGACCGAGGCCTCTAGATCAAGATTCGCCATGATCTCAGCCCCCCTCAAACCCCTCCACCCTTTTCTCTCCTACTGTCCATGGCAGTTTCCAGGGAAAGGGTCTGTAATTTGGAGAAACACATATTTGATTTCTGGAGATTCACTGTTCACACTACCATGTACAAGCCCTGTGGTAAAGAAACTTGTATGACTTTGTTAAACCTAGCTGTTCCCCAAATTATTTGACAGGGAACCCCCTTTTCCACTGTTCAACACCTGCTTACATCACACCGTCCGTAAAAGGCCACTCTAACCACCTCAGGCCTGACCTGACGGTTGCCTCCACGATCCCCCCCAAACACCATGTCCTTCGCCACTTCTAACCCATCCCCCTCCCTCCCGCAGGAAGGCTTCCCAGAGCTCTGGAGCACAACCGGCCTGGGGCTTCTTGGAGTTCCAGCCTCAAATAACCTCCCTTCTCTGTTATTTTTAGACTTTCACTGGATGCTCCAGTTCCAGCCATCTCAGTATAACAAAACTCCTTTCCTTCCTTTGTTCTCAAAGAAAAGCAAAGCCACAGGCTCTCCTGGACAACATCTCCAAGGGAGGAAAAGACAAGACTCATTCCAATCCTCCACAAGTCCAGCCCACTCGTAGGCTGAGCCCCAGCAGTCAGCCCTGGTTCCTCCCAGGTCACCATCGCATCCATCAACCCTGCCTAATGCAGACCAATCACTCACTCAGTACCGCCCTAAGCTGACCTCCAGAGCACGTGCTCAGAGGGGACAAAAAGTCATTGCAGGCCAGGCGTAGGGACTCACATCTGTAATCCCAGCACTTTGGGAGGCTGAGGCTGGAGAATCACTTGAGCCTAAAATCTGAGCCTGCATGATCTACAACTGCACCACTGTACTTCAGCCTGGGCCACAGAGTGAGACCTTGTCTCAAAGATAAAGTCATCGCAGCTAAAGTCAACAACCACCTGGATTTCTGTTCTCCATCCATTTGGCTCAGTGGTTCCTAAACGTATGCATTTCAAGGACCTGTAAGCAAACTGCATCCCCTGCCCACGTGGAGGGCCAAATAAGGGTCCTAGCTTTTTATCTGGCCAAGGAGTACATTAAAATATTATCTGTTCTGCACTTCGGTTTTGGAGCCTTTGAATAAGAATCATCCATCATTTCGCAAAATAATTCTAATCCAAAAGTTTTTGTGAAGACAGGATCTCACTGTTGCCCAGGTTGGAGTGCAGTGATGTAATCGGAGCTCACTGCGTCCTCGACCTCCTGGGCTCAGGCAATGCTCCCGCCTCAGCCTTCCAAGTAGGTGGGACTACAGGCTTTCACCACCATGCCTGGCTAATTTTTCATTTTTTCTAGAGACAGGACCTCACTGTGTTTCTCAGCCTGGTCTCAAACTCCTGGGCTCACGTGATCCTCCTGCATCAGCCTTTCAAAATGTTGGGGTTACAGGCGTGAACTACTGTGCTGGCCCATTAATATACATTTTAATATTTAAAATAAAAATAACTTTTTCATTTTAATAACAAAATAAGTAAAAAACAAAACAAAACAAAACACAGAGTTTTAGAATAAATAAAAATGCCCTAAATTAATCAACTTAATTTTATGGAACATTCACTATATGGTCCTCAACTTTTCTATTTTGTGTAAACAGATAACAACCTCACTTCAAAGCAGCTCATGTCCTTGAGCGGCCTGGGAAGCAAGCAGACCTGTGCACCTGCTCCGAGTGTAGGTCCGAGCTGGGGACTGTGTTGTGATTGTAGCATCAAAGCAGAGGGGCAGTTCTAGGCTTTCAGTGCACATTTCAGTTAATACGAAGGCCCAGCATTTTAAATGAAGGGCAGATATCGTTGCCATTATTTTCTATATTACAAGACTGAGTGAGCCACTGGCCCCTGCCAATGATCTTGACAATATAAAAATAAATGTGTAGCCAATGGAATGCTCCATTAATAGAGGGAAATGTAAGAAGAGGGAGGAGTTAATAGTCTTATCCTTATACAGGGTTGTCAAGATATTAGAGTCAATTAAAAAAAGAAATAGATATATAACTAATTGTTTACATGTTCAAATATAACCAGTAGAAAACAGATTAGATAAATAGATAGATAGATAGATAAATCAAATAAAGGAGAAGAGAAAAAGGAGTTTATGTGAACTAAATGATCGCTTTTTATTACCTAATGTTGGTAAATTAAGAAACAGATCCATAAGCATTTAATGTAGAGTTACAGAGGCTAACCATCTAAATAAAAAAGTAAAAAATGGTTAAAAGACACTGCCTTGGGGAAGTGAATCATGGGTAGAGAGTGTTGGACCAAAAAGCCTGTTCATCACAAACGTGTATGCAACATTCTTGGTTTTTTTTTTAAAAAAAATACAAGCTGGGTGTGGTGGTGCATGCCTGTAGTCCCAGCTACTTGGGAGGCTGAAGTAGGAGGATCGTCCAGGAGAGTGAGGCTGCAGTGAGCTGTGTTTGCACCACTGCACACCAGCCTGGGTGACAGAGCAAGACCCTGTGTCTAAAGAAACCAAAGCAACCCCCCCCCCCCAATACAATGTGATATATTATTTTCATGTTGATTTTTAATTTAAAAACCACCTTCTCCATAAACAGATTTTAAAAACTCATGCTCAGAAAGGTGAAGCGCCTTCATCAAGGTCACAATGCTCAGAAGAGGAGGGACTAGGAGTGGACACCCTATCTGCTGACACCACCTCCCCTGAGCTGTGTAGGGCAGCACCTAGGAATCGTGGAGAGCTCCTTCACACCCGGCTGCCATGATTTGCCATCCAGCAGGCCACCATGTCTTTGCACCTGCTCTTTTCTCTGCCTGGTGTCCCCCTCCCAACTTTGTTCCCTGGCATTTGCCTGTGGATTTTTCATGTCCCAGTCCACTGTCCATTCCTCCATGACTGTGACTCTTTTGCCCTCCCTCTGTAGTCTGCTCTAAATCTTTATGATCTCGCAGGATCTATCCACTTGTCCATTTCGCTGTCTCATTTGCTAGACTATGAAGCCCTCAAGGCAGTATTTTGTATTTTGTTCAACCCTGCATCGCAAGTCCCACTCCAGTGTCTGCCACTGGGCATTCAAAAATGTCTGGGGAATTCGTGAATGGGTGGAGTGCATGTGTCTCTGACCCTAAGATTCTGGGCTTGTGGCCCGAGTCCCCAGACCCTGGCCGCAGGCCTGACAGCTGTGGAGGAAGCTGTTCCATCAGGTTCAAACTCATCCCTAAATGACTCTCCCACCCCCAGCCTTCATATTCTGCCACCCTCTGGCTTCCTTTTCTTCCTCCCTCATCCCAAGGCTTATCTGCAAATCTCAGCACTCCCAAAAGGCATGTTTTAAGAGCCAAGTGGAGCCTTCCATCTGGATTGAATTAAATCCTGACAGAGTTATGTCCCCGAGTCAGCAGGAGTTCCAAGAAGGCTTTGGGAAAAGACCAGACCTTTCCTCCTTAGAGGAACTAACTCAGAAGAAAAACAATGTGTTGGTAAGAGTTGCCCAAAGTTGGGGGAGCCGGGAGATGATGAAATGAGCAAGTCTCTTGCTAGTTATGTGCCCCATGCAGGTTTTCAGAGTCTCTAGGTATCTTTTCTCACCTGGATAATAGGCACTGTGCCACGTGGGATTAAATGAGCCAAGGCTTGAGGAGGTGTTGGGAATAGAGCTACCTGAGAGTGGGTGCACAGTCTATGTGTGAGCCTTCTTTCCTCTCTTGTGCTTTTTCTCTATTTTTGTTTTTGCTTTCATCGTAATTATCTATGGATGTAGTTTAAAAGACAAATTATTCTTTTGTTACAACAAAAACCAGTTTCCTACCCTATTCTCACTGTTGCTTTTTCCCCAGAGGCAATCACTCACAACTGTTTTTGCAGTAATTATTTTGGTATTTACTTCCATATTTTGAAATAACTTGTTTGTGTTGATACTTTTTGAATTTTCCATTTTAAGCTTTACCAATGGACTTTCTACTATGAAAAATAAGGGTCTGGTCTCTCTGACATACACTTCTCCCATCCTCATCTCCACCCCTCTCTCTCTCTCTCCCACACACACACACACACACACACACACACACACACACACACATACACTTCCTGTTCTGTCCCCATCTTCCCATTCTGATTCGGTTGTAATTTTGGTTAGAGCCGTTTTCAGGATTCACATTTATTATAGTGTAAACACTGTCCACAGCTGAGACATAAATATATCCCAGTGACTTTTTATCTTCTGAATGGTATTTTCTCCTCTGGAGTTAATCATTAGCATTTGTTTTACTGTTTTTTTTTTAAAATGTTTTGTAGACTTCATTTTATTTAGCAACATACTAATTCAACTGTGTGAATCTCCTCTCAGTGTGTTCAGCCGTATTTGAGAATCCAGCATTTCTGTCTTTTTGGAAAAATCCCTTCTGGGCCCTCTGACCAGCTTCTCTTTGGCTGTCCGTCTCTGGGCTCACTGCACAGCTGGCCACAGGCATCTTCTTTCGCTTTTGTTCCTTGTCTGTCTCGTGTTACATCTGTTTTCTGGATGCCAAGTCTTTCTCTTTCTTGGTTTACAGCCTCATTCTGGGTGGGGCGCTTCCTCTAGTAGCTCCTGCAAGGGGGAGCTGTTGAGGCAAATACCTGAAAATATTCTACCCTCACACTTCATTGATAATTTTGCTGGGCATAGAATTGGAGTTTGGAAATAATTTGTCCTTAAAAATTTTGAAGGCATTCCTGCACTGCCTTCTAGCTACTGTGTGCAGTGGCAAAACATAAAAACATAAATGTAAATTGTTTTGTCACATTCTTCATTCCACTCTGGGATCTGCTGATCTCCTAAATAATTTTTTCTTTCTTTCCGTTTTACTTTTTGAGACAGAGTCTCACTCTGTCACCCAGGTTGGTGGCAGTGGCACAATCTCGGCTCACTGCAACCTCTGCCGTCCAGGTTCAAGCAATTCTCCTGACTCAGCCTCCTGAGTAGCTAGGATTACAGGTGCCTGCTACTGCACCTGGCTAATTTTTGTAGTTTTTAGTAGAGACAGGTTTCACCATCTTGGCCAGTCTGGTCTTGAACTCCTGACCTGGTGATCCACCCACCTCAGCATCCCAAAGTGCTGGGATTACAGGCCTGAGCCACTGCAACTGGCCTCCCCCTTTCCTTTCTTAGAGGTTCAGACTTGAGCTCCCTCAGGTTGAGGTTGGTAGAGCCAGCATCAGTAAAGTCATGGCAGCTGTGACTCCAAATCTCTCTCCCTGCACCTGTCCCAGTAAGGGCTAGGTCCCAACCCTCTTCCCTCAGGGCTTTGAAGGCCCAAACCTATTGAGAAGGGAGGGGGAACTGGCTCAACGTTCTGATCTGGAGGACTCAGAGCATGGTTGTGTCTGGATATGGCTCAGCCTGGAGAAAGGACACTGATGGAGGGGCAGGGAAAAGGGGCAAAGTTGGCAGGAACACCAAGAATACACTTGAAACTAAATGCTTCTGCAGTCCCTGTTTGTCACCTTCACCCTCATTTCCCTAACAAATAGTGCCTCGCAGCAAACCTTCTGGAGGAAATAGCAGAGGTGATGAAGTTTAGGGTGAGATAGAGTCCAGAAATAAATGATTCATCATTAAATGGAATCCTCTCCCTCTGCCCACCCCTTACGGCCTCGGCCTTTATCTTTTCTCTCTGTTCACTCTCTAGGGCGCCTTCTCCCGGGTGGCTTCATCCACTCAGAGCCCTCACTAAGCCTGTATCCTAAGGACACTCCAGGTGCTTCCTCCAGCCCCAGTGCTCTGCCTGAACTTTAGCTGAGCAGAGGTGGCTTGCCCTGGCTGTACCACATGCCTCCTGTGACACTCCTTCCCTCTTCAGATCACACCCCATATGCCTGGGGCTTCTGAAGGAGTCCTCAAAGTTTCTGGCTGGCTTGTAGATCTTTTTATTTCTGAGAACTGTTATGTATTTATATGGTAGCTTTTTAATATATGCTGTGGTTTCCAAGACCATGCTATGAAGAGTGGACCTCTACGTCTCATTGCTATTGTAACAGCAGTGAAAGTGACAGTGCGTTGAGATCTCTTTATTTGGTTGTTACAGCACATCAGGAGCTAACATCAAAAGAGAATTAAAATTAGAAATATTTTTGAAGACAATAATTAAAGGACTTTAAATAAGAAAAAAAATCCAGCTAGTATAAAGTATTGAGGCATTTCTTTTAAAAAAAAAAGTCATAAATGAATAAATTTAATTCAATCCTAAATTTAAAAGGGGATAAAAGAAGACATTAATGAGAGTTCTGGGGCCAGGCGTGGTGGCTCAGCCCTGTAATCCCAGCACTCTGGGTGGGGGGGTCAAGATGGGAGGATGACTGGGAGTTAGGAGTTTGAGACCAGCCTGGGCAACATAGTGAGAACTCATCTCTAAAACAACTTCAAAAATCAGCCGTCTCTGGCGGTGCATTCCTGAAGTCCCAGCTACTTGGGAGGCTGAGGCAGGAGGATCAGTTGAGCCGAGGAGGTTGAGGCTGTAGTGAGGAATGATTAGACCACTGCACTCCAGCCTGGGCAACAGAGAGAGATCCTATTTTTAAAAAACAATAAGTAAACTAATTAACTAATTGGAGTTCTGTTTATAAAAAAAGAAATTACCCTTTTCTTGGCAACTTTAAACTATACTGTACTAGCATAAAAGTATGAATTTTCGAGTCTGAACTTAATTCCTTCATACAGCTCGTAAACCAAACACCTCAATACATTTTCAAAAACAAATCTACCTTTGAGGTTCCCTTTAGTATTTTTTAGTAGACATAGGGTTTCACTTTTGGTCAGGCTGGTCTTGAACTCCTGGCTTCAAGTAATCCACCCACTTTAGCCTCCTGAAGTGCTGGGATTACAGGCATGAGCCACCACATCCGGCCTAACACCTTAGTCTCTTAAAACTACTTCATGGCTGGGCCCTGTTGGCTAATGCCTGTAATCTCAGCACTTTGGGAGGCCGAGGGGGCTGGATCACGAGGTCAGGTGTTTGAGACCAGCCTGACCAACATGGTGAAACCCTGTCTCTACTAAAAATACAAAAATTAGCTGGGCGTGGTAGCGGGCACCTATAATCCCAGCTACTTGGGCGGCTGAGGCAGGAGAGTTGCTGGAACCTAGGAGGCAGAAATTGCAGTGAGTGGAGATCACGCCACTGCACTCCAACCTGGGTGACAGTGTGAGACTTCGTCTAAAAAAACAAACAAAAAACTACTTCATAATCTGGGCCTTGGAGCTTGCCTCTGCTGCATTCGCTGCCCCGGTCTGATGGTACTGCTTGTAGTTCCCTCGTTGTTCCACGCTTTAGTCTGGAATGTCCTGCCTCTCTTTGCCTGGTTCACTCCCACACATCCTTGGGTGTCTCTCTGGAAGGCTTTGCTTGGCCCTCACGTCCACTGTCCACTGAGACCTTGGCATCCTTCCTGTGACCTCTTGTAGCGGCAGGACCTGGTGGCGGTGTCTGTTGTAATACTTGCTTCCTTATATTGTAACAGTCTGTCTCTGTATGTCTTCCCTGCGAATAACTCAAGAGACTGGAATCATTAAAAAGTAAATATCCTTGCTGCAATTCTTTTAGGTCTTGGGGGGCAGACAAGATGGCTACATGACTTGAAAGTGGAAGAGCTTTAATTCCTTCTTGTTTCCTGCAGTTCATTTTTGAAGGGCCTCATGGTATTTCGTCAGCCCCTAAACCACCTTCAGATGAGTGGAAATCCCTTCTTTGGGGAAGGATGATTCCCAGCACCTCACAAGAGCATGGTGCAGGGTCTTACAGCCCCTTGGAAGTTTCTCTTACTGTTTATCTCAACCTTTGTTCTTCCTCCTACATCATTGGCTCATCTCTCCCGGGGCTCAACAGCAGCTTCCCAACTCTCTGGTTTCCTCTTCCGAAAATACATGGGAGGATTTGTTCCCATGGGAACAATGGCATAAAAACCTGGTTCCGAGGATGACTCCATAGCTATGTAACCAACTACCAGGGGATACGCAATGTTCTCACTGTCCCCAGCCCTGCACCAGTAAACTTTTACCAGCTACGGGACAGAGCCCAAATGTCTTGTCCTGTAATTCATGCCATCCAACATCTGTGACATTAACCTTATCACAGGCTGCGAAGAGTCAGTAGGTGTCAGGAGTATGGGATCCGAAGCTAGACCACCTGGGTTCTCATCTGGCTCTGCCATATACTTTCTGTGAGACCTTGGGCAAGTTACTTAACCGCTCTGTGCCTCAGTGTTTTTCTCTGTAAATGGATAAATGATGAGTAATAGTAGTATGTGCCTCAAAGAGTCTTTAGGAAGACTAAATGAATTATAAGTGAAAAAGGCTCAGAACAGTGTCTGGTGCTTGAAAATTGCTCAGTAGATGTTAGCCACTAACCCTACCTCCCTCACCACCCAACACAGACCCCTCCCTCACAGCCCAAGACAGACCCTCCTTCCAGTCAGAACTGACCTCTTCCCTCTCCAACTCTAAAACTTCTGTTGGCTAAATAGATCGTCAAGGGCACAGATGAAATCTTCCTCGAACTGCTTCTTTCCCTCTTTCTTCCTTCTTTTCCTTTTTCTATTATCCAGAAGAGCTACCATTTATTGAACACTTGCTACATGCTAGCTACTTTTCAAAAGTGATTTTCAAAATCTTCACGATAACACTGAAAGGCTGGAAACACTGCTCCTGTTTTATAAGTAAGAAAGGAGAAGTCATGTGTCAAGTCACTTAATTGCTAAGTGGCAGAACTGAAAGTTGAATTGTGTCCCTCTGGCCTGACTCTGCCTTCCTCAGCCAGCTATCTCTCCTTGTCATTTTATTTTATTTTTGGGATAGGGTCTCACTCTGCTGCCCAGGCTGAAGTGCCCTGGTGCAATCATGGCTCATTGCAGCCTTGACCTCCTGGGCTCAATTGCTCCTCCCACCTCAGCCTCCCTAGTAGCTGGGACTACAGGCATGCACCATCAAGCCCAGCTACTTTTTGCATTTTTTGTAGACATGGGGTTTTGCCATCTTGCCCGGGTTGGTCTCAAACACTTGGGCTCAAACGATCCTCCCATCTCAGCCTCCCAAAGTACTGGGATTACAGGAGTGAGCCACCGTGCCTGGCCTCTCCTTGTCTTACCATCAAACATTTACTGTTCACCTCCTCTGGCTGCAAGGCTATGCTTAGGCCTCTCCATGTTATAAATCATATTACTTACAATGCTTTTCTTTCCAAGTAACAGAAAACTCAACGCAACTCAAGCTGGCTCATACTAGAAAGGGAATTCACTGTTTGCAATAATGAAATAGCTAGAGCACAAGCAGACTTCAAGGAAGGGTGGGCCCAAGGGCTTCTTCATGCCCCAAGGAGCCACTTTCCAGGTTGTTTCGGCCCTACCTTCTTCCATAGTCCTGATCCCATCCTAAGGCTGCCTCCCATGAGAGCTTAGGGCAGCCATCAGCAGCAGTCCATGCATCTCACGTTAGAGTCTCCCCAGATCCTGAGACAAGGACACGAGGATAAGGAGTTTATTTGGGAAGTGATCTCAGAAACATCAGTGTGAACATGGGAAACTGAGACAGGGAAGGAAAACAGCCCATAAAGGGTTATCTGGAAAATTACCACTGAAAAATTAGAGTACGATCTTACTGAGGAATTTCGGGGACCAACATAAAACCATGTGTTAGAGCTGTCCCACTAAGTGTACCTGGTCTTTTGGGCCTGCCTTGCAGCAGGTGGAGTGGGCTCCAGCAGCCAGGGGAAAAAAAAAGCAAAAACCAGACTAGGTGCGGTGGCTCATGCCTGAAGTCCCAGCACTTTGGGAGGCTGAGATGGGAGGAGCACTTGAATTCAGGAGTTCAAGACCAGCCTGGGCAACATGGCAAAACCCTGTCTCCACAAAAAAAAATACAAAAATTAGCCAGGCATGTTGGTGCATGCCTGTAGTCAGCTACTCTGGAGGCTGAGGCGAGAGGATGACCTGAGCCTAGGAGGTTGAGGCTGCAGGGAGCTGTGATTGCACCACTGTACTCCAGCCTAGGTGACCCTGTCTCAAAAAAGAAAAAAAAAAAAAGCAAATGCTGGTAATATGAGACAGGAGAATAAGAGCAAGGGCATGAGCACATCCGCTGCACCAGGGGGTGTGATTCCTCAGCCCAGCGACAGGGACACTCCGTTCCACCGCCATCACACAGAAGTCCTGGGCCTTGCTCTGCTTTGCCCTGCTGAGCTCCGTCCTACACCGGAGCCCAAACCCATGTCCCAGCAAATACTCTGTCTGGACTGGCTTGGTCTTCAGTTACTGTCCCCCCCAGCAGCCACTGTGGCAAGAGATGGGGCTGTGCTGATTGGCTGAGGCAAATCAGGGCCTCCTCTAGTGCTGTAGGTGGGACCAGTGCCCCACCCCCCCGCCAAAGTGCATGGCAGCTGTTCCTGAATGCAGGGAGGGTAGGAAGGATGCTGAGAATCCAGAAATTACATAATTTGTTTCCCTAAACCAAAAGGCGATAGTAGAGTAGAAATAAAGCTTGCAAGAGGAAGAGTATAGAAACCTGAAAATTCAAGGCTGGAAGAAGACTTTGTTTCCTTTTTCTTTTATTTTTTGGAGCTAGGGTCTTGCTCTACACCCAGACTGGTGTACAGTGACATGATCGTAGCTGGCAGCAGCCTCAACTTCCCTCACTCAAGCGATCCTCCTACCTCAGCCTCCTGAGTAGCTGGGACTTCAGGCGTGCACCACCACACCCGGCTAATTTTTCATTTTTTTGTAGAAAATTTAAAATTTTCTATGCTGCCCAGCTGGGATCGAACTCCTGAGCTCAAGTGATCCTTTGGTCTCTGTCTCCCACAGTGCTGGGATTGCAGGCGTGAGCCACTGGGCCTGGTCTGGGAGAGGACTTTGAAACTCTCATAGTTTAATTCACTTGTGGTAATGTGATTCCCTCCTCATCTGTCCTCCAAGGTGACATTCAATCTCAGCTTGTACACCTCAGTACACTCTTCCAGAGTAACTCACATTCATTCTAGAGACATCTGTAACCCCTACAAATCTCTCTTCATATTGAGTCGGAATGTTCCCTCCCATGTCTTCTCCCGTGGGCCCAGCCCTGCCCTCTGGGATATCCAGGACACATCTGCTTCATCTGTCCTAAATCTGAGTCCAACAGGAATGTGTAAACAGTGATTGCATTTCCCAAAGACTTCTCTGGAACAAACTGACCACTCCCAGGCCTGTCACCTCAAAGGTGGTGATCACAGAAGGGCGCCAACACCTGGAGTGGGGAGCTGGGGAGGCCCTCGGGGAAGGCATCTTGGAGCAGGTGGGGCATCCCATGAGCGTCTTCCCTGGAAGCACCGGTCGGCTCCAGGTCAGTCACAGTTTAGTGCTTAGAGACAAATAATGTCAGTCACAGGGAGGAGCCCCAGGCCCATCACACATGTGTTTGTTGGAAGGATCTGATCTCCCACACATACAAACACTGCCTCCTCCCAGCCCATCAGTTCCCACAGGAGCTCTGCAGCGCCTAGGGAAGCCACATGCCCTGCAGCTTCAGTTCCTGAGGTCTAGGCTGCTCCCATCTGGCCACGCACATCCAGTCCCCCCCCACCTAGTCCCAGGCCTGACCCCCCACCACCTAAGAGGTCTGCAAAGGGCAAGGCAGTATGCTCTGATGGAAGGGGTCTGGGCTGGAGTCCGAGCCCTCTAGGGATTCTGCTCTGCTCAGATAAGTATGCCTTTCAGAGCCTCTGTTTCCCTTATGTGAAAAACAGGGCAAGGAACTCATTTGAGGAGATGGGGAAGTACCGAGCACATGGTAGCTTCCTAACAGCTACCAGCGTGTATATTAGGGTGAGGTCTTCCCTTCGTGCTTCCCCTGATTATCAGAATCCATTGAGACAGTTTCAAATCCCACTTTCTAGCAATCTTGCAATATTGATGGCAAATAGTAACGTTTCTGCAATGGAAACACTCCTGAAATCCTGCCTTCCTCCATGAGGGTCTCATATGTTGATCAGACAAGCTAGTGGTCCTATGCTCTCCTCACTCCCTTTCCCGACCTTTTATAGACCCTGTAGATAACTGTAGTTGCTCCTTCCCCTCCTCTTCTTGGGAACTGTTCCACCCCATTCACGTGTCTATAGAGGGGGGGCCCTTGCAGTATTGTCACCCTTCCCCTGGGGTTCCATTGACCTCAGGACCCCAGCTGGATTAGGCAGAGTTCTTCCCTTGGATTTGTTCGGTCAGAAGTGGGAGAATCTCAATCCTTCCTCCTCCAGGGTGTGCAGGTCCAGAGCTGCTGCCAGTGTGTGTGCTGTGGGGGGCAGAGCTGACAGCGAGGGAAGCAGAGACAAGAGACGCAACATATTTGAGTTCCTGGTGCCTGTGTTCTTCAGCCATGTCTGTCCCCCCGCTTAGTGACACAAACCGTCCTTAGGATCCAAGAGGAGCAGCTCATTTCCAGCCTCTTCTGAGGTCCAGCTGATTGGACTTTGGGTGGATGTTTGACCAGGAGGAATTAATCCAGAAGCCAGGCAGGTCCACTGTCTCCTAGAGCTGGAACCTAGAGTGCCAGGGTCCCATGTTTCCAGTGCTGCGCTGGTGAGGTAAGTAGACAGAGCCTTCAGACCGGTCCTGAGGATTCTTCCGTAACAGAAAAAGAAAAGTCCCTAAAGCCTGAGGAGGTCGGAGCTGAGAAAGGAGGAAGGCTGGGAGAGGGGTTGCCTGGGCTCCAGTGATCCTTTGGTCTCTGCCTCCCACAGTGCTGGGATTGCAGGCGTGAACCACTGGGCCTGGCCTGGGAGAGGACTTTGAAACTCTCATAGTTTAATTCACTTGTGCTGCTGTGATTCCTTCCTCATCTGTCCTCCAAGGTGACATTCAATCTCAGTTTGTACACCTCTGAACAAGGGAGAGCCAGCTTCCCCCTTTGTGTCTTCACTCCCTTGAAAGTCCTGCCCTGGCTGCCCTCAGGCACCGTCAGATATTTCTGCGTCTATCTGGCAAATCTTCACTTTCACTCAAGCTACTTTGCCAGGGCTCCTGTTCCCTGCCCCTGGCTATCCTGTCCTTCAATATGGCCCAACATGGAGGCAACAAGAAGTTTGTGATCCCCCATAGGGGGGCGCTGGAGACAAGTTCCTACAATTGACGGGGAGTTTACAGCTTTTTTTTTTTTTTTTCTTATCGCCCAGGCTGGAGTGAAAAGGCACGGTTTTGGCTCACTGCAATCTCCGCTTCCCAGGTTCAAGTGATTCTCCTGCCTCAGTCTCTGGAGTAGCTGAAATTACAGGCGCCCACTAACACGCCCTGCTAATTTTCTGTATTTTTAGTGGAGACTGGGTTTTGCTGTGTTTGCCAGGCTGGTCTCGAACTCCTGAACTCAGGCAATCCACCCGCCACCGCCTCCCAAAGTGCTAGGATTACAGGCATGAGCCACCGCACCAGGCCTTTTTTTCCTTTTCTTTCCTTTTTTTTTTTTTTTTTTTGACAGAGTCTTGCTCTGTCACCAGGACTGGGGTGCAGTGTCCTCGTTTCAGCTCGCTGCAACATCCTCCTCCCTGTTCAAGCGATTCTCCTGCCTCAGCCTCCCAAATAGCTGGGATTACAGGTACGCACCACCACGGCAGACTAATTTTTGTATTTCTAGTAGAGACAGCGTTTCACCATGTTGGCCAGACTGGCCTTGAACTCCTGACCTCAAGTGATCCACCTGCCTCGGCCTCCCAAAGGGCTGGGATTATAGGCGTGAGCCACCATGACCAGCCTACAGCCTTCTTTTGTTCAGTTGAGATATGATTCACATATCAGTCACCCTTTTAAAATACATCATTTAGTGTTTTCTAGTGTATTCACAGAGTTGTGCAACCATTACCACTATTGAATTCCAGAATGTTTTCATCACCTCAAAATGAAACCCCATACTCACTAGCGGTCACTTACCATTCTCCCCACCACCACCCTTCCCAGCCCTTGTCATCCAATAAACTGCTTTCTGTGTCTACAGATTTGCCTATTCTGGACATTCGTAGAAATAGAATCATACAAAATTTGACCTTTTAAGCATGGCTTTTTTCACTTACCATAATGTTTTCAAGGTTTATCTACGTTGTAGCATGTATCCGCACTTTACTTTTCTTAATGGCTGAATAATGTTCACATTTTGTGTATCTGTTCATCAGTCGATGGACATCTGGGCTGTTTCCACTTTTTTTATTATTATACTATCAGTTCTGGGGTACATGTGCAGAACATGCAGGATTGTTACATAGGTACACACGTGCCATGGTGGTTTGCTGCACCCATCATCCCATCATCTACGTTAGGTATTTCTCCTAATGCTGTCCCTCCCCTAGTCCCCTATCCCCCCAGTATCCCTCCCTTGGGCCCCTACTTTTTATCTATTGTGAGTAGTGCTTCTATGAGCATTTGTGTACAACTATTTAAGTACCTGTTTTCAATCCTTTGGGATATAGATCTATTAGTGGGATTGCCAAGTCATGTGGTGATTCTATGTTTAATTCATTGAGGAGCCACCACACTGTTTTCTTTTTTTAAAAAATGTAAAAAAAAATTTTTTTTTGAGACAGAATCTTGCTTTGTCACCCAGGCTGAAGTGCAGTGGTACAATCTCAGCTCACTGCAACCTCCACTTCCTGGGTTCAAGTGATTCTCCTGCCTCAGCCTCCCGAGTAGCTGGGCTTACAGGTACCTGCCACCACGTCTGGCTATTTTTTGTATTTTTTAGTGGAAATGGGGTTTCACCAGGTTGGCCAAGTTGGTCTTGAATTCCTGACTTCAAGCCATCTGCCTGCCTTGGCCTCCCAAAGTACTGGGATTACAGGGGAGAGCCGCCACGCCCGGCCCCAAACTGCTTTCTGTACTGGCTGCAACATTTTACATTTCTCCCAGCAATGTCAGAGGGTTCCAGTTTCCCCACATCTTTGCCTATCCTAGTGGCTGTGAAGTGGTATCTCACTGACGTTTTGATTTGCATTCCCAACTGACTAATGATACTGAGTATTTTCTCATGCACCCATTGGCCATTTGTATGTCTTCTTTGAAGAAATGTTTTTTCAGATCTTTACCCATTTAAAAAAAATTAGGTTCTTTGATTTGTTTTTTAATTTTTAAACTTTTATTTATTTATTTATTTTGAGACTGAGTTACGAGATTTGCTTATTTTTGCATTTTTGGTAGAGATGGGGTTTCATCATGTTTCCCAGGCTAGTCTCAAACTCCTTGGTGGCCCAAGCCTTGGCCTCCCAAAGTGCTGGAATTGCAGGCATGAGCCACCATGCCTGGCCTTCTTTGTTTTTGACACAGGGTTTCACTCTGTCACCCAGGGTGGAATGCAGTAGCCCGATCACGGCTCACTGCAGCCTTGACCCCTCAGGCTCAAGTGATCCTCCCACCTCAGCCTCCCAAGTAGCTAGGACCACAGGTACCCACCACCGTACCTAGATAATTAAAAAAAAATTTTTTTTTTTTTTGTAGAGAAAGGGTCACCCTATGTTGTCCAGGCTTGTCTAAAACCCCTGGGCTCAAGCAATCCTCTAGCCTTGACCTCCCAAAAGTACTGGGATTACAGGCATGAGCCACGACATCCAGCCTATTTTTTTCTTTTTTATCAATGAATTGTAATAGGATTTTTAATGTATTTTTTTGTGTATAGTTTTTTACGTATTTTTAATCAATGGGTTGTAATAGTTTTTTATGTTTTTTTAAAGTATATTTAATCAATGAGTTGTGATAGTATTTTAATGTATTTTTTGTGTATATCTGATAAGGTCCCTTATCAGTTATATGATTTGCAAATATTTTCTTCCATTCTGTGGATTGCCCTTTCACCTCTTCGATAGTATCCTTTGAAGCACAAAGCAGTTTAATTTTTATGAAGTTCGTTTATCTACTTTGCTGTTGCTGCTTGAGCTTTTGGTGTCATATCTAGGATGTATGTCTTTTTCCTTAAGTTCAGATTCTTCCCATATGCTGAGTTCTGGAGTCTGCCTGATGTTTGCAAATGTCTTTTCTACCACTTGCATCTTGAACAAGTCTATCTGTCTCAGATTACAGGTTTTCCCAGGGGTAATGATCAACTCTGGAAAAAAACAAAAACAAAAACAAAAAAACAAGCCCATGTGCAATTAATCAGAACTTTTAACGATGAATACAATAATGACCAGTGATCAATAAGTCCTCCCTTGAGTGTAACCTCATACTGCAGAATAAATTCATTCTCTCTGTACAGGTTCTGAGGTGAACTTTGATGTGAAGGCCCCACAGGAAGATAAGACCCTAGCACAATGCAGGAAGTCAAGACTGGCTGCCATGCTTGAAACAAGACCACCAGTAGCAGACAGTCCACGAAGCCTGGCTTCCCACCAAGCAAGGGTGGCCCTTTGTGCTAAGGCAATGGTGGTGGCTGGGAGCTGGCACTGCCTTTCTCACTCCAAGGGAGAAAACGTACAGTCCCTGGCCAGGATCAAGTCCCTGTCCCTATTGGGTCAGGCTAAGATCGTAATAAAGGCAGGGCAGGCAGAAAACAGAGAACTGGGAAAGGCGGCTGCTCTGCTCCTGGTCTCCAGGGACACTCTGCGGGCTGCAGTGCTTTCTGGTCAGCCGACTTGAGCTGACCCCTGTGGGAAGTTGTCTCTGGGGATCTTCCCAGGCCAAAGCAGGGCAAGCCAACCCCGAACCAAGCACATCTTCTGCTAGGAGACAGGGACCACAGCTGACCAGCCTCAGATTCGAGGCTGCCCACACCCATGGGCTTTGGCTGAACCCACAAGCACATTCAGACAGGTCATTGGTACAAGAGCTCCCCCGTGAGCCTGTGCCCAGCTCCACAGCACCCTCTGCCTTGGCACTCAGCACCAGGTCTGGCACACTCTGGGTGTCTGGGTTGGTAACTCCCCAGTCCAACATCCCTGCTAACCTCCTAGCCATGGAAAGAGTGTGGGCTTTGCATGCTGGATGACCATTTAATCCAAGTGTGATTTGGGGCAAGCCACTTAACACCTCTGAATGTCTCTCCCACATCTGGAAAAATGAGGTGTCTGGTGTCACAGGGTGGCTGTAAGAACAAATGAGGTGAGGGATATGCATTAGTCAGAGAAATTGAGCCAATAGAATTTACCGATGCAGATATATAAGAGGGGGATTTGTGATAAGAATTGGCTCACATGATTATGAAAGCCCAGAAGCCCCATGCCGTGCCACTGCAAGCTGGAGAACCAGGGAAACCAACAGTATAACTCTCAGTCTGAGGCTGGAGGCCTGCGAATCTGCAGGAGGTGCTGGTTTAAGTCCTGAGTCTGAAGGCCCAAGAACCTGGAGCTCTAATGTCTGAGAGGCGAGGCAGACGGATGTCCCAGCTGCAGAAGAGAGCGTGAATTCCCCTTTGCTCCACCTTTTTGTCCTGTTGGGCCCTCAGTGGATTAGACGATGCCCACACGGGTGTGGACCATCTTCCTAACTCAGTCTACTGATTCCAGTGCTAATCTCTTCCAGAAATACCAAGGAAATACAGACATAATGTTTTACCAGCTATCTGGGCATCGTTTAACCCAGCCAGGTTGATACCTAAAGTTAACCATCATAGTGTATAAGGGTCTAATGTCATGCAGAACTGACAGAATGAGCTGACAAATGGAAAATGTTGTCATCATTAACCACAGAACCAATTTTCAGTCCTGATCTTCCTTTACCTGGTGTCTTTCTGAATCTCTTCTTTAATCTCCTAAATTGGCACCTGTCAGCCCAGATCTTTCTCCTGAAGATTTGACGACCCAACTGGGACGACCCAGTTGGTCCCAGACACATGAACAAGAAGTCTCCAGACATCCCAAAGTCAGCACACCCACACTGAACTCATTTGTCCAGGAAAACTTTGCTGTCTCAGTACGGCCCTGCCCTCCAGCCAGTGACCCAAGCCAGAAAGCTGGCTGTCATCCTAGAGCTTTGCTCTTGCGAATTCCCCATATCCATTCAGTCATCAGACCCTCTTTAACATCTCCTGATTCTGCCCTTCCCTCTCTGCCCCTGTGGCTCATTCACAGCACTGGCCCTCATCGGAGCTCCTTTGGTCTCTTGTGCCAACTCCAGTTCAGGTTTTTCCTCCCTCGCTTCCCCGAAACTTTCTTCAAGGTCCCTTGTGAGATCCATGATGCTGAATCCAAGAGTCTGTTCCTGGTTCTCATCTTTCCTAACCCTTCAACAGCGTTTGTCACAGTGGATGGCTCCTCCTGCTGAGATACCCTCGTCCCTTAGTCTCCAGGACGCTTCCTTTGCCCAGTCTCCCTTGAAGTCCTCAAGCTGTTTCTTTTCAGGCTCTTTTGCTGGTTTGCTCTCATCTCTCTAAGTCCTAAATGCTGGCGTTCCCCACTACTCAGAACTTAACATCTATTTTCTACCTATGCTCACTCCATGAGTGATCTCATCCTGTCCTGGGAATTTACAGACTGTCTATATGTTAATGATTCCTAGCTCTAGTCCAGACCTCTGTATCTTGAATTTTTGCATCTACTTCCCTACTTGATATCTCAGTTAGGATGTCTAACAGTATCTCAAAGGAGCCATATCCAAGACCGAGCTCCTACTCTTCCCTGCAAACTTGCTCTCTGGCAGTCCATCTTCCCCACTTCAGTTAATGACAAGTTTATTCTTCCAGATGCTTAGCTTTAAAAAACATTGGTGACATCTTTCATGCTCTATGAGAAATCTGTAGGAAATCCTGTCAGCTCTACTTCTAGAACATATCACAAATGCAGCCATTTCTCCCCACCTCACCGGCTACCTAGCTGTTCTCAGCCACCATCATCTCTTGTCTGGACCACACAGTAGCTTCCAAACAGCATCCACACTTTCACACTCGCTTGCTGCCAGTGTGAGTCAGATCCTGTCACTCTACTCTGAATCCTCCAATGCCTCTTCCTATCACTCTCAATGAAAGCTACGATCTTTACAGTGACCCACAAGGCTCCACATGTGCCCCCATTCCCTCTCTAGATCTTGTCACCTTCTAGTCTCCCACAGATCACAGTTAACAGCACAAATTTTGAACTCAGAAGCTGTTAATTACAGAAACATGTGTTATCTATCTCAATAATATTCTTCCTTTCCTGTTAGAATAAGAACTCTGCTTGTTAGATGGATACATTCGACCTGGAACAAAAGTCTACATCTCCCAAAGTCCCTTGCAATTAGGTATGGCCATGTGGCTATGTTCTGGCTTCCAAGTTCTCATGAACATAATGGCTAGAGCTCCAACAGGCCGTCTTGGACCGTAAGGTGACTTTAAGGACAAAACCGGTGCATAAGATATGGAGCAGAAAGCTTGGAACTTAGGGCGGGCATGGTGGTTCGCACCTCTAATCCCAGCACTTTGGGTGGCTGAGGCAGGTGAATCTCTTGAGCCCAGGAGTTTCAGACCAGTTTCAGAGCAACATGGCAAAATCCATCTCTACAAATAATGCACAAAATTAGTCAGACATAGTGGCACATGCCCGTAATCCCAGCTATTCGGGAAGCCGAGGCGGGAGAATCACCTGAGCCCAGGAAGTCCAGGCTGCAGTGAGCCGTGACTGTACCACTGCACTCCAGGCTCGGTGACAGAGTGAGGCCTTTTCAGAAAGAAAGAGAAAGAGAGAAAGAGAAAGAAAGAAAAAAGAAAGAAAGAAAGAAAAGAAGGAAAAGAAAGAAAGGAAGGAAGGAAGGAACTAAGGAAGGAAGGAAGAAGGGAGGGAGGAAGAGAAAGCTTGGAACTTGGGCCCCTGATGACACATGGAACTTTCACACGGGCACTAGATGCCTATTTCCAGTTGCTTTTATATTATAGAGAAAAAACAAAAAACAAAAAAACTTCTATGTTGTTTAAAATAGAATTAGAGGTTTTCTCCTATTTGCAAATGGACCTATATATAATTGACAGGGGGAGTTATAGTAGGCCCCTTCAAAAGATATCCACATAAAATCCCTGGAACCTTTCTGTCTGCCATCAAATCCCTGGAAAGGTTCTTTGTAGATATAATTAAGTTCAGGCTGTTAAGATAAGATCATCCGGGATTATCCGGGTGGGCCCTAAATCCAATGACAAATGTCCTTTCAAAAGACACAAAAAGGAGAACAGACATACAGAGGAAGAGGTGACGTGGCTACAGAGGTAGACTGATGAGGTCACAAGGCCGCATGTCAAGGAATGTCAGTGGCCACCACGAAGCTAGAAGGGACAAGGAATGGATTCTCCTCTGGAGCTTCTGCTGGGCAGCCCTGCCGACACCTTGGTTTCCATTTGTTATAGCAGCTACAGAAAATGAACAGAGGATTCGCCAACACAAAGGTCACTGGAACAATGAAAGTGGATAAGGCACCTCTGAGAGACTTCAGTATCCTGGAGAACCATCATTTAAGGCTGGGAAGAGCAGCGCCTGCAAAGGATATTGCCAGGCAGTGGTCAGAGAGGGGCCAGCTGTGTTAGTCTGTTTGCATTGCTATAAAGTAACACTAGGGACTGGGTCATTTGTAAAGAAAAGAGGTTTATTTGGCTCACAGTTTTGCAGGCTGTACAAGAAGCATAAGGCCAGCATCTGCTTCTGGTGGGGCCTCAGGAAGCTCAAAATTATGGCGGAAGGCAAATGGGAGACAGTGTGTCACACGGGGAGAGAGAAAGGGAGGGAGCAAGAGAGTGGGGAAGGTGCGGGGCTTTTTGAAACCACCAGATCTCACGTAAACCAACTGAGTGAGAACTCACTCGTTAGCACAAGGATGAGACACAGCCATTCGTGAGGGATTCGCCCCTTGATCCAAACACCCTCCACCAGGCCCTGCCTCCAACATCAGGGATTATGTTTCCACATGCTATTTGGAGGAGACAAACATTCAAACCGTATCAGAGGCCAAGGCAGTTCCAGGCTGAGTGAATGGCGGTGTCAAATGCTGCTCCAGTCAGAGTGGGTGTGGCCAGCGAACTGCGAAATTTAACATCAGAGAAGGCAATCTTGACTTTCATCAAAGCGTCCTCAGTGGAGTGGTGGGAGCAGGAGTGAGGTCCAGAAGATTTGGGGATGAGGAGTGGCTGAGATGGGAAAACAGCAAGTATAGAAAACTCATACAGGTTTGGTTGTGAAGTGACAGAAAGAGTAGCTAAGAGAAGTGGAAGGATTTTCCTTAGCCGGTAGAGATCCAGGGCATGTTTCCCTGCTTATGAGGGGACAGGGAAGAGGGGGAGGATTGAAGATATGGGATGATTGACAAGGAAGTAAAGGGAAGTAAGCATTCCCAAATGCAAGGGGAGGCCCCCTAGAATGGAGCCTGACACAGGTGAGTGGAAAGGTTTGTGGCAGAATGTTGAGAAACCAACCACCCAATGACTTCTCTTTAGTTGCTGATATGAAAGACAAGGTCACCTGCCCAGATGGATGAAAAGATAGTGAGATAGAAAATTGTTTTAAAAAAAGTGAAAAAGATTTGAAATCGCCTTTGAGAAGCATGAAGAGAGAGCTGGAGACTTGCTTAACTCTGCCGAGAGCCAGTGGAAGCTGGAGACTAAGAATTTAATGGCCCCAGCCTGCATGATTGGGCAAGGTTCTCCAGCATCCCTTAACAGTCAAGACCAGTGTGGAAAAGGCAAGAGAATGGATGAGTCTACACTAGACGTTTTCTAGGCAAGCGGGGTGCTCTTCTAAGCCAGACCAATGGATCTAATGAGATGCTGAGAAAAGTAATTGACAAAATGTACCAAGACACGTAAGGTAAATGTGGAAACAATTTTTAAATGGAGATAAGAGGAGTTGGAAGGAGAGGAGCTATGATCAAAGAGAGATGTTTGCATTTTTAGTGTCAGAGGTGGGGCGGTTCTGCGCATGGCCAGGGATAGTTTGAGGACTGAGGTACAGTGGAAGTAACAGTCCCTAGAGATGAGGTAGTTAAGGAACTAAGAGGGCAAAGTGGTGATAGGTCATCATATAATTTATTGTCCACTTTTGAAAGTGAAAGGAGGCATTATTAATTTATCATCCACCCCAGAATAGCAGGCATGAGTCTG
Source organism: Ateles fusciceps (assembly GCA_036589455.1). Taxonomy (NCBI): domain Eukaryota; kingdom Metazoa; phylum Chordata; class Mammalia; order Primates; family Atelidae; genus Ateles; species Ateles fusciceps. The sequence goes on from JAZHEH010000276.1 coordinate 4,141,490, forward strand.
GACTGTCCTGAGTAAATCAAGACACATGGTCATCCTAATGCTTAGCCATTCAGGCTGATTGCAAGCCTCAAGGTGGAAAATACAACAGTGCCCTTGTGCAGAACCGTAAGAGACTGACAGGGCTTGCAGGCAGTTGAGTGCAGAGTGTGGGGAAGGTGGCGTGGCCAATGGCAAGAGGCTGCCCAAGCAGGGGTTCTACAGGAGGGTAGAGGCGCTTAGGTGGGGGAGCTTTGCTGGGGAGGGTGAAGGACACAGGTCCCATCTCCACATCTCTTGGGGGTTGTTAAACTATAGAATGAGAGTTGCCAAACCTCATGTGTGTATCGCATTTTTTCCTACTTTCCTAAGCACTTTTTTTAGCCTCCTAACTTTCTTGAGCATTGTCTACTGTGCTTCCTATTTTCAGAAACTGAAATTAAGGCTGAGGATGGTTTAGGTGATGACCCAAGGCAAACTGAGGAAACTCCAGAAGTAGGGCTGCGAGACAAAATACGGGACATCCCGTTAAAATGTGATTTCAGATCAACAACAAATAACTTTTTTTGTATAAGAGTATATTGCATGGGACGTACTTACACCAAAACAGTTATCCGTTGTTGATCCGAAACTCACATTTAGCTGGGCATCCTTGGTTTTTGCTTTTTGATTTGTTGTTGTTGTTTTGCTGAATCTGGCAATCCAAAAGGAAAGGGGGCAGGCCAGAGTGGCTGAATAAATCAGAGAGCCTTCTTAGTGGCCTAGGAGGCTAGGAGGGCAGGGCCAGGTCTGAATGCAGTTGAGAGAAGCCTTGAATGACTTTCTTTATTTTATTATTTTTTATGTTTTATTTTTATGAGTCCATAGTTGGTGTTATATTTGCCGGGTACATGAGATACTTTGCTACAGGCACACAGTGCATAATTATCACATCAGGGTAAATAGGGTATCTATCCCCTTAAGCATTTATCATGTCTTCATGTTACAAACCTTCCAATTACGCTCTTTTAGTTATTTTTAAATGTACAATAAAGGATTGTTGACTGTAGTCACTCTGTTGAGTTGTCAAATACTAGATTTTATTCATTCTAACTATAGTTTTGTACCAATTAACCATCTCCATTCCCCCTAGAATGGCTTTCTGCTCACGGCCATGTGCACTTGCAGGTGGGCAGATGAGCCTCAGAGCCAACAACGGAAGTCCACATCCTCTATTTTAATTAGATCCTCATTCAGCCCTGGGAAGTAGGCACAGCATAGACCCCTACACCCAAAGGATCCAGGAGCGATTTGCTGAACTTCTAGAGTCAGGGTCCACCAAGGAAGGGGCCTTATGGAAGGACACCTGTTCATGCATGGCGGGTGAAGGTACAAACCCCGGAGCCCACCCAGCAGGCCCCGTGGAGCATGGTGCCAAGACTTGAGCCCTGGCACGGGATCAGCAAGATTGGCCTTTTCCCTGGTAATGAGAGTGATGGGGGAGCTGCTGCAAATATAAATAAAGCTTCACTTGCTCTCCTGCCACTCCCCCTCTTGCTGTGTGGCCTCGTTCCTAACAGGCCACGGATCAGTACTGGTCCATGGTTTGGGGGCTGGGGCCTCTCGCTTAAGAAATACATCTTATATTATGATCAGACATACTAAGTATGTATACAAGTGAATATTTTTTAAAATGACACAAAAGTATATCACAAAACAATACTTTGCATGATGTATTCTGACAGATTCTTCTATTTCATTCAAGTAAAAATCTGATCATGACCCATTAAGTTGTTTTCACAATCCACTCATCAGTCATAACCTACAGATGGCACTGCTTTAAAGATATTATTCTGGCTGTTGGGTATAAAATACATTGTGGAGGGCGTGGGGACAGGAGAAAGACGAGGCATGAAGCTCAATGAGGAGGACATTGCACAAACTCAGGCACAAGCGGACAGTGGATTGGAGCAGGATGTTGGTGGTGGGGGCAGAGGCCGGTGGGCACTGTGTATCTTAGAAGCAGAATATACAGGACTTGTGAATGAATCAGATGTAAGAGAAGCAAGAAGGAGGAATTAGTGATGACTTCATTTTTGGTTTGGGTTGCTGGGGGAACAGCAGTGTTGATTACGGAAGTGGATTAGACTGAGGAAAGGAGCAGATTTGCAGGTAATTGAGAGTTCTGTTTGGGCTGTGTCAATTTCAGTGCAAGTTCACTGGTTTTAATTGTTCCTGCTTTAGTCTTAGAGTCAACTGGAGAAAGTACATAGCAGGTAGAGAAAAACTCCACAGTGAAATGTTAAGGAAAACAGAAAACTTAGTTAACGTCTGCTCAGGGCTTACTCTGTACCAGGCAATGTTAAATGCATTACACATATTCATTTAATTCTCAGGATAATGCAATGAAATAGGTGCTATCGTTGTCTATGTTTTACAGAAGAAGCACAGAAAGGTTACTTTCCTTGTCTTCAGTCACTCAGCAAATACATGAGCTGAGACGTGAACCAAGTCTTCCTGATGACAAAATGATATTGCTCTGTCAGAGAAAGAGGTACTCAATCTCTTGGAGTAAGATGAATCTTTTCTTATGAATTTTGATGTGGAAAGATGTTCACATTATATTGCAGAATTGAAACACAAAAGCCGGATTCAAATTGGAAACAGTACACGCAGCTTCTGTTCTGTTTTTGCAGTAAAAGTTAAAAACATGTCTATGCATAGATAAAAGATGGGAATTATATATATTACAAAGTTAACATGGGTTCTCACTCACTGATGGGATTACAGGTAGTTTAAATGTTTGACAGTGATCATATATAGCCATTGTAAAATAATTTCTTTTAAGATAGAGGAAGAAATGGAAAGAGTGTTCTGCATATCTAGCCTGTATGTGGCACAGACTCATGGCAGGAAAGTGCCTCAGAGGACAAGTGTGCATTGTGGTGGAGGCCTCCGAGGATGTGGGCTGTCATCCTGGTCCTCCCTATCTGCAGATCACTGTGTGGCCTTGGGACCACAGGGTCCTCAGAGGGGGGATCTCAGGGGAAAGCACCTGCAGCAGTGGTGTCTTGGTAAATGTTTAACCACCAGCTATCCAAAAAGAAAACATCCTTGATTTGCAGTGTTCACTGATTTCTACAGCATAAAAGCTCATACCAGTTTCAAATGCAAATTGAGAAAAGATGAACAACAGTACACAAGTATATGGTATTTCCACCATGTAAATACAACATGTAAATTACCTCCTTAGGATAGTTAACAGTAAAATGCCATAAAGGAAATAGGACATGATGAGTGGGGAGTGTTTATTATCTTTTTTAAAACATAAATTATTTGGTTGCAATCTCATATCATCTAATTTTTAATAATGACTGTGTTTAACAATTGGCTTACAAAATTCCCCGAAATTTAGCAATTGGCTCTAGTGAGTCGGTGTGGACCTGCTCCAGCACACCACTGCCTCAGAGCCTTTGGGCTTCGTCCAAGATCAGAAGGAGCCATGTGCCTGCTGAGGCAACTGAAGGAGGGAACTTCACCCACAGCTTCCTGGCCCCACAAGGCATCTCGGCTTGAATCTCAGTCCGGAAGGAGAGAGAGGAAGGAGCATAGGAGAGGACTTCAATCAGGAAGGCGAGTGGCAGGAAGGGCTGGCAGCATCAATGTTATCATGGGAGCTGTTTTTCTCTGTCTTATCAATGGCAGAGCCCAGGGAAAACAATACCCCTGATTTCATATCACTGTGCAAGCCAGCAGGAAAACCCCAGAAACATGGGTCTGCGATGGCTTGGCCAGTCTGGGTGGGCCAGGATTCCTTTCCCAGCTCTGAGCTCTTGCCCTCTGCCTGTCTCTGTTTTCTGTGCTCCAGTACGCTGATTACATAACTCCAAGCTCAGTTTCTCCTCTCTCAAATGGCCCAACTTGGAAGGTCCTGGAGAATTCAGGGGCATGGCTACCTGTCTCTCACTATAAAGACTGTGGCAGAAGCAGGGCAAACATTTCTGCTCCTTGGCTCTGTGTGACCGGCCTGGACACCACCCAAAATCTCCATATCATCTTCACTTTGGGAGCTGTGTAGGCACTGAAAACATCATCCTCCATCAGCAGATTTGGAAACTGAGGTCCAGGGAGGTCAGGGAGGCTGTCAGAGTGGCAAAAGAACCAACTGCACACACATTTCATAAAATTAAGAAGTGGGAGATCAAGCGTTGCAGAGGGTGTGGACCTATAGGATTTCTTCTGTTACTGGAGAACATTAGCAGTATCTTGGGAAGGTGAGTTCTACAATGTTGCCCCGTACCCTGAACAGCTGTTCTTGCAAACGTCGGTCAAGAAGAGTCATAGCAGCACCATTCACAGAACCATCAACAGGAGAGTAGCTGAATAAACAGTGGTCAAGTCACACAATGGATGGAATACAGGAATCTAAATCTAAATGAATGAATGAATTACAGTGGCATGCCTCAATATGACCAAAATTTAGTAGCATGACCAGGCAAGGGGGTACATACCTATAGTCCCAGCTACTCAGGAAACAGATGGGATTGCTTGAGGCCAGGACCGTAGTGCACTGTGACCGTACCTGTGAGTAGCCACTGCACTCCAGCCTGGGCAAGATCCTGTCTCTAACTTTAAAAAAATAGCAATACAAAATTAAGTGAAATAAGTAAGTCATAAAGATTTTATACAGCATGATACTCTTTGAAGAAAGTTAAATAACAAATCAAAAGTATCTAATTTTAGAATACATTCAGATTAGATGAAATTAAATAAATATGAAAACAGGAGAGTGATTCGAGGTGTGATTATGTCAGGTTGGGAGAACCTAGGAAATAGGCTAGCGATAGATCTCATACGTAGATATAAGTTATTGTCAGGGTTCTCATTTTTATGGTGGCTGGTTGGTACAGGGACTATAAGCAAACAATTAAATAAAAGATAATATTATAAAGGAAGCATTATGGTTAACTGCCTTCTGTGCCCCTGGGCTGTGGGGAAGAAGGTTGGCATTGAGAATAGAAGACGGTTGCTGCCACTATCTGGTTTTTGGGGGACAACTTAAAATCACAGAACCAGAAGTCATGTGCTTTCCCCTCCAGGCCTCAGTTTTCACGTCAGTAAAATCAGGTTTGGGGGATCAGATCATCTTCGAGCTCCTCTATTAGCTGAGATATAGCAGGCTCTGCTGCAGCAACAGATAAGCCTCCCTATCTCAGGGGCTGAACACATCACAGTCTGGGAGGCCACCCTGGTCAGCTCACCTACAACGCTCATTTAGGGATCTGGCCTCTTCTCTCTTAGAGACTTTCACCTTATGGATGGAGAGAGAGAATCGTGGAGAACCCACACCCACTCTTGCTGATGCCCAAGAGACACACTTCTCCTACTCACCTTCCTGCTGAGAAAACACGGCCCTCACCCCACTGCAAGGGAAGCTGAGTGAGAAGAGAGGAGGACATGCCTGATCAGGGAACACTGACCCTCCCTGCACGAGCTCCCTGCATGTCTGTAATCCTCAGAGTCTCCGGGATGTTCCAGCCCAGAGTCGACAATCTCCTGTTTCTGAGTCTACAAACCACAAACGCTTTCTGAGTTTATTCATTCTTTCCTTAAGTAAACAGAAGGCCTACTCTGATCCAGCACTGGGTTAGGCCAAGGAGCTATCACTCCTTAAGGAGCTCATAGTTCGGGGGTGATGCTGGTGGGAATGGAGGGAAAGGGAAGACTGACAGTTTTACAAATGTCATCCTGTCGTGTGAACTCCCCATAGTCAAAGATATAAGACAGAATATCTAATGAGTGTGTGTGATGGGGGAGGAGGTTGCGATCACAAAAAGCTTCTTTGAGAAAGCCAGTTTTTCAGCTGGGTGTCTAAGGGTGAGAGGAGACTGCCAGAAAGACTAAAGAGGGAGCTCTTCTCAGTAGGGGAACAGCATGTGCAAAGGCATGGAGGCAAGGAAGGCCTTGCATGCTGGGGAAAGGCCAGTTATCTCATTTTGCCAAAGATGGGGTAGACATGGTGTAAGGATGGGGGTTAGGCTGTACCAGCCATTAGGGTAGAGGGGTGATCAGGAGTCAGATGCCGAAAGGCCACGAATGTCATACCCAACAGTAGGTGTTCGAATTTTATTCAGCGGGCTACCATGGGAAGGTTCCAAGTAGGCAAGGAAGGCCAAAGGGGTGACTGGAGTGGCAGTTTCAGCCCCTTCTAAAGTCTCCATTAGCCAACTTCCCTTCCATTCTTTGATGTAAACAAGGCTTTTCTCAGAATAACGTAGACACTCAACTTTACAACGAGTGTCTTAATCCCCATCTCCCAAACAGATGTTCCACTAACCTAAATACACAGGAATTCCAGAGCCATTCTCCTCATCACCCACAAGAGGACAAGCTCACATTTTGATCACTGGCTGCGACTCACTAGGCCTCACGTGGAATGACCAGTTCCCCCTGGATGCCTGGGGTCTCTCTGCAGGTTGAAGTTTGGTAAGAATCCACTGATAAAATGTACAGTAGTTCCCCCCTTGTCTGTAGTTTTGCTTTCCATAGTTTCAGTTCCCTGTAGTCAACTGTGGTCCAAAAATATGAAATGGAAAATTCCAGAAATATACAATTCATGAGTTTGAAATTGCGCTCCATTCTGAGCAGTGTGATGAAATCTTGTGCCGTTCCACCTGGGATGTGAATCATCCCTTTGTCCAGTGATCCACCACGTCCAGTGATGGACGCTGCCTGCTTATAGACATTGACCTCAACAGCACTCAATGGTCCAGGGTCACCAGAAGCAGATGAGCCTCCTTCCGAAATGTAGTCAGAAGGTCAAGAGCAGCCTAATGCAACATCCTAATGCCCATCGCTCCCCTCACTTCACCTCATCATGCAGGCATTTCAACGTCTCACGGCAGCACAAGAAGGGTGACACAGTACAATAAGACCTTTAGAGAAGAGAGAACACGTTCACATAACTTTTATTACAGTATATTATTATAATTGTTCTATTTTATTATTGTTAATCTCTGCCCCCACTTTTTTTTAGATAGAGTCTCATTCTAATGTCACCTAGGCCAGAGTACAGTGGTGCAATCTCAACTCACTGCAACCTCCTCCCCCCAGGCTCGAGCAGTCCTTTCACCTCAGCCTTCTGAGTAGCTGGGACAACAGATGCACACCACCATGCCTGGCTACTTTTTTGTATTTTTTGTAGAGACAGTGGTTTCACCATGTTGCCAGGCTGATCTTGAACTCCTGGCCTCAAGTAATCTTCCTGCCTGAGCCTCCCAAAGTGCTGAGATTACAGGCATGAGCCACCACATCCCACCTGTTAATCTCTTAATGTATCTAGTTTATAATTTCAACTTTATCATGGGCATGTATGTATGTATAGGACAAAACTCTTTGTGTGTGTGTGTGTGTGTGTGTGTGTTTCAGAACTACCTGCAATTTCAGGCATCCACTGGGGGCCTTGGAATGTGTCCCCCATGGATAACAGGGAACTACTGTGTGATTGCTGCCCATAGCTCCTATATGACACTAGACACCACTTTTCTGAGGACAGTTCCTCTGGAAGCAGGAAGCCCAGTGACTTCTAGGAACCAGAGGTCTGGGGTGTTCTGCTGTTTTTCCCAGGCCACACATAAACCCTAGACCACTGACACCCAGGTTGGGACCCCTCACGCCCACGTCATACTGTCCAGCCATGAAACCAAGCAAGCACTCCCTTAGGGCTTCCAGAGGCCAGAGCCCTCAAAGCGTCTCCTGCCTCCCTGTGTCATCTGGGATTCCAGCGGCAGTGGGAAGATTTAATACACTAGGAAATGGTCCAGGGGAGGAGACTCAACTTGCTAGTGTCACACAGCCCAGGAAGAGACAGCCTCCAAATCTCCAGGCACTTTCTACAACTCTGGAACCTGCAAAGAGCAGCAGGTTGAGTTTAAGATTCAAGGACCTACCCACCCTCTGCTGCTCAAGATAATCTTAAAGGCTGCTCAGGAGCCTGAGAGTGGGGCCTGGAGTGGTCAGGCTGCCCCTCATGGTTTTGCCATCTCTGCACTGCACAGAGATGTCGGGGGCTAGCAGGGGCTGAAATCTGTTTAGTGTAAACAGCAGGGCTGCATCCATGGAAGGAGAAGGTATGTGTGTGTGCGTGTGTGTGTACATAAAGATGCCTTGAAACCCAGATCTCAGCCCACTGGGTTGGTTCTATGGCAAAAGCAGCAATTACTTTTGCCCCAAATTAATAATTCTACACAGTCACCATATGGATTAGAGAGTGGCTTGGGAGGGTGGATATAAAGTCAGCATGGCCAATAATTTGCATCTTCAGGGCCAATTCCAGCGTCTCATTAGTGGTGACATGGGGTGCTGTATTGAGCAGGAACCTGAAGTCTTGCCTGGGAAGGGGATCTGCACTCAGCGAGGTCTGTCCGGGGTGGGGGATGGGGCGGTGGTGCCTGTAAGGGGAGTGTTTGCCATTTTGCCATCTCTGCTGTAAACTGACACCTTCTGTGTCAACACACAGTCCAAAGGAACCCAATGCCCAGCCCTAGCCTAGAGGAGAGGCAAATCTTAGCTTTGCCAGTGTGTGCTTTGCTGTTTATTCCTGACACATGGAGTATGGGAGGGTTGAAGAGGATTTGGGGTTCCTTCGCATGATAAATCACCATGGGGCATTTTTTTACAGAAATAAGAAGCATCAATGTGCACAGGATCGTGATGCTCCATCTTCATCCCCTGCTCATCTCGTCTTGCCTCCTGGGCCCAATTTGAAGGCTGACTCCGTCATAAAGATCAACTGCTTCCTCTTCTTGCCCAGGTTTCTCTGGCTTCTCTGAGCTCAGAGCTCTTGGTTTGAAGCTCCACCAAAGCTTATCAGACCTGTTACCTGAGTAACTTTAGGAGCAGACTTTTCCTACTTGTCCCCTCCTGCCCACATTTCTCCAGATAAACCGAATATGACTGCTACTGAAATGATCAATGTCACCCTCCCTTCCTGCATGACTGCCTCCTCACTCGATGAACAGCAAAGCTCCTTCCTGTTCGCATCCTCCCTGGATCCTGTCAGTCACTGTGGAAGGTGGTAAGGATAGGATCAACATTCCCGCTTGATACCTGGAAACACTGAGGTTTATAGAGAGGGCAGGCCTAGCCAAGGTCACTGGGCCAGGTTTCCTTCCTCCAAATCATGTATTCACTCCACTGACCTATTCTAGAGATGGGGGTGGCTGGAGCCACCAGATAGGGAAGGGGACACAGATATGGGCCTCACCTGGGTGCTCCCTACTTCTTCCTGGTCTGAGGACAGTACATAGGGCCAGAGCTGCCACACCAGGATGCTGCCACATTGGGATCAATGAAGAGAGAACTAGGAGGTAGCAGTGGGTTAGGAGAAGGTGACTGAGCTCTCAGGCTTACTGAGTGACCCTGGGATGGTTCTTCCCTTCTCTGGGCCATGGTACCTCCACCTCTGTAAAGTGAGGGCTTAGAACCTCTGACATTTTAAATGCAGGGCTCCTTTGTGTGCACATGATAGGGTGAGGAGGTGCAGAGTTTGGCCATGGCTCAGTCTTTTGGCCTGGTACCAGGGCCTCTGATACCCATCTGGCCACTCACACCTATTACCCTCTCCCACAGTACATGTTGTTCCAGGGGATCCTGGTGCATGCATTCCCAGCAGCTGGCTGAGGGCTGACCTTAGGTCAATCAGTTGCCATCCAGGCAAACTGCCCATAGGATGCTCATATTTATTAATCATCTACTAGGTACAGAGCCCACATGTTGAGCAGGTGTCCTGTGCGCAAGGAGAGGGAGAAAAGTACAAAACCAAAGAAGCCATTCAGGCTTCAAAGAGGAGCAAAATCTGAGCATCCATCCATCCACCCATCCATTTCTCCACCATCCATCCATCCATCAGTCCATCCATCCATCCACCCATCCATCCATCTATCCATCAGTCCATCCGTCCATCCATCCATCCATCCATCCATCCATCCATCCATCCATCTCTCCACCCATTTATCCAATCAGCAACCCAGAAACGATTTCCTGATTATCCACTATCTATGCTCCAGGCTCTGGGTAGAAACTATGTCTGGAAGAAAGAGGCAGAGGCCATCAGTGTGGTCATCGGGTATGATAAACACCCTCTTGGCATCAAATCACTCTGAAGGACACAGGAAAGGACCAGAGGTTTCTCTAAGCAGGTGTCAGATTCCTAGTTATGTCCCCCTCCCCTGAACAGCAGTTTTCTCTATAAAATCTAGGGAAGGTCTTCATCGGTGGTTCCAAATCCTACCTCCACCCTTGGACACTCAAAGACAGTAGCAGAGTTCCAGAGATAATACCAACTATTTCTTTTCAGGAGAACAGTTTCACTCTGTTGCCCAGGTTGGAGTGCAGTGGCATGATCTCAGCTCACTAGGGCTCATGTGATCCTCCCATCTCAGCCTCCTGAGTAACTGGGACCACAGGCATGCGCCACCATGTCCGGCTAATTTTTGTATTTTTTGTAGAGATGAGGTTTTGCCATGTTCTCAAGGCTGGTCTGGAACTCCTGGGCTCAAGCAATCTGCCCACTTGGCCTCCCAAAGTGCTGGGATTACAGGTGAGTCACCATGCCCAGCCCCAAATATTTCTAAGAAGAAAATGGTTATCACATGTATTTGCTGCAACCGTGTACCTACTCTTCAAACAAATAGATTTAATACTGTTTAAAAATATAAAGGCTACTGTATAGATGTGTTCTTGATGAATGAAAATATTAAGATATGATTGATATATGTGCTATCCTTTGTATTAATAACTGCAAATTGATAGACAAGATGGAGATCGGAGATCCAAGTGGCTCTTGAGGTTGGTGAGAAAGGGCAGCATTTGGTCATCACTGAGGCCTTTCTGGTGCGAGCGTCCATAGATGTGCATAGGTGCCCTGCAGGTGACCGGAGTAACTCGGTGAGTGGGTGGCAGGAAGAGCTGTCCTTTATGGAGTGTCTTCCCTTTACCAAGCCCAAGCTGGGAAGCACACAAACGTCCCCGTTGGCAGGAGGGGTGACTGCTCCCATTTTACAGAGGAGAAAGCAGGCTTGCTCGCAGAGGTTAGGCGTCACGCACAGGTCACTCCGCTGCACGGTGGCCGAGCTGGCACTCGACGCTGGGTGGAATGGCTCCAGAGCCAGACTGAAGATGGGAGAGGTGACTCAGTTCCAGCCAGGCGGTGAGCTCCTCTGGGCCAGGTCCCGGGCGCTGCGCAGCGAAGTACCCCGAGACGGAGACGGTGAAGGCCGCGGAGCTTCTGGGGCGTCCGGCGGAGGCGGAGGCGGGGGTCCCTTCAAGCAGTCTTGGACTAGCTGAGTTGTCCCAGGGAGATGGGTGACAGCCGCTTTCCCGAGCTCCCCCGGCCCAGGCTGGGGTCCTGGCGACTCGCCAAGGCACCGGGGCGGGCTGGGGCTGGAGCTGGGGCGAGAAGACGGGCGAGAAGCCAGGCAGGCCCAGAGCAGAAATAGGAGAAGGGAGAGGGGGAGGGGGCGGGGAGCCTTTCCTGGGGCAGGAACCCGGGCCGCAGAGTGATTCTGCAGATGGAAGGAATTAAGTAGGAGGGGAGGATCCGACGGTGATACCGAGAGGAGGGGGTTAGAAGTGTGTGTCTGTCCGCGCGTCGGAGAGACGAGCGGGAGAGACGGAGAGAAACATCAGACCAGACGGAAATAGAAGAGAGGAGACAAGAGAGGGAAAGAGTGAGAGAAAGAGAGAGAGAAGGAGACACACACACACACACACACACACACACACGGAGCGCGCCGCACAGAACCACGACGGACACAGGAGACACTAGTCTAAGAGAGAGAAAAGGAGTATAGAAAGGACGGAAAACAGGAAAGGAAAAGTGAGCGAAAATTAAATAATTGCGGAGGGTTTGGACAGAACAAGCCAGAAGAGAGCTGACAGCAGAGGGGAGACGAGATTGATTAGGCCGGGGCCGCCCTGAGCTCGCGGCAGCTCAGGGAGCTGGGTTGGCCGGGCCGGAGTGAGGCGGGGCTTGGGCGGGGCCTCGCATGGGCCGCCCATATGCAGATGAGCCCCTGACGGTTTTATTCAACGAGACAACCAATCCGGAGCGAGGACGGTGCCAGGCGGGGCATGGGGTGGGCGGGGCATCGTCGACCCCACCCCCGGAGCCTCCGCCGGAGGGGTCAGCAGCGAGGCAGATAGCGGATCTCCGGGCGGGGTGGGACGCGGTGGGCGGGGCGGAGGGGGCGGGGCCAAAAGTTTCCTGCCCAACTTTCGCTGCCTCCTTCCACCGCCCGCGCGCGCCGGGGCTGCAGTCGGGGGAGGCGGCGGCGGTGGCAGCGGCTGGGGGCAGCGCTCGGGGCGCAGGGCGCTGGGCGATCGCCTTCGGGGCTCGGGAGGCGGGCAGTGGGCTCAGGCTCCCCCGGTGCCCGCCCCTCCGCTGCGGAGGGGGGGCGCGAGCGGGCGGCCGGGGAGGGGCCGGCACCGCCGCCGCAAAATGAGCCTGCTGTCGGCCATCGACACGAGCGCTGCCTCGGTGTACCAGCCCGCCCAGCTGCTCAACTGGGTCTACCTGTCGCTGCAGGACACGCACCAGGCTAGCGCCTTCGATGCCTTCCGGCCCGAGCCGACCGCCGGCGCCGCGCCCCCGGAGCTGGCCTTCGGCAAGGGCCGCCCGGGAGCAGCTGGGCTCGCCCCTGCACTCCAGCTATCTCAACAGCTTCTTCCAGCTGCAGCGCGGAGAGGTGGGTGCCCCGCGCGCCCCCGCCTACCGCCCCACGCGGCGGGCCGTTCCCTGTCGCACCCGCTCTTCCTGGCCTGGCGCGGCCCGGCTCCGCATTGCCCGGCCCGGCTTGGCTTGGCTTCGCTCAACTGTGCCAAACTCGCCGCCCGAGGTCCCCGGGGTGCCGGGAGCGCGTCACCTCCCGGCTGAGCCGGGGCTGGAGCAGCGCAGGCCGGGGCGGGACTCTCCCGCCCCCCTCTCCCAGCCGGGGCAGCCCTGCTCCAAGGGGTTGGGGGAGGGAGTTGAGGAGGGTTTGTCTCCGGATTCTCTCCAGACAGCTGGGGTGCGGCCTGGGCGGGGAGCCCCTTCCAAGTGTCCTTTTCGTTCTGGACACGGCAGGCTGGGACCAAGAGTGCAGATTCTGCTCGGAGCTCCTCTGGAAGGGCCTAAACTCTTTCCTCCGACCTCTGTCGTTCCCGACCCGAAGGGCACCCTGGAGAGCAGTGACTGCCCAGAGGGCTTCTCCAGCTGTTCTCACACGGGGACCCCAGTTACGTCCTCCAGCTGCTGGCCCTCCCCCAGCCACATAGGAAGTGGTTTCTGAGGGCTTGACCCCACAGACTGCGCTGTCCCCAGCCCTCCCAGCCTGGAAGGAAATGAAAGGGAAATCCTCTTGAGCTCTCAAAAGGGGGACTAGAAACGGGGAGAGGTTCCAGCTGCCCAGCGCCTTCTGCAGAAACCTGGGCCGGCTGTGTTGCAAAGCCTGCCTGTTTGGTAGATTCAGTTACAAAGTCGACTGGGCAGCGCCTCTTTGCCAGCAAGATAAATACACAGATCGACACCACCTCCCAGCCCCTTTTGAGGAGTCTCCAGGGCCTCCCCAGATGCCACTCCTCTCCGTGGGCTGGACTCCTCCCCTCCCTCCATTTACTCCTGCCTCATTTGGGAATTTCAGACACCCATCTGTGGCCTTCACTTCCTCCCCTTGTGGGGGGCTTCCTCTGCAAAGATGCAAGAGGTGCGTTGTGGGGGAGGAAGTGGGGGGTCACTTCTCTTTCCAGACCTGGGTGCACCTGTGAGTTTGAGGAGAGTCAGGGTCCGGAATGGGTTGGGGAAGAAAGCCTATGTATGCAAGGGTGTGCTGGAGATGAGCAAGGGAGGCAGAGGGTCACCCTTGAGTTCAACTCTGACATTATTTACTGGGACAGACATGGACGTATAAAATACTGGCCTAAGGCCAACACTACCCAGGCTGACATGTTGACCTGTGTGGGTAGAACAGGCGTGGGGAGGGTGCAGGAGGAAGATGAGTCTGGAAGGGCACCCTTTGGTGCCAGGCAAAAGCATTTGTATGCCAAAGCCCTTTGTAAACTTCTCTCCACATGAAGAATTGTTCTTGGCCGGAGATCTTTCTTCTTTCTTGTAAGAGACTTTCTGCCTCTTCAGCGAACTGGCTTCAGGTGACCAGTGACTTTGGAGGACTACTTGTGGGGTGTTTCTTCAGTGCATGCGTCTTTTCAGTTGTTTGTTCTCTTACCAAACGTTTGTTGAGCTCTGGCCAGGCCCTGGGGACTCATAGCCACAGGCTAGTGGGGACTACAGATGAGTAAACAGACAAGGTGATATAGGGTGTGAATGGTGGGTGATTTGATGGGGGCACTTGCGGGAGCCCCAAGGGAGATTCTCACCCTGGAAGAAGGGTGAACATGAACCACAGGTCAAGTGTGGACCCCTAATCAGCCTCTTCCAGCCTCCCTCTGCTCCCCCCACCATGGTGGCCTTGTTCCCAATCTGTGGTCTCCCCCTGACAGGACCTGGGAGTTTGGGGCCATTGAGAGTACCCTATGGGAATAGGATGTTGTGCTGCTTTTTGAAAATTTCTGGCATCCAGGATCCCAACTGGAGCTCATTGAGACCTGCCTTCTCTTCATTGCTGTGTACCTCAGTTTCCACATGAAGGGACACTGTGGATGGAGCAGGAAAAGGTTATACTGTATCGTGCAGTGGTGAGGCAAAGTCTTTCATGACCTGACTTCAGGGAACCCCATCTCTCTCTGGGCCTTAGCTTACCCATCTGTTACATTTAGTCTCTGCTATGCCTAGGATGGTATATCTGTATCGTCTGAGACCTGTTCAAACAAGAGAGGGCTGGAGGAGGCAGGAGGGGCCTCTCTGATGCTCACAGGCCAGTGGCTTCCTCGGAGGTGATGGAGGGCTGTGCCTGCTGACTTCCAGAAGGCTCTGTTGGCTTCAGGCTCACTCATCCTCACCCCCCACCCACTTTGCCTCCTAAACCCTCTCAAAGCCTCAGCTGTGTTCCTGGGGACAGGCCTTTCCTGCACCCAGGGCTTAGCTGGTGACCTAATATGGCTCCAAAATAGCAACTGGTGGAGAAGGCAAGAAAAACAACCCCCACCTCAATGCCACCAAGGGGCTGGTCAGAGAGGAAGCAAGTTGTGTGTGGGCCGGAGGGGACTCTGCGGAGGGACCCAGGGGGCCCAGGAGCATCGCCATTCTGTGCGAGGCCTGGCAGGCCCGGTGGCAGTGCCTGCGGATGTGACTTGCATGCTGACCACTGACCACGGCCTGTCTATGCCAGCCCCTGTGCCAAGAGCCCACCCCCTCCTGCACCACCCCCAGGCTGCTCCCACCACAATAGCAAAACAGCATGAATGCAGCTGGGATTTGGGGGGGGTGAGGACAAGGGGGCACAGAAGCCTATTGTGCCCCTGGAACCTCGGCTCTGGAAGCTGAAGATAAGCCAACGGTTCTAAGTGGCCCTGAGAGCAGAGAGACGGCGAGCTCTACACCAGAGTTCCTGGTGCAAGAGCAAGCACCAGGAGGTCACTTGGATTCTTGTGGGGGACTTCCCAGCTTGTGGTGAGGGTGCCAGGCCAAAGCGGGCACAGGCACCTGGCACAGTTTCTTAAAAGGCCTCTGGGTCTAAAATCTAGGCCCTGTGAAACAGAGTTTCAAAAACCTGATCTATGGCAACAATGATACATTTTTGGAAAGGGAATCCTAAGGTCCTTAGCTGAGCCCCCCCGCCTCTCTCCAGATACCCAAGGAAGGCAGTTCTGAGATGGAGTCGGGGCTGGGGATCCATGGGGTCTTCCCTGCCAAGTCTTGTCTGGAATTTAAATTCACAGCCGTGAAGGGGCTGTGGACGTCGTCTGGAAAAGCTGAGTTACCTCTTTGTGAAGATTACCTCTTGGGCCCCTTGGAGGGCTGCCCAGAGCCCCTACTAGGTAGTCCCTGACCCCCCCAACCCCAGAGGAGATGTGGCTGTCTCACTCCATTCAGGTTGAATTCTTAGGGCAGCTGTTCTCTTTCCCTCTTTCTCCAGGGACAGAGGTAGCTGGAAGCTGTGGCCCTACTGTCAAGAGACCCCTACTTTGTGAATGTTGGGGGAAGGACTTTGAGGTCAAATACATTTGGAAGACAGTGTCCTGCCTTTCCCTTGGAGACACACAATGCCCACTAGCACAGTAAAGGCTCTGATAAGTCCTGCAGTGCAAAATCTGTTCACCTGTTTTCAGCCTGACAGTTCCCACACCTACTGGAGCAGAGAACAGTTTTGGCTAAAGACACCCGCCAGTGTTCTGTCAAACATCTCCAGGCCCAGCGATGCTCCTTCCTGGGAGACCTCTCCATTGTGGGGTAGTTCCAACCTTAGGAAGCTCTTCCTGGAGCACTGTCCTCTGCAGCCACGAGCCTCCTCTTTGCTGCTCAGGTCTACCCATTGGAGGTTTGTCACGAGTCTTAACAGATGGCCTTTCCCTGCGCCACAGCCCTTCTTTACGGACACAGCCCTTCTGTTACTCCCTTAGAGGAGTAACTATAGTGTCCTGCTTTAAAAGGCCCCAGTCTTGACAGTTTTCCGTGAGTTTGGATGTGTCACCTGTACCCTCAACAGGTGGGGAAGTGCCCACAGGCTGCCTGACCAGTATGGATGTGTGGAACACAGTCACATTTCTGCCCAAGGATAGGAGGTGCTTATGGTTGAGAGTAGGCTTAAGGAGCTCAAGTGTGTTCCCAGAGCCTCTGTGGTCTGTGTGTGTTTAGGGGGCCACCCCCTGGGCCTGGGAGAAATGGTCATTCTATTCCAGCCCAGAATTTGGGAGGATGCTCCCAGCTCTCTTGGCCACCCTGGGAAGCTAAAATGTGACTCAGGCAAGGAAGATCGTCATTTGAGAAGCTGTTGGCTGAGGCAGCCTGACCATCCCTCTTCAAATTACATTGAGGACAGGCATGGGCTCAGAGGGAAGACCACACCTCATGGACCTTCTGAGTCAGGTGGGAGGGGAGGAAAGCAAATGGCATTAGTAATCAGTAAGTAGCTGTGGCAGGGAGCCAGGTGCTGTCAGTACCCAGAGGAGGGCTCGAGGAGGAGATGGCACTTGTGGAACAGTCCCCTGGTCTTGAGTGGTGCTCAATTCATGGTGTCTTTCCTCATAGCTCCCATTTTTTTTTTTCTTTACGCAAGAGAACACAGAGGCCCGGCAGGTCACCCAGCCAGTCAGTGGGAGAGCTAGGTCTAGAATTCTTCTGTGTTCCAGCTATGGGTTGCCTCTGAGACCCATCCTGCAGTTAGTCCCCAGGTTTGCCCTCCCCTGGATCAGCCTCCGGGTCCCAGTGAGGACAGGCAGCAATCCATCTGGACAGGGGCATCCTATCAAGCCTCAATGCCTCTAACATTTTGTCCCTGATCCCCAAACTTTCTGGAGTTGTCGGGTACTGGTCATGGGTACTGGATCTCCTACCATGTCCCTGTTCCAGCCACTCCCCAACAAGCCAGCATGGGGGCATGGGTCCAAGACTGCCTGGTTTAGGAGAAGCAGAGAAGATGGGGCTGAGCACCTCTTCCTCCTGCTTCTGCACCCATCCCCTTGCCTGTGTGCAGCAACCCCATCATCTGGATGGGGGAAACTAAGGCTCTTCTAAAGGAAGACGATGCATTCAGGGAATCAGTGGCAGAACCAGGACTCCAGCCTAGGTCTCAGGTTCTCGACTTGTTC
This sequence comes from Ateles fusciceps, assembly GCA_036589455.1. Classification (NCBI taxonomy): domain Eukaryota; kingdom Metazoa; phylum Chordata; class Mammalia; order Primates; family Atelidae; genus Ateles; species Ateles fusciceps. The sequence goes on from JAZHEH010000276.1 coordinate 4,159,187, forward strand.
TGTATGTGTGTGTTTGTGTTTGTGTGTGTGTGTATGTCTGTGTGTCTGTGTGTTTGTGTGTATGTGTTTGTGTGTCTGTGTCTGTGTGTGTGTGTCTGTGTGTGTGTGTGTGTTTGTGTGTGTGTCTGTGTGTCTGTGTCTCTGTGTGTATGTGTGTGTGTGTGTGTGTGTGTGTGTGTGTGTGGTGGTGTTGGCATATGATTCTTTATTCAGCCCTCCTCTGGCCATACTGGTCTACTTGTGGTTTCTGAAAACATCAAGCAGTCCCCCCTCCTCCAAGCTCCTGCACTTGGTATTGCTCCTACCTAAAATGCCATTCCCTGCGCTTCTGCATGGACACATTCCAACTGGCTTGTTTATGACACAAATGGACGTCCCTTCTCTGAGGTTTTACTTGGCTGCCACTGGGAGCAGGCCTCCCTCCAGCCGCTGTGAGCCTGTGACAGATGAGTTGTAGGTGCTCCAGTAAAGCATGTCTTTTTTGTTTTTGTTGTTGTTAGATGGAGTTTGGCTCTGTCACCCAGGCTGGAGTGAGCTGGCATGGTCTCTGCTCACTGCAATCTCCACCTCCCAGGTTCAAGTGATTCTCCTGCCTCAGCCTCCCAAGTAGCTGGGATTACAGGTGCCCGCCACCACTCCCAGCAAATTTTTTGTAAAGTATGTCTTAATGATTGGTCTTGTCCTGTAATAGCAATGTGCGTGTCTGTCTCAGTAGTTAGATTGTCAGCACCCTGAGAGTAGGAATCTTGTCTTTTCTACTTAGTAGTCCTGGCATCTAGTTCTTAGTCAGTGCCCAGGACATGCTAGCTGCTCAGTTAATGCTTGCTACAGGGTGGGTGTCTTGAATTGAAACCTCCCCTCCTTCCTTCCTTCCACCTCTAGACTTGTGAGCATGTAAGTACTCTCCTGAGCCTCTTAGCCTTTTGTTTCATCTCATGGAAAAAAATATCGATCGATTGCTTGATTAATTAGAATGAGCTGACTTGGGAGACAGTGAAACCTTGTCCCCTATGAGTGTTTCAGCAGAGGCTGATGAATGGCCCTTGACCTTCCTTGGTTAGGGACCTCTTTGAGAATCTGAAGACAGCTAGAGTTTCTGCTGCCAGCACAATGCACAGAACATAAGCATGTGTGCACATGCATACACACGTGTTTGCATGTAATTTCACGAGGACCATGCACACCATGCTCACAGTGCATGACAGATCAAGGCCCCCTGCCATAGAGGCTGCAAGCCTCAGTGGTACTCCAGACTGAGTACAGTCTAGCTAAAATATGCGGGTCCTTTCCAGTCCTGGGATTCTCACATTCTTGCTGTCTGCTTTCATTCAACAAATATGCTTTAGCAGTAAGAGGCAGCCCCGGTCCCCCAGTGCTCACACACTAGCTGGGCAGAGGGCATATAGCTGTGAAATGTGAATACCTGTCAGGTGAGTGGTGACCCTGGGCTGGAGCTGGTGGAACCAAGGAGGAAAGGGATATCCCCAGGTCCTCTCTGCTGTGTTCTGCTGCCACTGTCTGCTCCCCCATTCCTGGGGCCTTTCTCTGTTTCTCTTTGCCCACTCCCCCACCAAAAATAACCTGCACTGGTGATTTAAATAAGAGTCTTTTACTAAGCACTGACTGTGTCCAGGGACCTGTGTTTTACATTTGCTGTGTGAACGGGCCTCCAGGAGGCAGTGGTGCCCTCTGGGGTCCTGGGTGAGGGGTTGCCATGCCTGTCCTGGCCAGCCCAGCACTGTCCTGGCCCACGGGTCAGCTTGAGACCTGGGAAACAGAAGCAGAGCCAGAGGCTGAGCACAGCTGCAAACACTCAGCCAAGGTGTGGCCATGTTTTCCCATTGGCCTGCTTCCCATGGGCTGTCTCCTTCTCTCCCTGAGCCGGACTAGTGTCCACCTCTCTGCGTATCGGACACGCATGTGTCTTGACTCCGGGGAGCTGAAGCCCCAGATAGAGGCCTGGAGTGGGGGGAGTACAGATCCCCTTGGGAGCAGGGGGTGGATTCATTTGCGAGATGAATGGTCTCTTATCCCAAACAGAGGAGTGTGGGTGCATGTGTGTGCACGCGTGTCTGTGGGGTGGAATAGGGGTGGTTTGGGGATAAGAAAGCTGTTGTTCAACTGATGAAAGGAAACCCTGCAGGGCTGGCGACTTCGAATCAGAATTCCTCCTCTGGGGCCTTCGCAGGCCTTGGGAGGAGGACTTAGCACTGACTTCTGCCTTGCCTGGCGGCCTGGCCCAGACGCTGCCTTCTCCGCCGCCTCACCGCGGCCATGTCCTTCCCAGCGCCTGCTGCTCCTCATCCTGCCTGCTGTCATTGCCTCTCCTGTCTGTCTCTTGTCCTGCCTCTGTGCCTTCTCTTCTCCCTCTGGGTTGTCCCCTGCAGCTCCTGCCCCCTGCCCTAACTCCTGCTACCCTCTCCCACTGTGCCTACCTACTGTCCTGCAGGGAGGGAAGAAAGAGAAGTGCTGCTTGGCAGGCTTGCTCTAGGGAGAACTGGCATCAGCCTTGGAAATCTCTGCTTCTGCACCCCTATTCCACAGCAGAACCACCATCCCCAGGGTCCACACCCCTCATGCAGCCCAGAGACACTGGTCCCTCATCTTGCCAGGGCCGAGGGGCCTAGCATATGATGTCACAGGGCCTCAGTGCCAAGAAGAGTGGTCCCCACCTGGCATTTTCCTCTGACTCCCTTCCTGTAGGGGAAGTCAAGCCTTGGAGGCCATGTAGAGGCGGGAATATAATAGGGGAACACCTGCTGGCTGTGTTACCTTGGGCAAATCACTCAGCTTCTCTGAGCCTCAGTTTCTAGCTCTATAAAATGGGATCAATAATGCCCATTTGAATAGTATTCTTGCCAGGTGTAAGGGAACTAAGAAGGGTAAAGGATCTGGTGAAATATATGACACACCACACATTCAGAGTAAATCACAGTCCGGGCGCAGTGGCTCACGCTTGTAATCCCAGCATTTTGGGAGGCTGAGGCAGGCAGATGGTTTCAGTCCAGGAGTTTGAGACCTGCCTGTGCAACATGGTGAAACCTCATCTCTACGAAGAATAAATACAAAAATCAGCCAGGGGTAGTGGCACACATCGGTAGTCTTAGCTACTTAAGTGACTGAGGTGGGAGAATCACCTGAGCCCAGGAAATTGAGGCTGTAGTAAGCCGTGACTGCGCCACTGCACTCCAGCCTGGGTGACAAAGTAAAAACAGTGAGACCCTGTCTCAAAAAGAAGTAAACTATAGTGTCTTCCCACCTACCTTTCCGCAACAGCCAACCAAAACCTTGGAGAAGTTCCAGAACTGGGCAGGCAGGAGTGTGATGCACGGCCCCCCAGATGCAGTGTGAAGGTCACATGCTTCCTGCTAGCTGCTGGGTCACTGACCCAGGGAGGAAAGGAGGTGGCCTCTTCCTAAGGCTGTTGATTTGGGCCTAGATGGCCCAGGGGCTTCCACTCACTGCATAAGTGGGGCTGCCTTGCACCAGTGCCCGGAGCAGCCTCATCTAAGGTGGGAGCGCCCCTCCACTCGGCCCGTGGAAATGAGGGGACCGTAGGGCATCTGTTACCCTTCCCTGCCGGTGACCATCTGCACCCAGGGCAGGCGGTGGGGCAACGGAGGGCTGCAGAACCTTTACCTTCAGAGACGTCCGGCCTCGTGGGAGAGATGAGGAGGCCTTATGCGCAGAGAGGTTAGAGAGCGACTTCAGAGTGCCACCAGTCACTCAGGCGGGGGCTCGCCATGGTCCCTGCCCCCCCACCCTGCCAACCGCAGTACTGGACTGGGCTACAGTGGGGTGGGGGTTAGTGAGGCCTCTGGTGAGGGTCAGGGCCTCTATGGCCAGTGGGGCTTCAGAAGCACCTGGATCTGTGCTTTTCATACTTTTCCTTGGAGCCCGAGGCCTGAGTAAGAGGAAGGGATGGGGTCAAGGTCACAACCCTGGAGTTAGAGCCCGATCTGGAGCCAGGCCCTGGAGGGGTTCTGGATGGACACAGGGAAGGGCATTCCCAGGTGAGGCAGCAAGGGCAGGCTGGAGGGAGAAGGCAGAGCTGCGCAGGGGGTATGGTGAGAGGAACGGGGTTAGTGCTGACAGATGAAGCCTTCTGGGGCCACCTTGCGCTCCAGCCACACAAGGAAGGCCATGGCACAGATGGTGCCATGTCGGCCTCTGCGTTCCAGGCTCCAGGGGCGTCTCTCAGGACTGGGTGTCTGGATCCTAGGAAAGCCAGACCGCAGGGGTCAGCAGGTCGCCCCTCCTTCCCTGCTCCATTTTATGCTGTACAGATGGGAAACTCAAGAGCAGGACGGGATAGAGCTCTGTGTCCTGGCCTCTGTCCATCCGATCCCCACAGGCCATGAAAACAACCAGGAGGCTGACTTGCCTTTCACCTCCCTGGCCGGAGCTCAAACAGGGCTTCGGAGAGGAAGCCGCTCACTGCCCCACCCACCCCTCACACCGGCCCGCCAAGCAGGACTTCTGGCCCTGGGGCTTGGCTGGGTGCCCTGGTCTGTGTCCCTGTGCCCCTGTGGGCCTCAGTTTCCCCAACTGTCATGTGGGAATGAGGTGGGTCAGATGACAATCTCTGCTCTTTCGGCTCTAAGGTAGTGGAATTAGGGCTGGGGGAAGGGCCCTAATTCCCTGGAGACAGGCTGGAGGGGGACTAGAGGTGGGGAAGGCTATCAGGAGGCGAGCTCTGGCCTCGAGCTGCCTGGGGCAGGGGCAAGGTTGCAGCCCTCCAGAGGGTGGGGTGTCAGCTGCCAGGGAGAGGGCACCCGCTCAGAGGCCTCTGGCTGCCCAGGGATGCCTGTGAGGCCGTCCGTGGGCAGGGGGAGCGTGGCCGCAAGATGGGGGAGAGGTTTTTAGGGTGTAATTAGTGCACTTTCTGGCACCCACTGAACTTCCCCTTCCTCTTGACAATTTGCTGCCAGAACAGCCTGATTCCTGTGGACTTGCTTAAATCTTATCCGGGGGGGTAAAAAAAAAAGAAAGAAAGAAAGGAAGAAAGAAAAAAAAATAAGAGGGTTGTTATTTGTGAAATTGTGTTTCCCAGCCATGAGGGTGAGTCACACTATTTGGGGCTTCAAGTTTCTTGTTTGGATGAACTTTTCTCTCTGGGAGGCTGGGCGGATTTGGAGGGGGGGGGGGCCTGCTGGTCTGGGCAGAGTCTTAGAGTCAAGATAAGGAGACATCCTGATGGTCGGGGAAGTCCAGGTGCTCCATGGCTGGGTGGGCAGGGCTGGTGGTACCTGAATTGCCTGGGGGAGCTTGAAGAATACTGATTGGGCTGCTGTGGGCGGAGGGTGGTGGTGTTTCTCGGGGGACGGAGTTTCAGTTTGGGAAGATGAAAAAGTTCTGGACGGTGGTGATGAATGCTCTTAATCCCACTGAACTGTACACGCAAAAATCACTAACATGGTAAATTTTGTTGTGTATACATTTTGCCACACCCCTAAAAATACAGATTTCGGGTCCTCGATTCCAGGTGGCTGCTTTGGTAGGTCTGAGATGGGGCCCAGTTTGGGCACAGTCATGTAATCTGTTAAATGGGATAGTGACTCATAGAGTTGTGGGGAGAATCAGCTATCTCAATACGTGTAAAATTTCTAGTGCCGGAGTCACAGTAAGAGCTTGGTCTATGTCACTGTTATCCTCTGGTCTGGTTTTCATGGGAACCCTCCCCCCACGCTCTGGAAGGTTGCCCTCCATTGGCTCCCACAGCTCCAGGAATGGGGGACCCTCTGCTTCTCAGGGTGGACTGCTCCATCTTGGGCTTGTCTGAGAGCTGGAGTGCCCCTCAGGCTGAACGAAGGTCGATGTGGAATCTTCCACTGGTCCTGGGTTTGGCAGTCGGGCAGGGCAGTGATGGAGAAGATACAGTCAGTAGGACCCATTGAAATCCTTCCCAGTCACTCTAGGTGACTGTGTGCTGGGCTGGCCTGCCCCAGAGGTGGTGTCTGTGTCTTTCCTTCCGCATCCCAGGTTCTGGTCTAGATGCACACAAGAGGGAAAAGAGGCCCAGAAGAAAAGGGCTGTGGTTACACAGCCATGTGCTCTGGGGCACCAAGAACAGCAGTGGCACCCAGATGATGAGGACCATGTCACTAGGAGGGAAGTGGCAGATGCCTGCAGATGGAATCAGTTGGGAGCTGGGATGCACACTTGTGTGGGTGGGAACTGTCTTGGTTGGGGGGAGGCAAGGCTGTGCCCTGTGCCCTGGGCCAGCTCACAACTGCCCCTCTCCCCTTCCTATGCTCAGGGGACAGAGAAAGGGCTTCCCCCAGCCTGGGCTCTGTCTGCCCCATCTTTGGAAGGGAGCCTGAGGCCCTTCCTTTCAGGGGTCCTGCTTGCTCATCAGCCTGGGGCTCCCCAAAACAAATCCCAATCTCCCTGTCAGATACAAGGACCCCCAAGGTCCGTAGCTTATTCCTGCAGTTCTTGGGCACCTGAGCTGGGGCCAGGAGATAGCCCAGCCCCAAGCCCAGATTTGTTGTTAAACCTCCAGAGGAGGCCGCCTCTTCCAGCCTTGGCCTTGCTCCAGGAAGGAGGACCCCTGGCTGCTCCCTGCCAGCCTCGCCACAGGCCCCACCTTCGCTAAATTCCAGTGTACCAGGCAGCCCGGAGCCCGTGACTCCAATAAATAGAGGCTGTTATACCAGGAGGGGGCCTGGGCCCTGTCTGCTTTGAACCTAAGCAAGATGTCTGGTTCCTGTCATCTGGAGGTGAGAGAGGTGGGCCACTTCTCTCCTTGGGCTTCCAGAGTGGTGGCTTGGGCCGGGCTGAGGGCTCCCCACACACAGACTGCACAGGCCTCGGGCTGCAGGCCACCTGGCAAAGGGCTGGGCCTCAGCCTTCTCTAGTGTAAAGTGGGAGCAATGCCGCAAGCTCACGTTCCCCTTCCTTACAAGGTGGGGAAACTGAGTCAGCAGTGACTTGCTAAAGTCACCCCCACCAGTTAGTGGCAGAGCCTCAAATCTGACAAGTTGCTTCCTACTATGTGTTCTCACCTCGTGGCAGTATTATTAAGAACTCATGGTAATAACAGTAAGAGCCATCATCATCATCATCATCGCCATTTACTGAGTGGTTCTGAAGGGCCAGGCATGAGATAAACTGCTTTCCATTCGTGACCTCATTTTAGCCTCATCGAAACCCTAGGAGGAGCTGTTACTGGGCCCATTTTACAGACAGGGCCACCGAGGCCCAGGGTAGTTAACTGGCTTGTCCATGGAGACAAACTAGTCAGGATTTGCACTCAGTCTCCTGGAGGCCAGAGCCCTTGGGCAGCTGAAGGCTCAGTGTGAATCCATGCGTGTGTTTTTGTGTGGGGTGGGGGTGGAAGTTCTCACAGGGCCGCGGCTGTAGCGTGTGTGCCTCTGTCTCCCACAGGCGCTGAGCAACAGTGTGTACAAGGGTGCCTCACCCTACGGCTCCCTCAACAACATCGCCGACGGCCTCAGCTCCCTCACTGAGCACTTCTCAGACCTGACCCTCACCTCCGAGGCCCGCAAACCCAGCAAGCGGCCCCCACCCAACTACTTGTGCCACCTGTGCTTCAACAAAGGACACTACATCAAGGACTGCCCCCAGGTGAGGCAGCCCTGGCCCCGGGGGTGCTCTGGGGCTCCCCTGCTGATCTGCGGACAGGCCCCCGTCGGTAGGGCAGGGCAGTGGCCTCCCCAGGGCCCTTTCCACCAATGAGTGGCCCCGTGGTCCTCTGGCCTCTACCCTTTTGTCCCCCGCTGGGATTTCCGAGGCAAGGCTGGCTGGTGTGGTCGGGACAGAGGCCCAGCTTGGGCCCACACTGATTAGTCAGCACTCTGGGTGGGGAATTTTTGGACCCGACCTGGGCCCCCAAAGGAGGTTCTGTGCCTTCGGGTCTCTAGCAGTCTTTTTTGCAAGGCGGGGCCTGTTCCAAGGGTGCAGCCTCCTCACAGCTCCCTGGAGGCCCCATCTCATCACACTCACGGGGAAGGAATGCAGGCTTTGGGCCAGGAATCCAGATGTGCACCCCCTCCTCCAGACCCCACCTCTGCCTCCTCAGCCTGTGAGGGAGGAGGGGAGGGGCCCTGCCTCGTACTCTGTGCCCCCAGGATGGGTCTGGGCGAAGGCTTCAGGCACTGCAGGGCGGAGCATCTCTTCTTGGAGTGAAAAGGGGTGGGCAGATCGAGGCCCCCACCCCACCGGATGCTTCAGGATGACAGAGCGGGCCTGCCACGCCTGCCCACCCACAGGATGGTCCCTGATCCACTGTAGACATGATTTTGGGATCCTGGGAAGAGAGAGTAGCAGTCATTTTAAATACAGCATGAGATTATCAGTGATATTTTTTTCCTACTTTCCAACTTTTTTATAATGTGGCATTACTTTTATTTTACATTTGTAATGGAAATGGAATCCTGGAAACTCTGGAAATCCATGTAGTGTTCCCCTCCAGATGTTAAAAACCTACGTGTGGTTGGGTGGGGCTGGGTCCTTGCAGGACCAGTAGGAGGCCAAGATGTGCTTGTCATTCATTACATTCCCAAACTCTGCTCAGAAACGGCCACACCACACTTCAGGTCCTTGCCGCTGAGGGTATGGTCCTGGCAGAGCTGCATCAGTGCCTCCAGGGAGCTATTAGAAATGCAGGGTCTCAGGCCCGCCCAGAGCACCGTCTTAGCAAGGTCCCCAGGTGATTCGTGTGCCCCTATCCCAGACTCCACATAGTGGGAGCTGATCCACTGGTGACTTTCCTCCAGACCCCACATCCCCAGTGGGTCCTGTCTTCTCTCTCAATATACGCAGTAAGCAGGAGGCTGTTGGCACGAGTGGCTCCCAGGAGAGAGTGAACACCCTCAGCTCCCCTGGGGTTCTCTGGTTAGAATGAGGGGCAAGCAGGTAACTGAGGATCTGGTTGGTCCTCGAGGGCATGCTCATGGCCCATCCAGCCCATAGCGTGTTGCAGTCTGTCCAGCTGAGCCCCAGCACAGGGGCCCCCAGCTCATGTGCACACAGCCACCAACACAACCTTCCCTCCTCCCCTGCCTACAGCCTGGGAAGTGGGCAGAGCCGAACTGAGTCCGTTAAAGAGTCAGGCACTGTGCTGAGTGCTCTCCAAGCAGTATTTCATTTAATGAAACTACTCTGTGTTAAGTGCTCTATTTGCCTCATTTTCCATGGTGAAACATGCTTCGAGGGGAGGGAGGGACTCACACAGGATTACTGAGCTGTCAGTGGAAGAGCCGGGGTTTAATCCAGCCAGGCAGGTGACACTCAGACATCAACAGGGGCTCTGGGGCTTCATGGAGGTGCACTCACTCTGGGCTGGCAGCCTGAGAATGTCACCAGGAGAAAGGCTTGGCAGAAGGGTGGCAGGGCCTCCCTAGGGTGACCAGTCTCCAAAGGCAATGGATGTGAGCCAGAGGCAGGTGTGTGTGTGTGTGTGTGTGTGTGTGTCTGTGTATGCACATGCATGCACTGTCCTCTCTCCTGACAGGGCCAGATCGTTTCTAAATGCTGCGACAGAGGGTCCCTGGCACCGTTCAGCACAGTGCTAACATGGGATCTTCCTTCATACATATCAGTATCTTGTATAGGACTCTTAACATTATGGCAGAAGGAGGAGTAGTGGCCTCATTTTAGTCTTGGGGAGGTGGAGAGGGCAGAACATGTACGAGAACCCCAGTCTTGGGATCGTGTTTTTTGCCTCCTTGAGCTCCATGTCACTCCAAGCTAAGACCCGCATGTTCTGTGGGGCCGAAGTTTCTCCCTTGAGCTAACTGAGGCCTTCTCCTGGCCCCACCTCAAACTTGATTCTGTCCTGGACTCCCGAAGGCCCAAGCACCTCCCTCCTCCCTTCGTGAGTAGCAGGAGGACAGACAGAGGCTCCCAGCAGCAGTCTCGTCGCCTGTCACATGAGGGTAAGGAGAGCACTGACACCCAGGGTATTGTGAGGGCACAGTGAAACTCTGCATGGAAGGTGCTTACCACAGTGCTTGGCACACAGGAAGCGTTTAATAAATGTTGGCTAGCATTTTCTTCTTCTTGGGTCACATGAAGAGTGTACCCACCTGGCCAGGCACTAGGTTTTTGGGCAGGCTGGAGTCTAATTGGATGCTATCTAGCCCTCACCTGGCCATAGCTCCAGGGGCAGGTGCTGGGCTGGATTCACGTCTGTGCTCCTCACCATCTGACCAATTCGGCCCAAGGTACCTCACACATAGCAGGGCTCAGTGCAAAGCTCTCTGAAGGGAGGAACGGGCTGATAGGGCTTTTATAAACCACAGAAGGAAAGCTCTGTCGCAAATGAAATAGTGTGTTAGGATCTAACTTACATAATATTTAAAATAAAATGATTTTCTTGGGAACAGTTTTGTGAGATATAATTCACTTACCATATAATTTCCCTATTTGAAGTGTACAATTCAGTGATTTTAGTATATGCACAGAGTTGTGCAACTGTCACCTGAATCAGAGAACATTGTCCTCACCTAAGAAAGGAACGTCATACTCCTTAGGTATCACCTCTTTTTTTTTTTTCTTTGAGAGAGTCTGGCTCTGTTGCCCAGGTTGGAGTGCAGTGGCATGGTCTCGGCTCACTGCAACCTCCTGGGCTCAAGTGATTCTTGTGCCTCAGCCTCCCAAGTAGCTGGGGTTACAGGCACTGCTACTATGCCTAGCTAATTTTTCTATTTTTAGTACAGATGGGGTTTCACCATGTTGGCCAGGCTGGTCTCGAACTCCTGGTCTCAAGTGATCCACCCGCCTCGGCCTCCCAAAGCGCTGGGATACAGGCATGAGCCACCGCGCCCGGCCCAGGTATCGCCTCTTGATCATCCATCCCCTCGAATCGATAATCACTCATCAATTTCTCTCTCCATTGATCTGCCCATTCTGGACGTTTCATATAACTGGAATCATGTAATGTGTGTTCTTTTATGACTGGCTTCTTTCACTTTGCATAATATTTTCAAGGTTCACCCATGTTATGGTGGGTATCGATTCCTGTAATTTAGGAGATGTTCCTTCTTGTTGTATTTTCTGGAAGAGTTTGTAAAGAATCAGGACCAATTCTTTTTCAGATGTTTGATAGAATTTACCTGTGATGCCATCTGAGCCCAGGCTTTCATTTGTGGGTAGACTTTCGATGACCGCTTTTAGCTCTTTACTCATTATAGACCTATTCTGATTTTTTTTCTTTTTGACTCGGTTACTAGAGTTTGCTTCCTCCTGGGTATTTTCTCTAATTTGTCTGACTTACTGGCCCACAGGTGTGCACTGTATTCTCTCGGCATCCTTTCTGTTTCCGCAGGGTCGTTAATAATGTTCCTTCTTTCATTTCTGCTTCTTGTCATTCGAGTCCTCTCTTTTTTCTTGGTCAATCTAGCTAAAGTTTTGTCAATCATTTTGAACTTTTTGAAGAACAAACTTTTGGTTTATTTGATTTTTCTGTTGTTTTTCTATTCTTTAATTTCATTAATTTCCACTTTAATCTTTATGTTTAAATTATGGTAAAATACATATGATATAAAATTTACCATCTTAACCATTTTTAGCTTATGGTTCAGTGGTATTAAATATTCACATTGTTGTGTGACCATCACCACCTTCCAGCCACAGAGCTCTTCATCTTGCAAAACTGAAATTTATCTTGCAAAACTGAAATGCTGTGTCCATTAAATAATAATTCTCCCTCCCTGCCCCAGCAACCCCATTCTACTTTCTGTCTCTATGAATTTGACTGCTATAAGTACCTCATATAAGTGGAATCACATGGCATTTGTCCTTTTGTGACTTGCTTAGTTCACTTAGCATAATTTCCTCAGGGTTCCTCCACCTTGTAGCATGTATCCATTTCGTTCCTTTTTAAGGCTGAGTAATATTCCATGGTATGTATATACCATATTTTTTCATCAGTTCACCATTAATGGACAACTGGATTGCTTCCACCTTTTGGCTATTGCAAATATTGCTGCTGTGATCATGGGTTTATAAGTGTCTTTGCTTGCTTTCAATTCTTCTTCACTCCAACCTTTGTTTCCTTCCTTCAACTTGCTTTACATTTAGTTTGCTCTTTTTCTAGCTTCTTAAGGTGGAAGGTTAAATTACTGATTTTATATCCCTTCCTTCCTGCCTGCCTGGCTGCCTTCCTTCCTTCCTCTTTTCCTCTTTTTATGGAAACAGGATCCCCACTCTGTCACCAAGACTGGAGTGCAGTGGTGTGATCATAACTCATTGAAGACTCAAACTCCTGGGCTCAAGCAATCCTCCCATCTCAGCCTCCACAAGCGCTGGGATTACAGGCATGAGCCATTGCGCCTGGCTCCTTTTCCTTTTCTTAATGTAGCTTATTACAGCTATGAATTTTCCTCTGAGCCCATCCTATAAGTTTTGGTATATTGTGTCTTATTTTCATTTATCACAGAGTATTTTTTTTATTTTCCTTGTGATTTCCTTTTTGACTCACTGGCTGTTTAGGAGTATGTTGTTTGATATTCACATATTTGTGTGTTTCCCAAATATCTTTTAATGATGTCTAACTTTATTCCATTGTGGTCATAGAGCATATTTTATATTATATTAATCCTTCTAAATGTATTGTGGTTTGTTTCAGAACCTAGCGTTATGAGTTATTCTGGAGAATGCTTTGTGTGCATTTGAGAGAAATGTATTCTGCTGTTTGGTGGAGTGTTTTATAAGATGTCGGTTAGGTCTAGTTGGTTCACAGTGATGTCTATGTCTTCTTTTGCTTTGTTGATATTCTGCCTAGTTCTTTTATTATTATTTTAAGTGGGGGATATTTAAGTCTTCAGAAATTATTGTCTGTCTATTTCTTTCTTCAATTCTGTCAGTTTTTGCTTCATGCATTTGGGTGTTCTATTATTAGGTATACCTATGTTTATAGTTGTATCTTCTTGATGGATTAATCCTTTTATCATTATAAAATGTTCTTCTTTAGTAAGTTTTTTTTTGTTTTAAACTATGTTTTGTCTGATATTAGCATACCTAGCTTTTCTAATAGTTGCTGATTACATGACAGATATTTTCCCATCCTTTTATTTTCAATCTATTCATATATTTGAATTTAAAGTGCATCGCCTGTAGATAGCATATAATTGGATCTTGTTTTTTGTCATCCAATCTGAAAATCCTTGCCTTTTGATTGGATTGTTTAACCCACTCACATTTAATGCTATTTTTATAGAGTTAGAATTAGGTCTGCCATTTTACTGCCATTTGCTTTCTAAATTACTCATGTCTTTCTTATTTCTCTATTCCTTCTAAAGATGAATACAATAAATTGCTTTCTTTTGCATTAATTTTCTAAGTAACATTTTAATTTCTTTAATGATTTTTTTCACTATGTTTTTGAGTTATTTTCTTAGGGTTGCTCCAGGGCTTATCTTATACATTGTGTCTTACCAGAATGCCTCAGATTTATAACTTAATTCCAGTAAGATATAGAAATGTTACTCCTATATAGCTCTATTCGCTCCTTGTTTTGGCTTTCAGCAGTTTTACTGTACTATGTCTCTTTTCGGATCTCTTTATGTTTATCCTGCTTAAAGTCTGTTGAACTGCTTAGATGTATTGTTTAAATTTTTTCATCAGATTTGGGAAGTTTTCAGCCATGATTTCTTCAAGTATTTTTCTGCTCCTTTATCTCCTCTCCTGTGAGATGATTTTTAAATGCTCTAAATGCTTTAAAAATCTTTAATGGTCTAATTGGGAGTAGAATGTGCAGAACCCTAGGCCAACCCTTCCTGAAGCTGCCCATGGAGCCCCAGGGGTCTAGAAGGGTGACAGTGAAAGCGAGCTTAAAGCATGCACTGCCACAGGAGCCAAAGATTGGTCACTTACTTAGTTGGCCCTTTCTCACTTTAAGAATAGGATAGCGGTGTCCAGAGCTCAGCTCATCAGACTGATGGGGCCTCTCACATATCCCCAGGGCAGTGGGAGGGGGATGGGCACTGGCAGGAAGACTGGGAACCCCAAAACAGAGGAAGAAGGTGCTAGAAGCCAATACTGAATGTCACCATAGGGCAGTCCTTCCTTGTGGGGTGAGGCTGTGCCTAGGCCGTGGTCCACCTCCAGCCATTGTCAGCGCTGAACCAAGAGGATTAGGACTCAAGAGTGTCTGTCATTTGCTTCTTGAAAAAACACCTGCTGTTGTCCCCCATGCAGTGTCCCAGCCATCCAACCTAAGGGTAATGATAATATTATACCCCATACAATAGCAATAGCCTGTAAGCACTGTGTTTAGCTCTGAGTTTAGCACTGAGTTCCCATTGAGTTTAGGATGTTCTATGTATTCGCTTATTTAATGCTGTCAAAAATTCTCTCAGTAGGTTCTATACTTATCTCCAATTGCCATATGATAAAACTGAGACCCGGAGAAGTTAAGTGACTTGCCCAAGGCCACACAACTAGTGAATATCAAAGCTGGAATTGGAACTCAGGTGCTCCTGATTCCAACGCGCATGCTTTTAAAATATCATCCTGCATCAACCTTGGCATCCAGACTTTGATCTCCACTATCATTCCCCAGAAAGTCAGGGTTCTTTAAAAAGAGAGATTACTGGAAGTAGAGAGGGACAAGGACAATGTGGGCAGAAGCCATCCCAGGCCTGGTCTGGCCAAGTTGGTGTGCCTGGTAGTTTCACCACCAGTCCACCGTCAGAGTGTCTGCTGCCCCAGTGTCGTCAGGTAGGTCAGGAATGGGTTGGGATTGCCAGCTCTGGTGGCCACACAAAACCCACTGACTGCAGGGAGGCATGGTTGGCATCTGCTGGGCCTGCCTGCAGGGTCGCCTGGTATCCTGTGTTGGCCTCTCCACCTCTGCACTGGTCAGGACTGAGCAGCAGTGTCTTGCTCTGAGCCAGCTGCACTTGCCTGCAGGGGGCTGTGGTGGGGGCCTGGCACAGTGCCACATCTGTGCCCAGGACACACAGTCTATCCAGGACAGAGCAGGGCTCAGGACATGCTCTCATCACCCAACCATTCCTGAGAGCCTCTTTGTGCCAGGCCTGTGCTAGATAAGGTCCTTCGCCTGTCCTCAGTGGGACAGATAGAGTGTTGGCTACTCTGGGGGACCAGGGCTGTGGTAAGCCCAGCCCTGTGTGCCAGCCCAGCTCAGCCTGGAGCTTCGTGGGAGGCCTCAGAGAGGAGGAGCTTGGATTTGGAGTAGGGGAAGGCTTCCAAGCGAGCGTGTAAATAACAGGAATATGCTTTCCGGGCACCATGAGCCCTGGGCCACAGCAGGCGCTCCTGGGGGAGGAGTGGGGGTGTGGCTGGGACAGGTGATGAAGGGCTTGCGTGCCAGGCTGCACAAACTTGGACTTTATCTGGAGGCCAGGGAGAAGGGTTTTAGGTGACATGCTCAGATTGGCATTTTGAAAGATCCTGTTAGTAGCAGGTTGGAGGCCGGGCTGAGGAGGCAAGAGTGCTAAGGAAGCCAGCCCCTGAGCATGGTTAGGGGCCCGTAAGACTGGACACAAGACAGCAGTGAGCAGAGGCTGAAGGGAGGGGAACGGATTCTGGAGACTATGGAAAAGTGTCATCTGTGGGGCCTGGTGCCCAGTGACAGGGAGAGGGCAGGTGGCAAGGAGGGCTACCAGATCTTTAGGGTGGCTGCCTGGACAAATGAGCTGCCAACTGAGATACAAATAAACATGCACGAACAGGTAGACTTGCCTTCATTTATCCATTCTACAGTTATTTATTTAACATCTGCTGTGTGTCAGATGCGTAGCAGGCATTAGAGGACACCACAGTGAGCAAAACAGGAAAGGCTCCCCTCTGTCTAGGGACTTACGTTTCAGACAGTGAAGTCAGGCAGTAAGTACGAATCAGTGAGAACACAGGGAAATATCAGATCAGATGAAGAACACCGAAGAGTGCTTTTATGCACGCACCAGGCTGCCTTCTCCATGAGAAGCAGTTGTTAGTAGCATGTGTAGGCCCATGATACTTTTAGGGTCCACAGATAGGTTTCTTTTTCTTTTTTGAGATGGAGTCTTGGTCTGTCACCCAGGATGGAGTGCAGTGGCACGATTTTGGCTCACTGTAACCTCTACCTTTAGGGTTCAAGTGATTTTCCTGCCTCAACATCCCAAGTAGCTGGGATTACAGGCATCTGCTACCACGCTAAGTTGATTTTTATATTTTTAGTAGAGACGGGGTTTCACCATGTTGGCTGGACTGGTCTCGAACTCCTGACCTCAAGTGATCTGCCTGCCTCGGCCTCCCAAAGTGCTGGAATTACAGGCATGAGCAACTGCACCCGGCCACAGATATGTTTCTATTTGCATTTATTTTATAAACAGAAGAGAAAATGAGTATAATAATGAATATATAATTATGAACTCAGCCTGGAGATTTGTATTTACACCAATGCAGTCAGAAAAATATATATATATATATATATATATATATTTTTTTTTTTTTTTTTGAGATGGAATCTAACTCTGTCACCCAGGCTGGAGTCCAGTGGCACAATTTCAGCTCACTGCAACCTCTGCCTCCCAGGTTCAAGTATTCTCCTGCCTCAGCCTCCTGAGTTACTGGGATTTCAGACATGCACCACCACACCCAGCTAATTTTTGTATTTTTAATAGAGACAGGGTTTTACCACATTGGCCAGGCTGGTCTCAAACTCCTGACCTCGAGTGATCTGCCTGCCTCAGCCTTGCAAAGTGTTAGAATTACAGGCGTGAGCCATCACACCCAGCCAGAAAATATAATTTTTAATAGGTTTTATGCAGAAAGGGGCCACAAAAGCAAAAGTACCCTAGAGCCCACAGAAGTCATAATGCAGCCCTGGAGAGTGTCTGGGGGCAGCTTTTTATTGGGTGGCCACTGTGGGTCTCTCTGATGACAGGACATGAAAACTCCAGATACTACCACTCCACTAAAGCTCAGGCAGGGTGAGGGTCCCGATGTTGATGTGGGCAATACCTTGTTGAGATGAGAGGACACAGCCTTGAATTTTTAATCCGAAGACCAGAGTTCGAATTCTAGCTCTGCCATTTAGCTGCTGTGCAACCTTGGGCAAGTTGCCTAACCTCTCTGGGCCACCTTTTCTTATCTGTAATTTCAGGTTGGTGCCTTGATGATGTACTCAGTACCACTATAGAAACGGAGCCTGGGGTAGTGGTGGGGGCTATGCGTCTTTCCTAAGCTCTCCCTTTGCCCTTCACTGCTGTCAGGCCCAGCCATGCCCAGCCTGGCAGCCACCTTTCAGGTGCTGACTGGGAGCAGAAGCTCTCTGGAACCCGTTTCCATCACTTCTGAGACATTGTTGGGGGTACTAGTTACTCCTTTGAGGAGAGCTGTGGGGTACTGTCACCTGTGCCTCTCGTGTCCAGCTAAGAACTAGGCATCACAAGAGGTCTGGGAGGGCCTGAGGGGAACTGCCATTCCTGAGTCAGCATGCCCAGGGCTGCTAATGAAATCCAGATGTCAGACAGAAAACAATCATCGCCCCACCCATCTGGCAGCTCGGGTTTCTTGGAGATTGCAAAAGAAGAAGAAAAATAGAGCCGAGAGAGAATGGAATCCTAGAACAGCTGAGATCTAGGGGGCGGGGTGTAAATAGTTCAGGGTCTTGCTGGGGGAGAGGGCAGGAGACAAGGGAAAGAGGGGGCTGGCCCAGTCCCCTCTCCCTCACCCAGGTCTCTGCAGCCCTTGAGGACCCCAGCCCCCGCAACCCTCTCCAGGCCAGAGCAGGCTGGTCCTTGAAGGGAGTGGGCTGTTGGAGGCAGCAGGCAGGACCAAGGCCCCCAGCCCATGTCTGACCCTTGCCTGCGATGTCCAACCCCTCATTCCAGCCCTGACCTCACTGCAGGTCTGGGTGTCCTCTGGGCCCAGAGTGGCTGGAGCCCAGAAAGGGGACATGACAAAAAGGACCGAGGCTAGGCAGAATTTCCCCCTCCAGAACCTTGTGGGCTGACTAGAAGCTTCTCAGAGCCCCAGAGCTGGGTGGCATAGGGAGAGAGGATGAGGGCTATGGTGGGCCAGTGGGGGACCTAGCCCCCTTCCTCCCACCAGGGTACCCTCACACATGTTGACCTCACATGTTAGCACACATATGAAGGAAAGGACTGCCAGTCACAAAAAATGTATTGAAGGCCGGCGTGGTGGCTCACGCCTGTAATCCCAGCACTTTGGGAGGCAGAGGTGAGCAGATCACCTGAGGCCAGGAGTTTGAGACCAGCCTGGCCAACATGGTGAAACCCCATCTCTACTAAAAATACAAAACAATTAGCCGGGTGTGGTGGCGCACACCTGTAATCCCAGCTACTCGGGAGGCTGAGGCAGGAGGATCACTTGAACTCAGGAGGTGAAGGTTGCAATGAGCCGAGATTATGCCACTGTACTCCAGCCTGGGCAACAAGAGCGAAAAACTCCATCTTTTAAATAAATGAATAAATAAATAAATTGCATAGAGGGAGGGAAGAAGAGAGGGAGGGGCAGAAAGATAACACCACAGACAAAAAGCCCTTTTAATGTTAGACAGTGGAATTAGCAAAGTGTCATACTGCCACCCACTACTCATTAGCAAACATCCAGAAGGAAGGGGAGGGGAGGGGAGGGAGGAGGGAGGGAAGGAAAAGGAAAGGAAGAGAAAGGGAAGGAAAGGAAGGAAGGAAGGGAGGGAGGGAGGAGGGAGGGGAAGGGAAGAGAAGGGAAGGAAAGGAAGGAAGGAAAGGAGGGAAGGAGGAAGGAAGGGAGGGAAGGAAGGAAGGGAGGGAGGAAGGAGGAGGGAGGGAGGGAGGAAGGAAGGGAGGGAGGGAGGAAGGAAGGGGAGGGAGGGAGGAAGGAAGGAATGGAGGGGAGGGAGGGAGGAGAGGAAGGGAAGGAGGGAGGGAGGGAGGGAGGGAGGAAGGGAAGGGAGGGGAGGGAGGAAGGAGGAGGGAGGAGAGGAAGGAGGAGGGAGGGAGGGAGGAAGGGAGGGAGGGAGGAGGAGGGAGGGAGGAAGGGAGGGAGGGAGGGAGGAAGGGAGGGAGGGAGGAAGGGGAGAAGAGGGAGGACAGACAGCATCATTCTATGTTCCCACTGAGGGAACGACTGGGGCCCAGGGGCAGGTGGCATAGCAGGGGATGGGTGCTGCAGGTAACCTTTCAGGGGGTTCTGGAGCCTGGGCTGGCTGGCCGAGGGGCCTCGTCTGAGGTTCTTCCAGCACTTGACACAGAACCTGGAATGTCATGAGCACTCGGAGAATGTCAGCTGGGATGGGTGTTGCTGGGGGTGTCATGCCTGCTGTTTGGCAGGTGGTGGCTTTGGCACAGATGCTGACTTTAGGGTAGTGCCCCAAACCCAGCATCCGGGCCTCGAGATTCTCCTCCTCCCCCTGCCAAAGCCCCTTCCTTGCAGTGCTAAGCCTTCGAGCACAGCCCTGAAGCCAGCCTGCCTGCATTCCACCCCCGGCGCCACCTGGTAGCAGCAGTGCTGTGTGCCTTCGGAAAAAATTCACTCAGTCTTTCTAGGCCTCAGTTTCCTCCTGTGTAAAATGACCGTATTAAGACATCCTACTTCATGGGATGTTGTGAGCCTGAGTTATTTTACCTGATGTGTTTATAAGAGTGCCTGGCACCTTACTTACACTGCAAGTAGGACTCTGTTAATTACTGTCATTATGATTATTATTATTTTTGAGACAGCCTTGCTCTGTCACCCAGGCTGGAGTGCAGTGGCATGATCTCGGCTCACTGCAGCCTCCACCTCCTGAGTTCAAGTGATTCTCCTGCCTCCTGAGTAGTTGGAGACGTGCACCACCACACTTGGCTAATTTTTGTATTTTTAGTGAGACAGGGTTTCGCAATGTTGGCCAGGCTGGCCTCAAACTCCTGGCCTCGTGTGATCCACCTGCCTCGGCCTCCCAAAGTGCTGGAATTACAGGCATGAGCCGCCAAGCCCAGCTACTGTCATTATTATTATGCCTCAACTCCACTGTTTCAAACTCACTTGAGACATGCCAGGTGTCTAAGAGACTGCTTCAGCACTGTGAGGATCCATAGAGGTGGCTGGAGTCCTCCCTTTCCACCCTCACCCCCTAAGAGAGGGGCTGCATCTGGGAGGGGCCCAAGGGAGGCCAAGTGACAAGACTGTGTTTTCTCAGGGTCTTGGGGAGGGGGACAGAGGAAATCCCAGATGACTTTGGCTTCAGGGACTGAGTCCTGGAGACTTTCCTGTGCCCAGGATGGGTGCTGTGGGGAGGAGGGGTGATGAGGCACAGCTGGAAGGTGTGGGAGGAAGGTGATGAGGCACAGCGGGAAGGTGTGGGAACAGAGTGATGAGGCACAGCTGGAAGGTGTGGGGAGGAAGGTGATGAGGCACAGCTGGAAGGTGTGGGAGGAGGTGATGAGGCACAGCTGGAAGGTGTGGGAGTAGGTGATGAGGCACAGCTGGAAGGTGTGGGAGGAGGGTGATGGGGCACAGCTGGAAGGTGTGAGAGGAGGGTGATGAGGCACAGCTGGAAGGTGTGGGAGGAGGTGATGAGGCACAGCTGGAAGGTGTGGGAGGAGGAGGTGATGGGGCACAGCTGGAAGGTGTGGGAGGAGGTGATGGCGCACAGCTGGAAGGTGTGGGAGGAGGAGGTGATGGGGCACAGCTGGAAGGTGTGGGAGGAGGGGTGATGGGGCACAGCTGGAAGGTGTGGGAGGAGGTGATGGGGCACAGCTGGAAGGTGTGGGAGACAGGTGATGGGGCACAGCTGGAAGGTGTGGGAGGAGGTGATGGGGCACAGCTGGAAGGTGTGGGGAGATGGGTGATGAGGCACAGCTGGAAGGTGTGGGAGGAGGGTGATGAGGCACAGCTGGAAGGTGTGGGAGGAGGTGATGGGGCACAGCTGGAAGGTGTGGGAGGAGGGTGATGAGGCACAGCTGGAAGGTGTGTGAGGAGGGGTGATGGGGCACAGCTGGAAGGTGTGGGAGGAGGTGATGGGGCACAGCTGGAAGGTGTGGGAGGAGGGTGATGAGGCACAGCTGGAAGGTGTGGGAGGAGGGTGATGAGGCACAGCTGGAAGGTGTGGGAGGAGGGGTGATGGGGCACAGCTGGAAGGTGTGGGAGGAGGGTGATGAGGCACAGCTGGAAGGTGTGGGAGGAGGTGATGAGGCACAGCTGGAAGGTGTGAGAGGGAGGTGATGAGGCACAGCTGGAAGGTGTGGGGAGGAGGGTGATGAGGCACAGCTGGAAGGTGTGGGAGGAGGGTGGTGGGGCACAGCTGGAAGGTGTGGGTGTAGGTGATGAGACACAGCTGGAAGGTGTGGGAGACGGGTGATGAGGCACAGCTGAAATGTGCCCAGTGCCACCTGTTAGTTTCCCCCCTCTGGCCCAGGGAAGAGGAATCTTCTCCAAGTGCTGGCCCTTTCACAGACAAATGGGGGCAGCTGCTGGGGGTGGGGCAGGGGTGAGGGATTGGAGGGGGTGGGTCCAGGAGTGTGAGGGTTCACGGGAAGCTACTTTTACATCCTCTCCTGCTGCCTCTTGCCTGGCAGGAAAGAGCCTGGGAGGGCCAGTTTCACATCCTCAGCTGCCAGTTCTGCTTTTGGAGGAATCACAGATGATGATTAGGAGTCCCAGGAATCTCGATGTGTCAGTGACCTCCCCCTCCCCAGCCCTCTGCTTCTGATCCTTAGGGGACAGAGATGTTGGTGGAGCCTGGGAGCCAGGACCAGTACTGGTCTTGAACTACCTGCAAGGCCTAGTGAATGGAACACTGCAGCACAGCAAGTGCATCCTTAAGCTGAATAGCTCCAAGTGTCACCTCCTTCGGGCAGCCCTCTCTGATTTCTCCTTTCTCCAAGTTCAGAGGGACTGGCCTCCTCTGAAGGCCAGAAAGACTCACTCACTCATTCACTCACTCATTTAGTCCTCACCTGCTAAGGGCCTCCAGTGTGCCAGCCCCTTGGCCTGCCCCTCTCCCGTGGCTAACTTGTCTTGGAATAACTCAAGTGCCCTTTGCTGTGAAGGCCCCGGGGAAGGTTCTAGCTGGGATATCCCTTGGTCCCTCAACCTCAGTAAGAACAGGAGAGCCCCAGGTAGCGGAGTCTCACTGAGCTAGACTCAGAGTTCATTTCTGCTCTTTCCTAGCTGTGTGTCCTTCGCCATGTTACCCAACTTCTCCCAGGCATCTGTAAAATGGCTTCACCAACCTTGCAGGGTGTGTGGGGAAAGCGTCTGACACAGGGCCTGGCTTCCCACAAGCAGTAAGTGGCAGCCCTCGCTGTTGGGGCTTCCGGAGCCAGATCTGTCCTCGTTTGTAAACTGAGGCTCATGTACCTGATGGGAGGGTTGGTGTGAGGGAGATGAGAAGCAGCCTGGATGCCTGGGAAGCAACACGCACCAGAACCCTCTCCTCCTCCCTGACCCACCCCTGCAGCTGCTGAATCACAGGCACGCACATGCACACATGTGCACACATGCAAACATGCATGCATGCACACACCCCGGGCTCTCCAGCTTCAAGGCCTTGCTCACACTGTCCCCGAGCTGCAGTGCCTTCCCCAAATCTCTTCCCTCCTATCCCTGCTTCAGAGGCCAGCTTGAGCCCACCTCTCTCAGAGAGTCTTCCCCAGCCATCCCAGCCCTCGGGGCTCTTCTCTGTGAACCCCAACTTGTCAGGACAGCACCCCCACCCCAGAACCTGGTTTTAAGGCCCTCAAGAGGTAAGAAATCTCAGCCAGGTTTCTCACCATTCCCCCCATCCCCCATCTGGCCCCTAAGGACGGAGAATGCCCCGCTTTGGATGGGCTTTACTCTGCCCTGCCCTACCTGGAATGTCTATTCCTGCCCACCCCGGGTCTTTTGACCTCTGCTCAGCCTTCCTCCTCCCCACTCCACCTGTGCTATGGCCTCAGCCAGTGACTCGCTCTCATCTCGCCCAGGTTCAGCCCAAATGCGTCCTCTTCCGTGGTGCAGACCCCTATGCCCCTATGCCCCTATGCCCCCTGGGCTGGCTCCTAGCCCTGTGCTCCTGTTCTGTCTTACTGAGCCCTGCCTAGTCCAGGGCTGATCCTGGCACAAGCCTGTCTTCTACTTCCCGAGGCCCCTTCCCAGGCAGGGTCTGTGTCTGCCTGGCTGGCAGAGGGAGCATGGCCTTGGGGTCAGGAGGCCCGAGCTCTCATCCCAGGGCTGTCACTCAGTAGCTGTTCAACACTGGCCACGTTGACCTTGCCCATGGGCCCCCACACCCCCATGCCTGAAGTGGCATCAGCCATGAAGTCCGTCTCTCAGGGCTTCTGTGAGATCCAGAGGTGACTGGGCAGGTGAACGCACTTTGAGAACTGTGACGTTGTACCATTTGCTCCACTGCCCAGCAGGCAGCCACGTTTGCTGAGATGATTGGAGGTGTGTGAGCTAGGGTCCTGAGGCTTTGGTGGCTGCTGTGAGCCGATCCCCCGCCTCAGCTGCCATGGGGTCTTGGAGGTGGATTTGTGAGGGCAGCATTTTCCCTTTCCACTGCGTCTGGGGTGGCTGCCCAGGGTGGAGCCTGTGTTGGGTGCCTCCTGCACCCAGTGGCTTTGTGTGGAGTAGGAGGTGGCCCAGCTGGAGCAAGTTGGCAGGTCCCAGCCTGTGGGTTAGAGGCCTTGGCACCGCTGACCTGGCCTGACTTGGAGAGTCACACAGTCCCTGGCCTGACACACAGTCCCTCCCACCCATTCTAAGCTCGGGCCTCAGAGAAATGGGGCAGCAGGTGCAGGGAAGAAACGTGCATGGAATGGGGTGAGGAGCCCGGGGACACCAGACTTCCCTCGTGACTGGCCCACGGAGCGCCTTCATCTCATTTGCTGGCTGGGTTCTCACACTCACCTGGATGTCATCTGTGGCCCACGTGCCCACTCTTCTTCTTTCTTCATCTGTCTCTCTCTCATCCTTTCTTCCTTCTTTTCTTTTGTAACAGATGACGTAACTTGCCCCTGGTCCCACAGCTGATCAGGATCAGGCCAAGTCAGTCTGACCTTAGGCCCTGCTTTCCCACTGCTCCCTCTGCCCACAAGAACAGAGGGGGTCCGTCCTCTAGGACACGCTGAGCTCTGGCC
Source organism: Ateles fusciceps (assembly GCA_036589455.1). Taxonomy (NCBI): domain Eukaryota; kingdom Metazoa; phylum Chordata; class Mammalia; order Primates; family Atelidae; genus Ateles; species Ateles fusciceps. The sequence continues at coordinate 4,183,210 of JAZHEH010000276.1, forward strand.
CTGGCAGAAATCAGGCTGTGGGAGGCACTGTGAACCCAGGCCTTCCTCCCTGCTGGGCTTCCTCCAGGTTCCCTGGCTTTGCGGGAGCCCTGGGTCTCTCCCCCAACAGGTTGGGGTGAGGTGGAGGGGTGTCCCCAAGGCAGTAGGCATGATGACAAGGGGTAAAACCCAACAGAGGCCCATGCTCCTCCACTCCTTCCTGGGGACTGTGAAGCTCAAACAGGGCCTTGTGTCCCCCGCCTCCCGCAGGCCCTCTGAGCCCTCCCCATGCGTCAGTCCTGCCTCTGTGTTCCCAAAACACCCTGCGCAATCAGCTTAGTATTTTGTATTCTCCTTTGACTGTGATCTCGGGGGGAAGGCTGGCAGAAAATCACTTAGCACGGCGCCGGGCACATAGTGAGTGCTCAGCAAGTGTGAGCCATTGCGTTGCTGTGACTTCAGTGCTCCATCCACAGTGTCTGCTGTGGTGCCCACTCTGAGTGGGGGCCCCGGTCATCAGGGAGGTATATTCACAGCACAGCAGCTACACGCACAGGGAGCACTCGCTGTGTTCTGGGCACTTGCTCTGAGCACTTTTCACCCATTGACTCATCTCATCTTTTCATGGCCCTTGTGCTGGACACTCTTCTTATCCCCATTGCGCGGAGGAGGAAACTGAGGCACAGAGAGGGTAAGTGACTTGCCCAGGGTCACACAGCTTGGATGTGTTTCCCAACAGTCTTGCCTCAGAGGCTGTGCTGTCATAAATATATGCAGAGGAAAGGAAGATATGGACAAGACTCAGGATGTGGAGGAGGAAAGAAAGGCAGGGGAGCTCATGTTGACTAAGCATCCTCCACGTACCAGGGGTGGTGCACGTCACTGATGTCTTCAGAGACATCAAGGGATTCGCCCAGGGTCACACAGGAGCCAAGGGCATGGCTGGGATTTGAGCCCTGGCTGATTTCCAATCCCCTCCTCCTCATCCTATCCCACCAGCTCAGGCCACAGGGAGCCAGCACAGTTCATCAGGGGGCCCCCTAGGTACCCCAGCAGCCTCAGACCACATGGTTGAGTTGGAGGCAGGACAAGGAGTCGCTCAGTGACGCCACTCATTACCAAGGCGTTTGGTTCTAACCCGCCATAGAGGAGGAGTTTAGAGGAAGGAGCAGGGCCGAGTGGGTGAGCTTGAATAAGCCCATTGCCTCAGTTTCCCCTTCTGTCCCTCAGGGCTGCTGTGTAGGTCTCATGAGCTAACAAAGCTGGAAATGACGAAAGCCAAGCTGACCAAAAGTTAAGAGCTTTGTAGGAATAAAAATAATTTTATTTATGAACATCTAAAGGCTTGCCTAAAATTGTGGTCAGTGGACTGGCAGCAGTGGCAGTACCTGGAGCTTATCAGAAATGCACAGCCCTGGGCCTCAGGCCCTGCCCCTGTCCTGCTAGGTCAGAATCTGCATTCTCACAAGCTGCCCCCCTCGCCCATGGGAAACGCTGGTCTGGGAATTTCTAGCTTCCCAGTTCCCCATTCCTGGAGGCTGCCTCTTGGGCCTTCTCTCCATAGCCTACAAGGGGTTCTTGGCTGGAAATTCCCATCTCATTGGAGGAAATGCCGTGGCCCAGCCAGACCCCTGCCCTGCTTAACTGCCTTAGGAGTTGTGAGTGCAACAGGGTTCAACTGAAGCTGGGCAGAAGCTCTGACAGCCTCTGTCCCTCCGGCAACCTCTGATGAGACTAGCCTCATTTGTTGGGAATGAAACTCCTACCAGAATCAGCAAGGCCTGCCAGACCTGGGACAGGGTGTGGGGAGGAGTGACGGGGGTACCCTCAGCCTCGGCTCAGGAGGGCTAGGGGTTTCTTCTGAACAAGCGAAGGGCGTTTGTACCAGATAGTCTCCATCTTCACACAGGAGGGCAAAAGGTTGAAACTGCAGTTGGAATGTTCCAGGTTAGAAATAGAAGCAACGTCCCAGCTGGTCAGGAGCAAGCCAGCCAAGGACACTGAAGGCTCCATCCCCCTTAAACGTGTGGCCAGTGTGTGAGGTCGGGAGGCAGAACTGGAACGGATTCCTAGAGGTCCTCTGCCCCACATCCTGCCCTGAAACCATTTTAACCTCGGGAGGCCGAGGGACTCATCTAAGGTCACACAGCAAGGAGCCCTGGCTTCTGATTCTCTGTGCCTGGGGTCTCTCTTCATGTCAGGCCTCTCTGGAGGCTGGTGGATGACGCTGATGACCTTAGTAACCTCTCTTGAGGCAGCCTGGTTTGAGCATGTAGGTGGGAGGACGGCAGTGGCTGGCTTTGTGAGCCTAGCAACTGTGTGTGTCTCACTCTGTCTTACCCTTCGCGGTACTCAAGGTCATTAGGAATACCCCAGGGGCAGAAATCCTCTGAGACAGATGCAGTGTTAGGGCCAGGAACCCTGGAGCCCTAGGGGTCCAGGTAGAGGAAGCAAGTAGAGGCTTGGGAGGCCTGACGTTGGTGAAGAGGCTGGGGACCAGCACTGTGTATCCCTGGGCCAGTTGCTTGCAGCCTCTCTTTCCATATGTGTAACGTGGAGGAAAGGTTAGACAAGATCGGTGATTCCACCCTGGGGCTTCACATTAGAACCAGCTGAGTTTGTTTGTTTTGGTTTGGTCTTTGGTCCTAGAAATTCGGGTTCAGTAGATCCAGGGTGGGCCTGGCCACCGGCATTTTCCCCAGCTCCCCAGGTGATTCTGACATGCAGCTGGGCAAGCACCATTACCAGGTCTGAAATGGCGGGGTGCTCTGGCAGATGTGGGGGTTGCAGGTGATCATAACCAGAGTTATCCTTCTGAGGTCCTGGGAATGCAAGATTACAAGGTTCCAGGAGACTCCCATTGGACATTGCAGGGGTTTCTGCCTCTAACACTGTCTGATGTTCAGTCCCAGATTCCCTAGACCATGTGACTGCAGCTTTATTATTCTGGGAAGCGCGGCTTCACAGGACGGGAGGATTCTGACACTTACATGTTCTGGTTTTGCAACTTTAAGAGCATGAGACTCTCTAATAATCCTATATACCTAAAGTACATGCTTCTGAAACCTTCCACGTGTTTCTGTGTTCCAACGTGCAGGTATTATTCCTCTCCAGAATGAAGTCTCTCCATGTCTGTAATTCTCATGCTTTCATTATCCGAAATTCTAGAGACTCCAAGAACTTAAGCTATTGTGGCACTAATATTTTTTAAATTCTAAATTCAGCAGCTCTGTGACCGATCATTCCATCTGGGCAGTTGGCTGCCAAGGCTTGGGGCCTGGCCTTTGTCTCCCTGAGACAAGGTGGTAATTGTATAAGCCTGGACGCGTGCCCCCTCACCCCCTTGGCCTGGAAGCCTGTCTTGGGGGAAGCGGGGAGGGTGGAGACAGCAGAGACCCCACGGAGCTCTCACTTCTTTGGCCCTTCCTCCGACACTGGCCGTACAGGAGTGGAAGGTAGAGCAAGTGTGAGGGGCACATGTGACCGTACGGCAAGGAGGGCAGTGGGTGGACATGTAGCCGTGTCCCCAAATCGCTTCTTGCATCCTCCCATCTTACAGCAAAGCTGTCAATTCTGTGTGTCAGGTGGGCTCAGACATTAGAGGCTATCACACCCGAAGCACCTCCCTAAACTTTTCTCTCTCTCCCTCTCCTCTCTCTCTCTCCCTCTCTCTCACACACACACACACAAGCACACATACACACACACACACACACACACGGACATGCACATGCACATATATGCCTTTTCCAGATAGGAAAACTGAGGCCCGGAAGGAGGAGGTGACATGCCTAACAGAGCTGGCGTCCAAACCCAGGGCCCTGAACTCCCAGCTGTCATTGTATGATCCTTTCCAGCTAGTCCAGCCCAGGTCTGGCTTTCTGCACAGAACCATCACCTTTCTATAGCCAACCTTTGGGTCCCTCCAAGGGGACAGGGGACCAGTCCTGCGACTCAGAATTACACATTTAAAGCCTATAGCCTGGCAGATTTCAGCAGGCCCAGGAGAGGCTCCCCCTGCCCCCTGCATGACCTCCTGGCTGTTTCCTGCCTGCCTGACCACAGTCTTCCGTTCCACTCCCCCCAGGACGGGTGCCCGCCTTGTGCCAGCGCACAAGACTCAGAGGCCAGGAGGCAGAGGCTGGGCTGAAGAGTCAGGCATGGGGAGGGGTCCCGCCACTCATTCACTGTGTGACCTTGAGAAACTTCCTCCACCTCTCCGGGCCTCTCCATGCTGGGGACCAGTGGATGGTAACTCACAGTTACTGTGAGGATTAAATGAGACCCCAGGGGAAAACCTGGCATGCTGGGAGGGCAGGGGCAGAGGCTGGTCACATCCACTGCTCTCACTCAGCACTGAATCCATTTCGGGCCAGCGGCTTGTGTTTGTTGAAGGTAGCTGGTAGACTTCCTTATAATCCTGCAGAGGGTAAAATGGTGGATTTCAGACTCTCCTGGGTTTTCAGAAGGTTGGTAGGTAGAGGAGAAAGAGTCTAAAGGCCTTAGACATCCGAGATTTAGGCAGGTATCCATATAATGATGATGATGATGGTGATGGTGATGGTGGCTATTGTTAACTGAATTCCAGCCACGTGCTTGGCACTTATGAGCTCCTTAAAGCTTTTTAACTGCCTGCCCGATCGATCTTTCATCCCTACTTACACGGGGAAACTAAGCCTCAAAGCATTTTAGAAACTTCTCTAAGCTGTTGCTGCCAGTAATGGCTAAGTCGGGATTTGAACCCAGGTCTCCGGGACCACACAGCCAGAGCTCTCTTTCAGTTCGTACTCAGCTAGAAGAGGGGATGCAGGGCCACATGATGGATAGTGGCATCTCCCTATGTGGCCTCGGAAATAGAAAGACATTTTCTAGAAGAGATGAGAGTGGTTGTATGTTCTCCTCCTTAGATGGGATCCTCCCAGTTTTCCATGTGGCTATTTTTATCACTTTTAGAAATCTAGAGCTGCCTGTGGCTGCCCAGCCTCGGGGAGATGGGCGTAGCGCACCGGGCTCCGCATGGCCACCCACACCGTGTACATACACGGGTCCGTCAAGGGGCAAGGGTGCACACGGGCATGTCTGCCCCTCACCGATACGCCTATGCACACTCGCACAGAGGCCAGCCCAGGGGACCCAGGAGCTTAGCAGGAAGCTCCTGAGCTGCCTTCCTTGGGGTTCTGCAGCCATGGCTCTGCCTCGTCCACTCACTTCCTTGTCAGTTGACTTAAAACGGAGCTGGCAGGTCATGCCATGGTGCATGCCACTCGCTCCTTGTGTGCATGCATGCATGTGTGCATGCGCGGCTGCAGACCTGTGCCCACCCAGGCCCAGTTCAGGGCACAGGCTCAGTGCCCCTATGGAGGTGGAACAGGAAAGTCCTTGCTCCAGGGCTTCCACAAGCCAAGACTTCCCATGTGGTTCCTCCCATTCACGAGATTCTGGCCTTCTGGGCTGCTGGGAGCCAGGGAAGGGCAGGAGAGACAGCCAGGACCCTATAAGGGGCACACGTGGGGGGCTCCAGGGACTGGGGACAGTGGGCTTGCCGGGGGTCCTGCTCTGGCACAGCAGGCCTCTGGGGCTGAGAAACCTTCTGAAAGTGGGATGGCAGAGTCCCAGGGCTGAGCATGGCAGCTCCAGGAGAGGCCAGAGAGCCTTCTGGAAGTCTCTGACCCTTCTTTTATCCCCCACAGTTGCTTCATACTCTCACCTGCACTGACCTGAGATCCCAGCAGGCCTGAGCTTGGCCCAGCCTCATGGGCTGTGTGGGCAGGCGTCACCTGGCCTCAGCCTCCTCCTCTGTAAAGCACAGGGCCTATGGGCAGTGGAACAAGACCTTGGCAGTCCTGCTCTCTGCTCATCACTTTTAGATTTCTAAAAGTGATAAAAATAGCCACATGGAAAATTGGGAGAATTGCACCAAAAGAGAACATGCAACCACTCTCATCTCTTCTAGAAAATGTCTTTCTGTTTCCCTGGTCATGGACTGCCTTCCTGACGGGCACACTGAGCCCTGGGAGGCCGGGGGCCGCCTTTCCCCTCTAGACTCTGGTTCCATTCTCTCCCTCCTGGGTTTTCTTCTGCCTTACAGTCAACACCCCTTCCATTGAGACTTCCTTTGTGGCTCTGAAGAATTGTTTTGGGACACAACAGGCAATTTAGAAGAGTGGGGAAAGCCCCGGGCTGCCACCGTGGCCTGTGTTCACGTGGTTCCTGCTCTGAGCCTATTCTCACCTGCAGGGGAGCGTGTGTGTTTAATTATAGCACCATGCCAGGATGCCTGGCCATGCCTCCAAATCAGGTTTAGGGTGGACCCTACCCCCAGGGGGCACCTTGAGCAGGCTCACGTGACAGGTTTATAGGCGACTCCTGAGGACAGGAGCCGGGGCAGACAGTTATCATGAGGCTGTGCCACGCATCACCGCTGCCTGCTGTCAAGTGGCAGCCAGTCCTTCTTTCATCCATTACTGCTGGCGGAGGACACAGTCGTCACATTCCCTTACACCACCCCGCCTTGTCCGCTAGTCAGAGCCAGGGCTGTCATGGGCCAAGAGGGTAGCACCTGGCTCAGTCCCCACAGCCACACCGGATGATTGAGGCCACACACCTGGGAGTTGCTCTCAAGCCCTCACTCTCCTCCCCCAAGGCTAGCCCAAGTGCGGACTCAACCTCCTGCTGTCTCAGGGGTCTCTCACCCTCTCCCTCTGCCACCCCTCAGCCCTACCGCACCCCCACCGCCTCTCCCCAATAATGTGGCGGCACCCCCTAACTGGACTCCTCAGTCCAACCCCCTCCCTCCACTCAACAGCCAAAGAGATCTCACCATGCCAGGCTGACTTTCACATTTTCAGTGCTTCCCTGGCTCCCCATACTCCTGGGCTGACATCTAACTCTATGATATGGTCCAGGACTTTGAGGCTGGTGTGGTCTGACCTCCAAGCCTCAAGGCCTCCGTGCTTCCTGTGGCCCAGCCCTATGCACAGGCTGCCCCAGCCCCACAGGGCCCTTTCCACTGTGACGTCACTCCTCCCCTGCCACGCCGGCCAGATGTCCCCAGAACACGGGGCTCCACTCACCCTGAGCACATCCCAGAAGGCCAGATCAGTGTTCAAGCATGCTACTTTTGTCTGAGCGGTTATTGTATGTTTATTGAGTACCTACTATGTGCCAGGCACTTCTCCAGGCACAGAACATTCCATAGTGAACAAGAAAGATGGGGAAAGAATGCAGTTCCCAATCTTTTAGGATGACAAGTAGTAAAGAAATTGACACCAAGGGGTACGCTATGGTGGTAGGTCATGTTCCGAGAGGGTTTTCAGGGACGGTGTCTCTGAGGACATCACAGCTTGAGTAGGGACAAATTAAGCAGAAACAAATGGTGTGGGCAGCTGGGGGAAGGGTATTCCTGGCAGAGGGAACAGCAAGTGCGAAGGCCCTGAGTGAGGCACTGATGTGCTTGGCCTGTTCGAGGAAGAGCAAGAGGGCCAGAGTGGGCCTCCTGACCGCTCCAGCTCAGAGGAGAGTTGGCTGGGAAGGGAGGGGCTGAGGCACAGGGTTGAACACATCCCCTGCCTTGCTCTCCCTTCTCCCGCCTCCTCCCCCAGCTGGGCAGCTCTTCTCTGGGGGACACAGATGGGTGCTTGTCTTGAGAGCCCCCCTCTCCCCCTGCTCCTCCAAACACTCGCAGTGGGGACAGGAAGTGTCGGCCCTCGCCTTCCAGCTGCCCGGGTGGGACACCACTGAGCTGGGCCGGCCTGCTCAGGAAGGGACAGAGGCCCTATTGAGCCTGTTCTCTGCACCATCAGGGACAATAGCCACACTGAGGACCAGGAACAGCGACCAGCATGCTTGCCCAGGAAGTTGCCAGGCTGCTGCTTGCCCCATCCCCATCCTGCCCTGCCCTCTGGCTTTCTCCTCCAGCTACTTCTCCCAGGCTGATGGTCATGTCCAAATGTCCACTTGTCCTTCACCTGCTCCCCAGAGCCCCCTGTCCTGTGCCAGATCCACACTGGGTCCAGGGCATCAGAGGGGAGCCCTACAGGGTCTCTGTCCCTGAGGAGAGGGCAGGGAGGGAGGTGACAGATACACAAACTGAGAGGGGTGTATCCCAAGTGCTTCCTACAGAGATCCACAAGGTACAGGGGGTCCCTGGAGAGCAGGAGAGGTGTCTGCTAGGGGTGCAGGTTGGGAAGCCTCCCTGGAGGAAGAGTCATACTTCTCAAGAGCTCCCGCAGCCAGGGTCATGCCTTGAAGGCACAGCACCCAAGTGGCCCAAGCCAGGTAAGAAGTAGCCTCTGTTACAGGCCCAGAGGTGTGCAGAAGCAGTGGCAAGACTCAGACTCTGTCCACCTCTCAAGCCTGTGTGCCGTCTACTCGTGGAACTATTTGCATTGGAAGGATCTTAGGGATTATCTAGGCACAAGTCATGTGTGCCTGCTGCCCTCGGCCATGGCAGGGCAGACACCATGAATATCACCCCATTCTTGCCAGTTGAGCTTGGACGTAGCTGCAGAATCCTTCACACCACAGTGCTCTGGTGACAAGTAACGAGCGGACACACAGGGGAAGTATTTGCCTTTCCTGATTTTGCTTTATCCCCCCCATCATGGATGGATGGGGGAAACTGAGACCCAGGCAGGGAAGGGGCTTATCCCAGGTCACAGAGCTTGTTGCTGGCAGTGTGTTGGAGCTAGGTCAGGGGCAGGAGGAGGTGAGATACGCCCACCTTAAGGAGTTGAGGCTTCGAACCATCAGAGACCGGGAATGGTTGACTGCCCTGAACAGAGCTGCGGTGTGGCTTCCCACTCTGAAGAGGGGATCCCCCCTTCTTCTCTGCCACGGCACCCGCTTCTTTCATAGCTCTCATCACAGCTTTAATGATCTGAATGGGATACTTGCTTTTCTTTTCCTCCGTGCCTGGTGTAAGTTCATGGGGGCTGGGGGTTGCATCTGTCTCATTATCCACCCTCCTCCGGTGCCTCGTGGGTGCCTAACTCATTGTTGTCGAGGGCACATGTGGAGGGGGAAGTAAATGCGGTGATTGGTGCTTCAAAGCCTTCCCTGCTCCCTGGCTGGTGTCTGGCCTGCAGAGGACAAGCGGGATCCCTGGGGCAGCCTGGGATCCAGGCAACAAGCTGCTGAGATACGTGCCAGTACATGGTGAGCAGCTGGGCTGTAGCCTGGGTAGTCCCTGAGCTCCCTGCAGGGAAACTGAGGCCCAGAGTGCTACAATAGTGAGCCAGGAATCCCGCAGGCAGAGCAGGGAGCTAAGCTGGAGTCACCTGGCTTCTGTCCAGGCTTCTGGGCACCCAACCTTGCCACCAGCCTCCAAGTCTGTAGCTCAGGGGCTGACTTTTCCCCGACAGCTGGGCCCACTGGGAGCTGTGTGTGTTGGTGCCAAGGCAAACATCAGTGGTGGAGGTGGGGGCAGGAGGTGCCTGCAGGCTCTGTGTTCCTTTGCCTTCCTGGACAGACAGGCCTGGAGCCCCTGAGCAGCCAGGCCTCCTGCTCCATGATCATTGTTCCCGGTGATGGTTTCCAGATGCTGAGGAGTCACAGGTTTGGGGCTGGGCCAGGAGAGCCAGGCCAGCCCTCCCCAGCACCCCGCCGCCACCGACACCACCGTGGATCCTGCTTCTCAAGAGATGGCTCAGGTTCTCAGGCCCTCCCCAGACCTATTGATTCTGAGCCTCTGGGGCTGGGGCAGCAGTATGCAGTGTACCAGTGCCCCGATGGTCCTGTGCGTGCTCTTGAGAGTAAAGAACAGCGCATGCTCTAGAAGCAGGGGTTCCGGAGCCTGGAATCAGAAAGACGAGTACAACCGTGTGGCTTCAGAACAAGGTTTCACTTCCTGCTGGGGAATGTGGACTGGCGCTCCCAGCCCCGTGTGTGGTATGATTACTGTGCGACCGTCAGCCCGGCTCCCACGTCACTGAGTGCCCCTCTGGAACAGGCACTCCTTGGGGACAGGTCTGCACCCCGTCTGGTGCTCTACCCCATCAGCACTTTAAAGGCACTGGCTTGGACCCTAACAAAGAGGCCATGTGTGTGCACACAGGTTACAGGGTGTGTGTCCAGGTTGCCTTCAGCAGGTGTGGAGGGGACCCTGAGGCGGCCTAAGGTCCCTGGGGCACAGAGAGTGACAAGATGAGCCGTGGGGTGAGGGGGCAGAGACCAGAAGGGTCCCTGCAGGCAGGGCAGTCAAGAAGGCTTCTAGGAGGAAGTGTAGCTTTCACTGGATTTGGTTGGGAGACAGGGTGTGCCAGGTAGTGAGACCGGGCTATGCAAAGCTGGGTGTGAAAACAACTACCACCAGCCAGCCCCTTCTCCTTCTCCCTTCTCAGGGCACCAGCAGGATTACTGTCACGTGGGGCTGTCCACAGACCAGGGCAAGGAGAAGGTCAGAGCTCAAGGCCATGCAGGAGGCACGCGGTGTTGGCAGCAGTGGGCCAGGCCTGGGTTCGGATCCCAGCTCTGTTGTTTCCTGGCTGTGTGACCTCAGGCAAATCTCTTAACCTCTCTGTGCCTTGGATTCCTCCTCTCTAGGGGTTATAGGGAGGAAGGAATAGCTGGTGAAGGGAACCCCACACATAGCAGGAGCTGTGAGGGTTTTAGGGCCGGGGAACCAGGGGCTCAGGCAGGGGAAGTGACCATTTGGGGACACTCCATCATTCTGCGTCCTGCAAAGCTTCCTTCACAGAACGGCCTTGCCTCCGGGGACAGTGGAGAAAGGTCAGTTTGGCAACGTGTTTCCAGCCCCTTGGTGAAGAAGCAGGGTCAGCCAGGGTGGGAAATGTGAGGCTTCCTTCCGCCCTGCGATCCCCTGGAAAAGTCACATAAGAGCAGCTCTTTCTCTGCAGAGGCCCCGCCCCCAATTGAAGAACCCTGTGAAGTTTGCACTGCACGTGTAGCAGCCCACAGTGACCACAAGGGCCTCGCACATGTATGCACGTGCACAAACACATATGCGCCTGCACCCCCTCCATACGGCTGGTTCTCCGATTTCCAACACCAGTCGACACCGTGGAACCACAGGAAGAGCTGGCAGATGCCTGCACTGGCCTCAGAAGCCCTTTAACTTCTGCTCTGCCTGGTTAAAGTTGCCACAGGTGTCCTTTGTACCTGTCCATGGCCTCCTGGACTCCGATATATCACTCAGCAATGAGGGAATTGGGTAACAGCGAGAAAGACCATGGTTCAAAGCCTGCTGCTCATTTGCTCTGTGACCTTGGACAGGTGGCTTAACCTCTCTGGGCTTCCATCTCCTCATCTGGAAGTGGGATCATAATGAAGCTACCTACAGGTTCTGTGGGTAGCCAGCCCCAGCATGTGGACACTCAGCACTCCCAGCCCCTGTCTGTGGTTGTGACAGTCTCCCAAGCACTGTGAGCTCCAGCATTCACCCAGAGATGGAAAGTTTGCTTCTCTTTCTACCCCCAACTGGCCAGATGAGGAGATCAAATCCCAGAGAGAGGAAGTGATTTATGTGAGGGTTTTGCGAGGCTGGAAGTCAGGCCCACAGCCTCTTGCCAGGCAGCCATGGGGGCCCCAGCCCCCGGGCTCCTGCCGGAGTGGCCCCAAACTGCTGACTTCAGCATTTCACTGGCCAAGGCAGATCAGATTTCTTTTCTGGCACTTGGCCACCCTGCACACCCTTCTCCCATCGCTATTTTGAGCTGAGCTCCCCCTATCCCCCTCCTCCCAGGGTTGTGGCCCTCACACCCAAAGCCTCACTCCAGGCTGAGGCTTTCCCACCCCCTTGACCTACCACTTTCCCTCCAGCAGGAAAGGCCAGGCTGGTGATGGCCATGTCTAGTCAGGCCTTGCCAGGGACGGCTTCAGACATACAGCCAGGGTCCGGCTGCCCTGTGCACATGGCACTGCTAGCTTAAGACACACATCCAGGATGCTCAGCACAGCCCGAGAGGACATCCTGGGAGTGGACAGAGCTGACAGCAGGATCAGCCCCGGCACTGCCACCTCCTACCCGTGCGACCTCCGCCCTGTCCTCAACTCCGCTGTTCACCTGACACCTCACCCTTTGTAGGCACTGCCACTCCTGGTGTCCCCCTCCACTGCTGATGGGTTCTGAGCCCCAGCATGGGCCTGCTGCTCCCAGAGAAGTGAGAGGTGTGGAGAGCGCTCCTGAGCATAGCACAGAGAGGCTTGTGGGAACCAAGATGACAGTTTGGGGAATTTCTTTTAAATTTGGGATGAACTCTGAGTTTGGCAAGCTGCAGTCACATGGCCTAGGGCAGATCATGTCTCTTGCCTCTCTTGGTGCCAAGCGAGTGGTGCAGGCCACAAAGGCCCCTGGAAGTTCAGGGAAGCGGGTCCCCTGGAAGTTTGAGGAGCAGGACTTCTCCAGGGCATGGGTTCTTGGCACCGTGCCAGCCAGCCTGGGACTTGGCAGTGCAGTGAGCTCTTGAGGATGACGTTAGCCCTCTCTGGGCCAGGGAGACCAGGGTGCCCTGGAGCTTGCTCTTGAAGGGTGTATGGTCATTCACTGGTGAAGTGTATAGGGAACAGCAGGATGAAGGCCCAGACGGGCAGCATGTCACTTGCAGGGAGTGACTTTTCTTTGAGTGTAAGTGCTGCTGGTGGAAGGTCAGCTGGGGCCAGAGGGGGAAGGGACCCGAATGCCTGTGTGTTTTGTGTCAGCTCTGTGGTGAGGCCCAAATCTGAAGTGGGCCTTCATTTAAGTCTTTGGGGAGACTCCCCCTGGCCCACCTGGGACAGTGACTGCAGCAGGAGAGAGGGGTGCAGTCAGAAGAAAGATGCCACTGAGCAAATGGGACCCAAAGAGGGATGTGTCAGATCTGGAAACAAATGGTTTTCAAACTCAAGAGTCCCCCTCCAGCAATCAGCGGACTACAGGCTGCTTGCAAATCTTCCATCCACCCACCAGGGCAGCCAGCAATCTGTGTCTCTGCAGTGGTGGAGGAAACCTCTGTCTTTTGCAATCCCTGTGATTCGGAAGCTTTCCACCCCCTCTGGACCGGCCCCTCTTCCCCTCCCGCCCCGCCGCTCTGATCCGTGCGGTTTGCTAAGGGAGGAAAGCCAGAGCAGGAAACAGATAACTTAGGGAGTGGCTGTTCATGTGATTAAAATGTCTTTGCTTTCCAAAAAGTTTTGCCTGAGATTACTTCAAATCGCCTGGCTGGGGTGGGATTTGGAGGGCGGGGGGTTCTGCTGCTTTTTGGGCAGCGGCTCCTCAGGGCCTAGAGGCACAGGGTGTTGGGGGCATGGAGTGTTGGGGGCTTGGCACCTCTCTGGGTCCTGGGGGTGCTCCTTGGTGTCTGTGGGTTCTCTTACCCCCATGTCTCTGTCTTTCCCCCCTTTCACTTTGTTTCTCCATCGTGTCTGGCCTCTCCTGGGCACCCTGTTGCCCCCTCTCCCCCTCATCTGCTCTGAGGGGCGCTCCCCCTACTCCCCGTTCCTCATTCCTGACACCGTGCTCTCGCTCCTGTCTCTCCAGCGTCTCTCCTTATCCCTCTGTCCCCCGCTTGTTTTCTCCTATCTCCCTCTCCCTCCTCCCCCACACCCCCACTCCATGCCCCCCTCCCCAGGGTTTTCCTGAGGCCTTTTCCTGTCCCTGTGAAAGCTCCCATTGTTCCCTGCACTTTGACAAACCCTAGTGTTGTGGAATCAGGATGGCATTTTTGCGGTGGCTTTGGGCTGGGAACGGGGGTGGGAGGGGTGACAAGAGGCCAGGCCTTCTGGACCCATGCTGGGCTGCGGCAGGAACCCAGAAGAGGGGAGGGGGCCCTGGGCAAGGAGGCCAGGACGGCTGTGCGCAGACAAGGAGGCCCTTGAGGCTCCAGAGGAAGCCCCGGGTGGCCTCTTGCCGCGTCCTTCCTCCCTCCCAGCATCCTGCAGGCCGCGGCCCAGCCCACCTGTCCCTCTGGCCGTCTGCTTCCTCTGGGGCCTCCTTGGAGCCTGCAGCTGCCTGGATCAGGCTGCAGAGACGCGGCCCTCCCACCTGCCTCCCCCCGGCCTTGCATGTGGACATGTGAGTGTGGGGGCTCTTGGCTGGTCCCTAAAGCAGTGCCACAGAGCACAGAGGGGAAGGAAGGCCAGGGGCTCGGCACTTGGCAGACTCGCTGCCCCTGTCTCGAGCCTCAGTTTCCTCATCCGTCATTAGGGTTAAGGGTGCTGATTTTATGAGGCTGTGGCGGTGATCAGTGATCATTTCATGTGTCGTGCATAGGTCCCTTGCCTGTCACTTGGGAGGCCTGTGTAGCCTCTGCCTGAGGGCATGAGTCCAAGCGTGTTTTCATGGGTGTGAGTCCAACTTGGGCTTGAGCCTGGGAGTGTGTGGCCGGGGGAGTTCATGACTGGTATGGGCCACAGTTGGTGAAAGGGTCACAAGGCTGACCTCTTTGGAAGGCCTTGGACTGAGAGCTCCATGAAGACAGGGCATTCTTCATCTGTCTTGTTTCCACATTCCTGGAATTTTCCACAGAGCCTGGTACAGAGTGGGTGCTCCATGTAAAATAGGTGAACAAATGAATATTGAGGTAGTGGCCAGGGTCAGAGGTCAGAGGTGGGGCTGTGCTCCTAGGAGCAGTCTTTTTCTTTAATTTTCTCTCAACCATCTCATAGAGAGGCTGAGCATTCAGTGTCATTTTGGAGTAAGCAGATTGGGTTTAAGTTTCAGCTCCACAGCTGTGTGGGCTTGAGCAGGTTGCTTGGCCTCTCTGTGCCTCAGTTTGCTTTCCTGTCAAATGAAAGGGCTCTGGAGAGTCAGGTCAGAAAGTGTGTGGCATATTGTAGGTGCTCATTGAATACTAGTGTCCCCAGCTCCACCAGAACAGTCCCCTCACATGGAAGATACAAAAACCGAGGATCTGAGACAGATGTGGGAGAGCCACGGCCCATCCTGGGCCTCTCACCTCTATTCCTGCTTTACTCCACACTGCCCCAGGCTCAAAGAAAGACACTAGGGAGAATGACAAGGGAGCTTCTGCCTCTTCCGGCAAGGGCCTCCAGGAAGGTCCTGGGCTGAGTCCGTGGCTAGCCCTGCGCCCACTCTGTGCACTAGCTGCCCTGCCCCCGTGCCCTCTGTTTCTGCATCAGTGGAAAGTCCTTCTTGAACTCCCAGGGCCACCTGAGTGGCCAGGCTGCAGGAAAGCACACAGACCGGGCAGACGGGGCAGGACAGGGGCCGGCAGGCAGCCCATCTGTTCTTTATTTCCTCCCCCCTACTCCTCGGCTCCAGCCAGAGCCTCTCAGCTGGACGCACGGTGGGGCCGGCCTTGTGCTGCATGGGAGGGTGGAGCGTGAGTGGGCTGCCAGGCACACGCTGAGTTATGGGCCTCCTGGGAGCCCAGTGACCCTGCCCAGTGGTCAGTCCCACCTCTCGTTCTGGAGCTGGGAAAACTGAGGCCCGGAGATGGGGAGGGAGCCCCCAGCATGCCTGGACCCATGAGAGCAGCAGCTCCTTCCCGTTTGTCTCCAACCCAGCTTGGTGGGTCTCTTCATACAATCCTGGCATGTTGCATAGCAGTTTAGAAAGAGGGCTGTTAGGTGGCTTGGGCTCAGATCTAGACTGCCCCGTTTCCTGGCGGCGTAGCTTGGGCAAGCTGTGTAAGCTCTTCATGCGTCAGTGTCCTTGTCTGAAACCTGGGACTAACCTTACTTAGCTCATGGGTGGTTGTCAGGACACAGAGACTGCCTGGCCCTGACCAGAAATACCCAATGATGGAGCAACAGTGATTTCTCCATCCAAGGGCTTGGCAAGGGACAGGCCTCTGCCTCTGTGCAGATGGGGGTGGCAAGGCCAGGTCTGGGGGTGAGGCGCATACCTCAGGCTGGGAGGCATGGAGGCCTATAGCTGGGCCCATATCCAGAGAGCAGAGGCCGTGCATCCCAGGGCAGAGTGCAGCCTGGAGTCGTGGCATGCAGGGCACAGCCTCAGGCTCTCAGCACCCACCCTCCTCCCCCTCCCAGTCCCCGTGATTCTCTGTCGAAACAACTAAAGGCCACAATGTCACCTCTGTGCAAAAGGGATTCATCATCTACAAGGGGTGGGGGGAATCAAACTTCACCCTAAAGGATCGCTCACTCATGGTGGGACTTCAGGCAAATGGAGAGGAGTGAGCAGTCGGGCTCTGGTGTCACATGGCAGTGTATGCACATGTCTGACTTCCCTTAAAATGGAAGGAGCAGAAGGGACCCAGGGATGGGGAGTGCATTCCATGATTGGGGGGGCAGGGTAGCTCTATGGACATGAGCATGATCCAACAGAATCAGCAGCCTGTGCCCAGCCAGTGCCCAGGCCCCAGGGTCCACACCTGCAGGGGCAGGAGTGTGGCCAGAGCCACCATCTCTGTGGGGTTCCCACCACCTTGGGAAAACACAGTGCGCCCCCTAGGGGGCAAGAGGGGGTAGCGGGCCAGGGTGGGCTGGCTACTATCTTCTTCCGAGTCATACCCGAGCATTAAAGGCAATTCATTCATTAAGACAGAGCGTAGGCCGCAGAAATAAGGTCATCAGCAGTCCTGTCTCTGAGCCCTTGTGGCTGCTGTCCTGCCAGTCCCGTTCTTGTGCAGCGGCTGTCTTTGGTTGCTTATCCTGCTCTCTTTATAACTATTTTCCCAAACCCCTAACAAAAATCTTCATAACTATTTTACTGGCTTTGCTGTCATCCCTCCAAAGGGTGTAATGTAATTTAGGGAACCCTAAACATAATTCATTGTCATTGAAAGTTTCACTCATTCCAGATTTTCATTGTCCTAACTCGTGCTGTAATGGACATCTTTGAACACCCCTTTGGTCCGCATGTCTGATAATTTCCTTGGGATAGTTGCCCAGAGATGGATTTGCTTAGGATAAGGAATGCACTTTTTTTTAAGTTTGAAGGCTTATAGAAGTTTAAAGTTGTCCTGTAGAAACAGTAGGAAAATATACCTGTTCAACCCCTACCCCAGCAGCATCTGAGAGAGCCTGTCTCCACACCTGCCTGGTTGGCCTTGACCAGCTGCAGGGGTTGGGAGGACTGTAGAGTTGCAGGTTCCCCCAGAGTCACCAGATCCACCTGCCTGACCAGGGCAAAGGTCCCCTCAGCAGCCTCCCTGATACTTGTTTACTTAGGCTCTGCTTGCATACCCCCAGGAAAGGGAGCTCCCCCACCTCCCAGCCAACCTCAAGAGACCTCACGCAGGGATGGGAAGAAAACACTGAACCATTCTGAAGAAGTGTCCAGAGAGTGTCAAGCTCCTCCACATCTCTTCCCCAGCTCCCAGCTTGCCTGGGGGGCCCCTCCCACTTCCCCGCAGGGCGCTGCCTTCTCTGCTCCTTGGCTTGCCTCCTCCTTCCCCACCCCCCACACTCCAGCCACAGCTTCCCACTTCCCAGGCTGCCCTCCTGTGGCGATCCCAGCCCCAGTCTGAAAGTCAGAGGATCCGTCCCTCCCCCTAGCTCAGTCAGATTTACCGTGTGTCCTTGAGTGAGTTCCCTTGCCTCCCTGGTCCCCAGAGGGCCTGTCTGTGCTACAAGGGGTGGTTTCTGAGCTCCAGTGAGCTTTGCCCAGGCTCCTGGTAGATGTGAGCCACCAGAGGGGTACGTGTGGGGGGACCTGGGTCAGGAGAGCCTGGTCAGGCCTGGCATCCTTCCTAGCCGGGCTGGCGGTGGCCCCTGCAGTGCTGTCAGCAGTAACCGTCTGTTCCTTGCTGAAGTTGATGAAAAGAGGCCTTGCCTTTCTGGGAGGAGGCAGGGCGAGTGTGTGGGGGGGTAGAGAAGCCTTTGTTCTGTTAGAAATTCCTTCTCCCCGTGGCCCTGCCCTCATTTGTAAGCATAAACAATGTTAGGACTGAGCCCTTCCAGGAAGTGGCTCCTCACTGCTGAGAGCTGCCCACAGTCCCCTCTCCCTCGTCCATCCACTGCCCTTACCACTGCCCTGCAGGCCACCTCTACCCTCTGATCTGCAGGAGGTCACAGCCAACACCTGACACTGGACTGGGCTGAGCGGGAGGCCCTAGAGATTTTCTTCTAAAATTCCTGCTAGGGGTGTCTCTCCCAACCAGCACAGGCCTCCATCACGGTGGGGACAACCTTGGGGGTGACAGACAGAAGAGGTGAGTCAAGTGTGGCCTCGTGGAAGGGCCTGCTGCCCTTCACACATTGAAGGCCTGGGAGGGACACTTTGGCAAGTTCTGCCCTTTCCCTGTGCTTCAGTTTCACCATCTGTTACATGGGTTGATAGTGTTCCCTGCCCCACAGGATTCTGGGAGAGTTGACGGGCTGTGAAGCCCAGAGCATAAAGCCCAGCACACAGGCGGTGCCACACGAATGCCATTTCTCTTTCCTCTTTCCTCTTCCTTACCTTCTGCCAGCAGTGCCCCCCCCAGCCAGAGCTTCCGCGGCGTGCTCCTTCCATGAGAATTCTAGAAAGCGAAGATGCCTAATGCTGTTTCTTCTTTTGCTTACCAGCCTGTTCTCCGTTCCAGGGATAGAGAGCTACCCAGATGTCCCTCCCAGGCCTCCCTCCCATCTCTGGAACTTTCCTCCTGGGACTAATGCCCGTTGACCTCAGCCCTAGCCACTGCAACACCTCAGACACCTCCCCCTCCCTCTCCTAGTGCAGGCAAGGAAGGAGAGAATCATCCTGAAATAGCTAATGGTGACCAAGCACTTGCAATGTGCCAACCACTGAGCCGAGACGTTTACACACATGAATGTGTCAAATCCCAACAGCCCTGGGAAGTGGGTCCTTTATCATCATCCTGGTTTCCAGATGAGGAAACCAAGGCACACAGAGGTTGAATAACGTGGCAAGGAACTCCCCCTGGAGAGTCACAGGCAGAGCCAGATGTCATTGCAAGAATCTAGCTTTAGAGACCACAATTTGAGCCATATCCCATGTGATAGCGTGTTGGAGCCGGGCCCTTCCAGCGCCTGGCCTACAGCAGCCGTGGGAATGGTGCTTTGAGTATGTCTGGTCCTGCAGGAGGCTGGGGCCCGTCCCTTGCCTGCCAAGCAGCTCACACGCCCTGACAGACAGTTCCAGACGGCTGCTTTTCTAATTACATGGTGCGTCCGTGCTTCCTGGCTCACCCCTCGCTCTTCTCTTTCATCTTCCTGTTCCCTTTGGTTCGCACTCGGTGTCTCCTTTATCTGTGTGGGTTTCCTACCCGTTCATTTCTGAAGCAGGGGCTCTGGGAACAAATTCTTAGAGTTCACCCCACTCCCCATGCTTCACTCTGCCCAGTGTCCTGGGATGGACTTCACCTTTGCCCCAGCTGTGTGAGGCCAGGCACCAGGTCCTGTGAGCTCTCTGAGCTAAGAGGCCTGCAGAACCAGATCCAGAGTGGGTCTGGCTGGTGGCAATCCCCAAGTTCCCGCCTTCAGTCAAGGAGTGTCAGACCTCAGCATCAGGGAGGCACCCAAGCCTGCCCCCTCGTCCCCCTCTGAAGACGTAGGTACTTCTGAGGATGGAGATATGGAGGAGTGAGTTCATTTGGTGCTTTATTTCAGATGATGGAAAATGGTGAGGGGTGTGATAGAGGGGGTGGCTTGGAAGCCACAGACCCCAGGTCAAAGAGAAGGTGGCACCAGAAACAGTCAGAAGGACACCCACTAACTTGAGACCAACAGAGCTCACTGTGCCTTCGGAGGCACACATTGACCCCTCTGTTACAAACTGACCGGCCCCAGGCCCTGGCTGCCCGCTCAGCACTGCCCTGGATGTGGTTGACCCCTCTCTCTGATCTGACCAGGGCTGAGGGCAGCCCTGCCCTGGAGCTCAGGCTGAACCTTCTCCCAGAAATGTTACAGCTGCCAGGAAGGCCACCGAGGATCCAAAGACATGAGGCAGCGGGCCCAGGAGATCAGGGTGGTGTTGGTGTCACTTTCTAACTTTAGATTTGCACACTTAGCACGTATGTCCCCCTCTAGTGTTTTGCCTGAAATTCTAGCAGGCTATCACCAAGTGGTAGTAACGGTGCCTGGGAAAAAGAGGCATGATTACTAAAGGAAGCAACTATGTACCAATTTCAGATACCACTTTTTGTTCTACATTAATAAATAATAATAATTGCACTAATATTCCTGTTTCGCCTTCTGCGTGCCAGGCACTGTTCTCAATGTTTTGCATTTAGTCCTCAGTTCGTTTAATCCTCAGAACAGTCTTATATGGTAGTTACTGTTATCATCCTTGTGAAGTAATGGGATCTGGATCCAGAGTGTGTGCCCTTAACCATTACGCACCACTTCATAAATGGGCAGTTCCCCAAGGAAAGTTACTATGGAAGCCCAGCGCTTCTTTAATGTAATGGCATATGAATTCCCTGGGACTCTTGTTAAAATGCAGCTCTGATTCTGCAGATCCTAGGTGGAGCTTGAGACTCTACATTTCTTACAAGCTGGTGGCGCTGTCGCTGCTGTGGGTCCATACTTTGAATAGCCACCATGGAGAGCTTACATTTAAGCTTCTGCAACTCAAAGCCTGCAAGGGCCTAGGAGACGACGTAAATTCAGCTGCAGCTGGTGGGAGCAGAGGCGACGTGGAGGAAGCATGTGCATGCAAACCGATGGGGTAGCCACTCCTCAACCTCAGCCAGCAAGGATTCGAGACCTGTGTGGTCGCATTTCTGTGTGAATCTCCCATATGCAGATAGTAGGGTGACTCATTCAACTTTTAAAAACACTTGCAGCTTGTACGTGAATGTTCATAATAGCCAAACTTGAGAAACAGCCCCAGTGTCTATCATCTAATAAAAGGGCTAAGGAAACATGGCATATCCATACAGTGGAATATTATTTGGCAACACAAATGAATAAAGTGCTGACATACGCTGTAGCGTGAACAAACCTTGAAAACATGACGCTAAGTGAAGCCAGACACAAAAGGACAAATGTTGTATGTCTCTACTTAGATGAAATACCTAGAATGGGGAGATCCAGACAGACAGTACATTAGTGGCTGCCTAGGACTGTGTGAGGTAAGGAAGTGGGCGTAGGATGGAGAAGGACTATTACTGGGTATAGGGCTGCTTTTGGGGGGCAATAAAAGTATTCTAAAATTAGATTGTGGTGATTGTAGAACTATGTGAATATACTTAAAACCAATTAATTTTCCATTTTAAATGGGCGAAATGTAGGATGTGTGAATTATATCTCAGTAAAGCTGTTAAAATAACAATGCATGGGAGAGAGCTAGTTTCTTTCATGTATAAAATGCAGTTACAAATCAACAAGAAAAACATTAGGCTACTCCTGCAGGAAGAAGGAATCACAAAGAGTCTGAATAGTTCACAAAGGGAACACAAGGGATTCTTAAATGCTTGGAAAATTCACCCTTGCTCATAATAAAAGGCATACAAGTCAAAGCTCCTCTGAGAAGATTTTCTGGCTTTTAGATTGGTAATAATGAAAATTCTGCTGATGCTGATATGAATGTTAAGTTGGGATACCTGCAGCACGTGGGGTGGGACATTGGCAATTTGATCTATGAAAATTAGTGGTGCTCATACCCGCTGACCCAGCAATTTCACTTCTCTTTTCACAAATACACTCACACATGTGCAGAACGATACATATATGAAGTTATTCATTATAGCATTGTTTGTAATAATGGAAAAACAGAAACAACCTAGACGTTCTGAAATAGTGACTGGTCAGTGCACTGTGGAGCTTGCATGGACTCATACTGTGTGCAGCTGTTAAACAGAATACAGTAGCTCTATTTGTACTGATGTAGGGAAAACTCGCAGATATATTATTCAGTAAAAAACAGTAGCCAGGCATGGCTGTATGCACCCGTAGTCCCAGCTTCTCAGGAGGCTGAGGGAGGAGGATCCCTTGAGCCAGGGAGTTTGAGTCCAGCCTGGTCAGTATATCGAGACCCTGTCTCAAAAAAATAAAATAAGATAATTTTTTAAAACAGAAGATGCAGATCCAGAAAGATGCAGAACCAGGTGGATAATCTGTTTCCATTTTCATGAGGGAAAAGAACGCTTGTACAAATGCGTATGTCATGTGCATCTGTAAACGCAGGGCCCGCCCTGGGAGTGGTATGAGGGAAACTGGATTGCCTCCTAGTAGGGGAGCTGGCTTCGCGAGGGGAGGAGGAAGACTCATCTTCACTGCCGCCAGTTTCCATGCTTGGATTGCCTCTTCAGTGTCCTTTAAAGCACGCTCCTGGGTGGGCCAGAGTGCCTGTGTGCAGGACCATGAGACCAACTGCCCTTGAGGACGTATGAGTTCAGGAAGTAATTTCCAGACTCCATTGAGTACTTTACTCCTTAAATCTAGAAGAGACATGTGCCACCCACCACCTCCTCTGTTTTCTGTCCCCCATGTGTCTCCCAGCCTTGGGATTCCTGTCTGTGCTCTGAGCGCGACTCTGGTGTTATCTAGACTGGGGACAAAAGGTGCCTGCACACATGGACACAGGACGTGAGGACAGAGGCGGAGGCCAGGGGAACCCTGTGGGGCAACGTGTTGACCTCTGCACCCCGATCCTGTGTTTGCTTCCTGCCCTGTAGGCACGCCCCAAAGGTGAGGGCCTGACGCCGTACCAGGGCAAAAAACGCTGCTTCGGCGAGTACAAGTGTCCCAAGTGCAAGAGAAAATGGATGAGTGGGAACTCCTGGGCCAACATGGGGCAGGAGTGTATCAAGTGCCACATCAACGTGTACCCGCACAAGCAGGTGAGCCAGGCGGGCGGGGCCTTCTCGGAGGGCGACTTTTCCCTTACTGGTAGGGCTTCAGTTTACTTCCTCCTAAGAGGGAGATCTCTCTAAATTGGCCCTGTCTTTCCCTGTCTTATCTGAAATGTGGGAGGGGGAGGGAAGGGAAGGAGGATGATGGGGAAACTGCACCAAAATCTTGAGACCAGAGAACCCTGGGGAATTGTACAACTAGTGAACGGGGCATGCTGTTATGAGACAGAGATGCAAGGACAACAGGAAACAGCAGAAAACTCGAATTTCCTTCCTTGATCCATCCAGTCATCAGCCAGTGTCAACAGGGAGGCTGTATGCGCCAGGCCCGGGTGTGTGGGAGGGGCGGAGCCAGCTCCTCCTCCCCTGGGGCGGGGAAGATAGGCCTGTCACAAGTGGGGGGCTGGCCATCTTGGAAAGAGGGGCACAGCAGGTGCAAATGCCCCAAGGCTGTAAGGACTTGGGGTGCTCCAGGCCCACAGTTCAGTGAAGGCACAGGGAAGGGCAGCGAGAGGCTTGGGATAGGGGGCTAAACGGGGCAGCTACAGAGCCCTGGGGGCACTAGAGGGACCCAAGAGCAGCAGGGCTTTCAGATTTATTTTAAGTCAGTTACTCTGGTTTCGTGCAGAGATTGAGTTTGGAGACCAGTGGAAAAGCCAAAACGAAGCCCCCATACGAGCTGGGAGGGGACTGAACTCCGTAGGTGACTCTGGAGCTGGATGCGACATCAAGCGTCACTGGATTGGTGGTGGAAGGTGGGGAAGAACAGGAGCCCAGGAGAACAGGCCCACCCCAGGCAGGCTGGAGCATCCAAGTGGGTGGGGGAGGTCGTTCCTCAGCTGGGCGACCTGGGTGGGACACACGTATTGGAGATGAAAGCAGGTCCTCTGATACACAGGTCACATTTTGGGATGTTTGCAAAAATGCAGTCAAGAGATGTCAAGAAGGCAGGTAGATGTGTAATTCTGAAGCTCATGTGAGAAGTCACGATGGTCCATACATAAGTGGGTGTCTTCAACCTAAAGGCAGTAGGGAGTGGATTTGAGTTCCCACAGAAAGAATGTAGACAGAGCAGAGAAGAGATTCCCTAGACCCAGTGTTGCTGAATCCCAGTGTTTGGCGGTCAGACAGAGGAGAAAGACCCAGTAAGGAGAAGGAGAACCAGGAAGTGTGGGGTCCTGGAAGCTGGGGGTGGGGTCGGGGAGCGTTGTTTGGAGGCTTGGCTGGTGGTTGGTACTCAAATGTCAGGTATAGAGACCACAGAGGAGAGCCTTGGAAATTTAGCAATAAGGAGATGGTCCTCAAACTTTGGCAAAGCAGAACAAAAGCATCACTTTTACCTGGGGAACTGAACTACAACCAAGGTTTGAGAGACACAGAAGCCCGGCCAGCCGGGAATGAGGGCAAGAGTGGAGGTGCTGATCTGTAGTTGGCCTGGGGTCAGGCCAGTGTCCATGGAGCAGTGTCAGGGGAGGCTGCTGTGGATCTGGCTGCAGAGGGAATGCCTCATTGTCCACTCTTGATGGGAGTCTGATTGAGGAGAGAATTACAGCAGTAGCTGCAGCTGGGGAGGAGCCCTTGGGCTGGGTGTTGTGGAGGTGGGAAAGCCTGGAGGGCAAGTTGAAAATGACCCAGAAGACAGCAAAAGTTGGCCAGGCACGGTGGCTCACGCCTGTAATCCCAGCACTTTGGGAGGTTGTGGCGGGTGGATCACGAGGTCAGGAGTTCGAGACCAACCTGGCTGAGATGGTGAAATCCCGCCTCTAATAAAACTACAAAAATTAGCCAGGCGCGGTGGCAGGCGCCTGTAATCCCAGCTACTCAGGAGGCTGAGGCAGGAGAATAGCTTGAACCTGCTCAGCAAAGGTTGCAGTGAGCTGAGATCCGTGCCACTGCACTCTAGCCTGGGTGATAGAGTGAGACTCCATCTCAGAAAACAAAAAGAAGATAGCAAAAGTCTGATGATGCAGGGATAAAACGGGATGCTTCAGCCAATGGCACCGGAGGAAGGGAGAAGAGGGGGTAATTAAGAAGGTTCATGGTTGGATGGTGCAAAGAAGAACCTCACATCCAAGGCTTGTTTTCTCAGTAAATGGGAGACAAGGTTCTCAGGTAGAAGTGAGGCGGGCTGGGGCAGGCTTGAGGAAGGACAAGCAAGGAAGCAGCCTGCTAGGGAGAGCTGGCCGGACCACCCAGCCGCATCCCAGGCCCCGGGAGGTATGTGGTCCTAATGCAGTGGAAGGTGCCAGCCTAGTTCGGTGACTTGCCCCAGCGCAGCTCGCAGGACGGGTGCAGGCCAGGCCTGGTGTACAGAGGGTCCACAGGGGCAGAGGTTGGCTGGGCGAGCACTCCAGAGGGCAGATGGTTGTTGGGGGTGGGCATATTTGTAAAACTGTGATGACCGTGCTTCATCCTGGGTGTCAGCAGGGAATGGAAGCCAGAGGGGCCCAGTGGAGAGGGAGGCTGGGTGGGGCTGTGGACTCTGTGGAGTACGGGAGCCAGTGGAATAGAAGGAGAGGAGGAGGGGGCAGAGACGGGTGATTTCTGAAGAAGCCCAAGTCTAGGGTGTCGCTGAGGGGTGGTGGGAGGGGAAAGATCACCGTGGATGAGGTAGTGGGGGACAGCAGAGCCAGGGGTAGGGTGGGCCTTCCGTGTGTGCTAGTCACCACAAAGGACAAGCAGACAGAGAAGGCAGGAGGGGAGGGGGCTCTAGGAGCCACTTGGGGAAGGCTCCCCTGAGGCAGAGATGGAGGCAGAGCTCTGATGGGGTAGAAGGTCAGTGAGACAGGGGGGCTGGAGGAAAGCCTGGAGGCTGGAAGGGCAGATGAGTGGCCTGGGAGGGAGGAGGGGGAGGAGGGAAGGCAGGTAATGGTGGCTGGTTGGGGGCAGGAGTCAGGACAGCCCAGTTTCTGCAGGGCCTCAAATGTATGGGGGCTGCTGGGGTCTGTGCTGACAGTCCCAGGGGCTGGGTCCTTACCACCCGCTATGTGACCTAAGCAGAGAGGCGGGGCCCAGCCCATGCACCCAACCCCACAGGAACCGAGTCTCTGCGGTGGCTCCAGCCACCTGCCCCTGCCTCGATATTGCCCCAGCATCTGGCTGGGCAGGGCTCCTCACCATGTCCCTTTCACAGTGCCAGGCCCATTCCTGGCTTCAGCCACCATCCCCCACGCTAGCAACGGCCCCACCTGCCTCACCATCTCCAACCCGCCAAGCTCAGCCCCAGCACAGCCTCCCCGACCATCCATCCCCCATCTCCACATCAGGATCGGCTCTCCCAGGCCCCAATCTAAAGGATCCCTCAAGAGCACGTGGCTGGGCCCTTCCCCTCTCCCAGTCATTAGGCCACTGTTCAGCACTTACTGTGTGCACTGGGGACACTGAGGCCCCAAGAGAAGACAGTACTTGAGCAGGATGACCAGTCAGCTGGTGTGAAGGGGCCCTGGAACCCAGGTCTCCCACTGCCCAGCACTCCATCTCCTCTCCTGTGCTTCCAAGCTGGGAGGGGGTGTGGGGGTGGTGCCTCTCTGTCCCGCAGCTGTCAGGAGCCTTTGAAGAGCCCAGAGGCGGTGCTCCCCACTGTGGTGGAGAGTGGGTGGTTTATTTCTCCTGCCCTGAGGAGCCTTGACCTGCGCTCTGCACTGCGCTCCAGAGAACCCTCCACTTCCCCACTCTCCTGCCCAGCCACATCTGCTTCCTGTCAGGCTCCAGCTGCAGCTCCCCCTGCCAGCACTGGTCCCCCAAGGAGAAGACACCACTGGGCCTTGCCTTGCTGCAGGGAGTGGGGGAGGCCCTCCACCACAGTCAGCCCCAGCTGCAGAGTGTTTTCCCTCCGCAGAGGGGAGTGTCTTGACAGCTTCCCCAAGTTCCTTGCCCAGTGGCAGGCTGAGCGGGGGCTGAGCGGGGCTGAGCAGTTGGGCCAGGGCACACAGAGGAAACCCGCATCATGGGGTCACGGCCAAGGAGGGGGCACAGCCCAGATGAGCCCAGGAGGGCACTGGCAAGGATGTTTTGAGAGGATTTCACCCGAGACTTCGCCGTTTCCCCTGCCCCCATGCTGCCCCTAACCCTATATAACACATGATACCAATACTGGCCAACATTTTGAGTGCTCACTAAGTGCCAGGCGCTGTTCTAATCCCTTGGCATAGGCTAACTTACTCTTCACAGCAACCCTATCATGTAGAGTTAGCCTACAGACTTAGCCCCCATTTAATGGA
Source organism: Ateles fusciceps (assembly GCA_036589455.1). Lineage (NCBI taxonomy): Eukaryota > Metazoa > Chordata > Mammalia > Primates > Atelidae > Ateles > Ateles fusciceps. Next base: position 4,210,070 of record JAZHEH010000276.1, read on the forward strand.
GGAGAAAATTGAGTCCCAGGGAGGTTAAGTGATTTGTTAAAGGTCACACAGCAATCACTAAGTCTTGCAGAGCTTTTTATGGTTATAAAATACTTTATGACAGTCATCTCAGCTGAGTGCAGTGGCTGACACCTGTAGTCGCGCCAGTTTGGAAGGCCGAGGTGGGAGGATCCCTTGAGCCCAGGAGTTCAAGACCAGCCTGGTCAATATAGTGAGACCTCGTCTCTATAAAAAAAAAAAAAAAAATTTTTTTATACAATTAGCCAGGTGTGGTGATGCATGCCTGTGGTCCCAGCTACTTGGAAGGCTGAGGTGGGAGGATTCACTGCACTCCAGCCTGTGTGACAGCAACCCTGCCTCTAAAATAAGACAGTCAGCCGGGCACAGTGGCTCATGCCTATAATCCCAGCACTTTGGGAGGCCAAGGCGGGTGGACCACTTGAGGTCAGGAGTCCAAGACCAGCCTGACCAACACAGTGAAACGCTGTCTCTACTAAAAATACAAAAATTAGCTGGGTGTGGTGGTGTACATCTGAAGTCCCAGGTACTCGGGAGGCTGAGGTAGGAGAATCACTTGAACCTGGGAGACAGAGGTTGCAATGAGCTGAGATAGTGCCACCGTACTCCAGCCTGGGCAACAGAATGAGACTCTGTCTCTAAATAAATAAATAATAAAAATAAGATAGTCATATTTACTTCTCTATACACACACACACACACACACACACACACCACAAAACCTAGGAAAAAGACAGTGAATGTTATTAACCTTCCACCCAGGTCTCAAAAGGGCAAGTTGAGATTGTGGAGGAGAAGATCCTGCCCAACAGCCCTTCGCTGATAGGTGGCAGAGTTGGCATGCAAAGCTCTGTCTGTCTGACTTTGCTGATACCATGTCATATGGAGACATTGCAGAAGACACCAGACAAAGGGTTTTCTAGAACAGTTTTCAAAACAGGTTGGCGATGATCCCTTCAGGCTCCATAGAGGCTCTGCCCTCAGTCAGCCCCCAGGATAAAGACTCAGAAGGCAGATGCCGGTCAGGATGGGTGCAGCTGAGCAGGTGCCAGTGAATTCCCAGGGGAGAGCGCTGCGCTTGCCCCTCCACCAAGCACAGGAGGGTGCTGCCCTGGGGACAGAAAGCCAGAGACCCAGACAGGCTGGGAGGGCATGCTGCAGTCTGCGGTGGGCACTGGCCATAAGCTGGCCCTGAGCCCCCGGACAGTGTAGCCTGTGGGGCCAGCTGCAGGCAGTAGGCAGCAGCGAGTCCCTGCAGCGCGGGGCTTGGAAACAGCACGTGAGTCTGGAAGGCCACACACCTACCACCTCCTCGATGCGGGCCCCAGGGATGTCCCTAACATATTGGTGCCTCCGTGGCCTCATCTGTGGAACTCCCTTTCCCATACATCTGGGCCTGTTTCCTCCCTGTGCCACTCACAAAGAGGTGGTGAGGTTAGGTGGCCTGACGTAGGTGGCAGTGCTTTGCCACATAACATGTAAGCCATGGGGAATGAGGGCTACATGGGGCCTGCTGAGTCTGGCCTTTCTGGCCCATCCTGGAAGACTGGGTCTAGGAGGGGGGCCTTGGCTAGTCGAGGGCGTGGGGGCTGCAAACTAGCTTGTGTTTGGTGTGCTGGAGGGGACAGTTCACTACTATATTGATCAGATCGTCCTTTGGGAGCTGAGCAAAGAGTGTGTGGCCGGGATCTCCAGGATGAGTTGACAGGGACCCAGATTCTAGCTCAAGGTGGGGAGCCTTCTTACAGTGCAGGCAGTAAACTGAGCAGCGGGCTCTGCCAGCAGACAGTTCTCCAGCCCTGGGGGCACCCAAGTCCCAGATGGAGGATGTTGTTGGAGGTCTCCATGGGATGCTGGGGAGAGCAGGGAGCTTGCCCTTCCTAGGTCCTTTCACCTTGGGACCTTGCTCAATTTTGATGGCCCTCCACCAGCTGGTGCCCCCCCTCCCATCAATAAGACAAACCACAGACAGCTGCCAGCCCAGCTGTTTGTATTCATTATCTCCATTGAATTGTCTGCTGAGAACAAGCCCATGAGAAAGCTGTTATCAGCATCCCCCCTTCCAGATGGGAGCATGGAGGCCAGAGGGGGCAGGTGGCCTGCCCAAGGTCACACAGCTCTTAGGTAGGAGAGCCAGCATTCGAGCCCAGGTCTGACAGGAAGTCAAACTCTTCTCTTTCTGGCCAGGGCAAAGGCTGGACAAGGAAGCCGGCCATCTGAAGCCCCCTTGCAATGCAGCTAGCATGCCTGTCTGTCCCTCCAGGCCTTGGCTTTGGACTTCAAGCCTGGGAGCACAGGGATGGTTTTTATGACTCTGGGGCCAGAGGCAGGAGGGTGGTTCCTGGATCAGAACCCTCCCACGGCAGTCTCCCCATCTGCTTCTAGAACCTTCCATTCCAGACCGCTCTAAGTGTCCTCTTGGGGTCCGGACTGTGGATTAGGTGGAGAAACTCAGTATACTACTTTTGAGCCATTCACAGTCTGGCGGGGGACACAGCGTACCCTCTGCTGCCCTCCCCTGACCATCCTGGGCCGTGGTCTGCAGCCAGGGTTCTCCTGCCCCTTCTCCTGGGCATGTGGCCCCCAGGTGGCCCTGACCAGCTTCCTGTGAGCCCCCATGTCCATGAAGGGGACCCTTTGGCAGGCAGGGGCTCCGGCTGGAGAGAAGGAAGCATCTCCATGACTGGCCAAGAAAGCGTCCACTCAGGAGCTGTTCCTCATGGTCTCCATAAATTCTCCAGGGAGTCAAGTCTTTGCCAGCTTTGGAGAGTCAGGAAGGGAGGAAAGAGGGAGCAGGGAAGCTCACTATCTAACAGAAATGTGCTCGTCTGTGCCTTCCGCTGTCCAGTTCACACACTCCCGGGATCCTCCCAGTCCCCTGCCAATGAGGCTCTGGGAATGGTCCACTTCAAAGAAGTGGAAACAGAGGCTCCCTGCGATCACCCAGTGAGCGGGTGGCATGATAGGCCTGGCAAGTCACCTCCCTTCTCTGGGCCTCAGGTTCCCTGTTAGAAAACAGGTTTCATTCATGCAGCCTCAACCAATAGGGCACTGGGCCGGCTCTGAGATGTGGGGCTCAGTCGACACCCCAGCTGCTGACGGCACAGAGGTGGCTGCTCACTCACCACAAGCCCGAAGCACGTGACTGTGTCTGGGTTAAGCTTCCCTTGAGTCCTGAGGCCACACGAGCAGGGGTGGGAGCGGCGAGTGGCCAGCGAAGAGGTGCCGGATGCTGAGTCAGGAGATGTCAGTCCAGGTCAGATGTCGGTCCGGGCCTCCGCCAAAGTGGGCCTAGGATTCCTCATCTGGACGGGCTGCACCCATGTCCTGCCTCTAACCTGGACTTGCATGAGCCTCAGGTCCTGGCTCCTCAGGGAGCACTCAGGGCAGAGCAGATACCCAGGACAGCGGGTCCAAGACCCCTCCACAGCCCTGGCCCAGCCCAGGGCCACAACTGTGAGCCCCAGGATTCAGACACCTGCATGCGGGCTCAGCAGGAGACCTCCAGCACCGTGGCCAAATGACCTGGCACCACCGGTGCCCCTCCCCACCCCCATTGGGTGTGTGTCTCTCCCTCTCTGTGTCCGTCAGTCTCTGTCTCTGTGGATATGTGCATCTCTGCCTCTGTCTGGGCCCCTCCCTCTGTACTGTCTCACCTGTCTGTCTCCGTGTCTCTCTCCCTGTGTGTCTCTCTGTGTTTCTGTCTTTCTCTCCCCTCACCTCCCCGGGCCCCTTCCTTCTTCTCTCTGCAGAGACCCCTGGAGAAGCCCGACGGCCTGGATGTGTCCGACCAGAGCAAGGAGCACCCGCAGCACCTCTGCGAGAAGTGCAAGGTCCTGGGCTACTACTGCCGTCGCGTGCAGTGACCGGCTGCCCACCCACACCCAGAGCCACCTCCTTCCAGCCTGAGGAGACGCTGCTTCCCTGTGCTGCCCTGAGGGGGCTGCGTGTCGCCCTGTGCGTGGGGTGCCCTCGCAGGCCTGCGGGGCTGGGCCGGGGGCTCTTAGTGTCCTTATCTTGTGTGTGCTGACAAACAGTGTTACTGACATGGCTGCCCCCCATGGGCCAGGGAAAGCAGGGAGTCTGGGGCTCTTTGCAGGTGAGCCTGGGGTCTCTGTGGAGCGGACAAAGGCAAGCAACAGCTCATGTCCAGGAGCCCACAGAGCCCTGGGGGTCCCCACAGGCTCTCCTCTGAGAGCCCCTTTGGGGTGAGCAGCCTTGTATTGGCCAAAGTGCACTAAATTTACTGTGAATCCCAAACCTCCCCAGACCAGCCAGGCCACCTGCTCCCACCCAGAACCTCCGGTCTGCCCTGTATGGAAAGCCACTCTTAGAAATCCCTGTTTCTGTCCTGAGTCAGCAATCGTGGCAAGGGGACATGTGTTCTAGCATCTGCTGGGGAGTGGGGCTCTCTGTCCCTTGCCCACCTTAAGCCCCAAATCCTGAACCCCTCTGACATCACTGGCATTGCACCTCGGTGTGCCCCCCCACAACACTATGGACCCTGATAGGAGGAGTTAGGTGCCGGGGAGGCACAGAACGCTGGACAGATGTCTCCTGGGGAACGTGGGGCAGCCCCACCCCCACGACTCCAACAGACTGCCTTAGGTTTTGTCAGCCCCACTCCCTTCCCCTTCCCCTCTGCCTCCCACCCATGCCAGGGGTCCACATCAAGGCAGTTGGGCCCAGCGTGGAAGCCACTCTAGCAGAAAGGACACAAGCCTGGCATTCTGGAGAACTTGGCTCAAGTCCTTGCCCTGCTGCGACACACTGTGTCACCTTGGGCAAGGACTTAGCATCTCCGGGCCTCAGTTTTCCCATTAGTTAAGTGAGAGCCTAACACTAGAGAGCATTGGGCCCATTTCAGCTCTGCTGTTCTGGGATTCAGGCTAGCAGGTGCCAGGTACCTTGCACGAAGACCCTTCACTTGGTGTCTTAGGAAGTCAGGCTGAGGGATGCCTGAGTCCTCCCCTGCTGGCCCCGGCAGCCTCAGCCCTGCTTTTCATCCCCCACCCCTACAAACGTGGAGGAGCCCCCTTCTCCTCCCCTCGGCCTCCTAGCCCCCCACCATGGGGAACCCTGACATAAGCCACAGAATCTCTCTTTCTAAAAATGGGGACAATAATTTCCTACCTCCCAAGGGAGCAGAGAGGCCTCGTGGCACGTCCCTGGTCAGGGAGCCCACTGTCCTGGCTGGTGGCAGGATCGTGCGCTCCTCTCTGCCCGATGAGAAACCCCGATTCCACGGTCACGGCCCCTGCCTTCTCCCGGCCGTCAGAACTGGGTCTCTTGATTTTGCCCCTACATTATGCCTCTGTGGGAAAAAAAAAATCAGACCACGAAATGGGCCTGAAATTCAGTGTTTACCACGGCTCAAGGATGCCCACCTGGTGTCCAATTGCCTTTTGTTTTCAAATGAAAATGCTTTGTACAACTGAGGAGTTACAGTGAAGTGTTAGCCAGGGGTCCAGGGAGTGAGTTGAAAAGATGGAGTGAGTGTATTTGCAGCCAGGGAGCTGCTGGGGTGGATTCAAGGTGCCATACCCTCTGAGCACTTACAAAGGTGTATTTGCTGCAGGCCAGGCAGCAGGCTGTGAACACCCTTGCCACCAGTGGGGACTGCCACTAAGGACTTCCCGAGCACGCTGTTCTCCACCTTCTCCAAGGTGTTGAGGTGAGCTGGGGTTGGCCCTGGCCACCGACGGTCATCCTACTGCACTGTTAAAGAGAATGTTCACAGTGGTGGGCAGTGTGCCTGTGCCAACCTTTCCAGGGACCCACCCCACAGGGGGACCTTGCCTGGGGCTGCCAGCTGTGCTGCAAAGGTGGGGGAATCCACACCCTAAAAAGAACCCAGGCTCCAGACCACTGGAGGCCAGGGCTTCCCTGCACGGTCTGAGGGGGAGATGGGCTATCACCCTAAGTGACCTTGCCAGTGAGCTGTTCAGCAGGTAGCCACTGCCCTGCCATCTGTGTAGAACCAGCCACCTTGGGGGCTGGGGTTCCCGCATTGAGGCCCCACTTCCACACTTCCCTTGACTCGGTTCTGGCTGAACTGGGGAACTCTCCGTGGTCAGCAAAGCCACTGCCGTGCAGGCTGGGTGCTGTGAGAATTAAGTGCTCAGAGGGCCAGGAGCCCAGGGACAGGAACGAGTGTGGTTTTAGTACGTTCAAAAGGGACAATCGCTTGCAGTTGGTAGATCTAGTGATCTAGCTGGAAGATAATGGTGTTTACCCCATATGAAGTATTCAATAGTTCTACTTGTGAATTTGTATTTATTTTGAGTTATACTTGACACAGAATTCCTTTTTTAAAAAAATACTATGTGTGTATTTTGGAAAAAAAAATTCATAGATGTTAAAATTTCTGCATGGTTACCAGTTTTTCTCACAACACTGAATTTGGTAGCTTTTCCCAAAAAAATCTTCACAGTGATTTTCTGTCTGTATATATTTGAGGGCCTTTTTTAAAAAAAAAAGAAAAAGAAAAAAGAAAAGAAAAATATAATTGTTTGATTTTTGAGATTAAAACAAACAAAAAGAGAGGCATTTTCAAAACTTCAGAACTTTCAGGAGGGCAGGAGAATATCAAAGATTTCTGGAAGCATTTTGCAAACCTTCTGCTTGAGCTGCAAGAAAATATTTATGGTGAGAACTTTTCTGTTTCCCGTTACTGGGTTTTTGGTTGGTTTTTGTTTGTTTTTTACTATGCTTTGGTCTGTAAAAATATGCAACTGAACTACATTCAGAAGGAAATATTGTCTACGTAGAATATTATATGAAGTTGGTACATAATTCTGATGAGGAAAAAAAAAAACCTTTGCAATTCTTTAAGCCATATTGTTATTCTGTGTTGTTTTCCCCTGGATGAAAATATCAGTATTAAGTAGCCAGCATATTATTCAAGTGTTTAGACTTATTAATATGTTCTTGTCCTGTATTTATACATATGTGTATTTTGGAAAGTATTGCCTTTTTAAAGGGAAGCTATAATTAGATACATAGTGGAAAAGGGAATAGTGACCCCTCTGTGTCTCTTCCGCTGAGGATAACAAACAGCATTGTAATCCATTCTCTTGCACCTTCTTATTATTATCTTGTTAGTGCGGTTTTATTAATTTTGTAGGGGGGCAGGGAGCGGGCGAGGGGGAAGAAGCAGCTTATTTGACTAAGCAGCCCCTCTGTGGTCCAGCAGCCTCTTGGCTTGGTGGGAGGGCTCTCGATCAGCGGGGCCCCAGGAGGGAAGAAGAAGTGGGCAAAGCCTGACCCCGCCACTCGCCACTCGGGAGCTTTGCCATCTGAGCCACGCCTCCTCAGGCCCATGCTCCTTGAACTTGGAAATGTCAACCGGAGCCCTTATGCCAGCCCTCCAGCATCTAATAGACTTGAATCTGCCCTAAACGAATATTTAATCCAACCTCACTACATTGTAGCCCAGTCCAACGACTAACCCTGAAATGGGGGTGTTCCAGCCTTCAGCGAGGTGGCCGAGCGGCCCCCTGGGGGCTGTGGCAGCAGGCTCATCCTTCTCTGTTGCCAGCCTCGCTGTCCGACCTCCTCCACCCCCGTGCGGTGACCCTGTCTGTGTCCGTCTGTCCATATGTGTGAGTCCAGCTAAAAAGACAAACAGAACCCGTGGGCCCAGCTCGGAGGGCGCGTGGAGAAGGCTCCAACGTCCCCGACGTGCAGCCCTTGGGATGGCATTCCGTTGTGTGCCTTATTCCTGGAGAATCTGTATACGGCTTGCCTATAGAAACATAGCCCCTTCATGCTGTATTAAAAGGACTTTTGAAAGCAAAAGAGTCTCACGGGTTTCCTTGTTTGCACAAGCGTGTGGGGAAGGCTGCACTCTCAGGGGCAAGAGATGGGGCAGGCGTAGGAGAGACTTGGAGCTGCCCTCGGCCCTCCTGGGTCTGGGTCATCTCGTCATTGCCCTGCCTCTATGCCACGGATTTGCTTTCTCCCAGCCTCTCTGCCCCCCAACTGGACACTCTCCAGGGCGACGGCCCTCCCCAAGTTGGCCCCAGACTGGGAGAGATTGTCAGCAGATGAAGTCACACGTTCACTCAGTGGGGGCACTCCCGGGTGACCATATATAGGAGTGAATTTTCCTCGGAGATGGCAGCCCTCAGCTGCTCCCGCTTGGCACACGTGGCCAAGATCAGGATTTGGGCCCCAGACATTCAGCATCACACAGTGAGCAAACAGAGGGGTCCAGCGGAGACGGCACGGGGGCCCCTCTCCTGACCGAAGTCTGGGCTGAGCTGTCACCAGGGGGACAGGGGGGGATCCTGCTGAGGGCCATGAGGAGCCACAGCGAAGGAAGACCATCAGCAGCCACCGCCTGCAAAGCCTGGCACTGGCTCTTGTTCTCAACCCTGCTGCCCACCTGAGTCACCTGTGGGGCTTTAAGAACGTCACGCCTTGGCCCCACCCCAGGAAGGCCGAGGAAATGGTCTGGGGTGTCCTTGAGCTTGCGAAGCCCCCAGCTCAGTCTGTTGTGCATCCAAAGTTGAGCAGCACTGGGCTTTCAGATGGTCCCTAGTGTTCCTGTGGGACCCACGGTCATGGGGCGGAGGCGGGGGCAGGGAGTCCCATCGAGGGGCCCTGTGGCCTCAGCTCCAGCCAACTGTTATCTATGAATAAGGTTGCCAGGGGAGGGAGGCAGGGGCAGCAGGGGGGAAAATTGGAAATTCCAGTTGTTACATGAAATTGTCCACGTTTTAAGTTTTGGCAATGAGTTAACTGAATTTTTGAATAGTGTAGAAGTCAAAGCACATGATTGTGGGCTAGCCCACACCTCCTGACTGCGGCCTCTGAGCTGGAGCAGAGAAAATAAAATGCCAGTCCTGGGGTCAGGGACCATGGATGTGAGGGAGAGGGACAGGTAGGAGCAGAGACCACCAAGCCAGACCTCTTGTCTTATTTGGGGTGCCAAGCAAATCCCAGAACCAAGCCCTTTCCTGCTGAATGGCATCTAGAGAAATCCCCCATGGGGTGCCTGCCCTCAGTGTGTGGAATGGCAGGCAGGGCCAGAGTCGGCCTGAATGAAGGTGGGCCCAGCAGCGGGGTGGAGAGAGGACCCATCTCTGCCAGGGTGAGAGGAGAACAAAGGACCCCCTGCTCCGTAGCGGGCCCTCTGCCAGCCCACCGAGTCCTCCAGCAGCCTGGGTGGGGCTGTGGCTCTCCCTGGGCAGATCTGAGGTCTCAGAGCCGGTGTCTGACTCAGGGCTCTCCTGTCCCCTTCAGCACTGTGGCCATGCCAGCCCTGCTACCCAGCTGTGTGACACTGGGTGGCTTTCCTTGTCTCCAAGCCCCAGCTCTCCCGGGGGTATCCTGTGGATAAGACAACCCACTGAACACAAGACAAAGCGCACAGCTCTTACCAGGAGGCACCCAGGGAGTGTGGGTCCCCGGCTCCCGTAGTCTGCAGCTCAGGCAGAAGCATCCTGCCAGTGATGACACCGGGGAGTCTGCAGGGAGCCAGGCCTCGAACCCAGGGCCCCAGGTGCTTCTGTGCACCCAGTAAGCATTGACTGGGCACCCACGCATGCCCGCGCTGGGACTTCGGGCTGTTGTTTAATGACATGCCCTTGTCTTTGAGTGTGTGGCAGTGTGCATGTGCCTGTGTGTTTGTTTTGTTTTGTTTTCTGTGGAAAGAAAACAAACCCAAGGCAAACACAGCCTGCATTTCGACATCTCCTGGAGCCGTGGAAACCAGTAATTCCCCCGGACAGGAAGGATTTCCGGTCGGATTCAGTCCCCATGTCCAGAGACAGCTGGCTGCTGAGCACCCAGGAGAGAGAAGAGTCCACCAAAGAAAGGGCTGGCAAGGGGTCAAGAGAGTCTGGCCTGGCTCTGGGCCAAAGCTGAGGTCCCCCAGGGGAAGGTCTCACCTGGCACCCTCACCCAGCAGGCAGGTGGCAGAACCAGGATTTGATTGAACTTGAAGTTCTCACCACCCAGTGCAGTGTGTCAGAGGCAGAGCTGGGACAGAGTTGCAAAGGTCAGACAAGGACAGGGTCCAGGGGCTGGGTGGTCTCAAAGGGTGAGACCAGGCAGGAGGAAGGGAGGTGGGGCATATCGGTGCCAAGGAGTGATGGCTGCAAGTTTGTGAGGCACCTCCTTGGCATCTGCCCCAGACATAGAGAGGCGAGACCAGGCCTGGGGAGAGATGGCAGGAGCTCAACCACCTGAGCACTGGAGCGCGCCAGGAGCCCAGGGTCCCCCTGGCAAGACCCTGACAAGGCTCTGCCTCTTGGAACATGTCACAGAGCCTCACGTCCTTATCTGTAAGCTGGGGGCAATCGGGACTCACTGAGTGTGGCAGGGGACACTTGGGCAGCTCCTGCACACAGCTCTGGGCTGGCCACCTCTCTCCCACCAGCCCCCACTGTGATGCCACAGCTTCCAGCTTCCAGGCCCAGGCCACCAGTCGGCTTCTACACTGGACCCCGGCCATAGGCTGGAGTCCCTCCGGTTTTCTGGCCTCATGTCTCCTCCCAATAGTCCTGGCAGGAGCCAGGGCAGGAAACAACATGCCAGTATGGCAGGTGGAGAAACTGAGGCCTGGGAAGCCCTGCTGCCCCAGATTGCCAAGCAGGGTCCTCCACCACACTCTCCAGTCTCCACTGTCTGCGCTGTTTGTGATCCTGACAGGGCTGCCGAACAGATTCCCCACCAGCCTGTCCAGTCCATCAGCAAAGGGCTGTCCGTCAGTGTGTCCTGGGGCCAGGCCCAGGAGCTCTGAGCAAGGCCTGGGACCCACGATGCACTGGGGGAGTCAGACCCCCACCCGCCCTCTGACATACTGGTCCTCCTCCGCACAGCCTGGTAAACCCGGGGCGAGGCATCGGAACGCCACCCTTCCAGTGGCTGCCTCCTGTGAGCCTGAGCCTGGCTGCTGCCAGGTGTTTGGAATTGGGGAGAAGGGGCAGGGAATACCCCAGGTGAGGGGAATGAGTGCTGAGGAGGGCTTGCCATCTCTCCAAAGGCAGGTGTCTTGGCTATTCCCCCCAGAGCGCTGGCTGGAGCAGGGGAACGGGTTGCCCTTGGGTGCAAAGGCCCCTCTCCACACTTCCCCCGCTGTCTGTCCTGAGGCTGGACCTCAACCGAGATTTCAGGGCCACTTGCTCCCCCCTGCCCACACACACACGCACTCACACACACCTCACACGCACACACACAAACTCACACACATCTCACACATGCACTCAAACACACACACCTCACACGCGCACTCACACATGCAAACACATCTCACACGTGCACTCATACACACATCTCATACGTGTACTCACACACACAAACACATCTCACATGTGCACTACACACACCACACGTGCACTCACACAAACACATCTCACACGTGCACTCACACACAAACACACATCTCACACATGCACTCCCATCTCACACGCACTCACACACATCTCACACACAAACACATCTCACATGAACTCACATCTCACGTACATCTCGCATGCACATTTGACACGCACACACATTTGACACGCACACTCACATACGTCACACACTCTGTTCACATCTTCATATACATACCCATTTGCAAACTCAAGCCTGCACATATTCATACATGCACAGCCCACAAACACACACGGCCACAGCCCATTGTAAGTCCCTTGGGGGCGGCGGTCCTGGAGCCCTTCTCTGGCTGGAAGGGCGATGCAGCAGGGTGGGGCCCCTCCTGCCCAGCAAGGTAATGAACGCAGTGTGAATCTGCCCATCTCCTTCCCCCACAGGCCCTGAGTCCTTCCCATGGGCTGAGGACCCCAGGAGGCAGGCGATGTCACGCCCTGCCCTTGGCCAAGCTCAGTCAGCAAAAGTCCATTCTCACAGTTGACGCAGTTGAATTTGCATTTTGTTCAATGTCATAATAGCATCGGGATCATGTAAAAAATGTTCTGTCTCTTACATTCTGGAGAAGTTATGGGTGAAATGAGGCAGTGCCTGGGCTTTGCTCTCAACCTGGAATAGGGGCTGGAGAGGGACCTCGGATCAGCTGTACTGATCTCTCTGCTTTCGTGTCTGTTTTTGCTCCTGGCAGGAGATGAGCTCAAAGGTGAGCCAGGCCGAGGAGACGCCCCAAGGCAGAGCGGGAGCCGGGTCCCCCCACGTCCTCACCCCGTGCAGCGCCCTCCGCTGTCCTGGCTACCTCCTCTAGAGGGGCTACTCGCGCTTGCTTCGTCGCCAGTCTCCTGTGCCCAGTGTGGCCTGGCACACGGTGAGGTTAAATGTGGAGTAAACAAGCGCATGAGTCGCCGTCAGCATCCAGCCAGCAGCTGGAGCGGCAGCCACGGTGCTAGTGATTCGCACACATCAGTTTTGGTCCTTGCAACAGCTCTGGGCGGTGGGTACTACAAGGAGTCCCATTTTACAGATGGGGAAGCCAAGGTCCAGAGAGGTTGAGTGACTTGTCGAAGATCATAGAGGTAGTAAGTAGCAGAGTCCCCCCTGCCCCTCCCAGAAGTTCTCCCCCCACCCCCCAATCCCAGGGGCATTTTAAGCCCAGGCCTAACCCCTGCGTCCTGCTGCTTCCTGCTGCTATACTGCCCTCCCAGGCAGCCAGGCAGCCACTGGCCTGCCCTCAGCCCCCTCTCTCTATCCTGGGCCTCTCCCCCACTGCCTAACCTGGCCTGCTAACCTCCCCATAGTAGCTCAGACGCATGAACCACCTAGGGCCAGCCCCGTGGTTGCTGGAGGCCTACGTGGAAGTCAGAAGCCAAGGAAGCCCCCAGCCCTCCCTCCACCTCTTCCCTTGCTAAGTTCTCAGGAGCTCCAGGGGGTGGGGGCAGCTCTGATCCTGTCCCCACTGCATCCAGGGTGATGGAGCCAGGCCAGGCCCCTGTGCCCCTCTCTCCCTGGACACTTGCTCCTCCTTCCCTTCCATGCCTGGCCCTACAGCCTCCTGGAGCCCTGTACTAAGGCCAGTTACCCTCCCCCTGCCCCATCTCAGAAGCACTCAAAGCTGGGAGCTGAGATTCCCCCTCTACCACCTTGTCAGCAATGCCCACCCTCTCCCTGGTCACTAGCAGGGGGCCCCGCAGCCCTCCACACACGGCTCCTGCAGATCAGTGGGGCAACCTGGGGTCCAAGTCCTGCCTTGTAAGTCGAGGACCATGGCGCCTGCTTAGACCTCCATCTCCCTTCCCGCTGTCATCCTGGGCAAGGCCTCTGGGGTCAGAGGGACTGGTATCTAGGTGACACCTTCCCTACTTATCAGTCACCGTCACTCAAGCCACCTCATGCACCTGCCACTTCACCTCTCTGAGCCCCAGTTTCCCCCTTTGTAAAATGGAGACACTAATGCCTTTCTACCTACCTGAGGGTCACTGTTGAGATGAGCTGAGATACAGTGGCTGAGCCCCCTGGCACACAGGGTGTGCTCAGGAATTGTTAGCTACTGTGCTGGTCACGTAGGGGATGGCCACTTCTCTAAATGGGCCCCGAGATCCTTCTGTCTGTGCCTCCACTTGACAGCCCTTGAGCCATGCTTTCTGGAATCTTCACCTTGACAGGATGGCAAAGAGAAGCCAGGGAGGGACTTGAGTCCGTTGGCTCTCTCTGTCCTGTGGGACATTCACCTCCCCTCCCCAGGAACCCACACCCTGTTAGTCCAGCTCCAACTGGTCTTCTGTCTCAGTTTCCCTATTGTGCTGAGGCAAAGGACCCTTGCCCAGCATGTAATTGGTCATCCTTTCCCTGGGAACCTGACCACAGCCCCGCACAATGGTGGAGACGGGTCTCCCTGACCCACCCCAACAAACTTGCTCACTCTGAATTCTCCAGCGTTCAAGCCTCTTGCAGCAATCAGGTAGTTCCCTGCTGCCCCCTGGTGGCCGAAACTGAGAACTGCAACTTTCTGCTGGCAGGCAACCAGTGCAGGAGACAGAAAAGGCCTTTTTTTTTTTTTTTTTTCCTCCCAAGTCCCAGGTAAACCCTGACCTCCCCAGTACAGGGCTACCTGGGCCTCATGAACCTGCCAAGTGGTAAGATTAGGATTTTCCCCCTTGGTTATAAAAATAATGGCTGCACAATATGAAAAGGAGACAGAAAGACAGTAAGCAGGGTGTGAGATTCCCAGTAGCCCAACATCCCCCAGACCAGCACTGTCCAAAGCTTGGCCATATCCTGCCATAGTCTTTTGCTTATAGAAATGTGCATGTATGCATGTGCACGTACGTGTACATGTGTGTGTACACATGTGTACGTTAATGGATTATGCTTGACAGGCTGTTGCATATCCTGCTTTGCCTCATCATCATCTTCCCCTGTTGACACAGAGACCTTTCCCATTTATCTAATAGCTGTATTCCTCTGTATTCCTTTGTTAGTTAACATACTTACCAATTCCTTATTGAAGGGTTTGGAGCATTCTTGTTTTTACAAGTCAATCGTTTTTCTTTTCTTTTCTTCGTTATGAGACAGAGTCTCATTCTGTTGCCCAGGCTGGGGTGCACATGTGGCACAATCTTGATCACGGCTCATGGCAGCCTCCACCTCCTGAGTTCAAGCAATCCTCCCTCCTCAGCCTCCAGAATAGCTGGGACTACAGGCACATGCCACTATACTGGGCTAACTTTTGTGTTTTTTGTAGAGGCAGGGTTTCACTGTGTTGACCCGGCTAGTCCTGAACTCCTGGAATTAAGTGACCCTCTTGCCTGGGCCTCCCAAAGTGCTGGGATTGCAGGTGTGAGTCTCTGCACCTGGCCAATCTTTTTTCTTAATCACCTTGCTGTTTGGTACAGTGGGAAGATCTGGAGTCAGGAGAACCAGGCTTTGACTCAGATATCAGGCCACTGGGTTTAAAACATTTTTTATTTTAAATTGACACATATTAATGATACGTATATATGGGACACAGTACAATGTTTTGATACATGCATACATTGTGTAATGATCAAATCAGGGGTGATTAGCTTATTCATCACCTCAAACAGTTATCATTTCTTTTTAGTGAGAACACTGAAAACCCTCTATTCTGGTTATTTTGAAACATACAATACAATGTCCTTAGCTATGGTCACGCTACTGTACGAGCAAACACCAGAACTGATTCCTCCTGTCTCACTATACTTTTGTACCTGTCGGCCAATCTCCCTGATTCCCCATCCCTTCCCCAGCACGTGGTAACCACTATCATACTCTCTGCTTCTGGGACGTCAGCTTTTTAAAGTCCACAAGTGAGTGAGATCATGTGGTATTTGTCTTTCTATTTTTTCTATTTGTCTTCCTATTCCTGTTACCTTTGATCACTTCCTTGTGCTCTTCCAGGCCTCAGTCCCAATGTAGCAAACTCAGGCATTGGGCCCCATCTCGAATTCTTTGCACTGACAACCCCCCAAGTCTATTATTCCATGTTGAGTTAATAGAGCCTACGACTGCCGTGGGATCGTCAATACAATTATTAGGTTAGTGCTAGAAAGGGGCATGGGGGACCACACAGCTCTCTGGGGCCTGTGGTCCAGTAAGCACTTGCACAATTGTAGGGAGGAACAGTCTGAGATTCTCCTGCTTAGACCTAGGAGGGCCTGGTGAGGGAAACTGAAGCCGAGAAGAAGGCTGAGGCCAGACCCGTCTTCCTCTTGGAGGGTACCTGGCCTGGCAGCTTTCTCTTGGAAGGGGAATATGGGTATCTGACCACACTTCAGGCTGGAGTTCTTAAAGCCTGTTCTGGTTCTGAAGGCTGTCTGTAAGAGAAAGATATCCAAATCTCTCCACAAAGAACTTTTATTTTATTTTATTTTTGAAGTAGTGTGTGGAAGCCTAAAGCGCTTTTGAAAACAAAAATAAACTGGACTTCATCCAAATTTAAAATGTTTGTGCTTCAAGGGACACCATCAAGAAAGTGAAGAGACACCCTGCATAATGAGAGAATATATTTGAAAATCATATATCTGATAAGGGACTTGTATTTAGAACATATAAAGAGCTCTGACAACTCAACAGTACAAACACAAACAGCCCAATTTAAAAAGTCAAAGGATCCGAACAGATACATCTCCAAAGAAAATATGCAGCTGACCAACAAGTAAGTGCATGAGAAGATGCTCAGCCTCATTAGTCACCAGATGCAAGTCGGAAAGAAATGGAGTAGCACTTCACACTCACTAGGATGGCTAGAATAAAAGAAGATAGATGGTACCAAGTACTGGTGAGGGTGTGGAGAAACCGGAACCCTCATACGTTGTTGGCGGAAATGTAAAATGTCACAGCCATTTTGGAAAAAAGTTTGACAATTCCTTAAAAAAGTTAAAACGTAATCATTTGATTCAGCAATATCTACACAATCTGTAAGGTGGTATAATACTATTTGCAGTTAGTCTGTGATACATTAAACAATATATAGTAAACCCTAGGAAAAAAAAAACACTAAAAATATAGACTGAATAATTAGGCTGACCATGGTGGCTCACATTTGTAATTCCAACACTTTGGGAAGCTAAGGCAAGAGGATCTCTTCAGGCTAGGAGTTCAAGGTGGCAGTCAACTATGACTGTGCCACTGCCTGGGTGATAGAGTGAGACTCCAGCTCTTAAAATATGTATATATATCCATGACATTTTACATTTCCACCAACAATGTATGAGGGTCCCAGTTTCTCCACATCCTCATCAACACTTGCTATTTTATATATATGCATAAACAAATAGCCAACAATGGTAATAAAAATAAAAGCATGTGGGAGAAAAATCTCAGTCCAAAAGAAGGCAAGAAGAGAACAAAAGTCAGATGGGACAAACGAACAGCAAGACGGTTGGTTTAAATTTAACCATATTGAGAATGGCATTAAATATAAATGATAAACATTTAATTGAATGGCAGAGATTGTCAGACTGGATAAAAAAGCAACGCTCAATGCACCATTATCAGTCCATTGTCTCTTAGTTCTAAGTCCTCCCTACATTGTCCTGTTTGTAATACTGTGACTGTTCTCCCTTGCCATCTGGAATTACATGAAGCTTTATTGCTGGAGAGCACTGGAGAGATACTTTAGTCTTCAGTATTCTCTTTTTATTAGTTGGTAAACTCCTGTTATACTTAATATTTTTTTTACACATTCCCTGTTAAAACTACTGTGTTGTTTCTGTCTCCTGTTTGGACCCTGACTATATGGAATTGATACAGGAGTGGTCCCAGAAGATAACCCCACCAAGATGAGATTTGGAGATGTATTCTGCTGTGCTTTGGACTCCAAAATATCTACCATTGGGAATGGTATGTTAGTAATCCATGGCATGCAGTAGAGACATCACCTGTAATTAAGTGACAAGAGAAGTATGTGCCTTGGGAGAGCAGATGACAGCAGCACTTGACCAGTACAGCCATAATCATGACCATAAAGACTGGGATGCGGGAAAATTCTTTTGAAGATGCTTGATTCCTTGCCAAAAGAAAATTTAAAACTTGTGTTCTTTAATTCTTGGCATAATCCAGAGAAACAGAAACCTCCTGGTTATATTACAGCCTGAGAACCAGAAAGCTTCCGTGATAACTCTAAACGATTCTCTTATTTCTTGTAGGCACTAGGCTAATAGCACTTAAAATCAAACAAAAACTTTACCATGTAGGTTGCTGAATTACAACACCATTTCAATTCACAGTTGCACCAAATTTTTCACAGTTTTTTCATGTGAAAGGGCATTGATAAAAAATAATGAGATCCCAGGCTGGGCACAGTGGCTCACACCTGTAATCCCAGCACTTTGGGAGGCCGAGGCAGGTGGATCACCTGAGGTGAGGAGTTCGAGACCTGCCTGGCCAACATGTTGAAACCCCTGTCTCTACTAAAAATATAAAATTCGGCATGCTGGTGTGCACCTGTAATCCCAGCTACTCGGGAGGCTGAGGCAGGAGAATTGCTGGAGCCTGGGAGGCAGAGGTTGTAGTGAGCTGAGATCGCACCATTGTACTCCAGCCTAAGCAAACAGAGTGAAACTCTGTCTGAAAATAATAATAATAATAAAAAGAATGAGATCCCAGCCTGGGCAACACAGCAAGACCTCTTCTCTACTTAAAAAAAAAAAAAGAAATTATTAGCCAGGCATGGTGGTGCGTACCTGTAGTCTCAGCTACTCGAGGAGCTGAGGCAGGAGGATCACTTGAGCCCAGGATGTCAAGGCTGCAGTGACTTGACTTGATTGTGCTACCACCCTCCAGCCTGAGCAAGAGAATGAGACCTCGTTTCAAATGAGATCCTAAAATTTGGAATGGAGTCACCAGATTGAATCAAAATGAAACCAACAACTTGAACCCTCAAGCCACTCTGTTTCTTCCTTACCAATGGAATTAGCTTGCTCTTCTGTGTCCGAGGAAAAGTTGTTTAAAAACACTGTGATAACCTCATAAGGTTTGAAAGGGGATGCTCAGGACCCACCATAATCACTTCCCAGACCCATCACAGGTGTCAAATCTCAGCGTTTTCCAGAGGAACAGGAGGACTCCAGAGGAAACAGCTGACATACCCAAAGAATTGTGGGACTTTACTAATATAGATCCTCAACTTATGAGGGGGGTTACATCCTGATAAGCCCATTGTAAGTTGAAAATATCATAAGTTGAGAATGCATTTAATACCCCTAACATACCAAACATCAGAGTTTAGCCTGGCCTACCTTAAATGTGCTCAGAACACTTACATTAGCCCACAGTTGGGCAAAATCATCTAACACAAAGTGTATCTTATAAGAAAGTACTGAATATTTCATGTGATTTATGAAACAGTGTACCAAAAGTAAAAACGGAATGGTTGTGTGGGTACTCAAAGTACAGTTTCTACTGAATGTATATTGTAAAGCTGAAAAACTGTAAGTTGAATCATCATAAGTTAGGGACTGTCTATATGTATTTTTAAACAGATTTACTGAGATATAGTTCACACACTATACAATTTGCCCATCAAAATGTTGATAGTATATTCAGGGATATATGCAACAATCACAAAAATCAATTTTAGAACATTTTTATCATCCCATAAAGAACTCTCGTAACTTCAGCCATCACCCACTGATACCCTCCTCATAACTACTCTCTTCAGCCTTAAGCAACCACTAATCTATTTTCCATGTCCCTGAATTTATCTATTCTGGACATTCATATGAATGGAATCATATACTGTGTTGTCTTTTGTGACTGGCTTCTTTCACATAGTATAATGTTTTCAAGGTTCATCCGGGTTGTAGCAGGTATCAGTACTTCTTTTTATAAGCAAATGCTATTTCATTGTATGGCTATGCCACATTTTCTTTATCCATTTGCCCACTGATGGAAATTTGGGCTGTTTCTACCTTTTGACCATTATGAATAATGCTGCTATAAACACTTGTGTACAGGTTTTTAGAGCCTGTTCTAGTTCCGAAGGATGTCCGTAAGAGAAAGATATCCAAATTATCTCCACAAAGAAACTTTTCTTTTATTTCTGAAATAGTGTGTGGAAGCCTAAAGTGCTTTTGAAAACAAAAATAAATTTGTGTGGACATGTTTTCATTTTTCTTGGTTACATACCTAGAAATGGTAGTACTGGGTCATATGATAATTTTATGTTTAATCATCTGAGAAACTGTCAGTTTTTCAAAGCAGTTGGACCATTTTGTATCTGATGGCAATGTTCGAGAGTTTCACATTCTCCACATTTTTGCAAACATTTGTTATTATCTGACTTTTTAATCTAACCATCCTAGTGGGTATGAAGTGATATCTCATTGTGGGTTTGATTTGCATTTCCCTAATGACTACTGAGGTTGACCATCTTCTCATGTGCTTATTGGCCAGTTGTATATCTTCTTTGGAGAAATGTCTGTTCAAATCTTTTGCATGTTTTAAAATTGGGACATTTGTTTTTTATCATGGAGTTGTCAGAGCTCTTCATATATTCTAAATACAAGTCCCTTCCCTGATGAATGATTTGCAAATATTTTCTCCCATCATGTGGGAGAACCACAGAAGTTTTAGATTTTGATGAAGGCTTAACCTGTCTTTTTCCATTTTTGTTCCCTCCTATTGCTCATGCTTTGGTGTCATACCTATGACTCATTTGGCAAATCTGAAAGACTGGATGCTTTCCTCTTAAGATCAGGAGTAAGACATGATGTTTGCATACGTCACAAAAATGTATCCCTAGATTTTCTTTTAAAAGTTATGTAGTTATGCTCTTATTTTTAGGTCTTTGGTCCATTTTTTTTGTTGTTATTTTAGAGAGGGTCTCGCTCTGTGGCCTAAGCTGAGTGCAGTGGTGCCATCATGGCTCAGGGCAGCTCAAAATGCTGGGCTCAAGTGATCCGCCTGCCTCAGTCTCCTGAGTAGCTGGTACGTCACCACACCTGGCTAAGTTTTAATTTTTTTGTAGAGATGGGGTCTTGCTTTGTTTTCCAGGCTTCTTTGATCATTTTGAGTTAATTTTTGTTTATGATGTGAGGTAAGGGTTCAAATTTACACTTTTCTATGTGATTATCCAGTTGTCCCAGCACCACTTGTTAAGATTATTCTTTTCCCACTGAATGCTCTTGGCATCTTTGTTGAAAATGAGCTGACCATAGATATATGAGTTTATTTCTGTAATTTCAGTTCTACTCTGTTGAGCTATATATATCTATCCTTCTGCCAATACCACACTGTCTTTATTATCATTGCTTTCGTAAGTTTTGAAATCAGGAAGTGTGAGCACTCCTATTTTATTCTTATTTTTAGGATTGTTTTAGTCAGTCTGGATCCTATTTATAATTTTGTATGAATTTTAGAAGCAGCTTGTCAATTTGTACAAGGAAGTCATCTGATATTCTGATAAGGATTACATCGAATCTGTAGACAAATTTGAGGAGTACTGCCATCTTAACTATATTAAGTTTTCCAATCCATGAATATGGAATGTTTTTTCATTTGTTTAGGTCTTTTTTCAACTATGTTTTGTAGTTTTCAGAATATTTTTTGCCCTTTTGTTGCTAAATTTATTCCTAGGTATTTTATTGTGGATAGAATTATCTTAATTCCATTTTTGGGTTTATCATTGCAAGTGTATAAAAATACAACTAATTTTTTTGTATGTTGAGCCTATATCTGTGATTGTGATAAGCTTTTTTACTAGTTTATTTTGTAATAATTTATAGTGGGTTGCTTAAGCTTTTCTATATAAAATATTATGTCATCTGACAGTAGAGACAGTTTTATTTCTTCCTTTACAAACTAGATGCCTCTTTGTTTTTCCTAATTGCACCAACTACAGACTCCAGTACAATTTTGAATAGAAGCTCCAAAAGCAAGCTGGGTGCAGTGGCTCATGCCTGTAATCCCAGCACTTCGAGAAGCCAAGGGGATAGATTGCTTGAGTCCAGGAGTTTCAGACCAGCCTGGGCAACATGGCGAAATCCCATCTCTACCAAAAACAAAAACAAAAACAAAAAAGTAGCCAGGCGTAGTGGTGTGTGCTTGTGGTTCCATCTGCTCAGGAGGCTGAGGTGGGACGATCACCTAAGCCTGGAAGGTCAAGGCTTCAGTGAGCCATGATTGCACCACTGCACTCACTCCAACCTGAGCAACACAGGAAGACCATGTGTCCAAAAAAAAAGAGTTCCAAAAGCAAAAGCATGTCTTATTCCTGATCTTAAGGAGAAAGCATCCAGTCTCTCACCATTAACTATGATGTTAGCCCTACGTTTGTCATAGATGCCCTTTGTAGATTGAGAAGGATTTTTTCTATTACTAGCTCATTCAGTGGTTTTTTTTTTAAATAATGAAAGGGTTTTGGATTTTGCTGAATGCTGCTTCTGCCTCTATTAAGATAATTATATGATTTTGTTTTTATTCTATTGAAACTGTATTATATGCCTTTATATATTATGCAATTATAACATATATTATATTAATAAATTTTCAGATGTTAACCTTACATCCTTGGGATAAATCACATTTGGTCAAGATGTATAATTCTTTTTATATGTTGCTGTATTCATTTGCTAGTATTTTGTTGGGGATTTTTGTGGCCATATTCGTAATAGATATTGGTCCGTAGTCTCTTCTCTTGTGATGTCTTTGGTTTTGACATCAAGGTAATACTGGTCTCACAGAATAACAGGAAAACTGTTCCCTTGTCTTCCATTTTTTGGAAGAGTTTGTAAAAAATTGGTATCTTCTTTGAGTGTTTGGTAGAATGCAGCCCAGAAGCCATCTGGACCTAGGCTTTTCTTTGCAGGTAGATTTTGATTACTGCTTTAATCTCTTCACTTACTAGGGGTCTATTCAGATTGTTTATTCTTGAGGCAGTTTTTTAAGTCTGTGTCTTTCTAGGAATTTGTGCATTTCATGTAAGCTATCTAATTTGTTGCAATACAATTGTTCATACTATTTCTGCCTAATCCTTTTTCTTTCTGAAAGGTGGATAATAATATTCCCTCTTTAATTTATAATTCAACTAATTTGAGTCTTCTCCTTTCTTCATCAAACTGACTAAAGGTTTGTCAGTTTCGTTGATGTTTCTACGAAAAACTGGCTTTTGGGTCATTGATTTTCTCTATAGCTTTTCCCAACTCTATTTTATTAATTTCTGCCTTAATCTTTATTTCTTTTTCTTGCTCTGGGTTTATTTTGGCTTCTTTTCCCAGTGTTTTAAGGTGAAAGATTAGGTTACTCATTTGAAAGCTTTCTTCTTCATTAATGTAGGCATTTACAGTTATAAGTTTCCCTCTAATCACTGCTTTAGCTGCGTCCCAGAAGGTTTGGTATGCTTGATTTTTCATTCATGTCAAGTATTTTTTTATTTCCCTTCTGATTTTTTTCTTTGACTCATTGCTTATCCAGGAATGTGTTGTTTAATTGTTGATGTCTACTTATTTATGGGTTCCCTCAAATTTTCCCTGTAATTGACTTTTAATTTCATTCCATTGTGCTTGGAAAACATGCTTCGCATTATTCCTGTCCTTTAAATGTATAGAGGTTTGTTTATAGTCTAGCCAGATGGCCTGCCCTAGACAAAGTTCCACGTGTGCTTGAGAAGAAGGTACCCTTTGTTGCTGTTAGGCAGAGGGTTCTATTGATGTCTGTTAGGTCTGGATCATGTACAGTTTTGTTCTAGTCCTCTATTTCCCTGTTAATCTTCTGTCTGGTTGTTCTA
This sequence comes from Ateles fusciceps, assembly GCA_036589455.1. Classification (NCBI taxonomy): domain Eukaryota; kingdom Metazoa; phylum Chordata; class Mammalia; order Primates; family Atelidae; genus Ateles; species Ateles fusciceps. The sequence continues at coordinate 4,233,210 of JAZHEH010000276.1, forward strand.
AGTCATTATTGACGTCTCCGGCTATTATTGTTAAATTGTTATTTCTCCCTTTATTTCTGTCAGGTTTTCCTCTGGGTATTTTGGTATTTTTTTACTGGTTGCCTTTCTGGTGAGCTCAAGAAAAGTTAGGATTTTGTAGTTTATTGAGCTCTTCTTCATTGTTAAGAAAAGACTGATGGTCTTTGCAGCTAAGCAAATGCAGAAACCTATACCAACTATTACTGTGATAGGATTGTAGGCAATGTTAATTCTCTATATTATGTAATTATGTAACATTTGAACTTTTACAAGTGTGTTTTGGTTTTACAAATAGAAAAAAAGACAAAATGTGTAAGAGAAACAGAATCAGTAGAAAATATATGTGTTAGCATGTGTATGTATTTATACCATATACGTAAGCTATATGTGATATAAAAATACAAGGAATTGGCTCATGTGATCATAGGGACTGAGAAGTCCCAAGGTCTGCAGTTGGTGGGCTGGAGACCCAGGAGAGCTGATGGGGTAGGTCCAGTCTGAGTCTGAAGGCCTGAGAACCAGAAGAGCTGATGTAGGTTGCAGTCTGAAGGCCGGCAGGCTCAAGACCCTAACGGAGCCAACATTTCAGTTTGAGTCCAATGTTCCAGTTCAGGACAGTCAGGCACGAGGCGTTCCCTCTTAGCCTTTTGTTCTATTCAGGTCTTCAGTTAATTGGATGAGGTCCACCCACACTAAGGAGGATTGCCTACTTTACTCAGTCTAACTATGCAAATATTAATCTCAAACAGAAACACCCCTCACAGACACACCCAGAATAGTGTCTGACCCAATGTGTAAGCACCTTGTGACCCAGTTAGATTGACACATAAGGCCAGGTGTGGTGGCTCACACCTATAATCCCAACATTTTGGGAGGCTGAAGTGGGGGGGACCACTTGAGGCCAGGAGTTTGAGGCCAGCATGGGAAATACAGCAAGACCCCATCTCTTAAAAAATAAATTAGCCAGGCATGGTGGCATGTCCCTGTAGTCCCAGCTACTCAGGGTGCTGAGGTGGGAGGATTGCTTGAGCCTAGGAGTCCGAGGTTACAGTGAGCTATGATTATGCCACTGCATTCCAGCATGGGTGACAGAGTGAGACCCTGTCTCTAAAAAAAAAAAAAAAAAAATTGACCCATAAAATTAACTATCATAATATGATACAATAGCAATAATGTTAGCAGCATAATTCCAGACAGCCTCTACAGGCTGAGTGATCTGGGAGGCAGAGTGGAACCAAGACTTTCTCTCTCTGCCATGTTCTGGGGAATCTTGGTCACAGAGCTGACTTCTGGCCTCTGCAATCCACTCATTAGAAATGCTCTCCATCTGAGGCCCACCCAAGGCAGCCGCTCCTCCTGGATGGCAAAAGAAGAGCTGGCGCCTCCACCTCTCAAAGAGCTCCTTACTTCACAGGCTCCTGCATAGGGCAAAGCAGGGGAAGCCACTTTTTCTTTCACCCAGGCTGGAGTGCAGTGGCATGATCACAGCTCACTGCAGCCTTGACCTCCTGGGCTCAGGTGATCCTCTTGCCTTAGCCTCCCCCAGTAGCTGGGACCACAGGCACATGTCACCAAGCCCAGCTAAATTAAATTTTTTTTTGTAGCGATGAGGTCTCACTATGCTGCCCAGGCTTGTCTTGAACTCCTGGGCTCCTGAGGCTCACCTCAGCCTCCCAAAGTGCTGGGATTACAGGCATGAGCCACCTGCCTGGCTGGCCACTTTTACTAGCGCTATAGAGGAGCACCCCTGCCCACTGGCCCCCACAGAGTTTGAGTAGAATAGGATGTGCCCCACCCAGTCATCTGAGAGCTGTCGGTCAGACTCCTTAAGTGAGGCTTCTTTTGTAAGTGGAGACTGTCACTCTAGAGTCCCAGAAAGTCCATTTCTACAAATGACTGGATCCCAGCCACCATGACCTCAGAGTGACTCCATCAACCTGAGACCGCACGTAACCTCACTCAGGGAACCCCAATGAGAAATAGTTCTATTAGACACCCGCAAAGAGCTCAGGTTTCCTCTGAGAACTGCCTGCCTGACCAACCACTCAGCTGCCTCAGGAAGCTTACAACCATGGCCAAAGGTGAAGGGGGATCAGGCATGTCACATGGCGAAAGCAGGAGTAAGAGGTGGGTAGGGGGAGGTGCCACACTTTTAAATGACCAGATCTTACAAGAACTCAGTATCAAGAAAATAGCACCAAGCCATGAGACCCATCCCCCATGATCCAAACACCTCTCGCCAGGTCCCATCTCCAGCACTGGGGATTACAGTTCAACATGAGATTTGGTTGGGGACAAATATTCCCACTCTGCAGCACCAAGGGGAGGAGCTGGGATGCAGGGTGGAGCCAGTGTAGGCTATGGATGCTAAGGTTGCTTATGTGAGCCTCATCTCTAAGGCAGGGCCAGCACAATGACATGAAATCATCCACATGAACGTCCTGAGCACGGCACCTGCCACAGTGCGCTCGGTAAAGCTCAGCTCCAAGTTACAGACACCTCTTCCGAAAACCAGGTACCAGTCTTTCATAGAAAATAGGGTTTATTTTCACATTTAAGGTGAACACAAATACATGTTCTAGAAATATTTTGTGTACATCATCAGAAGACTGAATTTCTTTAACACACAGAAAAATCAAAGCCTACCAGGAAATGCTTCCCTCCAGAGCACAGGAGCTTGCAGACCACTTCTGTTAGCAACACAGGAATTCACATTGTCTAGGCACAGCTCAAGTGAGGTTTGTTCCCAGGTTCAACTGCTCCTACTGCTATGGGCCCCCCTCAAAAATGACAGCAGCAAACCAACGGGCTTCACAGTAACCGGGAGGAAAGATCTCAGCTGGGGGGGACCTTCACAAAAGCCCTGAGTTGTGTTTCAAAAGCTAAGCTCTGGGGTCTGTGGCCCGTACCACCAACTCAGGTCGCACCACAGCATGGGGAAGTTAGTGTTGCAGCTTCACTTCAAGTCAGTCTTGTTAATTAAATTATCCCAATTAGGAAGACACCATTAAACAGGTATGAGAGCCCTTTGGCAAAACTGACTGTCTCCCTTGGTCAAGGAAAAGACCATCACTTGGATGCTAACCCATCACCACCACCGTGTCCAAGGCACAGGTGATCTGGGCTGGGCATTCACAGGCAATGCTTGACAAGGGGTGGGTGGTAACACGTCCACAAGGATGCCCAGAAATGAGGTCATGAGGAAGGGTGGGCATTCGGAAACAGTGTGGTGGGTCCTGGCCGAGGTCCAACACCCCTGAGCAGGCTTCCTCAGTCACACGGCCACGGTGGAGTGAGCACAGGCAGCGTTTCGGGCACCGTGGCTGAGAGCCTGAGGCGGTTTCCTGGGAGCATGGACATTTGCAGCTGCCACCGTCCCAGGACCCTGGTCACAGGTTAGCTCAGCTGGCCACAGTCTGTGATGACAATCTTCTTGGATGTCTTCCCACTCTTAGAGCCGAAGATTCTATTTTCTTCACGACGTCCATGCCCTCTTTGACATGACCAAATACAACATGCTTGCCATCCAACCTGTGAGGATGGGTGAGCCAGGGGGCAACAGTGTGGTGCAGTGTCATCCAATGCCATGGAATTTGTTACCAAAAACAGCAATTCTGAAAGGAATCCCCACTGAATAGCTAGATCCACCCCCCAAAGCTTGATCAAGCCTTGCTGAGTGCCCCAAATACACCCTAGAAGATGACACCTGGCTTCCAGGACACATTCTGCCACTCATGTGACCTTGCCTCAGGCCATGTAGCCTGAATCCTGGTAACCCCATCTATCAAAAGGGGAGTATTCTTGTTCCTCACAGGGAGGTAACAGGATGCTGAAATGCTCTGACGAAAGAAGTCCATACAAACGGAACCACATTAACGATCATGAATGGTGAAACTACAGGAGTCCGGGGCAGCCCTTGGCTCCAGAGAGTCCAAGAATGTAAAAGGTGGCTCAGTCCAGCTCCAGTGAAGCTGGAGTGGTTCCAGCCAAGAGCAGAACTGCAGGACCCACTGGGGTCACATGAAGGGGACAAGAGCAGGAGCCAGCAAGGACCTGCCCAGCCCTGCCGGCCACATCTCTCGGGCTTGGAGGCTGGAGACGTCTAGTGTCCGCCCCACCTAGGTCTCCCTGAAATCCTCGGAAATGGGCTTTACCAAGTCAGCTCCCAGGCAGCTCATCCCTAGGTGCCCCAGGGCTAGGACATTTGGGACTCTGGGCAGAAAAATGTATCCCTTAAAGGAAAATGTACCAGGAAAGAGACATCCCTAAAATCCATGAGCATTGAAAAGGGGGCCCTGTGGCTATCTGCAGGCCCGTGATAATACAAGGCCTTCATAAAACATCTGCTGATATTCAAATGTCTGCAGCAGCATTGCCAAAGCTCAGCCCATGGTCAAGGTAAGTCTGAGAAACTCTAGGTTAAAACCACACAAGTGAGCTTCTACTCAGTCCCTCCAGAGGCCTCAAAATGTATTTTGCAACATTTCCCAAATGTGTCTGGTAAGAAACCCTTTCGTGTATGCGTGTGAGCAGAACACACAGTAAATTCCAGGTGACAGCAACAACAGGCAGCCGAACCACGACAAGAGGAGCAAGAAGAACCCTGATGCTCCCTGAATCCTTCCACTAACTTCCTCTTTCTCATACAAACACCCAGCCTGGGAGAGAGCCACTGACCCAGAGCAGATGGTCTGGCTGCAAACTGCCCGCCCCTCAAAGTGCACGAACTCTGCTCCAGTGCAAGGCTGCCCACATTCCCCGAGGGCCTGGGGCAGGGAACTCACCAGTCTGTCTTTATGGTGCAGATGAAGAACTGAGAGCCATTCGTGTTAGGACCAGCATTAGCCATGGACAGGACACCTGCAAAAACAAGCAGGGCTGAGCCACGTTGTCCCCGGAGGCACCTGCCTGGGGAGGGCATTTGAAAGGGCAGACAGCACACACCACACCAGGGACATTCCAGTCTGCAGATCCTGGGACCCAGAAGGGGAGAACCAGGCCCCAATATCAGCCCCCCAGGGTGTGTCTGCCTTTGCTACCTGCTAGGTCTCAGTAGGGTGGCCTGAGAGACAGGGCCTTGTGGAAACTCTTGGTGGTAGGGCTGGGGTGGGATCCAGGGCAGGACCCCCGGCCTTGACCTCCAGACTTCTCCACATTCTACCTTGGGTCTCATAGGTGACGCGATGCTGCCACAATAACCACCCTGGCTTCCAAATGATTTGCTTTTAGTCTAAGCAAGATTTTAAAGAATCCTCAAAGGACCTAAGGACCATTATGCAACAATTCTAAGTGACCTAGAATTTTCAACCCGAAACTCAGAGGACATACAGGGAGGTGGCCAAGGCCTCCATTCTGCTTAAAGGTTCTCCTGCAAAGTTCCTAAAGGAAACCCTGCTTTTTAAACTGAGAGATCAGAAAACTCTAGGGAAACTCAACAAGCTAGAAATGCTGAGATGGCCTGCAGTGCTGCAGGAAGGAAGGAGCCTCATCAGATACTGGGCGGTGACTGCATGTGGCCTCCCAGGGCCTGCTGGGGCTTCCAGGCTGGGTGGGAGCTGCGGGGGACCCTCACCCTAGAGGCAGCCCCCACTCACCCGGCCCCACGTGCTTCAGTGTGAAGTTCTCGTCAGGAAAGCGGCTTCCATAGATGGACTTCCCGCCTGTGCCATTGTGGTTGGTGAAGTCTCCTGCCTGTGAGCACACAGAACCTTCTGAATGGCTGCCATGGAGCAGGCGGCCCCGGCCCTGGCAGCAGCTCCCAGCCCACCCAAGCCCACCCAAGCCCACCCAGTTGGCGCCCCTCAGATGAAGGGGCCAATAAAATAAGAGCTAATGAAATAAGAGCTAATAATAAGAATGAAATAAGAGCTAATAATAAGGAAAAGAAGCAAAAAACAAGATAAAACTTTTGTCACAGTAACTACCTTTGTTTCCAAATGACTTACTTTTTGAGCAAATTTTTAGGTAATCTTCAAAGGACTTAATGGCCATTCTGAGATGATTCTTAGTGACCCTGAATTAACCCACTCCCCTTGAAGGGCAACAGGGAAGAGACCAGAAGACCACCCCCACCTGGCCCCCAGTTCCCAAGTCTAGTCTGTGGGAGCACCAGCAGCTGATCCAGACCAGCTCCCCATGCCTAGTCCCTTCACTGTCCCTGCACTGCCCCTTACCCAGCCCAGCAGCTTCCCTGTCCCTTGCAGACCCAGGACAGAGTCTGCCCAGGGCTGGCATCCTTCCTCAGCCTCAGCTAAGGCCCAGGCAGCCCAAGCCAAAATTGCATGGGGCACCCGGGGCCAGAAAAGCCTGGTAGCAGCCCCTATGCCTAGGGCCGCCCAGCCTAGGCCATCATCCTTGGGTGAGAGAGGGACCTGACCAGCCCAGATGAAGCATCCATAAGTATCCATTAGGTGCTCCCAGACACTGACGACTCAGGACCCGGCCTGGCCTCCCAGTGCCACCGCCTTGTACCAAGGAGCCCTTCAGCTCTGGAGTTCCCAGCCTGGCTCAGGAATTCCACCTCAGCTGGCCTCAGGGCTAGGCCAGGCCTGCCCTCCCTGCATTCACCCCATAACCAGGCTTCACTGGACACCAGAGGTCCAGCCCCAACCCGCTGCCACTTACCATGGTACGATGACAGCCACCCAGTCAGGGTGGAGGGAATAGGAAGAGAATTCCAGGTGGAAAGGTCTTCAAAGAGGTCACGATAGCCATGCCCCTGCCTCCAGGCTCTGCCTGCCCAGGAAACCCAATCCCTCATCCTAAAGGTCTTCGATAGAGGCCCACCCCCAACACCACCTGAGTCCTGACCCCCGGGAAGTTCTTGCTGCCAACACCTAGCCCCAAACCTCTGACACAGCAATACCAATGCTTGTGAAAACCGAGCGTGACACATGACTGAAAAACACACTCATTTCACCGAGAATAACGCCTTCTTGCGGAAGGGAAGCTCCAAGTCCTGGCATGTGTGTTCCTGCCCAGGACCCGTTTTCTTCCTCTGCCTCCTCCTCTTCTCTCCCTCTCTTATATCCCACACTAGTGCTCAGGGGCATGCAGGGGACAAGGTCAGAGACCACTGGAATATGCGGGGCTCCTCAAAGGATTCAGGGCCACCCCCAGGCATATCCATCCCCCAACCCAGCTCTCTCTTGATAGGCTCTACCTCCCAGCATCCTGGGCAGGGCCTACCACTGGCCTGGAATGGCAGCGGATTGGGGCTGGGCCTCTGTGTGCGGTGAAGCCTGGATCCAGGGTGAATACAGGGAGGGTAGCCTGGCCCAAAGAGCGACTGCAGCTGCCCGGCTCAGCACCTTCCTCATACCAGGCATCCTCACACACCCACAAGGCAGCTCCTGCTCTCATGCCCTTACAGAAGAAGAAACCACCTTACCTGGCACATGAAGGAGGGGATCACCCTGTGGAACGTGGAGCCTTTGTAGCCGAAGCCCTTCTCACCAGTGCACAAGGCTCTGAAGTTCTCTGAGGGTCGGAGGGAGACACAGGTCAACAGGGCCAGGCCCCAATTCCAGGGTCATACCTGTTCCAGCCAAAATTCCGGCTACACCCCCAGCAGTGAACAGGGGGATAAAGACCCTGGCCCACCTCTTGGGTTGGCTCTGCCCAGCTCGCTATGTAACTGAACAAATCACAGTCGCTCCCCTTCCCTGACCTCAGTGCCTGAGCACTGTGGCAAGAGTATAGTTTATGGCTGCACTGGCACCAGCGGAGCAGGGACTCACGGGCTGATTGTGCATCACCCTGCCTCATCCGGCCCCAGGAGGGGGAAGTCTCCGGGAAATTTACATGTGCCTTCCACCAGCTCTGAGGCTCCCAGCTATTGTGAAGAGGAGGGCAGAGCCAACGATGAGGCCCACATAGGGACCTAAGGGCTGCCCCAGGGCACCCAGTGTCTGAGCCACACATGGAGCTCCCATCCATCAGGGGTCTCTGAGCCCCGACTCTTCTCACCACTCCACCCACCTTGCCCTGCCTGGCCCCCTTCCCCTCTAGACCCATCTCAGAAGGCCCAGGCCCTGTCTTACCAGCTGTCTTTGGGACGACATCTGCCTTCAGCTGTGGGGGAGAGAAGAGGGACAAAAAAGGATGGTCATTGGAGAGGCAGGAGAAGGTGGGTATCTCTCAGCACCCAGCGCAGCCGCCAAGAGGCTGAGGTGGAAGCATGTGGCCATTCCATTTCTGTTACTGTCAACCCCCGTGGGAGGCAGCCCTATCATTGTTGTGAGCTGTTTCCTGAACCCAGCACTGGAGGAGGTGGCCTTGGTTCCCCCAATCTGTCAGAAGAGATGACAATGCTATCTTGGCCTACTTCTGGGAACACAGCTGGCAGTGCTCCAACACTGGGCCCAAAACATCAGAAACTCGGGGGCAACAGAGCAGGTCTAAGGTAGGACCCAGTCCAGCTCCTCGATTTGGAGATGGTAAACTGAGGCCCAGGGAGAGGAAGTGCTCCCACAGCTGGGCCCAAAACATCAGAAACTCAGGGGCAACAGGGAGGGTCTTAGGTAGAAGCCAGTTCAGCTCCTCAATTGGGGGGACGGGAAACTGAGGCACAGGGAGGGGCATGAAGGTGTGGGGGAGGGAAGGCTGAAGCCCCATCCCAGCCAGCCTCTAGCCCCAAAGCAGGAAGAGCCACCCTTGAACCAAATGGAAGCAGGAAGGGTGTCCCTATTTTCCAGAAGTAACTGAGACTCAACAAGAAATACCAAGGGCTCCCCTGGGAAACGGGCCAGTCAACACGAACTGTCCCCTGCTGTCAATGTGGGGCCGGCCCGAGCCTCCACTAGGGCTTCCCCTCCAAAGTTACCCTGGTGACTGTTCTTACTTTGCTTTAGAAAGGGCCCAAAGAAAGAGTCAGGGCAGGTGCTGAGTGTGGCCCCCAAGGACCGTGGCAGGGTTTGAGGCTCGGGGGCACACTGTGTGAGTGTGTCCCGACTTGCAGGAGGGGCATTCTGGGGTCCACCAGGTGGCCGAGGCCTGAGGCCTGCTGGGCCCGCACTACTGCTGGAAAACACCTCTAGTTTCATTTCCCAGCCCCCCAGTGTAAGCCTGACCGCGGGGGCGGGGCCGGGGCCAGGGTCAGGGCGAGCTCCACGTTGTGCAAGGGGTGCCACGTGAGCGCCCGCAGAGCCACAACGCTCACCTCGAGACCCCCGACACCCACCTGAGAGCTTCAGGTCTAGGCTGAGCCCCAGAAGTCTCCTGGAGCCCCTCACTTTTCCCGGGGCTGGCCAGGAGGTGCTGGGCCCTCCCCTCCGCGATCTGACCTTGAGCTTTCTCCTCCACACGTTCCCTCCCTGTCTCCTCCGCTCCAGTGCTCCGAGGGAGGCCAGAGAGACCAATCTGACGCCCCTTCTCAGAAACAGGGAAACTGAGGCCCAGAGCCCGGCAAGGGGGGGATCCAAGATCACCCAGCGCGCCCGGCACCGCGCCGCCCCGGGCCCAGGGCTCTCCCGGCCCATGCCCCGCGCCCAGGCCAGCCCTGCGGGCGGTCTCACCTCCAACACCACGCGGCCGAGCGGCTGCCCGTCGGCGCCCACGTCTAGGTACACGAGCGGGTTCCCGGCGGAGGAGGAAGAGGACGGGTCGCCGGCGCCCTTGCTGCAGGCGCGGGCCGCGGGGAGGCGCAGAGGCGCAGAGCGCGGGACGGAGAGCAGGCCGAGCCGGCGGGAACCGCAGCGCAGCGCCAGCATCGTGGGCGCGGATCCGGCGGGACACCAGCGGGGAGAACACAGAACTCGGAAACGAAGGTCGCGCGCGACCAGAAGGCCGAGTCCCGGGCGGCCAGCTCGCCGCCGCCTTTATGGCCTGGCTGGGTTCGCGGCCCCGCCCCAGTCCCGCCTCCTCCGGGCCTGTCCGTGGGCGACCCCTGCCGGTCGCAGCGGGCAGCGCAGCCAGCCGGTGGGGCCGCCAAGCGTGAATTGTTTTGGAACACTCCCGCCTCCAGTCCGGGAGAACCCAAAGCACAGACACCACCCCGCAACAGGATGCTAGTTCCATGTTTATGAAGGTACCAGCATATGTTTTTAAAAAGGAAAAATGCTAAAACATAATTAGCTCCCAAATATGAGCATCTACATGCTGCAAGTTGAGTATAATAACAAAAGTCTACCTTTGAGCCCTTTATAGGTAAGGCTCAGGCCAAATAGCTTCCCTGCCGCCCTAGGTCCTGCAGTTGGAGAGGGTTAGAGAAAGGTGAGATGAGAGGCGGGATTAGTGAACCAGAGGCGCAGGAGGGAGGAGGTAAGCTGAGATACCTCCCATGATGCCCCGCAGCCTGCTTGTCCCGGCCTGGGCCTGTCTCTAGTTGTTTCTAGGGACCAGAACCGCTTCCAGCAAGACTGAAAGCGCAGCCTGGGCCTGTCATGCTCCTGTCAGGCCCCCAGCCCTCCCCCAGGACTGGGTCTGACTCCCTCCTCCTAGGACTCACACTGACAGCTCCCCCCCGCCCGCTCCCCCCACGGCTCTGCCAGATGCAGACTCAGACCGCCGCCTACCTCCCCACCCATCAGCATGCACCCTGGGAGGGGGACTCAGTGGGGAGATCCACAGCAGGAGCATTTAAACCCCAGGTGCCCAGAGTGGGCTTCCCAGCAGCCAGAGCTACCCTCATTGTGAGGTGGTGGGAAGCCGGCAATAAATGGACACCAGGCAGGGACCTGAGAGAGCATCTGGCCCAACACTTGTACTGTGCCCAGGGGAAGCTGAGGCCGGACACGGGAGGGCACTGGCTAGGGCTAGGAAGCCCTGGAGTCCTGCCACCAGCTTGCACCAGTGTTCCCAGGCCTCTCTGGGCCTCAGTTTCCCATCTGGAGTGTGTGATCATGCTCCTCACCCTGCTTTTTTTTCCCAGGTCTATTCTTAGAATAAAATGAACTAGAGAGAGACGGCTCTGTCAACTAAGTACTGTGACTGTGGGCATCTGTGATGGACAGAGTCTGGACTATCTTTCTCAGGGTTTGAGATTCAGAGAGCAGTGGCCTCAGAGGCCTGAGTGGCCAGAGAAAGGGGTGGGGCTGAGCCTTGGAGGCAGGTGGGCTTGAGCAGGGACCAGCTCTGGACTGACCTGCCCCAGATCCTGAATCAGCTCATAGGAACCGGTTGGGCAGCAAAATGCTAGCCAAGCAAATTCATGAGCTCAGAGCAGTGTCCCAGCTTCATGAGATTGCTAGCTTGGCCTCTGGAAGTTTGGTAGTTTGGCTAGCTTGGCTTCTGGAAGTTCATATCCCCCTTCTCTCCTTCCTGGTCTAGGAGGGGCCTAGGTACCCAGTGAAGCCCAGGTGGGATGCATTCCAGGTCCCAACCCAGAATGGGGCCTCACTCTGCTCTAGGGAGCAGCCCCTCCTTTCTTGTGACTGTGCCCTAGGTGAGCAGGCCTGAGTGGGGAGCCTGCCTGAGCCCTCAGCACGTGTCCCGGACCCTCCTCTACCAGTGCATTCTGTGGATTTGAGAGCGGAGGAGAGGAATCACCCCATGTGCTTTGCCATGAGGTTTCCTTAAGGCCCCAGGCTTCCCTGCAGCCAGTTCCAGTCCCTGAGCTTACGGGGCCTTCAGCCACAGCAGGCAGCTCAGCATACCCTGTTGTTTCTCAGGCTTGCTCCTGGGGGGACTCAGTTTATGCCCCATCCTGGTGAAGCATAGCAGCCCTACCCCAGGGGGAGTGCTGCCTTCATTCACTTGACCATTTCAGTTCTCAGAGTCCTTCCCAGCTGTGAGCTCATCTGGCTGAGAGGCAGCTCCATTTTGCAAATGGTGAAGCCAGACCCCAAGAAATGGGGAGTGAACTGCCCAAGGCCAGGCTGTTGAATCTGGGACCAGTGTGTCTGACTTCACGATCAGGGTTATTGCATGTCAAACCCTTCTCACTCTCACCATGATGCTGGTCCTTGGGACAGGGTGGGGGAGGCAAGAGAGATAAGCCTGGGCAAACACAGTAAGACAGAAACTGTGGGGTTAGCCAGGGGGCTGTGGTGCTCAGGGACTAGGGAGATGGTTTTAATAGTGCACATGTGCTGAAAGGCCTGTGGGGGACCCCATCTCAGAGGACTCTGACAGCCCAGCTGAGGTCTGACATTGTTGGATAGCATTGGGAAGCCATCAGTAGTGCAAAGACTCCATGCTTAGGACTCTGAACTGGGAACCAGCTTCTTTCATTCATGTTACTCCTTCCACTCTCTTTGGAAAATCAAACGTCATCACTACCTCTTGTCTGAGCCAGAGAAAATCCACCTTCCCCCAAAGGCTCAGCTATGATGTCATTCCTGTGTCATTCTCAGTGGCCTTAGGAGGAGGGACAGTCCATAGGCTAAGCCGGGAGCTGAACACATGCCCAGCTCTTGAGGGCTCCGGGCCCAGGTGACATCAGGCAGGTGTTAGCACTCACCTGGCTCTGAGGCTATTTATAGACTGTGTCATCGTCAGAAACAGCAGTGTTTCTCTCCACTCAGCTCATGTGGTCTTTATCCAGGGTGCTGATGGGTTTTGTCACCTAGGAATCCTGTATCATCACCTCTAGGCCTCACAAACCCAAAGAACAATCAGTTTGTGCTAAACTCAGAATCGCAATCAGGGGTTGCAAACTCAGATGCCTCCAGGGGCCAGGCATGTGATACACATGAGTGGTGCAAGCTAGTAAGGACATAATGAGGGGGAGGTGGCTCTGTATCCAAATAGCTAATGGACGTCCCAGGTAAAGAGGTAGCTGCTGCCCAGGCCAGCCAATTGTGGTATACGGGACTATGGGTCCACACAGGCCATCCAGGTTTGCTCATCTTTCAATAAAAACTGAAGACTTTAAGTTTTATAGAAATCTAGTTTTCAAAGTTTGAAAATTAATTTTAAAATTTAAACACTGAATGAGCTGTAAACAACATATCCAAACTAGATGAGGACTCTGGGCTGGCAGTTTAGAAGCTCTGATTTCCACTGTACAGGTGAGAGGGCTGAAGCTCAGAGATGGATGGGGAGTGGCCCAAGGCCACACAGCCGGGCAGTACCAGGACTGTGGTCAGACCCTCTCTTCACTCTCTCCAGGGCCCTTTCTGCAGAATTCACTCAACAGACATGTTTTCAGAGCACTTACAGTGTGCTGGGCCCTGAGCTTCATCCCGGGGATTCAGAAGGACAAAGACAGGGGCAGGAGGTCACGGTGCCCTGAGATGGTAGAGCTGCTGAACGAACCTGTCGCCAGTGGCCCTGTGCTTGGCAGGAGTGAACGCAGTGGTTGTTGTGAGTACAAAGTAACAGTTGTTCTGGACAGGCCCTCCAGGAGGGGCTGGGGTCAGGTAGCCCCACTGTGGGCATGTGGTGGTGTTTCTATAATATTAAATATCATGAAGGCTGAGACCATTGTCAGTGCCAGTCACTGGGTCATGCAACCTGTGCTGCCAGCCTAGACACTCATCCTTAGGTAGGATGAGGCCATGGACTTCATCTGTCTTCATGGTTCCACTTGGAGGGTTTCGGGTCCAGGATAGCATCTGTCATGGGCAGGGAAACTGAGAGAGAGGTTCCCTACAACTCAGAAAGCCATCAGAACCTGCTGATGGGCTGCTGTGGGACCCCTTGGGGATGGGGTGTCCCCGTGGCCTTTGTGAAGTCAGTACATGCATCAGCCTCTCTCTGCTGCCTTCTAAGAACCAGAACATGATGGGGAGGCAGAGGCAGAGAAGGGAGGTTCCACTGAGGCCCAGGGAGGTGGTGGGCAGAGTGGTCAGAGAGACCCGCAAGGGGAAGATGGGGAAAGCTCTCCTCTGGAGTCTAGCTGGGCTTTGAAAGTCACTCGTACCAGGCACGGTGGCTCATGCCTGTAATCCCAGTACTTCGGGAGGCTGAGGCAGGCGGATCACAAGGTCAGGAGTTCAAGACCAGCCTGGCCAACATAGCGTAACCCTGTCTCTACTAAAAATACAAAAATTAGCCTAGCGTGGTGGCAGGTGCCTGCAGTCCCAGCTGCTTGGGAGGCTGAAGCAGGAGAATCAAGCTGAGGCAGGAGAATTGCTTGATTCTCTCTGCAACCTCACCCCTGGGAGGAGGAGGTTGTGGTGAGCCGAAATCTCACCATTGCACTCCGGCCTGGGCAATAAGACTGAAACTTGGTCTCAAAAAAAAAAAACAAAAAAAAGTCACTTGTGTGATCTGGGGTCACTGCGGGCTGCTGAGAGGGGAGCCAGCATGGCAGGGCGGAGCTCGGCAGGGCGTGGCTTACCCTCAGCTGCTGAGCTCTCACACAACCTGCCTGGGCACAGTCTCCTGCAACTCACGACTCGACAGAGCTTGCCTTCTGGGGGTATCTCCAAGATAATCCATGGTTGTTGTTTGAAGCCACTAAGTGTTGGGTCATTGGCCATGTGCAGTAGATAACTCATACCCATAGCACCCCACCCTGGCCAGGGCTTCTGGAAGATCCCAGGGCTCCTTGCACAGCCAGTCCTGGATGTGCTGTGTCAGCAAGCTTGTGTCGCCAGTTTTTGGCAAGGACTTCGTAGGCACAGTCAGGGAGAACTGGCCCAAGAGACCAGACTTCCTTGTCTTTGTAAAGACGTGGAGTGGGCTGGCTATTTCTGTCTCATGCCTCTGAGGGAGAATCAATGAAGCTTGGGAGAGTAAGGAGCTGGGAGAAAGTCATCAGCGGGAGGGCCTGAGCTGGGTCTGGCTGTGGCATCCTATTAGCCTCTGGGAAGGGGACGGGGCCTTACTTTATGCCTCCATGCTGGGCTCTGCACTTTGTAAATGTCATTCTAAGCCTCAGGGTGACCCTGCAAAGTAGAGCTTGTCGTCCCTGCCTTACAAATGAAGGAATGGAGGCCATGACAGGTGAACGATGTGCCCAAGGTCACACTAGAGCCAAGTGGAGAGTGGAACTCTTCCCGACTCACCTGGCTGTGTGTCTCCAGCAGCAGGTGGGCTCTCAGTGGTGCCTCGGAGCTGGACTGTGCCAGTCATCATCCCCTCCACGCCGCCTTTTCTTCCAGCTAGCCTGACACTGTGTTTAGTGATTGAGAGCTGTGATGCTATGTAGTCCTCACGAGAACTCTGCAGAGAAGGCTCTGTTGTCCCCACCTGATGGACACCAGGTGGCTCAGCTGGATTTGAAAACAGGCCTGGTTGACTCCACGTCTGCGTCCTCTCCCACTGACTAGGTCTTCTCACCCTAGAGAATCTTCCATTGACTGAGCCCTGCAGGATGACACCCAACAGCATAGCTGGGTAACATAGAAACACACACTGAGTTCATTTACACAGTCCCCGCCCAGAGTCGATAGAAAAGTACCTGGTCAGCAGGACCCATGAGGTTGCCAAGTCCAGCCCAGATTTGTCCTTGCTGCATGCCCCATAGCCGCCTTTATTTAGTGTTTACTGATTTGCAGTGGCTTTTCTCAATGCATCGTTATCCTCAGGAGAGGGTCCCACTGCCAGCTGTCTAGGAGTGGGGCCCGAGACTTTGCCGAGCCGAAAATGCTGCTCAGTCAGACCTCGCCTGAGCTCTGGGCTCTCTGCCTTGTGGTTGCAAGGAAGCAAGCAGCCTCCACTTCTGCAGTTTCCCTTTTTCAGCTGTTGTTTTGGTCTGTGCAATTTTCATGAATGTACTGAGTTGATCGTCTTAGCCTCTACTCTCCTGGCTTCGTGAGAATAAATCTTCTGGTCAGCAATGCTTACCTTGTGATCCATGTGTTCACCTTCCAATCAATATGGCCCACCCTTGATGACAAATGTTTGTCTTTTCTTCCAATTAAGATAAGTGCCAAGGTGAAACCCCCTCTCTACTAAAAAATACAAAAATTAGCAGGGCGTGGTGGCGGGCACCTGCAATCCCAGCTACTCGGGAGGCTGAGGCAGGGAGAATTGTTTGAACCCGGGAGGCGGAGGTTGCAGTGAGCTGAGATCGAGCTACTGCACTCCAGCCTGGGAGACAGAGCAAGACTCTGACTCAAAAAAAAAAAAAAAAAAAAAGATAAGCACTATGATAGCAATAAGAAGAATAGCTACCCTTTGCTGCACTTAATACACTGCACATGGTAAAGATTTATAACATTATTTCTTAATCCCTGCGTGGCCCTTGAGAACAAGTACTAATATTAACTACTTTTTATAAATAGGGCTTCCAAAGTAGACAGAAGTCATAAGCCGTCCAAGGTTACATGGGCCTTCCCTCGTGCTGAGTGAGTGGTGGAACAGCCTGTATGAGGCCTTGCCCTGCTTACGACCAGAGCTTGGCTCCTGCCTCTAATGCTGTCTCTGCTACTGTTGAATTTTAGTACAAAAGGTCAGCAGGTCAGGCTGGGAGAGGCCTCAATTTATGTGACAAAGATCTCAGATTGCAGATGAGCAGAGAGGCTCAAACAGTTGACCAACTCGTAGGCTATGTTCCTAGGACAGAGGGTCTGTATCACAGGCCCTGGGGCTGGGTGAGTCCAAGCAAATCCAGGTATCACTGCAGAAGCTTCAGCTCCAGGGGGACAGGCCCAGGTCATTCAGCAGAGAATCAAGGAACAGGGGACCCTGCCAATCAAGTGTATTCGGAGAAGCTCCAACTAAGACTGGTCACGAGAGAAGTGGTGGGGGTGGACACAGTGCCATCTCTAGAGAGATGAGGGCCGCACTGGGGGCAGAGGCCACAGTGGGGCTTCATAGGCCTGACCAGGATGAGCAGGAGCCAGATCTGGGTTCCTTTAGGCAGAAAGCTTTCTACCAGTCAGTGATATTGAAGAATGATACTTTGAAGTAAGACGCTCCCCATGGCTGGAGCTGTGCAAGTTATCAAGCAGGGATGCCACAGAAGATGCCTGCTTGGAGTAAGTGCAGGGGGGCAGGTGACCTGTCTGGCTCCTTCTAGTTCAGAGACTGCGATTTAGACCCCTTAAGTTGAGGCTGCTTGGAGGAACAGAAAGTGCAGGGTGCAACCTCAGAGTTTTGGGGTTTTTTGTTGTTGTTTTTTTGTTTTTATTTTTTGGAGACAGGGTCTTGCTCTGTTGCCCAGGCTGGAGTGCAGTGGCACTATCTTGAGTCACTGCAACGTCCGCCTCCCGGGTTGAAGCAGTTCTCAGACCTCAGCCTCCTGAGTAGCTGGGATTACAGGTGCATGCCACGACTTCTGGCTAATTTTTGTATTTTTAGTAGAGACAAGGTTTCACCATGTTGGCCAGGCTGGTCTTGAACTCCTGATCTCAGGTGATCTAACTGCTTTGGCCTCCAGAGTTATTTACTGGCATATTGGGGAAAGAAATGCAACATGAAATCATACAAGCCAGAAGAGAATACTGGTATATGGTTACTGGTTTCAAAGTGGTCAAACTTTTCTAAGCATAGAAGCAAATGGAAGGAAGTGTAAGGAAAAATAGGCAACGATCTGGTGGCATACCTGGCTTAAACCTCTGCATTTCAAAGGTGCCACAGGGACAGTTGGGCAGAGCAACCTGTGTTTCTCTATTTCTCGCAGCCCTTTCCCTCCATGCTTTGGGGCGGGCAGGCTTGGGAAATAAGGACAAAGATGTCAATATTTGGCTTTAAGCTTTCAAAAAAAAAAAAAAAAAAGATATGATCTTGCCAATTGGTTTAGAAAATATAAATGATCACTCAGCCAGTCTTCCCTCTCAGACTCTACCTTCATTCACCCCCAACCTGCGAGAGACCCTCGTGGTTAGAGGAAGAAGGGAGTGGAGGGGAAGCAAGGGAGTAAGACCCATCGGGGGATGTGAGAAGCCCCAGATGAGCTCCAGGAATCCAAAAGCAGAGGCATCCTGAGCTATGTTTCTCAGTAGAGTCAAGGAAAGGACTAAGAACCCAGAGCCAGGCCCTTCCCTGCTGGAGAATGCATTTCTTTCTTTTTTTGAGTTGGAGTCTTGCTCTGTTGTCCAGGCTGGAGTGCAGTGGCACCATCTCGGTTCACTGCAACCTCCGCCTCCCAGGGTCAAGCAATTCTCCTGCCTCAGCCTCCCAAGTAGCTGGGATTACAGGCATCCACCACCATACCTGGCTAATTTTTTGTATTTTTAATAGAGATGGGTTTTCACCAGGTTGGTCAGGTTGGTGTCAAACCCCTGACCTGAAGTGATCCGCTTGCCTCAGCCTCCCAAAGTGCTGGGATTACAGGCATGAGCCACTGCACCCGGCCAGCTATCCTTATTTCTATGACTGCTGTTACTTGAACATTTCCCTAGCGGCAGGCCCTGGGTCTCATTTGCTTCCTGCCCTGATGGTGCATGGTGTACAGTGGGACAAACTGAGGGCTCCAAGTCTAGAAGCTGTCAGCGCATCCATGGCCCCCTCCAACCATGAGCGGTACGGCAAGGGCCTCTCAGGACTTGGAAACCTCACATCCTTCTCTGACACGAGGCCTGGTGGCTGCTATTACAGGATCAGAGAGGGAGTTTGGCTGCTTGGTACCTGTTCTGGAGAAACGCCCACACAGCCGGGATTGTTCTGGGTGTGATTTCACCAACTGGAAATGCCTCCCGGACCCTCTGCCTTTGAAAGCATGGTTCCCAGGCTGCACAGCTTGTGAGCAGCCTCTGAGGTCACAGCTGAGTTACCAGCGCACGCCTCCTCAGTCTCCCCCCCCACTACCTCCTCAGTCCCCTGCCCTCTGCGCCCACCCTCCTCGCCCCAGCCCTTTGCCATCACAGCTCCTGAGGGCAGCTGCTCTCCCCCACACTGGCTCTCCTTGGGCCGTGCCTCCAAGTCTCCCACTGACCCCTCCGCCCTTTTTCCATCTTCTCAGTCCCCTCCTTTGGAACAGCCCTTTCATGCAGTCTTTCCCTTTGCCCTAGCTCTACTCAGCCCAAGCTCTCTCACCCAATCCCAGCACATCTCTGAGCTCAGGACTCCCAACTCTTCCAGGCACAGGAGGGGAAGTCTGGGAAGGGCCTTGGGATCGGGCAGCAATGAAGGCAATCTCAAGAAGCCGAGCGTCTGGTGTGTCCGCTCTGGAAGAGTCTAAACCATCGGCTGGTATTGAGAAGTCCTGCAGGGGTAGAGGTCCTGACCAGCTTAACGAAGTCTTGACCCAAGCCCTGTAGGCAGGAGGTGCTCGTCCATATAGGGTTTCCAGTAGTAGGACCCCAAGCCTGGGGCAGAGGACAGGGTCAAATTCCTGAAAAAATGAGACAGGTCTCCATCCTAGAGCCTGAATGGGCAGAGTCCGAACGCAGAAGGCTGAGGGGAACCAGGCAAGGTCCAAGTTTGAGAGTTGGATGCTGGCCAGGCCCTGGTTACTCTCCCTTACTCATGAATTCACTCACGCTTCTTCATGGAGCAGCTACTATTAAGACTCAGCTATGGCGAGATATGGTGGTTCACACCTGTAATCCCCGCACTGTGGGAGGCTGGGGCAGGAGGATTGGTTGAGGCCAGGAGTTGAAGATCAGCCTGGGCAACACAGCAAGACCCCATCTCTACAAAAATTTTAAAAATTAGGGGATGGCGGTGCCCACCTCTAGTCTCAGTTACTTGGGAGGCTGAGGTGGGAGGATCGCTTGAGCCCAGGAGATGGACTCAACTCTGTGCCACAGATGCCAAGGTATTTGGCCATGCCAATTGTCACTTGAGCTTCTAAACTGTCCCCATTAGAGTCAGGGCTCATCCTAGAGTCTGAAGGGGCTGTGCTTCCAGTGTCCCCTGGTGCAGTGATTTTAAAATGTGCAATTTCTTTTCCACTCCTGGTGTTAAGAGGTGGAGTCTTATTCCTCTTCCCTTGAATACGGGCTGGTCTCTGTGACTCCCTTCTAACCAGCAGCATGTGGCGGAAGTAAGGCCTTGTGTCTCCCGGCAGCAGGTCGTGAAAGCAACAGCTTCTGCCAGCTCTTGTTCTTGGGCTCTAGTTCTTGATACCCAGCTCCCACACCATGAGGAAGCCCGGGCCCCATGGAGAGGACACAGCCCGCATTCCAGCCGACAGCCCAGCTGAGGTCTCAGCTGCCAGACATGTGAGTGAGGAGGCCTTGAGAGGACTCCAGACCCAGCCACCATCTGACTGTGGCCACCTGAGAGCCCCGAGTGAGAACCGCCCAGCTGAGCCCAGTCAGTGCTAAGAACCGTGAGAAAGGATGATGATAAATGAGTACGGTTGTTTCACACCACTAGGTCTGGGGTGATTTGTTACACAGCTGGAGATAATCAGAACTCCTGTTGAGGGCATGCAGCGGATTCTTGATGGGGTTGACAGCAGCCTGGCTTCAGCCTGGGCTCTGTCCATGTGGCGGGTCTACAGAACCCTCAAACACCATAGCCCTGTGGAA
Source organism: Ateles fusciceps (assembly GCA_036589455.1). Taxonomy (NCBI): domain Eukaryota; kingdom Metazoa; phylum Chordata; class Mammalia; order Primates; family Atelidae; genus Ateles; species Ateles fusciceps. Next base: position 4,253,480 of record JAZHEH010000276.1, read on the forward strand.
AGTCATTATCCCTCCCCATCTACCCCACCTCTCCTAGACACCCATGTCAGATAACGGCATGACCACCCACCCAGGCGCCCCAGTACAAACTCGGTGTCATCTTGTCATATTTGGCTGGTGCATCCCCATGTAACTTTTTTTTTTGAGATGAGGTCTCCTTATGTTGCCTAGGTTGGTCTTTAACTCCTGGCCTTAAGCAGTCCTCTTGTCTCAGTCTCCCAAAGTGCTGGGATTAGAGGCATGAGCCACTGTGCACGGCCCCCCCCATCTAATTTACTCCTATCCTTTAACAAACCTTCATGGAGCACTCACTGGGGTCAAGCTTTGTGCCAAATGGACCTGCTTGGTCCCTGCTCTCAAGGAGCTTACAGTAAAGCAAAGAGAAACATGTCAAACTATTCAGTACAAATGCAGCCAAAAGTCTCAATAACTTTACATTAATTAACCTAAATACTGTGCTGAGCTCTTCACATTATTCAATCTTTGAGTACCCATAGTAATCGCACGAGGAGGAGATTATTATCCAGAGATCATTAGCTTTATTTTACAAGGAGGAAATTGAGGCACCCAGAGGTTGAATGAGGTTATGCCATTAGTGGGCAGTAGCACAGAGGTGAAGTTTCCTTCCCATCCCTTCCTTCTGTCGCTGCAGTAGCTGAGGTTCTGTCCTAGGGTCCTGTAGGAAGTACAGGCTGAGGCATAGCTGATAGCCCACATGGTTTACAGGGGAGTCGTGCCTAGGGAAGACCAGTGGCGAAGCAGGGCTGGGCAGGAACAGCCTAGACAGCAATACAGATTTTCCCAGGCCTGGGCCAACCCAGCAGGAATTCCTGAGGACAGGTGGCTGTGATGAGCGTCCCCACTGAGCTCAGATGGCCTGGCCTACTGCGCTCAGTATTTGCTGGGGCTGCCCAGAAGAGCATGGTCTCTCTTGATGGTTGAGGCCACTCCCAAAGGGGCTGCACTCTTTGCAGCTGAGCAGCAAATTCTTTCTTAAAGGGAGACCCATGGGCTGCCCCCATGGCTGCCACCCAGACTGTCAGACAGCCTTCTCTCTCATCTCTCCACCTCTGGGCACAACCCTCTGCCCAAATTCTGTGTCTGTAGTGATGGCTCTAAAATGCACACCCTCCCTGTGAAATCCACCAGCCAGTCCCCATCTCCATCAGGAGGAGGAACAGGGTCCCTCTTCCCCCAACACCTTCCCATGCTGTGCGGACTCCAGGAATCAGAGAGCCTGGGCTCACACCTGGGCTTCCCACTGATTTATGCTGTTAATATTGGTACCTCCTCCAGAGGTTGCTGTGTGGTCCAATGAGATGCCACAGGGAAAACACTTAGTGTTAGCCTGCCACAGAGCAAGGCCAGAAATCACCTCCTTTAGGCCTAGACCTGCCTCTGGGTCAACTCGGCCACTGAGCCCAGGAAGGGCTGACTTCCAGCCACGGTGCTTTGTTACCCCTACGTTCAGATGGAAGAGGCTCTCTGCCTGGTGGAGGGACCAGAAAGGTGGGTCCAGTCACCCCTGGCAGGAGTGGGTGTGATTCCCCCAGGGCTGGAGCTGGCAGGGTGACTGTAGGGAGAGGGGCTGAGCTCAGGGGAGGGAGAGAGGAAGGACTCTGCATGTGGGGGGTGCAGGCCCTGCTCACCTTCCCTGGTCCTGACCCCGGCTCCAGCCCCATCAGACTCAGCAGTTGGACTGTTGCTCCAGGACCGGTCTTGCCCCCACCAGGCCACTGTATAGGAGGCTTTGTGTGCTGTGGCTCCTGGTCTCGCCTGGCGCCAGCCTGGCCTGCTCAGCTCAGCCCCTCCTCAAGGCTGTCCCCACAAGCCGTCTCTTCCAACAAAGGGTCTGTGTCCTCAGGAGGTCAGGTGCTGCCAGGCAGGACCACAGCCAGGCCTGCTGGGGAGTTCTAGGCGGTCGAATCTCAGAGGAGTGACCAGGGCCTGGCTGTGTTGAGGACAGGGCTGGCAGCATCTTTGCTGTTTTTGTTGGTTTTGAACCACTGCCGCTAGGAAGAGGTCAAGGTGAGGCAGGCAGAGGCTAGGCCTGGGGAGCTGGAATACATTTGCCCAGTCTGTGGCTAGAGTCCAGATGGGGGCCTCCCAAGGAGGGGCACAGGCCTCCTGACCTCCCTGCCACTATCCCCAGGCCCCACCTCAAGACCCTAGGCCCCTGCTTGACCTGAGACCCAGCAATGAAGAGCCAGAATCCACCCCATTTTCAAGCCAGGAAGGAGATTACCCTTTAGTGTGATAGCTTATACCCACCCCCATTTCCCTCTTTGCCCACTCTGCCAGCCTGTTGAAACTCCTGCTGAGGCCCACTGCCTGCCTCCCTGCTGCCAGACTCTGGGCTGCCTGCCAGTCCCACAGAGCCAGCCTTCAAACGCTCACAGCTGGTCAGTCAGCCCTGGGGGAGATGGTCCCCCCACTGGGGCACACCTCTTTGAATACAGGCTGCTCACAAGCGGAATTTAAGCCATTGATGGGTCAGGGCTGGCAACCATCTCAAGCCACATCAATAAAGGCCAAGTCTCTATAACAAGGGAGGTTAGGTTTTCTCTTTGCAGCTCAGGCCTGTGGAAATCAGACTATCTACACATACTGGAAGGAGTGTCACAGAACAAGCACAAATAGATGGAGGTTTCAGAGAGTAGTGAATCAAAGCTACAGACTTCAGAACAACTTAGGGGTAGATAAAAATCTGTTGAGGATTTGTGTATACTATGCTTTCCCATCAGATCCTAAGCTCCTTGGAGGTCTTGTTCATCTCAGTAACTCCTCCACCATCTCAGGCTCTTAATACCTGTCATTGCTCCGCTCACAGTGATGGCAATAAATATTGGTAGATCTGTGGGTGGATGGATGGGTGAATGTATGAATGGTGATAGAGTATGGATGGTGGTGAGTGGGTGGGTAGATGCATAGGTGGGCAGGTAAATTGATGGACAGATGGCTGGGAGAGTAAATAACGGACTGACTTCTACATTGCAGCGAGGACAGAATGGAAGCTGGCATAACCCTTGCCAGCACAAAACTTAGGCTTCTCAAAGATGTCTTACAGAGACTGCAAAAGGCTTGAAATGTAAGAGAAAAGGCAGATCATCCAGACTTCATTAGCATTAGCAACCTGTATCCATCAAAAGACACCATTAATGAAATGGAATTAAGAAATGAAGCTACAGGCTGGGTGCAGTGGCTCATGTCTATAAACCTAGTATTTTGGGAGGCCAAGTCAGGAGGATCCCTTGAAACCAGGAATTCAAGACCAGCCTGGGAAACATAGCAAAACTCTGTCTACAATAAAAACTTTAAAATGAGCTGGACATGGTGGCATATGCCTGTATACTATCCTAGCTACTTGGGAGGCTGAGGCTGGAGGCTTGCTTGTGTCCAGGAGTTCCAGGTTGCAGTGAGCTAGGATCATACCACTGCATTCCAACCTGAGCAACAGAGTGAGACTCTGGCTCAAAAGAAAGAAAAGGAAGGGGCCAGTTGCAGTGGCTCACGCCTGTAATCCCAGCACTTTGGGAGGCCAAGGTGGGCGGATCACAAAGTCAGGAGTTCAAGACCTGCCTGGCCAACATAGTAAAACCCCATCTCTACTAAAAATATAAAAATTAGCGAGGCGTGGTGGCAGATGCCTGTAGACCCAGCTACTTGGGAGGCTGAGGCAGGAGAATCGCTTGAACATGGGAGGCAGAGGTTGCAGTGAGCTGAGATCGTGCCACTCCACTCTAGCTTGGGTGACAGAGCAAGACTTGGTCTCAAAAAGAAAGAAAAGGAAGGAAGGGAGGGAGGGGAAAAGCTACAAAGACAAGATAATCACAATACATCTGACTAAAGTTCGTATTCAGTACATACAGAAAACTTACATCAATCAATAAGAAAAGGTAAACAGCCCAATAGACAGTGGTCAAAAGACTTGAACAAGCATTTCACACACACACACAAAGGTATCTAAATGACTAATAAGCATGTGAGAAGGTAGACAGATAGCATCTTCAGTCATCAGGAGAAAGTGAATTAAAGCCCCAGTGAGATACTATTATATACCCACTAGAATGGCTAAAATTAAAAAGGATTGCTGAGGATATGGCATAACTGGAACTTTCATACGTTGTTAGTGGGAGTGTCAGTTGGTACAATCACTTTAGAAAACTGTTTGGCAGTTATCTACTAAAGCTAAAAATATGCTTACCTATGACCCAGAAATTCCACTCCTAGGCATATATTTAAAAGAAATGAGGGTCAGTCATGGTGGCTCATATCTGTAATCCTAGCACTTCCTCGGGAGGCTGAGGAAGGAGGATCACTTGAGCTCAGGAGTGTGAGACCAGCCTGGGCAACATAGTGAGACCTTGTCTCTATTTTTAAAAAAAATAAAATTAAAAAAAGAGAAATGAGTATATATGTCTGCACAAATACTTCATATGAATATTCACAAGTGCCTCAAACTGGAAACAACCCAAGTGCCCATAAGCAGTAGGGTGGATACATGCATTGTGGTACATCCATACAGTGGAATACCACTCAGCAATAAAAAAGAACAGCTACTGGTGCAGGCAGCAACACGGATGAATCTCACAGACATTATATTGAGAAGAAACAAAAATCTTGAGGATATGCTGTATGATTATGGAAAGTACAAGAGCAGGTGAAATTAATCTATGATGAGAGAAGTCAGAATAGGGGCAACTTTGGGGGAGGGGGTCACTGGAAGGTGGTACAAGGGAGCCAGCCTTCTGAAGTCCTGGAAATGCTCTAAATCTTGATCCATATGGCATTCATATGTGCATATTTACCAAACTCTACATTGATGATTTGTGTACTCATTATATTTTTGTTATGCTTCAATAAAGCATTTTTAAAACACAAACACATTTCCTTTATTCTAGAAGAGTTCAGTGTGCTGGCATGGAAGCAGAGCCCAGAAGATGCAGTATCTCATCCCCTTCAAAGAAGCTTGGTTCTCAGGGCTCAGCATAAGACATCTCAGGGGAATTGAGAAGGGGCTCCTGTCTGAGGCTAGGGGCCTGGGCCAGATAACAAGGAGAAGATGCTCATATGGGGAAGTCCCCCAGGGTGGGGTGGAGGACACCCGCCTGGGACTTTCCCACCAGCTCTGCCCGAGGCCACTGCACACTTGAGCGGCTGAGGCACTCAGAGCCGGCCGAGGGTGTCTATGCCTCCCCCGCCCTAGTGCGCTGCATTCAGAGGGGGCATGACTCATGGGGGCTTCCTGCCACTGCCCTCCTACGATCTCCAGTGTGGGCCACTGTGCCAGCTGCAGAGCTGAAATCGGAGGGGAATAGGGAGAAGATGGGAAGAGGGAGGGCCTGGTGCTACCTCCTGCCCTCTTGGGCCTCAGTCTTCTCCTCTGTAACGCAGAGAGGTTGTGCTACACTTCCAAGGCTGTTCTCAATGCAGGATCTGAAGGTTCCCTGGGTACCCCAAGCCACCCATGAGCCGAGGTGGCTTGCCAAGCACATCTGGAGAACCAGAGGGCTCTGTCTGCTGACTGCACAAAGCCCAAGTCATCCAGGCTTCTCATCCCGTGAGTCAGGAAGCATCACATGACGCTGACACAGGTGAGCCCGTGAGATCGGCTGACCAGGGCAGGGCACGCCTTATGGTCAGAGGTGAGTCAGCCGGGGCCTGGCTTAACTCAGCCAGGAAGCTCACGGGATGGAGCTGGACCAGGCTGAGGACTAACCCATCACAGGTGCCAAGAGAGGAAACTGAGTCACCCTTGCCGACTCTCTCTCCCACTGACCCCACTCCTGTCCATCAGGCACCCACCCTTACCTCTATACCTTCTTAGCAACCCTCTAGCTCATCCCTCATCCCCATTCTGCAGCCCCCTACCTTAGAGACTGCAGTAGCCCCTCCCTGTCTTCCAGTCCTAGCCCCAAAGTCCAGTCTCCTTCATTCTTCCAGGTGGATCATTTCCCCCTCCTTTATTCAGGCATAATTGACATCCAATACAATGCATGGATCTTAAGAATAGAGTTTAAAGAGTTTTGACAAATGCTAGCCAGTCGTGGTGGCTCACGCCTGTAATCCCAGCACTTTGGGAGGCCAAGGTGGGTGGATCATGAGCTCAGGAGATCAAGACCATCCTGGCTAACACGGTGAAACCCTGTCTCTACCAAAAATACAACAACAACAACAAAATTAGCTGGGTGTGGTGGCAGGTGCCTGTAGTCCCAGCTACTCGGGAGGCTGAGGCAGGAGAATCACTTGAACCTAGGAGGTGGAGGTTGCAGTGAGCAGAGATCACACCACTGAACTCCAGCCTGGGCAAAAGAGCGAGACTCCATCTTAAAAAAAAAAAAAAAAAAAAGGTTTGATAAATGCAGACCCCTGTGCAACCAATACCCAGTCACATCAAGGCATAGAATATTTCAATCACCTTGGAAAGTTTTCTGTACCCCTGCCTCCAATCCCCAGCCTACACCCAAAAAACCTCTGTGCTGACTTCTGACCCCCAGAAATGAGCTTTGTGGGCTCCTAAGCTTCATCTAAAATAGAATTTTTTAATAATTACACAGTAATACTCCTTTATGTCTGGATTCTTTCACCCACTGTGCTTTTCGTCTTCAGCCCTCTTTTGTGACTTTCATTGTTGGATAAGTTTTGATTTCATAAACATAACTTAATTTGTTTATTCATTCTCATGTTGATGGACAACTAGACTGTTTCCAGATTTTACCTTTATGGATAATGCTGCCCTGACCACCTGTGTACATGTTTTTGTGTGAATATGTCTTCATTTCTCTTGGGTAAATTCCTATAAGTTAAATCTCTGGGATATATAGTAAATATCCATTTATCTTTATAAGAAGCTGCTAGATTTTTCCAAAGTGGTCATACCATCATAGACACCCAGCACTAATGTATGAGAGTTCTGGTTGTTCCACGTCCACGCCAGCACTTGGTATTTTTAATCTTGTTAATTTTAACTATCCGAGGATCTTCTTAAAAACCACTTCTAAACATCCCAAATGTCCATCGGCTGGCAAATGGACAGACAGAAGGTAGTAAATCCACACAATGGAATACTAATTGGCAATAAAATGAAATGAGGTACTGTTATGTGACAGGAATGAACCCCGAAAATGTTACACCTGCTGAAAGTAGCTTGTCACAGAAGACTACTTTGTGTATGATTCCATTAATATAAAATGTCCAAAATAGGGAAATTTATGCAGACAGAAATATATTGCTGCTTTTCTAGGGCTGAGGGGATGGGAGGTTGGGGGATGGGAGGTTGGCGGATGATAGCCAGTGGGTGTGGGATTTCTATTTGGGGTGATAAAAATGTTCTAAAATTTGCTTCTAATCATCTAGTCCTTTTAATAAAAAAGATTTAAAAAATGTTCTAAAATTTATTGTGGTGGTTCACAAGTCTGTGAGTATACTAAAAACCATTGAATTGGACACTATCTGAAAAAGCTATCTGAAAAATGAAACCTATCACATCTAATTAGCAGGCTACCCCCTATAGCTCCCTAGTGTCCTCAGAGTAAAGACGCAGATCCCCAAACCCAGATTCCCCCACATCATCTTCCTCTCCTGCAGGCCCCGTGGGAACCGCCACTTCCAGATACACTCTCTGCCGTGGGCCTCAAGTGCCTGCATCTCCTGTTCCTGCGTCCTAGACTATCGGTCCCACCTCACGTCTGACTTATCCTTTATGATTCAGCTCACCTGACAGCCTTCCCTTCCCTCTCTCTTGTTCATCCCTCCATTCATTCATACAACAAGCATTTATTAGGCACCTGTTGTATGCCAGGCTCTATTCTAGGCACTAGGGACACAGCAGCAAACAAAACAGACTCAATCCCTCATGGCGTGCAGGAACAAGCAACTGAGCACTCAGTCAACCTGAAGAGTGGTGCCCCAGCCCCTGCCCGCCGGCCTTCTCCACGTTTCCACAGTGCTTTGCATGCACTTCCGTTTCAACACTAACCCATCCGGACTTCCACAGGTCAACAGTGGGTCTCCCTGACGAGGCTGGGACTTCATGAGGGTAAGAGCCAGGCCTACCTCTCCTGGGGCATCAGAGCAAAGATGGCGCGTCCTCTGTACACACCATTCCCCCCCCAGTCCACAGAGCCCTCTCACAGTCCTGGTCTCATCTGCTGGCTCACCTGCTCTGTTCAGCAAGTGGAGATTGTGGAGAGGAGGTGTGAAGGCAGGATGCCCACTGCCCCAGTGAGGCAATGAAGCCCTGAGAGTGCATGAGGCCACATGGCTACAGAAGCATGGCAGCTGGCTTCTCTTACTCCCTGCCCTGGGCAGGCTCTAAGGGCAAGGATTGATGTCACCATACCGGGAAGTGACTCCAGGCCCAGCAGGAACCACATGGCCCTGTGGGCCATCATCTCAGGGTTTCCTGCGTTTCCATCCCTTGGGCTGGGCAGCATGTGGTGGATGGTCGACGAGCAGCAGTACGTCTCCCTAGCCTCCTTCCCTGCCCTCGGCCCAGCTCAGGTGAGTCACCAGCACCTGGGCATGAAGTCGTCCTTGGGGGTCGCTCTCTCAGGAGGCGTGCAGTCACATGGGAAGTGCGGGACGGGGTCCTGCGAGGCCTCCTTAATGGTATGACTAATGCTCATGGGGTGACGGTGGCTCAAAGCCCTTGAGGTGACACTTTCCTCCGAGGCCTTGACACAAGCCTGGCTCCTCTTTGCATTGTGTCCTTCTGGTCTAGTCTGACAGGAGCAGAGGTGGGGGCTGGTCTTCAGCAGGCAGCATGGGGCCTCTGGGGCCTCTCTGGCACCTGCATCCTCAAGCCTTTCCAGCTTCTTTCTTCTGAAGCCCCTGAGGGCTGGTGAGATCGCCCACCTGGGGTTCCTGTTCCTGTCTCCGGCTTTTGGCAATGGCCAGAGGGGGAGGGCACCCTCATTATCCAAATGGCCCCAGTGGCTGCTGGTGCTCTTCCCGCTTCCAGCAGCACCAAGCCCTAGGCCCTCCAGACAGAAGGAGCCCTAGTCTCCTTCCAGCCCCCTCCGCCCCTGGAGTCAAGGAGGTCAAAGGACGTGTTCTCATTTGTCCATCTGCATGACACTGGGGGCAGGAGTCCTGCTCAGCTCAGAGGCCACAGCAAAGGAGAAGCTGTCTCCTTTCTGGACCCAGTGGAACCTCTCCTCAACTTACAGCTCCAGAGTCTCTCCTACCTTTCGCCAGGATGGGGCTGGGTGATAATTTTTTGTTTTGTTTGTTTGTGTTTTGAGACAGGGTCTTGCTCTGTTGCCCAGGCCGGAGTTCAGTGGCACAATCATGGCTCGCTGTAGCCTCAAAGTCCTGGACTCAAGGAATCCTCCCAGCTCAGCCTCCTGAGTAACTAGGACTACATATGTGTGCCACCATGCCCAGTTAAAAAAAAAAAATGTTTTGTAGAAACAGGGTCTCACCATATTGCCCAGGCTGGTCTTGAACTCTTGGGCTCAAGCCATCCTCCCACCTCAACCTCCTAAAGTGCTGGGATTACAGGTATAAGCCACCACGCTCAGGCTTGGGTGATGGTTTTAAAGTTTCAGAGACTTCGGGGTTAGGAGAAATTGGGCAAGGTGCCCATCCTAGCACCAGAATGCTCTCCTCACACATAGGAAAGATGTGTCCTCTGTCAAGTGGATGGCGGGACCTCGTCACACCCCTGGAAAGCTCTCCAGAGTTCCCTCCCACTGCTTCCATCTCTTCCCACCATCCATCTCTTTCTTCTCTTCCCTGGGACACCCCACCATTCCCTGAAGCCGTGATGAAAGCCTGGGCCCTTCTGGGTCCTCACACTATCATTGAGCCCAGTCATCCTGTTTGGATGGTCCTGGGGGTTCTCAGGAGAGGCCGGAGAGGGTTCACCCCCATCCCTCCATTCCTCGAGCTTGTGCTCTTGACAAATGTCTGCAGGTCCAGCACATCCTGAACAGCAGAGATGAATTTCCTCCAAGGTGCTGGTTTGGGTTTCTATTGCTGCATGGCGAGCTAAACCAGAACAGCAGCTTTAAACCATGACAACTGCAGATTCTGCTCAGGGATCTGGAGCTTGACTGGACTCAGCTATATGGTTCTTCCTCGAGGTGGCACACAGCCAGATGGTGGCTGGGCTGGGGTCATCTTGGAGGCTTCTTCCCTCGAAGGTCTGAGGCCCAGGCTAGAAAGACTCAGCCAGCAGAGCCCACTGAGCATCTCTCACTTTCCATGCCATCACTCCATGAGATCTTTCTACACGACTGCTTCAGAGAGCAGGACTTCCCACATGGTAGATGACAGTGACCAGATCTGTAAGAGATATTCATATTCTCCATTTTACATCGACGTGACCCTTTTCCTGACGGTAACCCTGACTTTCTGCATTTACAAAACTCCCACTCCTTCCTGCTCTGAACTGCACTGCAAAGCATTGCTTCCATTAACCGGACAATGACAATGAAGAGCATCCTGTCCAAATCATGTCGCCTTAATTCCTGGGTTTCCTCCTAGATGGCAGAGATGGTGGGGAGACATCTCAGTTTGAAGACACACACACACCCCCCCCACACACATGCAGAAACAGACACACAGAGAGACACACGTGCACAGATACACACAGACACACACACGTACACACAGACACAGAGACACACACAGAGACATACAGATACACATGGAGACACAGATACACGCAGAGAGAAACACACAGACACACACAGATACGTAGAGATACACACAGACATACAGATACAGACACACACAGACACACCTACAGAGACTCACAGACACACAGACACATACACAGACACACTGATACAGAAACACAAAGACACACAGAGACACACCCACAGACAAACAGATATACACAGAAACATGCACAGATACACACACAGATACAGACACACAAACACACAGATACACACACACATAGAGATACACACAGACACACAGAGACACACACAGACACATAGATACAGAGATACACAGACACACAAACACACAGACACACACAAACACACAGAGACACACACACATACACACACACAGACACACACAGGGAGCCCTTCTGACACACACAGACACATATAGAGACACAGACACACGCACGGGGGACACACACAGACTGCAGATACAGAAACAGACACACAGACATGCAGATACGCACATGGAAACACACACAGATACACAGACACACACACACACACAAACTCACACAGTCTCCGCCATGTCTGGCTGCCCTTCCTGTCTTCCTGGATTAAAGTACTCAGATGACTAAGCCCTACTGTATAAGCCAGGGGTCTCCACACTTTCTCTTAAAGGGTCAAATAATCGATACTTTAGGTTTTGTGGACCAAGAGGCAAAATTGAGGCTATGATGTAGGTACTTATACTATCATTTAAAGTGTAATCACTTAAAAATATAAAATCGATTCTTAGTTCAGGGGCCATAAGAACAGGAGCTTGGCTGGATTTGGACCCCAAAATTGTAGTTTGCTAATCCTTGGAATAAACTAAAGGGGTACCTGAGGCACCTTCCACCAGAACCCTTTTCTCTCACCACTAGCGAAGAAAAGGTCTGTGGGGTGGGGGGCAGTGTATCTATGCCCTCAGCTTGACCAACCAGATGCTCTCTGGCAGGATGTGACACCTAGAAGGGGAAAAAGGTGGAATTAGTTTATTCTTTCCTATATCAGCGCCAGATAAGGCCACCTGATCCTGCTGCTAAGCCTGTCTGGGGCAGGCTCCTGCCCATTCTGAGCTTGTTTTCCATTCTTCCCTCCACCTCTCCACTCACCCACATCCTACAAACAAACATCCTTTCTCCTTCCCTTAAGGTGATCAGAACTGGTTTCCGTCGCTGGCACCCAAAGCTCCCTGACTGACAGTTACACTGGTGGTCTCACTCCATCCAGCCACAGTGGAATCTTCTGAGCATGCATTCTAGGGGGCAGGGGCCCCAAAACTGCTCAGGATTCTGGGTCCCCATCATCATCATCCCTGGGATGGGTACTGTTGTTCCAGGCCCTGCCCCTGCCCAGTTTGACCCCAGAGTCTCTGAGTCCCAGGATGGACACCAGGCAACTCACCCCTCTTCTTGGAGTGGGATGGCCTGGCAGGGAGAAGGGCCAGCTGGCACTAGCCCTGTCCGTGTCCATAGCTCCCTCACGGCCCTTGCATGAATCCATCCTGCATCCATCAGTCCATCAACTGCACCTTAGGCTTGCCAACCAAACAGTAAGGAGCTGCATTTGTCAGACGTTTCTCCAGAGGCTAAAGCAGTTGTGGTAGAGACCCAAGTCAAATGTGGGTCTCTGTGAAAGGGGATTCACTGGCTCATGTAACTGAGAAGAGACACAGGTGTGACTGGGATATGCTAGCATCAGGATGGAAAAGGCTAGGGATTGGTGCCCACCTCTGCAGACCAGTCACTGTGGGCTGGAAGGCAGGGCTGTGTTGGCTCCCAGGGGACTATGTGGCAGAGACTGGCTGGGGCAGGTTGCCATTGTCTACCCTGATTTTTCTTCCCTTTATTCACACTCCTTGCAATGTGATGCTGTAGCTCTCCCTGTCAAGAGGAGAAGTCTGTTTTCCCAGGCCTTGAATCTCGGCTTGTCTTGGGACTTGTTTTGACCAATGAATTGAGGTTGAAGTGACGCCGTACGATCCAGAGCCAACCGTTTGAACGAGCCCAGGCTAGCCTGATGGGTGATGAGAGACAGATGGCTTGGTTACCACATCGCTCCGGTTAACTGCAAGCCAGCTACCAAATGCGTGAGCGAGGCCATTCTAAACTAGCCTGCCTGCTGGCTGCAGACACACAAGTGAGCCCAGCTGAGATCACACGAGCCTGGCCCAGATGGACAGAACCACTTAGTCAACCCACAGACCCAGAGGAAATAAATGATAGTTGTTTTAGACCATTAATAATAGATAGCTGTTTGTTTTGCAGCAAAACCTAACTGATACACTGGCTAAATGTTCACTGAATCCACAGGAGCTGATACAACTCTGCCTTCCAGTTCAAAATGACCAGGCCAGGGAGTGGACACAGAACCCAGCTGGACCAAACAGAATCTTTTTCTCTAGGACTCTGTCTCCTGTCTAGGCACAAAGCTGGTCTGTCTTTCCCTGGATCTTTGCCTTCTCTCTGAAGGCCTTCCTTTCTACCTTTGCAGTTAGGTGTAGCTAACTGTGACACTGTAGGTCAATCACGTCATGAGATTGAACTCTAGCCAATAAATGTGGGCCTGGCCCATAAACTTATTCCCTGTGGGATACTCACTCCTCTGGTTTTCCTCATCTTCCAGCACAATGCAGACAATTTTAAGGAGGGCAGAGCTCCCAGATGAGAAGGACTTGGGTTAGCGAGTGACCAAGCAGGGACATTCACATTGGGCTGCGTCATGGGCATTGTCCTGAGCCACTGATAGTTCAGTGCTTATCACAGCAGCATAGCCTGGCTCACGTATCAGAGAGGGGCAGGAAGAGGGGTAGAGCAATCCTCAAAAGGAAGCTAGTAGAGTTCCTGGAAGAAGGAGGGGGTGCCAGGCAGGCAGGATGTCAAATGTTCACTCCAGAAGGAAGCTGTGTCAGGCTCGAGTGTCAGGCTACAAAACCACACCACAGAGAGTCTGGGGAGCTGCCAAAGATGGGACCTGCAGTCTCTGTGATGTCACCAGCAGCACTCTGGCTGGGCCAGTCAGTCTTGCCTCTCAGGGAAGACACTAGCTCCAGGGAAGACTACTAGGTCCCTGGTGGTGAGGGGGATGACAACAGGCCCTGGGTGACGAAGGGAAGATGCCAGGCCCTGGATAATACGCAGTAGAAATAGGTAGAGTGGGCTTTCAAGACCACCAAAGCTGGGCCCCTGTCTCTGTTTGACATATATTCCCATTGTAACTGACATCCTTTCAGTTAAAAGTGAGAAAGCTCCCTCCTTTTGTTCTTGTGACAAGGTCGACAGAAGACTTAACTTTTGATATAAGCAAAGTCATCAAAAGAAAAAGGGAAATCATGCAGCCTGGAGGGGAGGGGAAAAAGTCAAAGACAAAGACTGAGCCTAGTCACAGAGATCCATGGAGAGCAGGGAAAGAGTTCAGAAGGCAGGTCAGGCCTTAGATCCAACCTGGGCCACAATGGCCAGCTGCAGTCTTAGTGCCTCAGGCCAGATTCTTGACTGGGGCAGGGGTAATATGATTGGTCACTGGCCAGCTAGTCCTTTGGTACATGTGTCCCTCCTTGTCTAATGGACTGAAGGCAAGGGGGGTTTGGTCATGTGGGTCAAGCATGGCTGCCCTTCTGCAGCGGCAGGTGGCAGTTTCCAGGGAAGGAGGATAAGGGTGCGCAGGCATTCCCAAAAGTCTAGAGGGCATTCCAGGAGGAGGGGCAGGCATTGGCAAAGATATGGACGTGAGAACAGGGTAGTGTGTTATGGTGGCCAAAGACAGTACGTCCAGGGCTGGGGATGGTGCGAGACTGGTCCAGTCTTGGGATCTGCAGATCATGAGTACCTCTGAAGGGCTTCAGGCAGGGACTGATCTGTCCAGTTAATCTACAGGTATAGAACTTGGTGGTTAAGTCCTGGAGTCTCACTGGGCTGGGCTGCCTTTCAGTTCTGCCACTTAAACCAGCATGTGGCCCTGGGTTAGAGGTCAGGGACTGGGGGTCATCGAGTCAGATGCAGCTCACATCTGGACTTTATTTGGGCCATAGCTGTCTGTACCTATTTTTGTTTGCTTATTTGCAAGAAAACCCTGCATTTCTAGATTCTCTTGGAAAATCAGAAGGTCTAGCAACAGCTGAGTCTGCATTCTCACCTGGCACCCAACACCTAGAGAAGCAGATGCCACTTGGTCACAGCCAGGGCCCTCTAGTTGTCACACTCTGCTTCTCTCAATTCCCTGCCATACTGCTGGCCTTGCATCATTAGCTCTCAGCAGCGGCTTTCGGTTCTGTTGTGTTAAGCAGAGAAATACTTTTTTTTGTAGCCAGGTGAAGTTGATTTATTCACTAAAGGTACTACTACCCAGAAACAATCTGTAAGAGTGAGAGAAGCAGGGTAAGGAGGGGGAAGAGATGAACAACGAGAGAGACTTGGGGAGAGGGTACCCGTGGCTGGATCATGGAGCAAAGGCTTTGGAGCATAAGCCAGATCCTTAAAGCAAGAGGGCAGGCACTTTGTGCTCCAGGTTAGTGAATTTTGTGGACCACATCTGGAGAGTGGAACTTCCCAGGTCAGACTGTGGGGATCGCTCCAGCATAGAGGCCCTCTGACTGTGCCTCCACCATAATGTGAGCTTGAGCCCAGACATATTTCCCCCTCCTGGAGGCAGTCGAGCTAAGGGAAAGCAGGAACTAAAAGATGGATGATTTTGTAGGAGTTATCTCAGACTCCCTGACACTGACACAATGGCTCGGTGATGGCTGTGTGGTTTTACTAAGACATTGTGTTTTATCTTGGTACCTGTTTTGGGCTAGTTTTATGACTCTGTTTACTCTAGTTTTATGACTCTGTTTACTAAACATTATCTAAGCCCTGTAACTACTCACATGTCTCTTGGAGATTGTTACCTTTAAGATCTATGAGTTTTCCTGACCTTAAAGAATGTTACCTTCTCAAATGTAAATCCCTACACAATAGGTAAAGAAAAATCTCCACCCTCGTGCTTACTTTTATGGCCCCTAGCTATGTACTTGCCTTTTATTGGTATTTTATATTCTCCTCCAGACTTGCGGTATTGTAACTTTTGTTCCTCTTTATTGTATAGAATTAACAATGTGGGTTGACGTCAGCTACTGAAAGCTGACAGTATATTTTGGGACCCTTTGCACAAATAAAATTGCTATTTAGGCATTGCTGTATGGGCACTGTCTATTCAGTCCTCCAGACCCTGCTTATCTGTCTATCTATTTTCCGCGCACTCTCTCTTCCAGGTATTGGGACCCTCTTGCTGGCCGAGAGCTCCCCAGCAGACTTGCCGTCCCCGACATCAGACAGCTCTGGTCACCTCAGGGCAATTCTCCAGAGAAAGGCGGCTGTGGGCTGTGAGCTGTGAAGACCCAACACTCACAGCAGCCAGGGGAGGGGGTGCATCGCCCTGCAGAAGGGACTTGGGCAGGGTGCCACAGCATCTACTACAGCCCAACCCTTGCATGTTCAGATCCACTCACTTCTCACATTAAGCTTATTTCATCTGTCTATTGATGGGGAATGGGGGTCATTGATTTAGTACATATAGGGCAGCCTGAAGGATAGCACCCCATACCTTTTACACTGACAAGGTGTGACACCCAGTTGATACCTCAGCTGTGTCTTTAAGAGGCAACCCTATCCCCTATAGATTGGCAGATCCTAGGTGGTGTGAAATGTGTAAGGACCAGTGGATCTTACAGTCACGTGCCCCACTGCCATGCAGTCCTCATGGTGACTCAGCTCTTTTGGTCTACAGAGATGTTGACTAAGAGCCCCAGTGAATCAGACGCTTGGTGAGCCATAGTGCCAATGGCCTAAGGCTCCATTGGAAAAGAGGCGAACCCATACGTAGAATAGGCATCCATCCTGTCAGGGCAAATTGCTGCCTTTCCCATGAGGGAAGGGTTCTTGCGTAATCAACTTGTTACCGAATGGCTAGTTGGTCTCATCCTGGAGTGTTATTGCATCGGGACTCAGCTTGGGTCTCTGTTGATGACAGGTTGGGCATTTGGCAGTGACAGTAGCTAGATCAGCCTTGGGGAGAGGAAGTCAAAGCTGTTGGGGTTATATATAACCTTGTCCCTGTCACCATGGTACTGTCATGAGCCCGTATGGTGCAAGCACTGGATGGAGGGTGACGGGTGCGGACAGACTGGCTGATGTCCACTGGTCCAGCCATCCCGCCCACTTGCTTGTTTCGTGTCGCTTCTGCAATGGATGCTCTTTGGTGTGTGTTGAAATGTGATATGTGATCGTCACACTTTTTGCCACTCTCAGAGATCCACTGGCCTCTTTCCCAGTCCTCTTTGTCTCTGATAATCCAGTCTTGTTTTCCCAGGCCTCTGACCGATAAAGAGCTAGGCCATTCACCACTACCCACGTGTACGTGTATATCCTTATTTCAGGTCTCTTCTCTTGCCATGAGATGACCAGGTCCTTTGCCAAAATCTCTGCCTATTGGAGGGGATTTCCTCTCACCAGTCTTTCAGGGCCACCCTTGGATGGGGCTGTAGTGCAGGTTCAGTCCATTTTCGGCTTACATCGAATGCCAAGTCGACCCATCTGTCACCCAAACTCAAGAATTGCCTTTCTCTGTCAGCTGGTCATAATAAACATTTTTTTGTGAGAGGCATTGGTGTGGCAATTCTCATTTCAAGTCTGGATGTCTCCTTCTCCACCAGGGGCCTGATTTGGGTATAGGAGACCTGTGTTGATGCAGAATTCAGCCTTTACTCAAGTTCTGTTGCTCCTGACAATGAGTCCTCTGCCTGACTGTCCCTCCATCTGCCCTCTGGCTGCAGAACGTAAGCGCCTTCCACTGCTTCCTGCCAAGAGGTTTCCTCTGACTCTCACACTCTAAATCGCCATTGTATCTGTAACTGTAATTTTCTTTCTTCAATGCATTGGTGACATTTAGCAATAGCCACATTTAGCAAGTCCGTAGTCTTCATAGTTATTCTTTGATCATACCTCTCATCTGCCAGAGACATTGCTGCAGCTGGCGTAGCTCTCTCACCTGTGTCCCATCCCAGTTCACTACAGGTGCACACTGCCACCCGATTCCTGCCTTCCTCATTGTCATCTGGTCGGTGGTACCTCTCCAGCATCCTATCCTCAGGGTCTGCCTCCCAGACCCATTCCCAGCACCCACTGTCGTAGATCTGGATCGGAGCAGAGCCTAGGACAAGCACACAGGTTCCAGGATTTATTGAGGGAGTGATCTTGGGAGAGACCTCTGAGGGGAGGTAGGCAAAACAAGGAAGGGGAGAGAATGGAGTAAGCAGGTGACCTCAGGTAAAGTCTAGCCCTGACCTGACCCACAGGGAGGATTTGAGAGCATCGACTATGCCCCAGCAAAAAGGCCTTTTATTTCCTATGGCAGTCAATTTTGGTCTGAAGGCTGCCTGGCAGGGGTGTGTGTGTGGGGATAGTGGGCAGGTAACCTGTCAGGCATGGAGGCTTCCATGTGCTGAGGGAAATTCTCTGATAAAGGGACACACTGTGGGCTGTTGGCAGCCAACACCCATGGCAGTGGTGGAATGGGTGGGCCAGCTGGTGAAGAAGATCCCGACAAAGCCCCACAAGTACCTCATTACCTAGGAACCTGCGAAGAAGACAAGGAAGGCACAGCCAAAGGCAAGGAGAACTAAAGAGATGAAAGAGGACGCTGCCATGGAATTCAAGGGTCTTCCTCTGTTTTCTGTTGCTCTAACAGAATACTCGAGACTGAGTAATTTATACAGAAAAGTGGTTTGTGTAGCTCATGCTTCTGGAGGCTGGGAAGTTCAAGATTGGGTGGCTGCATCTGGTGAAAGGGTCTCACGCTGCGTCATAGCATGGCAGAAGGCGTCACGTGGCGAGGAGGACGAGCGCGTGCCAAGTTAGCTTTTATAGCAGAGCTACCCCGTGTTAACCCATGAATCCACCAACTCATTGATCCATCAATCTATCGATGAAGGCAGAGCCCTTATGACCCAAGGGCCCATCTCGTAGGACTGCTACAGAGGATGAAGTTTCGCCATGAGTTGTGGAGGGGACAAGCATTCAAACCATAGCACCAAGAGAAGAGCGTTTCAGGGAAGAAACGGCAACTGTCAGGTGCAGCTGTGAGGTCAGCTCAGAAAGCAGCGTGGATCAGCAACCAAGAGGCCACTGGTGAGCTTGCAGGAGAAGTGTTAGAGAACTGGCGGGGCATGAACCAGGCATACGAGGGGCAACAGAGAAAGAGAGTGAGCAGTGGCAGGTTTGTGGCTGAGAAGCCTGTGTGTGTGGGAAGGAGCAGAGACTGGCCATCGAGGGGTGGAGCTGAGCCCAAGCTGAACCTCACAATGCCAGAACCTGGGCCACTAAACCCGGGGAGGCGAGAGGCAGAGGCACAGGGAGGGTTTGCTGGCTGACGGAGTGAGGGTTCTTGCAGAAGAGAACGGGGTGATGGTGTCGGGGGCTGGGGGGAGGGGTGGCTCCTACTGGGGAGGGGACACCACATCCTCTGGGCCTGGGTGGGAAAGATATGGCCAGGGTGGATGGAGATAGGTCTGTGGGTAGCAGTGGGGACAGTGGGGGAGCTGGGTGAGGGTAAGGTAACCTGCTGAGAGCGGGGTGGGCGTGGTTAGCAGGAGGCTGGAGCAGAGGACTAGGGAAATGGTGGGGGGGCCATCAGATACTGAGAGCCCTTAGCACTCTTTGAGGCCAGAGACCCCAGTGTGTCCTGGCATCAACCTGTAGGGCTGAATGACTTTCCGCAATAGCACCCCATGGCTTTACATGAAGACAGTCAGTGGATTCAGGGTGGAGGCTTTTTTGCGGTGGGCTAAGAACAGACTAAGGCAATCCATGACGTCTGGCCCCATCTGCAGGGAGGCTGAGCTCTGAACTGCCTCAAGCCAGGCCCCCTGCTGGGCTTTTGGGGTGGATGTTTCTCGGCACAGGGTTAGGGCCACAGAAGGAAGTCACCCGTCTGGGGAGGAGTTAGCTGGGATGGGGCTGGCCAACTCCATGCAGCCTTGTGGGGCAGCCACAGGCCCGTATCCCAGGTTCAGAGTCTCCAGCTGAAACGCCAGGAATGTTTGCTTATTATCATGGAGTTAGAGGAGCACACTGCCCTTCCTCCCTCCCGCTGCTCCCCTGCCCACTTCCTGCCTATAAGGCAATGGCATTCAAACTTTTTGTTTTTAACCACAACCCACAAGTAAGAATTAACATCATGACTCGGCAGACAGACACACACACACACACACACACACACACACACACACACACACACACACATACACGTTTCTTGATACAACGATCTCACTCCTGATATTTTCTACTGCATTCTCATCTGTTTTAATTAAGTGCTGGTCGAGTCCCACCACACAGGTCTAAGGCACAGACAGCTGGGGGTGTCTCCTTCGGGAAAGTTCTCCCGCACACTAACCACCCTTCTCTCTGTTCAAAGAGGATGCCTGTCCTGGCGATGTTGGCAGAAGGCAGGGCCTGCAGCTGAGCACTGGCTGGTGTTCCATTATGCAATGTAAATTTTTCTCCTCCTCACCTTCCATCTCCCTCCAAAAGGAGAAACTCCAGCCACCTTGCAGAGGCCCCAGGAGCAGGGGACTTGCGGGCGCCCAGCCCCCTACGGGGAGCACTGTGGCCTCTCCCCCACTGCTGGCTCCTGCACACACACACCCCTCACTCTCCTGATACCCGGATACATCTGAGTGGAGATCTCTGGGGTGCCGACCCGGCCCCTCTGCCCTCTGTGGATAGTCCATGTGGAGGGAAGGCCATGACTGCCACGTTTGCTTTCGTCCTAAGGTCAGACTTCGTGGAGGGAGGGCAGGGACTGGCTTGGGGTTATGGCAGATGCATGTCCCTAAAACTTCAATCAGAGACACACCAAGTGCTGTGAGTTTGTGTCGGTGTTGAGTCTGGGTGGTTAGAACCACGGCCTGGGCAGGGGCACCGTGAGACAGAACCCCATGTAAAGCGTGTTCACGGAGGAGGCAGAGGCCAGGGACGCTGAGACACCAGCAGGGAGCATGGCTGCAG
Organism: Ateles fusciceps; assembly: GCA_036589455.1. Lineage (NCBI taxonomy): Eukaryota > Metazoa > Chordata > Mammalia > Primates > Atelidae > Ateles > Ateles fusciceps. Next base: position 4,274,187 of record JAZHEH010000276.1, read on the forward strand.
TGAACACTCACCCTCCATGAAGTCACACTCCTGAGTGCTCTCAACAGCACCCTCTGTGGCTTAACATGAATAGGCTCCTGCTCCTTAAACCCAGCACAATCCACAAGGGACCATCAGAGACGGGACACTGTTGGACACTGAGTCACATGCCACCGGAGCCCCCGGCACCCCCAGGCAGGTGGCTCCGTCAGCCACCCCCATTCCCCACACCATCCAGCCACACACTGCACTTGCCTCACCAGGAGCTGGTTCCAGGGACCCCCAAGGACAGGGACTCCTCCAACTCCGCTCCCAAACCACCTGCCTGCTTTCTCTTCGTGTGTGCAGAGGGTAACGGCAGGTGTGGTGGTTCAAAACAAAAGCGAAAACACCCAAACCACTCCTTAACATCCACAAAATAGCTAATCCGCCAAACCTTCGTTTTTGTCCATTTATTTAGAAAAAAATTAACATGGGCAAATGAGATACCTCAGTGTTACAACAGAGTATAGAAATGTCTAGCAATAGTCAAATAATTCAATCTTTAAATACAAAATAACCACATGAACACCTAATATACAGGTTTCATCTGAATACATATTTATTAGATAAATATTAGAGGTTGTCACATCATCTAACTACATACAGCTTTGCAAGACTAGAAATCACAATTAGTTTTTTGACCAGTTTAAAGTATGAAATGATTGCATTGTAAAGACGATGATGCTTTCTGTGGGACTTACTTCAGGCTGCACTGGTGGGTGTGTTTATGTGTGTACGTGTGAATCACCTGTGATCATGATATCAAAAATTATACAAAGTATGAATTTGGTTACAATTTTCTTCTGAAATCCCCATTTCTTCTCATTATTTCCATAGCACCCTAAAAATACACAGGTGGCAGGACTAGTACACTGAAGCTAAATAGTACATGTAGGTAAAATAAAAACAGAACAAAAATCCCTTTCCACGCAGGGTCAGAGTATATTACATGAGCGAGAGAGACAGACGTGGAGAACTCAGCAAATGCTATAACCAACAGGATCTAGTTTTTCCACGTGATGGAGTTCCAAGCTCTTTTTTGTTTTGCAAAATAAAAACAATACACATTCCGAGAGAAATGAATGCATCTGTTGACACGTCTCTATTTCTCATTTACATATGTACACACGTCCCTTGAGTCGCTGCTGCTGACACAGCCCTGTGTGGACGAGTCAGGCCGGAGGCCCTTCGGGGAGCAGACCTGTAGCTCTCTGGGGGGTCAGGGCTTCCATTAGGGAGAAAGTATTAGCAGTTTCTTAAAAAATAAAATGGCTACAGGGAACATGATACATGGATAAAGCTTCAAACCAAGAAGATGGGGGTGATTGCCTGTACTTGGCCCTTCCCGCCTGCCTTCTGGCTCCCTGTCCATCTCACGGAGTGGTGGCAGAAACATGCCTGTATGCCGGGTGGATGCTTGACATGGAAAAGTGGCTTGCAGAGGCCTCGTTTTTGCTGAGGTTACTTATGGCTCCAAGAAGTCGTCCAAAAGGATCGGGGAAGGATCTCTCCAGAGCTCAGGACCATCTTTGCTTATGGGCGTCGTCTACTCACATCTGTCACCACCTGGGGCTTGCTCCCGCCCCGGGCGCCTCTGCACCTCCCTCACACCCTGGCCTGGCTCCAGGAGCACTCCGGAAGAGCTTGACCCCGGAGTGTGGGCTGTAAGCACCACGCACGGTTCAGAGCCGGCCAGAAGGGAAGCTCTGGGCTGAGCTTGCTGGTGGAGGCTTGATGGAGAGGGGGACCCAGGAAACCCGCCTTAGGTACTGAGCCCAGAGATGGTTGTGGGGAGGTGCCCGGGGTCTGGGCTGCAGGGAGCATCTTGACTCTGCACTGGAAACTGTGGATCTGCCTGTGAGCAGAGTGTGGACACGCCCTGATAAGACCAGAATGAACCCCAGGACTTTCTGGGGCGAAGTATCAAGGCAGGAAGCAAGAACTCTAAGGAAGGCATCTGTAAGTCTGTCTGGAGCTTAATTCCCAGATGGTCTGACACAGAGCGTGGCCACTTGCCAGGCCACAGACACTGGGCAAGGGTGGCCACATGCCACCTGGTGTTGGCTCGTCCCTGCCAGCTGACTGAGGGATGGCTCTGAATAGCGGCTGCCGGGTCTTTCAACTCCCGGTATAGCCACCCATTCTGTTCGCCCCTTCAACTGTACAAATAGCCCTGGTTGCTTTTTCTTTTGTTTAAAAAAAAAAAAAAAAAGAAGACTCAGTCTTTGTCACTGAGTCTAGGTATTTTAAAAACACCAGCAAAGGCTATAACCAGGTCATGAAAATGTTGAATATTATCAAAGACGATACTAAAATATTCACAAAAATATTTACAAAAGCGATTCTTAAAATAATTGATTTGCATATTGAACACCACGCTATTTGAAAAAACCTCGACGACAATGGGACAAAGGAAAAAAAGGGGCCGGGGCAATGGCAGCTTTCCTACAGAAAACCTTGTGCCGTCTGGGACAGTGACTGGAAGTCAACAGCTGGGAGCTGCCTTTCCGGTAAAACCCACAGAGGAGTGCTGGGGACCAGCCACAGCGGCCGGGAGAGCAGGAAAGGGCCCCAGGCAGCAGCCAGGAAGGACGAAAAGAATTTACAGACGGGACCCCAGTGACAGGACAACCTGGCAACACCCCAGGCCATGCGGCTCAGGGGGCACAGACCAGCCTGAAACAAAGTGAACACAGCACAAGCTCCCCAGGAGGCCCTGGTGAGCCGTAAGCCAGATGGAGCGAATCAGTGGAGGGGAAGGCCAGAGGCTGCTTTTGCTTGAATGAGCAGGAGTGTGGGTGAGATTGCGGTGGAGGGGTGCAGCGGGCAGGCGAGGCTGGCAGTCAAGGGCAGTGTCTGAGGCAGGCCCGGAAACACGCTCCCCTCCCCCCACGCCTGCAGGTACATACTGGTGCACGGCCCCATGGCCTGGGCCGCAGCCAGGGGCAGCTGTAGCACAGGGACGGAGGGAGGGGCTGGACAGACACCATTGCCCTGGGTTCCGGCTCCTGCATCTCCCCCGGCCTTTCCACGCACTGCCCTTGCTGACTGGACAAAGTGAACTAGGACACAGAGGGAAGCGGGCATCCCACAACAGTCTTGGAGAGGTGGCAAGAGAGGGACTCGGAGAAAAACAGAACACATGGAGAGAATGGTTTGCTTGCCGTCCAAGCGCAACGTTCCTTTTCTCTAGGTGACTTCATAGCTTTAAATTGCTGCTGTTTAAAAAGAGAGTGGCTTGGAGCACAGAAGTTGCCGCTCCTGTTGGATTCCGATAGGTGACATGCTCCGCCCCGCAACCAAGGGCACAATGACTTCGGTTGGGAGCACACCTGCTCTCTCTGCCCCCAAAGGCTGGGCCCTGTCTGAGCTTGGAGGTGGAGCCTCAGAGATGTCCTGGCTTAGGGGAGGCCCTGGCCCTCTTCCCACCAATCCCCAAAGCAGGAATGGCGGACCCCCTCTCAAACACAGAATCTTGTCCTTTTTCTCTGCTTTCTGAGAGAGTGTGTTTACTGGGTATCTTGGCTTAGAGGTAGGGGTCAAACTGATGACCCCTGGCCCCCGAGAGATGATGTCTTTCCCAGAGATTTGTGCTTTTCTGTGGTGGGTGGTGGTGGGCGGGCTGGTCTCACTGCCACCAACTGTCAGCGCTCCTCCAAGGCTTAGGGCCCGTGCTGGGGCCCAGGGGCCTTCTCAGGCTCCACAGTCACTTGAAGGAGGCTCCGGGCCAGGAAGCAGGGAGGCAGAGTCGAAGTCTAGAAGACGGAAGAACCTTGGGGACACTTGGAAGGTCGCCTGGAATCGGCACACGCAGAGGGACCGGGAGCCGAGTCGGCATGAGCCCTCTTACCGGACCGGTTCCTCTCGGGAGGGTGGTCTTCAGGCCCACGCTGGGCGTGGGCCCAAGCCCAGGGCCTGTAGGCGGGACGTGGGCTCCAGATCCATGCAGCCTTGCACCCTCCCTGCCCCTCTGTTCTGAGAGGGCTGCATTGGGGGAAGGCTCCCTGCCCCACAGCCTGAGGCTCTGGTGCGGGGCGGTCTGAGGGCACAGGCTCCCAGGTGGAAAAGTGTGTGGGGCGGGTGGGGCAGGAGGCAGAGTGTGGAGGGATGGCCCCGACTGGGTGGCCTTCAGTTGTTCTCAAACAGAGACAGGAGGTCATCGTTACTATTGCTCGGCAGGTCGGGGGGGGGTCCAGGTAAGACAGGAGCTCGTAGGATTTGTGAGTTCGGAGAGGAGCTGGAAAAGAAGCAGTAACGAAGTTCAGGTGAGATGTGGCCGAGAGGCAGGTTCCGGGTGAGGAATGCAGGAGTGCCCCGGCCTGTCCCCCTCTGCCTGCCTCTCAGGACCCTGGCCAAGAGAGTGACGTGAAATGCCTTGGGCCTGGGCTTGCCGGGCGGGCACAAACACCCAGGCTGCTGCACCGAGTGTGGGGCACCCCCAGGCTCATTTCCAGCCTGGGAAGTGGGACCTGCAGCCCACCAGCTGAGGCTTGAGTGGGGCTGACCCTTTTCAGACATGGACTTCAGCCCTAGGTGCTGGGGAGGCCCCATGGCGGGTCACTTGGGCCTCTCAACTGCAATCACACGCTTCATGTATAAACAGGAGGTGGTCCCCGCACCCCTCTACCCACCATCCCTCTCTCGAGGGCTCGCTGCTCCTTGGTAAGCCTGTGCCTGGCTGGCAGCCATCCTTCCTCATGGCCCAGGAGGGGGCTGCAGACTGTCCCTACCCTCTGCTAAGATGTCCTTGGAGTCTGTCACATGGGGGAGCCTCATGACTCTAAAAGCAGCCCCACTGGCCTGGTCTGGGGGTGGACACTGGGTGAGGACCTGAGATGGCTGCACAGTGAGTGAGTCCTATCTAGCACGGAGCCCTCTGATGCTGTTGGGGGTGAAGGACAAGAGTGGCCGAGGACAGGCCTCCTCACGGAGTCTGGCACCAGCTCTGTGGTGGGCATGGGAGGGGCCGGTGCTTGGTCCCATCCTGCCAGCCCCGCCCCATCATCCAGGGTGACCCCCACCACCACCTTCCAGACCTAGGGTAGGAGCCCTGGCCCTCCGCTGCTCATGCTGGCCTGTGGCCCCTGGCTGTGACCCGAGGCTGTCCCAGCTGTCCCCACCTTCTGTCACCCACGTGGGGGCCTCTCGGAGTGAGCGATGGAGCAAGCGGAAGCAGGGCATGGACAACACGCGGACAAGGAAACTGGAGACAGACACACACCGGCGAGGCAGACAGACAGCCTCTCCCTCCAGCCCTCCCTGCCCGGCCAGCTCACCATCGGGGGAGGGCAGGGACCCTCCCGTGCTGCACGAGGGACCCCGCAGGGCCTGGGGGAGAAGGTGGGTCAGGGCCGAGGCTCAGGACTTGGCCAAAGGGACTAGAGGGATGGGGGCCAGCAGGGCGGGGACCCTCAGTGGTGACACTTCCCCATCGTGGGGCTTCCTGGTCTGGAGCCAGGTCTGCCTGAAGCCCCTCCCGCCGCCCACCCACCTCCTCCCCTTGGGGCCTCGAGCCCTCACACCCACCCCTTCTCTCGGGCAGGTCCCGGCGCCAGGCCTAGCCCCAGGCCAAGGCGAATGGCGACCCCAACTTACATCCAGCGAAGGCTCCGGCATGTCGGACGCTCCCTGCGCTCCGGCCTGACCCTCTAAGGCTGAGGAGGGGTTAAAGGTCAGGTCGCTGTGTGGATGGCTGCTGGGAGCGGCCTGTGGCGGCTGCCGGGGGAGGCTGGGAAGGAGGAGGAGGAGGAGCCCCACTGTGATGTAATGGAGGCCCTGACTGGCTGCTGGGGTGTGGTACGTGCAAACCTTGTTGTATGGAGGGGTGGGGCTGGTCAGAGCTGCCAGCGTGTGGCATCTGTGGAGGAGGAGAGAGCGGGGAGAGAAGAGAGGTGAGGTGAGGAGGCACGGCAACAAGATGCCTGGAGAAAATGAACCCCAACACAACCAGGGAAGTCACAACCCCCGAAACGTGGCCACCCCGAAACGTGGTACAAGGCTGAACGTTGTTTCTGGGCAGAGAAGACTCCCCCCACAAAACCGCCCGTCGGGGGAGGCTGCAGGGGGACGGATGACGGGGACCTCCCAGGCCTCGTGGGGCACCGGGAGGTGGGGAGAGCTTCCACACAAGCACAGACACGGGGAGCTGGGCCTGGGACCCCCCCAGGCCCCTCCGCCTCCCCCGCCCAGACAACGAACAACAGCGAGGGCAGGATGGAGAAGCAGAATGGGCATGTTCTGGGGAGCGGGGGAGGCGGCTGCTGTAGCATGGTGCAGACCCCAAGCCGGGTGGCAGAGAGCAGACACAGACAGACAGCATCGGGCAGGCGTGTGGCTCAGGACTGGGTCTGCACCTCCCAAGTGGGCTCTGGCCATAGGTGATGCTGGGCACAAAGGCACCTTCTGCCAGCCCAATGTGTGCAGCAGCTGGGGCCCTGGCACAAGCCCTGTGGCCCGGCTGGAATTCAGCTGTCAGAGGAGCAGGGCTGGGTGGGCACCTGGCCAACCTGGGCATCTTCACACCCTGCCAGACCCTCTTCCTAGACATCCCACTTGGTCGGCACCAGCCCTCAAAAACAGGGTTGTGAGGGAGGCAGGCACCTCCGGGACTCCAAGGACAAGGGGACTGAGTGACAGTTCACCAACAGTGGCTGCCTTGCAGAGGGTGAAACTGGTGGTGCCTAACACATACACTAGAAGACCCGCGCCCTCTCATGGGCATGGACACTGAAAACTGGGCTGTCTGCGGTGGGTGAGATGTGAACATTCCCCTGCTAGCCTGTTTGTTGTCCCAAGCAGACCCTCCTTCAAAGTGAAAAGCTGGGGGAATCCTCGCAGACTAAGCCCTGACCCCAGCTGCAAGCATCCCTGACAGCCCCCCAGCCCCACTTTTGCTCTGCCAGTGTGCAGGAGCATGGATGCTGCAGGTGCTCCACTGGACAGCAGCCTGGCCCACGCTGCCTCGGTCTTTTCATCCTCTCACCCTGCCCCATGCTGGGGCGGCCGCACAGAACACACCGACACGTCCTTCCTGTGTGCGTTTAGAATGGGCAGCCACATCATCCTCGGTCTTTGCCAGACCTCAACTTCCTCTTCCTGTTTCTCCTAAAACTGCTTCCCAGGCCTTGCTATGGGCTGGCCTCTGCCCATGGTCCAGGTGGCCTCTTCTCAGGGTGCCGGGCCCCAACCCAGTGTGGTCCTAGGGAGCACAGTACCCTTCCGGCCCAAGCCCCAAGAATAGGATGACCTCACAACCACGATGTTGGAGACCCTGGTGGACCCATTTATGAAACACACACAAGAGGAGGCTGGAGGAATGGGCCACCACCCATGGTCAGTGAGAGACCAGCTTGGGGGCTCCCGCTCCTGTAGGCGCCCTCAGTGACCACCCTGGGAGAGCGGGGAGGGGCTCCCACTCCAGCAGTGCAGCCCAGCTCAAGACGAACAGTTCCCTGGATCTTCAGAGGCAGCTGTGCCTCTCGGCTCTGTATCTGCCTGGAATGTCTCCGGCCTGGAAGGGCAGGTGCTGTGGGAGCCGTGCTGACACACCTGTCAACCTGCCACCAAGTATGGGCAGTCTGTGGGCAGCAGCATCTGGCTGGAGTGCTCTGGTCATTCCTCAAGGGCACAGCAGTTCCTCCCAGCTGTGTGCTCAGCTGGGGGTGTGGCTGCCTCCACCTGGGCTGGTACGGTAGAGTTTACCTGTGACTTCCCTGCCCCACCAGCCTGGTACAGCTACACTTCCAGGTCTGCTTGCCCTTTAGTGAAGCTCAGAAATGGAGAGCTCAGGGTCATGTCTAGAGCATATTAAGGGGCTCTGAGGTCAACTCATGGGCTCACGTCCCCGCCACACAGAACACAGGCAGCAGGGCTCACAGGAGGCAGGAGAAAGCCTGGCTGTCAAGGGGAAGTAGACAGCATTCCTACTCCATATTCCAGTGTTAGAAACTGCGAGGGCTCAAGATATGTGTGTGTGTGTGTGTGTGTGTGTGTGTGTGTGTGGGGGGGGTGTGATTTTGATGTCTTCTGGGTGTGGGATGCCCTCAGGGCTGAGGAAGGGGCACGAGGAGAGAAGCCCCCAGAAGTCGAAAGCCCCACAAGGCAGAGAGTAACTTTCAAAAACTTGGCCAAAGCTCCACAAAGCATCTATTTCCGGCTTGGACTCCTGGAGTCCTGAGTTTGGAAAGTTGCTGCTCCCTCACCTAGAGCCCTGCTGGTTAATTTTACCCTCCATGAGTTAAGAGTGGCTCTGGCAATTCCATGTCAGGTGTGTGTGGAGGGCAGGATAATCCAGAGGCTCCTTCCTGTGCAGGCCACCCAAGCCCACTACCAGGCACTGGCGGGACCTGGAACCTCTCCCTGGCTGATGTGGCCCAGGATCCACAGCCATGGGCTCAGCGACGGCCCCTCCTTCCCAAGATGAGAGCCCAGAACGACTGAGACCTCAGACTCACCATGTCAGCCTCTGGAGGCCTCAGTTTTCCCAAACCCCAACTGTTCTTCCTGCACCCAAGCACTGCCAGTTTTGCTCCGTTAGTTTATGGCCTGTCTTGCTTATACCCGTCACACAGCCCGTGCAGAGCATGGCTCAGAAAACATTTGTTAAACTAAATGGAATCATGTGGCACTCACTGGATAACTCCAGAGGACAGGAGGGCCTCCTGCCACTGCCACTGGGGCCACAGGAAGGGAGGGCCTGTGGACAGCACAGGACACCTTACCCAATGAGGGGTGTTCTCAGCCATAAAGGGTATAGGTCCATAAATGTGAAACAGAACGAGAAGTGAATGCTTTTCAGATAATGAGACTTCGTAGCATTTCTGTTGGAGGGGGGGAAGACCCTGAATTCAGATCCCTGGGGGAGTAAGTGCCTAGGTTTGGAACGAAGTCAAGGTGGCTGGCACCATGTTAGGTGAGTGTAAGAGTGTTCAAGTGGGTGAGGGAGAGGGCTGCTGTGCATGCGTCTGTGTACGCACGGGGCGGGTGTGTTTGAGGAGCCTGAAGCTTCCCGCATCTCCAGAGAATCCGAAGTCCTAGGTAAAACAGCGAAGTCCAAGGATGCTGAGGCCATGACCCAGCCTCAGGCAGACCTCTTATTCCCTTCCGAGCCCACACACTCAATTCTTCATCCTCCCCACTTGCCTGGGAGGGAACACAATATCCAGATCCCAAGGCATCATCCCCAAAGGCTGGGGAATGGGGTGGGGCGAGGAGGAGGTACTCACAGTTTCCTGCATGGGGTGGCTGAGGGGTTTCTCGAGGGCGGCCATGTTGTTGGGCATGTCTGGCGGGTGGGAGAGCTGGGGGGGCCCATGCATGAAGTCATTCATGGATGTCCCTCCGGGGTTCCCGTGGGGGAAGTCAAAGTTGCCATGGCCTTGGTAATTGTTGCCTAGAAAGGGATGAGATGGGGAGGGGAGGGGGGATTAGCTAGAGGGACAGTGGCCACCCCCAGGGGACACAGAGTGTGTAAAAATACAAGCCAAGTCCTTTTCCTCTTGTGAGGCTGCAGTCGGCCCCAGCAGCCTAACTCCAGGTATAGGATGGAGCAGCAACACAGTCTTGTCCCATGTTCTGTGCTATCCCAGGGCATGTGCTGCTCTTACTGCTAGGGGCAGAGTGGGAGAAAGGGGGTGGGCAAGGCTCCTGTGGGGAGTGGAGGACACGGCCTGAGCCTCGAGCAGACCTGCTGAGCTACTCCTCAACGTGGCCACTTTTCATACCCAGCAACAGCAAGAGCCAGGCCCGGAGTAGGTGCAGGTTCTGCCGAGCCCACAAAGAAAGCCACGCCAGACTCACGATGATGCCCACAGAAGCCAGCTGTCCCGCCTCTCTGGTCACTGTGCCCTCCACCGTGTGGCGATGACAAGGGTCCGAGGATCAGCAGGCTGGGAGGCTTGGCCTTGGCACGCTATGGGAGTCTAGCCAGGTGGCCTAACCTCTCTGGGCCTCTCCCGGGGACCTAAGACCAGGGATGCCCAGTGGGGGATCCACCACCCAGTGAGGGTACTTTCCAGAAATCAGTGGCAGTAGGGGTAAAACTTGGTCTGATAAGGGCCAGTGGGTGACCTTGGTGGCCAAAGGCTGAGGCTCCAGGAGCCTGGACTCTTGTCCCTAGGAGGGCAGGAAAGTTGCAGGAACAATGTAGATATCACAGAAAAATACGGGAGGGCGGAGGGTAAGGCCAAGAACTCGGGTGGGTGAGTGCCGCTAGCAGCCCCAGAGAACACTGGCTGGGAGGAGGCAGCAGGGGCATCTCCCACCAGGGCAGGCTCTGAAGCCCCTGGGCTAGGCCCATGTGCCCTCAAGTCTAGCAAACTGGAGACTGTTTATTGGGGGAGTGGACTACTACTCTCTCTTCAACCACGCCCCCACCCCTGCCACCAGCAGCACAAAATTCTGTGCCCCTGCAGGGACTTGGGGCTGCCCTCCTCCCTTCCTCCCTGCCCCGGCATCACCCACCTTGGCTGCTGTAGTCATTGGAGTTGGTGCCCCCTGGGGGAGGCGGGAGGTGGGTAGGGGGCGGGCCAGGGCCCAGGGCTGCGATCATCTCCATGACGTTGGGCATGATCATCTGGCTGGGACTCATAGTCTTGAACCGCTTGGAGGGGGATGCCGTCAGGGTCGTCCTTGATGTGTAGGTCCGACTTGATGGGCACCGGCCGCCAGCTGCACGTGGGGTCGATGGTGACCTCTTCAAACTCGGAGCTGGGGGAGGAAGGGTGGCAGAGCTGAGGCTCAGGGATGCCTGGCTTTGGGTATAAAGGCACCTCCAGATCGGACACTCAGGTAACCTTGTTGAGGCCCCTGCCCCCACTCTCACCACACTCTGGACAAGACGGAAGCCTGGCAGGGATTTCTATGTGTATCTTTGACATATGGGGAAACTGAGGCTAGAAAAGCAAGTGGCTGAGAACAGGACAGCTGGCCTCAAGGCCTCTGCCTGGGGGAGCAGCAGGTGGAGGGTCAGGGGGCACTGCCAGCCTCCTGCTCCGGCTGGGTTTCATCCTTTCTGGGAAGTTCTTTGGCCCCCAGGTCCACAGGCCTCCGAGGGTAAGGGACAGAGAGGCGGGTCGCCGTCTGCTGGCCCGGGAGGGCTATGTCTAGTGCTATGCATGGGCTCACCTTGCTCTAACCCAGGCCTTGTCCCCCTGCTCCCCTGCCCCTCACTGGGGCCCCACTTACTGTTGGATGGCATTCAGGATCCCCCCACATGTACTGATCCACCTCCAGGCCCTCCAGCAGAGCGGTTTTACTGGAAAAGGAGAAGGGGAGCTTGGCCTCTGCTCTGGGACCCAAGGAGGTGGGGGCACAGCCCATCCACCTCAGTGTCAGTGGGGGTCCCACCCCTGCTGTTGGTTACTACTGCAGGCACAAGAGAGGGGGACTCTGTGACCGCTTGAAACCAAGGGACCACCCGGAGCCCCCATAACCTGAGCCCCTCTGCCATGTTTGGGTTCTGGTTTGCTTTCAGGGCAGGTGGAGGTGGGACCCACCCCTGTGTGGTTGGCAGATGAGGGAAGCCCTCGCCGGGCTGGGTATCACTCACTTGCACACAGGACACCTCCAGGTCCCTCTCTCACAATTCAGCTGCAGGTACGACTCCAGGTCAAAGCACTGCAGACAGACAGGTGAGACCAGGATTGTCAGAAACTGCCTAGCTGTGCCTCACGGACCCTTGGGATGACTTCCCCACCCGAGAGAAAGAAAGGCTGTGGGAGAAACCTAAGGGCTGGGGCTTGGGTGGAGTGAAAGCAATGCCACCTTTCTGTCACTTGGAGTCCCGATGCCTCCACCCCAGCATCCCTCACACCATCTCCCATGCCCCAAATGACCCCGTGCCTACATCCTCTGAGAAGGCTTCCTGGTCCCTACCCCCAGCCAACTCTGTTTTTTGCCCTGTAACAGCCACTTTCAACGAGGCTGGGGGTAGCTCCTTCAGCCCAGCCACCAAGGACAAGTCTGATCAAGTTCATCCATCTGTGGCAGATAAATAAGGTGACTAGTCCATTCTCTTGCCCACAGCATTCCACTAGGGGGGAGGAGGGAAAGCTCCTATCCCACTGCACCCTCAGGACCAGCTGCAGGTGACGGCCCTGGGCTCTCTGCACGCCCATACCCAGGTTCCGCAAGACGGCTCCTTGCTCTTCTCCTAGCTGGGCTGCCCACCTTTTACTCATTGCTCTGTCACTGCCTGCTGAGACTGAGACGGTCACTCACGCCAGGGCTACTTCCTAAACACCTGCTTGAGGCAACGCCCTGGACGGAGGCATGAACCGAACAGAGGTATCACCCTGCTCTTGGGCCCTCAATCAGCCCTGCCATGTGTGTGGAACTTCCAGCTGGCGTCTGCCATCTGCCAGGGCAGGGGCTGTCCAAACCCATTTCTGTAGCCCCTTTGGCCTGAAGCATACAGAAAAGATGCTCAAAGATAAACGATGGCTGAAATAAATGAGTGACATCGGCCGCTGATCGCCATGACGTCCTTCAGGACAATGTCTGCGCAGGTCCTGTTGCCCCTCTGCCTACCCCTCATCATCCCAGCCAGAGTCGAGGCGGCTCGCTGGAACTGTGTTTCTGGGGCTGCTCACCTGGACATGCTTGCAATCGTGTCCTCGAGCAGGCAGCTGGATGCGCCGGAATGTGATGGGGCACTTCAGAGACACCTTGATGGCCGTCTGCTCCACGCCATCCTCCCCGTTGAGGGTCGTGTTGCCCGAGGAGGCAGCCACGCTGCTGAAATTCCGCTTGACTGTGGGGCAGGAGGCACAGACAGGTGAGGATGGCAGGGCAGTCCTGCAGAGGTGGGGGTCTGTACGTGCTCCCCACTTCCTCGTTCAGCTGAGGCACACCCTGGTCCTCCCCCTCAGCCTGCACCAAACACTGAGAAGGTCCACAGTGTGGCGATCAGAGGGCCAGATGCTCAGGCTGCCGCCTCCACGTGGGACACGTGTGGTGTGTGTGTGTTCCCGAGGAGGTGGCCGCGGCAGTTCCCCTATCTCGGCAGAGCAGGCCCTGCCTTCGATAGGAAGGGGGACGTCTGCAAAGCTCATGGAAAGCCAGTCTGGCACTTCTTTGATTTACTGGGTCAGTGAAAAGTCCCCTCAGGGGGCTTTTCATTGCACTTCACTCTTCAAGTGTGGAAGTAGAAATGGACAACTGCCTGCTGGAATCCTAGGGCTCAGGGCAGCAACGTGAAGAGTGGCCCTGTACCTCCTGTACAGGGCCCTGGGGTCCGCACCTGGGGTCGCCTTGAAAGGGGGACCCCAATTTTTTTTCTTTTTTTTTTTTGTGGCAGGGTCTTGCTCTGTTGCCCAGGCTGGAGTGCAGTGGCTTGATCATGGCTCACTGCAGACTCGACCTCCCCGGCTCAAATGATTCTCCCACTTCAGTCTTCTGAGCAGCTGGGACCACAGCCACATGCCACCACATTCAGGTAATTTAAATTTTTTTTTGTAGAGACAGGCTCTCACTATGTGGCCCAGGCTGGTCTTGAATTCCTGGACTCCCACCCTGGCCTCCCAAAGTGTCAGAATTACAGGTGTGAACCACTGTGCCCAGTCCTCTCTTGAGTTTAAGCATGAGCTGTTGAAGTGGGGGAGGAATCTGGAATCTACCCTCCATGCCTTCCACCTGATGAAGATGCCCTCTTTCTAAATCCTCCCATCCTTTAAAGGTCTGGCTCAGGTCATCACCTCCTCCAGGAAGCCTGCTACCTGGCACTTTGTTTTGATCTCCCTCATGTCCTGTGCTGCTGTTACAGGTATGCCTGTCCTGGCTCCCAAGCTGGACCCTCCAGCTCTTCCCCCACAGGGCAGGTTCCAGAACTCCCACCGGCCCTTATGGAACCCAGCTTGTGTGACCATGACAACAGTACAGGAGGAAGGCACGCGCCTGAGGATGTGACGTGCTCAGGAACTCTCCGCGCCCAGTGGCGATGCGCACGGAGGCAAAGGTCAGTCCCAGGTGAACACTGACCACTTCTCAGTCCCAAACTCAGGCGGGGCTGGGGTCTGGCCCTCGCTCTGTCCCCAGCCCGACTCACTTTTGGTGATACAGTGCTCGGCAGGCAGGAGGCGCTTCTTGAGGAGGCCTTGCAGCACAGAGCGGACGGAGGGCCGGTGCACCAGCTGCAGCACGAACAGGTGGGACTGTAGGGGGACAGCAGACACTCAGGTCCTGCGCACTGCCCCCACGCCCCGCCCTGCTTGCAGCCCCAGCAGATCCCAGAGCCACTCTAGGAGAGGCTCCCAAAGAGTGTGTCCTAGGACCTGTGAGCCTGGGCATTGCTCTGGAAAGGCTGCCTCCGTGCAGATCGACACGGTGGACTTTGAAATACTCCCTGGATGAGGTTATGGGACACGCAGCATTAGGCCTGGGTCCTGCTTTGCTTCCTAACCTCCCCTGCCACTGCTTTCCCATCACGTGTCTTCAGCCCTTCCTAGCAGGGTGCGCTCATCCCCCGACTTCACTCCTCCAGGAAGCCTTCCAGAACTGCACACCCCGAACATCCACCCATCAACCGCCTCACTCTGCCAGTTGCGCAGCCTCACACAGCTCATCATATTCCCCAGCCAGAGTGTGATGTGCTGCCCAGGTCTGTGCCTCCTATCTCTGTGTGGCCTCCATGCCTCTAAGCTCACAGGGGCAGCATCACAGTGTTTCCTTCTCTGTGACCCCCGAGAGAGGCCAATGGAGTGGGGCCAGCAATTTGCTTCTGCTGGGGCCTGAGCAAGGCCTACGTATCGGGCCCTGAACTTCAGGGGACATGAGGGTGGCTGAGAGCTGGCCCCAGTCAACAAGTCACCGGTTGGAGGGACCCCCATACAGGACTCTAAGACAAAAGGCTTGGGAAAGAAGGGAATGAGTTAACTCCAGGTTTGGAGGAGTTGGGTCTGGGGAAAGAGGTGGTGACAACTGTTGGTGAATGAGGCAAGCAGGACATGACTTTGAGGGACACGGACCAGAGAATGAAGGGCAGGGAGGAGGGGCTGGGAGGGGTGAATTGGAGGTGTGTGTGGAGAACAGATGGAGGCTGAGTGTCTGGGGGAAGAGGCCACGTCTGAAGCCAGGGCACAGTGGCTCTGAAGGCCCAGCGGTTTGAAGGTTATGGCACAGGCCCTGGGTGGGGGAGCAGGTAAGGGGACACTGTATCTTTGGTGGCTGTGGGCACAGGGGGTGGCGATCCAAGGACAAGGCTGAGGACCAGAGGGGGGGCTGACTGCCCCGCACTCCCACACTGCGCCATAGGGCCTGCCCGTGCCACCGCTGTCCCTGGCCCGCCACACTCACGCAGCAGCAGGCCGTGACGGTGATCTGGATGGTGTTGCGGCCCGGCTGGCACACGTGCTTCAGGTGCAGGGGCTTGTGGGAGGTCTTGTTGTCCCCCGCGCTCGATGGTGAGGGGTGTGGCGTTCACGCTGACCTGCACCGAGGCCGGCCAGTTGGTGTTCATCTGGCGGTCCTCGTGGTGATAGCACTTGAACTGCAGCTCCAGGTCAGACCTAGGTGGGGCACGGTGGGAGTCAGGGCAGCTCTGCCAGGGCAGCTGTCTGTGACCTCTGTGACCCCGAGCCAGGCTACACACTTCTAAACGTACAACCTCCGAGACCCTCAAGACTCCACCCCTGGCCCACTCCACTCGGGCCCCAATGGTTCCCCCAGCCTGAGTTCTCCTCTCCCATTCTAGATACTCCCTCCACACCCAAACTGCCCCCAAGACCCCCACACACCAATCATTCCTGCCACACCCCACAGCTCTAGCTCCCATCTCCCTGGACTCTCCTCCCTGCAGGGCTAAACTCCTGGCTCCCCAGGACAGAGACAGAGGGACAAAAGAACAGGCACTCATCTGACAACACCTGCTGTGAGGCCGACCAAGCCCAGCTCCAGACCTGCTGGGAGCTGTCCTCTCGGGCCACGGCCATTTCTGGTTCCAAGCCCTCCCCCAAGGAGGCCCCCCAGGACACCCCTGAGGAGTGATGGTAACCAGCAGTGACCCCATATGCATGACAACCAAGCCAGGAGCAGGAGGCCTCCCAGATGAGGACACTCTCAGATAAGGAGCGTGGGTGAGCAGGGTGCAGGCGGGCAGCACAGTGGTCTGTCCCGTTCCAGAAGCCTCTGCCCTCCTGCCTGAATGTCACAGCTCCTGTGTCCTGAACACCTACGCCAACTATCTGTGACCGCCTCGCCCAGCCTGCTCAGCATGGTCAAGAAAACAGCAAGGCTGTGTGCACATGTGCCTGGCACAGACCCAGCTCCTGCCCCTGAGATGCTCACTGGCCAGTTGAGGGGCTCTGAGTCACAAGCACAGTGAGACAGTATGATCTTGCCTGAGGATGAAGGACCGAGGGGTGGAGACCCCTGGGGTTGGTCCTGGCGTCCTGGAGACCCAGGCCCAAGTCCCAGCTCTGCTCCCGGCTAGCTGTGAGAACTCACACAAACCAATTCACCTCTCTGGTCTCAGCTTCCTCCTCTGACAAAGGGAAAGTGTTGCCTATTTTCAAGATCAAAGTAGGTCACATATGGAAGGTGCTGAGCATGGGCCTGGCTCAGCAGGGGGACCTCCTGACCTTGCGTTCCAGCACGTGCCTAAAGTGTCTGAGCAGCAGCCCTGCCCGATGGTCAAGTCCCCTGCAATGGGTGATCCAGGCCTGGCCCCTGTGCCAGTCTCATCTGTGCATTCCTGGCTCTGGCCACATGAGTCACACTCGAATTCTTGACTGCATTCCCTCTTGTCAGCTCACGGCCTCAGATGGGATACACAGCTCCCCAGGCTAGGTCTGAGCCAGCTACCTTTTCCTCAGGGGTGAGTGACAGCTGCTCCCTGCCCTTGGACCGTGACACCCTGGCTGCTCATCCACCTGTGCACCTGCAGACTTCCCGTGATGGCCGCAGGACAGGGCCCTGTCAATGATGCTGAACAGGTGAAGGTGACAGAAGATGCTGCTACCACCTGCCCAGGGCCACACTCGGGTCCAAGGGAGTCATCCCAGAAGGCCTCCTTCAGCCTGCCTGGGCTGGCACCCCTGCCCTGACACGTACCTCCACATCAGCGTCTGGTGGACCGTGGGCCGCAGGTGGAACACGTGGTTGCTGACAGCCAGGTTGTGCTCCAGGCGGAAGGGCTCCAGCACCACGCCATCCCGCACGGGGAACGTGAGCCGCAGCTCGTCGTTGTGGTTGGCTGGGGCGAGGAGAGGAGGTGGGTGAGCCAGAAGTCCCAGCCGCCATGGGTTCCAGGTCTGTGGGTGGGACTCGCTCACCCTGGGCTGCACGCTCAGAGGAAGGCAGGGGTGTGTAAACAGGGCCAGAGACAGAGCCAGGCCAAGTGCACGGCAGTGAGTCGTGGCTTCTCCGATTCTACGAGGCCCCACCCCAGCCTCTCATCTCCTCTTCTTCCCACCCACCTCCCTGCCTCCTTCCATGGCTGTTACAGATTTCCTCCCAGCCTCCAGGCGCCCAGGCAGCAGTGAGGAGGCCTGTGGGCAGCCCACCCCCACCTTGAAAGTGCCCCTGGGTATATATCTCACCTGCTCTCAAGTCTCTGCCCTTTCTGCATGCCCACCTGCCAGGCAGCCTGACTGCTAAGCCCCTTGCTCCCAGCCCAATGTGGGGGGCCCAGGAGGAGCTGCCTGACAGAGGAAAGGAGGGCCCTCACCTGGGGGGTGGCGGCAGAGCACTCATATTTGGCTTGATGTCAGGCGGGAAGGGTGGTTTGACGTCCTGGCTGGGGGACAGGTAGGGAGGGATGCTGCTCCCAGGGGTCATGGGGGGCGTGGGGTTCCCTGGAACTGGTGAGTGGGGGTAATTTGCCACAGGAACTGGCCTGGGAGGCTGGAGGGAAGAGAGAAGACACACATAGGTTATGGGGTCACAGGGACAGAAGGGGCCTTGGTTATGGACATATACCACACTCACCCCAGGGGCCCGAGGCCATGAACTGCGGGGGGCAGAACCTCCCCCAGGGAAACCCTTCTCTCTTACAGTCTGCCCACCTCGGAAGACAGTCCTGGGAAGGGCCTCCCTACCCTTCATCTGGGTCTCACCACTGAGCTCCTGTGTCAGGTGCATGCAGAGACCCTTACCCACCGGTGTGACAAATGGGGACACAGAGGCTCAGGGTGGGAGACCTGCTCAGCACAACCCTTGGAGGACAGGACAGTGGGAATGAAGCCCAGGCCTCCTGCCACTCGGCCAGGTGGGCTTCCCATATCACGACTCAAGGCCACACCCTCTATGCCCACCCCATTGGGGTCCCCAGATGGAGTTGGGGCCTGCAGAATCTGGGGGATAGGTTCCCCAGGAGCCCCTCTCCCTCTCCTTGTTTTCCAGACCAGCCAGGCTGACACTTTACTCTGGGGCTTACCCCACTGGAGCTGTGGATTCTCAGTCCTGGGCATATCTGTGTCCCAGGACAGAGGACCAGAAGTGCACCCCCACCCACAGGCCCCTCCAAACGTCCAAAGAGGCTGGAGCAGGAACAGTGAGAACCTTCAGAGACAACAACTGCCTGTGGCTTAGGATTTTTAAATGAAATCGGAACATACCCTGTTGACATTCCCTTGGCTGTAGTTACTGTAGCTGCTTCCCGAGAACGTGTTACTTTGTCCATTAAACTGTTCTGGCTATTAAAACAAGACAAACAACACTGAATGGGGGGCAGAAAAGCAATCAGAAGCCCACTCTCCCTCCAGACAGTAAAATCTGCAAGAGCACGGGGATGCTACCAGTCCCACCATGCTGGGCTGCGGAGTGAGTGCGGCGGGGACAGCTACCCCTCGGGGGATAGCGTTGTGCCTCTCTCTGTCCCTAGCTATTAATTTAGCAGAAGTTACAAAAATAGCAACACCTGGTATGCTGAAGTCGGGGCAAAACTGGTAAACCTGTTTGCTGGATGGCCATAATAAGTTAGTATGATTTTTGGCAAATAAATGTAAAACAGTAAAGCGCCTTCTCTACACCCGAGAACGTATTTTATAATAATCCTAAGGAAAAGCAAGGCTATCTGCCTGAAGATGCTCATCATAGTGTTATTTCTAAAATGAAACATCAGAGGCAACCCAAATGCCTAACAGAGGGAATAATAAAATACGATACGGTTATCTCAGCAGAATATTAGGCAGCCATCAAAAGTAAAAACCACAGGGGACTCTGTAGCAGTTAAGTACCATCCTTATTATTTCATGTTAAATAAAAGGTACAGATTGAAAGTTACGGCTGTAATAACAATTTTATAACATGTTAGTACCCACCTACACGAGAGAGAGACAAAGTTTAGAATGAAATGTTAATATATACAGGGTACGTGCTTTTTTAAAAAAATAAAATATATTTCTTTTATTATTTTGTGAGTGCTATGAATAAGAAAAGAAAAAGAAAACCCATCATCCAAGACCAATGAGAACAGGAACTGAGAAAAGCCAGTCTGATGTTCTGGCCACTGAACTTAGCCCTGAACACATGGGGAACGTTCAGAAATCACCCATCCCTTGGTGTCCTTGGGCAAACACACGCAGGTCAGAGTGATCCCAGTGGAGTTAGGGGTGTGAGGCGGTTAGCAGGGAAGGGAGCCCGTGGGTGGTGGTGAGGCTGGGACTCACCTTGTAATACTGCCCCATGTTGACCGTGGGGGGGGCGGGCTACTGCCCGGAGCTCGGCTGGCTGGGCATCCTCTGTCCCGGGTAGTTGGGGGAAGTGAGTGGCCTCGGGGGGGTTGGGAGCTGGGTACTGGGCTGGCTGGGTGGGGAACTGGCTGTTTGGTCCATATTGCTGGTTTCCATAGTTGGGCTGTGGTGGCAGAGGAAAGGAGAGGGGAAACGCGCTCAGCGTTGCCAGTGTCACACAGGCAGCTCACCTGAACATCGGGATGGGGCCCGCCTCCCCGCATTTGCCCCTGCTGTTTCCCACCCACAAAACCAGATGACGCCTGGGCCCCTTCTTGTCCTGACGTCTGGGGATGTTGTGTTCTGCCTGTGTAGCTCACAGGCCACCTCCCCTGAGGCCATTCTTCCTGGAGCACATGGGCCCCTGAACTACATGGACACTTGCCTCCTGCTCATACCATTATGAGGGACCTGATTCTAACTCCCCAACCTTTGTCTCTCTCCTAGCGCCTGGTTCAGAGCTGTGCTCCCCCATCTGTACCCCAATGCGACAGGGGAACTCCTCCTGTGCCCCTGCATTCTAAGGCTGAACCTGGGTGGCACTGTCCTCGTAATTCCCCTCGGAGTAGAACACACACCTGGTGTTCAGTTCTGGGCCATCGGCAACCTGCCACCTGTGCAGGGGCTGGGAGAGCCAGGTTGGTGAAGGGACAAGACAAATTCTCCGAGGAAAGGCAATTTAGAGACAAGGAGACAGCACCACCCTCCAGCCACCTTCCCTGTCTGGAAAATCAGGTGACCCTCAGGGCCACATGACATCCTGTGAGTCAGTGGTTTCTTCTTTCCCATCTGAGTGTCTCTCTTGCCCAGAGGTCCTATTGGTGGCTATGACCCACTGCCTGGCAAAATGCCCTTAATACCTGCTCAGCAAATGAATGATGAACTTGGGGACAAATGTCAGGGAGTGTCAGTCTGAAAAATTTTCTACAACTCATGCTGTTGCAACATGGTGGCGGCTCTGGGTGACAGTGAGGCACCCACCATGGGAGGTGCAGAAGTAGCTGGTGCCTACCTGCCCACCAACCCCTGCCCTAAGTTTCCAATAACTCAAAGACCATATGGGCAAACCATGGCAAGGGGAAGGAAGGCCAGTCTTCCCAGACAGGGTCAGGCTGCACAGGCTGTGACCACGCAGCGCTATAGCTGGGGGAGCAGCAACATTCTGTGACAAGGATGATTAACTCAGCAAAAACAGAGAGCCTTTGGTGTGGTCTCTTTAGGCAGGCAAGAGCCAGGAGCACAACTCTTGGTGCTGGTGCAGGGGTGATGCCAATGACCAGGAATTCTGCCACAGCCTCCTCCGAGATTGTCTCCTTTGGCATGGGCTCATAGATGCACCCAGAGCACAGCCAGCGGGACACTGGGACTTTGAGCATGAGGTGCGGGAGCACTGAGAAAAGGCCTAGAAACTGCACGGGGCCTGTGCCAGGAGAGGTGCCAGTAGCTTGAGGCTCCCCCAAACCCAGGACCTGGGAGCCAATGGTCCTTCTCTGGCCCCTCCCTGAACTAGTGTCCACCAGGTGGAGGGCTGGGGCTTGACGCAGCCTCTTGGATGCACGAGGAAGCCCCTGACCTCTCTTTCTCTCCTCTCCTGGACTCAGGACACCTCTGCTTGCTGCCAGGCCTCCCAGCCCATCCTAAGGTGGATACTGAGGGGAAATGCGCAGATCTTCAAGGAACTTAAGGTCTTTGGGATCTGAAAGCCACTGCAAGCCCAGGCTGAAGGCCACAATGCTGAGAGGAGCTAGGAGGAGAAAACTGCTTCGAGAGGGGTCATGCAAGCAGAGAGCTGGGCACAACCTGCTCAAAAAGGGGCTTGGTCGTGGGGGAGCAACCAGGGCAGGCTTCACGAGGGGCATCTGCAGAGCCATGTCCCTACGTCTTCTGCAGGTAAATTAAATCCTTACCTGGGCACCCAGATGGGCTGGCTGCTGCCAGCATCATTTTCTGAGGGTTCGGCCTTGTGACACCCCCCTCCAGGAAGCCTGCCTTCTCTGACCCACACTGAGTTCCGTGCAGTTTGCTGCGCGTCATTCCCCTGGTGAGTCTCTGCTCAAACCTTTGCATTCCTGCTAAAGCCGCACTTCCCAGAGGGTAGGAGGTGTGGGTTTTACTTCCCTAAATCTTCCCCAACACCTTGGCTGAGCTGGGTTGTGCAGCCCAAGAGGCAGTGCCACTTCCTATACTGACCAACTAGATGGAAACAAGAGCCAAGAAACATACCGCCCGCCCTCCACTCACTTCCTCAACAGGTCGGCCGTGATAGGCTGGAAGCATTTGTCTCAGCTCTCTTTCCTGGAGAGGAGTTGGGGAAACCCTCGTGCAGGCAGGAGGAACTAAACCTAGGTCACCCAGCTAGTGGCTGAACCAAGACAAGCGAGTCACTACAGTAAGAGGAACTGCTGCTTGCTGAGTGGCTGCACACGCCAGCCCAGGGCGAAGCACTTCGTGGATGTCCCCCTCAAGTCCCTCAAGCAGCCCTAGGAGGCAGGGTGACTGGCTCCAGGCCATCTAGTTGGGAAACAGCAGAATCAGGTCTCAAACCCAGGAGCACCCAACCCCTAAGGCCCTGCCTCTTCGTCTGAGTGTGCTGGAGTCCAAGCCACACCCCTCCCAAGGCCATACCCACGGCCCATATCTGCAAGCCCAGGTGTCCCAGCTCCCACCGCCCAGCCTCCTGCTGCTGTACTCACCTCTCCAGGGTATGGCCTCTTTATGTTCTGAATAGGAAGGGACTGGGGCCGGGGGCCTGGGTAGGTCTGCTGGGGCATCCGCTGCCCATGTGTGCCAAAGGGGCTGATGCCGGGCGGCCGGGGCTGGTTCATGCCCATGGGAGGGCCGCTCATCCCCGAGGGCGTCATGCCAGCCGCCATGCTCGCGGGGTTCATGCTGCCCCCCATGGAGGCAGGCCCCCGCGGCCCGGGTTGGTTCATGAATTGGCTGTTATACGCCTGGGTGGGACCCATCTGGAAAGAGGAACAGACCTTCAACAGGAGAAGAAAAAAAAAGAATAAAATGCCACATGCATTGAAAGTGCAGGGAGGGAAGGGTTGGGGAGGTGCCGGGGTGGGGGAGGAGGCACCGTCCTGTGCGGCCCACCGTGACTGGGGACCAACCAGGTCCCAAGGGACCAGGATCCTCCCAGGCTCACTGCTGCCCTCTGCAGCCACACAGGAGAGATGCAGCTCAGGGGTGTTAGAGGGTGGGGTGAGGTGGGGCGTTCACTCCAATGCACAGGCAGCATTTCCAAGGAGGGAGGCAGGCAGAAAACGAGGAAAGGGTGCAGGGATGGGGAGGGGCATGGGAGGGCAGAGGTAGATGAGAGTGGAGGCAGGAGCCTGAGTGAGGCTGCAGCCCCTCTCCTGGAAGCCCTGGCTCTGCCCTTGGTCCTGGGCCAGTGGAGGCGCACCCTCCATCCACAAAGGCAGCCTCAGCCCAGCTTCCACTTCTGCCCCTCTGCCCTGTAGTGCCCACCTCCTCGGCTCCTGTTCTGCATTCCTATGGGGGCTCTCCCTCTCCTCATCCCCAAATCCCATCCTTCTGAACATCAGGGATCAGCACTGGGGCCTGGGCAGACCCACGGAGAGGGTGACTAGGAAGGCACTGGCCTCAGAGCCAATCCAGGAGACAGACCGGTCACAAGACTGTTTTCAGACACTGAGCCCACTCTTTGGTGAGTCGGGGGCCCAGAGAGCAACGTGGAACCTTTTCCCCATATGTAGTCACACACGAGCCACCCACACACACAGAACAAACACCGGCACCCAGATACCCCACCACACCCACACGCCCCACTCTAAACACACAAACCTCCACATGCTTCCATAAAAGCCCAAATGCACCCTAATGCAGTCAGCTCCTCCAGCACGCACACGTGGCCCCACAAGCACCAACGAAGCCCCGGTTTCCCCCGGGCTGTCTGCCTGGCTGGCTGGGCGAGGCTGGACCAGATTAGTGGGAACCTTACCGGTCCATACTGGTTTATATCCTTGTTCTGTGTCTCCTGCAGGGCTGCCACAGTGGCCGTGGCTGTGGCCGTAGCTGTGGCCGCCGCTGCTGCCACTGCTGCTGCTGCGGCAGCTGCCGCGGGCTGAGTGAAGTCAGCAGGCGGCCTGGTGTGCGGAGGGATGCCCATGCCTGCGGGGGCATTAGGACCCCCAGGGTAACTGCAGGGAGATAAGGGTGGAAGAGTTAGATACTGCCCGCATCTGAGGGGAACCTAGGGCAAGCTGCAGGCTGGAAGGGAAAGGATGGGGCTGTACCCAGAACCTGGAGGGGACAGGGCCTCTTGGGATTGGCAGCCATTCATTTGTGCCACTTGGCAATGACAGCGCCACTGTGCTCCTGGAGCCCTCGGGGGTTCTTGCACCCTCACTGGATGCTCTCGGGACCCTGGTGACACCATCTTCTGAAAGACACTGAGTCTCAGAGAACCTGAGTGACGTGCCCAAGGCCCTTCAGCAGTGATGGCGGGGCCGCGGCTGCGGCTGAAGGTGTTTCTGACACCTGCGTTTAACCACCAGGTCACACTGCTCTGCCAGCCCCAGGCCAGAAACCCAGCCAGGGCTGGTGAGGGTTGAGGCCAAGGTGAGAGTCTCGGGCAGGGCAGGGTGGAAAGAGGGGAATGGGTGCCTCTGCTTGCCTCACACCCCTTCCCAGAGCTCCATATCCTGGGGGTCCCTGCCCCTTTCTCCCGAGCCAAGGGACTCGCAGTCTCTGCACAGTTGTACTTTTACCAGTCAGCGAGGCCGGGCAGACCTTCCCAGATTGCTTCACTGTCTTTGGGCAACTGGACTCCACTATACCTGCTCTTCAATGTTCCCAATCCAGATTTTCTCAATATCTTCCAATTTATTAAAGACACAATTCAGAGAAGGGTCATTTTGAGGAATGAGAATGTCACCCTTCTACATCCATGAGCCTGAGGACTATCAGAACACAGGCCAGCTGCTGCAGCGCCCCATCTGCAGGTCAGCCCTGGGAGCCAGGGATGACTGGGCCCCTTCCACTCATGGGACGGCAGAGGATAACTTCTCAGGGTGGAGAGTGCAGTGCTGGGATTTAAATGGGATCCTCCCCGCTGGAAGGAGGGAGAAGGGCGGGGTCCATGGCTTCTACTGCAGGCCAGCCCCCCTCACCTGGCCCCAAAGCCGCCGCTGCCGGGGTAGTTGGGCCGGCCGTACATGCTCTGCTGGATGTAGGGCTGAGCCGGGCCAGCCTTGGCTGAGAACTGCTGCTGCTGCCCTGCGAACTGCGGGGGAGTTGAGGCCGGGGTTGCTGGTGGTCATGCCCGACGCCATGGGGTTGCCGCCTGGATTCATGGGGTTGTTGGCACTGGCCATAGGGTTCCCAAGGACCTATGGGAAGAGAGAGTTGTCACCTAAGGTGCTACCCCAGGCAGCGTGGAGAGGAAGAGGGGGACAGGGAGAAAGAATGAAGTGGAGGCAAGGCAACAGGTAGAGAAACATGGGTAGTGGATGAACGATTCCGAGTATACCGGTGACAAGGAGTGGGCCTGGGTGTTAGGTGGCACAGGCGATGAGAACGTCAGCCTTGTGACAGAACAAGCTGAGGGCATGACCAAGCCCCATAAAGCCAGCTTAAGCGGTCCGGGGGTGCCCCAGAGGCTGCGCCTGCACCAGGTGGGCACGGGAAAAGCCCTGGCTATGTAGCCTACTGCCCCACAAATGAGCCTGGAGGCCAGAGTCTCGCCACACAGGGGCCCCGAGGCCCCCGGCTGCTGCTCTGTGAGGACCAAGAGGAACCCACCCTGCTAGCTCTGGAGGGTGGCAGCAGCTGGCGACAACAGGTCAGCCCAGAGGCTCCCTCCAGGGCTGCCGGCAGCCCTGAGCCTTCCATGTGGCCACAGCCCAGGCTGGCAGAGGTTAGACGGGGGGGAAACCCACTGACAGGGCAGAGGAGGCATGGAAGAAAGAGGAAGGAATGAGAGGGAGGTGGGCTTGACTAGGGCGATGGCGGGTAGGGAGTTGTCAGAAGTCCAAGGCACAGTATTTTGATGAAATCTAACTCAGGCCATCCATTTAGAGCCAGAGACCTCAGACCTTGGAGCCCTGAGGCCAGTAACACAGAGGAAGTTCTCCTGCTTTGCAGAGCAAATGTGGGCTAGGAAGAAGCCCTTGCTGTCTGTCAGACAATGCCATTCCCCCAGAAGGACCCTAGGATGGGGACGGTCCACAGAGGCTGCCTTCCTGAGGTGCGTGCAGAGCCTGCCAGGGGTGGAGACGTGTCCACAGCTGGGTGTGCCCTGGAAGCTGGTCTTCCCAGCTGGGCAGGGCCTGGGAGGGTGAAGAGGGCTGGTATGGCTCCAAGGGTCAAGGGACACTCCCGCCTAGAAGAAGATGTGGCTGAGGGTGGTACAGGCTCTTACCTGGCTCTGGGACGTGTTGGTCACTCCCCAAACCGTGGTGACCACGGAGAGGGAGCCGGGAGGCTGGTTGGTGTTCTGCTGCCAAGGGACAGAGTCATAGGGGAACGACCCATCACTGCACAGGGAGACAGAGGGAGATGCTGAGGGCCGGACAGGCGCAGGCTCACAGGGGCCATGCCCAGCACCCCACCAAGCGACCCGCAGCTCCCAGTCCTAGGTAACCCCCATCTGACGCCCCTAGCCCGTCTCAGTGCCCAGTGCACAATGTGCCCTGCGTGGTGACAGGCTGTTCAGAAGTGGCCACCTTTCCCCTGATGGCTGCCGAGAGCTACTTCCACAGCTGTGTGTCTCCCCTTAGCCCCAAGTCCACATCTCATGCAACAGATGAAGTGGTGTGACCTGAGGCCCAATCTGAGCTCCTCCTCTACCCAGGCTCTGACTCCACATGGCTCTCCAGGAAGAGCCTGGGCTCCCCCCAAACCACCTTCCCCTCGGAACTGCCCGGTCCCTTCTCAATGCAGGCTGGAAGGGTCCAAGTCTGACGATATCATTTCTTCCCTCTGCCTCCCAGCCCTTCACAGCAGGCTGGCTGCCTGGGCCGTGGGAATGCTGGTTTTCTTCCAGCACCCTTCCTTCCCAACCCCCAGCAATGTGGGTACAGGCCTTACCTGCTGCGCACCTTCCTCTGCCCCCAACCCGATCTCTCGTGTACATCCCCCACCGAGTTAATCTCCCTCAAACATCTAAGATGCCTGGCACAATCAAAGACCTTCAGTGGCTTCCAGTGTTTTCAAGGCACAGTCTAAACTCTCACTTAAGAATGACTTACTCCTCTGGCGGACCCCACCCTTCCCTCACCGCACTTTGGCTCTGCCCTCTGGTGGAGCTGCCCCTAAACACTGCCTCCTCTCTACCAACCAGGACCACGTTTCCCCCACTCCCCTCATCAGGTCCAGCGGTACCCAACATATGTGTGGACATCCCCCAAGGAGCTCCCACACATCAGAAGCAGGGAGTCAGCCTTCAGCCCCACCCCTTGTGCCTAGGCCTAAAGAGTGTCCAGGGGAGGCTTCCTACTGACTGCTGGGGTGCACAAGGGTGAAGCCAGCAGATCCCAGAGAAGGGCAGTACATGAAGACCTGCCATGGTGCCAGCTCCCAGGAGGGTGGGGCTGAAGCTTCCTCTCCCCCTAGAGCCTGCACTGGCTCTCTGGCACCACCTTCTCACCCAGTCATAAAATTCTAGATACGGAACCAGGAGCAGAAAAGCATAGCACCACAGCTGTGGCACTGAGAAGAAGGGCCGGGCAATAGGAAAGAGCCTCATGCCTCTGTCTGGCTTGTGTCTTAGTCACAGGAGACAGCAGATGGCAAAGTACAAGTACAGTCACACCTGGAAGACTTGTACCCTAGCTGAGGGGCCAGTCCAGCCCTAGCAGCTGGGGCAGGTGGGGGATAGAGGTGCTGGGGAGGCACCTCTGGGGATGCAAGGAGCCCAGCCCAGAGGTGAGGACTTCCCAGAGGGGAGGTGGAGGCCTGCATGACCCATGGGCAGCAGGGACCAGGGCAGCCAAGTCTCATGCTCTGAGCTTTGCCTGGTTGAGCTCTCAGCCACGCTGGTCAAGTTGGATGGGCTCCTGCAGAGGTGACCAGCCTGGAGAGCAGGACCACGCCACTGTCTGCTCATACCTGCCCCTCCCCTGCCTGGAGGCCCTCTCCCCTAGGTCTCTCAGCCTTGCCAGCCCCTTGCTTTATGAGATCACTGGAGGGGCCTCCCCCGCCATCCTCATATAAAAGAGCAACTCCTACCCCCACACCGCCTGCCCCTCACCCGGGCACTGGAATTTTTTTCATAGCACTCCACCATTGTCCCAATTATACATTTATTTGATTATTGTCCATCTGCCTCTAGCACAGCTCTGTGACAGCAGAGACTGACCCTGGTGCAAGTTTCTACACTCAATCTCCTCATCTGTAAAATGGGCATAAGATGATACCTCCACTCTACTCTCAGTGTTTTCCAACTGCGGGTCACAGAACCTGAGTGGGTCATGACATCCAACCAGCAGGAGGGGAAAAATAATCAAGTAGAAAGTGACTAAGTGTGAGCATACATTAAAGAGGAGTGTTCGTCCTTGAGTGTCTTAGTTTTATACACAAATACAAGTGCACCTTGGGTCAAGGTGTAATATGCGCATTTATATTGGTCTCATCAAATAAGCTTGAACACTGGTTCGGTTGCCTAAGTCTGAAGTGGCTCAAGAGGAGAATGCAGTCAAAGGGCTTTCCCAGCTGGGCACCGCTCGTGATTTCTGGGAAAACTGCAGGACTTGCATTTGGAGTAGAGGAGCTATACTCAGGGCACTCAGCTGGCCAGGCACGATGGCGAGTAGTGGCCCGTTGGAGAACTAGATGCCTGGGCCAAAGGTGACAGATTGTGACAGACTCTGCTCTCCAGGTGGCGGATTGGAGACTGGGAGCCCAGAGGGAGTGGGCAGTGTAGAGAAACACAGGAAAGCAGCAAGGAGCCTGCTCCTCAGAGAGGCTGGACTGGAACAGCCTCTGTCTCCCGGGAGGTCACTGGGGACCTGGAACACCACCTGGTCCCAGAGCTGGCACACCGAAGTCTCACAGGGAGGCTCTACAGGTCACGCTTTTACAAAGCAAAGAGGAGACCCCCTGGACACCTGCCGTCCCCCAAGGCCCACGTCCTAGGTGTGCCGGATGACCACACGGTCCCTACAACTGAACAAAACCCAAGCCTGAGTGCCTCCTCTGCCCAGAACTTCTGCCCCACCAGTTCCCGCCAACCCTCCAGGCTCATGGCCTTCAGACCGAGGTTCCTGTCCTTTGAGAACAGGCCTGGCCAGACTCAGGAAGTGAACCCCCATGGGAGCCCCCAGGGGCCGCAGCGCCCTGCTTGAGACCAGGGAGTGAGCAACCGCTGCGTCACCTCAGCCGGGGATGCTACACGGACCCACAAACAAGCTCCCAACTGTCCCGCAGCTCCGTGTGTGGGCCTTGTGGGCGGAAACCAGCTTCTTCCTGTTTCGTCCCCTCTGCCCCAAACTTGGTGAGAAGCAAAGCTAACGAATGTTCCCAAACTGGGCATCCCACTGCCTGGCTGGCAGGTTTGCTGGCCCAGAGCAAAGACACACACAGGCATATGGAGGACACGTCCATGCACCCACACGGGCCCTGCCGGCATGCCGCCTGTGCACTGGGGGAAGAGACAGGCGCACGCATGTGGGACGGTCTCAGCACGAGCTTGCCTCCACATGCACCTGCTGCAGAAGCAGAAGTGGCAGCCGCACCGACGGGACTGTGACTCATCTCATTCTGGGGGAGACGGGCTTCTGCTATCGCAGAGAAGGCTCTCGCCCCCGCAGGCCCTCCCAGCAGCCCCGCTGAGGTGATGCCACTGCCTGGACTCACACCACCACCGGGGGGAATGCCTGATCCCTGTGCCCAAGGATGAAGGGCCAGCCAGACCCCTGGGCTGCTACCAGAAAGGCAGGGCCTGGCTGGGATGGGAGGAGGGTCTGGAGGGTGCCTGAGAGCCCTTCTCCTTCCTGGCAAGTATAGTTAAACTTGCAGACATGCTTGGCCTGGTCACAAGTGTCTGGCATTTTTTAATAATTCTGCCCCACTCTGTACGACCCTAATCCCGCCTGGCCTGCCCAGTGTCACACACACCACGAGCTGCTCCCAGCCACATTCCTGTCCAGCCAAACTGCCCCGACAATCCTGCTCCACCCACAGAAGCACCAAAGCCAGACGCCACCTGCAATGTCAGCAGCCACTGTTCGGCTTGCCAAGCACTCCCAAATACTGGGGCCTCTGTGCTTCTTCTCAGGCTGGCAAGTTCCATCCCCACCTTGAAAATGCCATCCATCCTTTCCAGGATCTTCCAAAGGCCACCTCCTCTGGGAAGCCCTTGCCCAAGGTACTGAACTCCACTGGCTCTTCGCATTCCTGGCAGGAGTGAGAACCCTCTGCCTTCTCCCTTCGGCCTCAGGAGCTGTCACCGAGTTCTTGGGCTCCCTGGGCCGGGCATGTTGTTTTCACACACCCATAGGGCTCAGGAAGCCTTTGATAAACAAAAAAATGTGGCAGGGAGAAAGCACCTCTTTGCACTCCTCTTCAGAGGGATGCTACATGTGCATGTGCCCATTTTGTTAAGCCTGACACTCGACCACCTACACAGCGTGCCTGTGGCCACGTAGCCACTGGGGCCCAGGAAGCGACAGAAGGACACGGAGGGAAGCGATGAACCCAGTGCTCACTCTCTGTATGCCTCAGCAACCTCATCTGTGAAATGGGGCTGATTCAGCCTCTCCCTTCGAAGGCTGCCGTGAGGACTAAGTGTAAGTGCCAGTAAGTGTGAGGCCCAAGGAACAGAGTCCTGCACACCTTGGACACCCTGAAACTGCTGGCTGCTGCTGTTACTGTTGTTCTGATTTACTGAGTGACTTCTAGATGCAAGGAATTTTGTGAAGTGGCCTTCACTTAACTCATTCAGTGCCCTATTAAGTGGGCCCCACAGATGCCCGTCTTAGAAGCTGTGGCTCCCAGGCGTAGCAGAGCCAGTCATGGGCGAGGCCGCCAGGTCACTGGACCGTATCAGGCTACCACCGTCTTAGGAACTTAGGATCCAGCAAGGCAGCATTCCCTGTCCAGCGATGGCCACTAGGCAAGGGAGCACACTGCAGAGGCCACGAGAAGCCACAAGAATTCCAAGAGGGCTGCACCTTCCTGGGGCTTCTCGGGGACGTTACCTAGCATGAAGGGACAGGACGGGTGTAAAGACAGGCCTCAAAGGCCAGCTGCAGAGAAAATCCAAATCGTCTTCCAGGAAAGAACTTCTTTATACACTAAAATCATCTGCTTTGGCTTGGACTGGGTGCGCTGGCAAAGATTCAGGGACCCTTTTTTGAGGTTAATATTCAACCGACAGAGGGAAGCCCACCAAGAGAGAGGTTCCCTCTATGGGCTCTGGAGTTAAGACTTTTTTGGGGTCAAACCCTGGCTCTGCCACTGAAGCCTTCTGTGGCCTTGGACATGTTACTTTCAGTCAGCCTCAATGTTCTCATCTGTAAGGTGGGCCTAACATTTTTCTAGGAAGAAACATGAGAAAAAAGTAAAGTTTAGCACAGAACCTGGTAGAGAGACCCTGCTCAACTGTACTTATACCTTTCTCTCCAGTTCTCCAGCCAGCCATAGCACAGCTACCCCTGTTCACTTGAGGATACAATGAAGGTGGCTTAGGAATTCTTCCAATATGCTGCCAATGGGAGGTGCCATTTTCATTCCTGCCTGTCAACTAGAAAGAATGTGTTTCCCAAGCCTCCAAGACATTCTTCATTCTTCTTCTGCCCTCTCTTCTCCAGCCAGCAAACTTCTATCTATACTTCAAAGCCCAGCCTACATACTCCTTTAAAGGACTCTCCTCAGCAGAACCAAGGGCATTTTCCTCTGTTCCCTCAGCGCTTTTCTCACGTGTTTTATAGAGAGCTCTCTGCACTGCAGTCACAGTAGACAGTTTACACGTCTGTACCAGCTCCACAGGCATTGCTCGAGGTTTTGCTGAACGTGAGAAAACAAGCACGGCCTGGGATAAGGCAGTGATGATTCCTGGCTCCTACGTATCCGCTGTGGCAGCATCTACGCACAAATTCACCAAAGGAAAGTGGGGGGAGGGCTGAGATATTCCTCCCTTGCACTTGTAATAGCTGCTTTATTTAGGAGAAATAACCAATTCCCATTAAGGGTATTGTCAGACCCTAATTAATTTCCCTGATCCAGCCATATTGGTCCTGTCTCCGTGCTAGGCTGTAGTGTTACCGCTAATGAAATGCCAAGCCAGTGAGGAGCTGAAGCTCCCACCCTCTTTAATTTAGGGGAATCATTAACAACGTTCTCCATCATCACAATTACTGGGGCCTACTTCCTTCCCTCCCTGTGGTGAAACTGAGAGAGGAACTTGTACAGCTAACTGCATATCAGAGGGTGTTAAAATTTTTCAATGGGAAGGAGGGAAAGGAAAAGATCCCTTACATCTTGGCCATCTGGAGCTGATGGTACAGGGATTTATGGGTCCTTTAATTCTCCCCTTTCCTTGTTTTTTGTTTTAAAAATGTTCTTGGGGCAAGAAGGGCGTAATAGAAACTGAGCTTTGGAGAAGCTATGCAAACGAGCTAAAAATGACAGCTGTGGAGATGGTGGGATGCGGCTTTTGATAGACCCCTTCTTTGTTGTCTGGCCATAAATAAGCACCTAAGACTTTAATGGCACCTGGCTGAGGGTCAGGGGAATAATGACCAGTCCATGGGCTCCCAGTGTGCCAGGCTCTGCAACAAGCACACAACTCCTGCCCCTGCTGTTATTCCCCCCTCTACAGATGAAGAAACCAAGGCACAAGGAGGGTAAGTCACCAGCCAGCTACCCAGCTAGAATATGGCCCAGCTGAAACTCAAGGCCCGGCAGCCTGGCTCCAGGGCCTGTGCCCCCATCTGCTATACCCAGGGGACGCCAGGGGTCCTCCCACCCAGAAGCCTCTCTGTCGGGGTTCATAAATCCCACACCTAGGAGGAGGAGGATGGCACCTCTCAATCTTGGAGGCTTCCCCAGCCCTAGCGGGTTTTGACTGTAATCAAATTAACAGCATAAACAAGATTTATTAGGCCCTTAATTACCTTTGCAACACTGATTTGCATAAGGACAATGTGCTACTCACAAATGGCTTTTCTAATCACTCATTAAAAATCTGGAAGAAGGCAGAAAGACTTCATCGGCTTCAAGTCCAGGTCACTGCAGGGACTTGGAAGGTGTCCTACTTGCCCAGCCGCTGGTCCCAGACCTTGCCAGGCCTCTCCGGCCGCCTTCTCTTGTATAGCATCCTGGGCATCTGAGTATAGATGGCGGCCCCACTGCAGCCAGTGATGAGGACAGAACAGGGAGCAAGGCTACAGACTTTCACAAACTGAGGATAATCAGTATTCCCCCGTCACCACCCTGACCCTCAGAAATGGCTGCGGGGCTGTGGCAGCCTGACCCTTTCCTGACGTCCTGCTCATGCAGCGCCATGTCCCCCCATCAGCGGGGTAACCATGAGGCCAAGGGGTCAAAAGCCTTGCTGGGAGGCACAGCGTCTGCGTGGAAGAGCGCAGGCCCTGACTCACAGCCTCCTGCTGCAGCAGCAAACCTCTGCAGCCTGCAGCAGACATGATTGTGACACCCGAGCTCTCCAAATGTGACAGTCACCAGGGACCCTCTAGGCATCTGCCATCCCTAAGGGCAGGGCGGGGCTGCAAGTGTCCAGGCTCCAGGTTCCCTCATCCTCTCCCATTTGTCCTCAGAGCCTCAGACAAGGACCCAGAGCCTTCAAACAGCCCGATATCTGCGGGCATCAAATCTCAGCTGTCCCAGCACACCCAAGCTCACCTCCGGCTCAATGTCTCTTTAATGAAAAGGCAAGAAAGCTTCCTTTCTCCAAGCCATTCAGTGAAATTATGGAGGACGATGGACTAAAACAGTTTGCTAACTGTGAAAGTGCTCAGCTTTCTTTTCCATTGTTTGGGAAATTACATTGAGGACTTACGAGGTGATGGACCCCGTTGGAGTTTCCCTGGAAATGAGGAATGTATCCTTTGTGAAATTCATAAAGGTTGCAAGGAGAGAGAGTGTAACTTTCAAGTGCCCAACCACAGTGTGTCCTCAGAACAGCCTGGGGCTTGGAGAAGGAGCAGGGGCTATAAAATGGGAAACAGGTGGGCTGTGGATCAGACCAGTAGATGAACCTCTTCCAAAAAGACCCTCCAAATCGGGTTAACAACTAGATACCTACCACCTTGTTGACCTTGGAGGACCAGCTGAACAGCAGAGCACTGTGTGTTGCTGAATGTCTTGCTCTGCCCTTTTCTGGTTGTATATTCTGGGGCAAGTCACTTTCCCGCTCGGCCCAGTTTCCCTTCCAGTTCTGCCATTCAAAGTCTGGGATATTGTCTACTAGGCCCACCACCTCCCTGTGCTCCCACGAGGAAGCCTTGCTCCACGGGACCGACTGGTTAGCCACCAGTACTCAGTGAGTCTTCCAGCCCACACAGCTTTCCTTTCTCTGACAGACTACCCAAGGCTCAAAGAGTAAGTGCCAGCCTGGTCGTCAAGCTTCTCAGACCACTGGCTTTGCATTCTCGGTGATTCTGCTGGACTTACAGAGAGCTGAGGCCATGGTGGAGGAGGCAGCAGGGAACTGGGTGCTGGCCAGTGGCTCTTCGGCCCATAGCATTTCTTAGGAAAGCCAGCTTGACTTCATAGAATGCACCCACCCCTCCCAGCCCAAGTCAAGGTCAAGACTCCCATCCTCTCGGGCAGCCTCCTGACAGTCAGCCCTGTCTATCTTCCTCCTTCTGAATCCCAAAGCCAAGTCTGCCTATCAATGAAGCCTAGCCCTGCCCTGCTCTGCCAGATTACAATGTGGCCTCATGGAGTCTTATTTCCCCAACGTGCTCGAGGCCGCTTCTCAAGCACAGACACATCTCATCTCTGTTTAACCCCAGGACTGAACAACCTCGTGTCTTAGCTGGCGAAGGGCTGGCCAAGATCCAGACCTGTGGCTGACAATCATGGTCAGGCAGGTCTGAGGCTGGTCTCCAGTGGGGGAACCGCAGGGCTCTGGCCCACCATCAGCAACAACTCTACTAAAACGACTTGGAGGAGAGAAGCCTGGGAAGGTCATAAGACGTGGGGATGATGAGAGGAGGATGATTCTGGAGGGATGGACAGCTGGGCTAGAATTAATAAGGTACAGCTTCCCGAGGGCAACTGCGAGGTATGCTGCTTAACTGAATGCAGCTGCAGCCTGTACTCAGGGGCTTGGTTCAGATGAAGACAAACTGTGGCTTTTAGCAAAAGGTACACAGAGGGAGGCAGAGGCAGGTTTTGTCTCTCTAGAGCAGCGGTCCTTAACGAAGGCTGAGACTCCCCTCAAATGTAGGAGGGTACTTTGTTATGACAATGCTTAGGGGAGGAAGGCAGTCATCAGAAGAATGGAGCGGGATTAACCAAGGGGTGGGCATTAAAAAAAAAAAAGAGAGAGAATGGAGCGGGCAGGGACCAAGACGCTAAACGCCTGCAAAGTCCTGCACCATAAAAAATTACTGTGTCAGACGGGTACAGTGGCGCATGCCTGTAATCCCAGCATATTGGGAGGCTGAGGTGGTAGGATTGTTTGAGCCCAGGAGTTCGAAACCAGCCTGGGCAACATAGCGAGATGCTATCTCCACAAAAATTAAAAACAAATAGCCAGGTGTAGTGGCATGCAGCTATGCTTCCAGCTACTCAGGATACTGAGGTAGGAGGATCGCTTGAGCCAAGGAGGTCGAGGCTGCAGAGAGCTATGAGAAAGCCACTGCATTCCAGCCTGTCCAACAGGGTGAGACTCTGTCTTTTAAAAATAATAGGCCAGCATGGTGGCTCACACCTATAATCCCAGCACTTTAGGAGGCTGAGGCAGGTGGATTGCTTGAGCTTAGGAGTTCGAGACCAGCCTGGGCAACCCCATCTCTAATACAAATACAAAAAATTAGCCAGGGTGGTGGTGCATGCCTGTGGTCCCAGCTACTTGGGAGGCTGAGGCGGGAGGATCACTTGAGCCCAGGGGGCAGAGGCTGCAGTGAGCTGAGACTGTGCCACTGGGTGACAGAACCAGATACTGTCTCAAAAACAATAATATTAATAATAAAATAAGAAAAAATTATCCTGTGAAAATGCACTAAGAAACACTGCCACAGAAGGGAGGCTTGGATCTGCTCAGCAACCAGACCCAGGGTCCAAGGAGGCAGTACCCTGGGTGGTGATGGGCTTGCTATGGTACAAAGGGCTTATGACTGAGGCAGACAACCGCATGTCAGGGGCGATGGGGCCCAGGCAGGGCACTGGACATGATGAGCGCTAAGGTCCTTTCCAGCTCAGAAAGTCAACAAGCCTCTAATTCGATTTACAAAGCGTGGCTCACACCCGAGCTCCCGGCAGCGCCTCGATGGTGCGACCCAGGTCTGCCTGCAGCGTGCTCTGGGCTGCGGGTCCCTCAGTCAGACTGGATAATGAGAGCCGCGCTCTGCCTGCAAATGCCCCTCCTGATCATTAGCGGGGGACACGCGCAGGGGAGAGCAGACAGCATGACAGGCCCTGTTGTTGCAGGGTCAGCCTGCAGAGTGCTCAGAGAGAGCATCCCCAGCTCAGCAAGGGACTCGAAAGATAATTAACTGGGGGGAATTGCCAGTCCTGGCCACGTGCTCCTTCTGAGGCTGGCGCAGGTGGACTGGACAATCCCTCTGTGCTGGCGGCCTCCAGCAAGCCCATTCCTGCCTGTGACCCTGGGCTTCTGGCGGACCCAGCCCAGTGTCACTTGGCTCCAGGGTGGCTGGCCTGGGCTGGTTCTGTCCCCATCTTGGCTGAAACCACCAGCGTCGTGGGCCTTCCTGAGACCCCTGTCAACCCCTGGTCAAGAAAGAGGGAAGGTGCTGAGCTCAGAATTTCTAACATTTTGCCAGATGCCTAGAACCTGAAGAAAATCAGCCCCCACCAAAGTGACAAACTCAATGCTTTCAACCTGTTTGAGAGGCAGAAACACGGCTCACCCGTGAAGATGTAAAAACAACTGCACCTTAGCAAATGCAGCACCCTCATGGTTGCAGAGGGTCTAGCCCAGAGACACGTCCAAGGAGATCTGAGACCCAAGGCTGTCTGCTCAGCGCCTGCCCCCATGACACCTGCCCACTTACCTGTGCGACAGAGTGGGTTTCATGGAGCTCATGGAGCTGAGGGGGGGGCTGCATGGGGGAGTTTCCCAGGGGGGGTCACTCTGGCGGCTCTTCTGATGTCGGAGCAGCAGCAGGCGGCCGAGCTCTTCGCACCACGAGGACAGCAAGGCTGCAGGAATGACAGGATGGTCAGCAGGTGCTTGTTCATCACACCCTGCCACACCAAGATCCCTCCCGCCCTTCCCAGACTAGGTGCTATCCATGTTGGCTTTGCTCCCCAGATTCGTGCGACACCAGAAGACTCACTCAGCCTTCTTGGGAGGCCTCAGTGTTCTCAACTGTAAAATGGGACTGACACCTTTGTCATTCAGAACAGGTCAGAGGAGGGCCTGTTGTAATGGTCGCATGCGGGAAGTATTGGTTGGAGGCAGCAAAGCAGGGAGTAGGATGACGGGAGGAGTGGCGGAGATGGTGCCAAGGGGAAACTGGAGGGGTGAGGGGGCCTGGCACAGACTGTGAGTCAGGGCAAGCTCAGCAGCTGCCCGCCACCCCAGATCTCTCAGGGAAGTCCACCCCCTCGCACTGTGATCAGAGGCAAATTGTGCCTTCTCTCCATGGGTGGGCTCAAAAATCACAAGGTTTGAACAAAATCTGTAGCCTTCTTAGAATGTGTTGACAACCCAGGAGTGTCTGCAGGACTGTCCCTGAAACTCCCGCCCAGAAACTGGCCCCCTAGCACACACCTCCTGGTCACACCCACAATTGGTCCCTGCTCTGCTGGGCACAAATGCACGGGGGAGACAAAGGGTGTCCAGAGCAGAGGGTGGCTGGGGTGGTGCGGAGCCAAGCAG
Source organism: Ateles fusciceps (assembly GCA_036589455.1). NCBI lineage: Eukaryota > Metazoa > Chordata > Mammalia > Primates > Atelidae > Ateles > Ateles fusciceps. The sequence goes on from JAZHEH010000276.1 coordinate 4,311,876, forward strand.
GAGATAGCTAGGGGTGCCCAAGGCAGGAGCCTGGAGTAGCCGTGCATGTCCAGGCTGAGAGAGCTCCACATGAACTGGGGGCTGGGGAAAACTGCCATTTTCTTTCACTGTTCGCTGTCCCCATGTGGCCACAGGAGCCAAAAGCGCCCCTAGGCCAGCGTGTCTCAGCTGGCCTGTCCTCCTGAAGTACATGACGAAGCTAGGGGCTGGGGGAACTGGGAAGGCTGCACTCAGTCACCATGTTGCTGTTGGACTCCAGAAGCCCACAGACCCTCTCTGGGCCTGTTTGCCTGGAGGTAAAAAGGAGTAAGGACTCGTGCCCTGGCTTCCTCCAGGCTTCAGGGAGGGACAGATGGGGAACTGCTGGGTCTGTGGGACTGCTGGATGAAGGGTAGCCACACCTCAGCTGATGCCCTACTCCTCCTGAATGACCTAAGCGTTCTGGAAGCAGTCGATGGACAAGAGTGGCCAGGCATCTTCTGAATCACAACTGCTCAGCACGCGGCTGGGTGCAAAGCTCACTCTGCATTTCAAGGGGCTCCCATCTGGACGCTGCACAACATGCTTCTGCACCCTTTTTTCTCGACCATCCAGGACATCATTAGCTATTATTATCCTTATTCTACAGAGGAGCAGACGGGGCCTGGGCAGGCAAAGCTGCTCACAGTAACCACAGCCAGAGTTGGCAGGAACAGAGACCGTGCTCCTGCCCTTGGCTCCACGCCCTGGTGGTAGAGCCTGAGGCTGGACCAGAAGGTGGGGGAGGAGATGAAAGCCTTCAGAAGGCAAAATCCTAGGTGTTCATGGCCCCCCCAGTCCCTCTGACTCAATAAGGAATCCCTGAGGCATCTTCTGTGTCACCACGTTCGGCTGGCAGCAGTGGAAGACACCCATATGCACGACGACAGGGAGTGGCTGGGCAGATTGACACCCCAAGCCGCCCAGACAGGGTTCTGTAAGCCCAACGCCCCAAGAAGATGCCAAGGCCACTTGCTCCATTTGCTTAGCTTGTGTGGTGCACAAAGATGCCCAAACAAGGAGGCAATCAGGGGCTATGGTCCCCTAGAGGGCCCCTGTTTCTTCCTCCGGGAGGGGGCCCTGTGGATAAGCTAAGTCTTAAAAGATGTATTCTGCCCCTCTGTGGGGTCATCTTCCTGCCACCCTCAAAGGGAGGACAGTATCAGAGAAGAGACACTCTCCCCCGGCATGTACATCTGCCCACAAACTGGCAAATACCCCTATGGGGGCATCTGGCACACATCTGCTGCAGCTGGAGAGGCAGCGTATTCAGGGAGGCCAGGACAGACAAAAACCAGCCTCCAGCCCACTCCATCCTTCTCCCAGGCCCCTAGGTACTGCCTCTTGTGCAGGGGCACTGGGCATCAGGAAACTCATTTGCACACCAAGCACGAGGCCCGCTGGATCGCAGCAATGGAGGGGATCACTCCACTGCCAGCACAAAGGACGGCCGCAGATGGTGCCGCCTGCTGCCCGCCCCACCCGTCTCAACCCTCACCCCCTCCTGGGGGCCGGCCCGCCATGCAGGGGGTGGAGGCACCAGGGGGGAATCAGGGCTTTCCTCCAATGTCACGGGCCACCCCCTGCTCAGCCAAGGACAGCCCTTGTCCTCCTGCCCCTAGCGGAGTGGTTTCCATAAAGGGAATAAAGGCAGGCTGGCTGCGCGGCAGGGCCTGGCTGTACAGTCTGGCATGCCACAAACAGGCATGATATGTGGATCAGACAGCCACAAAGGCCATGCTCCTACAACCAAGAGGTGGTGAAAGGATGGGGAGGCACCACCCATCACCCCTGAGGCTGGTGAGCACAGAGGCCACGCTGGCAGCCCCATGCAGGGTGGTGGACCCTGTGTGTGTTCTCCTCAAAGTGCAAACCAACACAAGTTGTTCTGAGGAAAACGTGGCAACACACGGGAATCTGCAGCCAAAAAGGGAGTCTGGGCACTGTCAGAGAACCAGGAGGGCCGGCAGGAACAGACAGAGGCAGGCAGGGGATTACGCAAGGACAGAGTGACACCAGCTGGGCGGGTGTCTGGGTGTGCCTGGATCTCGGCCATCACTCCCACATTCTATACCGGGAACCCTGTCTGCTCTGATTAGGCGGGTCTGGCCTGCATGCCTCTCTGACCTGCATGCCTTTGGTCTGCGCACTTGCTAGGAGAGCACAAATAGTCCCCGGGTGAGTGGGAGAGACGGGAGGACCTGGTGTGGTGTGCGCAGAGCACACCAGGCAATGGGAGGGCAGTTTCAGTCTTGACCTGAGCCCCTCTCGGCTGCAGGGAAGGTCAGGAGTGCCTTCCGCCTGGGCAACCAACATGGCCAGCCTGTCCCTTTGTCCTGTGGGCCCCACTTACCTGTGGTAAGAGGGCTGGCCCCAAAGGCCCCTTTTCACACAGAGGGCTCCAATTTTCTAATTAAAACAGCAGCTAGAACCCAATGTCCCTTTCCTCATTTATAAAGTACAGCATGCTTGGGCCCAGGACAGCCTTGGCCAGTACATGTGACTGCTTCTCTCCTGCAGACGGGAGACGATTGGCCTCCTGCCTGCTGCTCCCGTGGCTGGAGCCCCATGTACACATCATTTGCACAGCTGTCGATGAATGCCATTAGACCCACGGCCACCCTCCAAGGGGCTAAGCAATTGGCAGTGAGATACTCCAAAGCCTGCCAAGGGGTGTGGAGAGGAATTGTAACTCCACTGTGCAAACTTTCTGGGCCCCTTCCAATCTGGGGTGTCAACATGGGGAGGCCTTCTGCCTGTCAGAAACCAAGAAGCAGGGGCTGGGTGTGATGGCTCACAGCTGTAATCGCAGCACATTGGGAGGCTGAGGCGGGCAGATCACGTGAGCTCAGGAGTCCGAGACTAACCTGGCTAACATAGTGAAATGCTGTCTCTACTAAAAATACAAAAATTAGCCAGGCGTGGTAGCTGGCACCTATAATCTCAGCTACTCAGGAGGCTGAGGCACAAGAACTGCTTGAACTCGGGAGGTGGAGGCTGCAGTGATCTGAGATTGCGCCACTGCCCTCCAGCCTGGGCAAGAGAGAGACTCCATTCCCCTCTAAAAAAAAAAGAAAGAAAAGAAAGAAAAGAAACGAAGAAGTGGGAAGAGCTATTGGGAGCAGAAGTTCAGCCACAGAAAGGGGGTTGGGGTCAGGAGGGGGCCTGTGGAGCTGGCTACAAGAGGTCCATGGGATCACCCACTCCTGGAGCTGACGGTGTGGTTATGGTAGTACCCACTGCCCCTTTCCTCCAGCAAGATCTCTGATGGGGGAACTGCCTTCCTTGGGGGGAGGAGAAACAGAGGCACAACCGGCTGGAAATGCACCGCTTCTGACCCCTAAACAAATCCCCCCCCCCCCCATCACTCAAGGCAGCAGGTTCTTAACAAGCAGGTGCTGAGCTGGGTGCAGGTACCCCAGAAACTGGGCTCTCAGGCTCCTCACCAAGCCCCATCCCCTGTCATCCTCTCCAGCCTGTCCAAGGGCTGGTGCCGAGGACCTTGGGGCCTTCTAGCTCACCTCGTGGTGACCACAGCTGGGGCTGGGACAGCACCAGGGAATCACCCCAGACCCCATGTGCCAATGCTGAGCCTTAATTCAGATTTCCAAGCACTCCTCAAGTGTCTCAGCGTAAAATGTGCAAGCATGCACCACCCAACCCGTCTAAAGTGAACCCACTGGGCTCCCCCATCTCTCCAAACTGCATCCTTGTGACCAGACTCCCTCACCTCGATCCATTCTCACCTTCGGTATCAAGGTGATCTATCACTCAGCCAACCTTCATTCAACAAACGGCTGCTGAGCACCTACTGTGTGCTGGTGGTACTGCAGTGAAGCAGGTGAGGCCATCGTCCCTGCTGAACCCTCACATGGCCCCCACCACTGAGTCCAAACCACTTAAGATGACATGCAAAGCTCCGCAGGCCGGGAGGAAGCCTCGACGCCCATCTCTCCTGACCTCAGCAGGCAGCTGCCACCCTGTGGTTCAGGGCAAGGGACTCTGAAAGTCTGGATTCGAAACCTTATTATTCCCTTCACAGCTATGTGACCTTGGGCAAATGACACAACCTCTCTGGGCTTCAGTTTATCTGCCAAATGTTAATGCTTACTCCTTAGGGTTATTGTGCTTTTTTTTATTTTTTGAGACAGTCTTGCTCTGTTGCCCTGGCTGGAGTGGAGTAGCTCAGTCTTGGCTCACTGCAACCTCTGCCTCCTGCGTTCGAGCCATTCTTGTGCCTCAGCATCCCGAGTAGCTGGGACTACAGTTGTGTGCCACCATGCCCCGCTCATTTTTTTAAGTGTGTATATTTTGGTAGAGACAGTTTTGCCATGTTGGCCAGGCTGGTTTTGAACTCTTGGCCTCAAGCAATCTGCTCACCTTGGCCTCCTAAAGTACTGAGATTACAAATGTGAGCCACTAAGCCCGGCCTTATTGTGCTATTGAATGACATTAACACCTACAAAGTGTTTAAAAGCGCCTGGTGTGCAGTTAGCACGAAGTACCCGTCAGCGCCGCGTGTGCTCTGCTTGTAGCAGGCAAGAAGAGTCTTCCAGAGAGGTGGTGGTCTCTTATTCATAAGCCCCCTCTGCCCAGCAGGCTCCAGGCCCACCTCTCTATGCGCCGGCCCCAGAAGACACCTCACAATTTCATGCCTCTTTCCTTACAGAGCTTGCACTTCTTCCAGGCTCATCTCTAAGGGTGCTTCCTCCAGTTTCCCATCTATACAATGGGATTAACAGGAGCTGCCTGTTTCACAGAGTAGATATGAAGTGCAAACTAGTGTTGCCAACCAATCCCAGTGGTATCCAAGCAGAAGGCAGAAAGTGTGCAGAGTCGGCAGAGGGCCAAGGACCCTCACCAATCCCCGCAACCCCATACTCACCTCTGCATTCCATAACCCTGGGAGAGCTGCTGAGGCACAGCCTGAAACATACCCACAAGACCTGATCCCAGTTGTCCCTGTTACTGTGCGACACCTTGAGCAAGGGACTTAATCTTCCTGCACCTCAGTTTCCTCATCTCCTAGGGCAGCCATACAGATGGGACTGCGTTACCTCCATGAAGCACAGGGAGGCAGGCACACGGTCAAAGCTCTGCATGTGTTCGTTCCACCACAGCGGGCCTTACTGCCTCAGTCAGCAGAGAAGTGACCAACAGGATGGTCCTGGGACCTTGCATCTCTGCTTCTGATCACGGAGCAGAGGGCGAGACAAGGGCCTGGGCAGGCATGAAGCTCCACAAGTTCATGGGGGATGGTGGGGGCCCGGGGGCAGGTGGGCAGGCCTGCATGCTCATTCAGCACACACGTTCCCCTGCCTCCCTCCGAGCCGCCTAGGGGTAGAATGAGGACATCGTGTGTCCTACTCTGAGACGCAGGAAGCAAAAATCAATTCCCCCATTTGGAGGCAGCTGTGCCTCTGCTTCAGCTGGTGGCAAGGCACCGGTGGCCCTGGAGGGGAAGGCATTCCTTCTTCTTTCCCTAGGGCACCCCATGGGACTCCCACAGCAGCCCTCGATAGCGGCCATCTTTTGTGGGGGTAGCGGGGACAGTTCCCCAGGATCCAGAACAGCCCAAGACACAGGCCCAGCATCCCCCTTGACCCCCTCTAGGACCTTGGCTTTTAGTAGCCAAGATCTAGACAGTCACGGCCACATACGCAGGGAGGCAGCAGCCCTGAGGGGCCAGCAGAAGATACGGTTGACCTCAACAGAAGGGACAGTTGACCTCATGCTCCTGTTGCCTGTGCTAGTCATTGTAGCCTCTCCAGGAAGCCATGGGGACACCAGGGTTCCCACTCCACACTAGCCGTGACTTAACCAAGATCACTGACAAGCACGCGTCCTACAGTGGTGCTGTGCCACGGTGTGATTGGCGGCGTGTTCTTTTTAGTGGTATATAAAATCATGGGGTGTGTGACCAGGAGTGGCATCTTCTATAAACGGGACCCAGTGGATATGTCTAAAGGCCCTGTCCCAGCTGCGACCAAGGATGCTATGGCGAAGGCAGCACCAGCCAGTGACCCTGTGGTCACTCATCTGAACAGAAATGAGAGTGAACAAGCGCTGGCTCTGAGGATCAGGAGGGGAACCAGGCAGGAGGGCACTGAGAAGGAGCCAACTTCCCAACATCTGCTTCCCTAAGACCTTTACAGCAACCCCCCTGCAGCCAGAGCCCCCATACCGTCTATCCTTTAGGGGGGATAAAACAAAACCAGATGTCAGGCAAGGCAGGCCTGAATGGAGAGCCGGGGGCAGCTCATCCTGGCTTGCTCAGGCGTGCCCTTGCCAGGGGCAATGACGGGCTCTGTATTTGCCCCTGTACCTGTAGCTCCCAGCAGCGCAGAGGCCCAGGACTGACTGACCAAATAAGGAGGCAGGAGGCAGGAGGAGTGCAGCCCTGGTTCAGGAACCGCCGGGGTGCCAGGTGAGGAGGGTGGGGCTGCACTGTCCAGACAGGCCAAGTGACTAGCCTTTGTTAGCATCGATTGGGTCAGGTGTCAGAGCACCAAGGGGAGCAGGTGCACTCACCTGGGCACGTGGGAAAGGCTTCCTTCCCGTCAGGCTGCACTTGGCTTGCAAAGGAGCAAGAAAGCAGAGGGCAGCCATGGTAGCCACAGGGAAAGAGGCACTCCTGGTGGAGTCAGGCAGGGGGAGGTGTGGACAGCGAGAGGGCTGGGATGCTTGCTCCCAGTAAGAGCTGGCAGTCAGGAAGGGATGAGAGCAGCAGCAGGGCGCATGGGGAAGCTGGGAGGGATGAAAGGCCGTCTGGAGGAGGGGAAAAGAATCCTGGATGTACAGTTGGGCAGGACAGTCATCGAATGCACGGCAGCCTGGGGGAAGCCACACGCAAAGTGAAACAAAGGCCTAAGTATCAAAGAGCATCTGAGCAGCTAAAAGGCTGCTGGAGAATAGAGGAAGTGTGTGTGGGGGGGAGTGGGGCTTGGGAGGGGTGCTTCTGAGACCCAGGAGACCCCCAGGGATGGGGTAGCACACAGAGTGGCCCAGGAAGAGGCTGCGAAGCAGAGGAGGCAGTGTCTTGAAGCAGGGCCCTCTCATCCTCAAACCAAACCCTGGCAGGTGGCAAGAGGGATTCGTTATTCCAATAAAAGTATGAATGATACATTTTCAGATACTTCCATCCCATGAGCTTACAAAAGGCCACACAAGACCCTCTGAGGTGGCGGCAGCTGTGAGAGTGGTGCCACTCTCCAGTGGGGGAAGGCTGGGTATGGGAACTGTAGGGACTTGCCTGGTGAGTCAGGGGCAGGAGAGCTAGGCCCCCACACTGGGCCCCTTCAGCCCACCTCCTCTTTCTTCTCTGACATGTCCCAAGTTCCGCTCCCACATCTACTGGTATTCCAGGGAGGACCTCAAGCTGCCTCAGGAAGACGGGTCCCTCCCTGTCCCACCGCTGGTTCTCACATCCTGATGATCTCTGCAGTCTGTTCCCTTTGCTCCTTGCCTGCTCCAATCCAATCACCTTCTGCAGCCCTGCCGGTGCTCCCCTGAATTATGACAACGGCAGCCCATCATTCATCTCGGTCTCCAAACCTGCCTCCCACCAACCTGCCCTCTGCAAGGCGGTCGGAGGACTTTTTCCACCCATGCATTCTGATCACCTCTTTTAAACTGTGTCCCCAGAGGCTGCACAGGGCCGGGTAGATGGTGGATACTCATGGATGCTGACAGGAGTCTTGGGCCGAGCTACCCAGGGGGGATACTGTGGTGCTCTGTAGCGACAGCATGAGCCCCCGGGGCCACGATGGGATTCAGGGCTTTACTTCTACAACCCTGGCACCCAACATGACGTTTAGCACATGCTATGCAGCCAACACTGACATGAATCACAGCTAGAAATAACCCAATAAGCTGAGATGACTGGGAGGGGAAGGACAGACACTGATACCCGGACAGTCGGAGCAGTATCTGTGACCTGGTGCCCAGCGGCCTTTAAACCCACCAGCAACTCCCCATTCCTGGGGTGCAGGAGACCAGTTTCAGAAAGAGGCTCTGAAAGGAATCCTATCAGGGATGTGTCCAGAGACTGGTGCTGTCCTCAAATAAAACCTACAACTGAGTCACAGGATACCTGTTTCATGACATGCACAGCCACCCCAGTCATGGGGAACAGAAGGTAAGCCGTTTACAGCAGCAACAGCACATACAGCGTGGGGGCCAGCCACAACCTTGCTCGTCCTCTGCTCAGGGGCTGGCACTGCTGCTCATATTAGTGAGATGTTCCCAGCATCTCACCCGGGCCTCCCTGGAGAGGGTGCTGCTCCTCCTGCTCCTGGGCCCAGGCCACGCCCCCCTACCCTCTGCTCCTCCTCTTCAGCTCCCAAACACAGGGTCCTGGGACCCGGACCCGGGAAGCCTGGGAGTTCACAGCAGTGGGGTTTCCTGAATATCCCTAGGACCCTGGGTTCTGTAGCTATGCACAGAAAAGAAGGGGGTGGTGAGGGCTCAGGAGGGGCGAGAGAGTGCAGCAGATACAGGGGTTTGAGTTAACACAGGCCTGGACTCCTCATCTCATCTCTAAAATGGATAGACACTAAGAGGAACCTCTCCTGCTCACTGGCCTAGTGTGAGGAACCACAAGGTGAAGGACTCGCGCTTTGTCACCACATAGGAGAGATGGCCAATCTCACCCCAGAGTCCCACCTAGAAACTGAAAGCAGCCTCCTGCCTGCAGGAGGCAGAGTGACCAAGAACACAAGCTCTGGAGCTAGGCTCTGCGCTTAGCCATGGAGCAGCTGTGTGTGGTCTTGGGTAAGTTACTTTAGCTCTCCGTGCTTTCGTCTTCCGTTCTGTAAAATGGGGGATAAGTAGCCCCTACCACCTAAATTACCACGGGGACTAAATATGTTAGTATACATAGACTGCTGATACGATCCCAGGCATGTGGAAAGCATTACATGGGAATAAACCATTAGCAGTGTTGTAGTGTATGTGTTCCCTTGGGATGGAGAGGCTGCCCCATCTCCCCCACTTAAGTAGTATATAAAATTGCTCAAATGCAATTTCTTTCACCCATCTCCAAGAAGATCACACTGATGCCCAGGAATGCCCAGTCTCACACCACCCATTCATACTGGGTGCTCCCTGGTGCAGACAGTATCCCCTCCCCCCACAGCTGGGTGCTACCCTAGCACCCAACTGTGTCCACATCCAGACACCCCAGGCCCTCACAGAGCCACCTCGACAGCCACTTCCTTCTGACTCCGCTCTCAGGCCCAGTAGTGCCAGGAGGCTGGTCTAGCGAGACCCCTTCCTCCTCTGGAGCGTGTGCTTGCAGGGGCTGGAGGGACTTTGCAGCTGTCCTCTCCACAATGGGAGGTCTGGGCAGTGGGCAGAGCCCCAGCCCCTCCTCAGCCCCATCCCACTGTGTCGAGGAAGAGGTGGGGAGGCAGGCAGGAGCTGGGATTGCTGCTCTGATTGCTTTGCTCAAAGCAGGAACGAGTGGTCTGACTCACGAGCCCTGAGAACAGAACTGAGCACAGAATTGTGACTCTGCCTGGCTGAAGGCTGGGGCTCTGGGGCCAGACTTCCTGCCTGTAGACCCACCACTGCTTGGGTGCCCCAGAAATAGGAAAAGGGGCCCCCTCCCTGCCAGCTCTCTTGGGTCATCTCCTCCCAGGAGGAAACAGCACAGGAAGCACATGACCACAGAGGCTCGCAGTCCTCGGGCCGGGGGCAGTGACTGCTGGGCCCCAGGAGACCAGGGTTGGCTCTAGCGAGGTCACCACACTATCAGTACAGCCTCGGGGCCGTGTGTGTGCTTCTGTAAGACGGGGCATCCCTTCTGGCCCTGCTGTGGGTGATGAGGATCTGACGGGGCCGTGGGAACACACAGACAACCTCTTCGTTCTCCCAGCCGTGTGGTTCTTCCTGCTTCATTCAAACCTCCCAAGACCCAACTAGGACCCTGCCATGATGATACTACCTGTATTTTACAAAGGGGAAATCGAGGCCCAAGAAGAGGTGATTCAGTCACTCCACAGGACAAAGGCCCCACTCACTGCTGGTACAGGAAGGTCGCCCTTTCATGCCCATAATTCTGTGACATCACGTCTGAGAGCAGGCATGTCCCCCAAGAGACAGCTCTGCGCCTCCTACCTGCCTCCCACTCCTAAAACTTAGTGCCAACCCCAGCTTCTTGAACCTCCTGTGTGACTGTGGGCAACTTCCTCCCCTCTCTGGGCCACATGTAAAAGACAGGGGACGGGCACTGGTCTCTGAAGTCTGTGGTCCCCTAAATCAGCCCCGGCCTCCAAGCAGGGTCATGTTTCTCAGGGCCCAGGCGTGTTGACCATGCCAGGGCACCACCTCTTCTCAATCCTGCAGGGGCTGTGGGGTGAGTGGTGTGTCTGCACACTTGGAGTGGACTGCCTCTCCATCCCACTGGCGGGGGTTACAGATGGAAGGGGTCCAGAGAGCTCACCCTGCCAAGCTGCTCCATTGATCAGGGCCGAAGCCCAGAGAGGAAGTGGATTCGCTGAGGTCAGACAGGTGATGCATGCAGGACTGAGGGTAACGGGGTCCCAAGAGAGCGGACGGGTGGGGCGCACCCTGTGGTCTCAGCCACTGGGGCTGCTGAGGGGACAGGCCTTCTCCTTGGTTATAGAAAACATCAGTTTTGGGGTGTGTTGTGAGGTGGAGTATGGTGGCCCTGACAGCTGGTCCCTGGAACCTAAATCAAACAGGTTTTCCTCGGGGGAAAAATCTCACGCTCCTGCAGACTGATAGTATTGCTGCCTCAGCACTAAGCTGAACTGAGTTTCAGCTGCTCCTGGTTTTCCTAGATTGCTCCCACGTTCTGCTCCCTAAGCCTCCAACACCATCACTTGTGGGTAAGAAAGGCAAAAAAAGGAGTTGTCTGCTGGTGCTTGGGCTGCAGGTAACCCTATCCACGTCTGCCACCCCCACCCCCGGTCCCCACACACGCTCAGGTCCTGCGCACAGCGGGGACCGGCTAGTTCGGTGGTGCAGCTGGCTTGGGATGTGCAGGCAGGCCCCCAGCATGGCCCACCGCGCCCAGCCCTACCTGCTTCCCTGTGCTGGCCAGGTCCTGCCGTCTCAGGTCCTGCGGTCCAGTCTGGCCCGAGAGAGGGCCTACAGCCTGTCCCTCCCTCTAGGAACACTCCTCACACATGCCCGCCCCCCTCTCCCCAAGGGCTGCCTGGGTTGGCAGGAGCTGGGAACTGGGAGCCTCAAGGCGTGTGAACTCACCCTGGGAACTGAACTCCAGGGAACCTTGGAGCCGCCAGGGCTAGTTTTGTCAGGGCTGTTTCCCAACCGGTTTGGCCATGCCCCACCCAGTGGAGGCTGGGCAGGAAGCACGGACCCAGGACAGACGCCAGACAAAAACCCCAGCCCAGAAATACCCTACCACCTCACACTGTCATCTCTAACTCAGGTGCCATCAAAGACACCCCAAAACAAGCTCAAGAGGGTGTTGTCCACAGAAAGGGAATGCCCCTTTCCTTTCGGAGGTACCCCAATAAACACTTCTGCAAAGTGCCCCCTTAGTCCTACCGTGCACTTTCAGCTGAGAAGTGCTCACAGGAGCTATCACCATGTACTGTGCCCTTGCGAGGAGCTGGCTCGCTCACACTTCCTTGTTTCTCAGACCCTCACAAGCCCCCCGGGAGGTCACAGGTCACAGCCCCTATCTTGGAGAAACTAGATACTCTGCCTCAGCGCACTCCTGAGTGTGTGGCAGGCCAGGGCCAAGGCTGGCCTCCATCATCTTACCCTAGGGATAAAAATTTGCTGGCGGCAGGGCAAGGGTGGAGGAGCTCTAGACCACCTCAGTGGGAAATTAGGCAGCACTAATAGCAAAGCAAGCATGCTGGGGAGGGGAGAGGCGCCCCGAGGAGGGGTGGGTGGCTATAGTCCCCCACGTTCAGGACCCCAGCAACGGACCTCAGTCCTCCCTTCCCTAGCAATAGATTGAGGCCAAGAGGTATCCGAGAATGCACTGGTGTCCATGGTGAGGTGTGACTGTCAAGAGCCTCTCGACCTCCACTTTGTCCCCCAAGGACTGCTGGGCAGGACAGAGGTGAGCCCAGAGGCGAGCCGGCAAAGGTCAGCCCTTGCAGGGAGGTGAGGAGGCAGTTCCCAAGCTGGCCTGGGCCAACACTCCCAGTGCATCTGCAAGGTGAGAAATGAGCCGCACCCACCACGCCCTGGAAGCAGGAGCTTGCACTCCAGCTCTCATTCCAGCAGGAGCCACTCCAAGTGTGTGCTTTCCATTCTGCATGTAGTTTTTCCTCAGGGTTAAACACCACTGCCCGTTGCTGGCTCTCAGGGAGCTGGAAGGGTAAGGAGGGGCTATGGGAACCAATTTCTTCCCTGCATAATTCACTTTTCTGAGGAGGTTCCCCTCCTTACCCTTCCCAGCCGGGTACAGGCACGTTAGCTGCGTCCTCTCCCACCCAGCATAAGGAGGAGTGGTTGGAGTGAGGCTGGGCCCTTCCTAGGGTCAAAAAGACCCTGGGGTCTACACATCATGGCTGTCTGGCCTTCATGGATGGCATGAGACCATGAGTTTGAGCACCGAGAGGCCTTGTTGTGTACTCCCTCGATTTGATTTGACCTGGGCCCTTGGCGTCCAATTCCAAGACCTTGGTTTTTCTTGCCAGTGACAACCCCCTAAGACTCCTCAAGTGGTCTGATTCCACCCAGCCTGGGCTCATGAAACCAGAGTACGGACTCTGTCCTGGTGGCCCAGTGCTGAGACAGCCTTGGGGAGGTGGTGATCCTAAGGCATCACTGTTTTTTATAGAAAACACCCGCAAAGCTTCCCAGACCTGAAGCGTAAGGGGATGTATACCATGGTCACAAGGGGCAGGAGAGGGATTGGGGTGGGCTGCGCTTTGTTGGGTGACCCTGCTGACCAGACCCCACCGTCTCGCCTCCAAGCATTTGCACCCCTCACTCCACGCACCCTTCCCTGCTTACCCTGCGCCTCACTGACTTGGTTAACTGCCAAGACTCTCAGGTTCCTGATGCAAGAAACGCAGAAGGTGATTCCTTCCTCCAACTCTGAGCTAGTGCTCCTAAGGTCTAAACCCAGGAAAGACCAGAGCCACAAGGCCGGGCTCCACGCCAGCGGCGCCCACTCTGGAAACAGGTATTGTAAGCGCCTGTCTCCGCCACTGCGCAGGCACATGCAGTGGTACTTAGGTGCTCCCTCCGACCCCGTGCTATGGGAGATGACAACCTTCAGGTGGGTTCTCTATCTAAAATCCGTGGTAGGGTTTTCCCTCTTATCCAACAGGAGCAGCTGATGGCTGGCATATTCCAAGTTTCTATGTCTTGACTTCCAAATCGGGCATTCCATTTCTTTTCTGAGAAACCCGGAGTATGGAGGCTTGACAGCCCTGGAAATCGCCCATGCCTGGCTGTTATTAATCCTGTCCAAGTGCTCAGCAGATTGTCCAGTGGATGTCCACTGGCTGGCCAAACACCAGACTGGCCTCCGTTCATCGCTCTGGGTCCTCCTTCCCAGCTGCAGGGGTCCCTGTGCATTCTGGAGAATGTATGTCACTCTTTTAGCATGCCAGCTACTGGTTTTAGCCGTGTACAAGCACACGCCGTTCAAGACGACCTGATAGGGACTGAATTTATAGAACACTGAGGGGGAGGGAGGAAATGAGAGGGAATTTCTCTTTTTGTAGAAGATTCTTTACCTGATGAAATTGTTCTCTGTGAGGTTTCTTTAAATATCCAGTTGCCTTGTTGCAATGAAAATCGGAATGGTTTATAAGAATGCCATTTACGTCTGGTGCTTCCTGGCTGCACCTGTTACTCAATGTAACACACCTGGGGTGATGTCTGGATGGTGCCGTCACAGAGCAGGGCTGATGATTCACTGCAGCCTGGGTCTCCAGGCCAGGCGTTCTCAATCTTGCCCATGCATTAGAATCATCTGAAAGGCTTGTTAAAAGACAAGCATGTTGGGCTCCACCCCTAGTGGGGTTTCTGATTCAGTGGGTTTGGGGTGGGGCCAGTGAATGCATTTCTAGCCAGTTCTCAGGTGCTGCTAACCTGGGGACTCCACTTTGAGAACCACTGCTCGAGACCAGGGGACGAGCTCAGTGCCGTGCTTGGTCACTCCATGAACAAGATGAGGGGGAACCATTCTTCTCTCTCCCCTTCTGGGTTCAGTACATAAGCAAGTTCTTAGGGCCAGCAGAAGCATGTGCTTGGCAAACGTTCTGATACTGCTGTGGACCTCCCCTGACCTTTGCATTCAAAGCTCTGGAGATTTGACCCTGAACTCTCTCTCCCTGGCCTATGAGATAGGAGAAAGAACACTTGGAAGGGAGTCAGGCACATGGAGCCCTGGCTTTATCCACTAGTTATAAACTGTGTGATCCTGGCGGGTTGTGTGCACCTCCGTTTCTTTGCCTGCATGCAAATCTATCTCACCTCAGTGCCCTAAAGGTTTAACAAGGTAACCTTGATGGTGGCTATGGATGGAGAACTTGATTCAGACCAGGCACTATTCTGGGCACTTTGCATGTGTGGTCTAATTAAAGCCTCTACTCTGAGAGGACACTGTTGTCCCCCGTGCCCAGCAGCTCTCAGCAACACCACTTGCTGGTGTCCCCCAGCCCTCTGCCTTGCAGCCCGCTTCACAGAGTGGCTGTAAGAACTGAATTAGGTCCTGCAGGCTCCGCCTCACTGCCGGCTCTCGGAAGCAGCCCCAGGTAGGTGGGGACAGACAGCAGCCTGGGCCATCTGCAGTTTAGGCCTGGCTCCCTGTTTCTCTTCCAGAGCAGCTGGGGGGAGGAGCCATCATTTGTTTAGGCCTCTGCAGTGTTTAATCAGCACACAGCTCTCTCCCTCCTCCCCCTCCAGCGCCTGCTCTCTCCCTGCAGAAAACAGCTCTCTGCCTTCTGCCTCTGATGGAGGCCATGAAAAATTAACACAGCATGCGAGGAGAGGCAAGGAAACACCGGGCAGGGAGGGGCATAGGGGCTGGGTGACCAGGTGGCCTGAGCCGAGTGGGCACCAGTTGGGCAAGAGTGAGCTGGAGGGGCCTCCGACCACCCAGAAGGGCCACAGGGTCTTGTATGGCGCTCAGCCTGGGGGTCTGGAGTACACCCAACTACCCCTGGGGGAGCCGGAGTGCACAGTCTGGGCCTTCCTGGGGTCTCGAGCCCCTGGAGAATCTGATGACAAGGATATAGTCTCTCTCTGCCCTGAAAAGAGCCAGGTCATGCAGGGACATGTCCTCAGGAAGGTCAACTGCAGGCTAAGCAGAAACACGTCCCCTCTCTCTGTTCATTTTCCTGATAATCCTGTGGGGGACCACTACCCTGATCTGATAGGAGGAAACTAGTGTTCAGAGAGGTTAATAAACCTGCCCAAGGACAACCAGTGAAAACAGCAGAGTGGGATCTGTTTAGTTTTAATTAATACAATTATTTTTCATTTGCATAAGTACTACACAAATCCATTCTCCTTATAAAGCTAACGTTTCCCCAGCCTCCAAACCCAGCTTTCCCATTACATCCGATGATTCCACCTCACTGTTCCATTTCTTAACTTTGAGATGCTATTTTGAAGAGGTAATATGGGCACGTGATTAGAAATATACAGAAGTCGAATAAAAGGCGTGCATTGAAAGACACAGTCTCCTTGACGCCTCCCTGTCGCTGTTCCTTCCAAAGGGGGAACCACTGCTGGTGGGTTTGGGTTTTTCCTTCCAGGGTTATTCTATCCTTGGCACCTACCAGGGACTGTGCCGCCTCTGCCTGGAAGGTTCTTGCCCTGGACAGCCACGTGCTTCACTCTCTCACCCCCCTCATCCTCACTCAGTCAGGGTTTCCCTGACCTTCCTGTTTATGAGTTGTATTACCTCCCCCACCACCGACTCCCTCTATTTTCAGCCCCTGCCTCAACGATCTCCGGAGCACCTATCACCACCTGCTTTTAAAGTCCTGATTCTCCTCCCTGCCCACTGGAACAAAAGCTCTACCAGGGCTGGGGTTCCCCTGAGCTGCATTCGCCAGCACATCCTCCACACCTAGAACAATGCCTGGCACAATGAATGCTGGGCGACAATGAACACTGGCGGAAGGCAGGGCACTGTAGGTACACAAAGCCTGGCAGAGTACGCATGCTGTTTCAAACTCAAATTCACTGTCATGCCTCTGCCTCTTTCATCTCTTGTCTCTTCCTAGGACCCGGCTTTGTCTGGGGCACACAGCAGACACTCAGGGCTCAGAGTAACCAGACCGGAAACCTGACCCTTACCTTATGCCACAGACCAGAAAAGCGGGTGGGGGGTATGGAGAGAAGGGGAACAAAAAAAAAATGTACTGTCTAGAAGGTAACAGAGGAGAAGGCTGGGCGCAGTGGCTCACACCTGTAATCCCAGTAATATCAGCACTTTGGAGGCCGAGGCGGGCAGATCATTTGAGGTCAGGAGTTCGAGACCAGCCTGGCCAACATGGTGAAACCCTGTCTCTACTAAAAATACAAAATGAGCCAGGCATGGTGCATGCCTGTAATCCCAGCTACTCAGGAGGCTGAGGCAGGCGAATCACTTGAACCTGGGAGGCGGAGAGCTGCAGTGAGCTGAGATCACACCACTGCATTCCACCCTAGGCAATTAAGCGAGACACCATCTCAAAAAAAAAAAAAAAAAAAAAAAGATAATAGAGAATATCTTCACGATCTGGGGGTTGGGGAAAATTCTCAATAAACAAAAACAAGCACTAACCATTAGGGAAACTCGATAAATTTTCCTATGGAAGAATGTCCTCCATCAATGGAGTGACAAGCACAGGGTGAGGGTGAGTCTGCATGGACCAGAAGCCACACGGTGCCCAGTTAAGCCCGGTTGAAGGGTTCTGGGGAGTTGGGCTCCCCAAGACTGTGCAGTGACCCAGGAAGGCTTCTCAGAAGAGGCATAAGGTGACTCCCTCCCACTCCTCCCCCAGGTCTGGCCTCCTCTCCCTTCTCTTCCTCCACGAAAAAGCAGAGGCTTTAAGACAGACAGAAGAGTCCCAGCCCCCCTCCTCTGCCCCATGCAGAGATAACCAAGCAAGAAAAAACAAATTAAAGAGTCCAGGAGCTGGGCAGGGCCTTGGGAAGTTTGGCTCGACAGGGCAACAGCATTTAACAAAGCTCACATCATCCATCACTTGGGCCCAGTCATTTAGATACTGGGCATTTGATTAAACTAATACGGGCGGCTGGGGCGAGGCATGGCTAGGCGCTTCCTCCCCTTGCCTACAAATTAGACCGTCACACACAATCCGATTACCTTGACTGCCACATTTATCTTGGGAGCGGGGCCATCCATCACTCCTCAGCAGCTGGCTCTGCCCTCCCCACATTAGCTCTACCAGGAGGGGAGTGAGTTCGCCCCAAAGTTTCAGCAGACCATGTTCACTCAGTTATTCCCTCCATCATCCACTCTAGATACTCACCCCAAAGGCCTTGGGCTGAGCACCAGGGTGCAGAGAAAACAGTCTATGCCCTTTAGAAGCTCTTGGAAGGCCTCATGAAAGGGGGAGGTATCTGGGCTGGGTGGTAAAGGAGAGCCTAGAACATTGGTGCTGAAAGCTATGTTGCACTGATGGGCACAGGTTTACGTCCACTTTGCCTCATCCAGCTGAGACCCTACGCATGATAATTAACCCCCCATCCTCAACTTCACACCTATGAAATGGGATGATAACACAGTACAGCGCTGGCCAACAGAATTTCTGCAGTAACAGAAATGTTGATGTGTGCTGCCCAAAACAGGAGGCAGGGGTCACATGGGCTACTGCACACCTGATGTGTGGCCAGTGCCACTGAGGAGTTGAGTTTAAATTCCATTTAAACTTTTTCTTTTTTTTAATGATAGGATTTGGCTCTATCCACCCAGGCTGAGTGCAGTGGTGCAATCATCATTCACTGCAGCCTCCGTCTCCTGGGCTCAAGCTATCCTCCTATCTCAGCTTCCTGAGTAGCTGGGACTACAGGTGTGCATCACCACCTGGCTAATTTTTTTTGATTCTTAGTGGAGACGAGTCCTCGCCATGTTGCCCAGGCTGGTCTCGAATTCTTGGGCTCAGGCAATCCTCCTGTCTCAGCCTCCCAAAGTGCTGGGATTTCAGGCATGAGCCACCATGCCAGGCCCATATAACTTCGATTCATTAAACGTAAGCTCCAATTAGCACATGGGAATACTGGCTCCCACGTTGGGCCCTACAAAGCCTGGCACACGACAAATGCTCAACAAAGGCGAGGTCCCTTGCCTCTGGGTTCTGAGACCAAGGACTGTGAGGCTGTGATCTGAACAGCCCTGGACTCAACAGCAATCACCTTTGTGGTCTCAGAATATAGCAAACTGCAGCTCAGAGTTAAAGACGGTGCAAACCATAAAGTGGCAGGGTTAGAATCTGAGTCCAGGTCTCTGTGGCTTGGAACCTCATCTTTCCACTAGACACCTGGCTCCCCAGGAGATGGACAGCAAGAGCAAAGGCTCTAGGGTGGGGCCTGGGGGAGGGCAGGTCTGCCTGGCAGGCAAGGACGAGCAGCCTCTTCCCTGAACATCACCACAGTCCCTGAGGCCAAATCAGTCACCTCCCAATGCTAGTGCTGAGGGGGGTGCCAGGCACAGGGTCACCCCACAGCCCGGCTCGACTCAGCCCAGGTTAACACTGATGCTTCCCAGACTCAGGGCAGAGCTGGGGCAGCCAACAGAGTTTCTAGTTCCAGATACACCAACTCTAGATGGTGCCCGGTCCGGAGGCTTTTGCAGAGCAACCACGATAGCTCAACTGAGGCCCTCAGTGGCACCAGGTACAAGAGAGCTCAGGGTCATCGGCTTCTCTTGCCTTCCAGGGTGCATCAACAGAGGCTCAGAGGCTGGCAGAAGGGGGGCATATCAGCTGCTGTCACCAGGAATCTGAGGGCTCTGGGGGAGCCTGGTCCCCACACTGGTCCTCGGTCCCCTCAGTAGGGACCCGCCCATCCTATTACAGGGCTGCAGTGGGATGAGCGGAGCTGACATGTGGATACACAGGCAAGGACTGAGCATGTGCTCGCTTGGGCTTACAATTATTGGTGGTGTCTGAGGTCTCAAGGCAGGTCAGCGACAAGGTGAGACCTCAGTCTGCCTCGTGCAGGTCTGGGGAGGCTGCAGAGACAGTATCTAGGAATAAGCACTCACATAGGAGCCAGAAGACACCACTCTTCACTGATGGGCTGTGTCACCTGGAGCAATCCATGTCACCCCTCTGGTCTTCCCACCTCTTTTTTTATTTTTTTAAATGAAAGACTACAGTAAAATCACAAGTACGCAGAAACCCTTCTGTTAGGATCAGATGGGGCATGCCAAAATGAGTATGAACTGGATGTGGATGAATGTGAGGGGGATCTGACTGTGTCAGTGAGTGGGCAGGCTTTTCTGGTAATGTCAGAGCAGCCTGACCCTGGAGAGAAGTCACCTCCCAGAGCAAGACATGGCCTCTGCGGAAACAGCTGGAGCTTAAGAGTGCAGTCTTCAGACACTCAGAGGGGTCCTGCTGGCAGGGGACTGCTCATGAAACCATAGGCTGGAAAGGAGCAGACCCAGGTCAGTCGAAGCCCGCCTATGACCTCCTCTCAGCACTCGCTGCAGGGGCACCAGCAGGCTCCCTCCCTGGAGTGGCCGACCTAGCCCACCTGGCTGGGACTGTGGCCTCCAGCTGGCCTGGGTGGCTGGGAAGAATGCAGGGCACGCACTGCAGCTGTAAGAGGGAGTGGGCTGCCCTGGATGGGATGTGGGAGATGCTGGCCAGAGTCCACCGAGGGCTGGGAGATGGTGGGGGAAGGCTACTGTGGGGTGCGTGCCAGGCCAGGAGCACAGAGGGATGGGGTGACACGGAAGAGCCAGAGGTGAGATGGGAATGGAGAAAGGGGGACACTGGGGAGCTGAGGAGGTCCCCCAGAATTCCCTCCACCAGATTCACCCTTTTCTGCTGTCCAAGTTCAAAGGTACACTTAGCCATTCACACATCAGTATAAATGAGTTTATGACAAGCTGTGCCAAGGGAGCAGTAAATGAAGGGAACACAATGGGGTGGGGGGAAGGTGGCAGGCAGCTCTCTCCAGCAAGAGCCTCCTCAATGCCAAGGAAGGGGCCCTGGGGGGCTCCCAGTGGTGACCCTCTGCCACCAGGACACACAAATTGCCCCATCCCTTTCCAAAATACCAAAATGCCAACACTCCTTTGTTGCCACTTAAACCAATTTGGGGGTAATTCTGCAGGCAATTGTCTTCCGATTTACAATGCGGCTCTGTGATTGCATCCAGGCTGATGGTTCAGGCTGTAATTGTATGGTAATCACTTCTGTTTATGATCGATGCGGAAATCACTATTGTTTTCCAGCAGGCTTGTTAAATCAAAAAAGTGCAGGGTTGGGGGAGGGAGGGGTTTATTTCTGTGAGTTGGAGTCCCGGGAAAATGAAATTAAGTAGAACAACTCAACGGGGGTTGGAGGGGGAGGTGGCTCTGATGGCCAAGGCACCCTCATGTGTTCAGCATACAGAGACAGGCAGGAACACAGAGACCCTGGAGAGACATGGAAGGTAACTTGGAGAGGCACAGAGAAACGAGAGGGGGCAGGGATGCCAGGGAATGCCCGGGGCCCAAGACAGAGATGGTCAGGAATGTAGATACACAGAGTTGCCCAGACAGACTCCACTCCTCACACCTGCAGAGAAACCAAGATAGAGACATGCTAGGGGGACCCCCTTACCTACTTATATCCACGCTTCAGCAGACCTGCTCTCACTCACTTCCAAAGAAGGGTGGGGCAACCCAGGTGCCAGGTGGCAGGCCAGGTACTGCCTGCCCCCTCAGGGCTAGAGCCCATGCCTTCCCCATCTGGGATCTGCCTGCCTTCTCCTTGCCCCTGCCCCGAGGCCGCCTACCTGCCGCCTGGAAACAGGATGGCAGATGGCACCTGGGGGCTCAGGTGGCAGGAGCAGGGGCAGGGTTGTGAGCTGAGTGGCTACTGCGGTGAACAAGGGGACCTGCCCACCTGGCAGGCAGAAACCTGAATCTCCCCAAGGCCACAGGGAATTGGCTTGGGCTGGGTGGACGGCAACGTCTCCCAGGGTGGCCACAGGCATCCTCGGCACCAGAGGACCGAGCCAGCCCAGGCTGGAGGCCCACAGCCCCGTGGGGGCGCGAGTAGGCACCAGCTGTTGTGGGTGGCTCAGGAAGACCTTGAGGCTGCAAGGCATGTGTTTTTCAACCACATGCCCTTCTTCCCCAGCAAGAGTGGATGGGGATCATCAGGCAATGTGCTGAAAATCACAACTGCGGTGAAACATATCAGGTGTTTAGTTTTGAAAGCCAAGAAGGCTGAGGTCCCTCGCTTGGCTGGCTCTCCCTGCATTGCCTGGCAACTCCACTCACCAACGCCCCCGCTCACCTGTCTAAATTGCCCTTCAAATTTCTCAGTTTTGCCTCGCCCCGGGAAGGCCATCCCCGGTCCAAGTGGGACCCATAGCATGGAATGTCACGCTGACTGCAAGGCAGGACTTGGTCACCCAGACCTGCTGGAGGGGTGGCCCTGGCTCTAATTACTGCAGTCCTTTTGTGAGCTTTGGTTTGCTTAGCAGTGAATAGAGACCAGCAGGTCAGGCCCCATCATGCGAGGATCCCCAGTTAGAGCGACAGGAGCACTCGGCAGCCTCCCCACCAGATCCCGCCTGGGCAAGTGCCATCTAGCCCGTACTATGGGGCTTCCCTAAACCCAGGGTGCCCTGACTCTGTTTCTGTGGCCTGCACTGATGTCCCCAAAGGCAGCAAGGCCCTTGACATGGCGGGCAATGACCTCAGTCCACTCCCTGAACAAAGAGGACCATCCGCAGTACCCTCCAGGTCTATTTGGGGTTCTGGCCTTGAACTTCCCCAAGACTGGCCCTCAAACAGGCCGCCCAGAGCTGTGCTGGGCCCTCAACAGGGATGCGCCTGGCTGCCTAATTATGGGTTCAGCAGGCCCTGCTGGGAAGCGGCTGGAAAACCTTAGAAGTGGAACAATCACTCCTAATTGGACTTCTAGGATTCAGCTTAAGAAAACAGCCTCCTTCTCCCCCAGGGACTTTGTTTCTGAAGTATATACAAACAAGTGATAGTTACTCAACACTAAAAAAAAGCTGGCTGAAAATGAAAATTTTAAGCTACAATTAAGTCTTCCGAACAGAGAGGAAAACCCCAAGGGTGGGGTCCCTATGCATGAGTGTGTGCATGTGTGAGTGTGTGTGTGTGGGGGGCCACATGTGCAGGCCCATGCATCCACACAGGGCATGACAGACACTGAGTAGATGGATATCTTTTGGGGTCACAGTCATCCTTTCCTTTGCTCAGGAGCTCCTCAGAAAGTCCTGGATCTAAGTGAGGCTCCTGTGTCTAGACCCCAAATTCCCCAGGGCACTGTCAGGGAAGTGGAGACAGGACCTCGCCAGACCCCTGTGGACACTAAAGCCTCAGACTCGGAAGGTAGAAGGCCAGAGTTCAGGCCGCACCTCCACCCGCCAGCCCCCCACACTCCCTGACCCTCAGTTTCCTCCCCCTTGCTGGATGGGGGAGAAGCCACCACATCTGGGGAAGTGCTCTTCTGGACTCTGAAGTGCTCTAGAAACACCTAAGACAGTCCAAGACAGCCCAGCATGGCAGGGAGGGACAGTGCAGGCAACTGTATGCCCCAAAGGGCTTGGAATGTGTCAACACATTTACACCACCCAGCTCCCCATGTGCCCCTCCCATGTCACAGACACACTCTGTAATCTCTGCAACAGGCTCAGCCCTATTTCTCACCCAGATGCACGTCTGGCCCTGCACACTCGGTGCCTTCCAGCCCTGCCATTGTAATTCTGGGACTTTAAGCTGCCAGAGGGCAGGGAATGTGTCTTTTTTCACCTTCCCCATAGTGCCCAGCCCAGACCCAGCTCTTCTTTTGTTCATTCACTCATTCCAAAACATACGACATGTATCTGTTGCCTATGTGGATGCTCCCCATACAAACTTGAGTGAGCTATAGTCACAGTCACGAACTTGAAGAAATGCCACATTCCTGCACATACCGAGGGCTGCACTAAGTGCTGTAGCAACGGTGCAGTGTGCCTGGTAAGGGTCACAAGTGCATCTACTAGTAACGGCACCAGCAGGGGGGTGTGCATCCAGGGTCCCCAGCAGATGCCTGCACACATTCACACACTCGGTGGGCAGCCTATTCGGTGACTCCTGCTGCTATTACAGGCCTGTGGGTGAGGGTATCCCCGTTTTGCAGAAGCAGTAACTGAGTATGCTGCCAGGTGGCAGACGGGCATCTCAAGCCCAGGATCACTTTGGTGGGGTGAGAGCTAGGCTTCACGTAGCAGGTGCCCAAGACCAGGGAGGTGTCCAGGGAAGTGAGCCTGGGTCAGGCCATTTCAGAGGCTGATTTCTATTTAGGTAAGAGCCCAGGGGTGTACCACGGAGAGGGTATGGGGGAAGACACACTCTCACAGAGGACAGAGGAGGGGGATGACCAGGAAAGCCACACCTGGGAAGAAACCCCAGGGCAGAAATCTCCATCCCTGAGGCTGTCACCTGAGGACAAGATCTTATCCAGGTCATTAAATGTATTTCTCGGAGAAGGTACACCACCACGTAAAGCTCTGAGAGGATTATGGGCGCCTGATCGGCCTGATGCTGGAAAGGCTTAATTCTAGGCTGGGTGGGTGCAGGGACCCGCAGGAGCCCGACTCCTGAGGCCCACCTGCTGTCTATGGGTGCCCTTGGGCAGCAGCAGTCGAAGGAAGAGCAGGGTTGGGGGAGGGCGGAGGACCTGCCTCCTTTTTTAAGGGCCAAAGTTGACCTAGGCAGAAGGAGTCAAAGCCTGAGCTCACAGTGGAAGCCACGTGCTCGGCCCTTACTCCTTCCCCTGTCCTGATGCTGCCCCCTGGGAGACCCACTGCGAGAGTGGCCTCTTAGAAGCCACTGAAGACCCAGTGGTGGAGGCCGCGGTGGTTCTCGTAAGGTGGGGGGTGGGGCGCTTCTCTGTTTCGGGTGCTGCTGCCCTGACCCCCCCGAGACAATGGTTTCTGTCCTCCTTCCAGGGCATCCCGGGACTGCCCAGTAACTTTCTAAGCCTGTTGTTGACAAATCAAATGAAGACATACCTGAGGGTTACACAAGCTGTGCCCCCTCTCTGCAGGGAAGACACGAGCCTTTTCTCAGCAAACACTGAGTGAGCCTTGAGCTTCTGGTGAAGAGCCCTGGGGTCCTGGTGGGAGGCAGGGGGGACAATTTGCTCCAAGATGCCTCAGGCTCTTGGGAAAGATGGGCATCCTGCATGTTCCACCAGCTCAGGGCTCATGCTGGAGAAAAGGTACCCCCGACAGATGCAGCGGGGGTTAAGTGTGTGGACAGGCTGGGCTGCAATGGACAATCAAGAGGCCCCCAAGCTGGGGAGCAGGAGGACGAGTGACCCAGAGGAACATGCCTCAAACAAACATGAGGAGACGCATGCAGAGCAGCAAGGGTGGCTCATGTTTACTCAGGGCCGATGTGATCCCAGCACTGCGCTCAAGGAGCTGACTGGAATCAGCCCTTTAATCCTCCCACAGCCCTAGGAGATGAGTACTAGTCTCCGATTCTGCAGATGAGGAAACTGAGGCGTAGAGAGGGTGAGAGGTTCCGGCAGGTGGAGAAGAAAGGAGAGGAGGGGGGCAGATGCTGAGAGCAAGCTCGGGAGGGGACCTTTGTGGGGTGAGGGCCTCTTACTCCTAACAGTGGGGAGCCACAGGAGGGCCATTCCATCCCCCACCTGGAAACCCCCACTTCACTTCAGTGCCCAGACTTTACCTCCTCCATCTCGCCGATGGCCATGAGTCCCCAGCAAGCCCCTCCCCTTGGCCCCCCCAGCTGCCTGTGCCCTCTCCCTGCACGTGGTCTGTTCCCCAGGACGGTCTTTCGGCCTTGCCCCTGAAGGCCGTTCTGTCTACCAGTACCCATCCTGGCATCAAGGACACCGTGGGTGTCAGGGCCTGGGGCTGGATAGAGAACGGTGTGCTGGCTCCTGGGATCATTCCCCAGTTCCCAGAATTTCCTCTCAACAAGGGCTTCTCCTGGCACCGTTTGGGCATCTGGAAGCCAAGGCTGGGCTCACAGTCCTTATTCTGAGAGCCCACTCTCACCAGGATGGCTGGACCCCAAGGACCACCTCAACATGGCTCGACTCACAGACCCTCTGCCAGGAAACGCAGAGGCTCACAGACCCTGACAAACTACGGGTGGACCTCAAGGGAGAAGTCCTTGCTGTGCTGTCTTGAGAAGTCCAGGGTGCAGATTCTCACCGCTCATTCCCCAAGAGGGAAATGAAAGTGGACGCGTGGGTGCCGGCCACGCTCACTTCCTCCAGAGCTGACATATGCTGGGGCCTCCCCGATGGGTGCAGCAGGGAGAGCCCTGCAGCTTCTCTCTGGGACGAACAAGTGACAAGCATACTTGTGCCCCTCTGTCCCCTGGCCTTCTCAGGCTCTCCTGTTACAGTGGACATGCGGGAGGAAGGGATAAGCCCCCAAACAGCCCCACCCTCCACAGGGCACGGCAAGGTCTCCAGCTGCAACACAGGGTGAGGACAGGCAAGAGTACTACACAGATGAGGAAACTGAGGCCCAGACAGAAGGGGTGGAGCTGGGTCAAGAGCAACCCAGTCTCTCGGGCTCAGGAACTCAAGGGGAACCAAATGCCCGGCTGGTTTTGGAACTAAGCCCACGCAGCAGGGGATGAATCCACCCGACAGTGATGAGCACTGCCAGCTACTGAGAAGTTACTATGGGCCAGACACTGACCTAAGCGCCTTTCGGCCCCATCTCATTTACTCCCCCACTGCAACCCTGCCCCGCAGGGACAGGGAGTTCTACTGCACTGATCAGGAAACAGAGGCTCAGAGAAGCTGAGTGACTTACTCAAAGTCGCCCGGTAAATGACAGATGTGGGTTTCATAATTACTCTCTGACACTGTCTTGGGAAGGACACTGGGTGGCCCCATTTTAAGGGCCCCAGGGGATTGGGCTGGGAGGTCCCCTGTGCATGGGGGAGGAAGGGAGAGGGGCAGCCACTAGGGCTGCCAACAGGAAGGTACGGCCAGCCGTCCAGCTTTCAGGGGCCACAGAGTGACCACTTCAGGCACAACGCCGCCAACAGATCTTTCTACCATGACGGGAATATTCCACCGCTGCACTGTCCAGTCTGGTAGCCACTAGCCCCATGGGGCTACTGAGAACCTGAAATGTGACTAGTGTGACTGAGGAACTGGAAAGTCAATTTTACTTAATTTTACTAACATATATTTAAATATATGTGTGGTTATTATACTGGACAGCACAGTAAATCCCAGGCTGCTCCTTACAAGCAGGAACCCCAAGAAAGGCGGGCACCCTCACATTACACAGCCAATTTGGGGAGCCAGAGCTGGGCCAGGACCTTGAGCCTCTCAATTCCTGCCTGGGTGACCAGGGCTGCCACGTCCCTGTGCTCTGGGCTGGCCATTTGACAGACGTTTACACAGTGCCCAGTGCGGATGCAAATCATGGACCGCCTGTCCTTCAACTCAGTGTAGTGGGCTGACACCCAGGTGGGCAAGGGATCACAGGAAGCTACTGATGATGTATGGTGCTGGGTCCCGGATGTGCACAGGAGCTATGGACCGCAGGGCGTGGGGGAACCAGGGAAGGCTTCCTGGGCCATGGCATTAGAGCTGGGCCTGGAAGCAGCAGAAGTGAGAGGCAGAAAAAGGGGCTCCTTGGGCTTCTTTTTCCTTCCTCTCTGAAACATGCCCCCCATTTTTTCACAGTCCTGCCTCCCACACACAGGGGATGAACTAGACCTTGCTAAATCTTCTGCACACAATGAAGCTGCCCATCAGATCATAAGCTCTTGGGAGGCAGACAGGGGAACCCTCAGGCTCTGACCCAGGGGGCAAGGATTCCATATGGAGGGTGGGAGACCAACTGTGCCAGCCCAGAGGCTACCCTCTCAAACGCAGCCACTCCAGTCCCAGCCCCAGGGAAATGCACACATTGATTTAAAGCCTCCTGGGTCTGGCTAGAATCACCCGAGGGACTAGGGAGAGACTCCACTAACAGGACTGCCTCTCTTTTCCAGGGGAGCAGAGGGCTGCTGTGGGGGAGGTCTGGACAAACTCCATCCAGTTCCCGGAGCTCCTCAGAAGGCAGAGCTGGCTGCCCTCGCCCCCCACCACGGGCAACCGCAAAACAGGAACCCTGAAACAAGACGAGGCTTTCCATTGCGTCAGCAGGGGCAGGGACATTCCCCTAGCAGGATGCCGACCTTGCACTACTCCCAACTTCCATGCCTGATTCCTGCCTGCTACTCAGCAGCAGCCCTGCTCCTGGAAGCGGGAGTCCCAAAGCCTTTGATGGCTCCCCACTGCCCTGAAGTTGTTGCAGCAGCCTCACTTAACCTCTTCTGGAGCTCCTGCCCACCTCCCCCATGTCACCTGGAGGGACATCCTCTTCTCATCAAGTGCCGTACCTCTCCTGCTTCCCACGCCTTCGCAGCTACTAGTGCCCCCACTTACTAGTCCTCCCACCCAGCAGTCACTTCCTTTCTCATCCTACCCATTTCCAAAATCAAGTTCTACCTGGGAAGAGTTGCAGGCCGCCGCAGCCCGAAAGTCACCATCTTCCCTCTTCTTTCTGAAGCTCTGGGGGTGTAGAGCATAGGCCTCTGTTTATTTAATTCTCTCTGGCCATGCTGCACCCTAATATTTCCCACTGCACGCCCAGATGTGGGTGATGGCACACAAAGACATGGCCCAAGCTTCTTTCTCATTTTCCTCTCTCCCCCATATCCCTGGCACAGGGCTGGTATTGAGGCCCTGGAGTGGAGTCTACCTTTTAGAGATGAGACAAAGATGTGGCAGAGATGAGACACTCAGGCCCCGGGGGGGGGAAGTGACTTGCCAAAGGTTGCACACTAATTTGGCACCAGACCACAGATACTATTGGTTTAGCGCTAGGCCTTAGGGGACATGGCTCTACCTACGGCATCAGAATTACCCAGGGAGCTTTAGAAGCCAAATCATAGAGGCTGGGCCTCCCCCTCAGACCCACCAACCCTCCAGGGTGGTTTGGGAGCCTCAGTCTCAGAAATCGCGAGTGTCCTGGCTAAATCATCACTTCTCCACTCACTCAATACGCACAAAGCAGCACCACTCCCCCTAGTCCAGGCACTTCCAAGGCCTGGCCTCACCCCATGGTGGGTGGGAGCAGTTGGGGGAGATCAGCAGGGTCTCTGGGGCTTGGAGAACCCCAGGGTGGCTCTAAGGATAAGTCAGGGCCATGGCTGGGGCTACCAAGAGGGAGGAAATGGGTCCTACTTCCTGAGCCTGCCTAGGCAGGGAGGCAGTAACTGCCCTGCCGACCCACCCAGAGGTCCTCACGCCCAGTGCTCTGAGTGATGGGGGAAGCGCCTGGTTCTGTGCATCAGTTTGGAAAGGCACACAGCCCATCAGATCCTGGGGAACAAAGACACTGTGGGCTTCCCCCCAAGGGACTCACTATGGGTCCTGGAAGGGCATACCGGAAAAGCCTTGTCAGTTTCTCCCTCTAGAGGACTGGAAACCTGGGGAGTGTCGCCAAAGGTTCTCACATCCCTCAAGCTGCCCCAAAGGCCCTTGAAGACACCCGTTTCCAGTGTGCCGGGGTCCCTGCAGAAAGCCATCACCTTTTCAGACCTCCAGCTTCAGTCATATCAGGGCCATGGGAGCTGGAGGCTGCAGCGAGGCCTGACGCTGGGGGAGTGGGCACCTCAGGACCCGGGGACAAGGCCACAGGAAGCTAACCCTCACCTCGGGGCTGGAGTAGGAAAGCAAGCAGCAGGCACAATGAAATCATAAACCCCACGTTCCCACTGGGAGACTGGGATTTGCAGTGGCCCGGGAGAGGGCATTAGCTCCATCCACGGCCTCTCCTGCCATGTGACCTTAGGGCAGGAAGTCCCTTCGGCCCTCTGGGCAGTGGGCTGGCCTTCCTTCCTTGTCTGTGGTGACTGGCCAGGGGAGCTCCCTGGGAAGCTGCAAGTACTTCCAGGGTGGGGGCCTTGTTTTCCCTGAGCAGGCTCCCTCGTGAGGCAGCTGCTGCTCCGCCAGGCCCTGGGAGAGTTTCCTCCCAATGCCGAGGCTTGGGGGAAGGAGGGCGAATGAGGCCCAGCCGATGCCCCATGACATGGTGTGGCAGGGCGAGATCGAGGATGAGGGGCACTCTATAACAGTCAAATGTCCCCAAATCCTTCTCCCCGCTGGGCTCAGGCCTGCAGCCCTCTCTCTGAGGTGGTGCTAAGGATCCCAGCCACAGGCCCCACTGAGGAGTTCCTTCCCCATGGAGGAGCCAGCCTCTCCCAAGGGACCCATGCCACATCGCTCAAGGTAATCACCTCCCTTGCCCAGAGAGCCTCGAGCTCGCTCCTTCCAGCTCTGCCAGCACGGAACTCTCTGTTCCTGAGGACCTGAGGCTGAGCTGGCGCTCCCGCCCGATCGATGGATGACTTCATAGACTGACGCCTACCGGCACCAAGACTGTCCCTTAGGGAGATCTGAGGCTGTTCCTGGGACCGCTGCCCACCCCGTGCCCCCTGGCTGACCTCTGCTGGATGACACAGTGCTGGCCGAGGGGTTGGAGACCTGGGACTCATGCCACTCTCTTGCTGAATGACCTGGGGCAAAACTGAACCTCAGTTTTCTCCCGTGTTAAATGGTCTACTCCTTCCCTGCAAGAAGGCTGCCATACAAAAAGGCTAGGGAAACAGAAAGTCCAGTTATCGAACAGACTTGCCCACTGTTACACTCTCGGGTTCTGAGCTGGTGTCCTTACTGCCCCTCTGTCCTAAGTCTATCCTCCTGGCCAGTGCTGTCTGTCGTCCATGAAGCTTCCTGTTGTGGTGGATACATTCTAGAGTCTGAGCTGCCCAACGAGGCGGCCACCAGCGCTTCAAGTGTGGTTAGTGCCAAAGATAAGCTGAACTCATCCCTTTAATTAATTTAAATTCATAAACAGCCACATGTGGCCAGTGGCTACTGTACTGGATGGCGTAATCTTAGACCCAGCTTAACCACTCCTTACTCCCCAGGGCGACATTCAGGAAACCCCAGGCAGGACTTTGGCAGAACCTCTGTGCGAGCACCTTTCTGCCTCTAGCTGCCTGACTCCAGACTAGGGACTCATCTCAGAGTTCCCAGGAACTGCACATGGACTGGTGCTCCATCAATGCAGACTGAAATCTGGAAGTGCTCTTTAAATTCCTCTGCCCCCCTCCACTCCAATGTGGAAAACACAATCAACCAGCCTTCCAATCATGCCACCATCATTCAACAGCCACTGGGCACCCATCATCCGCCAAGCACCACGGTTAGCACTGGGGCACATGGTGATGAGAAACATGTGGTCCCTGCCTTCAGGGAGCCCACTGGCAGTCAAGGTCTTGCTCCTGCTGGAGCCACGCCTGGCATCCTATATCCCCAACTGGTTGATCTCAGGCACATCAGTTTTCCCACCTGAAACTGGGGCTCACAAGTCCCTGAGCGCACAGGTTGTGATGAGAACCAGTAGGCATGAGAGAGGTGCAGGGGCTCTGAGCCAGGGGGAGGGCTGTGCAGGGCAGCGGAGGCAGCCTTATGAAGCGAGGTGTAAACTCTGTGCAGGCTGCGCTTCCGGTAAAGACGTAGATTCTCACCAAAGCATCGCTGTTTGGTGGTTTCTCACTAAGGAAGTTCAGGGTAAAAATAGCTCAGGAGGGGACTTGAATCCAGCTAGTCGGAGGATAGTCACTGCCTGGCTTATACACAAAAAAGGGGAACAGGTTTGTTAGGAGCCACGTGGACCCCTGCCCGTGAGACAGGTCCTTTCCTCCATAGTGGATGGGAGATGAGCTTCAGGCCCAGAGTCCCATAACTGGAGGAGCCAGAGTCCCCACGTAACATCTGGGGTCACCCTGATTTCAGGATGGCATGGCCTTTTCACCCCAACTCACTCCTCAGCCAGGTTTCTGACTCTCAGCCTGATTTCACTCCTCAGCCTGATTTCTGTGGCCACTCTCAAGGATGGGCCAGTGAGAAGCACACTGGCACCAACTCCATGCCACCTGCCACACAAAGCCTTCCTGCTGCAAGAGCCTTCAGCCATGCTCAGCGCTCATCTGGCAGTCTGGTCTGATGGTCAAGAGCAAAGGGCCTGGGTCCCCACTGTAGGAATGACAGTCTCACGAAGCCCATCTAAAGAGGTGACACTCGACCTCTCCTAGTTTCCCCCCCAGAGAGCTTCTGGACCCAGGAACTGGTACCTATCTGGTGCCCAGGGCACCATGGCTTGGCTTCTAAGACACCAACACCGAAATCACATGCTCAAGACCTCAGGCAGCTGCCCCCTTAACCCCTATCAAGGGGCCCTCTCTCCAGGGCCTTGTACAAGGTCCTCACAGCAGGGCACCTCCCGAAAGGCTGCTTCCTGCCCTCTGGTGCAAATCCACCTCTCTCCTCCAGCCAGCTTCCCAGCAAACACTTGTCAGAAGTCTATTCTGCACCCACCACCTTTGCGAAGGGCACCCTGCCGCAATGGTGGCATCACCATGCCCGTGGGGTCTCTAGGCGCTGGCAGCATCAGGGCTGCATTCTGACAAAGGAGCAGCTTGAAGTCGAGGACCCTCAGGCACTGCCTCCGAAGGCATCCTGGCCGATTCTTATTTTTGCGGCAGGAGCCGACTGAGCACAGAGCCCGGTAAAATGTCTGCTGGAGAGCCAACACTTCACCTTCAGGGAGCTGGGTGGGGGGCGCACTCTGTCCCCTGGCCCCAAGGAGAAACGAAGGCCCCGTCTGTGGGCACACAAAACCGGCCCGGTGCACGCCGGTGCCACTCTCGCGGCCAAGCCTGGGGCTGACACCATGCAGCACACGGAGCTACCCACAATGCAACGGCCCTCCTCTGTCACACACTGGCACGCACACTCACCCCGCGCCCGGAGGGAGCCCGGGGCCCGGCCCGTGGGCGCCCAGGCGCCGACCCCTCCGGCCCCGCACTTACCTAGAAGTTGCACCGGTCGCGGTCCCGCCCTGGCGCCCGCGGGGGCTTGGGGCCCGGCCGGCGGCGGCTGCGGCGAGCGACTCCGGGTAGGATTCAGCCGGCGCCGAACAAAGGCTGCGCGCAGGCAGCGGGCGCCGCCTGCATCCCCGCTCCGCGCCCGGGCGGCGGCGGCGGCGCGGGGGCCCGGGCGGGTCCGGCGCCCGCTCGCTCCGCGCTGCCCGCTCCGAGGGCGCTCCGGCTCCCGCGCTCCCGCTCGCTGCTGCCCGCCACCGCCGCCGCCGTCCGGCTACCGCACCGCACACATCAATTATTCATCGCCCGTCTCCAGCTTCCCGGGCGAAGCCAATCACAGACGGAGGCTCCGCTAATGGGGCCGCCGCCGCCGAGGAGGCAGCCAGCCGCGCGCCCGGGCGCAAGCGACAGCCCTCCGGGGACGGGGATGGGCCGGGGGGCGCGCGGGGGGCGGGGGCGCACGGGGCGCGCCGGAGAAACTTCCCACGGCCCGCGCTCTGCGCCGCGCTCGCGGACCCTGCGGGTGTGACCACCCACCCTGCGTGTGCCCGCGTGGGGCTGGGGGCTCGGGGGGAGGCCAGGCCAGCTGCGGCGGGGGGAGGGGGAGAGAGGAGGAGGAGGAGCGCGGGAGGAAGATGAAAGGCGAGCAGACCTGCCTTGGCGTCTCCAGGGAGCCTCGGCTCGCGCGCGCCCTCCCCGCCCCGCGAGCCTCGCCGTCCGCACCCCCGCCCCCAAGCCCGCCGCCCGCACTCACTCGCGCGCGCAGACCGTCAGCCCAGCCACTTCGCTGCGAGGGAGCGCGAGCGAGTAGGAATCGGAGGCAGCTCACATTTCAAACTTGCACGCAGGGGTGGTGCTGGTGCACGCCGCCGCCGAGCGAACGCACGACCCGACGAACAGCGCTCCAGCCTCCGGGAGGGGGCGGCGACCAGGCCCCTTTCCTTCCCCCGCCTAGGCAATTAATTGGAAGCAACACTTGTGCGAGTGGGGCTCCCGGAACGCTGTCGCCCGAGGAGGCCGCCGGGAAGGCGCTGGGGGTGGATGACTTCGGGTGTCTCCGGTCCCCCAGCGAATCCTCCCAAGTGGGCATGCTAATGAGGGTCTACGGCGGGGGAGCGGGTGGAGGAGGGAGCTGAACTGGAGGGGGCCTAGGCCGGGGGGAGGGGAGGAGAGGGCGGGGCCGGGCATTCAGATTAAATCTCGGTTTAAAGGATTTTCGGAACTGGCTACCAGGTGGAGAAGGTAGGCGGCCCCGGCGTCTTACTTCCCTGACCCTGGGTGCCCTGGCACCCCCCGGGATTCCCCGAGCGAGGGGCCCAGGACAGGGTGAACGCGCGCACGTATGCTCCGGCTCCCCGACTTCGGGGAGTTCCTGTGACCAGGAGCTGGCTGCAGGAGGGAAGCCGGGGGGCGGCTGCGCGCGGCCCTGCCCCGCCCCCGGAGCTGCTGCCTTCCTGACATTGCATCCTGTGGTGGCCGCGGCCCCTTCCTTCCAGCCTGTCTGTTGCAAGGGCTCCGGGCTTTGAGCAGACCTTGCTCACTCCCCACCCCTTTGCCCCGCAGACGCCCCGGGAAGCCCACCTGCTGTCCCACCTTCAGAGATCTTCGCCCCTCCCTCTTTCATGGGCACTCTCCGTCATCATTACCCCCTCGGGAGAAACCATATTTTATAGCCCCCTCACCCAGCCCCACCCACCTGCCAGTGAAAGTTGCTTGTATGGTGACCTAACTGCCCCAAACAATTAGGAAGGTAAGTGAGGCCCCATCACTCATCCCCAAAGAAGGACAGCCAGGACTGTCTTTAAAATCTCCTCTGTATTGGACTGCCGTGCCCTGCTGCCGTGGCCAACACTGGGAGCTGACCAGGTTCACTGGCCTTTGAGGTTGCATCTCCTGATTCCATCCCCCTCTTCTCAGCCTCAGCCTCTGGCTGGTCCCTAAACCTTCCTGCCGGCCCTGGAAGTGGCTGAGACAAATCACTTATCTAGAAATTATGTTCTTGCTCCTTGTTTGACATAAATCGTTAGCAGGCTCTAATCCCACCCACTGCCACTTGAAATACCACTTTCAGGATGGCATTTGGAAATGCAGTTGTCATGGGCTTTCCCTCTGAGGAGCTGGTTAAATGGATTAATTCATACTTCGTAACTTGCACCTTTTGGACAAGAACTCGTTTCCTTCAAGAGAAATTAATTGGCATCCCCTTACTGGCAGGCCAACCCTAGGGCAGCCAGGGGAAGAAGGACTTCCCTCCAGCTCTGCATACATTCCAGGCTCTGCTCATTCTCACCTCCGTCTCATCTCCTCGTAGGTTATTATGGCTTCTTTGGGGACCGTCATTTACTCACTGAGACATTCACTGGGGCCCTGCCCTCCCAAGCAGCACCGCAGGCAGGGGTCCAGTGAAGACTCTCCCACCTCCACACTGCACATCTGCCAGATGACTGACTTACTCTAAAGCTCACTGCTCAGCAAGTGACACCCAGAAAACAGATGGGTTGGGACAATAGGGCTCACATGTCCCAGGAGAACACAGAGATGGATGTACTTAAGATCTGGTTCTACCGTTAATCTGATTTTAAAAACCAGAACACACCCCCTTGCCCGTTCTGTGCAGTGACAGTTCACTATTCTAATCTGATCCTTAGTGCTTTCTAAGCCACGGAAGACCCACATGTTTGAGACTTCCAAGTTCATTTTTGAAAGATCCTATATGTGTGGGTGCCATGTGGCCAGCCCCAGAGGTTCAGAAAAACCACTTTGGTAGGTTGAGACAAAATTTGGACTGGAATTGAGCAGAGGTTTATAACAGAGGGACACAGACCTGGTGGCACTGCCCAGGAAACTAATAAGACAACCTGCCAGTCTCCCTACTTCATCTCCCAGTTCTCCCAGGGGCCCACTCTGAGAAGTCATGGGATGAGGCTGGAGAAGAGAATTAATGTACTTAGTTAGGCTCCTCCGGCTTGAGACCAAAGGTATTAGACTTTCCCCAGGTAAGCCAAAAAAAAAAAAAAAAAAAGAGAGAGAGAGAGATAAATACTCTTCACTAGATTTACGTAATAAAGAAAACAAATTGTTTTCAAGCATCCATTCACCAGACTGCATGGGAGGCCTCCAGGCCAAAGACGGGGTTTTTATATGCTAATTTCAAGGCTCTCTCCTGCCCACTTGGTTAGCAAACTCTTTCTATTACTTGCCTCGGGTCTACAGAAATATGGGCACTCCAATCAGTCTCTGCTTCAGAGGGCTTTCTCCACTTGTTCCGAGTTCCAACTCCACTTCTCCAACTTCCAAAGATTTGCTCAAAAGCCTGGGGCCCAAAGCAGCCCGCTCCACCCCCTTGATAAGGATCTACAGCAAAGAGGCCGCAGACAAAGGCGCTCTCCACCTCAGCTTGCAGGCACTCGGCGAGCTCTCCGAGTGACCTCGGCAAGGGGGGGCACAGCCCCGGGGGAATGACTTGGGAGAGAGAAGAAAGGAAGAAGAAAGGGCGAGCTGCAGCCCCCGCGCCGCAGCTCCTTGATGAATGCGCGCCAGCGCTCGGGAGGCCTGACGTGGGGATCAATAGCGGGTGGCTTTTCTCGCGGGTGTTTGAACTCCTTCTGCCGTGGGCCCTGGCGAGGAGGAGCCGCCGATAAATCACGGCGCTGTAGCCGGCAAGGCGGTGGCAGCTGGCTCGGGAGAGCAAGGGGAGGGAGGATGCTTTACCCGGCTAGAGGAGCCTGCCATGTGGAACCCACCTCTGCAAGGCCAACTTGGTGGGGGGTGGGGGTGGGGTAGGGGTGGTAGCGGGAGGAGACCCCTCCAGTCAAGCTGGGGTTGCAGAGAGGGGCCTTCTCCAGGGCTCCCCCTGTTCACCCAGAGGGATGGGTCTCTTGGATCCCAGCTTGGTCCCAGCATTACCTAGTAGAAAGAGCCAAGCCACCTATAATGTACGTCACCCAGGGGTCAAAGTGGCTCTGGGCTGAGTCACCTCCTGTATAAGGCTTTGTGTAGTGGGAGGCCTGGGGGCTGAGAGGCCATTAGCAAGGAAGGACCAGCGCACAAAAGCCAAGCTCCCTCTGACCGCAGAGAGCGAGAACAATGAAGCCAGGGACGGCTCTGCTGGGCGCTGGGTTCTGAGCCACAGAGCTTCTTCAGGGAGGGTCTGCTGATTCAGCAGGGCTGAGCAAGGATCCTGTGACTCGGAGCTGTCACCCATGTGCGCGCAGGCACTCACAGGGAGGGTGAGGTGGACAAGGAGGCCCCAGCCGTGTGTCCACGTGAGAATGACAGGCCTGAGCTCAGGCCCTGGGAGCTGCCTGGGCCATCCACCTTCACATCCCTGGTCCTTCTCAGGGCATGTGGAGTGCAGGGCACACGGTGGCCATTCAACAAACGATACACACAGACAGGGGACCTGGCTGTGGAGACGCTGTCACACAGCCAGCTCAGCTGCCCCAGGAAGGCTCACATAGCAGCCTTGGAAATGAGACAACTCAAGGGCTCTGCTTCCAGAGACCCCTTCCTGGGGCTTCTGCCCACCTTGAGGGGTCAGGGCACAAAATCTCATGTGTCTTTATGACACTGTTCTCTCTCTGCCCCCTCTCCCTTTCCTCCCTCGCCCTGGTCAACCTCCTCAAGTCTTCTCTTAGTCTTGAAGATGAAAGGCACAGTTGTGGTTGAGCTCCTGGCCAATGCAGGCGTCCCGGCCGGACCTCGGAACCCTACCCGTGTCCACACACGAGGGTCACAAAGCTAGGGGCCCAAGCAGGATCCTGGCCTCTGCTCTCCTGGTGTGACATGCATGGTTACTGAGACTCTGCTGGTTGGCATGGCAGGCAGCTTCCAGGCATTTTCCAAGTATTACCACACACAGTCCTCATCACCAGCCCTTTCTGACAGGGGCTATTTCCACTATACAGAAACTAAAATGGAGGCGCAGGGAGGTTTAGACAACTTGCCTAAGGGTTTAAACCACTTGGCAATCCTTTTCAAAAGTATGCACTGATAACTATCACATATTCCCAAGGTGGGACTCTAGGATCCAGGAGGGTGACCTGCAGGTCACGCAGTAAATGACAGCTGCTAAGAGGGCTCATGCCCCCAACTCTGTTTTATATTCTTTCCCTCATCGCAAATACTGGAATATTTCTTGCTTCGTGTGTTTCTTTTTAGAGTTTAGCATCTATGCATTTGTAAGCATTTACATGACATTTCAAGTTGGCTGGGGCTCCACCTGAGTGGGGGGACAGGGACACGATGCACAGTGAGACCTCCATGCTTCTCAGCCTCCTGTCACTGCACCCCATCCCCTTCCTGGGCGTATCCTCCAGCAGGGCCACTCATCCTGGACCCAGGCTGCATTCCCAGAAGTCTGCATTTGG
Organism: Ateles fusciceps; assembly: GCA_036589455.1. Classification (NCBI taxonomy): domain Eukaryota; kingdom Metazoa; phylum Chordata; class Mammalia; order Primates; family Atelidae; genus Ateles; species Ateles fusciceps. The sequence continues at coordinate 4,349,367 of JAZHEH010000276.1, forward strand.
CTTCCACCCAAATCCTATGACCCTTTCATTTTGAAAACAATATCAACCCCTGCCTCACACCTCCACTCAGTACCTCTGAGAAGTTTTACAAGGGCAAGGTTACTGAAGTTCCAGGAAAGCCTCCTGCCAGGCTGGAGGAGAAGAGAGGATTCTGAGGGGAGGGGGCCCATGAACCGGACACAAAATGGTCATTCATGGAGCCTGCTCCACTACCTGCTCAGCCCCAGGCTACGGAGCAGAGGCTGGTAGAGCTTGGGGCTGTCCCCAGGGCTGGGGCGGAGACAGGAAGGAGCTGGCCATGCTCTCCTGGCTAACTGAGGGGCTGTGGAGGGAAGGGAGGAGCCTGGATTTGGAGGCTGAGGCTCAGGAAACAAGCCCTGACTAGCTTAGGCTTTCTGAGCCTCCGCCTACCAGGTCCTAGGAAAGACCAATTGAGAAGCCATGGTGTTAGGGAGTGAACTGCGTCCCCATAAAAAATGTTGAAGTCCTAACCCCCAGAACCTGTGACTGTGACCCTATTTGTAAGGAAGCAGGGCCTTTGCAGATGAGGTCATTAGGGGAGGTGGTAATCCAACAGAACTGTGTCCTTATACAAAGGAGAAGTTCGGACACAGAGACCTGCACACAGGGACAATGCCATGTGAAGAATGAAGTTATGCTGCCACAAGCCAGGAAACTACCAGAAGCTAGGAGACAAGCCTGGAGAAGATCCTTCCCTACAGCCTTCAGAGGGAACTTGGCCCTGGTGACACCTTCCTCTGGGCCTTTAGATCTCCAGAACTGTGAGACAGCCGATGGCTACTGTGTAAGCTACCCGCTGTGCGGCACTTTGTCATGGCAGCCTTAGCAAACTAAAACAGACGTTCCAGTTAAAACCTAAGTCACGAGACATCATAGTGCTTAAGCCCCTTCCTCCTGTTGCTCTGGCTCTGTTGGTGTAAAATGCAAGTCCTTGTGGCCAAACCCCCGAGTGATCCAGCCTCCTCCATCTCTCTGACCTCCTTTCCCCTCCAGTCCCCCCTCGGCTTACTCTGCTCCAGCCTCGCTGCCCTTCTGGCTGTGAATACACCACCAGGGGCTCTGCCAGGAATGCTCTTCTCTAGGTGGCCCCAGCTCCATCCCCACATCCCTGCTTCCTGCAGGCTTTCCCTCAGGGGGACTCCTTAACAGGGAAGCCTCCTCCACCATGCTGACCACAACTCAGCCTCTCCTGACATGCCTGAGTCTCCGACGTGGCTCTCTCTTTAGCATTGATAGTTGGTGTATTTCAATTATTTACCTTGTTTAATGCTGTCTCCTTCACTAAAAGGCAAGCTCCATGTCAACTGGGACTTTTGTCTGTTTTGGATGTGTTGCACTGGATGTTGGATGTGTTATATTGACAGTATCTAAAATATGCCAGGCAGATGCTTGATAAATATTAGCTGTATGAATGAAACAAGGACCAGTTGCCTGAATGAATGAGTGAACCAAGAAATGATTGCATGCACAGTGAACAATCACGGCCTCTAAGGGTGTGTGTGGTGGTCCTGCTGATCTGCCCTGAGCCTAGGTCTCCAATTCGCTTTGTAGAACCTGGGTTGTTTCTCTGGGGGAGGCAGCCTGTTCAGACAGGAAGCTTAGGCTGGTTAACAAAGGGGCTGCCGGAGGGGGTGGGGGAGCGTGCCACCCAGGTCTCTAATGAATCTCTTACCATTGATTTCTGAAGTTGCCTTTGAAGGGAAGGGATGGCGAAGGCAGCTCAAATGTCCATGCCTCAGCAGTCCTGGGGTTTCATTGCTTCTCCCAGGACACAGCTTTGATGGGGACTTCCGGATGGCCCCAGGGCTGGACTGACATAAGCTCCCTGCAGTTGGAAATGCAATTTGCCTTCCTGCTGGAGCTGTCTGCCTGCCTGCCTGACTGTGCAGCACACCTCCCTGTCTGGGCTGGAGCAGCCAAATTCCATTCTTGATGCTTCCCAGACAAAGGCTCACAAGGCAGCTAAGCACACAGCTTCTACTTTGCAGAGGAAGAAAGTGAGGCTCGCTTTGGGAAAGACTTGAGGCCACTCACGCACTCTGGATCAGGCTGTAGGACCAGGCAGGGCTGCTGGGCTGTCCCAGCCACCATCAGACCCAATGTGTCTAGAAACCTTGTGTGGCCTATTGCTTCCAGACTCTTTCCTGACAGAGCCTCTACCTATCCATTTGGAATCGCCAGCTCAATCGGCATCAAAGTAAAGAGACCCTTATTTTCTCTCTTCAAATCAGGAAACTGAGGTTCAAAGAGGGGGTGGAGGCTGCCTCCAGTCACATAACAAATTAGTTGGAGAGCCAGGACTAGAACCGCAGACTCCCGGCTTGTTCCTGGGCCCCAAGCTGTCTCTCCTGGTACTGTAGCTTCCAGGGCATGCCCTGCAACCTGTAAAGTGCTAGATGGATATGCTCTTCTAGCGGACTCTTGTCCATCAGTTGCCTCCTTTTCCAGCACCGTGTGGGATTCTGATGGGATGGGTCCACCCCACTCAGTACCTCCTACTCACAGGGGAGGTTCGCGGCTAGACCTTGACTTGTTAGCTCTTTCCCTCACGTATTGTGGGAGTCACATGCATCTTGAAGATAGGTGGGGGAACCTGATTTGGGCTCAGAAGAAGGAAGGAATTTCTGACAGTCAGGGCTGCCTGGGAGTAGCAGGGAGCAGCCTGTCACCTGAGGCATATGAGCTGAGGATGGAGAATTGCAGAGGGGACCCTGCACTGGTGGGCTTATGGCCTCTGAGGCCTGCTGTGGGGGTACTAGGAGAGGTAAAAGGACAGGAGGGTGGTTGAGAAGCAAGCCCGAGCACCTTGGTATGCTCTGGGCAGCCATTGCGCAGTTTAGGAACGTCCCAAGCCCATGAAAGTCTGCCAGGCGCCCTTCATCGCCCAGTGTGGCCTTCCCACCTTCCTTTCCTGATCACCCCATGTGAGAGGAGGTTTTCCAGGTGCCTGTTCCCTTCCAGCCCCTTGTTCCTGGCCCATGGCAAACAAGGGGAACCGGCGGCTTCCTTCACTCCCCAGTGTGGTCCCAGGTGTCTCCCACCTCCAGGGGCTCTGGACATGAGCTGACAGGCTGCATAGGAATGTCTGGGGGAAATCCAGAGGTGGCCGCCAGGGCAGGGCAAGGAGTGGGAGGCCTGATGTTGAAATCAGGACCTGCAGAGCTGGGCTCGCAAAACAGCGTGCTCCTTGGCCCAGGAGGCCGACTCCCCAACAGAGATAGATGCTACCTGGAAAGAGGCTTGGGAACTTGCTGTGTGACCAGGTGCAGGTCACTGTTCCTCTCTGGAGCCTAGTCCCCAATCCTCCAGTGAAGACATCTAGTGTAGATGCCATACCTCTCTTTGGTGCCAGGGGCCAAGTCTGGCTGGGTAGGCTCTGAGAAGAAATTGAACTGACTCCTGCTAATTCCCTGTAAAGGCCGGAGCAGGCTGACAAGTGACCCAGGCAAGAGGTCTACAAGACATCATTTTGTCAAGGCAAAGATGCTGGTTCCAAGGTAGCAGCCCCTCTATGGTTCCATTCTCCTGTATTTATTTGCAGTTTATCTGTTAAGTACCTTTCTCTATTAAGTATGTTAAATGTTTCTTGCGTGATTAATGGATATTCACCAAGTTACTCCACAGTGGTGGGATGTTAGCTTTATTTTCTTTGTAACTTTCTGTACTTCTTGATTGTCCTATACGTAGTATGTATTATTTTTGTACTTATAAGAAAAATTCCATAAAACCACTTTCATTTCAGAATGAAATGCAAAGTTAAGACTTTTTGCCTGGGAAAGGTGCTGTGTACCGGCTTCAGAACTGGTAAGTCAAGAGTCGAGCATAAAACAGCTCTTGCCATCACCTGAGCTTCTGAGACCCAGGGGCAGGGTGGGGACACGAGGCAGTTGCTGGGGAATTACCCTCTGCTTCACTCCCTCCACACACAGCACATGTCCACCCCAGCAGACTCGTGTCTTGGCAACTGCACCAGCCTCCAAACTATGTTCTCTGCCTCTAGTACCCAGGTCCCTCCTCTATAACTGTGCTGAGGCAAATCCGATCATATCATCCCACCTCATCCCTTGTCTAAAACCTTCGTTGGCTCCCCCAGGGCTGTCAAGATCAAGTTCAAGCTTCTTAGCTTGGCATTCAAGGCCTCAAATGATGTGGCCCCTAGAAGTGTCATGCCTGGTCTCCAGGAGGGCCACCTTGCTGCCCTTGGCCTGGGTTACTCTCGCCCGATTCCCCCGGCAAGTCTCTTGAAGGCATATATACACTCTGGTTTGCCCAACTTCAGTGGAGCCCCTGCTCTCCCAAAAGATCCACATGCCAATCAAAATGTTGGGCAGCAGCTGGGTGCCAGTCTGCAGCTGGGAGGGGAAACCGCTGCAAATCCAGGAGTGACAGGGAAGCTGAAGTCCCCCCCCAACCCCCTATCAATCTTTGGGCTTTTCCAGGGGATGAGGAGCCAGGTCCCCACTGATGAATTTGAAAGGGAGGGTGAGCTGCGGGCCAGCAGTCTGGGGTGGGGCTCTCAAGGAGGGGGAGAAAATCAGGCATGGTGCTCTCAGCCCTGGGAATGCTATGGTGTGGGGTTGCTGTGGTCTGAGGGTTTGTGCCCCTCTAAGTTAACGTGTTGAAATCTAATCCCCATTGTGATGGTATGAAGAGCTGGGGCCTTTGGGAGAGGATTAGGTCATCAGGGATGCACCTTCATGAATGGGACCAGTGCCTTATGAAAGAGGCTTGAGCGTGCTCTTTGCACCTTGTGCCATGTGAGGACACAGCCAGAAGGTGCCATCTGTGAGGAGCGCCCCCTCACTGGACATCGAGTCTGCCAGTGCCTTGCTCTTGCTTCTGGAACAGGGGAGCGATGAGTAGCTGCGGTTTGTAAGTTACCTAGTCCAAGGTATTTTGTTATAGCAGCCTGAACAGATTAAGGCAGGGGCCAAGCAACGCTGCCTGTTCCCTGCCTTGGTTTCCCCAGCTGCGATGCAGGCAGTATTCTGGGATGCACAGTGGGAAGGCCCAGTCCTGGGAGCCAAGCCAGTGCTCTGCTGCTCCCCCCTCAGCAAGGGGAGCCCACACCCCCTTGGGCACCAGACAAACCTGGGAGTGTGGTGTGTAATTGAATTTGGCCTAATTACCTAATTGTACTGAGGAACAACCAGTACTGACAGAGGCCTTGGTGTTCGGGGGTGGCTGGAAGCCAGGAGTCAAGAGGCAGCCTCCAGATTCCCCAGGGATTCATGGAACCAGCACCGGGCAGCAGTACTTCGTATCACTTAGCCTCCTGGGCAGGTGATGCTGTTCCCATCCCACAGATGAGGAAATGGAGACACAGAGTAGTACACCTGCACAGGGACACTAAGTCAGAAGAAGCAGAGAGGGGCATTAGCTCACGTTCCTTCCGCACCGGCACCTTCACATTTTCGTAAAGCTGAAAGGAGAGGAGGTACATACAGTCTTTTGCCCAGCTTCTAAAACACGGTAACTCCTTAATTGACTGGCAGTAGCAATAGGACGATGGCAGCGTTTCACATAAGGGGAGGGTGGCAGTAAGAGCAGGAGTAATGCCAGCCTCGCTCCTGGTACAAGGAGGGATGCCAGGAAGACTGTGTCCCCGACCCCGTGTCAGTCTCTTCTAGATTAAAATGGGGGCTTGGGCCAGGTGATTCTCAAAGCCCTCTACACGCTGACATTCATGTCAGAGAATAACAGCAACAATAATGTAACACTCCCACCAATACTTATTATGTATACCTATGGATTATTATGTCCCCTGTCACCTCCAAAAAGACACTGTCCTCCTGCTTCCCCTTTCCTGTCCAACACACAGTATCTTCCTTCCCATCCCAGCCATCTTCCTCCCACAAGTGATTTTTTTGGTGGGTCCACTCACCTATTCTGTCTCAGTCATTGGGATGTAGCAAACAAGACACTGAGTTTCCACTCCACGCAGGGCAGTTTTACCTTATATCCTCTCATTTGGTACTTGACACAAACGGCACTGAGAGAGGGTTACAGTTAGCCCCATTTCCTGATGCAACAGCCGAGGCTCAGAGAGGTCAGGTCAGTTCCTTAAAGTCACACCGCTCTAAAGCAGGAGAGCAGGAGGCAAGCTCAGGTGGCCCACCTCCACTAGCTTCTCCAGAAACGAACCTTCCTCCCATCAGTCACGGGTCCATTGTTCCTCAAATGATTTCAGCCCAATGCTTCCACTGACCACCCAAGAGCCAGCCTCAGCCTCACTGGACTGGCCTCACTGGACTGGTCGCACAGGAGTGGTCAACAGCATTAAAAGCACCAGGCTGGGCCGGGCCCAGAGGCTCATGCCTATAACCCTAGCACTTTGGGAGGCTGAGGCAGGTGGATCACCTGAGGTCAGGAGTTTGAGATCAGCCTGGCCACATCGTGAAACCGAATCTCTCAAAAAAAAAAAAAAAGAGAGAGAGAGAGAAAAAGAAAAAAAAAGGCTGGGCGTTGTGGCTCACGCCTGTAATCCCAGCACTTTGGGAGGCCAAGATTGGTGGATCACCTGAGGCCAGGACTGCGAGACCAGCCTGGCCAACATGGTGACACCCCATCTCTATAAAAAAAAAAAAAAAGAAACCCCATCTCTCTACTAAAAACACAAAAATCAGCCAGGCATGGTGGCACATGCCTGTAATTCCAGCTACTCAGGAGGCGGAGACAGGAGAATTGCTTGAACCCAGGAGACAGAGGTTGCAGTGAGCTGAGATTGCACCATTGCACTCCAGCTTGGGCAACAGACAGAGTGAGACTCCATCTTGGGGGTGGGGGGAGACAAACCACCAGGCTTCCTAGGCTGGGCATGGTGGCCCATACCTGTAATTTCAGCACTTGGGGAGGCTGAGGTGGGCGAATCACCTGATGTCAGGAGTCCAAGACCAGCCTGGTCAACATAGTGGAACCCCACCTCTACTAAAAATACAAAAATTAGCTGGGCATGGTGGCAGTTGCCTGTAATCCCAGTTGCTCAGGAGGCAGAGGTTGCAGTGAGCCAAGATCATGCCATTGCACTGCAGCCTGGGTGACAAGAGCGAAACTCTGTCTCAAAAACAAAAACAAAAAACAAAAAAAAGAAACCCACCAAGCTTCTTGCAGAATCACAAGTGCTGGCAGTTCTGGGTGTATGTCATGCATAGCCTCAAGTGGCCCTGTGTAGCAGCTGTCGCTTTGGTGGGGCTGGGCATTCTGGTGCCCCCGATCACTTCTGTATCTTCAGCGAGATGCCATCTTTGTGTCACCTGCCTAGCTGTGTGGACGTGTGAATCTGACATGGAACAAAGGCAGCCCTCTGCACCCCAAGAGGAGGCACAGGACTGGAACCTCAAAACCTAACCTTGGCCCAGGCAGGGCAAGAGTGCCTTCGGAGGAGGGGTCCACACCCTGGGCCTTGACCCATGGGGCCATCTTGCACCTGTGCCCTCCTTCTTTAGAGTGGCAGTGCCTTTCTTCTCCTCTTTTCCACAGTTCTCTTTCCATTTGGAGAGGGAGGAGAACCAGGCACAGAGGCCCTGATTCCAGGGTATGACACTCACATCTCTCCCTAGGGACCACCGAGACACCTGGGCATCCTTGTGCTTCCACAGGGATGGACAATCAAGCACAGGTGTCATCTCCACCTCATCCAGCGCGCTTCACAGCGCTGGCTTCCCCAGGGAGCTCAACAGCGCAGCACTTCCCCGCCGTCTGTATAGGGAGGAGTTCCCATTTTCTCTCTTCTGAGATCCTTTTGAACAGACGTGGGCCCTGCACACAGGTGGGCCCCTCGCCTCCCGGCAGACACTTAATTGGGAGGAAGTGATTCTAAACATCTGGGGCACACATCTGAGAGTGGGCTCAAGACCACACGGAGCCCGGAGGAAATGGGAATGTATGCACAATGATGTCACTTCCTTGGCTGAGGGTCCTCAGGAAGGGGCAGAGCTAGCAACAGCAGGCATTTCTGGGGGCGTGGCCCAGGGCTGGAGCAGGGCAGCAGCCCGTGAGCAGGGAGCCAGCCACCTAGAGCAGATGCTGCAGATGACAGATGACCCCGGCAGAGCTGAGCAGCAGGACCCGTGGTGTCCGGAGCAGTGGTCCCAAGGGGAAAGCGGAGAGACAAAGGAAATGAAGGAGAGCAGGAAGGAGAAAGAGGGGAGAGGAGGAGAAAGGAGATGGGGGAGAGTGAAAGAGAGGAAGGAGAAAGGAGGGGCGGGGAGAGAGAAAGAGCCAAAAGCACAGAGGCAGACAACTGTTTTGCTGAGCTGGAGCCTCCTAGGGCAACCCATGGAGGAGGACAGCTTCCCCACACAGGATACAATGAGCCAGTTCTGATCCTGGCTCAGGCCCTTCCTAGCTGTGTGACCCTAGGCACGGGACTTAACCTCTCTGAGCCTTAGTTTCCTCATCTGGGAAAGAAGCACAGGGGATTCCCGTTGCAGGCTGTTTTAAGTCAAGGGGCTCACCTATGTAAACTGATGACAGATGACTATCCCTGGACTGTCCCTCACTGTCCCAACGCAGTCCAGGTTGGAAACTTCCTGCTGGAAGTGGCTGATTCTGCCAGTCTGTTTCCCCCACCCCACAAGGTGGTTCTGTGCTGTGGCTCTGTTGACACCATCTTTTCCTAAGCATGCCCCTGCTGGGTCTGGGTCTGTGAGCTCCTTGGGAGTAGAGACCATCTCTAGGGTTCGCTAAGTACGGATCACAGAGTCTGCACATAATAGGTACCCATGAGCTTACATCGAAGGGGTGAATTTAGCTTATCCTGTGGCTGAGTTTCTGCCTTCATTATAATTATGTGCCTGTCTGAAAGGCAGACTGCTGTTTCCCCCCCAGTAATTCCTGTTTCCTGCAGAGACAATAGTGTCTCTTCATCCCAAACAGGTGAGACTGGGTCCTCTGGAATTCCCTACAGGAGTCCAGCCCCAGGCAGTGTTTCTCACCTGGCCAGCCTCAACAAGCCAGGAAGCATTCCTAGGAATATAATGAAGCATCTGTTAATAACTCTTCAAGGAAAGCCACTGGCCAGACTTCCTGAGCTCTGGGTTCTATGTTTCTCTGGGCCCAGGACAGCACAGGCAGCCAGCAAGGAGGCTCTGCTTCCCTCCAGCCACCTGCCTGGCCACCGCCCTGTCCCCAGTGAGGGGGAATTACCACGCGCAGAGCTTCCACTGCAAAACACAAACACCTGGTTGCCTGGGCCGCACCTTGTCAGGGTGAGGAGATCCAGATGGTCCCTGGAGAGACAGCTGGGTTACCATGGCAACAGAATTGCTGCTGCTCCAGCCAGGAGAGCTGGATTCTAGATCTATGGGACCCCAAGCTCAGGAGGAGAGAGTGATTTGCATACAGTCACAGAGCAAGTAGGTTTCAGAGCCTGGACTGCAAAGCAGGACTTCAAAATAACCAAAGCTATGACGTGCAGAGCCCCATGAGGTGACAGTTTCCGTTACGTACTTCCTGCCTATCATTTCACGAGAGGCTGGGAGGTGAGGCCAGGGTCACATCAAGTATGGAAGTCGCAGAGCTAAACCAGGCCCACGCCAGCCTATGGTGAAGCCCAAGCTCGGGTCCCCGCCCTAGGCTACCCCCCATTCTGGTTTCCAGCATTGGGCTCTACATAGCCTAACACCAGAAGCTGGCTGGTCCTGACTCGGGGGACCACTGAAAGGGTGAAGGCAAGGAGGGGCTAGGGGCCTGCAGGCAGAAAACCCACTTCCAAGCCTGAAGCCCACCTCCGGGCCCGTGCTCTGCCATGCACACTGACCTGGGCAGCTCACAGGGGCAAGAGGGCAGGGGTCTGTTGGCCTGAGACTTCCTCCCTGCCCCTGTGTGCCAGATGGGCCCTGGGAACAGGTGAGAGGCACATTCACAAAGGGCCTGATCCCAGGGAAGGAGGAAGAGAAGGCGGCACAAGCACAGAGGAACAGAGGAGCAGCGTCCCTGCAGCTGGGGCAGATCCACACCCCTCCCCCTCCTCCCCCAGTCTGTTGGTTCTTCATTCTTCTCTTCAGACTCAAGGGCCCACATATCCACCCGCTCAGAGCCAGGTATCCACTCACCCCTTGCCTTGTTGTACAAAGGATGGAGCTACTTTGGACAAGTGAATAAATCTCTTTGAGCATCAGTTTCCTAATCTATAGAATGGGTTGGATTTTCTCAAGGATCCTAAAATACCCAGCAGCAATGCATGGCATGAAGCAGCAGCTCAATAAACGGGCACTGTAAATGCTACTTTCTGTTCCTTTTACCAATCTTTACATCATTTTGGGCTGGGCTGCTGGGAAGACTTGGCAAGACAGAGCCCCTCAAAGCTTCCCTCACCCGAGGCACAGAGAGGATGAGAATGGTGAGACAGAGGCCCTCAAACACCCCTTGCCCAGGCCACAGACAGGGTGCTGTGGGCCCTGCCCAGCCTCCCTCTGCCAACGCTCTACTTTCTCCTCCTGCAGGGCTGCCTGCCTCCTCATGGGACCGTGGGTGTTGAATGAGCCCAAAGATGGGAGAGTGTTTAACTTACCAGCAAGGACAAATCTGACCAGAGTGGCTCAGATTCGTTTTGGGGGTAAAGGGGGATGCATTCTTAACCCCATTGAAACCTATGCTATCTTGGAGACCCCATTTACCCCACCTTAGTTAACAGGGTCCCACTCATCTCCACAGCCTTGGAGGGGGCGTGGCTGGCATTTACCTTGGCCCTACCTACACATAAGGGTTCCTTATTTTCACCACACCAGGTTTTGTGCTAACTCCAGGTATGAGAGGCATTCCAGAGAATGCCAACACACGGGAATAAAATTGCTAACACATATACAGCATGTCCTATAAACCTGGCCCTGTTCTAAGCACCGTACAGACCTTCACTCACTTAAAGCCTATGACGCAGGCATTATAATAATCCCCTTTTGTCAAAAGAGAGAACCATGACACAGAAGTTAACTGACTCTTCCAAGGTCTCAGAACTGGTGAGTAGGGGGCTGGGCGGGATTCACACCCAGGCAGGCTGCTCCAGAATCCATGCTTTTAATGACCGTTCTTCTCTATGAAACAGATGAATGGCTGCTCAAGAAAATATTTGAAATTGGGGCTGACCCAGGCTCTCTGCTCATCATCCATGGGACCGTGAGTGCTGAATGAGCCCAAAGATGGGAGGGTGTTGAACCTACCAGCAAGGACAGATCACTGCCAAACCTTTAAGGCCTCCACCTGCAAGCAGTTCAGGTGATCTTTGGCAGCTCTCAAATCATCATGTGTCTTTCCCAGGACTTCATTTTAACCTGTTTACAGACAGCAGGTGCAGCTGATGGCTTTGGGGTTGAATATTCTTGTTTGAATCACAATTCTGGCTCTTTTTGGCCAGAAAGCCCTGGTCAAATTATTTAATGTATCTAAACCTCAGTTTCCCCATCTGTAAAATGGGGTAGATATGAGTACCTGGGATCACCAAGTGGGATAAGTGAGTTCATGGATTCTCAAGGCAGTGCCCGTTACAGAGAAAATGCAGACCTTAGCGTCGGCTATATCATGACTGAAAGGGGCTAGGGATCAGATCTTTCCTAACCCAGATGCCCTTCCCTGACCTGTCCTGGCTATGTATGTCTAAAGAAGCAAAAATGATGGTAATCGTACCATCATTAATGCCCGTCTGTCTGTCTAACCCAGAAGGTACATACTTTGGTATTTATAAGGTATTGACAAGGCTGTGGCTTGCAACACTTTGTTAAAACGTTCCACAACCAGCCGTGCCTGCCTTCTGCCGAGGCCCTGCTCCATTTCACTCTCACACCCTCGAATCCCCTGAAATCCCTCCTCTGGGGGCGAGAATGCTAAGCTCCATCTTAAAACCAAAGCTCTGGCTTCCTTAATCCTCTTACCTGGCTCTTTCCTCTGCAGAATTAATTGCTGCCGATGGCTTTATTAACTCCTCGGGCAGCCATGGCATCCTCAGGGCAACCTGAGGCGGTGCTGGTGGGGGGTGTTTTGGCAGGACCTCTGTCCTAGGTGCATCTGTGGGTAAGGTAGCTAGAGGCAGATGCAAGAAGGCTTGGGAAGGCATGCCTGCCCGGTGATACCTGTGGCCAGGCCCTGCATCTCCAGAGAAGCTGCTCCAGCTCCCTGGGAGCACCACTGAGTCCCTGGTGACCTGCAGAGAATGCAGGGATGGCCTGGCTAGAGCTCTGGTCCCACTTCTGCCCCTGTCGAGACCACCTCCCAGCCTCCTGGAGCCTCAGTTTTTTCCTTAGAATGGGAACAGGCAGGTCAGGTGTGGTGGCTCACATCTGTAATTCCAGGATTTTGGGAGGCAAATGCAGGCAGATCACAAGGTCAGGAGTTTGAGACCAGCCAGGCCACCACGGTGAAACCTCGTCTCTACTAAAAATACAAAAAATTAGCTGGGCATGGTGGTGGATGCCTGTAATCCCAGCTACTCAGGAGGCTGTGGCAGGAGAATCGCTTGAACCCAGGAGGGGGAGGTTGCAGTGAGCCGAGGCCATTGCACTCCAGCCTGGGAGACAGAGCAAGACTCTGTCTCAAAAATAAATAAATAAATAAATAAATAAATAAATAAATAAAGGGAACAAGCTCTCCTGGAGGAGTCATGGGGTTGGACATGGAAGGGGGCATGACGGGCTGTGTGGCCTGCACAGCTACTGTCATCTCCCACCCACAGAATGGGAAGCATTCCCTTCCTGTAAACCAGGAGAGAAGGGGTGGTATGTGTTGCACGTGTATGTGTTTGTAGGCCCTGTGCTCAACATGGGGCGGGCCCGGCACAAGAAGCTTATCATCCCTCGTCCTTAAAATTCCAGTTTAGTATTTTTTATTTTAAGAGGCACTCTCACACCCACAGCCGTGAAGGCAGAGAAGGGTATAGATGGACCACACTGAGGATGAGATGGCTGCTGGGTGGGGCACAGCCTACCCCAGGCCCCGGAGCCTCCTTCAGAGCTGAGCTTCTTGACTAGAGCACCCTCAAGTGTGGTCTAGGTGATGTGGCCACCCCATGTTGCTTAGGTAGTCACAGGTCCCAGTAGGAGAACCACTGCTACCTCAGCTCTCTTCCCATCTTTGGGATGCTGCTGCTTCTAAGAAGAGAGGCTCAGTAGTTTGGTGCTCACTGGTCTTTAAGCCTTTCCTAAACCCCTTCACCCTTCACCTCCCCTTTTTTTTATTAAAAATTTTTTTTTTGTAGAGATGTCTCGCTATGATGTCCAGGCTGGTCTCAAACTCCTGGGCTCAAGTGATCCTCCCACCTCGGCCTCCCAAAGTGCTAGGATTGCAGGCATGAGCCACTGTACCTGGTCATCACCTCCCTTTTTAACTAGCAGAGGACTGGCTCACCCTTCACCACTGAGGAGGCACCTGTAGCCAAACTAGGGGACAAGGCATGGTTTCTACTGTCTTTTTTTTGGCAGTTTCTGCATGTGGTAAGAGAGACTGATCTGCCATTTGAGGAACCAATATAAAGTTTCCTCTAAAAAATATTAAGAACATAATCGTAATACAAGCAGTACTGAAATATGGCAGAGATGAAGAGGGTGTGATGCCAGGGACTGAGTCTGGAAAGCATCTTGCTGCAGGCCCCGTGGGTGCCTCTTCTGCACAGCCTCTGCTTACTGCATGCACTGGGACTCTGCCTGGGCGTTTTCTGCTAACTCGAGTGCCGGGGGCTCACTACCCGCTCCACCTCAAGCTGATCTCACCCAATAGTGGTGGAGTGATGGTGGAGAAATGCCTCCTCCTCCTCCTCCTCACCTCTCAGGCAGGTATAAGGGGCACATTACAGCTGCCAGTGCTCCTAGCAGGACTGAGCCCCAGGTGTCCACAGCAGATTCCGTGCCTACCAACCACGCTTTTCACTGACTTCCTTCCCTTCCCCATCTCATTTCCTCCACTCCTCCATCCGTGCTTTCTGGGATCCTCCTAAAGGAACAACCTGTGCTGGAATCCTCACTGCAGGGTCTGCCTCTGGGCACCCACATGCAGACACACATCATCTGGCCGCCGTGCCTCCAGCAGCCTGGCCTTCTCTACTACAGACCTCGTTAATCCCGACTCTCGCTCACTGTGCAGATCCCGTGTCCCAGTCAGGTGGCCGTGGGACGGCAGAGGGCAGAGGGGGGTGGGTGGGTTCCCAACTGGGACTCTGGACTCGGGCTGCTGAGGGCCAGGGAACAGAAGCAGGCCCTTCTTAGGGTCCCATTCTCAGGCCCCCTCTCATTTCAGACAGGCCTGGAAAGCAGGTACCCACTGGCTGGGCCCAGGGTGTCCTTATGCACACCCTTGCTCTGTGGGCAGGGGGGGCCAGTGATGAGCTAATCCCCAGATGAGAGGCCTGTCCCCTGGGGCTCTCAGGGAACCGGAGAAGGCTGTCCTGGGAAAAGTGCTGAGCCAGCCAGGAGCCGCCACTCTCCTTCTCACCCCGCCCCTGCCAACTTCAACCGAACTCTGAAGAAACCCACGACTGCTTCTGCTTATAAACAGAAAGAAGACAATGTGGGAAACAGAGAAAAGGGTCACTCCCTCCCCCATCCAGATAGATCCATTACTTGTAAGCTGACATTTTGGTATATTCTCTTCTGCTGTCTGTGCCTGAATACATGTAGGTTTTGTTTTTGCACCTGGCTGGGATCATACTAAGCCTAGCACTTTGTTACCCTTCTAGAAAGTTAATATCACACGTAAGCATTCCCACAAAGTCATCATTCTTTGGAAACCTCGTTTTAATGGCCGTAGAAATAGCCTCGAAGTTGTTTCCACATCTGCCTTTCTCATTCTGGGCCTGGCAGGGCCCCTCCCCACTGCTCATTCCTGGAACCCCAGGGACCATCCCAGCTGCCCCTCCCCTCCAGTTCCTTGGCCTGGGAACACTGTGTCCATAAACCATCCCTTTTCTCCAAGAGCAGAGTGAGGCCACCGGATCTCAGGCCTCATCCCTCAGGGAGCTGGGGGGAGGGGACGGGAGCCAGGGCCCCTGGCCCAGGCCAGGCCATCCACCAGCTCACTCAGGGTCACTCAGGGGGAGGTGGTTCCCTGTGCTCCATATCTGACCATCCTGGAAACCAGTCCTCCTTCCAGCACCAGAAGCCGTGTGACCCGGGTGTGTGTCTTCTCTCAGAGCCTCAGTTTCCTCCTCTATAAATGGGCATGCTGATAAGAGTGCCAGTGGCTTTTCCCACGGCACTGAATCAGAGGGAGGTGAGCTCGTGAACAGGTTTCGTCCACTCAACAAATCTAACCGTGAGTCAGTTCTGAGAGACCGGGTGATGAAATCCAGAGCCCTTTCTAGGGGCACCTGACCCAGGGCGGTGGAGACAGCCCAGCAGGAGGAAGGAAGCCAAATCCCTCCCCAACATCCCAGATTTGCTGAGCTCGGATGTGGGGGGTGGGGGCCGGTGTCCAGGGGGAAGTTTGTCCCGGCCTTGAAAAGGTGCCCCAGCCTGCCAGGCGGCTGCGATTTCAAGGGCAAGGGCCCGCCTGGCTGCTGTCTCTGGGGCGCCAGCAGCCGGTAACAAATCCCCTGCAATTTGCACCCACCAATCCCGCCTGCTCGCTAGGCGGCCGAGAGCTGTTTTTCACGCAGAGCTGCGCACAGCTTTGTCTTTGAGAGACAGCTCTGGCAGGGTGTCCCTGAATAAGGCCATTTGTCCTCCCAGTGACGGGAAGGCGGGTGCACGTTCTGGGGAGGACAGAGGCAGAGAGGGGTGGGAGCAGCCACGAGGAGGCGTGAGGGGGGAGATAGGAGTCAAGCCACCCACAGAGACCAGGAATGTCCCCACCACCGTGGGGGCGGCCTGAGAGTTTGCCATTCAGCCAGCTGAGAGCAAGAGGGCTTCCTTTCAAAGATAGGTTGAAACAGTGGTTTATGATCTGGCTTAAGGTGTCCTGGGCAGAAGAGGTAGAAATGAAGTGCTCAGCCTGTCCCAACCACTCTCTCCATGGACCACAGGCCACAGACAGGGTGGGTAAGACAGGGACCCTTTTGCATTCCTAATTCTTTACCTCCCAGGCTGGCCAGGGGCCCAGGGCATGTCTCAGTCCCCCCTCCTGTGATCTGCTGACATTTCCCATGGCTGTCAGCTCCTCTGGGGACTGTCAACACACCAGGGAAACCAGGCCAAGGAGATGTTTGTGGACATAAAGTAAGTGATCCACTCTGCATGGGACCCAGGACTTGAGCTGCTGCTTGGGGATGTGAGGGTGTGCTTGGAACGGAGGTCAGAAACACTCCCTGTTCATGGGGCTGGTTTCCAACAGTAGGAAAGGCCACGGGAGTGAGACAATAGAGAGGGATGGGGAGGACACCGCACTTGTCCCAGAGGTGAGCCCCCGCCACCCAGTCAGTCCCAGTCAGCTGTGAGGATGCAGGCCCAAGATTCCCACCGAAAGGAAGCCAGGCATTTGACTCTACTGTACAAATTTCCTAAACAGCAAATGCTGGCAACTTGTATGCATTAAAAAAATACACTGAGTGGTCCAACCTCAGGTGTCCGTGGGCCACATCTAAGCCATGGGCAGCCAGTCTGTGTGCTCTGATTGACAGCCACCAGCCACTCAACCCTAAGGAAAGCTGGCTCTTCCTCTCTTCCGGTTCTGACCACTCTCCTGAGTTCTGATGACCTCTCTCAGGACATTCTGGGGAAGCCCTAGGGCCTCCTGTACCTGCTGCTCTCCCTGTGTTTCGACTCTGCCGATAGCATGGGGTTGGGAGCCCACAGCTGTGAGGCCTGCCTCAGGGAGACAGGGAGGCTGAGAGAAGGCAGCAGACATGCCGGCTCTCCTCTGGACTCTGGCCCTGCCTTTCTAGGACCTGGGGTGGGTCCTCTCCTTCTCTGGGGCCTGGGTTCAGGCATTCCTTGTTCTATTATTTCAACAGCGACTGGCTGCTCACAGGGGTCAGCTGAGGCCACATAGCTTTCTTCAAGCATGGACGGGAGCTGAGGCAGGCAGAAGGCTCTTGGGGACCTCGACATGGCGACTGCCTGGTGCTTGGCGCCCACGTCGCCAGTAGGCGTGGGACTGCTTGGTGCCGAGGAAACTCACATTTCAGTGCTGCCCGCCAAGTCGCCCAGGGCTGGCATGGAAGGTGGGGGCGGGGCCATGCTAAGGCCCGGCCTGGGGAGAATCAAGGGAGCATCACAATGCGGGGCTGGGCAGGTGACCTTCTGTACTGAGGAAGGAGGGGGCCTGGTGAGGAGGAGGATCCCGCCCGCACACGTGCTCCCGTGAGCGCGCTCTGAGGCTAAAGGCTGCACCAGAACAAAGAGCTGGGGGCTGGGCGTCCAGGGCTGAGTGGAGCCGCCTGCCTGGCAGCTGCTGCTGCAGTGACTGCCTATGCTCGCCTCCTGCGCACTCTCCCAGGACACACGCACACACACACACATGCACACACATGCACACACGTGCTCCTGCACCACGGCCGGCTCACTGCCAGCTCTCCTGACAAAGCCCTGCTCCACGCTCACTCGCTGCATGATCTCATCCTGGCCCTCCTCGGCTGGCCTGGCCTCCTGACAAGGGAGACAGACAGGGACGTGGTGCCAGGGGGACACACACAGGCATGCACCCACGCACAGATAACATGCATGCAGACACAGATAGGCATGCTCATACACACAGCCCTGCACACACACCATGCAGATATACTCACAGACATGTACACAGCTACACATACATCACAGACATACACATACCGTGCACACAGACAGCCATATACATGTACACAGCCACACACAGCATGCACAGATACATACATGTACACAGCCATGCACACAGACACACAGACACACACAGAGACATGCACATGTACACAAGCACATACCCACATACACAGCCACATACTCCCCAACACCCAAACATACACAGCCACACACATACCATACACGCAAACGTGCAGAGCAAGAAAGTCTGAGACCCAGAGAAAGCCAAGAAGGCAGACAAAGCCATGGGAAGCTAGACATGGACAGGGGCCGCTGCACAGAGACAGACCTACAGACACCCGAGACCAAAGAGGGAAAGGAGGAGGGGGAGCCTTGGGAGGGCAGCTGTACTGGTGAGTCACACAGGCATGGAAAGGCAGGAGGGTGGACTGGTGGCCCAAGTCAGCTGAAGGGGCTTGGGGGCTGGAGCTCAAGTTCTGGACCTGCAGAGGTCTCCCTGGGAGTGGGCTGGGCAGGCAGGAGCAGCCATCCCCCACACAGGCACACCGGGACTGTGTCCAGGGCCAGGGTCGCTGCAGGTCATGCACACCCACAGAGCCAAGGGGAGACAGACCGTGGGAAACAGGCTTGCTGCTGCAGAAAGGGCCTGAGAGCGGCTGGGAGCCACATTGGCTAAGAGAGACATATGGAAGCAGAGGAGGAAGGCCGGAGGGCCATATGTACTTGGCCCCCAGTATGTGTCAGGTATTAGCTGGGCCCCTCCCTCACTCCCATGATTAGGGGGTCCCACTGAATCCTCACAGGCAGCCTATGAGGTGGGCAAATCAGCTCTCTTCACAGACGAGGCCACGGCTCAGACAGGTGGCTAAGCGGAGGGCCCGGCGGCTGGTGCCATGTCTGGGACTTGGGGTCCCAGCTCTGCTCCTTACGGCCTCCACCCCTCTTAGGGCCCAGCCTGTCCCTGGCAGGCCCTCCCCCACTCGAACAAAACCAGCAGGTGGAGGCTCCCCCTTAGAATGGCCCCCTTTCCTTTCCAGAAGACGGGCCAAGCAGGGGGTGGCTGGGCTCCGAGAGCCCGTACGTCCGGAGGGGTGGCCTTCAAAGGTAGTTAATCATGGATGTGGGCACTGACTCCTAATAAGGAAATTCGAGGATGGACAAGTCACAGACACTGCTGTGCCTCAGTGTTCTCAGCTGCAGAATGGGTACACTGAGAGCTCATCTCCTGGGAGTCTGTGTAGTGTCAGAGTGCCACGTGAGTTTATAGATGCGATGCTTTCTAAATTATCAAAAGCTGTGTTCAAGTGGGGTTGCGAATGGAGGAAAGAACAAATCCCTGTTTCAATCGAAGAAGTGATGCTGGTATGCCACTCAGAGGCCCTGCTGGAGACCCCTGAACAGCATGAAGGGCTCTCTCCAATATGGAAACAAAGGGCTGTCCAGGCCTGCTGTGATGTAGGCAGAACCCTGGGCCTGCAACCAGGAGGCTGGGAGTTCAGGTTCCAGCTCCATCACTTATGAGCTGGGTGACCTCAGGGGAACTCATAGGACCTCTCTGAGCTCCATTTCTTCATACATAAATGCAGATAGTACTCTGTGTCTCACAAAGCTGGGCATTGTCACAAAACACATGAGAACATCCAGCCCTGGGCAGCAGGGCAGGGGTTTCAGTGACGCTTTGTGGAGGGGCTGCATGGAGACCTGAGACTCTCCTGCTCCACTGGGGAGCCGCTGGGCTCCGGGGGCAATCCACTCTCCAGGTCTCCTTCTCTCTCTGTGGCATAGTTTTGCCTCTTAAATATCCCTCTGTCTCCATTCCACTCTTGTCTTCCTGATCCAGCCACCACCATCCTCACCCCCGACCTCCCCCTGTGGTCTGTCAACTGGACACCTACATCCAGGCCGGCCTCCACCCCTCCGTGAAGCTCTTCTTTTATAGCCGGAGCCATCATCACAAAACGAGCATTTAGCCATGTTCCAATTACTCTCAGGACAAAGATCGTGACCTCCAAGACAGGCCCTGCATGTTCCACTGCTGACTTCCCCAGCCTCGCCCTTGCCACGCATCCCCTGCCTCTGGGCTCCAGAACCACTGCCCTTCTCTTATTCTGACAAAAAGCCATGCATGCTCCCCTTCCACCTCGACACCTTTGCACAGGCTGTTCCCTTTACCTGCAAAGACGCTCTTCCTCTTTTCTCACTTACTCAAGCTTCGGGTCTCGGGAGGAGACTGCTACAACCCCAGAGTGGTCTGCCCCCACCAGCACTCCCTCGATACCCTTCACCTTTTTTCCTTCAAGGCCTTATCCCAGCTTGAGCTCTCTCTCTCTCACACACACCCCTCTAATTATTTGATCGATGTTTTCCTCTCCTCCTAGACTAGGGCTCAGGGCATATAGTTACTCACTTGGTTTTACTGTTGTTGTTTTTGGTGGCTGTTGTTATTTTGAGATAGGGTCTTGCTCTATCACCCAGGCTGGAGTGCAGTGGCTCGATCTTGACTCACTGCAACCTCCACCTCCCAGGCTCAAGTGATCCTCCCATCGCAGCCTCCCAAGCAGCTGGGAACACAGGCATGCGCCACCATACCTACCTAATTTTTTTTTTTTTTTTTGGTAGAGATGGGGTTTTGTCATGTTACCCAGGCTGGTCTCAAATTCCTGACCTCAAGTGATACACCTGCCTCAGCCTCCCAAAATGCTGGGATTACAGGTATGAGCCACTGCACACAGCACTTGTTTTAGTAAAAGTTTTAGTGAAAACCAGCCACCCCCATTCCTCTATGTACTGTCTATGGCACTTTTCACAGAGCCCCCCGAAGCCTAAGATATAAACTCTCCGGCCCTTGATGGATAAAGCTTGCTGGCCCCTGCTCTGGACTGTGTCTCGAGGCAGGACCCTTTCTGTTTAGTTGCCCTTATAACCTCAGCCTCGCCGGGTGCCTGCACAGAACGGACACTCAAGAGGTCCGTGTCTTTGACAAGTCATTTCTACCTTGTCAACATTGTATTGACTTAAGTCATTATTAAAACTGCACATTCCAATAGGAATAGATGTCTCTTGTGAGATTCCAAGATCATTTTCTGGCAAGCAGTTCAATACAATAGCAATATCCCAACGCAGAAGGGCATGTCAAGGGTTTCAGAGCAGCTATTGGCTAACGAGGCCGCCACACAGGTATGTCTGCAGCGCCATCCACGTGTGCAGACTAGAAACGTACAGGGAAGAGGGCGCACGACTTGCACGCAAGAGATTATAAATTGAGCAGATTTATGGAAACTCATTGTGAGATGTCCTTTCAACGTTTTCTTGAAGGCTGCATCCATATATACTCCAAAGAACTGACTGATGAATTCAGTGAGAACATCCGCTTTATTGTCATACAGAGGAAATAACTTTTTTTTTCCAACTGCTTATCCTGACTCCATAAAGAATGCTAACAATATCCAGACACAGTGCTAGGCACTTTATGGATTTCTAGCTCTTACGAGGACCCCTGCAAGGCAGGGGTCTCATTATCATTCCTGCCTTCCCGGAGAGATCAGAGAGATCAACTGAAGCTCAGAGACTAACACTTGGCAAGTGACTGGTCTGTCTGGCTTAAAGCTAGCAGGGCGCCTGGGGCCTAAGCAAGGTTATGAGCATGTGGGAAACGTAAAATAAAACTGTATCTTTAAAGCACTCAAAGCCCTCCCAGGCAGAATGCTGCTCGGCACTGTCCACGGCCCCCGCTTAACACAGGGTCAGGAGACCGCAGGTGACAACGAAGTTACAATATGACTGCAGGTGAGGACAAAGTTGCCACAGGGAACCCTGAGTGCACTGATTCATTTTGTTTCTAATTTTGTGTTTCATTAGAATGCTGACTCTGAAGTACAGGCCTGGGCTTAAATCCCTGCTCTGCTGCCTTCTAGGTGTGTAGCCTTGGGAAATCTCAGCATCTGTGAGCCTCAGTTTCCTCATCTGTAAAATGGGGGGATCACAGTGCTTATGCCAAAGGGTCACTGTGGTAATGGAGTGAGCTGATGCTGGTCCTGCCTGTAGCTCAGTGCCCACTGCTGGGGTTTGGTGTGCCTCGGGACCTCTCTGGCCCTGTGGTATCCCCTGAGGCAAGCACACTCCCCGGGAGGGGCATGGGGGACAGCCCCATCTGTGGCTCCTAGAGCCTGATGGATGAGTTGCTCTTCCTCAGGGGTTGTCACTACACCTAGACAAATTTAGGCACCAGCCAGTGGGGCGGCAGACAGGCCTGGTTTAGAGTCAGCTCGCCTCCCCACCCCTCCATGACATCGCGGAGTTCCCCAACGACACCTACCGGCAGACTTCGGGGTGAACTTGTCTCGGTTCGCAGCACACACAGCCAGCAGTGTGTAGCCAAGGTCTAGGTCGAAGCCTTGCTGGGCTGCCACCCGGCTGACCACCTGACAGTAAGAGGGGAGGAGGGCAGGTGAGTCACAGAGCCCAGAGCCGGTGGATATGCCTGTTTTGCAGGTGAAGCGGGAGAGGTGGGCAAAAGAAGGCAGGCCCCTGCCATCAGGCAGAGCCGGGAGACCACTGTGCCTTGTTCAGTCGCTCAGCAAATACTGATGAACACCTCTTCTGTGCCAGGCTGTGGGATCCCGGCCCCCGTCCTCAGGGGTTTCCCAGGCTGACGATGTGCCTGACACCAGACCCATAGACCCGAGGACTCAGATTCGACCACATTCTAGAAGTTGGCTGGGGAGCCTGCACCACCATCCTTAGGATGGGCCCAGGCCAGGGTCTCTGCTCTACTGCGTGGCTCTTCCATCGTCCTTCTATGTCCTGGGCCCTCAGGAACTTCCCCCACCCCTCACTGAGCTCTCGCAACCACTGCTGGGAAGGCCTCACTGCCCCTCCTACCCCAGGGTTACCAGCATCACAGAGGGGCCTGTTACAAATGCAGACTCTCAGGCCCGGCCCTGCCCCTCCGAGTCAGCATGCGCCTCATCTAAAACAGTGATTTAGGCCAGGTGCGGTGGCTCACACCTGTAATCCCAGCACTTTGGAAGGCTGAAGCTGGTGGATCACTTGAAGTCAAGAGTTCAAGACCAGCCTGCGCAATATGGTGAAACCCTGTCTCTACTAAAAAGACAAAAATTATTTGTATTTTTGGGATTATAGGCCGTGGTGGCGGGTGCCTGTAATCCCAGCTACTCTGGAGGCTGAGGCAGGAGAATCACTTGAACCTGGGATGGAAGGTTGCAGTGAGCTGAGATCGCACCACTGCACTCCAGCCTGGGCAAAACAGCGAGACTTCTCAGAAAAAAAAAAAAAAAAGGCAGTGATTTAGAACAAGCTTCTTCCCACGGGGCTTCAGGTCAAAGCTGCTCAATGGGCTACGGCTTCCTGGATGGGGCGGGCGTCCTAATGCTGCTCTGCGCCAAGCACCTGCGGCCCCTCAACCTTAGCTAGAAACTGCAGGACACCCACACTCAGCCTAGGGTCTGTCTCTAGCACCACGCCCCCAGCAAACAGGGGTTTCCATAACAGCAGCGGTGTGTCTGGAGCCTGAAGGTCTTACCCATCTCCTCATAAATCTCTGAAGTAGGTAGGGGCTGGCAGGGTGAGCGGCGAGAGACTGGGAGGACCACCAGTCCCCTGGGGGGGCAGTGTGGGATGGGGCGCTCCAGGGGGCTCCTTGGATGGCTCTGCAAGCTCGTGCCCCTGTGGCTTCACTCTGTCCCCACCCATTCCCAGGTGTCCCCCAACTGCCAGGTCTGCTCCCTCACACCCGCCTTCCTCATTAACAGCAGCAAAATTAGCTTTCTTTATTAAGAAGGAAGGATCTTGGAAAAGGGAGTCGTTTAGAAGGCAGCTGGAGTGGCTACGGCTGAGTGGGGAGAGCGCCCAGATGTGGTAAGCTGGTGCTTCTGAGAGAGGGGGGACTCAGCCGCCAAGCCCCTAGGAACCACCTGCTCCAGAGGCACCTGGAGGGGCCTCAGGCTTCCACAGGGTTTGGCCTGGCCCCTAGATCCAACGGGATTGTTCCCCACTGCCTGCTTTACATCTTAGGGA
Source organism: Ateles fusciceps (assembly GCA_036589455.1). Classification (NCBI taxonomy): domain Eukaryota; kingdom Metazoa; phylum Chordata; class Mammalia; order Primates; family Atelidae; genus Ateles; species Ateles fusciceps. The sequence goes on from JAZHEH010000276.1 coordinate 4,373,078, forward strand.
TCTGTGAAAGGGGCTCTGGGGCTAAAAGGGTGGGAACACCACTTATCTAGGCCAATTTAAAACACAACACTGGAGACTCAATGTCCCTGCTGAATCAGGGAGGAGCCCATGGGTTTCCCTTCCCAGGACCACCAGTGACTCTTGAAATGGGGCTGTGGCACCCCCTCACCCCGCTGTGCAGGGATAATGTTTGAGCCAGGCTGGGGAGGAAAAAGGCTGTTGTCAGGTTAGGATGTTTTACTCAGCATCTCTGCTGCAAACAAAAGCCCCTGGCACAGAAGTCTTCCACACTCCCTAGGCCTCTGTTTACCCCTCTGCACGGCCCAGCCTTGGGCCACCCCAGGGTAGGGGCATCCTCACTGTAAGTCTCACTGTCCACCTAGAAAAATCAAGGTCCCTACTTTCTGGCCTGTTGACTATTTCAAGTCTGCAGGCAGACCCTCCTCCAGAGATTGAGGAGGAAGGTTCTGAGCTGGAGGGGCCGCTGCAGCTCATACATGGACTCTGGTGCCCTCCCCTCTTTGTAGGAGAACGTTAGGTGGATGCCTGTGAGCACAGAGCGGCCTGTTTAGACTGGTGCAGTAGTGAGGCTGCTGTCAGTGAGGAACACTGATGCTGATGCGCGCTGCGGTGAAAATGCTGGCTCCCACGTACATACGCGCTTTGTATGCAACGAAGAGCAGATTCTTCTAGCAGCTCCACGAGGCAGGTATTATTATTATTACCTCTGATTTACAGATGAGAAAACAGAGGTTGAACAACAGCTCAAAGCTGGTCAGTGACAGAGCCAGGATGTGATCCAGGCAGTCTAGCTGAAAAATCTGGTATCTTTCTGTGCTGGGACTTCTTTCTCAGTCCACAAAGGGTTAACACTATAACTTCCAACCTGCACTGAGGACCCCTCAGGTCCTGGGTTCAGGGAAGGAAAGCCAAAGTCCCCATGTTTGGCCAATACTGACTAATCCTGTTGCTCTAGTTAAAAAGAACAAAATAGTAGCTAAATTGAGCTAGAGGGGCCTGGTGCTGCATGGCGGCTGCAAGGGCCAACTGGGTGCGTGGAGGAGCAGGGAGTCTCTACTCATCGCCAAGTCCCCTGTGCCCCAGCATTCAGAAGGGTCACTGGCGCCAACAGCCTCCTTTCACTGATGAGGAAGTCAAGGCCCAGAGAGGGCAGGAGCTTGCTCAAGGCCACAGAGCACAGATGTGGCAGCGTGAGCGGAACTGAATCCTGTGAGCCTGGAGTGCCTCATGCATTGCTATCCCCCTGGCTTCCTCTGGCCCAGCCTGAGGACCCCCAGAAAGTCCCGTGAGGCAGGGTCTGACTGGCAGTGGTGGTCTCAGTTGTGCAGCTTGTTTTTCAGAGAGGGCTGCTCTCACCCCAGTGGGCAGAGGGGGTAAACAGAGGCCAGGCAAAGAGGCTGGTGTTCTCTGTGAAGGTCCTATGGGGTGCAAAGACCCTCCCCATAAAGTCCAGTGTGAATGGCTGGGGTGCTTCGGCCCTCTGCTGGCTGCCCAGGTCCTGCCACTAGACCCATGGGGTGGAGGGGGGCAGGGGACGGGGGACACACTCCTGAGGCCACTCTGTCATCCTGGCTGCCTACACCTAGACCCCTGGAGCCAGGGGACCTCACAGGTCAGGGAGCCCAGCCTCATGCCACGGAAAGGGAAACTAAAGTCCAGACACAAGATGGGGAACTTGGCCAGGTGTGGTGGCTCACACCTGTAATCCCAGCACTTTGGGAGGCTGAGGCAGGACAGCTCGTACCCAGGAGTTCAAGACCAGCCTGGGCAACACAGCAAGATCTCATCTATACACAACTTTTTTAATTGTTGTTGCCCAGGCTGGAGTGCAATGGTGTGCTCTTGGCTGACTGCAACCTCCACCTCCCGGGGTCTTGCAATTCTCCTACCTCAGTCACCCGAGTAGCTAGGATTACAGGTGCGTGCCACCACACCTAGCTAATTTTCTTTTGTACTTTTAGTAGAGACAGGGTTTCACCATGTTGGCCAGGCTGGTCTTGAACTCCTGACCTCAGGTGTGCTTGGGATTACAGGGGTGAGCCACTGTGCCAGTCCCATTTGTACAATCAACCTTTTAGTCTGGTGTGATGGTGCAGGCCTGTGGTACCTAGCTACTTAGGAGGCCAAAGTGGGAGGATCACCTGAACCCAGGAGTTTGAGACCATCCTGGCCAACACAGCAAGTCCCCATCTCTAAGAAAAAAATTTTAAAAATTAGCCTGGCATGGTGGTAGGCACTTGTAGTCCCAGTTACCCAGGAGGCTGAGGCAGGAGGATCACCTGGGAGGTCGAGGCTGTGGTGAGCTATGATTGTGCCACCGCACTCCAGCCTGGACCACAGAGCAAGACATCGTCTCTAAGATAAAATTAAAAAAAAAATTTTTTGAGATGGAATTTTGCTCTTCTTGACCAGACTGTAGTGCAATGGCACGATCTTGGCTCACCACAACCTCAGCCTTCCAGGTTCAAGCGATTCTCCTGCCTCAGCCTTCCAAGTTGCTGGGATTGCAGGCATGTGCCATAAAAAAATTAAAAAAAACAAAAAGAAGACGGGTGGCTTGCTCAAGGTCATGTGGTGAATTACATTAGCCCCCATAAAGTAACTGAGTCGCTCTGAAAAGCATCCAGCCTGCTGGCCGCAAAGCAGGAGGACAGGCTGTCTGGGGAACTGCTGGAGAAGGGGTCTCCATTCCTGGCAGGGGGCGGGACCCGAAAGTTCTTTCTGACTCTGACCTCCCCTGAAGCTGTGGGGCTTCCTCACTGGCGAGGGAGAGGCCTGCTGATGTGAAACCTGCTTCGCTCCAGGACCTGCTCTCCCACCGTCTCCCCCTGTCTCCCTGTCTTGTGCCATTCCCTAAGCTCAGGGGAGGGAGAGGGTGCCCAGAGGGGCTGCTCTGCCTGGCTACTGGAGGAGGTAGGGCCTGCTTCTGAAGAGGAAGTGGTGACCCGGGCTTGCGCGGGCCCCTGGGCCCGGGCCTGGGGTTCCTGTGCCTCTGCATCCTTAAGTCCCCAGAGGTGAAGCGGAGGGGAGGGCAGGGCTGGTCTGGGGTCACTTTAATTGCGCCTGAGCTGCTTAGAAGGGAGTATGGCAGAAATGTGTCCATTTGCTGCTCGTGGCTAAGTGGTTTTTAATTTATATTCTCAAAGTAAGCCGGATCCAGGAATTTGGAGTTTGCTTCCAGAGGTCACCCAGGGGATTGCAGCAACCTGGAGGGTTCAGGCTGACACCTGGATGGGGAGGGTGCGGTGCCTGTGTAGGTGCCAGGCAGCTGCCCCCCACCTAGGTCCGTTGGGATCTCTGACCTCCCACATCCCGTTCTTCTCCATGGGGCAGGGCTGAGCTGAGGATGCCTTGGGAAGGGGTCACTGGCAACAGGGCCCAGAGGCTCCCAGGGAGTCTATGAGACCAGCCTGGGACTGGGGTAAGCTGCTCCCCCTCCCAGTGGCCTTGTTCGTAAAATGGGAGTGGTGACTCCTTCCCTGTCCACCTCAAAGGGTCTTTATGAGGATCCAAAGAGACAGTGCCTAGGGAAAATACCCTGAGCACTGCGGGTGTCGTCCATGACAATCCCCACTACCCCCCGCCAAACCCCTTCACGCCGTTGGCTCTACTTAACTCTAAGGGACAGCCAGACTCAGGTCACTGTAACCGTGGCCTGGTTGCAGGGGTGGGGGTCATTCTACCAGGTGCATGCCTTACACAGGGGGCAGGGAGCAGAGGCCCAGGAGAGTGGGCACTGTCTACACAGCCTCCCCTGCCTGGGAAGCCATGGTCTCCTCTGTCCAGGTCCCATGGGGCCTTCCCTGGGCTCCCTCCTCCAGGAAGCTCTCCATGAGCCCTCCATTCTGCCCCTCCAAAGATGCTCCCCTTCAGAGCTCCTGTCACCACACAAATCATGGCCCCTCACTCTCCTGCTGATAATCCTTCAAGGCTCCCCCACTGCCCTCCAAGTAAGGCCCAGACTCTTCCAGCTTGGCCTGTAGGCCTGCAATAGCTGCTCTCTGCCCCTTCCTGTGCCTCATCTCACACCCTTCTCCTTTTCCTGGGCTCCAGCTGCCTGAGCCTTCTTTATGTTCATAAACAGTTCAAGCCTCAGGGCCTTTGCACCAGCAGGTCCCTCTGCCTGGAGCACCCTGCTTTCTCATCCTCCCAAGGAGGTCATCTCCTCAGGAGACAGTTCCTGCCCTGTGCTCTTGCCCCCCTCTCCTGGAGCTCTGGCATGTGACCCTGTTTGCTCCTTTGTGGGTTTAATGTCAGGCTCCCCCTGGCAGGCCAGCCCCTTGAGAGTGGTCCCTCCAGGGCCCAGCACAGGGCCTGGCCCCTAACAAGAGCCCAGCGAATGTTCATTCAATGAACGCATGGACAAGAGGGCCGAGGCGGGGCCAGTTCCTGGTCCATCCAGGCCGGCCAGGGCCACTGTTTGATTCAGTCTTGAGTCCCCCACATCCTAGACAGGGTCAGGCTCGGGGCAGTGTACTGGAGACTATGGCAGCCTGACTGGCCACACGTCACGCAAGATCTCCACATCCTCCACCCTCAGCTGGGGTGGAAGTGAGGGGGCTCTGGCAACATCTGTCCCTGCCCACAGGGCTTAGCCTGGAACCAGATCCCCCACAAAGAGGATTAAGGGGGCTGGGGGAGGGAGAGGGGACCCATGGGCTAAAGGATGAGGAAGACTGGGCAGTGCAGGTGGCTGCCCGATTTGGCCCGGTGGCCTGAGGGAGCCAGATGGTGCTGGCTTCTGACAAGCAGAGGAGCCCCAAGGGGGTCCTGGCTGCGTCCCTGTCTGGCATCCCTAATGGCCAAGGGCATCCGCTCTGGAGGCAGGCAGGCCTCGACTGGAATCCCAGGCCTGCCCCTAAGGCTGTGTGCCCTTGGGAAGTCAGTTACAAGTCAGTTTCCTCCTCTGTGGAACGGGGAGGGTTGCAGGCCAGGCTCACTGAGGGATTTGGTGGTGCGCCATATTCCATGGGCGGCTCCTTGCCGGGCACAGAACAGACGCTTTGTCACAGTGGCCATGTGACCGCTATTTCTTCCTCTCCAGGCCAAGGCCATGTGGGCCTTTGTCTCCCTGCAGCTTTTCAGGAAGTCCGGTGCCCGTGGGCCATGCCCACTGTTCCCGCCTGGGTAGGCATCCTCCTGGTCCCTCCTCTCCCAGGCTTGGGACAGGCGGGCTCCCCTGCCATCTGTTTACCTACATTCCCTTCCAAGCAGACTCAGGGCCTTCTGAGCAGTTGCCCTCCCTGGTCACCAAAGTGCCCTCACACTTATGGACACAGGCTGCATGGCTGGGGACACTCACAAGCTTCCAGTGACTTCCACGGTGCCCCGTCGGCTGGCAAGCTCCTTAGCCTAGCCGATCACATCATAAACCCCGGGCCTGGCCTCTGGGCAGCTTGCAGCCTCAACCCTTCTGGTTCTTTGGATTCCACTGGGCATCTGGCCTTTTGCAGATGCTGTTTCGACTGCCCAGAGCACTCCTGCTCCCCCCTCCGCTGATTGGTGGACTCCTACACATGGATGGTGGCTCCTTTCCTCAGTTTTTGTGCACCCTGCCCCACCACCCAGGCAGTTCAGGATCCCCTTCTCTGTGCTGCCTTCACCGTGCATATGATTTTCTTAGTCACTTCTTTACACATCTGCCTCCTCCACTACGGAGGAAACCAGGCTTGGTGAAGCCTTATTCACCTTCCGTTCCCCAGACTTAACAGATTATACAAGATCAATGAGAGATCAATCAATGCCTATTTGGCTAGATGGATGGATGTCAGAGGGGCTCAATCAATGCTTACCTGAATGGATGGATGACTACAAAATAAGCTCCATACATGTTTGCTAGTGAACGAATGAATGGACGACTGCGTAAAAATGGCTGAAAACCCTCTGAGAGCCTCTCTACTGTGCTTATGACAGAACAGTGACCCATAAAGTGAGCCTGTGTCTTTCTTATCAAGTGTGGGAACCCACACAACCCCTAGGGACTGTGCCTCCTCATCAGCTCCAGGTCCCCTGGGGGTATGCACTTGGGGGCACACCTAGTAGGGCCATGCCCCCAGCACCAGTGTCTTCCCCAGCTCTCTCACTGGTGTCACCCCCCCCAATGTCTGACAGCCTCTCCGACACCTGGACAGGCACGCTAGCCCTCGGCCGACCTTCCTGGGCAGGAGTGTAGGCGGACAGCGTGCAGACTCACCGTCAAACAGCCCATCAGGCTCTGCTCAAAAGGCCGCTGGAAGGCCCGTGGGTCTCCACACCAGTCCAGCAGCTCTGTGGCGGCATTGTGGAAGTTGGCAGGATTCTGTAAGTGCTGTGGGAAAGGAAAAGGAGGCGGCTGAGGCTCCAGGAATGAGGCCAGCACGGGCAGTGTCAGGGGGTCTGGGGCAGGAAGACCCCAGCCTCACTGAGAAGGAGGTTCATGGAAAGGGGTAAAGGGGTAGTTGGGATCACTGAGTGTTCTCATGCTTGCTTCCACCCCCTGAGCTCGGCATGCCTGCCCCACCCCCTTCCCCCACCCCAGTGGATTAGTAGTCCCATTGCAAAGACAGGAAAACTGAGGTCTAGAGAAGGCTGATGACGTCAGGACAGCAGAGTGCTTTCCGGATGCTGGTGGGGGTGGGGGCAGGCAATCCCTGCAGGGGTCTGGGGGTTCTCCCCCTCACCCCAGAGCCAGGACAGGCTGGCCCTGGAGATTCCTTCCTGACTACCCCCACCTCCTAGCCCCCACCACCAAAGCCCGGGTCTGGGCTCCCACCAGCTCTGGCTTTGGAGCCTGCTCTGCCATAGCCACATAAGGTGAGGGGTTGGGGGAGGCCACAGCCAGCTGGGAGGGTGAGGAGCACATGTGCCTAGACCGTTGTCACACTAGGGTCTACTGTGTGTGACTTACTGGGTCCTGCCTGGATCTGCTCAGGGCTGCTGACATGGTTTGGGGAGGTCAGCTGGAGCTCAGGCCCCTGCCAGGTGAGAGTCTGAGTCAATGGAGACTAAACACTGGTGCCAGGGTGCCCCGGGCCTCCTGGTTCGCTTCAGGCCCAGGCTGCAGGGCTGGTGGGGTGGGTAAGGTGCAAAGCGGAGGGGCGGTTCCCACGGCCCCCTTCACTCTTAACTGTCTCCCCCAGGCCCTCAGTCCAGGAGACAAAGGATGTGGCTAGGGGCAAGGAGCAGATTAGAGGCCAAGGTGAGATTCTGGGATGGGGCTCTGTCCTCATTTGGCTGTAACTGGCACCTTCTGAGGTCCCGTTACCTTGGTGCTGGGAGAGACAGCAGAACAGGAGCCACACATGGCAGTCCCTCCATTCCACCTGCAGTGCGAGCCTGCCCCAGAGACAGGGCAGGGAGGGCCTTAGGAGCCGCGGGGGGCCCAGAATGAGCAGGGGAGCTATGGGAGCCCACAGTCTGCCTTCACGCCTACGAACCAGTGACCTAGCATGGTCCCCTCACCTCTCGGAGCCTCAGTAGCCCCATCTGTAAAATGGGGATGACAGAACACGGCTTGGTGGTGGAACTTTCATTTCTTTTGCTTAGGTTCCATGACTGTTGCTACAATGTCGTTCATGCAAGGCAAGATTTTAAAAAATCGGTGGAGGAAAGTGAAATGAATGAGAATGTCCTCCTTCCATGGAAGTAAAGGGAGAGGAAGATATGTAGGAGAGAAGAGAACAGGCAAGTCACAACAAAGCCTCCGGCACAGGGCCACAGTGAGGCTTCAATAAGATGAGGCTTATATGGCCCCTGGCAAAGTGCCTGGCGCATGGGGTGCTCCCACATGGGGCTGCCCTTGGCCCTGACTCTGTCTCCCAAAGGCTCCCCTGGAAGTGCAGCTGCACATGGCCGCTCTCAGCCCTGGCTCCTTCTGCAGAGGCAGCACTCCCTGTGTCTGACCTGTGCAAGACGGGAGGAACTTCAACACATAGAGATAAGCCCTTTGAGAGGGCAGCAGCGGGTCCTCACCTCTGCCTCCTGTGCCCTTTCTCTAAAGCATGCCCGTCAGAGGCCACAGCTGGTATCTCGGCTCCATGTGGAAAGCCATGCCAATCGGCTGATTCCTGCCCACCAGCTGCCCCTGCTAACTGAGTTGTTCCATTTATTTCAGTAATGTCACACCCAATTAACAGGGTCGGGAGCCACCACTTGCTGCCTCAGAGCTGCCTGCCCCCAGCTGGTCACAGCACCCCACTTTGGGGCTCTGGGTGCATGAGCGGCCTCTGAGGTCAGTCTCAGAAGCCCAGTCTGGTTCTGGCACCTGAGTGCTCAGCCTTCAGTATCTCACCAGCCTCTGGGACCCTCTGCTCTCACCCTAGACAACTCGCGTGGCCTGGAGGCTGTGGGTACGTCTCACTGCTGGAGAAAACATCAGGGATCCCATTGGCTGGCTTTTTTCTTTTTTTTTTTTTGACAGGGTCTCATTCTGTCTCCCAGGCTGGAGTGCAGTGGTGCGATCACAGCTCACTGCAGCTTCAACCTCCCGGGCTCAAGTGATCCTCCCACTTCAGCCTCCCAAGTAACTTGGATTACTGGTGTGCACCACCATGCCTGGCTAATTTTGTTGTTGTTCTTGATTTTTAATAGAGATGAGGTCTTGCTGTGTTACCCAGGCTGGTCTTAAACTTCTGAGCTCAAGCAGTCCTCCCACCACAGCCTCCCAAAGTGCTGGGAATCCACTGCTGGCACTTTGGGCTTGGCCAAGCCCCCTCCCCTCTCTGTGTCCTTGTCACATACTTCAACCATGAGGTGACTGAAGTGCACAGAGAGACAAAGTGGTCTAGTGAAACAAGCAGGACAGACGTGGTCCGAACCCCATCTCGGTCACTGAGCCAAGCAGCCCAGGAGATGCGGCTGCACATCAGATCCCTAATCTGTGAAATGGGGTGGTGACAGCATTCAGGGCTGCTGCAAAGTTGAGAAACCACGAGGAACTCATTACAGAGCAGAGCCCAGGTAAAGACTGCTATTGCTATTGAAGCCAGGGCCTGTCCACCATTCCCTGTTTCTCTTGAGAGTCTCTTGAGGGGACAAACAGCCTCCTGTTCACCTCCTGGAACCTCAAAGGCTGGCACAAGGCTGGGCTCCATGGGAAATGATTGAGGAGGAGTTAATTGTCCGAAGGATGGTGTCTCTGCTGTGTAGGCCAGCAACGTGGCCACTGCAGAATGGGCCCCAGTGGCACACAGAGGAAGGGGCCAGGGGCAGGGCACGGTGGAGCTTGGCCGGCCACTGACGGACCGGGGATTGGAGCACACGTTTGAATCATAGGCACAGGCCTCTGTAACTGTGGTTGTTTCTGGACACTGGTACTCTGTCCCCCCACCAGAAAGCCTGCCCATCTCCATAATTCCTCCAAGGAGTTGGGCTATATCCAATGGCCACTGAGTCTGCTGGAGCCGGAGCAGGGCATACCAATGCCCTTAAATGATGAATTCATCTTACCAATCTATCTGTCTACCAGTCCATCTGTGGATCAAATGATTCATTTATTCATCTATCTATGCATGTATCCATCCATCCATCCATCCATCCATCCAAAATGAATCAATTCATCCATCCGTCTGCTTGCCAACCCACCCATTCATCCATTCACCACTTTATCCACCACTCATCCATCCCTTCATTCATCTACCTAGCTACCCATTCATCCAGAAGTTAATTTATCCAGACACCCACCTACCTGTTCATTCATCCATTCATCATCTATACACGTCCACCCATCTAACTGTCTGCCCATATGTCCATCCATCCATTCCCTTACGCATCCATCTATAGTCTACCCCTCTCCTCAGCCCACCCAAAATAGCTGGGCCCCACCCTGAGCTGGATGCTATGCTAGCCTCCGTGATTGTGAGATGAATATGGCACGTCCTCTGCCCCCAAGCCTGGTGGGAGACCTGATGTATTCCTACAGGGCGCATAGCTCCAGGGGAGGTAGAGGAAGTTAGGTGAGATAGCTGGGGTGCCCAGGAGGTGTCCAAGCTCAAGAATGGGGCACAGATGCTCAGAAGGGCTCCTGGGTTCAGGGCAACTGCTGAGCAGGAATGAGCTGATTTGCAGGGCTCTCAATGTGGAGCCTGGATGTGCCAGTGATCTCTGAGCAGGGCATGTTGCAGAGAGGGAACACTGGTCTCCCAGTACCAAGAGGCTGAGAAGGGGCAGTGGCAGCTGAGATAGAGGCGCAAGGGGACGTGGGCAGCAAGGTGCAGAGAGCAGGGGTTGGTGAATGCCAGCAAAGGCTACAACCAAGGTGAGGGCAGGAAGGGAAGGCTGGTAGAGAGGTGAGGGAACCACAGCCCTGCCAGCCCAAAGTCTGCACAGCTGACACATCCGTCGTCCCAGCGCGTGCAGACATGCTTGCCTTTCTCTTCTGATTAGGTTACCGGATGCCTGAGAAAACAGTCCCCAGCCAGGCCGAGGCTGCCCTCTAGGGCAGCTGTGGAGCAGACAGATGTCAGCACTGAGCTGTGTCTGATGGGAGGTGTGGGAGGAGGGGCATGGAGTATGCAGGGAGCTCTGGATGGCCCAGGGGGCATCTGGGCAGGTTGCTCACACTCACAAATTCGCCACTGTCTGGTTCAAAGGCAGAGCCCTCTGTGTGTGTGCATGTGTGTGCTGGGCCAGGTGGGGAGGGTGGTGCAGGCTCTGGCATGTGCCGTTGAGTGTGCATGCATTGTGATGCCCATTTTATAGATGAAGGGAGGCGAAGTAGCAACTTAAGGCTGCATAGTTTGTAAGTGGCAGAACAGTGACTGAGCTGTGTGCCATGCTGTGAGGGGCTTCTGGTGGGCCTCTGCCCAAGGTGGACCCAGGGAGGGCCAAGGAAGTGAGGTGCACCCTGACCCCTGGTGATATGGAGCTGGGTGCCGAGAGGAAAGCGGCTGAGAGCAGGTCTCAGCAGGAGTGGCATGCCTGCCACGTGGGGGGCCCAGGCACAGGACACGTGAGCATCCCATTGTGGGGGTGGGGTGACTGCCACTTGAGCCAAGGGTGGGTGAGAAGGGGCTGAAGGCAGAGCTGAGAGAGAGCCCTGCAGAACCCTGAGCAGGAGGAGGGAGGGTGGGGGAGGAGGGAGTCTTGGCGTCTGGTTTCATCTCTGCCACTGTGAGCAGAGGCGCGTAATTGGCATTTGGAAGAGCCGTTTGGGCTGGGTTCAATCTGTAACAAGTCTTCTTCAATTTCCTCTCTGCAGACCCCACACGGGCTTCAAGATTGCTCTGCTCGATGCTAATGAGAGGACATGCATCCCTCATTCCTGAGGAATAGCCTCAGTTCCATTGGGCAGGCACCTTGGGGAGGCTCCTTCTGGGTCCTGGCCCTCAGGAAGGGAAGGCTGGATGGGGAGGGGCTGTGAGCACCACCTTGCTGAAGCCTGGGGCCAGCAGCCCGTGATGGTTGCCTGAGCTTCCTGTTAAGCTGGACCGGGCCAGGGGCCCGAGCCCCAGCACCCCCCTTCCCTGTCACTGACATACTGAGGACAATGGCCACCACTGCCATTAGCTGATCACCCACCACACACCAGGGCTGGGCTACATGTGCCACCCGCAACATCCTCACAGCATCCTACGAGGTAGGCCCATTTGACACATGAAGAAACTGAGGCTCAGAGAAATGGAGGACTAGCTTGAGATCCCACTGTGGATCCACAGAAGAGTAAGGACTTGGGTCCAAGTCGTCTGACACCAAAGCCCGTGCCCCTCTTGCTGTACCTGGTCCTTCCAGGAGTGAACAGCATTCCTGGGTCTGTGCAGGGAAGCTGCCAGCTTGGGCTGCCAGAGCTGGACCCACTGGGTGGGCGCATCACTCCTGGCCACCGCTGGGGGGTGCCCCTGTGAAAGGTTCCCCGCCTCCCTGCAATCCAAATAGAGGAACTCCTGGGCAGCTTGCTTCTTGGGATTGGTATGGGCTTCAGCAGGGTGGGGATGATGGCACTCTCTGCAATGAGGTCTTCCCAGCACCAGAGGGGTTGAGTGGCCTCAGGCTACCCCTGTCTCCTCTCTGTACTTGTTTCCTTTCCTGTAAAATTATACAATTTCCTTCTCTTGTGGGATTTTTTTTTCTTTTTAAAAAAATAGAAATGAGGTTGCCCAGCCTGGTCTCAAACTCTTGGCTTCAAGTGATCCTGCTCCCTCAGCCTCCCAAAGTGCTGAGATTACAGGTGTGAGCCACTGGGCCCAGCCCATAATGGGTTCTTATTTTTATATAAATTAGTAAATTTTTCTTTTAACTGAGATGCGGTCTTGCTGTGTGACCCAGGCTGGTCTCAAACTCCTGGGCTCAAGCAATCATACTACCTTGGCCTCTCAAAGTTCTGGGATTAAAGGCATGAGCTGCCACACCCACCTTGCGGCTCTTTTTTTTTTTTTTTTAAAGAGAACAACTAGAGCAAAAGGGCAGGGAGCTTAGGTCTGGGGAGGGAGGTGGTAAAGGGAGAGGGAGAGTGCCAGGTGTTTCACTGCATCCTTGTACACAGAGCCCAGAGAGGCCACAACACTGGTCCAAAGTCACACAGCTGGGAAGGGTGCGGGAAGGGAAGGGACAGGGCAGCATTGGAACTGAAACCCGGGAATGTGATTCCAGCATCAGACTGGTCGGTGCCAGCATGCCAACAATGGCCTCACAAGATAGATGGTCAGGAAGCCCCGCCATCTGCTCCACCAAGCACCCACCAGATGCCTATGTTCTGCCTGCCCCATGGGCCCCACCCTCGGAGTGTGCCTCACCCCACACCCACCTGCTTGATGCACTGCAGTCGGTCGTTAGTCTGCTGGATGTGCCTGTCCATAGAATTCATTCTGGCCGTTTCGCTGGGTCTACCCGAGAGCCATGAACGTTGTCCAGCCTGCGAAGAGAAAGGAGAGGGTGTTACTGGATCATGCCAGACCTGCCAACCTTGCACCAGCCTCCCAAATGCCCTCTGGCCACAGCACTGGCAGGTTCCAGAGCCCTTTGCTGGGCCCTGTGGGGCCGAACCTGGGGTATCCCACTGGTGAGGGCAGGAAGTGCTTCTTCTTGGTGCTTTCCCTGTGTGGCACATGTGAGCACTGGGCAGGCATGCCCACCAGGGGAGAAGGAACTGCACACACAGGTGCACACATTTCTTTCTCTCTTTTTGTTTTGAGACAGAGTTTCACTCTGTCACCAGGCTGGAGTGCACTGGCGTGATCTCGGCTCATTGCAATCTCTGCCTCCCGGGTTCAAGTGACTCTCCTGCCTCAGCATCCTGAGTAGCCGGGATTACAGGTGCCTGCCATCATGCCTGGCTAATTTTTGTAGTTTTAGTAGAGATGGGGTTTCACCGTGTTGGCCAGGCTGGTCTCGAACTCCTGACCTCCAGTGATCTGCCTGCCTTGGCCTCCCAAAATGCCAGGATTACAGGTGTGAGTCACTGCGCCCAGCTAGGTACACAGATTTCTGTATGTGCATGTGTGTTTTGGGTGGTGGAGGGGGTGGAAATCCCCTTTGGATTCCTGGTTCAGGGGTTGGCCCACGCGTGTGTGTGTGTGTGTGTGTGTGTGTGTGTGTTCATACATGTGCAGGGGGGACCTTCCCATATGATGAGCTTCAGTGCACATGTGCTCTGAGTGCAGATGTCAGGTGCCAACTGCCCTCCCAAATCCCTCAGGCTTCAGAGTTCTTCACAATTTACAAATCACTCACAACTCTCATTTTTTTCACTTTGCTCTCCTGGAAAAGGAGGACAGGAATGAGCACCACACCCATTTTCCAGATAAAACAACTGAGGGTGAGAGACAGAAAGGGAAAAGGCCACGGTGGCACAGTGAGCGGTGTCTGAGCCCGCAGCAGGAGCCAGGGTTCCTGACTGCCAGCCTGCGGTCTTCACTGCACAAGCCTGGCAGCGCGAGTACAGGGATGTCCTGGCGCTAGGCTCACCCTTCCTGAAGTGCGGGAGAAGGGAGAGCTCAGGGACACTAACGTGAATGGGACTTTCCTCTGGTTGACAGAGCTAAGTGGAGGAAGCTCCCTCGGCTGGAGAAAGCCCCAGGAGTCCCCAGGCTGCTCCGGGGAGGCCATACAGCAATGGCAGAGATCTAGGTAAAAAGAGGAAGGACTGCACAGAGTTCACCCACTGCCCAGAGGTCGAGGTTCTTGGGCCAAGGCAGAAGTCTGCCCACTGCCAGCTCGGTTTGCCCTCCCGCCCCCAGTGGACAGTTCAGGCTGCAGAGACCTGGTCAGACCCAGGGTGCTGGACAGGAGACCTGGGGCCCAGGCCTTCTCTACTACCCTGCCACACTCCCCCACTAACGACACCTCATCTCTGGCCCCGTCACCCAGGACTTTTCATGTGCTGGACAGCTGCATCTCTCTCTCCTTTCCTCTTCACACCCACTCTGTAAGGCTAAGATCATCTGCATTTTACAGATGAGGACACTGAGGTCGCCAGATGTACCACATCCCTGCAGCTGGTAGAAGCGTAGTTTGTGTGTGCCTGCCTGTCTACTTTCTACGCACCGTCACTGAGGGAACCAACGGCCTTTAGAAGAAAGTCCTGTTCCTCCTCCAATGGCTTTAAAGGATGCGCAGCTCTTCCTACAATTTTTATTGCTCCGTGTATGTCTGAAAAGGTCATTTGTTTGCATGGTTCAAAAATCAGAAAGTCCACAAAGGTATCCAGTCTTGGGTCCAGGCCTCATCCCTAGTCCCCCGGTGCCCTTCCTAGGAGAACCAGTGCCATCAGTCCCCCTTCCTGAGAGTCTCATCTAGAAGCACGTATCTACATGCACTATCCCTTGCCACTTTTTATTATTATTATTTTTTGAGAGGGAATCAAGCTCTGTCACCCAGGCTGGAGTGCAGGGGCAAAATCCTGGCTAGTAGCTAGGAGGATTACAGGAGCATGCCACCACGCCCAGCTAATTTTTGTGTTTTTAGTAGAGACAGGGTTTCACCACATTGATCAGGCTGGTCTCGAACTCCTGACCTCATGATCTGCCCGCCTTGGCCTCCCAAAGTGCTGGGATTACAGGCATGAGCCACCACGCCTGGCCTTTGCCACTTTTTAACAAACATAAAACAACAGCATTCTACACACATTATTTGGAACTTAACTCCTCTTAATGATACATCTCAAAGTTTATTCTACATCAAGACATAAGGAACCTTTTCGTTTCTTAATGGCTGCACAGTATTCCTAGGCATGATGAAGCATTATCCAACTAACATCTGACCATTGATCCCCTGCCAGGTGCTGTTCTAAGGCCTGAGGCCCCAGACAAGGCCCCTCTGCTCAGGGGACTGACACTCCAGCCTGAAACGAGGGACCCTGAAGCTGTTTCCAAATATTTATCACTGCAGTGCTTCGGGAATAAGCTTTCACCATGGCACATTGCATGTGTGTGAGTTAGTCTGGAGAACACACGATCAGAAGTGGAGTTGCTGGGTCATCTGGGAATCTGCACTTTTGAGAAGTGCTTGAGCTTTCACGCTAGAAAGGAAAAGTGGGGGGTCTGTCCATATTTATTTCTTCCACCCTCACCCTGCCAACCGTCCATTCATCCCCACCTGCCACCCATCACACGTGTCACACCCTGATGTCCAATTTCTCCATCCATTATTTATCTATCGAAATGCCTGCGTGGGGGAAGGAGGAGGGGGTGAGGGAGCATCCATAAATAAAATTTAAAAAGTAAATAAGTAAAAATAATAAACACAAACGCCTGCCTGTTCCCATCTACCCATCCATCGAAACACCTTTCGTCTCCACTTGCTCATCCGTACATGCTTCCACTCTCCCAAGAAATGCTTTTTAATACTGACACTGTGTGAGGTGCTAGGCTAGATGGATTGGGCATGTGGAGATTAGAGTGAAATCATTTTCTTGTGTTCAAAGAACTCTTGGTCCAAGCCCATAGGTACCTACTAGAGGACCATGTGCTGAGCTCTTCCTAGGAGTCAGGTACTGGTCCAGGCATGGCACAGAGAATGTAGTTACATCCCCATTTTCCAGATGAAGAAACCGAGGCTTGGAGGTTACAGCCTGTTGGGTAGGAACGAGCTCTAGAATCCTGGCTTTCCCTTTACAATTTTCTCACTTGAACAGGTACTGGGGAGGGGCCAGGGTATGTATATATCCATCCAGGTATGTGTATGTTTGTGTGTGTGGTCCGGGTTGGCAGGGGCGTAATCAGAGCAGCTCCACTGGCTACTTCTGTAGGTCCCCCCAAGCAGGGGCTGAATTTGTCCTCCCCAGTTTACCCATACAGACTCTCAGCCAGCATCCACATGACAAAGGCTCCTGGGGCCAGGGACAAACCATGGTGGGGAAGACAAGGACACAGAGAGCCCAGAGCAGGAGCAAGACAGTGCCACCTTCAGCAAGGCCATCTCAGTTCCTAATGCAGGCCCCGTCAGAGCCAAAGGACCCTGGTGGTCTCCTAGGCACCACGTGATACCTAGGCAGTGGTGAAGACTTGGGTCCCAATGGAGAATACAACTTTCATAACCAGCTAGGACAGGGAGACCCTCCCCACAAAGGCCTGGGTTGGCTCAGCTCCTGGCTGGAGGAGATGGAAAAAAAGTACAAAGAAACCTCATGCCTGCTGGCCTTCCTCCCCCTGTCCACAGGTCACTGCCCACCAGGACAAAGGGCCACCGGTGGCCCAGGCAGCCAGCAGGGGGCGCTGTTGACAAATCTAAGTGCACCAGGGGCCAGACCTGGGCACTGTGGAGGTGCCAGGTATGGTTCCCAGCCCTTCATCCTCTCTCTCCCTCCCATGAGCACCCAGGTGTCCCCAGCCAGGATGGGCTTCTCTGGTTTCCTGGTCTTGGTTTCCCCATCTGCAGAACAGGATGCTGCATAGGGGCAACTCAGTGACCTTATAAGGGTCTATCTCTGAAGAGGAGTGTTCTCCTAACATTGTGTACAGGGGCTGAGCCCTTAGGTCTTGGTAAACACTTGTTGAATGACAGTGACTAGAAGCCCCAGGCAGGCATAGGCGCTTAGATCCACCCAGCTGGATGGAAAGGTTCTGGTAATATTAAGGGCCAAAGGTGCTTTCAGGTCCTCTATCTACTCCTCTGCTCAGCTGGTTTTCTTCTGAGGAGCCTGGGGCCCATAAGTGGTTTGTTCAAGGCCACAGGGCACTGGGCACTTGAACCTGGGAGGCGGAGGTTTCAGTGAGCTGAAATGCCACTACACTCCAGTCTGGGAAACAGAGTGAGACTGTCTCAAAAATAAATAAATAAATGAAAGAACAAATGGCCAGCTGATTATGGAGGCCCCTACAGGTGAGGTGACTTTTTATTTTTATTATTGCATTTTAGGTTTTGGGAGGTGACATTTTTAAAATGTTGAGGTCAGTGATGCAGAACTGGGGTTACTAACCCCAGGAATGGAGGAGACTCGAGGCTCTAGTCTCTGCAGTAAAAGGGTCAAAGGTCTAGAGGGCAAACGGTCCCAGGCATAAAGAGAGGAAGGGTGGGCTGAGGGAGGTGTGCAAGAGACAGCTTGTTGAGGGGCAGGCTGTGACCCTCCATTTGCCCTATACCTGCCATGTTCAGGCACCAGGCCAGGCCCTGTGCAGTGCTGATTTCTTCATCCTTAAAAGGCTCAGAGAGGTGAAGCAAATTGCCCGAGGTGACACAGCTTTCCCACAGAAAGCTGCTGGGCTGAGATTCTGCCTTTCCAACTGTTAATGTGCTGTTCTTTCCACTCCCCATGACTGGCAGTCAGGACCTCCTGGTAATCCCCACCTCGGGTTGTGACTGGGCCCAAAGAGATGCCCTCCTTGTTCCACCCAACCTGCCCAAATCCAGTCACCTGCACCACTGGGCTCCCTGCACACTGGCAGGCTTTGGGAGGAGGCATGCACCTCGTGGCCAGCAGAGGTCGCCCCTTCACCACAGGAGCGCCACTTGGCTGGGCTGCTGCCTTTGCCTCCGGACTCCTGGACTCCTTTAAGCCTTTACAAGTCGCTACAAATCCTCTGTGCCTGCAGCTCTAGAGGCCCCGAGGCCCGGCTCCTGCCCAGCAGATCACTGTCAGCCTGGCCCGGGTGCACCCCTGGCCTCAGCCCTTTCTACTGCCCCCTGAGTGGAGGGGTGGGGACCAAGCAGGCCACCCCCATCCTGGCTCGGGACCCCCCCCATGTCTCCTGGTTGGAGCAGCCAGGAGCCATGCAAAGCTAATCAGCATGGGGAATCAGGACCTTGCTCTGCTGATGAATAGGGCAGAGCCCTGGACCTCCGTTTCGCTGCCCCGCAAAGCACAGGATCGGGCTGGCCAGCCTTTGGCAGCCTGTCAAATGCCAGCCTCTTAGGATTCCCCGTGAGGCGCTCTGGCTGTTCGGAAAAGTCCATCCCCGCAAGAGGAGAATGCCTGCCTTTGAAGCTGCAAAGGCAGGTCCATGGGGAGGTCCAGGGCCGTTCCTCCAGGGCAGCCCAAGGCCGCGACACCACCCCTTCAGCAGCTCTGTGCTTCTCCTTGCACCTTATGCTTGGCTGGGCTTAGCTGGGCAAATGGAAGTTTCTGGATGGTGATATGGGGTCAGCTCGGTCTTCCCAATTCCTATGGGGCATCTTTCAGGACCAAGCTTCCATTTACACTTCTTACCACCCAGCAAAGCGAGGGTGTCTACCCTTGGTGGCGCCAAGTCTAGAAGGCCCGCTCAAAAAAGCCGCTATTATGCACATGGGTTGCTCAGAGAATAGACTCTTGAGAGCTGAAAAGGCCTGGGAACACCCGCCTCGTGCCCTCAGGCAGCAGGATGGGAGGCGGAGGTGGGGGAGAGGAAGAGGACAAGGAGGGCACCGTGAGCGGGAGCTGGGCTGGAGACCTCTGGCAGGTCCAGGTAGGGCCCTGGGTATCTCTGGGCTGCCAAGCCAGCAAGGAGAGAAGCATCTCCCCTGTCTCAGCAGCTGGGGGAGGCAAACAGCCCTCAGCGGGCTCCTCCCTGGACACGGGGATGAGGTGCTCCTAGCTGCCTCATAGAAATGTGGAGCTCCGCAGGCAGCTGGCTCCCAAGGGTGGCAGCCAACCGAACAGTCAGCTGTCTGAACACAAGTGTTTTATTTCCCACCTTTGAGGCCTCACTAGTTATCAGTCCACATAATGCCCCAAGAGCAAGGCATTTGCACAGCACACACATGTGCCCCCTTGCACACTCCACAGCAGGTCTGTGCACGTGCTGGATGCCAACACAGATGCACTTGAGCACACACATCTCATGACAGCTTGCACAGGCAAGTGGGGGGTCCCCGAGGAGCTGTGTGAGCAGTGGTGTGCAGAAATGATTCAATCACCGTGCACATCTGCAGCTCAGGTCCCCTGGGGCAAGCGGTGCCAGTGGCGGGAGTGGGAGGCTCTGCTGACAGCGTGAGAGCAGAAGCTGCATTCCAAGACAGCCACGACGGAGAGCCGAGGGGTCCAGGACAGCCCAGGCAGCCCCTCTACCAGCCTCAGACTACCAGAGGGACAGATACCAAGAGCCCCGGGCTCAGCAGTGACCTGCCAACCTGCGTGTGCCAGCATCAGTAGGGGTTCCTCCTCGGCCTGGCCCCCAGCCCCCGCCACTCCCAGCCACATCCCTCATCACCAGAGTGGGGCTGCTCCCTGCCTCCCAGACTGCTCTCAAGATCACACCTCCATGTGTTTGCCTCTGCCTGGCTCAGACCCCCATCAGGGTCTGGCTCAACTGTCACTGTCTTTCTTGGTTTCCACTCCTATCCCCCATGTCCCTGTCACACCCACCCCCCATCTCAATGGCACTATCAGGGCTGAGTCTTTGCATCTGTCTCTCCATCAGCTGCAATGTCTTCCAGTTACAGATCTCTTAGTCTAGCTCAGGGTTCGGTACCCGGCAGGTGCTCAATAGATGGGTGAACAGGCAGGTGGGTGCATGGTTACTGCTGGGTATACATGAGACCCAGGGTGGTAAGAGCTGAAAGACCCATGACTCAGCCGGAATCTGAAGATCCTGGGACTCAGAGACACTGGTCACCCCGTCGAGGGCTCCAAAAGAGAGATACAAGTACCACGGGTGGAACAAAGACGACTTTAGAAGGTCCATGGACAAACCTTTTACATTTTCATAGTCAAGTTTTTGGACTGATGAGCTCATGAATATTATTATTTAGGATGCAGTTAAATTAGGTAGCAATAGCAGACCTAAGTGAATTAAAGAATCATTTTAAACATAGTATGAATGGGATGAAAGTGACCAAGGTTAGGCAAGTGCTGATATAGACCGATGCCTTCCTCACCTTAAAGGGTAATGAGCGGAAGCTCGGAGAGGTGTGGGGAGCTGCCTGTGGCCACGTCACAGGTGGCTCGTGCGTCCCTGACCCTCGGTAGCCTGCCCCAGACACGCAGGCTGGATGCAGAGGAAGAGGGTGGTGGTGAAGCAAGGATGGTAGGGTGGAGAGTGACTTTGTGCCTACCTCAGGGAAGTCAGAAAGAAGGGCAGAGAGACAGGAGACGAGATGGGGACAGGGATGGAAGAGGCAGCTCCGGGCAGCTGCACAGGGCCAGCTGCTTCCAGCTCTTAGCAGGACAACTGGAACAGGCCCTTGGGCCTGCCTGAGTCACTGCACAGGGCGGGGCCCCTGGGTAGGCGGTGGTCCTGAGAGCCAGACCTCCTGGCTTGAGGTTGTAGGAGGCCACTTCACCTTCCTGAGCCTGAGTCGTCATTTGTCAAACAGGAAAGTGCATCTCCTCCTGCCCCCACTGTGTTGAGGAGCTGAGCAAATGAATACTTAGGGGACAGTGTTTCAAAAAGTAAAATTCTGCATTTGGACCACAGCTCTTTAGAATTCAGTCCCCTCCTTCCTCAGCCAGGGCAGGGCTCCCTGTGCCAAGGCTTGACATGGCTCCATGCTGCCTGACCACAGATGCTTTGGCTTGGCACTAAAAGCTTCCGGAAGGGTGGACCCACTTCTCTCCATGATCCAATCTGCCAACACCCATCCTTGTTCACGGGCACACCACTGTCAATGCTAGCTAATGGGATAACACAATGCAGTCTTGGCATTTCAGAGAGGGGGCTTCATGAGGGTCAGCCCCACACGGCTATGCCTAACAACCTGCCCTGGGACACAGAAGCTAATCCAGGAGTGACAGTTTCCTGGGGAAACACTTCTAGATGTGGCCCTGACAAAGGGGCCTGCCCACTGACCCCACCCACACTGGGCTGGGATCCCAGCTGCATTTGGCGTGCCCTGTCTTTCTTGGTACATGACACCTTAGAGGGTCTAGGCCATGCCCTTGAGGCCAAACCCTCCTGCCATCCTCTGGCCATACTCCAAATCCCTGACCTCATAGTGAACTTCTCTGACAGCTTCTCTTCCCAAGAGGCAAAGGAGTGCTGGATTCAGCTCTGGAGAAGGCCCTTTGGGCTTTCTCTAACTCCCCAAGGAGGCCACGCCCATACATTTTGTTTCCTCAGAGTAGAAAGAGGTACCGAACAACTATCGAACCTATATGTGCTAAACACTAGGTTCTCCATGTCTTATCAGTTAAGCTTGGAAACTCTACCATGCTGTTCCAATTATTATTATAGCACCACAGATGAAGAAACTGAGCCTCTGAGAGGTCCAATGACTTGCTCAGGGTCACACTACTGACAAATGCCAGGATTTGAATCCAGGTCTGATTACAAAGCCCATGTTTTTCTGTATCATGTTTTCCATGGGAACGTGGCAGATTTCTCTCAACTAGACACTGCCTTCTCCAGCCCCACCTTCCCTGAGTGAGAGGAAGGTGACTAGTGCTGCTGTGGAGTGCTGAGGATGATGCAGATAGGGAGTCACAGGCCCATCCAGTGCTGGGCCCAGGCCACAAGCCTCTCGCAGGATAGCAGTGCTCATGCAGTGGTCCCGTCCTGGCTCTGCCTGGAGGCTCTCGTCTGTGACTCCAAAGGCTCAGATGCCATGAAGTGGGTAAGAGGGGGTGGGAACAGTTACCCAAGGGCCTTTGGAGGATATGGGGAAGGATGTGATTGTAGACAGAGGCAGGACCCCCTGACCACCAGCTGGTGCCCTCTAGAAGGCTGTAAATACCTAGCAGATGTTCCTACACCCTGGCTGCAGGGATGAGGAGGTATTCTCCACTGTCCCCTCCCTATCCCCCAGCTCCCCAAGGCTCCGAATCCCACCTGGCATTCTGCAGGAGCTCCAAATAGGGGCAGGGTCAATGGCATCCCCCCAGGGAGAGTCAGACAGAATTAGATCAGCCCTTAAGGACGAGCTGACATAGGGATGGTAATTCACTGGTATGCAGGAGGTGGAAGTGGCATCCATACCACCCTCCACCTCCCGCACCGATAGCAGGCATGGCTAATCAATCACTGCATTCTTTCCAGTGAGTCCAGACATGCCCAGCCAATCCTCCACACACACTTCTGCACAGCCACTGTTAACCACCTGGTACTAACACATGAGATGAAGTCTTCCAGGTGGTCTGTTTTTGAAAGGGCAGCGAACAGAGGCCCAAAGCCGGGAGAGCTAGCTTGAGGCCATCAAGCAGAACCACATGCAAACTTTCCGTTTCCCCGACTGTGCTCTTTCTCCTAAACTGAGAGAGTCACAGCCAGTTCTTTTCAAGCTACGAGCCTCTATGGATAGTGAGCCAATTTGAAGCAACCTTATATCACAGTCGCACCTGCAAACAAGTATTATTCCAGTTTGCAGATGAGTAAGTTGAGGCTCAGAGTGGGTAGGTGATCTCTTCCTAGCCACACAGGAAGGTGCGGGTGAGCCAGGGCAGTGACTGCTCCTCCTGAGCCTGTGCGTGTACTCCTTTAGTTAGCTGCTCTTCACTCTTAGTATATATGTATTTTTAATTTCTAACAAAAACCAAAAATTGGGGAAACAGAGGAATCAGCAGGCAGACATTTATTTGAGCTAAAAGTGGTAGACGGGAAAAACAGTGAACAGTCCTCATGACTTAGATCTGGAAGTAATCTGGACATCTGCTCAGGTTTATCCTAACATTAACAGATGAGGAAACTGAGGCCTGGGGCAGGGTGGGTAGAGCAGAGCCTTGAAGGCCCCACTGTGGATGAGAGGCAGGGCCAGGGCCCACAACAAGGCCTCAGGAGCCCCAGCTGCCCTGAGCTTCTCAGCTCTCTCTGCCCCAACCACCTCCAGCTCACCCCCCTGCTGATGCCTGCCCAGGCCAGACCTGCGGTCAGCCCACAGACAGCTCAGACAGGGGCCTGCCTGGGGAGCTCCAAGCTGCCTTGGGCATGGGGGTGGGGTAAGACAGGGTGCCCATGCCAAGTGTGCTGGGAACAAGAGCTTGGCTCTTACCGGGAAGCGGCTATGGTTCCTGCAGAAGCCCTGGGCTGCCCCCATGGCTCCCTGTGGAGATTTCCAGCGTCCCTAGATCTGGGGGTGGGAGCTGTGCTGAGGCTGGCACCCTCTCCAGAAAGCCTACAGCTTGGGAGGGGTGGGCAGCTGGGTCTGGCCCCATCCTCATTCAGGGGAGTCTCTGGGTGTGGGGCTACTCAGGGGACTGAGCCACCTCGGCCCAAGAGTGGTGAGCCTTCATTCCTGGAACCTTCCAAGCACAGGCTGGGCACCCCACAGGCAGCCCGAAAACACGCCTCCTGGCTGCCTGCTGAAAGCCAACAGAGACAAAAGTCATGCTAGGTGCTCCGAAGCTGCCTGGTGACTTGACACGCTAATGTGCATAGCGCGCTACAGGTTACAAAGTGCTCTGGTGTCAGAGGCTCACAAGTTGACCTGTGTTTCACCCCATCTTAGACAGGCATTATAGCTGAGTGGTTAAGGACACCAAGCTGCCTCAGTTCTGATATCCCAGGTTCAAGCATCCTGGCTCTGATACTTGCTGGCTTCAGTGCCCTGGGGCACAACGCTAGCCTCAGTACGCCTCAGGTCCCTCATCTATACATAGTAACAACAGTCATCATACTTGCACACCTGCATAGGCTGCTGTGCTGATTCACTGGTTAGTGACTAGGAAACAGCCCAGCCCTGAGCAGCTGAGCATTCACTCTATAGCGTGCCCTGGTGGGTCTCATCGGCTCCATCAGAGGCAGGAGGAAGGCTGGAGCCAGAGGCTTGGGTGCTTTCATTGGGGAGTCAAATCCCACCACTCCACAGGCCCTCTGAGAACTGCACTGTGGCTCAACAGGGCACCTCAGAAGTCATGGGCGGCTGCAGCTGAGAGGGAGGCAGGGGCCTCATGCCACTGGCCAGAATGGCAGGTGGAGGAGCTGGAGGGACTCTGTTCTAGTGGCAAAGGACAGTCACGAATGTTCCAGAGGGAAGGAGTAGATTAGGGTAGGAGCTTTTGGACAAGTGAGCTCCTCCAGCAGTGGCTCCTCCAGACCCCAAGTGGAGTCTCCCTGGGTGGGCACCGTCTGTATATAAGACAGGAGACCAGGAGAAGCCACGCTGGGTTCCTGGTGGCTGGGACACCCCAGATGGCGCTGCCCAGATCTGTTCCTCGGAAACCAGGTCCCAGGAGGTGCTCCTGAGCGAAGGAATCCCTGGTTAGATGACTTGGGGGAGAGCTGCAATCTTCTAGCCACCCCTGGGAGATCGGCAAAAGTGCCCTCGCACGTGAACGGACTTACAAAATCTGGCTTCTCCCAGCCTTACTGGATTGCAAAAATGCTTTTCTCACTAAACACATTTTAAAATCCTACAGAACTAGTTTCCCCAGGACTTGCTTTGAGAAATGCCGGCCTCAAGGGAGTGGCCCCAGGGTGGAGAGGCTGCAGGAGAGGCGGAGAAGAGGCAGGGGAGGGCCCGCTGGCCAGGTGAGAGGCTGGGGGGAGGGGAGGCCCCGGGGTGGGGGATGGGAGGAGAATTCCTAGCTCCAAGCTGGGCTCTGGCCACAAAGTGTCTGTGGGAAACAAAAGTGTCTGTGGGAAGAGAAGCCACAGAAATATCTGAATCCTGGATTCTGAATCCAGTATCATGTCCAGCTTCATGAAAGCCATGGCCACCTTGGATACACCCAGCCAGCCAGGAGCCTGCCTGAAGGTCCCCTGGGCTCCCTTCCTCAGCAAGACTGGCCCGGTGGGAAGAGCAGCCCAGAACAGTTCCTGGAAGGGCAAAGGCCAGAGCAGGAAGGTCACGTGAGCTGCCTGAGGAGGAGATGACCCTGCCCTGTCCCACTCAAGCAATGACTGTAGCTGGAGGGACCGGAGCCAGGGTGTATGCAGGATCAGGCAGCAGGCAGGACTCTCTACCTGAAGCCCTAGAGGTGGGTGGCCCTCCGGCAGTCACCTGACATCTCCATTCATAATTCTGAATGGTAACGAGACCAATATGTGCATCCTTCATTACATACTGTGCCAGGCAGCATATTTGGTATTCTATGTGAATTCTTTCTGTAACAATATAGCCAAAGGTTATATTGAGTCAAATGAATGAGTGGCAGCACCTACGGATGGGAAAACTGAGGCTGAAAATAATTAAGGAATTTGCCCAAGGTCAGAAGATGGCAAAACTGAGATCCAAACCCAGATCTGTCAGACTCCAAAGCCCGGTGGCTATCCGCAAAACTGAGCTATCTCCACACCATTCTGGGGCTGGGGACTGGGGAAGCTGCGTGGCAGACTGCCTGACTCCTGGCTGTGCACGGTGGGGTGGGGGGAGGCCCTTCGGTTCATTCATTCTGCAGGCACTACTCTGGGTCAGCTCTGCACCGGCTGTGCCCAGCCCAGGAGAGATGCAGGACACAAGGTGTCCCCTCAGGGGGCTCCTGGCCTGGGGGGTCCCAAGCATGCCAGCATGTGTACTGCACTGTGGACACATGGTTGGCCTCTCTGTGCCCATCCCCTCAGCCCCAGAAGGAAGGGGCTGATCAAGATGTCACTGGTTTCTCCCTGAACCCCAAACCTCTGAGGACGGCTGGGGCACACTGAGCTTTCCGGGAGCTCACTTGCTGCACCAGGCCCCTTCACATATGCCATCTCATGGAATTCTCACTTCAACTCAGCAAAGTGGGCGCCACAGCTCAGACTTCACAGAAGAGGAAACCGAGGCCCAGAGAGGTTACACAACTTGCCCAAGGTCACACAGATTGGCCTAAGGTTGCTGGGACTGGAACGTGGCTTTAGCTCATTTCAAAGGTCCCAGCCTAATCACACAGCTACACTGGCAGTGTCCACTGGGCTAGAGCCAGGGCACGGGAGAGGGAATTTCTGCTTGGGCCAGGCCACATGGTGGTATGACTACAGTGCTTAGACCCTGGACTCCCTGGCCTTGGTGAAGCGGGGGACTGGGTGAGATGATTTCCAAGGCATCTTCTAGCTTTAACACTCTTGTAGGGGGCTGGGGGAAGAAGCAGCAGACAAAAAGAGTAAGATGACATCTCTGACTTCCAGAAGCCTAAAATCCAGGTGAAGGCAGACAAACAGTACCAACCCACCTGCTGGGAGTGCCCACCGGAGGGCCACGGCCAGGCGGGGTATCACCCCACAGGCTTCCTGGAGGAGGCGCAGAGCCAGGTGCCAAGGGCCAAGGGATCATGGCCTCCAGCAGGGGCAGGGTGGCTGGGCAGATGGTTAAGAGAGTGGGCAGGGAAAGCCTGTTCTTATTTTGGAAATAAAACCACATGCTCAGTGCCCCTTTGGCCAGTCAGCCTGGCGGGTGGCACGGGGGTCCTTCTTAAGGGAGAAGGTACTGAAACGAAGCAGGACTGTCACCATTCATCTGCTTTTTAATTAACTCACCCTGCTGCCTTAAGTGATTCCCCCGCTCACGCTCATTCTTTTGAAAATTCCAAAGTGCTATTTCTGACCTGTGATTTACTATTGCTGTACGTCTCTATAAGCAGTGTTTTAGCTTAAGTGGCAGTTGCATATTAATTACAAAGTTAATTATGTGCTGTGTAATCATGCTGTAATTCATTAGTTTACTCTGTACTCTGAGAGCCTCATGCTAATAGCGAGATCTGACAGGGTTTCGGGAATCAGACAAGAAAGACCCGCTGGAAATCCCAAATGGGGCCGAAAAACACTGGAGACCCCAAGCCCCTTCCTGCCCAGGGCTTCTAGCAGGCACACAGCCTGGGACACGAGAGTCTGTGGGGGGATGGTGAAAAACCCAGGTGGGTCATATTTTTCCCCCATGGAAGTGCAGCCACAGGAAGAGAATTTGTTTAAAATTACCTACGGAACAGAGAGTCCCTTTGAGGTCAAAAATTAACTACTCAGATCACCCAAAGTGGCTCTGAGAGCACAGATCATGGGGCAGCCCAGGGAAGGCCTTGGACGGGACCCAGGGCCAGGTAGTTTTTCAGATGGGAAGACCCAGGCCAAAGGGCGTGGGCGCTGGCTGTGCGTCTGGGGTTTGGACGGAAGTCTCTTCACACCCTTTCTCTCCTCTACAGCATCCTCAAAAACATGTAGGGACCAGAAAGTGAACACTGGACATATTTCACTCTCCCTTCTTTCCTGTTTGTAACTCTCGGGGTCATCGGGCCTGGCTGTGACTCCTCTCCACTCCTTAGACAGCCTCGAAACCTTCTGACCCAGGTGAGAGCTCCCAGTCTCCCTGCACAGGGAGCCGATGATGGACAGGAATGGACACAGACACTCCAGACGCTGCCCAAACCTTGACTCCTCTGGGGTTATTCCAGGGGATTTTTTTTAACACCGTCTCTTCCAAGGTCCACTGTTGTTAGCCACTAAAGAATCATCCACGATCCTCCAACGGCATTTAAAAGTCAAAGTGAGTAAAGACAGGCCTGCTGCAAAAAGTCTCCCTTCACCCCCAACTCTGCAAATCTGTGGATCAAATTTCAAGCCTTGTTGAGGGAGGAGAAGATACAAAGGCTGTGACCTACCCCGGACATAGCGATCTGGTGGCTGAGACCCTCTGCTTTCCAAATATAAACCTGCTTGTTTTATTTCTGCTGACAGCTGAATGAGGAAAAAAAAAAAAGATGTAGAAGTCCTTTCCCTTTCTGGCTCCAGTCAACAATTGGAGAGAAGGACTTGGAGCCCCAGCTGGCATGGGAGGAGGATAATAAGAAAAAACAAAACATGTCCTTGTGCTACAGTGGAATGTTTTAGAAAGAGGTGAAAAGCACAAGGTCGGGGCAGTTTCATTTCTATCATTTCAGCAGGCTCCGAGAGAAGGCAAGATGCTGCCGACTCGACAGTTTTGGGGCGAATCCGTTTTGGAGGGAACTCGTTTTGAGGGGGGTGTCTTAGCAGCTAAAGTGCTGTGTTTTCCTTTCCTGGGAACACACCGGTTTCCCTGGCAACAGAGAAGTCCAGCCTCCAAAGTTCTGATGGGATTCCAAGGCTTGGCCTGGGATGGCTCCCGACAATTATCCACAGCCAGGGCTTCACCGTCCTGCTCGCCTGGGGCAGTGAGTCGGGCAGGAGAGGTGCAAAAATGTTGGCTCTGCAAAAATATGGGCACTGGTCCCTGTCTCTTCCCGCCTGCACTTGTGCAAGCAGCTACTCATCCCCAGATTCATCACTTTTCAGGGCTTTATGGCTGAGCAGGTAAAAATCCAGGAACAGCTTGGAAGTAAGCCTTCGTTTGACAGCAGCTGAAGACCCTGAGGAGGCAGTAAAGGCTCAGGGGTGGGCAGCAATGGACCAGCAAGGGCTGGGCTTCGTGCAGAGCACACTTTGGCCCTTGTGCAGCTGGCACAGGGGACCTGGATCAGAAGAGCAGGTTGGGATTTCTAAAGTCCTCTCTCCCTCCGTCCACACTCGCTCACACAGCTCCACTGGCACCTCCTAGACTTAGAGCCCATCTTCCCAGAGAGAAAGATTGAAAGGTCTGGCCTGGAAAGATGCAGTCGGTGCATCAGGAGTGGGAGGGAAGAGGGGTGAGAGAGAGTCAGAGCAAGGAGAGGAGGCAGAGAGGGGGCTGGCGATTGCATTTGAATCACACTTATCAGGGCGCCTCTGGGAGCTGTGCTAAGTGCTCCACACACGTTATCTCATTTAATTCGTTCTCCAGCTGCCCAGTGGGGCAGGCACAATTATCCCTCAATGGAGGGAATTGAGGGGTAAGTGACCTGCCTAAGGCCACCCAGTCAGTGCATGGCAGAGCTGTGAGTCACACCTGCCCGTCTCCAAGGCCTGTTCTCACACTCACAGCTCACAATGCTGCGTGTGCACATTGGGAGGGGGGTGGAAGGGGAGGCAGGGGCAGCGAAAGCCACTCTGGCCAGCGGTTCCTTTCCCTGGTGGTGAAAGGAAGACAGAGGTTCCTGGAATCCTCCCCCTCTGCTCCCTCCCCAGAACCTCCCCTTTTCTTCTAAACAATCCGCACTCTGTCCTCCCACAGGAAGACAGGCCATGGAGCAGAGCCACCTGGAGACTGAACCAGAGGCCCTGTGCAGAATCTCACCTTATGCAGAATCCCACCTCAAGGCAGAGGCAACGCTGGCCAGCGTTCCCTGAGGGTCTGATATTGTACCCTTCACCTCCTTTTAACAACCCTATGAAGTAGACAGGAATAATCTCTTTTACTGAGGAGGCACTGGAGGCTAGGAGAGTGTCATGAGTATGTCCAAGTTCACATAGCCAGTAAGAAGCAGAGCTGGGATTCTGGCCCTGGTCTGACCTCAAAACCCAACGCTTAACTGTGGATGATGATGATGCGAGGCTGACAGCTGTGTCTTCCTGAGCTCTCTGTGTTCTGTCCTGCTTGAAGCACTCAGCATATATTGATTTGCTTTATTCTCTCAGCTACCCTATGTAGTGCACGCTATAATTAGCTCCATTTCACAGATAGGAAAACAGACACAGCTTTGAAAGTAGCACAGCCAAGGGCATTGCTAGGAAGTCACAGTGCCAAGGTTTGAACCCAACCAGGCAGACTCCAGAGCTCACACTCGTAACCCACATAACACACTCTTTCTCTAACCACGGGGATACGCTGTCTCCTAGCCTTGCGTCCTTTATTCTAGACGGTTCTGGGACCCTGTTAAGGCAGGCAGCAGTTTAGGGGCCCAGAATTTTCCCTTCACAGAGCTCACCAACCTAGAGAACTGGGGAATATCAAGCAGGACCTGCACTGTGTCTCTGCACACATGGGCGTGTGTGTGTGTGTGTGTGTGTGCATGCACAAGCCTCAGGCCTGTGCTGCACCCTGGGTGTGCATGCAGCTGATTTATAACCCTCCAAGAAAACAGAATTGCAAATCTCACCCACAAATCTTCCTTATCGAGGTGCTTGCGACAGGCAGACACGTCGGTGAATTCCCAAGAACAGGGAGGCCTCCCCCCAGCCTCGGCTCCCTCGTGCTCCCCTGCTCCACAGGACCTGAAAGGGGCCAAGAGTTGGCTCTGAGAGGTCCCTCTGGCTGCCAGCAGTCTGGCCAGTTCACCCCCTGGGAGTGGGTGCCAACCCAGGAGGACTTGGTACTGCTTATCGGAAATGCTGGCTCCTTAGTGACCCAGCCCAGGGAGAGCCCCGTCAGGTACAGTTACAGGACCCTCCCCGGCTGACCCACCATACTAACTGCCCTACTCTGGGTCTCCCTGCTCAGATGGTGAAGGGTAAGGCCTTGAAACACCTACAGAACTGAGGAGGAGGAAAACGTGCATCTAATGAACACGTACCATGCACACACCACGTACTGTGCTAAGTGTTAGAAATTTTCTTCATTGAATTGCCATGGAGATCCTGGGAGACAAGGCCCAGAGAAGTTAAGTGACTGGGCTCGGCCCCGGAAGCCAGGCAGGCTGACTCTAGAGGCTGAACTCACAACCACACCACCACGTTCTCCCCAGCCCTGGGCCTCCTAAATCCTCACACCCCTTAGGGTTCTCAGGCCTTGTCCGTGGCATACATACCATTACCCACTTTCCCCTACAGGAGTTTGGGTCCGCTGGGGGCACCTTGCTGGTATTTAATCCCACCCCAGTGTTCACAGATGAGGGCCACTGGGAATGGGTCCTGCACACCCAAAATCAGTGCTGCTGTACTCTGAGTCCAGCTCACACTGTTCCCCCAGACCCAGCCCATATCTCACCCACAGAGCCCTCTCCAGCAGCAGGCCCCCTCTGGATCTGCAGTCCCCCAGTCGATACTCCTGGCTCCCACCTTCTCCTGGAGATGGCAAGAAGGAGGCAGGCGCATCAGGCAGCAGCCGGAGGCAGCTCAGGCTTGGCTCTGCTCCAACCTGCTGTGTGACCTAGGCCAGTCCCATGTCCTTTTTGGTTTTGGCTTTTCCATCTGGAAAACGAGCTGGCCTTGCACCCAGGCGGATCCAATTGCATGAGCAGGATGGACAGCCCTTGCCCCTCAGGGGAGGTGCATCTATGCATGCACACACACATGCACACATGCATACATGCATGCTCGCACACACACACACAGTCCTGGTAATGTCAGGTGACTGAATTCCCCATCCCAGCCCAAACGGAGCCAGGCACCAGCCCGCCCTTCCTGTAAGGTGTTTCTCGTCCCTCTTCAGCTTGGCACTGGGTGAGTCCTGCCTCCTCCTCCTCCGTCCAGACTCCTGCAGCCCCAAACCTGTAATCCCCAGCAGGGAAAATGACAGCCTTGTCCAGCAGCCGCCCTCAGCTGGTGGTGGGGAGCCGGGCGGTGGCAGTGGTGGTGGTGGCTGGGAGGCGGGCCGGGACACGCAGCCGCCAAGTCAGGGGAGGTCAACGGCGGGGACAAATGCCATGGGGGACTGTGGGCTGTGGGTAGAGGAAGGATGAGAGAGAAGAGCAGGGAGGGATGGGCTCAAGGCCCCAGGGCTGGTCCGAGGCTGGCCTGAAGCAGGACAAGGCCCAGAGAGGGTCACAAAGGGATGTGACCCGGACAGCCAGGCCCTAGAGGGCACCACGGTGAGCACTACCCACGGTTTGGGGTTTGGGGAGCTACAAGCACACTGATGCCTAGGCCTCGCCCCGGCTCCTGCATTTGAGAATGTGCCTCTGTGGTCTGGTTGCAGCTGGTGGGGGAGGTGGCTGCTCAAGCCCCTGGGTTGCCTCTGCCCCAGGGAGGTGCTAGGGTTGCTCCTGCCTGTGCTGTCCCCCCCACAGAATCCACTGCCACTTGGCGGGAGGACAAGGCTACAAACAGCACCAGTGACACCACAACCGCGTCTGCCCAGCGGTCACCTCCAGCCTGCTCAGAAGCAGGCAGCCCGTTTGTACGCAGGGCCACAGGACTGTCCCACTGACTAAGGCTTGGAGAAGAGAATGCTGGCCTGAGTCAGCCCAGCCTCCTCCCGGACCCCTCCCCACTGGGAAGGGCCATCAGGAGGCTGAAACCTGGGTGCTCCCTGTGCCCGCCCAAGCCTGCTCTAGCAGGGAGACTCTGGACGCAGGGCCACACGGGCTCTCAGTCCATCTCAGTGGGGATCCACGGCTCTGCCTCTGGGAAAGGAAGATTCCACACATGGCCACGCTGTCCTGACTCCCTCGTGGCCTTGGACGAGTTCACTTCTCTTCACTTGGCTTCTGTTTCCCCATCAGAAGAAAGCAGTGGGAGGAGGCTGGATTTGGGGAGGCACAG
The DNA here is from genome assembly GCA_036589455.1 of Ateles fusciceps. Taxonomy (NCBI): domain Eukaryota; kingdom Metazoa; phylum Chordata; class Mammalia; order Primates; family Atelidae; genus Ateles; species Ateles fusciceps. Next base: position 4,405,519 of record JAZHEH010000276.1, read on the forward strand.
GCCATGACGGGGAGCATCTAGCTGGAGCAGAAGCTGGGGTGGGAGAGCAGTTGGTAACGTGTGCCGGCATGCTGGCCCCAAACGCTGGGCTTGAGGTGGGGCTGGGGTCAAAGTTGCTACTGGACTTGGGGTCAGCACTGGGCTTCTCTGACTGACCCTGTCTGAAAGTCTCTTGTGGGCACTTGATCCCCCCTGATCAGGGGCCCTGTCAAATGCCCCATTGTCTCGGTCACATGGAGAGACTGGCTGAGGCTGCCTGCTCAGAGGAAGGTGGCAGTGTTTGCTTGGGGCCGCCACAGAGGGGCAGCTCAGGCTCCCATACCTCTGGGGAACTCGGAGGAGGAAGGGGTGCTGCTTGCTTCCTTTGGGCAAGCCTGACCCTCAGATGCAAGCCCTGGTGTGACAGTCCATGGGACAGAGGAGGTAGGTGGCACTTAGGCCCTGGAAACAGGAGGGTTCATTTTGGTATCAGGGAAGCTGACTCCGGCCTGGGTCAGGGTCATTGGATGGAGCAGGTCCAGCCACACTGGGCTAGGACCCACTGTGGTCACCCCCCACAGCCACCATCACTCATAGTGTCCTAGTGGACACCGGAGGACCCAGCCTCTTTAAGGACGGTGATGCTGGGGGACAGGCCACTAGGATGACCCTGGGCATTCCTCAGTCCATGCCCCTCGAGAGCCCCTTCCCCTAGGGCTGTCCCCGCTCAGGAGTAGGCCATGCCCCATCCCCTCTTCCCTCACTGTCTCCATCTGTCTCCTTCATCTTCAGGGTGCTATGGGGCACCAGCCCGTCTCCACCCTCACCACCCTGCAGGAAGGGGACAGGCAGATAGGAGACAGAACGAGTGGATGAGGGGCAGGCCAGTGGAAGATGGTGCCTGCCTGCCACGGCCCAGCCTGCCCCATCAGCCCAAGGATGCTGGTCTGACACTGGCCTCCCAGAGAGGGTGGTGGCACACATGGTGGTTGTCCCTGTGGCCTGCCTGCCTGGAGTGCCTGCTCACCCACTGCCTGGTCCCCCACCTGCCTCGGCCTTGCCAGCCCTTCCCCTGCCCCCTTGTGGGCCTGAGATGGCTGTTGCCATGGCAACCCTGCTCATTCAATCCAGGGATAATGAAGCCAATGTGTTTTTCATTTCCATGAGCTGGAGTGCGGAGCAGAGCAGAGAGAGGGGCTTTCCCCTCTTGGCCCCTCCTTCCTGGGGAAGAAGCAGACTGCAGAGAGACAGTGCGTGGGGCCTGACCGGCAGACGGAAACATACCAGCGGGGAAGAGGCTGAGACCTGGAGCCACCCAGCTCTCTCTCAGCTCACCACAGTGGGCATGTGGCTGGGCAGTGCCAGCTGGATGGCAGGCCTCTTTGCCAACACTCAGCCTGGAAGAGGAGTGGTACCCCAGAGACTGAGTAGGGGTGCAGAGCCAGGCAAAACAGGGCTCTGTTTCCAGCTGTGTGACCTTACACTAGTTACCTCACCTCTCTGGTCTTACTCTAGTAGAACTGAGATCACCAGGCACTACCTAGGTTCTATGTGAGTGGCTGGCCTTCTGCGGTCCCCAGGGATGCAGACAGAACCCAGACAAAGCCCCTGTCCTCTAGGAGTCCACAGATTAGAGGGAGAACGAATTGATATCAGGCACCCTTCTCCGCTCTAAAACTGAGGCCGGAACTCTTACCTGTTGCTACCAGTAACAGTAACTCTTGGAGTTACCCTTGGAAGGCTGGCACATACAGTAAGTGTTTCATGTGCCAGCATCCCTCCTCTTCTCCATCCTGGGTCCCTGGCCTGCAGCACAGAGACAGCAGGTGTTTAAGAAATGTTCATGTGTGAGTCAGTAGTCACAGCTGCCCTGACTCCTCTATTTCCTCCCGGGCCTGGACTGAGATGGGTCCAGTCCTCTGGAGGTGGAACCTGGGCCTGAGCAGAGCAGTGCTGGCCCCGGCTTGGGAGAGCAGGGCTGTCTGGAAGATCCATGGCCCACGGTTGCCACCACACACCTCCCCCAGCCCCTCTCCAAGGGCAGGAAGCCAAAAGCACTCACGCAGAAAACCCTGGCCTGTCTCCCCCACAATAATTCAATCACCTTGGAGACCAGTGGCCCTCTCTCCGGCTGGGCTGACAGATTAGAGCTGGAGGGGAAGGAAGCATGCGGGGCTGGGGGAGGGGTGGGGCAGGGATGCCGACATGGAGAACTCAGAGCAGGGCTTGAAAAGTGAAGACGTGAACCCACCAGGAGGAGACAACCTTAATCTGTCCTCCATAAAGCTGTCTTGGGGCCACCAAGGATGTCAGCAGGGCGGAAGGGGCTGAAGATGGCTTCTTCTGGGACCCCCTCCACCCCCGCCCAGCTGGGCTCCAGCCCCAATTGGTGAGGGGTCTGGGAGGAGGGAGGCTGGATGGGCTTGCAGATTAAAAGGGGCAGGAGCATAGGAGGGGCAATGGCAGGGAAGGTGGGGGAGGACAGCGCTTCTGGTAGGCGTCATTCACCAACACACAGTAGGCACTCTGTTTACGGACCAACTGAGTAAGGGAATGCGTGGCCACACATGCAGGCTGTCAGCAGGCAGCGCTGTGGTAGCAGGCTGAGGGGGGCCATGAGCACTCGAATGGGGCCCATTTGCCCATTTCACAGATGGGGAGACAGGGCAGGCGCACCAGAGTCACAAAGTCAATCAGAGCCACTGGGACTTTCTAGCATGAGGGGCCAGGCCGAGCTGCCCTTACCATGAATTATGCTGCAGGGTCAGGGCATCTCCCCAGGGCCCCCAGCGGCACCCCATCACACCCAGCCCAGGCCAGCAGCAAGCTGACTGTGAAGAGGATACTGCCCCGGCCCCTCGTAAGGCCTCTCCATGTGGCCATTAAGAAGCATGTCTAATAGGAGCATTGGATGGCCCTGAAGCCTCCTCATGACTTAAGTCCAGAAGAGATGCAAAGAAAATCATAAGGGGACCACAAAGAAGTCCACTAAAATGATGACCGGGATGGCCTCTGGGTGGGAGGATTACAGGGCAGTGCTATTTTTCTGCCTTCACTTCTCTGACTTCCAGACTTTCTGCAGCAAGCACGCATATACTTTACAATAAGAAAAAAAAAATGACAGTATTAAAGTTTAAAATAAATCACTTCCACTAAATGTGCAAGATTCTCCATTTACAGGACAAAGTCAAACTCATGCTGGGTTAGGCAGCAGCCCTGCTTAGGTACCCAGGGCCACACACAAGAGCCTCCAAGTGTCCCAGGCCCTGTGAGGACACTCCAGGGCAGGGGGCAGGGGCTGGATCCGCCCTCCCTTGGCGCTGTGTGTTTGCACAAGTCCAATGCCTCTCTGTGCTCTGCTTCCCGTGGCACTGTGTGTTTGCACAAGTCCAATGCCTCTCTGTGCTCTGCTTCCCGTGGCGCTGTGTGTTTGCACAAGTCCAATGCCTCTCTGTGCTCTGCTCATCTCCCCACACCCTTCTCACCTCGCAGGGTGGATACCAGGACGAATGGTCTGGGCGTGCTTGAACTCACCCTGTAAGCCTTTGTCAACTGAGGGCAGAGGGCTTCTCCAGTTAGAGGGTTGCTGTCTGGGGCAGAGGGGCAGCTGAGGTGCCTCCAAAGACAGGGCTGAGGGGCCTGGCCTGAACCGCTCCAGGAGGCCAGGCCAGCTTTCCTCCCCTGTTTACAGTGGAAACACAGACTTGAAAAGGCTTCACTTTTCCACTGTTTTTGTGGCGGTGCTGTGGGGAGCAGAGCTTCCTGAGAGCGAGGCCAGCTTTCCAAGGCCACACTGAGTCCAGCCCCAACAGGAAACATCATGTTTTCAATTTACAGGTCCCTGCCAGGCGCTGCAAGCAGACCCACACTTCCCTGGCCCAGCTGTGTGGGGAGAGCAAGCCCAGGCCCTGCTGCAGCTGGGAACCAAGGCGGGCCAGGTAGGGCCCCAGGACCCAGAGGGCCTCTTGTAGGATCCTGGAGGGGCCTCATTCCCAGTGCACTGCACAGTTTATACCGTTTTGTTAGCAGCAGATGCACCAGAGACACAATGGCACAAACTCCAATCCCTGGCCTCCTGGCGCTCACATCAGCCAGTCCTACCTTCCTACTGGGTAGATGGGGAAACTGAGGCCCACAGAGAAAAGAGACTTCCCAATGCCACCAGATTGTCAGTGAAGAAAGACTGACCTCAACCCAGATTGGCAGATTCCCAACCGAGTCCCCTGGCCAAAGGTGACTGTCCCATCCCCCACTGATGACAGTGATGACAGCTCACCTCCACTGCACACCTCTCACAGTCCAGGCCCCGCAACCTCCAAAAGCCTTGCTATCAAGCAGGGCCTGCCAGCCCCTCCTATCCCCAGGTGCTTCTGGGAAATTCCTGGTAAACTGAGCAATGCCTGCAGGAGGGGGTGTTCACTCGGCCGGTGTGCACTGAATGCTATGCCGATGCACGGTGCCTTGGGACCAGGAGGATGGAGGGCTGACTCCCCCACCTGCCCGAGCCTCAGGGTTCCAGTAGCACCATCAGGAGGGTGACTGGGTTGGACTGTCAGGAAGGCCTCGGAGCTCTAAGATCTATGCCTCTCTCCTCCCTGCCAGACTGTCAGCTCCATGACGCAGACACCCGGGTCTCCTGCTCAGAGGTGTCCCAAATACTCAGAAGAGTGCTGGTCCATCATAGGTGCTAAATAAACATCTGCTAAATGACTGAGCAGTGGTGGCTGGAGGGGGCTCTGCTCACATGGTGGATTTGGAGAGGCCTGGGAGCTCTCCCCACTAGCCATGTATTAATGACATTTCGAGAGAGAGGAGACACATCCTGGCCTGTTGGGCCTCCGGAGCACGTGTGGTCTGTGTGGTAGGCCCCTCCCTTCCACGGCCCCAGCCCAGGATGCACAGTGCCCTCCCCTTTGCCCCGTTTCTCACTTTCTGGGACTCCCTGAGCTCTACCAACAGACAAAGGGCACATTTTCAGGGAACATAATCCCTTGTTTGTTTGTTTGATTCACTAACTCTCCCCTCTCCGCCTTTCCCATCCAGCCCATTCCTGCTCTCAGACAGGAGCCACTCTCCAGGCCATGGCGGTGAGAGGGGGCAGTGACGGCTAGGCTCACACCGGCTCCTGGGAGTCCTATGGGCTAGGCTCGGAGGGTCTGCTGCAGCCAAGAATACAGGGCCTGCAGGCAGGGAGGGCGCGGGGGCTGCGTGCAAGGAGTGGGCTCCACACTCTACACTCTGCCTGCAGGCTGCCTTCCTGCTGGCTGGCCCACGGGGAGTGGGGGAGGAACCTAAGCCCAGCCCAAGGTGAAGCAGAGATGGGGGTATGTAAGGGGTATGGTGGTCAGGGGGAGCGACACACACATGCGGGTCTGTACGCACGCGCGCGCACACACACACACACACACACACACACATACACACACAGAGTGCACAGACTAGAGAAGTCCTCAGAGACAAGCAAACTCCAAGGTGAAGCCCAGACCAGACCAGCCCAGAGACAGAGAGGAAGCCTCCTGCGGGAAGGGCACCCTCTGGGGTTGTACATCCCAGCTGCCTGGGGCGGGACAAATCCAAGTGAGAGACAAAGCCAGACAGACAAAATGGGTGAGCAAGGGGCACTGGGAAGTGCAGGGTGATCATGAGAGGAGCCCCATACACAGAACAAGGCAGAGCCAGAGTGAGCGGCAGACGGGCAGCTGCGGCTGCTGAGAAGCTTGAAGGGGGCGGGACACAGACAGGTGGGCAGAGCACACCTGGGGTGCAGCGGCCCCACGCTTGGGCAGACTGCTTGGGGTTTCTTTCGGGTTATGAATTAGGGTAAGGCTTGCTGCCACCCTATATGGGTGCTGTGACATCAATGTCTGAGACGGGCCACTGAGTCCTCACTGGCTCCTGCAAGGACCCCCTTGCTCTGCACCTTTGAAGCCTGGTGAGCTGCCCTGGAAGATACACATTGGCTCTTCACTTCCTAGCTGGCTCCAACCCTCAGCCTGAGCTCAAACTCAGAGAAGAGGCCTGGGAGGAAGGTCAAAGACACACAATGGAAGGAGGAAAGCTCCCAGTGGGGCCAGGTGTCACCTGAGGATGCTGTGCCCTGCTCTGCAATGGGCTGGGCCTCTTCGGGCAAAGCCCATCAGTTTCTCCCATGCAAAGGGGGTGGGACTGTTGGACCTTCGGGTCCCCCAGCCTCTGGCATCCAGAATCTTACATTCAGCCCGCATCCTGTGTGTGCTGCGGGTTTTCTGAGCACGGCTTCCCATCTCAGCTGCATTTCTCAACTAACACTTTCAACTCTTCTCTGTCCCACACCAGCTGGGCTTGGGTTGTGAAGGCCAGACTTGCAGAAGGACATCTCAGCTACAAAGGGGATTCCCAACATGACCATCCCTTCCCTGCCAGCACCCAGGGGGCCGAGCCACTCTCCTGAGTGCACCTGGTCTCTGTCCTCTGGCATGCTAGGTTTCTACCAAGCTCAGTGAGAAATGGCACGGTCATTCTACAGATCAAAACCTTCACCGGCTCCCCACTGCCCATGAAATGGAGGTACAATCTACCAGCAGGGCCTCACCACCTGCCACTCCTCCTTCTCACCCCTCTGGAGCCAACAACTGGGAGTCCAGGGATTGGTGTGCCTTTGTCTTCGCTAACTCTGTTCTGTCCAGTTGGTCACAGCCGTTCCCTGCCCCTCCCATCGGGAGCTGTGTGTCCCCAGTGTCCCCAAGGCTGACCCCACCCTGGCTGAGAGAACTGTCCTGGGTGATGCTGAGAAGGGCTCTGAGCTACAATCTAATACGGGCAGGCCTGCCCCACAGCTGGTGGGTGCAACCTGTGCTGGCCGCTTCAGCAATCCCAGTGGAATCTGAGGAATGCACCCACGATGCACCTTACCCTCCAAGCACCCAGCAAGGGGGCCCATGCTCCAATCTGAGGATAAGCAAGAGCCGTTGGGAGGTCAGGGAACCTGAAGTTTACAGACTGGCTGCATTGGAAACAAATTGTGACATGCCCTTCGAGAAGCTTCCCTGATCTTTCTGGTTGGCAGGGATCTCAGACCCCTGGGGTGGATGCTCTGTGCCTTGGTCTGGCTGAGGGTTCAGGCTTGAAAGTTAGATGGAGCCAGGTTCAAATTCTAATTCTATCTCCCAGTGGCTGTGTGACTACGAGCATGTTACTTAGCTTCTCTGTTCCTCAGTTTACTCATATTTGAAACTTAGATAACACATGTAAAATAACTAGGGTAAGTGCTAATCAACACAACTACCAGTAAGATTCCCCCCAACACAGCCAGGCATGGTGGCTCATGCCTGTAATCCCAACACTTTGGGAGGCCAAGGCGGGCAGATCACCTGAGGTTGGGAGTTCAAGACCAGCCTGACCAGCATGGAGAAACCCCGTCTCTACTAAAAAATGCAAAATTGGCCGGGTGTGGCTGGGTGCGGTGGCTCACACCTGTAATCCCAGCACTTTGGGAAGCCGAGGTGGGTGAATCACAAGGTCAGGAGTTTGAGACCAGCCTGACCAACATGATGAAACCCCATCTCTACTAAAAATACAAAAATTAGCTGGGCTTGGTGGTGCGCGGCTATAATCCCAGCTACTCAGGAGGCTGAGGCAGGAGAATTGCTTGAACCCGGGAGGCAGAGGTTGCAGTGAGCCGAGATTGCACCACTGCACTCCAGCCTGGGCGACAGAGCGAGACTCTGTCAAAAAAAAAAAAAAAAAAAAGATTCCCCCAACACATAACACATACTTGGCAGGGTAACGGTGACGAACAGCAAGCACTAGGTCTTAAATCCTGGCTGGGCAGTCTTAGGCGGGTCACTTGCTCCGTCTGCTGATCAAGGTAGATTCTTTAAATTCTTACTCATTACACTCCTGGACACGTCCTCTCCCTCACTGTCCTCTACGGCCTGAGGGGCTTCCTAGCCACAGAGAAACCAGGGTACCCTTGGACCTCTGGTCCTCATCTGCTCTCAGAGCCTCTAGGCCAGGGGTATCCAATCTTTTGGCTTCCCTGGGCCACACTGGAAGAGTAATTGTCTTGAGTCACACATAAAATACACTCACAATAGCTGATGAGCTAAAAAAAAAAAAAAAAAAAGTTTGCAAAAAATCTCATCATGTTTTAAGATAGTTTACGAATTTGCGTTGGGCCACATTCAAAGCCGTCCTGAGCCACATTCGGCCCACGGGTTGGGGGTTGGACAAGCTTGCCCTAGGCCAGGGCCACCTCCCTCCCTGATAGCGCCAAGCAGGCCCTGAGCAGCTCAGGCCCCAGTGTGTCCTGGGTCAGCTCATTCTTGGTGCAGAGCCAGCAGATTTGGAAAAATCATATTGTACTGAGATTAAGTGTCTTTCATTCCTGTTGAATCCCCCATCTGACTCACTGCCTCCTCTCCTGGCTGTCCCCCTCAGTCATTACCATTTAAACACCTGTATTACCAAACTGCCAGGCACCAAAGGCTGACAGAGAATTTACTTCCTTACAAAAGACCAATTCGAGGGAAGGGCCCATTCTCCAGGCCCTGGTTGTTCATCTTTCCCACGGAGCTGGGAAGGTATGAGAAGGACCTGTGTAAAGTTTGATCATGGAAGACTTGAAATGATTTTTTTGGAGAGTTCGTGTCCTCCTCCTCCTTTGTGTCAAAAGATGCAACAGTGGCCCTCACGCTCCACGTGACAGCAGTGAAGGTTGGATGGGATGCTCCTTAGGTTGAGTGACAGGCCAACCCAAGGGCAGGCTGGAGTTTAGGGTCCAAGGACCCAAATTCCTACCCAGTTCTGCCACCTGGAGACTTTGGCTTTTTGCCTAACTTTCCTCTGCTTCAGTTTCCTCATCCATAAATTGGAGATAATACTGTTCCCCCTCGTAAGACGTCACTGGGAATCAAATAAATGATGCCCTGGCTGCTGACACTGTTGTCGTTATTACTATTATAACCATGACGATCTCAGGGCTCTGTAGCTGGCCTGTCCTCTGCCCTTCAGTGACGGACATCCCACAGGCAACTCATTTTCCTCCTGTACTAGAGGATCTAGGGAGGGTGGGTCTATCTGGGGCACATACCAGATGCTAGGTACAAATGTGCCCCAGGGAGACTGCCACTGCTCTGTAGCTGGGCCCTAGGCGTCCTCATCCGCCATGTTCCTGCTTGGTCAGGTATCACAGTGTGCCCTTAGGAGGGCAACATGTGGCTCTGAAGGATGCCTCCAGCAGGCATCCACTACTCTGGGTTCCTGAACCAGGAATGAACGAGGCTGAGCTGCTCTGAGCCCTGCTGCTGCCCCAGAGACCTCGTGCCCTATCTCCTTGTCCCTGCTGCCTTCTGACCTGAACTCTCGGTTGCTCTGTGGATACATGAGTGTATGTGATGTACCCTTCACTCAGTCAGCGTTTACTGAGTACCAAACTACATTTCTACAGTTAAAAAGCAGTGCTCTGTGCTGCTCATCCACTTCACAGGGATACGGCCTACCATGTACCAGGTCTGAGCCTGTGGCTGCCTCGACAGCATGGCTCCATCCTTGCTGGGCCTCTCTGTCCCAGGACAGGGCCAGGTGTGTGCCTGATGATGCTCTGGTACAAACACTATCACCTGCCCCAGCCCCAGCCCCATCTGAAATTCTTGAAATGCTCTGAGTGTCAATCCATTCCAGTCAGCCTCCTCCAGGAAGCCTTCTACAGGTCCTCACTTTCCAAGGAAAAATCTTTTGATTTCAACACATCCCTGGCCCCGCGGACACGGTGCGTCACAAATTCTGTTCCTGCATGTGGCCTACGGTGGCCTAGATGGTGTGAGCTCCCCCTGGGACGGGTACAGGTTTTTGTTTCTTTGTCACCTGTAGAGCTGAACACAGACCTACACAAGCAGTATTTAGCTGCCTTACTGACTGCAGATGGAGACTGCAGTGGAGAGGGACTGACTTGTGCAGAGGCCTGAGATGGGTGCTGTGCCAGGCACCAGATGTGAACTAAGGACCCAGTGGGGCTCCCTCTGGGAAGGAGACAAAGCTGCCCACCCTGACCCCACACCTAAGGTTAGCTGTGCAGGCAGGATGCCAGTGGCATCCTCTGAGCAACAGCCCAGAGCAGCCCCCTGGGTTCTAGGCCCTGGCCTCATCCCTGGTGGAGTGAAGGCCTGGCAGTGAAGAATTCCTTCTGTGGCATTGGCCAGACCCAGCTGCCTCAGACAAGGTCCCATTAGGACAGGGCCAGCTTTTTCACCTCTGCTTGTTAACCCCCCCCCTGAGCAGCAGTGAGTGGAAAACGGGAGGAAGCAGGGAGTGTGAGAGCCTTTTCATTTCTGGAGCTCACCACCCTGTGCGTGGATATTCCTGGAAAGCTTCCATGGGGGCTGCCCTGGCCAGGGTGAGAGGACCTATGGGCTGGGAGGGGGTTGTTGATTTAGGCTGACAATGGGGTCCAAGAAGGGAGCAGGCGGCCCCTCAAACCTGTCCTGAGATGGCTCTGTCTTTTCCTAGGGGCTCAGCAGCTTAAGTTGAGGGCTTAAGCCTGGTGGGGCTGCCCATCCTAGATGAACCACACAAGGAGGGGCATGGTGGGCCACATGGGGTGGCCCAGAGACCCGACTGTGAGCCACACAGAAATCCCAGAGCTCACATCCTCCTAGCACACATGTTCCACCCTGGGCCTCAGTTTCCCCATCTGTACTGGCAGGGCTCTGCGGGCCCATCCTGCAGTTCCAGCACTGCAGGCTTTGATGTGTGTTAACTAATAGGGCTCCCAGGGGCCTCAGAGGAGCTGCAGGACCACCCCCACCCACTCTGGCCTCCACCCTACCTCCCAGTAGGTACCAGTTAGTGATCCAGCTCAGCTTACAGAAAAGACCTCAGATCTGAGTGGACTCCAGTAATGCCTGCGGGTAGGGCCTCCTGGAAGGCAAGGGAATGGCCAGTAAATGGCATGTGACACCCAGGGAACAGCTTCTCTATTTATCCCTAGGGCTCTGGGGCTGGCAGAAGGCTGCTGAGCCAAATGCTCTGTGGCTAGAAGGAATGGGGTGGAAACCCACAGATTTGCCCCAGGGAGCCTGGTAGAGGGGACATCAGGGAATGTCTGATTGTCATGAGGTTTTAAGAGCAGGAAGATCCCTGCTCATCTAAACCCTTCGTTTATGGGCTCAGGTCTCTAGGCCAGCTCCCCTTTGCAGGCACCAGTGTGCCCCAGATTGGCCAGATCGCAGGTATTTTCTGGGGGCATCTGTTAAAAATTCAGAGGTCTTAGGCCCAACTCCAGACTTACAGAATCAGACTCCAGGAGAGGGACCTGGTGATCTGCATTTAAAAAGGTGTCCCACGTGGCCTGGGAGTGCTAGTGTGCCTGGGAAGCACGACATCTCCATCTCAAAGTATCCTCCTAGAAGTTCCCACTTGATGGCTCAAGAGAGGACCTGGGGTCCAGTGTTTCAGGAGAGGGAAGTGTTTGTGTCCAGAACTAATAAATGCCAACTTCCAGCAGATGCTCCTGTCTGAGGGGTAGGAGGTATCTCCCTGAGGGCATTGGTCTGTTGCTAACAGAGAGGACCGGTGCTGTGCAGCTATTGCTGCCTTTTATTCTGCCAAGTGGGTGCACTGCACCCTACTTTACAGACGAGGGAAACAGGGGAGTCAAGAATGAAGTAACTTGTCCAGACTCACCCCGGCTGATAGGTGGAAGAACAGAGATTTGAACCCAGAACTGTTCGTCCCTAAAACCCACGCTTTGACCACACACCATACTTTATCCTTTATCACACTGAATTTACATGAGCGAAACTGTGGTGACTTCTCCAGCCATGGAGGTGTGTGGGCAGCAGCTAGGGAGACACCGCCAGGCATGAGATGATCTTTATCACCCTCCTGGGGCTGTGGCTGCGGACAGGCTCAGCTGGCCACAGGGTGCAGGGATGTTGGCTGCTTTTCTTCCACACACAGAGAAAAATGCTCCAGATTATTTGCAGGTTCTAGTGAATCAAAGTCCTCCTGGCTCAATCCTTGGTGATGTGGGGAGCTGCTGGGCAGGAAGCAGCTGGGAACTCCTACCTGAGAGGGCACTGCTGGGGGCAGGGGCAACCAAGCACGGGGAGCTGGCTCCCCGGGTAGTGACAGGGGCAGGGGTGGGGGCTGTGACGGGAAGTCTGGGTGAAGCCAGGGCCCAAGAGAGAACTGGCAGGGGTACCCAGCGAGGGCCGTCTCATGCCAGCCCGTCCCACCAACCTGAGGGTGGGCCAGACGGAAGTGGCACCACGGGAGCATTCCACAAAGGTTATGAAGCAGAGCCGTTCCTCTAGGCCCCAACAGAGGTCCCTAAAGATGCCTCAGGGGAGCAGTGGCGGGTCCCAGAACAGCCGCGAGCTTGCTGCTTCCCAAACCGGGGGCTGAGGAAGGGTGAGAAGCACTTAATGGGGGAGACAGATGTAAGGGAAACGCTTCCAAACGCTCAGCGACCACACAGATCCTGCTCTCCATTAACCAGTCAGCTCCCTGGGGGCTCTGGAAGGTTCTCTCGCCGCCCAGCTCACCCAGTGGCCAGAGCGGACGGACACCTGTAGGGGTCACACTGAGGTCCCTGCCTCTTCCCTCCTCCTGCACTGCCACAGCCCAGAGCTGAGGAATGAGTCAAACAGACCCGATATGCAGGGGAGCAGGGCGGAGAGCATGCCCATGCCCAAGGCAGTGCCCAGCACCGTTTCTGTGAAGTCTGCACACAGCCTCGGAATCCTTCTTTTTTTTTTTTTTTTTTGAGATGGGAGTCTCACACTGTCGCTCGGACTGGAGTGCAATGGCGCAATCTTGGCTCATTGCAACCTCCGCCTCCTGGGTTCATGCGATTCTCTGCCTCAGCCTCCTGAGTAGCTGGGATTACAGGTGCCCACCACCACACCCGGCTAATTTTTTGTATTTTTAGTAAAGATGGGGTTTCACTATGTCGGCCACATGGGTCTTGAACTCCTGACCTCATGATCTGTGCTGGAATTACAGGTGTGAGCCACTGTGCCCTGCTCCGAATCCTTCTTAACACGGCCCACGAGCACAGAAACAACTGGGATGGTAACAACACCTAGTTGCTATCCCTGGAGGAAGCTGAGAGTGTACAAGTTGGGTGCCTGTGGCTTCCTGCTGCCCTTCAGCACAGAATTGGCCAGGGACTGTGCTGGGGACATGGTTCACAGCCTGCCCTGAGCTTTCAAGGAGTATACAGTCCAGTGGGGAAACAGCAGATGGCTGGCTTGGAGGAGCAGAGACAAGGAAAGGCCACAGGGTGCCTGTGTGCAGATGAAAGAGGGAATGGGCTGGGGGAGAGAGAGGGCAGGGGCTGTCGGCTCAGTACACTCAAACTCTGCAGCCCCTGCTGGTGGGAAGGGATAGGCCCCCGAGGGGAGCTCCGCCTTGGTAGTGGCACCAGCCCTGTCTGTGGTGGAGGGACATGAGCACCTGAACCTTCCGTGACCCCCCCGCCACACTGCCTGAGCAGAGGCAAACAAGAGGTAGATTGTAAATGGAGCGTACAGCCAAGTGCAGCCAGAGGGGACTTGTGGGTAACAAAGAGGAAAATCAGCTCCAGAGGGTGGAGGGCGCTGGAGGGGTTGTTCCGCTGCCAGCCTGGCTCCTAAGAAACACCCCCACTTTGGGAAAACCCTCTACGCCAGCAGGTGCAGGGCCAGGCTCTGTGGAGTAAATCCCCTCTTCTCCCTCCTGGCCTTGGAGCCATCCTTGCCACAGGCATCCTCCACTTGCTGGAGACCCCGGCTGCTTAACAGGACACACCCTTTGGGCACCTCTGCGATTCAGACTCTGCTGGCTGATGTGGGAGGGGCTGGAGGGCAGCAGTGACCTTCCCTGGGAGGAGCCGGGGCTCTCACCCTCCTAGTTCCATCTAGGGCGTATGCTTGCTGTCAGGATGTTGGGAGGGGATGAAGGGCAGGACTGGGCAGTATGTGGCCCAGACTGTGACAGCTGCATGGTCTGGGGCTGTTTGGGCGCATTGTGTGGGGCAGCCTCAAGCTCTGAAATCTACTACGGGTGGGGCAGGGGAATGAAATTGCTCACATCGCCTTTCCTCTATTCATTTCAGGTTCGTCGCCTGGGTTCTAGCCATGATCCTGCCTGCCTCAATCCTTCTCTAGGACAAGCGCCCTGTGCCTCAGTTCCTTATTTGTCCTGCAAGGCAGTGGCAGCCTTGCCTACACAGAGAGTACATGCTCTGCAAACTCACCTGCAGGATTTCCTTCCCCCAGGCTTCAGCTTTTTCACCTGCAAGGTGAGGAAACAGGACTCTCCAAGCCTGTGCCATGCAATACAGCGAACAGTGGAGACTGCAGTGACTGGATTTCAAAAACTTAGTATGACAAAGAATGTGAAATATCTGCCCTGTGAATCCAAAATATTACCATCCCAATATGTAATCAATACAAAATGAAAAATAGCCTGGTGGGCCGGTCTGACGCACACTTTAAAGGGCATGAAGAGTGTTGAGGGAAGGTTCTGGATTTAGGAGGCGTGTCCAGGGAAGGCTACGGGTCTCCAGGAGGTGCAGGTGTGGCCTGAGCAAGGCTTCGGAGGATGGAGCCACGCGGCAGCCCACAGCCTCATGACCAAGCACAGAGTGGGAAGGCGTGATGAAGAACGGGCGGGGCGCGGCACGGTGGGGCTGCAGCCCAGGGCGCTGGCAGAAGGGTAGCGTGTGATGTGGCTGCGAAGGAGGCTGGGGCCAGATGGTGGCGGCTTCGAATGCCAGGCTGAGTCGGCTGGGCACGCAGCAGGCACTTCCAGGAAGACTCGACTGACCAGGGCCGGGGACCTAGGGAGCTCCCCCGAGGGCGTCCAGGTGAGTGGTGGGGCCTCTGCACCTCACAGGCCACTGAGACCCTCTGGGCCTACCCCCTCCAGCTTCCTCTCCCCCTCAGGAGAGGACAATTTATTTATTCATGAGCATACAAACGCTCCCACCAGGCAGCCAGCTCCTGCACACCTCACTTCTAATTATAGCAGGAATTTCATTAATGCTGGAGGAGATGCCAGGTTTCCAACCACCCCTTGTTAGTGGGCACAGGCCGCCTCTCGTTCTCCTGCTCCAGCTGGTGGCCAGCGGCCCACATGCCCAGGACAGTACAGGGCAGCCGCAGGGTGGGCTAGCAGCCTGCACTCACTGAGCCAGGAGGTGGCCGGCACGGCAGGGCCATGGGGAGGGGATGGCACCTGCCCCCACCACCTGGCCACATACAGAGTGCAGCCTCCAGCAGCTGGGAATGTGGGGGCTGCCTCAGACCTGCTAAAGAGCGGGGCGGGAGGGGGGTGACATGTTGGCTGGAGCCAGATTTAGACGAAGGCAGCAGGTAGGGAGGCCTCTGTTGTGCAGAGCTCTGAGGATGACAGGAGGAGGTGAGGCAGTGACATGGTGCAGCCGTGCTGCTGGGAGGCCTGGCAAGGAGTGGCGCTGAGAAGGAGAGCAGGGGTGAGGAGGTGCAAGGACTCTGGGATAGGCTGCAGTCAGGGGAGGCGAGCTGCCGAGGAGGTGGTGTTGGGGGTGTGAGAAGACAGAAGCTGGGCAGGAGAGAGAGCAGGGAGAAATGTGGACAGCCAGCCACAGGGAAACAGGATGGAGACATGCAGAGACCCACACACTGCTTCACCCTGCAGGGACAGCCCAGCCACCCACACACACACACACACACACACACATGCACTCTCACACGCACACATACACACACTCACACTCACACACATACACTCAGTTACACACAGTCACACACACACACATACACACACAATCACTCACACACATACACTCACACATACACTCACACAGACACACAACACACACACACACACACACACACACACACACACACAGCTGAGCTGGGGCTTGGAGGCCAAGGCCGGAAGAAGTAAAAAAAAATGACTTGTGCCAAGCTAGGCTCGGCTGCTCACAGAGGACCCCCCAGCCGACCAGGAGGGAGCTGGCTGGGCCCACCCAGAGACTTCAGGCCAGAGGCCCAGGGTGTAAGCCTGTGGCAGGAAGCATGGCCACCAAATCCATGCCCTCCCATGACCATGGGGAGCTGTCAGGGCCTCCAGCTGTGGGAGGGCAGGTCAGAGCTGTCAGGCCTGAATGCTTGGCCCCCACACTGCCCCTCAGTCGGCTCCATTGTGGTCAGCAGGGCCCCCCCAGGCCAGTCTGAAAGTGGAGCCAGTGTGCACATGGAGGTCTTGAAACACACGGGAAGAGAGGGGTCTCCCTTCCCATGAATACCCACGAATATTCACCCAGCCTCACATGCCATCCTGAACCATCATACCCACACACAGGCGCACACTAGTACACAAGCACTCACACACAAACACACAGCCACTCGCCCTCCTCCCTCCCTCCCTCCCTCTGGAAGCTCTGAGCCTCCCAGAGCCACTACTCAGGCTAGGGTGCACTGTCATCCTGGGTCTCTGGGCAAGGAACCCTGGTCCCACACCAGGGCCAGAAAAAGAGAAGGTGCTAAGAGGAAACCAGCTTTGTCAGGCCCAGCTCGGGCTCCCAAACTGAGCTTACCCAGGCAGGGGAGGGGTTCCATGGGAAGGAAGGCTTGGAGAACACACTCTATCTGCTGCCCTCTCCTGAAGGATCGTGGCCCAAATCCCAGAAAGGGAATGGGAGCTGCTGAGGTTACACCAGACAGACCAGCCAGACCTAGGTCTGAGGCCCCCACCTCCCACACAAGGGCTTTCTATTCCTCCTCACCCCCTTACCCAACCCACAGCCTGTTAGACACTCCCTGATGTCAGGAGTGTGGATCTTTCCCTCAGCCCTGATGTCTGCGCAGTGGGGCCAGTGATGGGGAGCAGGCAGTGCCTGTATCCTCGTCCAATCCTCCCCTGGGAGCTTCGGGAAGGGGCTGGGGGGGGGCGGGGGACAGGCTTCCTCCCCACCAGTACAGCCCCCTCAGAACCATCCTGGAGAGCCTCATGCTCTCTCCCAGACTCAGCGATGCCCCAAGCCCCAAAACCCACTGTCCAAGCGGCCCATACAGCCCCAATCCCAGCTTGCACACTGTTTAGTGATGAGGAACTCACCACCTCTCCTGGAGGCAGCTTTTAACATAAACTCTCCAGACAGCTCAGACTCTTGGAAAGCTGAACAGGAAGATGCCGAGGACATAGCATGGTTGCCACTGAGGGCCTGAGGTCTCCTGGCCGGAGTCCATCAAGCAAGACTGTCCTTTCATCATTAGCTTGGAAGTGACAGAACTGGCCCACCACCCTGTCACTATTATAACAGAGCTACAGTCAATGTCCTGTAGCCAGTACCACCTCCTTCACTCAAGATAGCTAGCTAGGACCCACCAGAGTCATTCGCTCACTCACTGGACTAACAGATCATTCATGAGGCCACTGCTCTGTGCCGGGCACTAAGACATGGTCGTGAATGAGGGTTCATTTAATGTTCTTTCTAGCTTAACACCTGCCCTTCACCCATTTTACAGGTGGCAAAGCGGAGTCCAGGGAAAGGCAACAACTTCTCAAAGCCATATAGGGAGCCAATGGTCAAGAGTGGAGCCCCACGCTACCGCTGCCAGCCCTGGGAAGTCTGCCCAGGGAAGACAGTCTGCCAGCCCTGGGAAGAAAGAGAGAAGGCCGCACATCCGCCGTCTCCACCCCCGGCCGTTTCTAGGACACCAAGGTATTGATTACCACCTTGCCTTGGAGTGGTTTTCTTTTCTTTTCTTTTTCCACCAAGGCTTTCTGTTCCTCTTTATTTTTTTCAAAGAATCAACTCGAAGCCGCTCCTGTGATTAATTACCAGCTGCCTAATGCTCCGCCACTGGCAATTTCTGGAAAAGGAATGAATTACCTTGAAAAACATCCGAAAGAGAACTCACCGTGAAGGAGAATTTCAAAGGTTACCAGACAATTAGCAGAGGGTTCCCCTAGCCTGATCGAGTTGCAGGCAGGTCCCATCAGGAAGGGGCAGGCCACCAGTCTCGGGGGTCACCCTCTGGCTCCAGAGAGCAGCGGACTTGCCAGGCTGGGCAAAGCCTGCAGGGCAGAAACGGCGGGGCTTTCCCCAAGCAGCTCCCATGCTTGTCCTGGGGCTCCACCCCTGGTCTCCAAGGCCTCATGCGCTGGTTAATCCTGACGGACCTCAGTTCAAATCCCCATTCCAGCACTTACGGCTCTATGGGTTTCCTAACCACACCGAGCCTCTGGAACATGAGACATTAGACAAACCTCCCCATGGGATTCTTGCGGGCAGAAAGATGTATTAAAGGAGCATAGTGCCTGGAACACACACAGCAGATGCTCACGAGGCTGTAACATTTAAACATATTCACGGCTTCTAAGCATCCTCACAGCAGCCCTGTCAGCAGTGTCAGTGTCATCAGCCTCATTTTCAGATGAGCAAACTGGCTCTCACACAAGGGAAGGGACTGGCCCAAGGTCACGAAGCCGATCAGCTGACAGCTGGGATTTCCTGCAGCGGGAGAGGGAGACGGAGCCTGGCTCTCCAATGTCAGAGGCTGACTGAGGATCACCTGGCCCTGCCCTAGGCCCCTGGAAGCACTAGGCTCCAGGAGGAACGCTGAGGGCAGCAGGGGATGTTAGGTGGCACCTCTACACCAGGGCGAAGACACCCCTCTCCCAGGCTGCCCCAGCACCACGGAGCCTTGGGACAAGGGCTCTGGCCCAAGTGAGCGTTTTTGTGAAGTCTCTTATCTCTAGGTTGAGAGTCACTGAGTAAGCAGGGATTACACAGGCACCCCCACCCCCCAGGCACAGGGCCAAGTGAGACCAACCCTGAAATGCCACCCCCACGATGAGAAACGCTGGAGCGTGCGACACAGCTGGGCTCAACCTCAGGACCTGCTGCTCTCAGCTGCTTCTCAAGGGGCCCTCCCCCACTCATCAGGCCGGGGGTCCAGTTCGTGTCCAGCTTGGCACTAGTGGGTCCTCAGGGGGGAGCAGGATGGTGGAAACTGAGGTATGTGGGGGAGAAAGAGGGTCCTAGCACCTTTGAGGAAAACAGCTGACATGTTCCCAGTCCTTGTTGTGTGCAGGTGTGCCGTCCCCTTACCATGACAGTGGGGCAGGCACTGCCATCTCATTCCCATTTGATAGATGGATAAACAGAGGCACAGAGTAACTACACATGCCAGTCAGGATTTGAACCCAGGTGGTCTGACCCCACGCCCAGTGTGTGTCCACCTCGGCGTGTTTGTGAGAGTGGGCAGCGGGGGGTGGGTAGCCTCGCACTCATTTCAGCTGACATGCCCCTGCTCACCCGGGCCTCCTTTGGTGGGGCTGCCCATACCCCACAGGGTTTAGAGTGCTGCAGACAGGGCTGCTGTGCCAAGACCAGGTAGCCAGACCTGCCCCTCTCCCCCAGGCAGACCTCTAGTCCCACCCCTAGCAGCCACTCTAGAGAAAGGCCAGGTCAAGAGGTCCCTGGGTGCTGGTTAGACGGGGGGGCCATCTGGGGCATGATGAGGTCCCAGCAAAGATGTCCCATGCCCACTCCTGCCCATCAGGGCTGAGGCCTGAGTCAAAGGTGCAGCGTGCTAAGGCCAGCACCTGCTTTCATCAGGGCACATCTGCGTCCAACCCAGCCACCTCCCGCCAGCCCAGTGGCACACCTACCTCAGTGATCCACAAATCACCAGTGTCCCAGGTGCCGGTCAGCAGTTGGCAGCCCCTCCGCCTCACTCCAGCTCCATCCTGCTGCAATGAGAGCGGGAGGTGAGTGGGCCCACCCACAGCAGGGGCTCCAGCACTGACCACGAGGCCACCACCCAGAGCTACTGTATCATCCCCATATGACAGAGAGGGACTTCAAAGGGACTTGATGGGTGCCCCCGGCATAAACAGGCCCCTGACCCCCCACACCTGCCAGTTACTGGTTATGTGATTACAGAGATGCTCTCAGACTCTCTGGAGTTCCGTTTCCTCATGTGTCAAAGTGGGGTCAAAGAATGTCTGAAGGTCACCAGGAGAATCCATGGAGACGTGATGACAAAGACACTTGGCATTCACTCATTCATTCAGCAAACATTCAGCAAGCATGCCGACGTGATAGTGATCTCTGCCCTTGCGGAGACTCAGACAAGAGCAAAGAATTAAATAATATAAAAGTAAAAGCGGTGCTTGCCAGAAACAATGAGTCCAGGAGCCACACAGCACAGACTCAAGGTCCCAGGTAGCGTCTCTGGGGAAGTGAAGTTGAGCGACAAGCCAGGGGGAGGCAGGCTGAGATGCAGAGGACAGAGGGAACAGCATATGCGAAGACTCCAAGATGGAGAAAAGTGCCTGGCCCAGTGGAGGGCTTGGGGTCTGTGGTGTGGCAGATGCAGTGAGCAAGGGCGGGGGGGAGGGGGTGTGAGTGGGGGACCAGGGGCCAGGGACAGTAAGAGAGACGTGCAGCAGGAGCCACAGCAGCATCTGGGCAGCTGAGGGACACGACCCTGGTTCTAACTGGGGAAGCCCCCATGGCTATGAAGGGAGAAGGGCTTGGAGGGATAGGAGGAGGCAGAAGAGCAGTGGGGAGGCTGCTCCAGAGTCCAGGCCAGAGACGGTGTGCTCGGGGCAGAGACAGCAGCAGGCAGAAGTGCAGGGCCTGCTGGGGCACTGGGCATGTGGGCACATGACCATCCTCGTTGGGTGAGGCTCGGCTGGCCCACCTCTTCAACAGCCCACCAATACCCTCTCCCAGTGCCCACAGAGCCCGAGGACAGGAGGGAGGATGAGACCCAGAGGCCTGGCTAGTAGGCTTCTCTGGGGTCTCAGCTGGAGGCTGGGATGTGCAGAACCCTGGATTCAAGCTCTGGTGTGAAGGTGCCCGATGCGTGGCCAGGAACCATGACTGTGCATGTCTGCACCGGAGTGCCTGCCTCTAAAAACCAGGAAACCTGGTTGCAGGGCTGACCTCCTCTCAGAATGAGGCTCATGGCTCACAGCGGGAGAGAAGGTGCCCGTGCCAAGTGAAGCATGGGCCTCCACACACGCCGAGGAGCTGGGTAAGGGCCTCAGCCTGAGCCCACCTCACCATGCACAGGCAGGGGCTCCCAGGGAGAAACGGTGCCCAGGTCCTCGAGAAGAGGCAACCAGGCCTGGTGATAGGCAGGCTCAGCAGTCACAAAGATCTGCTTCCAATCTCGGCTTTACCCTTGTACCAAGTGTGTGGCTTGGACATGTTTCTTCAGCCTCTCTCTGCCTCAGTTTCCTCAACTGTGGTAAGGGATATAGAAATAACGAGAAGACTTCCCTCAGAGAGCTGTAAAGACTACGTAAGGCAGTGCAGGTGAGTGCCAGACACCGTGGCTCCCCATGCACGTCAGCTGATGCATAGGTGACTTCACAGGGGCTAGTGCTGGGCTCCAGGAGTGCTGGAACCCTATGCCCCAAGCTCCCGGAGCCAGGCCCAGGGTCCCCACCCCAGCTATGGGGAGAGGAAACAGCTCTCCATCCTGATCTTCTGGCTCTGGCAGCCCCCAAATTCTGCTTACCTAGGAAATACAGTTTTGGGGTTCGCTGACCCCAATTCTTCCCTTTCACTGAGGAGGAAACTGAGGCCCAGAGACGAGAGGCTTTTGCCCTCGTCTGGGGTCACACAGTGAGGTAGTGACGGGGGCAGGACTGGAGTCGGCCTCCTGCCTCCCTACTGCCCACAGCTGGGCCTTTCCGAAACGCAAGCTGGCCAGCAGAGCCGCTGACAAAGAGAAAATAATTATCTTGGCAGCTGAGATGGAAGCCAGAGCCGAAAGCCCTCACTCCCCGGCGAGCATCGTCTAGGCCCCGAGAAACAGCGTCAGGTCATCAGCCTCTCAGGTGTACGCGGCTCACAGCACATACATGTACCTCACTGCCCCAGCCACCCCAGCCCCTTGGTGTTGGGCATACGCAAAGGAGCAAACTGAGATCAGAAACGGCAAGGGACCTAGCCAGGGTCACACGGCCATGAGTGGGGGTGCTAGAATTTGAACTCAGGCACTGGTGGGGGACTGTGAGCCTGCATTGGAACACCCCACTGGGAAAGAGACGGGGAGTAGGAGGGAGCCCTGTATTGAGTCCATATTGTGGATTGTGCCTTGGACATTTCCTTTAGCCCTCAGTGAAATGCTGTGGGGTAGAAACTGACATCCCTGATTTCCACACGAGGCCAAGAGGGTCTATAACCTCCTGAGGTCACACAGCCAATAAGGAACTCACAGGAACACAACCGAGATATGAGTGAGCAGCCCATCGTTACACTCTGTCCACTACACAGCAGCCAGCCTGGGAGTCCGAACCCTGCCCAGCCCTGGGAGCTGCTCAGCAGCGCTGCCTCAGGCCCAGACAGCGCTGGGCACTCCTCATAATAGGAAAGGGGGGCTCAGGAACCAAGAAGCTGTGCCATGCCGTGCATACCCACCTCAGCCCTGCTGGTACCTTAGCCGAGGCTCACAGCCGGTGCGGGCTTGGCCTCCTGCAGAGTTCAGGGAGAAGAGAGGGCAGGAGACAAGGTGTAGCCCTGTTTGCTCCCAGCCTGGTCAGACCGCAAGGATAAACCGTTAGGGGCTGGAGGGGAGTGCTCTTTTCTGAAAAGGCCTTGGTGCCATGGAGGGGGTGCAGTCTGAGCCTCAGGGCCGGTGGAGGCCCACCCAATCTCCCCCACGAGGCAGGGAACCCAATGCTCAGATAGCTCTCCCAGGGACCTTCAGCACAGGACTCTCAATCCTGCGGCATGTGAGACCCTGACCACAGGGCAGCTTCTCACTGCCAGGCCAGAAAGGGCAGTGTACAGACAGGAGCCTGAAACACCCCCTCAATCTCACGGTGCATCTGAAACTCCCAAGGGAGGGGGAGGCCAGGACCCACGCCTGCTTTGCAGAATATGACACTGAGAAGGATGGGGCTGCCAGAGGTGTCCAGCTGGAAAGTAACAAGGCTGGGTCTGAGACAAGGCAGATGACACCTGGGGTAGGGACTGTCCTGGGACCAAGAGGGGTTCCCCCCACCATACCTACCTTCCCAGCCCCACCTTCTCCAGGGAATCCTGGGAGGACCTGAGTATGGGCTTGGGTAGAGGCACTCGGCCAAGCTGACTTGGGGTTGAGTCTGACCCAGAGAGATCCAGGGTCAGTCAATCCAGGATTCCTGGAGGGCGGAGGTGCCCAAAACATGGGGTATCTAGGACCACGGTTGGCTCTAGTCCTGCAGCTAACTAGCCAATTGATCTCTACAGCTGCCAAGGCTTGGGAGTCCACACTTGGGGGCTGGAGCCCTAGCCCTGGCCTTAAGTGTTAGGGCAAGAGTGGGCAGAGCTGGGCTGAACACCTGCTGGGTGACCTTGAGCAAGTCACTAGGCTTCCCTAAGCTCCCAGCTCCTCTCTAAGCAGCGGCCAACCGCCCTCCATTAGCTCTCACCGGGGGGAGCTCCGGGCAGCACTGGGGGGAGGGGGCAGATGGCCTTGGGCATTGTGCTGGGCAGGGTTTCCACCAGGGCACCCCTCAACCTGGAGTTCAGGGCTTCCAACACAGTCTCAGCTCCTCGTGCTTGCTGCTGAGCACACATGTGCCCCTGGTCCTGGTAGCTGTCAGACCTTAACAAGATACGGAGTGTGCAGATGCAGGTGCCAAGGAGGAAGAGCTCAGCCTGTGGTGCCCACTAAGGTCAGGGCAAGGGTAACTGATCAAGATCAT
Organism: Ateles fusciceps; assembly: GCA_036589455.1. NCBI lineage: Eukaryota > Metazoa > Chordata > Mammalia > Primates > Atelidae > Ateles > Ateles fusciceps. Next base: position 4,429,165 of record JAZHEH010000276.1, read on the forward strand.
AAGTGGCCAAGTGGGGGATGAGAACTGTGGTCACAAGGGTGTCCCCCCCACATCTGGTCAGCTCCCGCTACACTGACCCTCAGGCGCCTGAGCTCTTCCACACTCATTTTACAGATGTGCCAAACAGCTGCTGGTCAGGCGACCAGCAGACTCTCGGGGTGACAGGGGATTCCCCACCTTGGAGAACTCTGCCGCTACACACATCCCCTTACGTGACCCCAGGGACAGGCCCCTGTCCTCCCCTGGCGGGCCAGTGCTGGCTCCAGGAGCAAGGCAAATATTTACGCCATGATTATCCAAATGGGGCTGGCTGCCCCGCCTCCTGCATTCCTGAAATACCTGTTCCCTGACCTCACCAAGCTGGGGGTGGGAATCCAGACACAGGGAAGAGCCAGACCCAGGCTGGGCCAGGGTGGAGGCCAAGGCACATTGGCCAGAAGGATGAGGCAGCCCCAAGTCGCCCCTCCGGCCAAGCACCCACCAGGGCTTCGGGCTGCTCTGGCAGAGCTGGACAGTGGCTGGAGCATGGACATCCCCATGAACAATGAGGGGAGTGGGTCACAATGCCCCAGGGTGCTGTGGCACCAATGCCACCTCAGAGGTCCTGTCACCAGGCCTCCGCTCTTCACACTTGCTGCCAATCGACCAAACACATACACATACACACATACACACACACACACCCCTTATGCCTGTAGAGAGAACCTGCTCAAATGTGGAAGATTCTCCCACCTGCTAGGGCCCCTCCTCAATAAACCTGGCTGCTGTCACTGCCCCACTCCACCACTCCATCCTCAGCACAATCCTGTCACCAGGGGAGCTGTAAGGTCCCATTTTACAGAGGAAGAAACTGCTCAGCAGAGAGCAGAGGCCACACGGCACACAGTGGCAGAACACGAGCTGTGGTCCTCTACGCGGCGCCTCGGGCAGCTCTGCATCCCGTCACTGTCCTCTGGAACCCTATCCATCCTTCCATGCCCAAAGGCCACCTCCTCCATGCTGCCTTCTCTGAGAGGGATCCAAGGGATCGGTACTCTCCCCTGAACTTCAGACAGGCTGGCGTTTCTTTTCGCTTGCATAATTAAAATGAGGTGCCTGTTCATCTCTTCAGCCTCAAGGCCCGTGAGGGCAGGGACCTGGTCGTTCTCATTCCAGGCACAGCAGAGCTGAACCTGGGGATGTGGTGCTCTGGGAGGACTGTACATCTTCTCAATCTTTTCCTTGAGGAGCAGTAATTACAGTTGGCCTCAAGGAACAGAAACGAATGATGGACCTGGCAAGCTAGTAGTTTGGGATCCACGGGAAGTCCTGGGCGGGGCTGCCTGAGAGTCCCGAGGGACCCTTTGTTCAATCATCCTGTCGGTCTTCACTCCTGTGAGGAGGCTCCGGGCTGCCCTCCAGCAGACAGTAGGCACTGTCTTCCCACGCCCAGCCCTGGAAACCCAGCCTGCCTGCTGGGCCTGCTTTCCGCTCCCTGCCACATGCCCCTCGGCTGCCTCACCTTCCTCTCTCCCCCTGGGGAAGGCTCGAAAGTGGCCAGGGAAGGGCGGACATATAGCTCTGGGCTGACCTGCTGGGAAGACAGGAACACCGGGCGAGAGAAGTGCAGGCCTGGCGAGCCGAGATCATGGGGAGTCGTGCTGGCACCTGCTGCTGGGTCCTCAGGACACCTCCATGTGGGGAAAGTTCCTGTGGCCAGAGGACATGCCATGTACACCTGGGGCTCCACCCTGGCACCGTGGGGGACCCAAAGAGTGGGAACTGGGGAGGAGCAACGGAGGGTCTTCAAACTACCCTCCCCACCCACCTAACATCTCTGCAACTTGGTTTCCTCATTTTAAAAATGAGGCTATAGGCTGGGCACGGTGGCTCACGCCTGTAATCCCAGCACTTTGGGAGGCCGAGGCAGGCGGATTGCCTGAGCTCAGGAGTTCCAGACCAGCTGGGCAACACAGTGAAACCCCATCTCTACTAAAAAATACAAAAAATTAACCGAATGTGGCAGCGTGTGCCTGTAGTCCCAGCTACTTGGGAGGCTGAGGCAGGAGAATTGTTTGAACCCAGGAGGCAGAGGTTGCAGTGAGGCGAGATCATGCTACTGCACTCCAGCCTGAGTGACAGAGTGAGATTGGGTTTCAAAAAAAAAATGGGGCTATAAATTGACCTCTAGAAGTTGTTCATTTCACTTACTCATTTCTTTATTTAAACAACTGATGACAACGCCTGCTATCTGGCAGAGGAGGAAAGAAGGAGAAGAGGCAAAGAGTCAGGGTGGGAAGGGTGGGGACCGGGCCAAAGGCCAGCACCTGCCCAGCTTTATGCTTCTCCGGGGTGCTCACACACTGTGACGCCAGCAGGGAAGACACAGGAGACGGGGTAATCCCCGGACAGCTAGGGCTGTGTGCACAGAGGGCTGGTAGGCCTGCCCAGCTCGGCCTGGAAGCAAAATTGGGGTCAGGGCCACTGTCCCTTGGGCAGTCTTTCAGAAAGGAGGATACCTCTCCCTAGGCGAAGGCTCAGAGGCTTTGGGGGAGAAGAGCTTTGGGCTGAAGAGAGAGCTGAAGAGGGCATCAGTGAGCAGGGCACAGCTGCATTCGTGGGGCACAGGTACATGTACACATCCCTGGGGGCCTCTCCAAGGCTTCGCTCCCTGTCCAGTCCTGATCTATTGTGCCCTCAAGGCCAAGCTGGAGTGGCGCCTCCTCCAGAGAGCCTGCAGGGCCAGAAGAGCTCCCTTAGGCAGCATTGCCCAGACCCCAGGAATGACTCTGCCCACCCCATCTGAGCCGTGCCCTGGCTGGTGGTGCACACGTGTGGCTTGCCTGGCCTCTGGCCCCTGCCAAACTAGCCCTTTGGTGCTGGACTTGTACAAAGAGACAAACTGAGACCAGAGAGAGGGAAGTACCCAGCCAAGATCACACAGTGATAAAAAGGGCAGCTAGCAGTCAAACTAGGATTCAGAAACAAATGACTCAGGCCCAGTCAGGGGCTGGCTTCCCTTTCTTTTGGGTTTGCATCAGACCCCGAACTGGGAAAGGGACGGGGAAAGCTGTCCCAAGTGGTCCAGCTGACACCTCCAAGCAACCAGAGAGGCCTTGAGCTCTGACAGGTGGCCCACTCATACCCGAGGAAGACAGATGGGGCTCCCTTCTCCCCAAGTCACCAAATGAACCATTTCTGCTTTAATCAAGGGATGAGGGCACAGCATAGAATGGCGGCCTCTCTGGATGCCAACGCACCTGGGCTCCGACATATCAGAGGCCTCAGCTCTGATGCTTATTTAGCTGGGCTAGGACTTGGGTCAGTTTCCCCATCTGTAAAATGGGTGATACTAAGAGCCACTATTCTCACAGCATTGTTGAAAGACATAACAAGATTAGGCCCACATGCACGTGCACAGGAAACGCTTCGTGAACAGGGGCCGTGATTATTATCACTGGCTCAGGGTTGCTGCCCAGTGTAGGCTTGGGGTCATGCCCAGGGTGGGGGCACTGAATCCCGTATCACAGAAAGACCCAGGCTCTGGGAAGATGAGTCCAAGGCCGACTCAGGAGAGGCTTCATGGCACCCTCACAGCCGGGCTTCATAGAACCACCTGCTCCCAGGAGAGGGTCCTCACCTTCTCTTCCACAGGAGCAGCCTAAGATACCCAGCATCCTTCCGGTGCAAAACCCGCGCCAGGTACTCCCTTCCACACCCACCACTCATCAGGCCCCACAGGGTGGGCACAGCTGCCCCTTTCCAGGGACCAGGGTCTTGCTTGGAGGGGATACACAGCTGGGGGTGACCAGACAAGGTCCCCCCGGCACCCATCCGGGCCCTTGCCACTCCTGATGCCAGGGATCTAAATGGAATTTCCTGCTGGTGGCTTCTCTAGGAGTTTTGCCTCTTGCCTCTGCTTACCCTGCTTGGTGCTAGTCACCTGGCCCTGTGCTTCTGAGGGCTGCCCTAGAGGGTACCCCATCTCTCCTCTAGGAGGCCCCCAATCCTAAATGCCCTGCAGCATTCACAGGGCCTGGCAGAGGCTCTCAGGAGAGTTCCTGGAGGTCCTTGGGAAGCTCTGAGTGTAAGCCTACCATGCTGCAGAGAAGGGGACCCAAACCCAAAGGGGGTTTGTCGACCAGAATGGAACCCAGGTCCATTCTGGTGTTGGAGGTCCAACTGAGGACCTAGGGGGGTCCAATCGTGGCCCACAGCAAGTCACTTATCCCTCCAGTGTTACCTCATCTGGGGCTAACAGCAGCTCAAGGATTAGATGAGCTGACATCACACCCATGATTGGCACAGGAAGGTCACAGGGCTGAAGGGCACGGGCACTGTCGGCGGCACACACAAACCACCCAGCACTGAGTGTTCCCGATGACCCCCTTCCTGGGCCAGGTGCCAGCGCCCTGGTGGTCATGCTTCCTAAACAGGCATCCCTCTGGGATTCTGGCCACACGTGGGCCAGGCCAGTCTCAAGTGATGGCCGAGACCCAGAGTCACAAATGCTGGACAAAGGAAAGTACTGTTCCTGCTAGCGGGAGGTGGCGGGCCTGAGCACGGGTTCTAACATCACCCAGGCCTGGGTAAAATCCTGGCCTGCTCACAAGCCACATAGCCTTAGCCAAGTCCCTGCACCTCTCTTTGCCTCAGTTTCTTCAATGGGTCATGAAGAAGGAGAAGGTTTAGTGGGTGACAAGTACATGGTCCAACCTCTGGCTCTCAGAGCCCAGGCGACAGGAGCACTTGCTATTTATAGGAACATCAGCTCTCTCCTGCAAAGACAGCCAGTGGTGGTCTGCTGGGGACCTGCTGGAAGGCCAGGGAAGAAAGGGGATGACAGGTCTGCCGATCACGTTCCAGTCCCACCAGGGCAGATTCCCAGAGAAGCTCGACTTTCCCCCACTGGGATTTTGTTTACACAGAGGTGGGGGTTCAAATCCAGCCTGTGCCATTCACCCCTGACCTTGGCAAGTGCCTCTCACCCCTTGAATTCTCTATCTGCCAAGCAGGAGGAATGATGCCTGCGCATGCCCCGGGCTGCTAGGAGGACCATGGGATGGAGGACATAGTCAGGGGCTGCAAGAGCGTCCTTATTCTGTTCTGTCCACTGCCAGCCCTGTTTGAGCCAGTATTCACCCAAAGCACAGCCCAGGGCTCACCCCAAAAGGCACTCAGGGCCTCCCCAGGGGCTTCCCAGCTGAAGCTGTCAGGGAAGTCCTAGGATGCCCCTTCTTCTTCTCCTTTGAATCTGGGGTCTCCTTCAATCTTTCAGAAAGAGGGATTCCCTCAGCCCAGCAACGCAGGGAGATTCTCAGGGGAGTCACCCTTCACCTGCCCATCAATCCTCAGAACAGACAGAACTCATCCTCTGGGGCCCGGGAGAGGCCTAAAAGGCTGGACCCCATGGTGAGTGTCCTCTTCCTGTTGCCACAGCATGCAGACCAGGCTGGTAGGTCCAGGAACCCTCGAATGTTTGCTGGAAGAATGAATGAGCAGTGAAGGCAGCAGTGGTGTGAAACCGGTTTAGATCAAAGAACATGGCAGCTGACACTTGCACAGATTTTATAAGGTGGGTAGTGTTAGCCCATGTCACAGATGAGGAAACAGAGGCTCAGAGGCATGAATTCACTTGCCCAGTATTAGAAAGCGGTAGAGCTGTACTCAGCACGGGCTCTGGGCTCCAGAACCCATGCACTGCCCACCATGCTGCCTGGGGATCTGGGGAGGGTAGAGAGAGCAGCCGGTCAGAGGCAGTCCAGACCAGGGGTACCAAGCCTGGCCACTGGCCCCGCCCTGGAAATCAGATTTAACTTGTCTGGGGTGGGTTATCTTTTTTTTCTTTTTTTGAGACAGCGTCTCACTTTGTGAACCATTGTCAACCAGGCTAAAGTACAGTGATATGATCTCTGCCCACTGTAGCTTCGACCTCCTGGGCTCAGGGTGTCCTCCCGCCTCAGGCCCCCAAGTATCTGGGACTGCAAACTCCCACCACCACACCCAGCTAATGTTTTATATTTTTTGTAGAGATGGGGTTTTGTCATGTTGCCCAGGCTGGTCTCGAACTCCTGAGCTCAAGTGATCCTCTTGCCTCAGCCTCTCAAAGTGCTGGGATTACAGGTATGAGCCACTGTACTGGGCTGGGTTATTTTTCAAAGCTACCCTGGATCTCATCTGGGGCCATGGCTGAAAGCCCTTGGCCGGTCTAATATCCACTCTTCAATGGGGTAAACTGGCTCAGAGAGGAAGGGGACGTGCCCAAGGTCACCTGTGGTGTTGGGGGAGTCTGGGACCTAGTCAGGTCTGACTTCTCCATCCTAGGTTTTAAACTCCTAGGAAACAGATCAGAGTGGGCTGGGCATGGTGGCTCACACCTGTAATCCCAGCATTTTGGGAGACCGAGGTGGGCGGATCACAAGGTCAGGAGTTCGAGACCAGCCTGACCAACATGGTGAAACCCCATCTCTACTAAAAATACAAAAATTAGCTGGGCGTGGTGGTATGTGCCTGAGGCAAGAGAATTGCTTGAACCCGAGAAGCAGAGGTTGCAGTGAGCCAAGATTGCGCCTCTGCACCCCAGCCTGGGCAACAGAGCAAGACTCTGTCTCACCAAAAAAAAAAAAAAAGAAAAGAAAGAAAGAAACGAAAGAAACAGATCAGAGCACCATCACCTGGTGGAGCAGTCCAGGGGGCCCAGAAGGTGGTGGGCGAGATGAGGCAGACAGGCGGGGGGAGCCAGTACGGCACACAGCCAGATGACACACAGGCCCAGCAATTCCTGACTCATGGCCACCCAGCCCGTGACTCCACCCACCGCCAATGCCCCCACCCTGGCTCCCACCCCACAGCCCACTGCAGCCTCCAGAGTTCACTCCCATTCAGAACTAGAAAGCCATGGAGGGAGGGCGGAGCAGTGGGGTGCACCCAGGGCTGAGTGGGAAACCCAGACAACCCCACGCCGTTGGGACTCAGGGGCACTGGAGGAAGGAGGAGGGGGTGGTGGTGCCAGCCTCAATGCTGGCTCCGAGCAGCGCGACTCCCCCAGCCCTGCGGACAGGCACCCAGCTGCAGGAGGAAACTGAGGCCTCCCAAGCCCAGCTGGTGCTGACGCCCACTTGGGCCAACTTTCTTTGCCCCATGACTCCTCTTGAATCAGGGCCCCAAAACTGGATGAGTGTGCCAGGCTTCTCTGCTGCCAGCTCCTCTCCCCATGAACTCACTACTCCTCTAAGAACTCTCAGTCGCTCCCTATTGCTTTACGAGGCCTAGCCCTAACCGTGACCTGTAACGTTCCCCTCGCAGGGAAAAGACTGATTCAAAGGGAAGGGCCACAGGGGGCCCAGCGCTGTATTCCCAAATCTCAACGACTTCTCACAGCACCCTAAGGCCCTGAAAGGTCTCCGCTTGCCAGATGCAGACACAGGCTCAGACAGGCAATGCGTCCAAGGCCACCAGAGTCTGAGCTGTAGCGACCTCACAGCAGGGGCTTAGCTGCCCAGGTGCCTGGTCTTCCCTGCTGCAGACAAGCTTTCAGCTTGCCTAGGAACTCGAGGTGGCTCCCGGTCTGTCTTAACCCATCCAACGTCACAATGACTTGGGTCCTTCCCCATGGTGCCCTGACCCTCTGCTTGGCCCCCTTTAAGACACTGTTGATCCCCTAAGCTGCTACCCCTGCTGATAACGAGGTGGGCTTGGGCTTGCTTGGGGAGGTGGGTCATGGGCCAGAGAGCACCTACCAGAAGGGAGAAGGAGGATGGGGTTGGGACGGTGGTAGGAGAGCCTGCCCCTCAGCACAGCCCTCTCCTGCTTCTGACCCACAGGCCCACTCACCTGGCCCAGCTCCGTGAACACAGCTGAGACCCAGACATGCTCCATCGCCTGGCTCCTGGGAGATGGGAGAAGGGCTCCTTTCCAGGCAGGCAGGGGTGTATGGGGAGGTTACATGTTGTCACCCCCAAGCCTGGCTGCCTTCACAGGGCATACATTCAACCCACCCCCCAAACCCCTTATCCCCTGGAATGCTCATCACTGGGCAGAGCAACTGCCTCTCCCCATTTTTCTACCGATGAGACCCAGAGTGGGTGAGTGACTTGCCCAGGTGCGCCAGCAGGCTAGTGAAAGATCCCAGATCAAGAGCCCTGGCCTCCTGACTCCCAGGCCTAGCCCCACTGTGAGGTTTCTCCTGCCAGGTCCCCCAAGGGTCACAGGCTGTGTCTGGGAGGGGGTAAGTCGTCAGCATGTGTGAGGGTGCAGGATGGGCGTGGGCCCAGAGCTGCTGCCATGGGAAGGCCCAGGGAGGTGTTCAGAGCAGCCAGAGGCAGGGCGGCTTGAGGTCAGGCTTCCTTTCTCAAGAGGGCACGATTCCTGGCAGCAGCTCCCACGGGAAATAGGAGAAGTGCCAGCCGTAGAGAATACGGGGTGGGGCAAAGGTGGTGTCTGGGCAGGGCTTCCTGTTGGGTGGGCGGGTGGCCACTAGCCGAGGCCCAGTGACCTGCTGCAGCCTGGGGCCAGGCCAGGGTTGGGTTTTGCCTCATCCCTGGCTCAGGCCCAGGCCACCCTGAACCCCATCCTCCAGGCCCGCCCTGGCTTCCTGTCCCACTGGCCCCACCCAGCCCAGGGGAGAGGAAAGGCCCGAGGAAGCCTCCTCAGAAGCACCAGCATTTTCTGGGGGCTGGAGCGGGCAGGCCAGGCTGGCCTGCTGAGTGGCCTTTGGCCTCTTATCTCTAGGCCTCCCACCATTCATTTTCCAGTGTGAAGCCTCAACAAAAGTTCCGCTGGGTTTTCCTCCTAGGAGGGCACACTTCAGACACAGCCGAGCAGGGGCCCCTGATGGAATCCCTGCCTTTCCAACTGCAGACGGCAGTGTCCCCTGGGAGAAGTCATGCCCAAGAGACCAGGATGAGAAAAGAGAAGCAAGGCCAAGCTCAGGCTTTGAATGGCAGAACTTCCTGGAGGTCGGGGTCCTGCAGAAGGCGTGCCACCCCACGGGGCCAGGCAGCCCCACATGAGGATAGCGCGACACCAACCACAGGCATGGCGCTCAGAGAAAGACCCCTTCACCCACCCCAGCTTGGCATGCCTGGACCCTTGAAGTGTCTGAAGGAGTGTGGGTGGGAGGGCAGTATGGCCCAGGGGCTGCAGGGCTACCTACAGCCTCCAGGTGAACCCAGCCCATTCCCTGTGGCCTCAGGAACTGGAGGCTCACCTGTCCACAGGCTGGGGCTATGGCAGGAGAGCAGCGGTTGGCAGTCCGACCCAGTGAAGGCAGAGATCTGAAGAGAGGCCCTCAGCCCTCTCCAGACCCCTCTTCTGCCCACTCACGCACAGCCTCTCCCAGGGCACAGGCTCTGGGAGGCAGCTGCCCCCCAGGTCTCTACCAAGGCTGCTCAGCCAACAGGCAGCTCAGAAAGCAAATAGGCCAGAGAGCAAGGAGGACTCTTCCAGCTGGCCGAGGGCCCACCAGGGACAAAAGCCTCTCGGCTTAGTGCTGGGGAAGAACACAGATGGGAGGGGGTGTGGGCCTGCCTGGGACCCGGCCTTGCTCGAGATTACCCCAGGGACAGGGACAGAGACAGAGCGGGGGATCCAGGTCTCCTGCCTGTACCAAAGGCAGCCCAAGGGCCTCTCCATGAAGGCAAACCCACAGCAGTGCCTCCTGGCCCTGGGAGCTCCTGAGTGGTGAGAAGGTGGGTCGGCCCAGCTTAGGCAGGAACTGACTTTAGCCACACGCTAGCCGCCAGAGCAGCCACTGAGGACTTGTCCAGATTACCCCAATCAAACAGGCCCTGGTGGGGCTGTGTGCAGGCCCAGCTTGATGCTCTGCCTGCAGGGAGGAAAGGCCAGGAGGGACTTAGTCGGAGATTGCCAAAGGCCTAAAGTCTGTGGCCCTAGACAAGCAGGAAGACAGAAGTCAGCATCAGCCTGCAGGGAGGCCAGGACCCCATGTCCCAGGAGGAGCTACAGGATGGCAGTAGTAAGCCCCATGACCCCAGGGATATGCAAGCTGAGGCTGGGGACATACAGGCCTAGACAGCATTCTGGGAGGTGGCAGGATAGTGGGCCTGCATCACTCTCAGCCTTGGCCACCCAGCTCCACCCCTTTTCTGGACAGGCGTTTCCAGAACAGTCTGAGCACATGAGCCTGTGGGGACTCTTCCAGGTTGAATACCCTAGATCCCATCACAACAGAGACAAGGGCTGATGGATGCCGGCTCTCTACACCCCCTTTTCTCAGGCACCTGGTGGGCTCTGCCATCAACCATGCCCTGCCCCCCAGCCAAGAGCCAGCTCTCTCTTCGGCCTCACCTGGGCCTGGCCCTGGCCCCACCCTGGAATGTTGCTGGATAGTTCGGCAGTGATCCTGCAGGGTGAGGGATACGTCTTTTGTGGAACACGGGCCGAGTATGGACTTGGCTTCCAGGAAATGTTTGTCAAAGGAAGGAAACAGGGAAGCAGCAGGGAGGAGGGGGGACAAACAGACACATGAATGCAGGTGGGCTCTTAGAAGCACAGTCCCAAAAAGCTACCACAGCCCTTGTCCTCCTGTCCCCTGGGGACGGTGTCATCTATGTAAGATACACTGAGCAGGCTGACAAACCTCGATGAAGGCCCAGGGAGGCTCCACTCTGCAGCTGCCACTTCCCCTGGTGCTCTGCTGCCTATGTGGGCTCGGAGAAGGCCCCCAGGTGTCTGAGCCCAGGGCCGCTGTGTTCTGCCCACATGCACACATTTGCTCTGGAAGCCCAGGCTCTGGGTCCCACCTCCCTAGAGGAAGGGCGCACTCTCCCCCGGTTAGAAACCCCTGCTTGGTCCATGAGAGATTCAGCGGTGCCTCTGACTGCTCTTCCTGAGCCCTGCACCAATGGAGGGGCTGCGTCCTCCTGGAATGGCAGTGGGGGTGGGAAAGGGCCAGCTCATAACAAGATCACAGGGGTTTGGCAATGAAAGGAGACCGTGCCCATCCAACAGGAAGAAAATACATCACAGAGGTGAGGGTTGGTGACGGTTCCAGAACGTCTGTGTTCTGACGACCCCTACCCCTGCCCAGCCCAGGTCCTGGCACACAGTAGGTGCTGTTAATTCAGTGGCCTGATGGATGCATGCGGGAGGCCTGGCTTCCACACTCCTGCCATGGAGGCTGGGACTCTAAAGCACACTCTAGGGGCCATACGAATGATGGTTGTGCCCATGTGTGCCCCCTTCTCTGGCGAGGACCCTGCCTTACTGGGCTCCCCCCTGGTCAGAAGGTGCCCACCCTCACCATTTAGGGCTGGGAGTGTTCTCTGTTATCAAGCTCTGTGCCTTTTCTTGACAAGTGGGTGGGGGTGGAGAGGTCAGAGGTCCAGGGAGGGCAGAGGATCTGAGCAAGGCCATTCCCTAACCCAGAGCTCCCCATTCCAGATTCCAAGGCCCAAGAGCTCTAGGACCCAGCTCAGGGCTCCCTGACGCCCACGGCGATCCTTGCTGCCACCGCCTACACCAATGTGGCCCTTCTCTCGGGCTCTGTAACAGCCTCCTGGCTGCAGCTGGCCTGAACTGCTTACTTAGACAAATAGGGAGAGAAGCAGCCACGTGATGGCTAAGGTTTCCTTGACCAGGGACAGGAATACACACACACACGTACACTACACACACACAGTCACTCGCAGGTCAGGTGGTCATGCGGCCCAGGCTTCTGTGTCTCTGAAAGGCTGGCTGCCCTTCTTCACCCAGAAGAATGCCCTCCCCCGAGCACTTGTTTTCTGCTTTCTGGACATGCCAGGGGCTTGCAGGGTGGGAAGCCCAGCGGAGTAGGGGAGGAAGCGGGAGCAGAGGGAGGGGGCAGAGCACCCGCCCAGCCCCAGCCCTGCCTCTGTCTAGTGTTTTCCTTCCGCCCTCCCCACCCAGAGGGCAGATGTCTGCTGGGAAAGTGTGGCCGCCCAGCCATTCCCTGACTACAGGGACAATCCTCAAACCCAGGGAGAATCCCAAAGCCCGACGCTGAGGCCATGAGGCTCAGAGAGAAGTCCCTGTGATCAATGGCAGAGCTGCCAGTGTGCTGAGCCTGGACCGGCGGTTTTACGGCTGTAGTCCATGGTACAGCCTTTGCGATGTCTAGGGGATGACAGAGGGTACAGAAAAGGGTGTCTAGTCCAACTCAGCAGGAACAGCTCTGCCTTGGGTCTGCTGCTTGGGAAAGGTGTGTGGGCCAGAGTCTTAAGGACTTTTCCAGCACTGGGGGATCTGTGCATCTGCTACTGTCCCAGGGTGACAGGCCTGTCCTCACAGCCTGAGACGGGCCCACTAAGACAGAAGGGGGCCACATCTCTTGACAGGCAGAGCTGAGACCCAGGTCTAGGGGAGGAAAGCTGAGCGGTGGAGAGCAGGGGGAGGGGAATGCCAACTCTATAGGGGTCTACGGCCAGCTCCCACCCTGCCCTGGACTCAGGCTTGACCCCCAGGACTACAGAAACTCACTGCAGATGCATCTCAGGAAGGCCGCAAAAAATGAAAGGCATGGCCAAGAGTTCTCAAATAAAAGCTAATTCCTGGGCTGGGCGTGGTGGCTCACACCTATAATCCCAGCACTTTGAGAGGCTGGGGCGGGAGGACTGCTTGAGCCTAGGAGTTTGAGACCAGCCTGGGCAACATAGTAAGACCTTGTCTCTAATAAAAATCTAAAAAATTAGCGAGGCATGGTGGTATGCACCTGTAGTCCCAGGTTTTCAGAAGGCTGAGGCGGGAGGTCAGTTGAGCCTGCGAGGTCAAGGCTGCAGTGAGCTACTGCACTCCACCCTGGTGACAAAGTGAGATGCTGTGTCTTAAGAAGAAAAAAGGCCACTGCCGGTGTCGTGGCTCACACCTGTAATTCCAGCACTTTAGGAGGCCGAGGCTGGTGGATCACGAGGTCAGAAGTTCGAAACCAGCCTGACCAACATGGTGAAACCCCATCTCTACTTAAAAAAAAAAAATTTGGCCACCCATGGTGGCAGATGCCTATAATCCCAGCTACTCAGGAGGCTGAGGCAGGAGAATCGCTTGAATTTGGGAGGCAGTGAGCTGAGACAGCGCCACTGAACTCCAGCCTGGGTGACAGAGTGAGACTTTGTCTCAAAGAAAAAAAAAAAAAGAAAAAAGGCCAATTCTGGCCAAGCCCCCTCCTTCCACTAAAGCCCTTCACATATTTTATCTCACTGAATCCTCACAGTAACTCTATGAGGCAGGTAATATTGTCACCCCATTTTACAGACACAGCACAAAAATAAATGTGAACTAACCTGAAGCTCACACAGTTAACAAGGGGGTGGGGTGGGATTTGAGCCGGGAGACCTCGACCCTAGACTCTGTGTTCTTCACCCACCCCCCACCCCACCGCCTCAGGGCTGCGCAGGGCTCCTCTGGTGGCCCCAGCCCCCTGCCCAGTACACCTCTCGGGCTCTGTCTGTTGTGGGCACTGAGCCCTGAGTGCAGCTTGGTGAAGGGCTCCGCCGTGGAGGAGGAGGGAAATGGGAGCTCAAGAGAGGAAGGGCACCGGGACAGAAAGGAGAGCAGAGGAGGCATGAGACACACCTGGTGGTGGAGAAGAGACACAGAAAGGGAGGAAGAGTGAGAGGCAAGGGATGAAAGGAATAGAGAGAAGGAAGATACAGGAAGAGGGAGGGGAGACAGGGCAGCAAGAAGGGAGGAGAGGAGACAGAGAAGAAGAAAACAGGGGAAGAAGGTGCAGCCGGGCAAGAGGAAGAAGAAGAAAGGAGGAGGGCAGGGGACAGATGGAGGGAAGGCAAGGAGGTGGGAAATGAGCCACCAAGAAGCAGAAGGGGACGAAGAAGCTAGGAGCGACAGAGACAGGCAGACGGCGGAGAGGAGGTCAGGGCGGGAGAGGGTCTTGGAAAACTGAGAGGCAGACGGAAAGCAAGCCCGCCCACCGAACACTGAATACCTAACAGGAGATGACAAATCAAATGGGAATTACTGCGGTAAAAACATAATTAGAAACTTGATTGAAGTTAAACAGAATTTACATAACACTGCAAATTAACTTTACACGGAAATTATTCACTGGGAAGGCAATGAAAAGGCATTTCATTAGTAATCTATATTTAAACAATAGGCACAATGGAACCTTCTGATGAGGAACTTGGTACCTTCCATGGAGCCGGTGCCAAAGACTGTGGGAAGACCAGGCACAGTGGGTGCTCCAGGCGGAATCAGGCAGGATCCCCCAGGGGGGATCCCTGTGCCTCCTCGTGGGGTGGGGTGGGAACACAAACGGGCCAGGTGAGCTTCTGGTGCCAGTTATGTCTTTGACTTGCTATGTGGCCCTGGGCAAGTGTCTTACCTTCTCTGGGTCTCAGTTTCCTCACCTGCAAAATGAGGGCAATGGAGAGGCAGTCTATGATGGTAGAGGGTTATAAGATCGTATAACCCTTTTGGAGTGAGACGCAGTTCCAAGATCCTCCCTGCCCCTTGTGTGCTATGGCATCAGACAAGCATTTTCCTCTCTAACCCTGTTTTACCCATCAGTTCAGTAAGTCCAGTCCAGTTCCGCCTGATGTCACCAAAGCAGTACAAGGATTTAGGGGGAGAATGGGCAGGGACAGGCTTAAAGGAAAGGGAGTCTAAAGGCATGGGATTACTCGTCCCCTCCACCGGGCACACTAATGAGATTACTCGAAGCCTCCTGCCACCACCCTGCCACGGAGCCATGCATCATCAGAGCAGCTGCTGCTGCTGCCCTAGTCCCCGATGCAAAGTCGGAGGGGCATCTCCCCCTGACTCCTGCCCGAGGGAGAGGGGGTCCACAAGTTCCTGCCTGGCTCCATTCCATTCTCAGCCTGGAGAAGTCTCCTGAGCCTCCTCTCACGTCCCGGTCATGTCAGATGTGCTCATTCTGCAGACATGCTGGACTTTGCTCCTGCGGCTCCTTTGGACACACTCTTCTCTCCACCCCCACCCCCCACCCCCCCAGCCCCCATCGCACCTTGCTCACCTGCCCAGCCTCTGGCCTTGTTCAGGGAAGCTATACTGTGTGCAGCCGTTCCTGACCAAGCCAAGGCTGTTCTCTCTGCGCCTGCGGTTCTCACCGTTTGCTGGAAGGTGTGGGTTTTTCAGTTGCTCCCCCCCGCCACCCCCACCTGGACTGCCAGGTCTCAGCAGAGGGCCCCTACGCTCTCATCTCTGCACACCCTGACCTGAGCCCTGCATTTGGCACAACACAGGTGCTTATCAAACACTGGTTGACCTCAGAGTGGTCAAGGGAGGCTTCCTGGAGAACGTGGGACTAGAGCTGTACGCTGAAGGGGAAGAGCAACTGATAAGACCCACACCTTTGCTGGGGGAGGGAGGGGGTGAATAGGCCCGGGGTCAAACCTCAGCCAGAGCGGAAGGATAGCTCAGAAGCTCCTGGGTCTGTTTCCACTGAGTCTCGGGGTGCCCTCTCCTGTGAACTGCAGCACTGGGCAGCTGCAGTGCCCCAAGACAAACTGCTGGTGGGTGGCAAAGCTGGAATTCTAAGTCAGGCTTAGGCTCCTGAGCACCATAAAGGTATGTCCAGGAGCTAAAGGAGAGATGGAGCGGTGGGGGAGCTCTGGGAAGGTCGGAAGCACACCTGTTCCTCGGGATCCTACCCAGGCTGGGACCTGGCCTAAGAGGGGGCACTGCTGATGTTGTCGGTAGAGGCTGAGAAAGAGAGAGAGGCGGAGAAAGCATGCAGTGAAGCAACACTGACAGGCAAGTACACAATCGCCCACCAAAGAGGAGAGCCCTCCTAACCGGAGCAGGTGCTCTGACACTCACTTACGACCTGGGAAGGTTCTCCTCTTTAGGATAAAGGATCCACACCGGCTCACGCGCTCAATAGGGAGCTGCTGGGGGCCTCTCCTGCTGTGGGCAGCACCTGAGCTGCCACCTGGAGCCCTGTGTTTTGGACAAGTGCCCCAGGCAAGGGGGAGGAGCCCTGGAGAGGAGGAGGGAGGTCCACAGTGCTAGCTGAAGAAAGTGCAGAAATGAACGGACAGGGCAGGAGGCTCAGCCAGGGTCAGGGAGTGCCGGCCAGGGTGACAGGGAGGGTCCAGGCATGTGTTCACCCACAGCCCCTAGCCCCTGTGTGGCTAAGTGTGGGCAGGAAGGCGGTGTGGTCCCTCCTCCCTCTCCATCAGCCCTCGCCAAATATGGCTGGTTTACTGAGGCCTCTGAGCCTTTGTGTAGGCTGTTCCCTCTGCAGCATACAGAGTCCTTTCCATGCAATGCCCAGCAGAGTCTTGCTTGTCCATTCAGGGCCTGCTTTCTGTTCCCTTCCCTGGCTGCACTTTCTCCAGCTCCTCTGCAGACCCCTTCCCCACCGTCACTCCCCAAAGGGCGGGGTGCCCCATGACTCACACTCAGGCTCCTGACACTCTCAGGCATCGCACACTCTGGAGTGATCTCATCCGCCTCACGACTTGCAACACCATCAATCCACGACCATCCCAAATTTACACGTCTAGTCCAGGACCTCTCTCTGCCTTCCAGACTCATATATCCAGCTGCCCACTCGATCTTTCCACTTGAACGTCTCAAAGGCATCTCAAACTCAATGTGTCTGACACAGAACTCCTCAGCTTCACGCAACCCTCCCCCAGCCATTGTCCCTGGCTCGAGTACCTCCCTTCTACCACTGGCTCCTGTCCCAAACCCAAGGGCCTTCCTTCACTGTCCCATCTTTTAAAATCCTCCACCTCTAATCCGCCAGCAAGCCTGCCTGCTGGGTCTCTGAAATATATTCAGCCTTCGATTGGCCTCCTCCACTACCCCTTCGTCCCTGCTCCCATCACCTCTACCTGAATGTGGGCAGCAGCTTTCTAGCTATCTCTCTGCTCCACGCATGTCGGCCTACAGGAGCGGGTCCTCCATGATCTCTCCGACTTTGCCTCCGACCCTGACATCTCCCCAGCCACAATGGATTACCCGCATTTCCTTCAACAGGTCACATGCACCCCTGCACACTCCCTGGCTGCACTCAGGTCTCTGTAAAAAGGTCACCTTAATAGAAGCCTTCCTTGGGCCAGGTGGAGTGGCTCATGCAATCCCAGAACTTTGGGAGGCTGAGGCACATCGATCACTTGAGTCCAGGAGTTCGAGACCAGCCTGGGCAACATGGCAAAACCCCATCTCTACTAAAAATACACAAATTAGCCACACATGGTGGTGTGTGCCTGTAGTCCCAGCTACTCAGGAGGCTGAGGCAGGAGAATCACTTCAGACTCGGGAGGTTGAGACTATAGTGACAGAGTGAGACCCTGCCTCAAAAAAAAAGAAAAAAAAGAGAAGCTTTCCTTGACCTGTCAAAGAACACCTTACTTTATACTGTAGACTCTGTGCTCTTACCTGGTTTAATTTCTCTTCTTCAAACTTAGCATCCCCTGATCTATTATACATTTATACATTCACTTTTTGGGTATTTATTCTCCATGCCTCCTCATGAGAGTACAGACGCCATAAGGTCAGGGAGTTCTGTCTGCTTTATTCCCCGCGATATCTCAGAAACTTTGAGTTCCTGACAGATTTTCTTGGTAAACACCTGGGGAGTGGATGCATGAGCAGTGCCACCTCATCCTCCTGAGGGTCTGCCTGCGGAATCAGCCACGTTCCCCGCTCCCCTGTGTAGCGATGGTCACCACACAGGCTTTGTGAGCACTGCCTTATGGAACTCAGCCTGGCTCTGGGATCCTGAGTCGGACTCCACTGCACACCACACCCTCTCGGGGCAGGGCTACGTCAGCTCTGTCTTCAAAACCCACCCCTGGGCAACAAAGTGAGACCTCCATCTCCACAAAAATTTAAAAATCAGCTGCATGCAGCGGCACATGCCTGTAGTCCCACCTACATGGGAGGCTGAGATGGGAGAATCGCTTGAGCCTGGGAGGTAAAGGCTGCAGTGAATCATATTTGTGTCACTGCACTCCATCCTGGGTGACAGAATGAAACCCTGCCTCAAAGAAACAAAAACCCAGCCCTTAATGCGGGCCTGGCCTGGTGCGAGGGTCGGTGAATGTTTGATGAGTGAACTAAAGAGTGGATGAGGGGACGAACAGCTGAGTGGATGGAGGAATGGGTGAGTACGTAGGTGGATGGAAGGATGGACGAGTGGTGGAGGGATGAATGGGTGGATGAGTGTGGAAGAGCAAAAAGAAAGAGGGATGGATGGGGGAGATGGACAGGTAAGTGGATGGATGACGGTGGGTGGATGGATGGGTCCCACAGGCACACTACACAGACGAGTGGTTGCTTGGCCTCAAAAGCAGAACTTCTCTTGAGAGGATGAGTGCAGCAAAAGGTCACAGTAAAAGCACAGAAGCTGCTATGGCAAACAGGAGAAAGCCAAGCTGCTGTGGCGTGGCCAGAGCTCACTGTGTGATCCCTAGCAGGCACCATTAACTTCCCTGTGACTTCTTCTTGTGGGCTGCAAATGCAGATAATAATTCTTGCCCAGAGCTGCCAGGGAGAACTTTGGAATTCCACCAAGGGACGACAGCCATATCCCCCAGGGAAGCACGTCTCCAGCTAGCTCTGCCTTGGAAAATGCTCTCTTCTTAAGCCCCACCTGGCACTGTGGACCTTGTAATCTCAGAATCCTGCATCCACAAGGGCTGGGACCCCTGGCTGCCGCCCTAGAGTTCCAGCGGAGCCAGGCTGCTAAGATGGCGCCACTGAATCAGACACAACTGGCCCACACACTTCTGGAGAACTGGGGTAAGTCTAGGACCTGAGCCTAGCGCCCCATTTTGGAGAGAGACAGACTGACACCCAGGAGCCTTTTTTGGCAGAATGCGCCCCCAACAAGGAGTTACAGAGAGGGCCTGCAGCCAGGACCAGGAAAGGCCAGGAGAAGCGGCTGCAAATCCTCTGCTCTGGTCTGGCTGCCTGGGCTTGCCCCTGCCTACGCTTAGGCAGAGGTGACGGTATGGCCTGGGCATCAGGGGCTGGTGTTACCTTTCGGGGTCTGGCAGCTCAGTGAGAAACAGTGACTCCTCTCCTCACACCCCTTGCAGCATTGGTCTGACGCCAACGGGCCTCCTCCTCTTCCTCCTGGGTACACAGAAGAGACGGGACGTGTGTGAGGGCAGCCCAGTGTGCAGACAGCCATCCCCTCCCCTCCCACCTCCGTCCCTGCCGCCGAGCTAATCTCAGCGGCCTCTTGGGTCACTTAAACACACCCCGGGATGCCTGATTTATCAGAGCTGGCCGTGTCTGCCCCCGCCCAGCCGCACTCCAACCAGCCAGCCGATTCCTCCTAGTGGGATTTTAAAAAACAGATAAATATAAGTTTCGTTTCTTCGGGGCTGGGGACTTTGTGTTGTTGTCTCTCTCTTCTTAGTAAGAAAAGCAGAACGCCATCACGTTCCTGTGCGGCCCCCAGGCAGGGTGACAGGGAGAAGCTGTCGGGGGTATTTTTAGCCGGGTGCATGAAGCCCTTGCTGTGGCCTCCTCTCCGCACCGTGCCTGGCTTCGGGGAATTATCTCACACGGCCGGCCGGCGGCCACTTCCAAAGCCACTCTGTGACCCCTGCCTGAATTCCTTCCTCATTATGAATTGCTCACCAGATCCCTGACCGACACTTGGAGCCATTTTATGTGTGTACGCACCTCCTCGGGAAACCCAGCTCACTCCCTCGCCCCCTCCTACGAGGTTCAGGGCTGGCTGTTTTGCTTCTAGCTGGGAGAGGACGCCCAGATGCAGAGTTTAAGGCAGAAAAGAGCCCTGGTGATGATCTGGATTGTGCACTTCAAACTTCAGCTGTTCACCCATGCTCTTCGGGACTCTTGATCTGAGCTGAGCTCTACCTGTGTGATGACTGAATTCATGTTTGCCTTCCACTTACTCTTTTTTTAAGCTCCAAGAAATCTGGCCTTGTCCAAAGCAAGCATGCTCTGGAAATAACTGATTTGATAGGCTAGTTATATATTTCTGATACAGTTTAATAAATTGTAACTAATAAAACAAAAATATATGCTCTTGTGGGTACTACCTAATTCTGGAATCTTGCTGTAGACGACCAGAATTACATGGGCCCAGCTCTGGCCACCTCCCTACTGTCTATCAACCCTTACGTTGTGCAGAAGGAGAAGGCTGGCTGGTGGGGCCCAAGAACTGGTTAGCGTATCAGGCCAAGGGCAGTAAGAAGTCAGAGCCATGGTATGCTCTAGTCTTCAGTACTGTCTCTCTTCTAGCACTGGGCGAGGCCATTGCTGGCCTCACACTTGAACTAGGCTGGGAGGATCTAGGTGGATGGGCACGAGGCATCTTAGGAATGGGGTGTCCCAAAGGAGGGCAGCAGGCCAGGCCAAGGCCCAGGGCCCAAAATGGCATCTTTTCCCAGCATTCTCTGAGGCCTCTGGTTCACTCTGCTCCTCCCGCCAGGCTCCCCTTGGCTAGAGTGGGATCACAGGGGCCAGAAGGCAAATTCTGCCCTCTCTAGGTAGATCTGGAAGCACAGAACACGACCCTGAGCCCTACAACCTGTGCTCTTGGCTCTCTGACCCTGTGGGCTCCTGGGGGCCCTGCACCAGCTCTGGGCCTCGGCCTCCCTGTGTGTGCCTTGAGAGGAGGCTAATGATGGCGGACACCCCACAGCGCTGGGGCCTCACTGCTGCTCTCCATCCTCTCCCACTCTGCCCACAGGTTGGAGACCCTGGCTGGGCCCCTGGCCCAGTGCCCGCCACCTGCCCCCTCCCGCTGAGAACAGGATGTGGGTGTCAGGAGGTGAAGGGGAGTGTGGGGGTCGGGATGGGGAGTGGCCTCGGGACGGGACTTCCTGAAGCCAGATCGGTTTACCACAGTCAGTTGGGCCCAGGACCGCACAGCTGTGAGTTATAAATGTCCCTGTCAGAGCCTAGGCCGAGAGGCCTGCTGCAGGCAGAGGCGCCAGGGCCCACAGTGCCCACCCTGGGCCCCCCCCGGCCGATGGCCCGTCCTCTCGGAGGCCCTCCCCCAGTCTACAGCCCTCATGACCTCTGGCCTCTCCTGCCTCCTCTCCCAGAGAGATGGGTCTAGTACAGCCTTCCCCTGCTCACCCCTTCCTTACCCTTCCAGGTGCAAATCTTGGGGTTCCGGCTACCGGGAGAGCTCCCAGAGGGCAGGGACCATTCTGGGGCCCGCACCAGGGGACACCCTGACATGGATACCACTGCCCGCCCTTCACCACTTCTAGCCACCTCCCTCGAGAAGCCAGAAGGCTTTCCTTCCCCGAGACACTTCTAGAGCAGCAGCAGCCCAGGGCTGCCCCTGAGTAAGCCCCCTTCTGATGAAACAATTCATTCATTCCACACAGATTCACTGAGCACCCAGCAAGCCCCAAGATCTCGGCAGGAACAGGGGCCTCCTGCTTACCTCACCCCCACCCAGGGAAGGGCTGGGGTCCTCCCCACTGGCAGAAGTGGGCACCATCCTGACTTCTTGGGACAGGCTGGGGGTTCCTAGAGATGGGCTGGGCCCTCCCAAGGAGACCCTGGAAGGCAGCGGGGGAGCGGGGAGGTTTGCCAAAGGTCACGCAGCCTGCGGTCCAACTCTTCTCATTTTACGGATAAGGAAAGGTGGCCTGGAGAGGAGTGACTTCCTGAGGGTCCCCAGAGAGTGGTGACCCTATGTGAGTTCTGAGGCTATCTTTCTGGAGGGGTGGGGCAGATCCTGGAGGGCTGAGGTGGCCAAGGCCAGGCCTGGGGGAGGAGGCAGGTGCCTTTTGGCCCCCTAGGAGCAGTGCCTTTGTTTTCTCTCTTTGTTTTCCATCTGCCCACAGCCCCAGCGGGCTTCCAGGCTTCCCCCTGATTGTATACAGGGCGATAAAGGGGCTGATGAGCCGGAGATCTCTGGCAGCACAGACACAGTGGCGGCGGGTGGGTGGGTGGCCGAGAGGGCCCCTGGAATGAGGCTCACTGCCGGCCGTGCTGAGTCTTCCCCTTAGGGACACTTTGCACATGGCTCTCAGGCTCCGGGAAGCAGCGGTCAGGCCTGGAACCCTGGCCCTTGGACCCCAAAGCCTCAGGGATGTCCAGTGGGCCACGCTGACCCTGACCCTTAGCTCTCTGGCCACCCAGACAACACCTGGCCTTGTCAAAGCTGTTCTCCCTTTAACTCAAGAACTGGCCATTTTCAGATTCGCCGGGAAGAAAGAGAGCAGGGGGGCAGTCAGTGTCTCACCTATCAAAGCCAGGGAAACAGGGGTGTCAGGTGTCCACGTGAAGTGACACACTCGCACCTGGTGGCTTGGTGGGACATGGGGTAGTGTCTCCAACCTCCTGGCTTCCCTGAAACAGAGTCCCAGTGAAACTACCTCTGGGAGGGCAAATGACGGCTCTCCTGTGGGCTAATTCTGAGCAACTGTGGGGTTGGGGGAGAGAAGGGTACAATCTAGGGACACCATCTGCCCAGTCATGGGATGGGGCAGTGGTGGCCACACACCTCGCCCACCCTGCCCTGGGTCACTGCTGACCCTGACCTCATCTGCCTGGTCTGCTGACCTGATCTTCTCAGACCCTTCTCAAGTTATCGAATAACAGTACCTTCAGTTATTAGGTACTGTAAACCGTGTCCATCTTCCATCTTAATTCTTCATGTATTTAAAAATGTATTGGCCAGGCATGATGGCTCATGCCTGTAATCCCAGCACTTCGGGAGGCTGAGGATCACCAGAGGTCAGCCTGACCAACATGGTGAAACCATCTTTCTACCAAAACTACAAAATTAGCTGGGCATGGTGGTGCATGCCTGTAATCCCAGCCACTTGGGAGGCTAAGGGCAGGAGAATTGCTTGAACCCGGGAGGCAGAGGTTGGAGTGAGCTGAGATTGCTCCATTGCACTCCAGCCTGGGCAACAAGAGTGAAACTCAGGCCTCAAAAAAAAAAAAAAGTATTTAATTATTTAAATCACTTTAAACCAATTACTTTCTTTTGACTTAGCCTCACCGAAAGCAATACGATCTGTGAAATCATGGGTTTGATGCATTAATTATATTTTTTTCCTAAGTTACATGAACATACATACATAATGTTAAAATTTGAAATTCAGATCCTCGCATGTGTCCTCACATAGACCACAGCGTGCAAGGCCTGGCCTGAGCACAGGCCAGTCCCAGGGAAGTCTCAATCTAGGCTGGAGAACGCCTTGCTCAGTGAGGTCAGGCTGCCATGGAGCAGAGCCCAGGGCTGCCCAGCCAGGGAAGTAGAAGGAGGCGGAGGTTTTCATAGGGGCACACAGAGGGTTTGGTTCGGGCCACGGGCTAAATGCCCGTTTCTTCAGCATGGGCTGGAGTTTGGTCCTTAGAGTTCTTCAGCAGCAGATAAAGCCACCTCCCTGCAAATTCCTCCTGGGATGGGCACTGGAGTCCAGTCTAGAATAGCAGTCTGACTCTGTCCCCTGGTCACTGTTTTGCTGGAAGGTGGTAGGCCTCTGTGGGCCTCAGTTTCTCCATCTGTACAAAAGCAGTGGGTGAGCCAGAGGTTCCTCCCAGCTCCACCAGTCAGACTGCAGCACCTCCCCCCCACCCCCACCCCAAGCCCCAGTGGCATCTAGTGCTCCTGGTGACCCTGGGCTCCAGACAGGCCCTCGAACCCCCCAGGTGAGCCTCGCCTGACCCCTTCCTCCCCATACCTAATCGGGGGCCTCAAGAGGTGTCCGGGGTGCATAGGAGAGACAGGGCCATCCTGTGTGACAGCTATAAAATCTGATAATCAGCTAATCACCAGCAAATTAGCATCCCATCTTTACATAGAACAAATATAGTATTTACGTAAAAGTTGTTAGGAGTTCTCTCTTTTAATTAGCAGAAATAAATGCAAAATGAATGGTAATTAGGCAGCTGATGGATTCGGTAGTACAATTATGCCTGCGGCAGTGCCCTAGTCCTTAAACACTGCATGCTCTGAGGAATCAGAGGAGCCTATTTATATGATTTATTTATAAAACAAAGTTAACAGGAACAGAGGGGCGAGGTCTGGGCACTGCTGGAGGAAGGGTCTTGGCTGCAGAGCAAGGCCCTGGGAGGAGAGGGAGCTTCAGTGCCTAAGGAATAAGGGGGAGGGGGTTGCTCAGTGTTGAGCTATGAAAATGCACCACCACAGCCCCCATGTGTCTATTTCAGGCCAGGCATGCGTTGCTGGGAACGGTCCCCCTGGCAGGAAGCAGGCTAGGGCAGTGTGAGGGGCTGGGAGCGGCTGTGTTTATACTCTTGTCTGTCTCTTTCTCTTCCCCTGGTCCCTACTTCTCTCTTTGCTGGACCTATACTTTCACTGAGCACTTCTCTGTGCTGGACCCCTGAGGTGCAGAGTGAAGGGAATATTCTTCCTTTCCTCCCAGAACTCTGGAGAAACCAGATCCAGCAATAATGCAGTTCAACACAATGGGAATAAGTTCCAGACCAGCAGAGCACCCAATGCTGTGAGAGTACAGAGGCAGGAGCCCAGAGGAGGCAGTTTCGAGGAAGAGGCACAAATTGGGTTTTGAAGGGTGCTCAGGAGTTCTCTGAGAAGGTGGGAAGTAGCCAAAAGACCTGTATGGGAAAAGGCAGGGAAGTAGGAAACAGCATCATGTGACTTCAGGAGAAGAGCGTACCAGGGCTGGGCGATGGAGGAGCAAGTAGGGTCTCAGATGCCATTCATTCTAAGGGTTTGGACTTGACAAGGGAGTGGGCAGCCTCTTTCCACTGACAGTTCTTTTCTTAGCTTCCCCTCCCCCACCCCAGAGTCAGCAAGGGGGCCAGGTCGACAGGCCATTAAGAGGCAGCTGGTCCAGCTCATCGGAGCAGGAGGCTAACCTGATTACAGGGACAGGAGGTCTGTCTGCGTGGGAGGGGAGGGAGGAAAGGAGAGTAAAGGGAAGGGGGGCATGCTGAGCCACCACTGGGTGTTCGGAGTGGGGGGCCCTCTCCCTAGAACATAGTCCCTGGCCCTGCCCCCACCCCACTGCCTCGCCAAGCCTGGGGGAGAGGAGAGAGCACTGCCTGTGCGGCCTCATCGCCTTCTCCCAGACCCGAAACCCAGCTCACCACTGATGTGTGCTGTGACCTTGAAGAGTCATTCCCAATTCTGGGCCACACATTCTAGTCCCCAAAACAAAGTCTTCCATTCAAATAGGGCAGAAGCAGCAAATTCGGCCCCCAGTCCTATCCCAGGTAGTACACTTTTATGAGCACGGGTTGTCTAAACTTTTAAGAATTTAGGTGGGGCAGACTGTCCAGAATGCCACAGTCCTCGCTGCTCCCCTCCTGCCTCACTCCAGCCCAACACAAAGGCTTGTGTGGTATGCTGCAGGCAGCAGCTGAGTGGAGACACCTGCATGTGGACCTGGGCTTAGACAGACAGAAAGCCCGGCCAGAAAGGCTGGTGATCAGAGTAGCTTCCCTGCCACGTATTACCTTTGCAGGAAGAGCCGGGGAAGCCGCCGCTGCACCCAAGGCTTGGAGTGGACAAGCAGCCCTTCCCCTCTCTCCAGTCACTACCCTGACTCAGTCTGCCAGCCTC
Organism: Ateles fusciceps; assembly: GCA_036589455.1. NCBI lineage: Eukaryota > Metazoa > Chordata > Mammalia > Primates > Atelidae > Ateles > Ateles fusciceps. Next base: position 4,454,618 of record JAZHEH010000276.1, read on the forward strand.
TAAATGGGAACAATATTACCTGCCCACCCAAGCCCCAGGGTCATTAGAAAGCTCAGAGAAGCCCGGGCAGGTGGCAGTGATCTGAAAGTCACAGCCCTGGGTAGTGGTTTAACCGTGACTTTGAACACTGCAGGTTCTGAAGGATCTCACAAAGGGAAGTTTTGCAGTCCCCAGTGCAGACAGCTCTCAAACCTCCGACACCTCCCTTTAAAACAGCAGTGCTCAAAGGTCTTTCAGCAGCCCGGCAAGGTCTAGAAATGGTATCTGGGCTGCTATCTGCCACCACTCTCAGGAACGCGCTCTGAACTTGTAAGGGAAGACAAAGATCACACCGCACCACTTCTCTGCTCTGTAAGTTGCGCTCCTGCCTTTGGCCAAAATCAATACAAATCTCCGCTATGATTGTTCCACCAGCACAGGGGCCCAGGCCCCTTTCGATGACACTCCAGCCCTGACCGGCAAGGAGGGTCTCCCTTTATCACACGACTTCAGCCCCAACTCAGGGGGCAGTGGGGTGTGGGGTGGGGGTGGGGTCGTGAATGAGGGGGACAGCACAGGGGAGAAGCAGAAGGGGCCATGCAGAGCTGCTCTAAGTGCCTCTCCAAAGACAAGCCTGGTGCTATTCATCAACTGGTTTTCAGGGCTGTGAGAAATCAATGGCATTTGTGCTGCAAACTCATCATTAGGACAGGAAAAACTCTGCAATGGAATTGATTTGTTTAAATATAATAACACAATTTAACAGAGAACTGTGGGGGTGGGGGAAGGGACCGAGGCAAAAAAAAACAGGCACGACAGCTCAGAGAACAGGGAGGTGAACTCCTGAAAAACCCTCTAGTGTGGCTGCTGAGCCCCAGTGCCACCCCCACCTGTCCCCCCAAGTCCCTGCCACCAAGGAGGCCAGAGTGGGCATGTGCTGTCCCCCTGCATGAAGCAGCACAGGACTGGTCTCAGGTATGTCCTCAGTGGCCTGTGGATGGGCCCAGAGGCCTGGCTGGTCATTGCTGCATTGTTCTTGGAGGTGACTTTGCTTGGTGAATATTGGTTCAACTCAACAAATTCTTGTTAGGCATCCACTGTGGTCTGAGCACCTGTGCAGGGCTGTGGGGGACACGGGGAAGAACTCCTGGCCATAGCCTGAAGGCATTCCATGGCAATGGGGTGGGTTAGGCAAGAATGTGAGGCTGGGGCAGGCTGGCTTCCTGGGGGTCTCAGGAGATGTCAGGTTGGGTGCCGGGGGGATGCTAGGGCAAAGGAAGACAAAGAGGGACAGTCTGAGCAAAAACGCAAGGGCCCTTCTCAAGACTAGGAGGGCCCCATTTGGAAGATGGTGCTCATTTCCTAGGTATGGTATCTGCCTGATGACGACTGATGGGAGCTGACTTTATTGATCCTTAAAATGTTCTAGGACCCTGCGAACACTTTCTAAGGGTCACTTCATTGAATCTCACCATCCTGTGAAGGACGGACTACTGTTACCCACATTTCACAAATGATGCCATCGAAGCACCAAGAGGTGAAGTGACTGCCCAAGGTCACGTGGCAACTCAGTGATGGAGCCGGAATCAGACCCTAACATGTATGGCCCCAGCGCCTATGCGCCAGCCATGGCACTTTCCTGCCATCACTGGGCCTTGGCCTGCATGTGAACTGGGGAGACAGACAACGGCTGCCCTCTGTGAGCTGGGGCATGAGATGCACTGGGCAACTGCATGGCAGCAGCTCAAGGGGGAGTCTGAGAAGGGCACAGAGGGGGCACTGCAGCCATGTGGCACCCAACTGCAGCTCTGCTGTAGGCTCAGCCCTGCGTACTGGGTAGGGTTGGAGTGCTGACTGGACAGAGCTGGGCCTGGTACTCAGAGTGTCCCCAGACCCTCCACATGACCTTGGGGTCTGAGGGTGGAGGGCACAAGCAGGCTGATATCAGGGAAGGCCTGGGCAGCTCTGGGCAGCTCAGGAAGGGCCTTAGATCAGCCTGAAAATTCTGACTTTATACATGGTGCTGGGAAAGCCAGGGAGGAGAGTGGAGGGCTGGGAAGGGCTCAGGTATTCAGAGGCAGGTCGATGGTCACCAGCAGGGGTGGGATGGTGAGGGAGGTCACAGATCCAGAGATGGTTAAGGGGGCCAAATCGACTGTTGGATGTGGGGGGTCGGGGGAAAGTGAGGTGTCAAGGATGACCCGGGCGTCTCCCCCGCAGCCCTCTGAGGGCTTGGATGCCCAGCTTTGCTGAACCAGCGGCCGTCTGCATCAGTATGAATTGACCCAGGAGCCCAGGGAGCACTATGCCCCTCCCCCAGGAAGCCCTGACTTGGGGGGAGGGAGGGCACTGTAGGCCAGCAGGCCGCCACCAGACTCTGCCCTATCCCCTGCTGACCTTTCTCCTTTGTCAGCAGTGCACTCCATCAATGCACCGGAAGGGCCGGTGCAATCCTCCCAAATGCCCAGGCCAGGGCTGGGGGGCAGGGGCTTGCTCTGTTCTCCCTCTTTGAAGGAAGAGGTTTCCTGAACGTCTCCAGAAAGCTGGGAGCAAAGCCACAAAAGCCCTCAGTGCAAATGGGGAGACTGAGGCCTGGTGAGGGGCAGCTCGGAGTCCACCAGACAACTGCAGTCACAGCCTTGAGCAAAGAGCCCACCAGGTGTGAGTCATGCCCCTCCTGCTGGCAGAGGGGGAGGGAAGAGAGGAAGCTGCAGAGGAGACCGGAGCCAGGCCTTGGGGGGATGGGCAGGCACAATCTGGCTGTGGGAGGGGGTCTATGAGGTGTGGGGAAGGGGCCGACTGCACCAGCAAGCCCCTGAGCCAAGGAGAGGATCCCGTGGGTTTTGGAGTGGGGCCGGTGGACTCAGGCAGGCCTTGCGTGGTCAACCAACCTGGTTTGCCCACAAGTGACAGGTTTCTGGGACACAGAACTTTCCATGCTAAAATCAAACGGTCCCAGGCCAACTGGACGGTGGCCACCCTAGTGGGGCTGATGCTGAACTCTGGTTTTCAGTTCAACCACTCTCTGTGTCTCAGTTTCCTCATCTGGAACATAGAGCTTATAAGCGTACCTGATGTATGGTTGCTGGGAGGTCAGGGAGAATGACATTAAATAATGTACGTAAAGCGCTTAGCATCCGCACAGCATCTGATAAAACTCATTAAACAAACGGCAGGTGGCCTGTTATTACCCCCAACTGCTAGACTATTCTTACTACTATGAGTACCAGCTAACAGGAACCAAGTGCTTACCCTGCACCAGACTCTCTAAGTGCTGTGCATATGTTGCTAACCTAATCCTTACAATACTTCAGGGAAGGAAGTATTATCATCCCCATTTTCAGACAAAGACACTGGGGTGTGGACAGGCTAAGCACTGCCCATGCTCTCACACCAGCCAGGCACAGCGTGCTGAAAAACCACTTCTTTTCCACTGGAATGACCCCAAAGCCTGGGAGATGTCGGCCAATGTCAACATGGTTCTGGTCACACTGACCCAGGGCAAGAACCGGACAAACACGGCAGGCCACTCTGGAGGTGGCCTCGGGATAAGCAAGCATCGCCTGTTTTCAGGGAGGCCGAGTCCCTAATCCTCAGCTTGGGTCTTCAAGACCTTCCCCTTCTGGTCCAATCAATCTAATTTAGTTCGGTTCCAGGGTCCATTTACACAGCAAAAGAAAAACACCCCATGATGTGCACAGGCCTCCTCCTAGCCCCAGGGGCTTAGCTCTTGATCAGGTGCGTTCTGCCCACTGCGATTCATTCTGCAACAACACTGCAAGGTCGGATTCACGCCCAATTCCCAGATGAGAATAGAGAGGCTTGGAAATGTGTTACGGTCGCACAGCTGGATCTAAACGTGTCCAGCTCCAAAGCCTAGGGCTCCTCTTGGTGGCTGCTGTGACAGGGTGAACACCAGCATGAGGGCAGGGGCCACACCGCATATGTCTGGGTTGGGTAGGGTGCAGGGAGAGGCGAGCACTAAAACCTCCAAGGAGGGGCAGAGCCCCCCTCTCTTACAGCCCAGGGGAAAGTCTGGCAGCTCAAATACCCAGGAATGGAGCAGCCAACCTGGACAGGTACTGCACCCAGGGAGAAAGGGGAGAGAGACCAAGGCTGAGGCAGGAGCCCATCACCCTGCTACCTGGAGAGGAGGGAGGCCTTGCAGAGACCCCTCTTCAGACTCAGAAGCTGAGCATGCAATGCCTCCTGCCCCAATCCCTAGGAAGTTCTCGGTGCGAGGAACTGCAGGCTTAAAGCAATTAGCTTCCAGCACCCAGGGAAAAGGTCGCTGAGGGGCAGGCGGGGTGCTGGCTGAGCAGGAGCCCTGGGAAGCTGGGCCGGTTATTTTTAGCATGTCAATTCAAGAGGGAGGAGGCCCTCCTTCCCACCAGGTAAATGTCAGCGCCACTGGCAGCCCCAGCCAATTAAAGCAGCTGGAGCCAAAGAGGGAAGACAGAGACTGGTGGCCTCTCCTGCTGGCCCCAGTAGCTCCTGCTAAGGGCCTGCTCCCCGACTCAACCTGCCTCCTGGCCCTGAACAGGAAACCCTGGCTTGGTCCAAAAGGCTGACCAGGGGCCTGGTTGGAGTCCTGGCTGGGCCGTGTGATTCTGGCCAAGTCTCATGCCTTCTCTTCTCTGACTCTAGTTCCCTCTCTGGAAACCACCCCGCCTCCAAGCCCACCTGATACTATGAGGGTGACATGAGTCAGGGGTTGTGAAGATAAGAGAGCTTGCCACCTGCTGCTGTGGGGTGGCTGCTTTATTATTCCAGAAAAGAAGAGACTTCCCAAGCAGGAACCTGGGCCAGCCCGAGCTGAAGGGGCCCGAGCTGGCCGCTGTGCAAACTGCTGGGGGGTTTGCGCAATCCCTGGGACTTGGAGTCCAAGGAGCCCATGGCTGGTGCTCTGCTGATAGGAGAGGCGTGAGAGAGAGGCCACTGAGGTCAGTGGAGGCTCTGCAAACGCAGACCAGGCCGAGCCCAGGGCTACGGGGAGGGGCCGCACCCAGAGAGGGCACCAGGCACCCAGAGCGCCAGCAGGCCTGGCACTGGCATGGCATCTCCTCTGCATCAGGGTCTCAGCCTGCACAGCCTTGGGAAGGAATACTGTCCCCTCCCCCGTCCCCAGCAGGAGGGATGGAGGCAGAAAGAGGAAGAAGGGAGCTGGTCACAGAAAAGAGAGGGGAGGTGCATCTCCCATTTTACCCTGGGAGCCAGATCCTTAGTCCGTAGTCGGGGCTGCCCCAGGGACCTAATCCCTCATCCTCCCAGGCTGGTCCAGCCTGGCAAACCCCAGAAATCTTAGGTCAGCTCTCCTGCACAGGGGAGAAGCCCCAGGTCTAGCAGCAGCCTGCTGAGTCAGGTGAGGAAGCCCACCCTTCCCTCTGCTCAGATCCCCGGCACCAGCTCACACCCTCCAGAAGCAGACTCTTCCACTGAGGCACTTCCCTGCCGTGGCTCCCAGGTGCCTGAAGCTCAGAGGAGATGCAAGGGAAACTGAGGCACAGAAGTGGGGCAGTGATCTACTCAGGGGCATTTAGCAAGTTAGAAGCAAAATATAACCTTCCTCCTTCTGCCATCTCCACCCGCCGGGGCATCTCCAGTCTCATTTCTTTCACTGCACAGGCCCAGCCTCCACAAAGCCCCCATTATCTGCCTGCAGTTTGCCTGCCGCAGGGTCTTGGCCCAGCTGTTCCCTTTGCGTGGAATGCTTTCAGTTCAGTTCACAGTCTGGTCATTCTTTGGGCCCAGCTGGCACTCACCTCCTCCAGGAAGCTCTCCATGACCCTTAAGGCCCTCACAGCCCCTAGACCATGCTGCCCATGGTCAGTGGCCTCCCAGACCGTGAGTCGGCTGGACACTCCACTGTGCTCTTGGCAGAGGGGGCTGATGAGGGAAAGGGCAACCCTGGGTTTCCTGAGTCCACTTTCCTTCCTCACGCGCTTGCTCCTTGTCAATCTCACACCGGGTCCTGATTCCGAGACATTGTCTCTGGCCCTGACCATCAGGCCTGCAAATCCAGGCCTCACTGGGGCTCTCTGGGTAAACTGATGGCAGGATAAGCCCTTGCTCACGGTGGCGAACCTCTTACAGCAGGAGGCAGAATGCAAATGCGGCTCCATGGAGCCAGGTCTGCGGGCTCCCGTGCAGCTCTCAGCCCCAGTTCTGGGTGGCCCTCCACAGGTCCCCAGAACTTCCTTGGCCCCTTGGGGTCAGTCTTGCCTTCTGCAGATAGAAGGCTCCTATCACTGCTGCTCGTGGTCCCTGCCCCTGCCCCTGCCCCTGCCCCTGCCCCTGCCAGCCTCTGCATTCCCCCTGTAGACTAAGCAGTTTAGGGTGGCCCTGCACTCAGCTGAAAGTCTGATGGCACACCATGTTGGTTATCTTAGGGCATGCCCTCCTCTCTCTGGGCCTCAGTTTCCTCATCTGTGCCATGAGTAGGATGGGCAAAATGACTTCTAAAGACCATTCCTCCCAACATGAGACAGAGGCTGTGGGTTTGTTTTTATTCCAATAAGAATCCCACCCTTGTGACCCCACCCAGTGTCTATTACTTGCTGCAAGGGCTTGAGGAAGTGTTCAACCCCAACCTGGCCGATGGAGAGAATGCATCACCCACCCAGCAAACGTGTAAGTACCTATGACAGGCACTTCGATGTGGTAAAGAAAACACATATTATGGCGTCAGATAAAACTGGGCTGAGTCCTAGCTCCACTAATAACCTGTGTGACCTTGGCTAAGTTTCTTAACCTCTCTGCTTTGAGTTTTCTCATTTATACGACAGGATAAGTCCCAAATTCAATGGGTTGTTGACTCCCTTGAAGACTGCAGTTTGTAATCCCTGACCCACCCCAATCCTCTGGTTTTACAGACCAATTAACAGATGCTCAGGAAGGGGCAGCAACTTGTCCAAGGTCACACAGCAGCTCTGTGAAGGGACTGAAGCTTGAACGTAAGTCCTGCTCAGAGGGCCCACCAGGACAGTAGTCCACCCTGCTGACCCGGAGGGGCATCCTACCTTGAGAAGGAATAAGCAATGAGCTGCAAACCATTCCCAGCTCCAGGCTGGGCTGAGGGGTGTGGAGTCAGCGCAGGCTGCAGAGGCTGGGTGGAGGGCCTGGGCTGCAGGCCACAGATTCCACGCAGTTGGAGGAGAGATGTGCGTTCTCAGCTGGCACTGAAGACTGACAGGCATGCCATATGCGGACCCTGGAATCCCAGCTCTGTGTGGCCATGGGCTGGGCTCTGGCCAGGCCTGCTGTGAGCTGGGCTTGGCATTCAAGGTCTTCACGGCCAGCCCCAAACTGCCTGTGTAACCCTGGAAGTCTGCTGACTGACAACTTAGGGTGTGCATGCTGGCAGCCTAAAGCCACACACGAGGGGCTGGAGGGGCTGGCGAGGACAGCGCAGCCTTCGCCCCAGGTGGCTGCCCACAGAGCTCTGAGCAACAGCTGTTTGGGATCGCCTGGTATGAAACCCAAATCCAGCCCAACCCCAATCCCCGATCTCCCTCTCCACCTTTTCTTAAAGACCACACAACCATGCCGCTCCATGAAGGGAAACCCTCCTGTGTGCCCACAGCTCTGGAGTCTGCCCCTCCCCACTCCCGCTGCTGCCACCTTCACCCCACATGCTAGAAAGTGCCACAAAGCACTAACCACACTACAGGCATGGCTGTGAGAGTGCCCTGGCTTACTTCGCTGAATCCCTCACAACTAGAGGGATAGTCTCCCCATCTTACAGATGAGGAAATGGGGCACAGAGAGGTGAAGTCCCTAATCAGAAGCCACAAAGAAAGCAGTAGCGGAGCTGGAAAACCTCACACCTCAGCCCAGTCTACAGCCGCAATCACGCCAGAGTCCTCCATGCTCATCCACCAAGAGTGTTTTGAGTGTCTTTCGTGAAGTGCCAGCCATATGGAACCGTCTGTCATGCCCCTTACATGACACCCTCTCATCCGGGGCCAGACTTTGCCCGAGGCTGCAGCCCAGGCCAGCTCGGGCCTCTCATCTCTGCCCCTGGCTTCGGAGCCACGTATACCTGACCCTAGTGTGCCAGGCCGCGTGAACTGGGTCACATCACTTGTGGGGAAACGCAGCGCTGGGCTCGTGTCTACTCTAGCTGGCTGGACCTCCATGCTCCACCAGGCCCTCTTCAGCAACCCACACACCTCTCCTGGGCCAGGGGCTGGAGCTGTCTACCAGAAGGGAAAAGCCAGTCTTCCAAAATGCTGTAAGATAAGGCAGCCGAGGGTGGAGCCCAGGTACCACTCTCTGCTGCCACTGTCTACACCCCTGCCCGATGTGGGTCTGACCTCAGCCTGGGAACTTAGGGTGGTTGTACCTCTGAACCTCTGTTTTCCTATCTAGCAAATGGGAACAGGGCCTTTCAAGAGCTCTCAAGGGTGTCAAAGCGCTCTGCACACTATAGAGAACTCTGTAGTGCAAGAGGTCACTGCAGCTACTGAAGGTATCACAGAGCAAAGGTTGGAAGGGAGGAGCTGGGGGTCAGAGAAGTCTCCACGACATCTAATTTGCAGGAGTGAGTTTGCCAAGAAGAGGTGGGCAAGTGGCAGTCAAGACAGAAAGCTCTGTGAATAAAACATACCCTCCACATACACACAGAGCTGCAGCTCAGCCTCCGTCCAGGCTGCCCGGAGCCCCCCCAGGAGCCGCTGGAAGCTTTTGCCAGTGAACAGCTATCAACCTCGGAACTGCCTCTTCCTGTTAGAATGCACCCCGCCTTGTGCGTGTGTGAATGCCGTGTGCTTGTGACAGCTGTGCATCTGTGTGTAGTTCCAACAGGAGTTTGTGAATGTGTATGTGAGCAAGCACGTGCATGCAAGTGTTATCTGTGTGCATTCCCCTGGCAAGCAGAAGCGACATCTGTGTACATATGTTTGTGAGGAAGTGCGCATTTGCATGTCTGTATGTATTAGCTGCGCACGAACTGCCATTCATGTCTGCGTGAGCATGCGCATCCGCCAGGCCTACCCCGTCCACTGCTTCTGTCTCCCACACTGTAGCTCACTCGGGGTCACCTCCCCAGAATTCTCCCCCAAGCCTCTGAACCCTCTCCACGCCACCGTTATGGAGCTTGCCACACTACTGCACATCACTGGGATCTCTCTGCTTCTCCAGGAGCAGAGATGGGTCAGGCCCCTTTCCCTTGCACTGCAGTCGGTGCCTAATGCAGGAGTTGGTACACAGCAAGTGTTTAATACAAGCTTAGGAAAACTTACTTGAGGGATGGAGGGGAAGAAAGCCTTATTCACCCCTCCTCTAGAGGGGGCCCTGGCTGCCATCTTGAAGGCACCAAGAGGCCAGGCCTGGTTCCTGCCACATCACATCACAAATGGGTCATGACCACAGACCCACTGGGAGCCTGTCACCTGATAAACGCCCCCCCCACCCTTTTTCTTGAGTTGGGACAGGATCCAGCACTTCTGAGGATACCCATAATTGCCCTGATCCCCCACCTCCAAGAGGAAGCCAGGAGAGGGAAGCAAGGCCAGAGGCAGGGTAGGCCAGGGGCAGTGGCTGGCACACTTGAAGCCACACACACCTGGACTTGAACCCTAGGCTCAGCCAGGTGTGTCGCCTGAGGCAAGTTGCTTCCTGAGTGCGGTTCAGTTTTCCCACGTGTACAATGCTGGTGATTACAGCAGTGCCCTCACCAGGCTGCTGTGATGCTGAAAGAAGTACTAACTCTACGGTGCTTTGCACAGTACCCAGAATACAGCTGAGTGCTCGTCATGTTAGATGATATCACTGTTTTCCCATGGACTAGGGTAGAAAGCTGAGGCCCTCTAGAAGGAAAGGACTACCCAAGGGTATGCTGGGAGTTGGCAGCAGAATAAAATCCAATGTCCAGGTCCCAGATCAGGGTACTCACCACCCTCCACTGTGGCTTCCTGTGAGAGGAAAAGGCCAAGGAAGAAATAAAGACGGAGAAAGAAGCCCCATCCCCTCCCCAGCCCTCTGGACCCTGAAACGGCACCACGCACTCCGGGTGGCCCACACACCCTGCCTGCCCCGCATCCGCAGGTGCAAGCACCAGAGGGCCAGTCCATCCTGCTTACCTGCTCAGGCCTCTGCCAAAGGACCAGGACTCAAGTCTGCTGAGAGCGTCCGGCGGAGGAGGCGGCAGCCCCAGCAGCCGTACGAAATCAGAACACAGCTGCCGTGGGTCCTATGGGAGAGAGGAGAGGACAGTGAGCTCCATGCTCTGACCCTGCGGGCAGGCCCTTACCCACTTGACGGACCTCTACCTCCTGGCTGCCATCTCCTGGAAGACGGAACTGGAGCCCCAACATGGAGCTACCCCTAGATACTGGATACCGCACGGCCGCCACTGTCAAATAAAGGCACAGCTCCTGAATGTCACATCCGAGGCCCCAGCGCCAGCCCCGCAGCCCCGCAAGCCATGGACCACAGTCGCAGCCAAAACTTCCCGCCTGCCACTGGGCTCCAGTCAGCCCAGCCCCCCAGACCCCTTGCCCTCCAGCCTTGGCACACGCCGGGTGGCCCGCTCAGAGCACTTCTTGCCACCTCTCTGTCTTGCAAGGGCGCCCTGGCCTTCGAGACTCTGCTCACGTGCTTCCGTGGAGCCCTCTCCCACCTGCCCCTCCTTGCTTATTCGTCCCAGCGGGCTGTGCACCTGGCTAATCCTGCCTCCTCCCACCTCCTCCCACTTTGCACAGGCCGCTCTCCTGCTCCAGGCCCAGCTCCTGGATGCTGGAAGTGAGGTCTAGTTTCTCTCTGTCCCCTGAGCTGGTTAACAAGGACCACAGGGATTCCCTGATGGATGAATGGTGCAGTGAAGGTGTGCAATGAACAAACAGAACAACATGGTCCACTGAAGTCAGGAGGCCTCCCCCGTCTCTTCCTCTGTTCCATTCTAGAATATGGGGTCAGGTTGATAAGAAGAAAGAGACTTGGTGAGGTTGCTACTTTTCCTTGTCATTTTACAAATGAGAAAACTCAGGCCCTGAGAGGGGAAAAAGTTCCTCCCATGGCAAGAGGCAAGACTGGAGTGAAGTACAAACCTCCTCAGGGACGGAGGCTGTGTGGCTGTCTCCCCCTGTGTCTGAAGACTCCTGGCCTCCCTGACTGTCGAGGGTCAGGTCGGCCGGGAAAGGCAGCTTCTGGGCAAAGGAGAAGGCAATGGGAGACCCCTGGGGTGAAAAAGGGCAGCAGGAAAGCTCACAATCAGAACAGAGCCATCAGTCTCATGGCTGAAGTAGAGACTTCCCCTGACCTGGGGGCTGAGGCTCAGGGCGGACAGAGGGGACATCACGGGAAGCCCGTTCCTGTGTCCATGAGATGCACCTCCAGCCCATCTTCAGCTGGGTCTCAGTAAAGCCCCCTTCTGCTGGTGGAGCACACAGTAGTCCCACCACTTTGGAGAACAGTTTGGAAGGGTCTCTTACCCTGTGACCTCTCCCATAACCCAGCAACTCCATGTCCACAGAAAAATGTGCATATGTTCATCAGAAGACATGTGCTAGAATGCTCATAGCAGGGCCATTCATAACAGCCAGAAAATGAAAACTTCCCAGATGGCCACCAACCACAGAATGGGTCAACTGCTGTTTCCACACAACAAACTGCTGGACAGGCTTGGGAATGAGTGATCTGCAACTTCATCTAACAACATAGGTAAATCTTGCAAACATAATGTTGACTTAAAAAGCCAGGCACAATAGAGAATGCACTTACGAGACCCATTTATATAAAGGTCAAGCAGGGCATAAAGATTCTACGCTTTTAATAGATGAAATACGGCAGGGGTCCTCTGGAGTTCCTCCTATCAAGAGGCGGAGTCTGTTCTCCACCCGCTGAGAGCCGGCCTTGAGAGTTGTTTAGATCAATAGGATTCAGTGTGAGTGACATTTTGTGAGTTACAGAGACTAGGCCTCAAGAGGTCTTGCCATTTCTGGCCTTGCCTCTCTTGGGAGCTGCAGGCCATGGAGAGAGGTGTCTATCTTACTAGAGGGTGGGTAACTGCCCTGACAACAGCCAGCACCCACTGTCCCTGTGACTGAGGCCATCTGGACCTTCCAGTCCAGCCGATCATCAAGGTGACTGGAGCCACATGAGCCCAAGGGAATCAGGGGGGAAGCCCAGCCAAACCACAGAATTGTGAGGTTTCATAAATGGTGGCTGCTTTAAGCCACCAAGTTTTCAGGTGGTTTGCTGGGTAGCAGGAGATAACTAACAGCAGGCTGTTGGAAGTCAGGACAGTCAGTATCCTTGAGGCAGGCAGTGACCAGAGGGCACAGGGGGCTCTAGCAGGCCTGCAATGCTCTGTTTCTTGATCTGCCTGGCGGCTACAGAACCATGTGCCCTTCAGGATAATTTGTCAAGCTACGAACTTAGGAGATACACACTTTTCTGCATGAATGTAACACTTCAATGGGAACTAAAGACAAATCTTTCCATGGCTCTCTGCCCAGGTGAATCAGGTCAGCCTCGCCCTGGCCGGCCGGCCTCTGTAGCCCATCCCCAGTCCTGCAGGCTGTACCTCACTCTTCTGTACACACCCACAGGCTACATCACACCTCCACCCCAGGATGCCCTTCCCCTTCCTACCATGCTCGAGCCTGTGGTCAGGTGGCACCTCCTCCTGGAAGCCCTCCCTGACCTCCCCAGGCCTTGCCTTGGTGTCCATACTAACACAGCTCTCTCTCTGGGGCTGGGTCTTCCCCCAGGGTGTGTAAGTCTCTCTTCTGCCTCCCCAGCTCTCAGAGCTCTCCAAGCAGAGGCTCTATCAGGGTTGGGTGGCACCCCTATTCCTCTTCCCCCAGGGTTGAGACACCCTCAGCCATACTGTGATGGCCAGAGCAGACTTCAGGAGAGGATGGAAAACACAAGGAACTGTCCATTACAAGATGGGTCAGCTGCCAGCACCCAACGAGGCCATACTCTTTCAGGGGCCCAGCCTTCTCCCATACAGACCAAGAGGGAGCTGAATCTGGGGGTGCAGCAAGGGGCTACAGAGTGCAGGGCTTATGGGGGCGATTATAACTCCCCATCTTGCAGTAGACCATGATGCCCAGTAAATGTGTACCACTCTTAATTCTCTATTAAAACAAAATGGCAAGACCCATGGCAGTCGTACAATGCTGCACCCTCTGGCAAAAAGACGCAAACTGCTGGGCAGACAGCAGGAAGAGTTGTAATGCCAGACAGAGTGGGCATCAGCTCTGCCAAATCCTTCCCCGTACTGACTCCATGAATTTCCATCAGCCCCAAGTGACTGAGAAGGCGGAAGCCCTCCCCCCATCCGACCTCAGGTGAGGGACTGGCTGGGGCCTCAGCTGATCCCCCAGAGCCAGAGCCTTGGCCTGGCCACCCCGCTAAGGACCTCTTGCCCCGACACACATCTGCAGCTCCAGTTCTGTCCTAAATAGATATGTGGCCTCTGGGGGAAACCCCTCAGCCCTCAGTTCCCTGCAGTGTCACCTAAGAGCTATGGCTGACATAACGATCTCTGATGAGCCAGTTTTCTCTCCTGTGGGAGGATCGGAGTCCCCGATAGGTCAAGGCAGTGCTGAGGCCCAGCCTCTTTCTGCCTTCCTGGGGGTCCCCATTGTACAGTGATGACGCTTACCAGCAATCGGATGATGTGGCCACCTCACACACTACAGGCAGGCCACATCCCCCTGTCACCTTCCTGCCTCCCACCTCTGGGATGCTTTGCTAAGAGAGGAAGCTCCTTACCCAGCAGAGAGGCCCAAACAAGCCAGAAAGTGGCCAGGCTGGGAGAGGGAAAGACATCAGATCCCAGGAAACACGGTCTATCCTGCAGCAGAGAAAACTCTAAGCACACAGGGGCAGCCAGATTGGTCACAGCCTAACTTCAGAAGCAGCTCTGGACTCAAGCACGCTTTCTACAAGTGGATCTGCTACCTTGGGAGGTGGTGAGTACCTCATTCCCAGAGGCATGTAAGCAGAAGGGAGCTGCCACGTGGTGCTGTGGGTGCTGTAAGCACCAGAGCAGAGCTCGATGTGTAGTTCCCAAACTCCTCTGATAAGAATCACCTGGGCTGATAGTTAAACCCACAGCTTCCCAAGCCTTTCCCCAGGGAATGGAAGTCTATGGGTCTGGAATGCAGCCCAGAAATTTAAATTTTTAGCAAGTCCTCCCAGGTGATGGTCTGCATCTGGAAAGTCTTGGGGAGCACTGGCAGATGACCCTCCAGGTCCCTCTGAGTCCCTTAGTCCACTCCACCATCCACATCCCATCTGGAAGGCACCACTCGGGCAGCAGCCTTACTGTGTCATTAAAATAAAAATGATTTAGAAGCTTTAGGAGGGGGGCAAAGATGTCAGGTGGGGATAGATTCTCAGGCCATGGTGATACCGGTGGCAGCTCCTTCCTAGCCCCCCTGGGCACCCCAGAGCAATCCAGAAAAAAGCTTAGCATTGTGGTAGGGGGGTGCTAACAGCTGTTCAGCTGCTGCTCAGTGAGGCCCCGGAAAAGCAATTATCTTGCTCTTAGCAGAGAGGAGCTGGCTTTTACCCACCCCTTCCCTCCCTCCCTTCTCCCTCCCACCTTCACACACACACACACACACACACACACACACAACACACACACACCCAGGCCAAGATGCTGCGGCTGGCTCTGAACCCACCTCCCCCAACCCCCAGCCTCCAGATTTCTCCGACTCACTCAACCTCCATCCTCAGAGCACATTTCCAACACTTAAATCATTTAGCCCGCTAAACCGGGAGACGGCGAAATGGGTGCTATTTCTTAAAAACATACAGAGAGCATATTAAATTATTGATAGCCATTAAACAGGGGGAAAAAATTAAACAGCTCTCAGCTCTTATCAATCATTCATGCAGTTTCCACTGGGGTGTTTTCTGGAGAGTGATCACTCTGGCAACCTGGGGAGCCGGCTCCTGCCAGGCAGGGAAGGCTGCTGCTGGATGGAAACGAAGGGGGGCCCCCCCCAGTCCCCAGCAGTTAGGGGGGCAGCACTGCCCTCAGAGGCAATCGGGGGCAGGGGTCAGGCCAGCAAGTCAGCCTCTCCCCATTTCCAAACTCCCGCCTCCTCTTCACCACACCACTAACAAAGGGAGACTCCAGCACCGCCTTCAGGAACCCCCTTAATTAAATCCAGCCTGCTTTATTGAGCTGATATTATACATTAGTCCTGTAGCACCCACAGAGAAAAAGCCTCAAGGCACCCACACAGGGGACGGGCTCCAAATGTGAATATACTACACTGTCACAGGACCCGTCAATGGAGAGGGGGCTCAGAGGAAAGGGGGGACAGCCTTGGCCAGAGTTGGGGTGCCAGGAAAGCCTTCACCAAAAAAGCTATTCTTGGGTACATTCTTGGATGAGGAGCAGAAAATCGCCCATACAACAAGTTGGAAAGGGCATTCTAGAAAAAGGTGATAGAATAACCCAGGCAAAAGCACAGCCTAGGGCAGTGCCCATGTCTGAGCACCTGCCCTGCCAAAAACAGCTTGTGGGTAGGGGCCTGAGCAAGACAGTGGAGTGTGGAGCAGGCTGGAACCTCAGCCTCTCCTCCAGGTACTGGTCACATTCAGGCCAGGCCAGGGGAGGGAAGCATGAGGCCAGCACCCCCAGGTGTGGACGGGCAGGAGGTTGGGGTTCACCCCAGCTGCCTAGGCAGCGGCACCTCCACCCCCGCACGGCAGATCCATTTCCTGGCTCTGACTCAGGACACCTAAGCCAGTGTGACGCAGACCACAGAGGCTGCAGGCCCAGGAGCTGCCGGTCTCTCGGCCACAGACAGGCCTGGCAGAGCCGCCCTCAGGAGACAGGCTCCCTCCTGCCACTGAGCCATGCCAAGGACCTCGGCACCAGGGCTGTGGGAGCCAGCAGACACCTGATACCACCCAGCCTCGCTGCGCGGGGACCATCCACAACCAGAGGCCACCTGAGGCTCCGAAGCCAGGCGGGCTGCTGTGGGGAACAAAGAAGCTAGGCCTGTCCCTGCCCCAGCACACAGGGCCAGCTCTGCATGCTGAAAGCTGTTCAGAAGCCTTCACTTTCTGCCTTGCTCAAGGGACCAGGAGCTCAGGAGCTCAGGAGCCGGGAGCCGGGAGCCGGGAGCCGGGGAGCCGGGAGCCGGGCGGAGACGCTGCCAAGTGTTGACAGCACCCTTGCCAGAGAAAGCTGCTGTCACAGGGAAACATTCTGGGGAGAGCGGTTGTTTACCACCAACGCCTGGGACTGTCAAGAAATAATCAGAAGAAATTAAATTTGCTAAGTTGTGAAAGATACAAAGGAACCCTCCCTCCTCAAATGCCCAGACGTTTTGACCCGGACAATCAGGCTGCTGTGTTTTGCCTGGTTCCAGGAAAGTGTCTTTAGATCTGCAGGAATGGGCAGTGGTGAGATATGTGGACCATCAGCCAGGACTGGGAGACAGGGCCCCAAGTTCTGCCTGGGCTGTGCCGTCAACCTTCCTCTCTCTGGGCCTTGCATGCTCCTCTCCTCTGCACATGACAGATACACATTCCAGGCTCCTTCAGCCACGCTGATCTTACCCGGCAGGGGTGGTTTCCAGGCTGCCTGTCCACAGAGCCTGCCAGGAACACAGAGTTCCTGAAGCCTACCCCAACACCTCTGCTACCCTCGCTTGGGCTTCAGGAACTTTCGGTGATGGAGTCCAGTGGGTCTGAAGTCATCAGCCATTCCCCTGCTCCCGCACACACCGGTGCTCACACCTGAATTGCTACAGGTAACCCCCCTCCCTTTAGTTCAGCCTCCACACAGGTACAAGACCCGTGCAGAGCATGGGTCCGACCTGGCACAGAGCAGGCTGGCAAAGGTCTGTTGACCAGCAGAATCAAGACAGGAATGGGCAAGTGACCCCATAACCCAAATCAAACACACCTGTCCCCCCGCCTCAGGCACCAGACCTGACTCCCCCACTGCCAGCATGTCCCACTGCCAAATTCTCAAGTCCTCCGAGTCCTGCACTTGTGAGTTGTGTCCACACTTCTAGAAGTCTCTCCCCACCCTCTATACTCCCACCCTCTATACTCCAATTACTCATGCGCTGGATGTTCATGCCCCAGGGCCTTTGCATATGCCATTGCTTTTTCAGCCCAGCCAAGTCCTACTCTGGGTCAAGCTCTAGCTCCCCCTTTGTAACTGCTGCAACACTTTACACTAGACCGAGTTTTGTTCACATTTGTTCCAAACACTCAAACAAACCACCCCGGCCCTCAGCCTGCAGCCCTAGCTCAGTTCTTCCTAATAGCTAACCTACATCACACCTGCTGTAATTTTAAAAACCATTCCCTGGATACTGGGTGAGATGTTCTCGGCCAAGTGTAAGTGAGACTGTATTCCTGGAACTCCCTAAGCTGAGGGAAGGGGCAAGCTTGGGAATTTCCAGGCAAAGCCAGCAGAAATTGGCCACAAATGAATCATTAACTCTTGAGTCGAGAGCTCTGAGTAGCTGGTGCCAAGGTCTCAGGCTCTGGCCTGTGTGGGCCCACTTGGTCTCTCTTGGCTCAGGCCTGAGGGTGTGCCTCCCCCGCCACCCCAACCCCTGGCGATCTGCTACACCCCACAGCCACTGGTCATCGAGAGCAAAGACTGTGTGGCCAGAGTAGGCCAAACGTCTTATACCTTTCCCCCAGGAATGACTCCAAACTTTTGCGCACACACACTTCTGTCCTTCTGGAATGCCATCCCTTCCGGTGAGCTAAATCCTCTTTGTCCTTCCAGGCCTGGCTCCAGCCTGGCTTGCCTCCTCCCTTGCCTGCCCACCTAGACCCCATGACCTCCAAGCCCCTGCAGCCCTGGCTGTGTCTACCAGCTGTCTCCTCCCTGCCCTGGCCTGGGTGCCAGGGCCTCGTTTCTTCAGTGAAGCCCCTGCTGGGATGGGGACACTGCATCCTCCACTGGACCCTGGCAGCTATCATTAAGTTGGGCACAGACTGGGAAACCCATAGGTGGTGGGGACTGCTCATGGGCTCTGTGCATGGGGGCCCTGGTGGTGGTCAGCCCAGGAGCTGCGCAAGGGGGAGCAGGTGGGCTGGCAGCCATCTGCAGAACTGTGCAAGCAGCCCCTCGCTGCCAGTGGCCACTTCGTCTGGAAGCACAGTTGAATATACGGCAGATGATGTATTGGTATCACACTGGGATATCTGTTAATGTGGTATCATCTGTGTTTCCACACTTCATGTCCATCGGTCATGAAGTTCATGAGTTCAAGCCCTTATTCCAGGCAGCTGAGAGGAACTATGGTGAAACTGGAAGCCCCAGACTGCAGTGCTGGCAGTGGGGGCTGCAGTCCTCACCTGGCTCAGGTAAGGTATCCTGTCCCCCTATGGGCCTTCTTTCGGAGGCTCCGAGCCAGCCACCATGTGGTTCAAAAGAAACAGGAGTAAATGTAACCACTGGCTTCCTAGCTCGGAGCTGGGTGGCTGCGGGGGAGCACAGCATTCAGAATCCCAGGAGCCAGCTCCTTTGCAGTTGGCCAAGATCAGTACCAACCCCCTCCTTCCCCAGGGCACCTCTTGCAGGCTGAGGATGCCAGTTTCAGCATAGCCCTGTAAGCCCTCTAAGTTCAAGAAAAGCTTGAACTCTTCTTTGGTGGGACTGACGGACATCAAGTCTGGAAACACAGATTAAACCTCACTAACAGGTATCCCAGTGTGATATTAACGCACCACCCGCCATGCATTCACCTGTGCTTCCAGACCGCGTGGCCACTGGTATGGCAATAAGGCCGGCCACAAGAATAACAAATACCACCGATTTGAACGGCTGCTTTGCGTCGAGCTCTGTGCTGAGCTCCACCTGCATTTCTCCTGAATCCTCCCACCATGCCATGAGGTTGACACTACTCTGAACATGCCTACCGGAAAGACGAGGAATCTAAGGATAACAGAGATGCAGATGAGGATGAAGTAACCTTCCCGCATCCCAAGGCCAGAGGGCGGCAGCATGTGAGTTTACATGCAGGCATCTGGCCCCCCTGCATGCCCAACCCCACTGCCAAGTCCCCAGCACCCCTCATCTCCTTTGCTCAGAGCTGGAACTAGTGCTGTGGAGACCACCCTCCAGCCTTCACTGAACCTTTTTTCTCATCTGACCTTCAAACCATTCCGTGAGACCACTGATGAGGGTCATCATTGCCATTTTATAGACGGGGGAGACTGAAGTCTGCTGGGGGGAAGGAACTTGACTTCTCTAGCAGTTTCTGCACCCCTTTAGTCCTCACAGTAACCCCATGAGGTGGCTGTTGCTAAGACCATTTTGCAGATGGGAAAACACTGAGGATGGGAGAGGCAGAGGGGCTGTCCAGGACCACATGATGGCAACAGGGCCTGCGTTTGTGCACTGGGCTGCCTGACTCTTGACTAGGCTTCTCCCGCCACCCAGGGCTGCCCTCAAGGCCTGGCCCAGAATATGGGCGAGTGTGTGGGCACGGCGGGGGGAGAAATAAAGGGTGGATGAGGAACACAGCATGGGGGTATGGGGGCGGGGGCCACATCCCTCCCTCGTAGCCCTCCCTCCATATGGAGGTGAGGCAGAGATGCTGAGGACACATGAGGCTCCCTCCCCACTTCCTTCAGGACTCCTGGGCTGGGGCACTCCTACACTCATTTACAATGCCAGAGAGTTTTATCCATGAGCCTAACAATCAGGCGGGGGCAGCCCAGCCACGCTGGGCACTGGGTGTGTATTACACACAAGGATGTGAGTATGGACAGCACCCATAGTGAAAAAGACAGAATGAGGTGGTAGCTGCATGCCCACATGTGTGGGCACACAGACACACACACACAGGCACACTTGCACAGAGGTGTGTACACCCCTTACCAGTACACATCCACACTGGGACACACACAGGACAGTGAACAAATATCTACCTCCCAGAGCCACGAACAGATCGACCCAGAGAGAGGCAGCCCAGAGGACATGGGCACATGGCTGCCTGCAGAGTGCAGGAAGACACACACGTGTGTGCCTGGGCACACCTGTGTTCATCTGCACACAGGCCAAGAGCAGCACACACCTGCATGCTGGGATAACACAGCTTATGGGCTGCAGGCCAGGGTGTGGACAGCCTCAGGTGTCCACACATGAACAGGGGCCTTGGTGGTGGTCAGCCCCAGGAGCCAGGCAGGGGAGCAGGTGGGCTGGCAGCAAGGTGGGTTTGCAGAACTGTGCAAGAAGCCCCTCACTGCCGCTGTGCTGATGTACTCAGGCCTGTCCAAAACAGCCCCATAAATCAGGATGCTGCCTGCTGCAAGCATTTAAATCAGTGTCCCTGCGATGCAGAGCTTAGAACAGAGGAGCAGCCAACATCAGGCCCTGACCCACCATCCGTGTATATTAGGAGGAGACAGGTGGTGTTTGGCTTTCCTTCCACTCAAGGCCACCTCCCCACCCTTACCCCCATGAGACCCCGGTCCTGCCAGCCCACTATGTCCTGCCTCTCTCAGGCCTTTCTTCCCCATCCCACCTTTCTCCCTTCACTCTCAGCCTGAGATCTCAAAGTGCACCACCAGCCTGAGCACCGCCCTCCCGTCCCCAGTGCTGAAAGCTTCTCAGCAATTGGCATCCTAGGACCTAGGTATAGGTGGGTGGGGTGAACAGTCCATTTCCAGACCATTTCCAGACAGTAACACTGCAGGTGGTCATCAGATCGGAGCTCTGAGCTGGGGTCCATTCCCAGCTCCACCTTGGATGAGTCCCCCTGCTTCTCCCAGCCTCTCTTCCCCTGTCTATGAAGTGGGGACTGGAATGGGACCTCCCAGGGCTGCTTGTCCTGAGGATCTGCTGCCTAGGGAAAAGCTCCTCTGTGGATGCTGATTAATTATGACTATTAATAATACAACCATCTGTATCTCACAGTGGAGCGAGGATGATTAAAACTGGGCCCTATGCCCCAGTGGCAGAATAAATGGGTCTCCGGGGTGGGCTGGGGTGTCAACACTAGCCTGGAAGCAGATCACTGGTGACTGTGTTGGGAGGGGCTCTTTATGCTGCACAGACAGATGCCGAGAGGAAGGACAGAAGGCAGGCAGGCGGAAAGAAGGTGGAGAGCTGGCTTACTAGATGATGAACAATAGACAATCACCCCATGCCAGGGCTCCCAGGCAGGACTCTGTGCCTGCCTCTGGGACAAAGCAACTGGGTCTTTCCACGTCTTCTCAACCCCACCCCCACCCCACAGCAGGCCCCAGATGCTCCAGCTGTGGGAGGTAGTGAGTGTCATCCTTTGTCCAGAGTAGTTTTGGAGGCTGCTCTCTGCCAGGATCAGGCCAGTGCCCTCCCTGCCCCCTTCAAGCCCTGCTCCAAGTATCGTCCATGTATGGAGGAGCCCTTCTGAATGCGTCTGCATAGTGTGGGCGCAATGGAGACGGTCCTTCCGCCCACCGCCAGGTGGGCTCAGTGTGCCTCGGACCTCACCCATCCACTTGAACACTCTTTCATGGTGAACACATCTGCCTCCCACCTCACATTCACTAGATTGCGAGCCGCTCTGATCAATCCACCTCTGTGAACACCACCGGCGGGCCCCACAGAACCCTCTCCCTGAGCCGGATACTTAACCCGGTAATTCTCACAACCGCCCCATGTGGCGTTTACTCCCATTTTATCAATGAAGAAACTGAGGCACAAAGAGAGAAAGGAACTCAC
The DNA here is from genome assembly GCA_036589455.1 of Ateles fusciceps. Taxonomy (NCBI): domain Eukaryota; kingdom Metazoa; phylum Chordata; class Mammalia; order Primates; family Atelidae; genus Ateles; species Ateles fusciceps. The sequence continues at coordinate 4,476,258 of JAZHEH010000276.1, forward strand.
CAAAAGTCACATGGCCAGGAAGTAGTTGAAATGCAAAGCAGGCTGTTTGGTTCCTACGGTCTAACCCACTAGGCTATGAAGGCTGACTGAATGAACAAGCTTTCAATACCAGGATGCAGAAAGTTTTGAGCTTTGTAAGTGGAAGGTGAAGGGGCCAGAAGACGGGCGTCATGGGTTCAGGCCAGATCTCTGCATTAACTGGCTGTGTGGGCTCAAGCAAGTCACTTGCTCACTCTGGCCTTCAATTTCCTCACCTGAAAAAAGTGATCAAACGGGGTTGCCCCATCCCCTGGCCAGATGCAAAGGCAGTGAAGAGTGAGTGCTCTGAAAATGATCAAAGAGCGTGATCATGAGGGCTGTATCCACAGCAGCCAGGACTTCCAAAGCGGAGCCCAAATGCCTGTTCAGGCAGGGGCACTCAAGAACAATGCATGAAGGATCTGAAACCAGGGCTGTCCTAGAAAATCTGGGGCACTCGGCCACCTGCACGATGCCTGTAGTGAGGTAGTGTTACATGGGCTGCCGCCAAGCCAGGCCGAAGCACCTCTCCAGTCCCCTGTGTCGATCATTCTTGGGTCTCATCAACACACTTGCTGGGTACCTACCCCGCATCCAGCCCTAGCAGGGAGGGGGTACGGAATGCACAAGGGCTTCCCAAGCTCAAGGGCCGAGTGTTGACCCTCCAGGGCCTGCAGTGTGGCTGGGGGGATGCCCACACACAAGGATGCCCAAAGATCATCGGCTAAGTTCCTACAGGAGCTTCTGGGTTCAATCACCCACTGATCACCAGGCTGGGTGCTGGTGATGCAATGGGGGCAGGATCTAGCTTGGGGGAGCACATGAGTCACAAATAAAGGTCTGTGTGCCCCCAGGCAGGCATTCCCACACCATGGCAGGCATTACCAACTGGTCCCCACACTCTCTTACAGAGCTCCTTGTAGCTTCAGAATTATTATTCTATACAGCACTCCAGGCTGTCACTCCAGGAAGAGCATAAAACAAAACCAACAGCACTTGATGTCCCTGTTAGTGGAGCAACTACTACACTTTCTGCTGGGGTCAGCCATGCCTGGGAGAGCTAAGGCCTGGTCTTGGTCTCCGGCCTGGGAGATGGCAGCTGGCTGGTGTCAAGCTTAGACCCTCAGTTTGGGAACTTTAATGGAGAGGCACACAGGGCCTGGGGGTAGGGGATTTGGTTTTGCTATAAAATCCAGATTCTTGGCCAAGACTCTCCACGAGAGTGGTTTCCCCTGGCCTGGACCCCAGGATAGGGTTTTCTATAGCCCTGCTGTGTTAGGGAGTGTGGCGGTCACCTCTGGGTATTGTGCAATGGGAAAACAATTGACCAAAATGTCCCTCCAGCATTTGGTCAGTTGTCTTCCCATTGTCCCCCTCTCCCCACCCAGTCATGCTACAAGGGCACAGAATCAGTGAGCACTTAGGGAAAGGGCAGCCTAGACAGTCTGCAGAGCCCATCACGCTTCCTCCCCATAGTCCTGATGTTTGTCATTTCCTTCTGCCATCGAGACTGCCATTAGCTTAATAATCAATTCACAACTTTTGCTTAAATACATTTATTTTTAAAAGAATTTTATAATACTACCTTAAATACAGAATTAGCCTCACTCACCAAGGATGTAAGTTAAACATAAAAGCAAATACCAGGAGAACAAACAGTAGCACTGTTCTGCTGCCTGCCTGCTGGAAGCTCCGGGGCCTGCAGGTGCTCTCTGTTGAAAAGGGACACCAGCAAGTATCCAGTCACTGGGGGCCATCCTTGACACAGAGGGCTAGAGGGGACTGGGGGCAGAGGGGATTTCTCAGTCCTGATTAACGTGAACTCCTGAATGCCAGCGGTGACTTCTGTTTACCTCTGAGGAACAGAAAGAAGCTCAGCTCAATGGCACTCTCAGGATCGAGGCGGCCTGTAACAGGTCTGTTACACAGAAGAGGTTCAGAGAGGTGGGCCCACTGGCCCTGGGTCACACAGCAATGAGTGGTCAAATCCAGCTTCCGACCCTGGTCTCTTGCCTGAGCACAAGGTCCCTCTTCTCTGCCACCACCTTTTCTATGCCACACGGAGGCACTTAGGCAGAGCAGAGTCGCTCTGACCTGCAGCTGGCACGGTAACAGTTTGTACACCTGAGGTTAACAGCTGTGATTTAAGAGGTTATTTGTCTAAATTTTAAGGAATTAGTTTCTCAGGGAGGAGATAACTAACACTTCGGGCTTGGGAAGCTAGTCTTTTTAGAAAATATTTATAGCATTTCAAGACAGTTTGGTGGCAACTGGATCTAGCATCTGCTATTTTCCTCACTTTTCACCATGGCTCTAAAACCCATGGCAGTTAAGACACACACACACACATACACACACACACACACACACACCAACAACAGCAACCACGCTGATAAGAAATCAAGGCCCATCGTTTCTTTGAGAAACAGAACATGAACCTGGCATGATTTCAGAAAGCTCATTACTACCTCTGGTTAAAACCCCAGTGCGCCTCCTACTAGCAATACCTAAGGCTGATGCTCAGAGCGCCGTGGCCAGCGGGCCAGTCCCCAAGGCTACGGTGAGGTTCACGGCCTCCAGAGTTGGGTTTGGCAGGACTCCCAGGCCAGGGGCTGTGGCTCTCACAGGAAGCCCCAACAGCAAAAGAGCCCTCCCCTGAAATTTGGATTCCGGCTATAAACTGGAGAAAGACAGGGAGAGAAGGCAACCTCCGAAAATCAAAGAGCAGGCACTGAGCTGGCCCATCTCTGCACATTACCTCGGTGAGTATTCACCCCTGCGAGCTCAGTGACGTCTATTGCACCCATTTTGCAGATGACAAAACTGAGGCTCTAACAAGCCAGGAGACTGTCCTGAGAGCACAATGGCTTATATGGTAATCTGGTCCCTCTGACCCAACCAGGAAGCCTGGTGTTCCCACCTCACCTCCAGTGACCACCCTGCACATGGCTTCTATGCACGCGGACTCTATAGTCATCTGCTCCCCAAGGTCCTGCAAGGTGACTGCCTAGACCAGCCTCTAGGCCTTTACTCTCGCCATGAGCCTCTCAATACCAAAGCTCTGTCATCGAAAGGCTGCGTCTCACACGGAGGCCCTCAAGACCTTCTACTCCATCCCGGGACCTCGGGTGGGATTCTGAGGCCCACAGAGGGGAGGGGTCACTACATCGTCTGGTGACCAGATGAAAGTGAATCAGGTCTGCTGTGAAAAATCCCGGTCATGTCACTACTCCTGCTGTCCTTCCCATCCCGGTCCAGGCACAGGAGGGGCAGCTGCTAGTTTAGTAGTAAGAAGTCAACCCAGCTGGGCACAAGGCTGGTAGTCACACCAGGGCTCACATCCAGCCAATGGCAAATGGTGCTTGAATGACAGACCACCTTCCAACTTGTCCAGGTCCAGCGTTTTGAGCAGAGCCATCAACCCCTCTGCACCCCCACCCACACCCGCCTCTAAGCCAGGGGACCCGAACACCCTCATCCATGATGCACTGGGACAAAACCCCAGGCCAGGCCCCCAGGGAGGCACTCGCCCACACAGCCTGGCTCCGGGCTGGCAAAGAGCCCCAGGGAGGAGGGCTGTGCCAGCCTGGGGCCTGGTGTGCCCCATGCAGCTGCTCCCCCCGGGGCTCCCGTCTCTGCTCCGATGTCAACAGACACTGAAAACCTGTGTCCAGGTTGGCATCACCCCTTGCCCCACCCCCCCAGATCCTGTTCTCCCTCCACCCTCCTTTTGGATCAAATGCCCTCTCCACCCCCACCCACCCAGGCATCAAATCCAAAAGTCAAGGAACCATCCTGGTTTCTGATGCTCCCCCCTTCAGCCAAGCCATCTGCCACTTCCACCGCTCCCCCCTCCCTGCGTGCGGATCTGCCCACTCCTCGCCAGCTCCTGTGCCTGGGTAGGGGCCACAGCCCCTCCTTGGCCTCCCACTCTCACTTCCTTCCTGCTCTTCCTTACAGCTGTAAAGCTTTTTCCTGTTTACACCCCCCCACCCCAGGCATCTCCATGGCCCTCGAGCCCCGTGCAGCTGGCCCTGCCTGCTCCCCTTCATGGGTTCCCCACGTCCTCAGTTCTCAGGCACCAAGCATATTCCTGCCCACGGGCCTTTGCACCTGCTGTTCCTGCTCACCACCTCCTCCACCCACAGTGGCTGGCTGTTTTATAGTTTCTCAAGGGGTCCTCCCAGACTACCTTCATCTAAAATACGTGCCGCCTCCCCCACCCTGGCCACTCCGTAACACATCCCTCGACGTTACTCCCCGTACTGCACGCACTATGGGCTGATTACTGTTTATGTGTGCACTTAGTCTGTCCCTCTGTGCCCCCACCCCTGCTCAATGATGTTAGCCCCAGGAGGGTCAGCACCTCCTCAGGCTGGTTTCCTGCTTTCCATCCAATGGCTAGGTCACTGGCTGGCACAAAACTGACATTTAATCAATGTTGGTTGAATGAATAAGTGAGTGAACATTTACGATTGTGTCAGCTCACCGTCACCCGCTCGGTCCCCCCGCCAGTCAGGGTGGGAATTGTCCCACTTCTCAGATGAGGCCACTGAGGTGCAGAGAGGTGCCGTGTGGGGCTGGTGGCTCATGGTGGCAAAGCAGCAGCACAGCCTCCAGGTGTTAGGCCAGCACTGCTTCCCGGGTGGCGCCTGGGACTCGCCTCCAGCCAGACCAGGGAAGGGACCAGGATTACAGCATACGAACCCATGGAAAAGTCATGAAATTGGGTGGCTCCAATATTTCTGTTGCAACTTGAAATGCTGCCTCTCTGAAAACCACATCCTGTCCCCGTGAGCTGGTCTCAGCCTCAGCTCCTGGCCCCAGGCAGCCTTGCTAAGATTCCCCCCTACCACCACCCAGTTTCCTCTCTCCCCTGGGTCCTGGAATTCACTGGCCCAGCCCCGAGGCTGAAGGAGCAGAGGGCGGGGCAATGGAGGCCTCCTCTCCCGGGTGAGGCAGGAGGAGGGGGCTGAGCCAGATTCAGGTCACGCTGCTGCGCCCACAGCCCTCTGAGGGCTAAAAATAACCGTGTTTATACACTTCCAGAGCGGGATTTCTGCCTCCCTGTGAGAGGGGCTGCAGGCCACGTTCCCCCACTGCACACCTTCTGCTCCAACTGGGCGAGGCCTGGTCCAGCAGGCTGGGACCTGGCTTTCTGGGTTTGTTCCCTTGGGTTGTTTGTAGGTGGAGGGAGGTGAGGAAAAGCTAAAAAAGAAAAAGCTGGTGACTCCAGATGGGAAGATCTTATTGCTAGGGGACAGCTCTTCCTCCCAGGGGGCAGGAGCCAGAGTTACAGAGAAGGTGGGGAAATCCTGACCCACGTGGGGGCCCTGGTGCCATGGGGCGGCTGGGAGCCGGTTGGGGGTCCCACTTGCGATGTGACCTGGAGCTGGCCAGTCCTGCTCTCTGGTTCTCAGCTGCCTCTCTGCATTGTGGCAGCTGACGGTAACTGACAGCTGCTCCTCACATCACATCCTCAGAGCGGGGGAGGGACAACGGTGGAGTCTCAGTGTGTATGTTTGTGGTGGGGGACAGTGTGAGAAACAGCTCCAGCCCCTGAGGCCCCACGGCTGCCTTCAGGCCAGATGACGGAGCGCACCTGCCAGGACAGCCGTCACCTGGCCACCCGCCTCCCTCCCTCCCTGCCCTGGTTCACCCAAATGGACTTTGCCACCAGAGGGGCAGGTGCCAGTTGCCTACCTAAAGATTACCCCCTCCCTCTGCACAAGTAGGCCCCTCCCCTAACCCCACGGCTCCATGAACATGGCCATGCCAATAAGATACATGAAGGCCACCAGACATCCACTGGGCCGAGGACCTCACACATCCCAGGATCCAGTAGCCCTGGCCTTTCTTCTCTGACTTGAGAGAAGAAAGCCTGATTGACTTGCTGCCCCTGGTCAGCAACAAAGTCCATGCCCACTGGCCTGGCTTCAAGAGCTGTGCCGCTCTGACATCATCCCCCCAGAACTCTGAGCCTTTGCATATGCTGTTCCCTCTGCCTAAGATGTTTTTCCCTCACTTTCAGACTGGGAATTTCCCACTCATCCTAGAGGACTTACTCAGTTGTCCTCTTCACCAGCACAGTGAGCTCGGCCCTTTGCCTATGCTGTGAACCCCCTTCCATTAGACAGTCAGTAGCACCCCCAGTGCCAAGATCTTGCCTTCCTCACCCCTACTGCAAAGAGCTGCAACTGTATGCTGAATTATCCATCAAAGGGAGAGGCTGGTCCTCCCCTCCCCTTGCTGCAGCCACGTCCACGCCCTGCAGTCCCTCTGTGGGCCCTTCAAGATTCTGCAGTCAGCAATCGGCGCCACCCTCTTCCTTCCAAGTCTCTTGTCCTCTGGGGACCTGGCCTTTGTGCTCCTCATCAGACCTGCAGTTTTCAGCCAGGTTTCTAATTGCACCTGGACCAGCTGTGCTGGGATGAGAACAGCCTCTGGCACGTTTAACAGGCACCCAGGGATGCTGTGTGCAAAAGCCCTGAGGGGTAAGGGCACCCCCGTGGCACTTGGAATTCACTCCCTTCAGATACCACAGCACCCAGTGCCCCCGATGACCACCATCCTCACCGCCCCCAGCCACATATATGCAGCACCGTTTGGCCCATGCCCAGGCCCGTACCAGCCAGCAATGAGCCTCACGCCCGCTCTCCTGGAATGCAACAGGGCTCATGGGACCCCTGTGAAACCACCCTCCAGGCAGTCACCACAGCTACTGGTCTGCACATCAGATCTGAGGACAGCACTCTTCACCCCAAAATCTTTCCTTGTTGACCCTGAGTCAAGGATAAACTCCATCTGGCATTCAAGGCCCTCTTGGATGTGATCAGGACCCCAGTGAGCTCCCGGGCTTTGCCTCCCACCCACCCAGACCTGATAACCTCACCTGCCCTCTTTTTTTTTTTTTTTTTTTTTTTTTGGAGATGGTGTCTCACTATGTTGCCCAGGATGGTCTTGAATTCCTGGGCTCTAGCGATCCTCCCACCTTGGCCTCCCAAAGTGCTGCAATTACAGGCATAAGCCACCATGCCCAGCCCTCACCTGCCCTCTTTCTGCTGAGCATTCCCCAACTCATCCTTTGGGCTGAAGCACAAAGGCCACCTCCTCTAGGAGGCCCTCCTTGAATGCCCTCCCACAGTAGGCTGACCTGAACCTGTCCCCCTTGGGACGCCCCTCAGCAGGACTCTCATTCACAGCCACCAGCCCCTCCTGTTACAGGCAGTATCTGGCCAGTCTTACTCCCTAGTGAGGCTCTAACCCCCTGGGGTCGAGCCAGGACCAGTCCCCAGGGCCTGGCCCTCAACAAGAGACATGCTCTGAGCATCAGGGTGTGTGGTCAGGCAGGCATGAGGACATGCACTGTGGTGATAAGTGACATTCACAGTGGCTGGAGACCTGTTCGGGTCATAGAAGCAGTAGTGGTGGGACCCACACCGGCTAGGGCCACGTCAGCACCATGATCTTGCCTGTCCCCATAACCAGGGCCTCCAGGTGGTAAAAGAAGACCCACCTGCTTTTTCAAATGAACCTGCAGCTCCTCTCCGCGCCTCACCCAGCCCCCGCTCCTCACCCAGCCCCCGCTCCTCTGGCAGGAAGGGACACTTCCTCAAGCCCCAGGCACAGGGGGTTCATGGAGAGATGCTTCCCAGGCACATCACCAGATCCAGCCATCCTCCACCACCCAACAAGTGCAGGGACCTGGGCTCCACACTGGGAGGTCCCAAGCGGGGCATGGGGGCTCAGGGGGTTTGGAGGGAGCTCAGGAGGGGATGGGGGCAGACCTGGGCCAAGAGGCCGCCGCTCCCTGTTCCCAGTGCAGTGCAGGCCCCTCCTGTCTTTTCCACACCCCAGTCTAACAAGATTGCTTCTTCTTTCCTGAGGCCCCGGGGGCCCTCCCAACCTGCCTTCCTTAAAAGGCAAACACAAATGCAGAACCAGCCAGGAGTACATCCTAGCGTTCTGTGGGCCATGGGGAGGGGAAGCACTTCAAAGGCAGCCTGGGGGAGGGCCAGGAGCACCCCTGCTCAGGGGAGTGTGGGGTCCCTGTCCTCAGGGCACTCCCAAGGAGCGCCGGTCTCCAGCCCCAGCACACCAACTCCCAGGGCCTCACGGCGGGTCCCCCAGCAGGTGCACCACAGTCATGGCTGCATCGGAATGTGCCCTAGACCCAAGTCACCCGCACAGCCTAGGGACCTCCTGCTCTGGGATCCAGAGACCGTGGTGCTCCAGGGTGGGTGGTGTCGAGGAGGGAGTTCAGGGCTTGCTGGGTCTCAGGACCTGCTCCCAAGCAGGTGCCGCTGGGAACATTGAAACCCTGACTCACTTCTGGAATTTGCCACCAACATGGTTCCCACGTGGCTCCTCTGCTACTCAAAGCCACCTCCGGCCTCCAGGGGCCAATGAGACGTCTGCACCACAGTCAAGTCCCCAGTCTCAGAAGTTCTCCAGCATCCAGAGAGCTACTGACACACAAAGGCTGAGCTCACTCATTGCCCACCCAATCTCCTTGCTAATAATGGTGACCTCACAGGCCCATCCTCAGTAGGGTGCTGGGCCCCCAGCCCCATGCCACCTCCTCCACACGGGCACCCAAGGCCCACCCTGCTCAACCCCAGCCTCAGTAGCAGCTTAGAGACGCAGGTTTTGAAATCAGCCCTGCTTCCGAGCGGCTGTATGAGTGTGAACGCCCTACTTCAACTCTCTGAATCTTGCTGTATGGCTCTCAGGTGGCTGGCGGGTTTACTGAGCTCATTATGCAAGAGTAACGCCAATTATTTATCAGGGGCTTGCAATGGACCAGGCACTCATACAAGCATGAATTCATTTATGCTCACTAGAGTCCTTTGAGGCAGGTGGTCAATTATCACCACCTCCATTTTACAGGTGAGGAAACTGAGGCACACAGCGGTTAAGTCACTTCCCTGAGGTTGCCCAGCTGCTAAGTGTGGGAGCTAGGATTCGGAGCCTCCCTGTCTGGCTTCAGAGTGCTTGCACTAACCAGTATACTACACTGCCTCCATGCAGTTTCTGCCTTTTCTCCAATGTCACCGGGGCCTGGCCTGGCCAAACTCCTCACTCCCGTATAAACTCCAGGGTTCCTCGTGCTTCAGGGCTGGGCCCACAGAGCTACCCCGTCTAATAGCCCCATCTCCTAGTCTACCTGGCAGACACTTCCAGGCTAGCTCACACACTCCTTCCATTTACTCCTGACCCTTAGGTAGGAACGATCATTTGATTATTCCCCACAACCCCAAGCCTCAGGCTTCCATCAAGTCCTCAGGAGCCCCCAAAGGCCTCCGAGGGCCCGATGGCATCTCGAATCCAACAGGGACTCAATCAATGCTTGGAGAGTGCCTGCATGACGCATGGAGTCAGGTCCCAAGGCTTTGCCCGTCCACGTCTGCCTGAGAAGGCCCTGGTCATGAAGCCGCAGGGAAGGGCACCAGTGCTGCTGAAGCCCCTCCAGGACCTCCTCTTCCTCAACACTGTTGGGTGGGGGGTGCAGTTAGCATCCAGTAGCCCACAGAGAGGTGCCATGAAGACCACATATGTAGTGAGCACAAAAGCCCAAAGTGACAGAAATTGATAAAAACTTCACCACGTCACTGACACCCCATATATCAAAGGCCCCAAATCTCATTCTCTGCTTGCCTCCAATTTCTATCAGAGCTTGCCAGCTGCACATTTATTGAGAAGTTTGTGATCTGACAGGCACTGTATTACCAACATTAATGATGCATCAGTCTCTAGAATTACTGGGGAAACAGTCCAATTGATTTTATTATTATCTCAAGTTCGTCACATTGCATTCCAGGCAGCTTGCTATCAGTTTTGAGCAGGGCCCAAAGTAAATAAATAAAGGTTGCAGGACCAGGGCTGACCCTAGGCAGGAGAACCTGGGCTTGTCCCGGGACCCTTGGTGACAGCCCTTGCGCCCCTCAGCTTCCTCTGCCCTCAGTGACAGCAGGAGGGTCACTGAAACAGCAGGTGATATTCAGTGGCAGACGGCCAAGCCAGGGGACCAGTCAAGGGCTCAGGCCAGGCCTCCCATTCACACTGCAAAGATGGAGGCAGCCGGTGGGGAGGCAGAAATAGCCAGTGATGTCATGTGGTGTCATGTGCCCCTTGGCTGAGGCAGGGAGCCAGCCCCATGCGGGACCCACCAGCAGGCTCAGGCATGTCCACGCCTGAGCCCATGCTCACAGCAGGCCAGCAGCACTGCTGGCGACCCGGGGGCAAGTGGAGCTAGAAGATCTGCATGGTGCCCACCACATTTCAGCTGCTCTGCCCCTGCCCATTGTCCCCAAGGTGCATGGGACCCTTCTCTGTCTCTGGCCTTCGCACACGCTGCTTCCTCTGCCTGCATGCTCTTTTCCCACCCCACCATCTCACAGCCCTCTTCAGAAAGGCCTTCCTGTCTCAAGGCCCCCGCACCCACCGCTGGGTGGTTTTCTATTCAGCACCTGTTTGTTTCTTTCTTGGTACTTGTCATAATTTATAAAGGTGTCCTTGATTGCGATTGGCTTGTTTACCTGGTTTCTCTCTGGCTCCCAGCAGACAGGGATCTTATCTGTTCTGGCCACTGTCCTATCCCCAGAGCCTAGCGGGGGGCTGGCACTGAGCAGGTCTGAGAGCAGGCACTGACTGAAGAAGCTGGTCTCTATCAACTCCTCAAGGCAGCATTTCGGGTCAAGAAGTGCTCAAGAAAACCGCCGGCAGTTTCAGAGCCCTTCCCACCCTCACCTCCACCTGCCGGAGGTTCTCCGCAGCCGTTTCATTTCTAACTCCTTGTGCAGACATTCGTCCTTCGGGGCTCATCTCCTGCCCCTCTCCTCCAGGCCCACCCTCCACATTCAGCTTCCTTTCCAGCAACCTTCAGTGGCAGCAGGGCTGGTGGAAGCTGAGCACCTGAGTCAGGCCAGGAGCCAGGTCCAAATCCCAGCCCTGCAACTGAAGCAAAGCATGTAACTGTCCTAAGTTCTGCTCAATTACCTCCCATATGAAACGGAGGGGGAGAGGCCTGCGGCCCCACCTGCCTCACGGGGATCTGCAGGTTCAGCAGCAGAGGAGACACCTCTACATGGCCACACGCAGTACACACAAGGCACCTTTAGCGCTGCTGTCTGCTGGTGCTTCAAACCAACCACCAGGACATGGATGCAGGGACCCCAGCAGCCCCAAGATGTGGATCTGAGAAAGGCTTAGAACAACGAAGTCTGGCCCCTGAGGAAGAGATCGATTGCACCCTGAAGATTAACCAGGAGCCACATGGGGTGCGGGGGCCACATGATGCGTCCAGATGAACAGGTACCTGGGGGCCTCCTCATGGCAGTCTTTGTTAGGTGCATTCCAGGCCCAGGGTAATAGACAGGTGCCTGGGGAAGCAGCATAGGTCCACACTCAGAGCAGTCAGGTAAGAAGGATGAGGCCTCCCTTATGTAACTGGAGAGACCTGCCGCACACCGGAAACGCTGCACAGCCAGGTGAGAACTAGTCAGGTGAGGCGAGTGGGGCTGGCTCTCCACAAGCGTCACTGCCAAAAAGCAAAGGGGTAAAGAAATGGGCCTGGAACGGGTGGTCCTCTAACGGGCAGTATCATGGTTACTGTTTTTTTATAACAGTACTATCGAAATGAAATCAGGAGAATATTTGACTTAATAGTGTTCTGCCCTCCAATCAGATGTTTTTCCCTTGAAATGTATGTTACAGACATGACTGATTTACGAGCATTCACCATGCGCCAGCCCTATGCTGAGCACTAAGTATACATGAGCATATTTTGTCTTCTAACAACCTGAATTGCTCCCACTTTCTACCCATGAAAACTGAGGTCCTGAGAGGAGGTCAAATGCCCAAGGCCCCACAAGTGGAAGACACAGGATATGAATCTGGGCTGGTCTGAGAGTCAGAGCTCCTGCAGCCAGCTGGGCAGGGGCAGTCCCCTCTGGCCCAAGGGTCCCAGGCGTCTGATCAGCATCCAGCCCCACTGCTTGCCTTCTCTCTCTCTCTCTTTTTTTTTTTTCAGGAAGGGCAGGGTCTCACTCTGTCCCCCAGGCTGGATTGCAGTGCTGCAATCAGGGCTCACTGCAGCCTCGACCTCCTGGGCTCAAGCAATCTTCTCATCTCAGCCTCCCCAGTAGCTGGGACAAAAGGTGCACACCACCATACTTGGCTAATTTTTCTATTTTTGGTAAAGACGGGGTTTTTTCACCGTGTTGCCCAGGCTAGTCTGGAACTCCTGAGCTCAAGCTATCTGCCCACCTTGGCCTCCCGAAGTGCAAGGATTAGAGGCGTGAGCCACCACACACCTGGACCCAGCCCCATTGCTTTCTGAAGAGAGCAGTGAGGCCCAGCGAGGCCTTGGTCTCGTCTTCCCACAGCAGGGCAGGGACATGGACAGATACATCTACTGTTGACTTCATCTCACTTCATTCTCAAAATAACCTGGGAAGTCAGTAGTACCCATTTCATGGCCAAGGAATCTGGGTCTAGAAAGCCAAAGTAACCGATAGCGACAGTGTGAGTGAGGGTTTGAACCCAGGCGGTGGAGCTCTGCAGACTGTCTGGTAGCCTCTGTGCAGTGACCCAAGTTTCCTGGGACCTGGCTGGGGCTCCAGCTCCCTCCGGGTGGCAGGGAGAGCAGCGGCCTCCCTGGCCCCAGTGCTCACGGCCTTCTGAGTCGCTCACGGGCTGTGCACCTGGCACAGCATGCCAGCAGCCTCGGTAAACAGGCCCGGCTGCAGCCGGACTCAGCCGGCTCGCGTGTGCCGAGGAAGCCAGGTCGGAGGAAGGGTTCCTTGGCATTTCCAGCAGCAGCACTCTCTTACTCAATTAGGCCCTTTCTGTCCAAAGGGCAGCCGTGACGTGCGGAACAGGTCTGTAGTGTCAACACGAACCCAGCATTGTACGGCTGGGGACATACAATGCCCTCGGTCAACTGTTTATTTATAAACCCACCCAGCGCTCACCGCGGCCTTTACACTCAGCTCTTTCCCAAAATGCAAATTGGCTTCTTCCTGTAAGTCAAACCGACTTGCTCGAGCTGATAAAAATCATCCCAAACGGGCTCTTTTATCTCCCCAATACAGAAAGTCCTCTGCACCCACACCTCCTAGAAAGAGGAAGACTGCCTGTCTGCACAGTGCTTGCGGGGGACAGCCCAGAGAGAGGCCCTGAAGAGGCACGCAGGGGCATGGGAGGGCCTGCATAGGGTAGTGAGAGCCGGGATCTGAACTCGCCGGCCTGCATTCAAATCCTGCCTACAACACCTTCTGGCTCTGTGGCCCTAATCGCTCTGAGCACACCACGTACGCAGGTGTGTAAAACTGGGATACAGGCCAGGCACGGTGACTCACAGCTGTCATCCCAGCACTTTGGGAGGCAGAGGTGGATAGACCATTTGAGGTCAAGAGTTCGAGACCAGCCTGGCCAACATGGTGAAACAGCGTCTCTACTAAAAGCACAAAAATTAGCTAGGCGTGGTGGTGGAACCTGTAATCCCAGTAACTGGGAAAGGCTGAGGCAGGAGAATCGCTTGAACCCAGGAGGCAGGGGTTACAACAAGCTGAGATCATGCCACTGCACTCCAGCCTGGGCAACAGAGTGAAACTCTGTCTCAAAATAAATAAATAAATAAAATAAAACTGGGGTACGGGCTGGGCGCATGGCTCACACCTGTAATTCCAGCACTTTGGGAGGCTGAGGCAGGTGGATCACAAGGTCAGGAGTTCAAGACCAGCCTGGCTAAGATAGTGGAACCCTGTCACTACTAAAAATACAAAAATTAGCTGGGCATGGCAGCACATGCCTGTAATCCCAGCTATTCAGGAGGCTGAGGCAGGGAATTGCTTGAACTCAGGAGGCAGAGGTTGCAGTAAGGTGAGATTGGGCCACTGCACTCCGGCGACAGAGCAAGACTCCATCTCAAAAAAAAAACAAAAAAAAACTGAGGTATAGCAAGTCCTTCCCACATAGTGTTCTTCATAACAGTAAATGTAATGTATGTAAACCACATGGCACGGTGCAGAGAACATAACGCATCCCCTGAACGTGGTGGTGGGTAGGAATAATAATGATTAACTGAAGCTTGGACCTGCCACCCAATCACCCTCCTGCTGGGTGCCCTCTGCACCTCAGTTCCCCCACTGCTCAGGGAACCCCCAGGACCCTCTCTCCTACCGGCTGGTAGCTCAGCCCCCTCAAGTGTCTGCATCACATTCAAACAGCTTTGGGGGTGCTGCTTCCAGTACTGTCTCCTCACTATCTCATGGGTTCTTTTATCAGAAAAACAAAATCTGTTCTAAAAAAAAAAAAGATCTTATAGAAAAGCGAGCTACCTGACCACCCCTGTGCCAGCTGGTGTCCAGATTTCAAATAGTCACGAGTATCACTTAAAGGCACATGCCTTGTGCAAGGCTTGCTGGGGGATACCAGGGATCTGATACCGGTTTGTGACCAAGTAAACTAATCAGGGGCCTCCAGGAGTGGGCAGGAAGTGCGAGGAAATGTCAAATGGGCCTAGAAGTCACCGGAGACCAAGAAGCAGACACAAGAACCTCTCGGCAGAGGTTCCAAGGCTTATAAGGAGGTGCTGCAATGCTGCCGTGATGACAGGTGTGGGGCTCCCCCCACAGGGGGACACCCCTAGCCGCAGCCCAAGCCTGGGTCTCCCAGCTCAGAACACCAGCCACACTGTGTGCAGCAAGACTTGGGTTAACAGCACGGATCCATTAACCGAGGAGAATACCAAGGCCTGGAAGAGGGGAGGTGACTGACCCAGGATCACCTGGCTTGTTGGTAATGAAACCCAGATCCTGGGGTCGCCTCCAATCTGGAGAACAGAGAGAAGCCAGCAGCCACAAAATGGCCATGGCACAGCAGCCACCAGTTTTCCAGAAGGGGATGAGAACAGACAATGTCAGTTCACAAGAATTTCCCCTCCCTGTGCCTCCTGCACTCCTCACAGCAGCAGGCAGACAGGCTGGGTGGGCTTGTGGAATCTCCCCCCTTTTGCAGGTGGAAGACCGAGGCACAGGCCACCCCCTCTCCACAAGAAGTAGCCGGGCCAAGCCTGCACCCCAGACCCTTCAGAAGCCCTAGCTGCTGCCGCCGCCTCCTCCCCAAGTCAGCATGGAGGGGCGGGAGCAGCACCAGCCCCTAAGCCCTACCCTATCCCACCCAGCACAGGTCCCCCGGTTGCTCCTGAAGTGCACCTGAGGGACTCCACTCACCTGCCTAATTAATAGGCTCCAGTCTCCTCCAACCCAGGTGGCTCCCTGTCACTAAATCTCCTAAAACACTGCTCTGTCCTCACCCAGTCCGTCACACACCTCCCCCCTCCCCACTTCTAGGATGAGTGTCCCCTTTAACCCAGGCTTCCTTCTGGGTCCAAGCCATCCCTAGAAACTTGGCCTCTGTTCCTCCCCTAAAGTCCCTGGGTGCTGACTGAGCTGCCCTAAGCACCCCGCATGCACACCTCCCTTCCTTTGGTCACGCCCGTTCCACCGCCCAGAAGTACCTTTCCTCCCCGTCCTCCTTGCCTTGTTCTAGCTAAAGCCTCTCCATCCTCAGTGTAGCCCTTAAATGCCCCCTCCTCCAGGAGGCCCTCCCCGACCACTCTAGCCATTCTCATCTCTCACTCCTTGCAACTTCTAAGCCGATTTCTCTGAAGCTTTTGGTACTTATTACAGCTATTCTGCTGAGTAGCCAAGGTTGTTTCTAATGCAGACTGTGAAACTCCTTGAGGTCAGGGTCTGAGGACTTTTGTTGGCCATCCTTCTAATGGAGAAATATTGCCTTAGCCTGTGCCGTTATGGCCCCTGTGCCAGGGGATAAGAGACGGGGCTCTGCCTTTGCAGAACAGCTCAAGTCTAAAAATAGGCAGACATAAATATATTTACCTACTTAGGTACCCACAAAATTTTAAAATTTTAAATTAAAAAAAAGGCCATTGGCATTGCACATCACGGGGGCTGGAAGAGGGAAAGCAAAGAGGGCTGTGGGAATGAATGTCACCCAGCCCAGCTTCCCAAGCACAGGATCCTCCCCTAGAAGATGCTAGAGAAGGTCTCCTGGTGGACTGTAATTGATGGAAGAGATGAATTTGTCTGGGCTCAAGACAGCAGGGGTCTAGGTGGGGGAGTGGTGGAAGCAGGACGAGTGAGTGCGGGTCCCCAAGGCGGGGTCCTCTATTGGCACAGACAGGCAGAGGAGAGCCCTGGAGCCCCAGCAATAGGGAGGAAGCCCTCGACCTCGCGACAAGGCCAGTGTATCCCGATGGAAAAGGCAGCAAGACTTGAGGCTGTCAAACCTGGCATGGCCCAGCTCTGACAGCCTCAGGCCCTGGGCACATACATCCTTGGCTCCTCAAAGTGGGCACCCCCGAGCCTCAGCTCCCGCAGTGTGTGTCGTCAGCCTGCGGGTGGGCGTCCTTCTACTCTGGTTTTGTGAGCCGGCTGCTCCAGATGGACCCAGGAAGGGAAGCACGCCGCTGCCTACTGCTGGCTCTTGGCTAGCAGTCCCGGCCACTATCTGCAACTCTGAACATCTCAGCACATGGCTTCATTGTTCTTGCACCCCAGAGCTTCTCTGCAGGACACAGATATCTGGAGAAATAAATAAACGGGACCCCACAGGACAGTAGGCACCTCTGACCACATTCCCACCTCCAGCTCTCCTGTCACCAGTCCCCCACCACACCAGCCCCACACCCTGGGAGGGGACAGAAGGTCCTTCTCTCGCTCCAAGCACGTCTCCTCTTCCAAATGGGGTCTCCCTATGGGTCTTGAGCAATCTTGCCACAGCCACAGGGGGCCTCCAGGTCCCCATGGGGGACGAGAAAAAACCCTCCAAGTCCCATGCCCATGCTCGGCTGCTTTCAGCAACTTCCCTCCCCCAGAAAACACCAAGCACCCCAGGCTCTGCCGCTGGGAATCCCTCCCCCTCCTGGAGATTGTTTCCCCCACCTGTAAAATGGGGCAGCTAAACTCAGTGACAGCAAGCTCTGTCCTGGGTCCCCCACTTTCATTCTAACTAAGCCTTCAGACACAGCAGTAGGGTCATTCAGAAGGGAGGTGAGGGAAAGAAGGAGGCAGGATGAGGGAGAGGTGGGGTTGTCCCTGGCTGCAGAAGCCTTAAAAGCTGGTAAAAGGCTTAATCCTGCATAATGATTTACAAAGTGACAAGTAAAATAGATTTACCATGACAGCTTGAAAGGAGAGCCACAGAAATAAAATTACACTCCGGCGCATCCCGTCTCTCTACAACCTGTCCCCTCCCTTCCGAAAGCCAGGAGCTTGTAAGGACACACATGGACATGTGCACGAGTAAAAAGGGAGCAGGTGGCCTGGAGGGTGGGGGTTGGGGGGAGTGAGAGAGGGAGAGGGACAGAGGGAGGCTGTCCCAGCTGTGGCCAGCGGAGTCTTGCTCATGCCCGTGGAGGTGGTGATCTCGGCGGCACTCCAAACGGACACACCCTCCCTGGGAGTTCATCTTCAGGGAGCACGCGGCAGGCACCCCAAGTGCCCCCTGCACCCAGAACCCCCCCATTTCTACCGGATTCCTCTGATCCAACACAGCAGTCCCAGTGCCCCTGAGGTTTCCAGGGTCCAGGGGAGAGGGGTCCAATGCGTTCACTGGAAGGAGGCAAGGACTCCAACTGCACCAGACCGAAACCAAACGAGAGCGAAAGGAAGGCACAACACACCCTGAGCTGAGTTCGTTTCGGAGAAGGAAAGCGAGCGGGGGCAGATGGGTAGCACCCGCATTGTCGATGCCACCCTTCCACAATCTGTGTCTGTACAAGTGCCAAGGGCTACTTTTTCCTTCACTGACACGGGGCCCACATGGTTCCATCTGGGTAGGGAGAAGGATCTGATGTGCGGAGGCTTCAGCTGCGAACCACAGAGAACTCTCCTCCCGTGGCAATGAACTCCACCAGCTGCTTCAGGCTCTGAGGCTACCTGTCCACCTCCCCAAGTGTGGCACCGGCCCAGGTACCTGCTCAGAGCTGTCCTGTCAGACGGCCAGGGGTGGACAACGATGTCCACCAGATACTCAGTGGTACCAACAGCCGTGGACTGGAAAAGGAAAATCAAGTTGTGGCCTCGAGTAGGGAGTAGAAGACCTGATATCCTGCACAGCTGTGGAGGCTGAACTTCAGCCTGAAGCTGGCTGAACAGCTCCAGCTTCCTCCTCTGCAAAATGGGATACCACCACCAACTTCAGAGGGGTGCTGCTGCAACAGTCGCCACACCCCAAAGTACCAAGCCTGGTGCAGGACGGGTGTCCCCAAGGATGTGAGCTTTGCCTGGTGGGAGCGAGGACTGAAACATATTTGCAGTAGGGACGGCTAAATGGAAGCTCTAGTCTCAGACCTGGCTTAGGAAACACACCTGCTCATAGCCCACCCACCTTCCCCAGGTCCCAGGGAGCAGCCAGCATTGCAGCAGAGAAAAGACCGCAAAGACAGAACAGCAGTCCTGGCCCAGGGACCCCCAAGCCTCCTGCAGCCTCTGTTCAAAGCCTGGAGGGGCCAAGTTCCTGGGAAGGTTGGTGGAGGCTCCCATGTGTCACTCTCTGTCACCCTCTCACTGGCAACTCACGGCTCAACAAAATGGTGTCCTGCACCTTTAACTGACAGAACCCAGGGCCGTGCCTAGGCAGGTCTGCACACCCGTGTTTACCCAGCACCATGGCAAGCTGGAGCCCATTTGCCCACAGACTTGCCTGGTGCACAGGCTGTGCATATGAGGCCCTAGCCCCTGGCCCTGCCCAGGGAGTTTTGTCCAAGAAGCCTTGTGGCCTGGCCCAGGCTGCTGTTGCCGAGCCAATTCTCCCAGGAAGCCAAGCCTGGGCAGTGGCAACACAGGCACACAGCAAGCTCACAGGTATCCTCAGACCCAAGTAGCTTTGGGGAGGAGAGGGGGAGGGAAAGGGCTCCTGGGAGCCTGGCATGGCCCAGCCATCTCTCTGGCTCTAGCTGGGAGGGGTAAGGGCAAAAGAAGGGGCCAGGGGTCAGACCATGCACACGGTCCACACCACAAAACCGACCAGCTCTGTGTAAAGGGTAGCCATCATTTATTAGTCACCTTGCAGGGAGCGCATTGGGATGTTTGCTAGATCCAAGCTGGTGCTGCTGAGTGATGGGGAGTCAGAGCCTGGCTCTGGCTGGGGTATTCTAAAGGTAGCTGCGATCCCGCCAAGCAAGGGCTGCAACACTGGTCAGGAAGCAGCGCCTGGGGAACTGGGGCAAGGGGAGGACCAATCCACTTGACCTGGCTGGTGCGTGAGTGCAAGCTGAGGCTTGGGCAGCGTGTGCAGGATGACTAGGAGTTCTCCAGGCAGACAGAGCAGAGAGGAACACGATGTGCAAAACACACCCAAGTGAAAGTTCATCTGCAGCCAGAGAAGGAAGGGCTCTGAGTGTCAGATCGTAGGCAGTGGAGAGGCATGAAGGAGTTTGAAGTGGAGTGGAAGACGCGATAGATCAGGAGTGCCTTTTATTCAGGCTCACACTAGTAGTATTCAGGTTCACCAAGTGGAGGGACGAAGGGAAAGGGGAAGCTGGGGGTGAACACCTGAGGGAGAAGGCTGCTCCCTTGGGACGTACAGAGGAGAGGCTGCTTCAGAAACATCCAGAAGGTGGAATCCAAAGACATCAGTTCCCTGACTACATACTCCCATAAGCCATGCTCTGGGCAGGGCAAGGGGGACATGGAAACCCAATGTCATGGGGTACAGTTTTGGGGAGGGGTCAAAATGACTTCCCAGTTTCAGCCAGGATGATGAGACAATGTCAGCCCACTCCTAACCCATGGTGGCTATATGAGAATTAGAACCAGGCTCCCCTTTCTCAAAACACTTTACCACTACCTGCCAGAAAATCATCTAATACACATATAATGTGAGGGGGACTAAAATGTGAGTACTACCCCCAAGTTGTGCAGTGTGCAACATGAACTACAACACACAGCTGTCCTAGTAGACACAATGCCACTGAACAAGCAACGGGAAGGTGGAGGGTTAGAGACCTAGGGTTAAGGCAGGTAGGAAAGGCAGATAAAATCTAATCTAACACACTAAGAAGTTAAAAACACTTAACAAAACAAAGAACAACCAAAGCAGTGTTTACTAACCCTCCCTTGCCTTTTTGGCATGAGAAATTCAAATAAAAAGAGAAGCGGAATTATTTGCTGTATGGAATCCGAAAGAGAGAAAATAGTCGCACAGACCAGGTAAATAAAGGAAATGCAAAAATGCACGTCAGAAAGCACTGGTTTTCAAAGGAAGAGGTTGGCCAACGGTATAGAAAACCAGTCCTGGCCACAGAGCTTCCAAAAAGATTATCTGAAAAAAAAAAAAAGAATCCCACCAGCTTAGGCAATGAAGTAAGAACCCCATCTTTACAAAAAATAATTTTTTTTTAATTAGCTAGGAGTGATGGTTCGCGCCAGTAGTCCCAACGGGAGGCAGAGATGGGAGGATCACTTGCCACGAGTTGGAGATTGCAGTAAGCCATGATCACACCACTGTACTCCAGCCTGGGTGACAGACTGAGATCTGGTTTCTAAAAAATAAAATAAAGTAATAAAAATTAAAAAGGGCCAGGTGCGGTTGCTCACGCCTATAATCCCAGTACTTTGGGAGGCCGAGATGGGTGGATCACGAGGTCAGGAGTTCAAGACCAGCCTGGCCAAGATTATGAACCCTCGTCTCCACTAAAAACACAAAAATTAACTGGGCGTGGTGGTGGGTGCCTGTAGTCCCAGCTACTCAGGAGGCTGAAGCAGGAGAACACTTGAACCCAGAAGGCGGAGGTTGCAGTGAGCCAAGATCGTGCCACTGCACTCCAGCCTGGGCGACAGAGTGAGACTTCATCTCAAAAAAAAAAAAAAAGATTCTATATGCTGAACAAGCAAGCATTAACTGTGTAAAATCTGAGAAAACGGGGCTTTCTGGCCAACTGAACTATCTACATACCTGAAGGATTTCACTCTGTCATTCAAGAAGTCATCAGGCTTTACTGGACACCTTCTCTGCTCCACGTCCTGTCTGGGGATAGAGGAATAAGACCCAGCTGGTACCGGGAGGAAGGTAAAGGCTGAGGGCTGGGGGGAGCCCAGAGGAGAATACCTGGAGAGGCCCCTGGAAGGAGGTAATGACAAAACCCAAGTTTGCCAGGTGAGGAGGGGCAGGGAGACACATTCTGTCACTGTCCACAGGATGAAGTGCAAGGCCCTGTCAACCATGGCAAGGCCCTTTTTTAACAGAAGTGAGAATTTTGTGAGTTGAGGTGAGACCACATCTTGGGGGTGTAGCGTAGGGAGCCTCATCTATCCTGGAGGTAAAAATGCCCCAACAGGCTCCAAAGGGGAGTCCCAGCTAGAAGAGGCCTCAATGGACTGAGGACAGAGAGACAAGGCCTTGTCAGGGCCAGGAAGCTGAGGGGTGGCAGAGATGGGCAGTGGGTATCCTCCCCTTACCTGGGCCCTTCCAGTGCCCTATGCTGCCCTAAGGGTTTCATCTAACTCCAACCCTAGAAAGCCAGGGAGCAGTGGCAGGCAGGGAAGGCACACTGTGACGGCTACTCAGGTCCCTGGCCACTGGGCCCAGCTCAGAAACAGAGGGAGAGGCACTTCTCATCCCAGAATAAGAGTCTCTTTCTGAAAAGGTTTGGGCTTTTGTTTCCTGCAAAAGAGGTTCTGGCCGGGCGCGGTGGCTCACACCTGTAATCCCAGCACTTCGGGAGGCCGAGGCGGGTGGATCAACAAGGTCAAGAGGTTCAGACCATCCTGGCCGACATGGCGAAACCCCACCTCTACTAAAAATACAAAAATTAGCTGGGCGTGGTGGCGCATGCCTGTAACTCCAGCTACTAAGGAAGCTGAGGCAGGTGAATCACTTGAACCCGGGAGGCGGAGGTTGCGGTGAGCCAAGATTGTGCCATTGCACTCCAGCCTGGGCAACAGGAGCGTAAACTCCATCTCAAAAAAAAAAAGAAAAGAAAAAGAGGTTGTCAGGGGCATCTTTTGGGCTGAAGCCTGCTGCCTGCTGCTGATAATCCTAACAAGTGTGTTTACTGGGCTCTGGAAATCATGAGCTGCCTTCCTCTGCCTCCCCTCCTGGTATCCCTGAGAGG
Source organism: Ateles fusciceps (assembly GCA_036589455.1). Classification (NCBI taxonomy): domain Eukaryota; kingdom Metazoa; phylum Chordata; class Mammalia; order Primates; family Atelidae; genus Ateles; species Ateles fusciceps. Next base: position 4,498,420 of record JAZHEH010000276.1, read on the forward strand.
CAAGTACCCTCTGCCCATTTTTTGGATGAGCAGGCAGACTCAGGGAGCCATGGAGAGCCTCTCATCCCAGGTCACTCTTTCTGGGTCTGGTGAGGCCCAGACGGCACCTGAGTGCCAGGCAAGAGTCAGGGTGGAGTGTGAGGCAGGCTGAGGCCTCTGCCCACTCTGACCAATGGCACGTGCAAATGGCACGTGGGAACTCAACTGAAGGCCTGGCGTCATGTTGGGCATGTTGGTCCCTTGACCCCCACCCCCAGCTCGATGAGGCTATATCTGAGTCATAGTGGCTGGTGCCGAGCCCCCAGAACCAGCCTGCCCAGGTGCTGCAGGGTTGCAGAGGAGGGTGCCAGCTGCCAGCCTGCAGTTTTGTGCTTGGCTAACTCTTGGCTTCTGAGCAATGAGGTGGAGACAGAAGAGACACAATGAGAACACACTGCCCACTCAGCCCAGCCACTGCAGGCAGCAGGCAGCCTCTAGGGCCACCCTACGACCTGTGGTCCTCAGGGCACAGGCTGGGGTCTACTTGGCGTGGCAACAGAATGCAGAGAGGGCAGCGTCTGGCAGAGCCAAGCGCCCCTGGCAAGCACTACCTCCCGCTACCTTCAAGGTGAAGAAAGGAGACCCAGGGGCCCATGCAGGTTCAGGCCAGAGTGAGCCGGCCTGGATTTTCCCTACCAACCCACCCTCCGGCTGCCTCACTCCCCTACCCCCGCCCCGCCACCCTGGAAAACAGGACTTCCCTCTTTGTGCCTCTGCAAGTCACAAGAATCCCAGTTCAATCATCAACGGCCAGCCCAGCCACTGACCCTGAGATTCTGGAGTTGGTTGACTCAGGCAGGTATGTTCCTGAAGGACAGAGGTCAACAAAATGGGGAAACTGAGGTTCAAAGAGGGCAAAGGGCCTGCCTGCGGTCATACGGCAGGACTGGAGGCACAGGGATACAGAATGTTAGAGCAGACAGCCAAGTAATCCCAATGCCTGCATCTTACTGATGGGGTAAACTGAGGCTCAGGGATGGGAAAGAGCCTGCCCAAAGTGACTTTGAATTAATAAGAACCTCAGGGTGGCCATCTTGGGTTGATCCCGTGTGGCCAAGATAGAGCTGCCCTCTTTGACCCCAACCTCAAGTTCAGGAAGTTGCAACACTTCCTTGTTTCCATAGTAACCAACTACTGCTCCAGGAATACACTGAAATGTTTTTGTTCCCTCCTCTGTGCCGGCCCTGGGCCAGGCTGTGAGGACACAGAACAGAAAGAGGGGGCGTGAAGGAAGGCAGAGACCTAGCCCCATGCAGTTGATCCCTTGCAATAGAGTGTGGGAGGGAAAGAAAGGAGTAGAATTTCCAGTGGAGAAGAAATTCTCAGCATCTGAGAGTGTCAAGGGAGAGTTCAGAGATGGCAGCTTTTGAGCTGGGCTCTTAAGGATGGGCAGGAGTTCACCAGACTGGAGAGTGGAGGTGGAGGAATTGGCATATGCGAAGGTCTTGAGATAGAGGATGACTAACCATGCTGGGAAACTATGGTGCACAGAGTGGAGGAGATAAACATGCAGGAGGTGAATGCAAAGCAATCGGCCGGAGAAGAGGAGAGACCAAATGCAGAATGTCAGAATTCCAAGGGTGCATGAGGGTATCAGGAACACCCTCTATGCCTCTATTTTTCCGATTGTTAAATGGGCACCTGTGACAGAGTGTCTGCAGCACAGGAGGTGACAAGCAGAAAAGGAGAAGAGTTCAGACACTCAGGACAGAGATTTGAGCCAGTTCTCTAGCCCCAACCCCTCAGCCTGCTTCACGGAAGTGGACAGGCATTCCCAATGGGCTCCTGGCCACAGCCTCAGTGAGTCTTGTGTGTGTGTGTGAGAGAGAGATGGAGTCTCGCCAGGCTGGAGTGCAGTGGCACGATCTCGGCTCACTGCAACCTCCGCCTCCCGGGTTCAAGTGATTCTCCTGCCTCAGCCTCCCGAGTAGCTGGGACTACAGGTGCGCGCCACCATGCCCGGCTAATTTTTGTATTGTTACTAGAGATGCAGTTTCACCATGTTGGCCAGGATGGTCTCGATCCCTTGACCTTGTGATCTGTCCACCTCGGCCTCCCAGAGTGTTGGGATTACAGGCATGCGCCACGGCGCCCAACCAGCCTCGGTCAATCTTTAAAATACATTCGGGATCTGACCTTGTCTCATTACCTCCACTGAATACTGGTCCAAGCCACCAGCATCCTTTCCTTGGTTCCTATAAACGCTGGCCAGATGGTCTCCTTGTGGCCACCCTTGTCCCTTCAGTCTATTCTCAACTCACCAGCCAGAGATCTTAGAGAACACATCTAATGGCCTCAGTCCTTTACTTACAATCCTTCAGTGGCTTCCAAATCACTGAGCATGAAGTCAGATGCCCTTCCTGAGCTTGATAAGGCTCTCTGTCCCTTATCACCTGGTCCCTGATCACCCTGTTGACTTCCTCCCTGCTCCCTCCTTTCCTCACTCCATCTAGCCACACTCGCTTCCCTGCTTTTCTTAGAGCACGCCAAGCATGTATCTGCCACAGGGCCTTTGCACATGCGATTCCCACTGCCTGGAAGGCTCTTCTCCCAAGTGTTCACAGAGTTCACTCCCCCTGTCTCCCTGAGGTATCTGCTCGAATGCAGCCTCTTTAGAGAAGCCTTCCTGCCCACCCCCATCTAAGGAAGCTTCATCACCCACTCATCTCCCTATATCCACCTTATCCTGGTTTATTTTTCTTCAAAGCACTTATTATAACTCAGCATGACATCATGTATTAAGTTGTTGACCTGCTGACTGTCTGTCTCACCTACTAGAATGTAAGTAGGGCCCCTGTCAAGTTCCCCAGTGTATCCCCAGGGTCTGGAAGAGTGCTTGGCACATAGTAGGTACTTGATAAACTTGGCAAAGGAATACGTTAGTCCACCTTCCTTGAGGAGCTGGGCAAGGGGAGGCACAAAAGGACCCCAGACTCTGCCCTCCCCAGGGGCAGAGCGCTGGGGGCTCAAGCCCAGCCAGGAAACCTTGTTCTCAGGCTGGCATGAGGCCCCACCAGCAGGACCCTCCCAGTGCCCAGGCTCCCCAGACCTAGAAGGACACAGGGTCTGGCAGAGGCCTGGAGGAGCCCTGAGGGAAAAGTAGCAGTTGCTACTCTGCCCACTGTCCCCCATCATCCTTTACTCCACACAAAGCCTGGGCAGGCCAAGGACAGCCTCGGGGACAGAGGGCGGAAGCAGACAGAGGCCAGGCCAGCAAGGCTGGGAGGACACGGGATCCTGCCTGCAACTCTGAGGCTGGATTCCTTCCCTTTCTGGCCTCCATGCTCTAATCTGGGAAATGGGATGAGAAGGGGATTAAGTAAACTGGCTGCCCAGGTCCCCCCTGCTCCCATAGTCTGGGCATCTTTGGGTCTTCAGGGCCCTGGAAGGAGTCACAGCAGGCTGGATCTCAGACCACAAATTCAAGCCACGGTCCAGGCCACGGGAACATCCTGTGGCCAGATGAGCCAAAAAGCTGGGTGAGGGTTCTCAGGTGGGCTCCTGAGGACACTGCTGCCACCCAAGGCAGAATGCAAGGCAGCCTCATATGAGCCAGAAGTGAAAGAAAGTGTCCTGCTATGGGGCAGCAGCCCCCAGCGGGCCCCAGGCTGGAGGAGCCGGCTGTCTCACCGAGACCACAGGGATGCCTGCCTGCCCTCAGACCCAGCGTTTTTGGTGGGCACAGCTGGAGCCGGAAGGCCCAGCCGCTCTGCAAGATGGGGAAGGTGAGTTCCAGGCCAGTCCAACGCCACTGCCACAGCCATGGAGGCACCTCTCCCAAGCCTCACTTCAGCAAAGAGTTTCTGTGGAATAACAGGTGGGGTTGGGCACTGGATAGATGGTGGGGACACCTGGATTTTAGCTCCAGCTCTGCCAGGGACTTGTCATGTGACCTTGTCCCCCTCTGGGGTTCGACTCAGCATCTTAACGAGAAGCTTGGCCCTGGATGGTCTCCAAGGCCTTTCTGCGCTGCCATTACCATCACTGCACATGGTAATGAAACATTACACTCCCCAATCCAGTGACACTGGACAGCATGCAAGGCGCCGGCCCTCCCCTCGGACTCGTGCGACGGCCACCAGTGATACTGTCAGGATGAGGCCAGAAGTTCTGCACAGAGCCGAGGTCTCAGGGGCCTGCAGACACTCAGGCAAGATGCGCCTAAGTGGCAGGGGCAGGGCCAAGCAGAGGGGGAGCTCAGTGAGGAGCCGGGTGGTGGCCGGCAGGGGAGGAAGCACTACTCACAGCCCCTGGCTACCTCCGGCGAGGGGGCTCCAGCTACAATGGCAGGCAAGCATGCTGGGAGAGGCTGGGAAGACAGACTGCCTTCTCAGTCTCCTGGAATGTCTGACCCTGCTTGACAAGCGGAAGCCAGACCGCTTTCTTCCCCTAGGGCCCCAGTGAGCCACTGTGGTGGCCTCCCCAGCCTACCGCCATGCTTTATGACCTGGGCTAGGCTATTTCCAGGTCAGGCCTGAGGTCTCCAAGCTGCCCAGGCTCTTACCAGAAGCAGAGATAATAAGGCCCAGGGGATATAAGAAGGCCACCTCCTCCAGGAAGCCCACTCTGCCTACTCCAGCCTTAGACTCAGCCTAGAGAGAAGTCTCTGAGGAGGATATAATCTCTGAGGTAGAAAATAGAAGAGACTTCCTGAGAACCGAATTCACCACATTCTGCAAGGTCCTGAGAAGAGAACTAGGGGAGAAGTATCCTTCCGTGCTCCATACGATGTGGAACTTTCTAAACAGATGGAGCTGCTGGGGAGGCAGGGAGCAGCCTGTCCGTGGATGCATGCATGTCCACCTGGGAAGGTGCTCTGTGGGGGATGCTGCAGATGGGGCATAAGTCATCTGTGCGACAGGCATCAGATGAGGTGGCCGCCAAGGTCCCTAGTGGTCTCGGGAATCAAAGGTGCCAGGAATACCAGAAATAGGACCATCCAGAGCCTTCAGGTGGAGCAGAGGTGCCCAGGCCCCTCTGGGGAGCTGGCTAGGAGGGAGGCCATCCACAGGGCAGAAGGCCCCGAGACTTCTGAGGCCCATGAGGATCCACTCATGCAGATCCACTCCTTCTGCCCGAAGGGGTCAGCCCTGCAGATGAAGCACAAGCAGAAATGAAGGTGTCAACCCAGGCGGGGTGGGAGGAATCAGAAGGCCATCCTTTTGCAGGAGGTAAACTGACACCAAACACCAAACAAGAAATCACACCTGGGGCCGAGCACTGTGGCTCACGCCTGTAATCCTAGCACTTTGGGAGGTCAAGACAGGCGGATCACCTGAGGTCAGGAGTTCGAGACCAGCCTGGCCAACATGGCAAAACCCTGTCTCTACTAAAAATACAAAAATTAGCCCGGTGTGGTGGCACGTGCCTGTAATCCCAGCTACTCAGGAGGATCAGGCAGGAGAATTGCTTGAATCTGGGAGCCAGAGGCTGCAGTGAGCCAAGATTGCGTCACTGAACTTCCAGCCTGGGTGACAAAGCGAGACTCGGTCTCAAAAAAAAAAAAAAAAAAAAAGAAAGAAAGAAAGAAAAAGTCACATCCGAGTTTTCTGCTCTTCTTCCAGGATCTGAGGCTCAGGGAGGTGGTGGGGCTCGGGTGTGCCGGCACACAGGACAGAGAGGCGGATGGCCAAGGAATCCCTTCACTTGCTCCCAACCAGCACAAAGCCCACTTCTCAGGGTCCCAGAAAGGCAGGGACATGAGGACTGTGAGCAGGGAGGCAGAGTGACTCATGAACAATTACAGAGTGCCCCTGCCCGCATGGGACCCAGAGTGGGCCCACGGCTGTCTGGAGGCCCCAGGCTGCCTCTCCCTACCAACAGCACGACAGCCCCAGCTAAGGGTTCCTAACCAGCTTACACCAGCCAGGCGTTCTGAAGACATCGTGTGCCCCTCAACGTAAGTGCCAGTGCTCCCCCACATCCCCCAAAGAGGAACCATGAACCTGGGCGGGACCCACGCGATGCAGCCTGCAGAGCTGAAGCTGGCCTCCTGACCCAAAGGAGGCACTCCTAAACCAGTCCTGCCCAGCCTTCCTAGAAGAGGGACTGGGCGGGGACTTCCTTCACCCCAGTGCCAGTTCTTTCTGGGACACCGATCCCCAACATCCCAGGGAGGTCTCACAGAGGACAAGATGGGATGGCTTCACAGACAGTCAGCTGCTGTAGGAGTCCACAGCCGCCTGCCACTCACTCATCACTCCCTGGGCTCCCCCACACCCAGCCCCAGCACCAGACCTTGTGGCCTTGGTCAAGTCCCTTCACACCCCTTGGCCACAGATTCCTTGCCAGGAAAATGTCAGGCTGGATTAGAAGCAGGGGGTGTGAACACAAATGTATTCACACCTACAAGGGTCACACAACTGAGATGGAATGGAAGGAGGACAAGAAAGGGAGCGTGACGGTCCCACTCCGTTCAAGGGCCAGGGACTACAGAGCCTTGGATTAAGGCTGTCGTTTTTTTTGTTTTGTTTTTTTGAGACAGAGTCTCACTGCTCTGTGGCTGGAGTGCAGTGGTGCTCGGCTCACTGCAACCTCCACCTCCTGGGTTCAAGTGATTCTCTTGACTCAGCCTCCTGAGTAGCTGGGATTACAGGCACGCACCACCACGCCCGTCTAACTTCTTGTGTTTTTAGTAGAGACGGGGTTTCACCATGCTGACCAGGCTGCTCTCAAACTCCTGACCTCGTGACCCAAAGGCCGTAGTTCTGACACTGTTTTCGGGTGTCCACATGGACTTAAGGATCTGAAACACGGCTTCAGACCACCTCTCCAGGAGAGTGCACGTTCGCAAAGCCTTGCCCATAGGTTCTGCGGGTTCACAGCCCCCACAGGTGAAACAAAGCCCTTGTAGCTCTGATAGCCAGCAAACCTCTGGAGCCTTCCTCTAGGGACATGGCAGAGGCCCCACCCCTCTGCCCAGTTGGCCCTGCTTTCAGGACTGCCCAACCACAAACAGATTTGTGGTCTGGTAACAAAAAAAGGAAAGACAAGGAGGCCAGCAAAAGTGATAAGACATGTGGAGGCTGGAGGGTGGGTCAAAAGAGGTGGAAATGCCAAGGAAGCAGGCTGAGGGGGAGGACTCCTCCCTGTGCACCGTCCCCTCCACCCCTCTGTGAAATGGTCCCCTGGAAAGGTCGTTCTTCAGCAGATAAACCATCCGCTGGACAGAGCTGCAGTGCCTGAGCTGGAAGGGACTGTTTAGGTGGCGTTTCCCAAAATGCTTTACTGGTCTTCTCCGCAGTTATTTTGCATTTAAAAAGGGTGGGGCTGGGCATGGTGCTCACACCTGTCATCCCAGCACTATGGGAGGCAGAGACAGGTGGATCACTTGAGCTCAGCAGTTCGAGACCAGCCTGGGCAACATGGTGAAACCCCATATGCAAAAAAAAAAAAAATTAGCCAGGCATGGGGCGCATGCCTGTAGTCCCAGCTACTCGGGAGGCTGAGGTAGGATAATCTGCGTCCAGGGGGTGGAGGCTGCAGTGAGCTGAGATCGCACCACTGCACTCAAAAAAAAAAAAAGATGGGGTGTGGTGTCTGTAGGCTGGGAAAGGCTGGGTGAGGCAAACTATTTACTCGGAGGCATCTCCTCCAGGCAAATAGGTTTGACAATTTCTGGAGGGCAGGAGTGCTCTGCTGCCCTCCCTTTCGCTTTTGGGGACTGGTGGTCCTGAGAAGCCACTTTGGAAAGTGATGATGTTGATTCAGCTCATGGTCTTCAGATGAGGAAACTGAGGCTCAGAGGGGCGAGTGACTGGCCAGAAGTCCCTGTTATGGTTCACGGCGATTCTGCATGATCATGTACAGTTGACAAGCCCAGTCCCTCTGTGGCCTCCTTTCCTTCACATGAGAAGAGTCCAAAAGGGAGGTATTGTTATGAGCCTCAGTTTACCCGCAAAAAAAATAAGCTTCTCAGGCAGGAGGCCAGATGCAATACCTACCTCTCAAACTCCTCTCCAAGGGGAACAGGCTGCCCTGGTAGGTTGAATTAGAATGTACTTGGGGGTTATGACTGGGGGCCTCTCAGAGAAGACGGGCCAGACCTCTGTGCTATACAAGTGTGGAAAACGGCAGGGAGTTGGAGATCAGGAAGCCTGGGTGCCAGCAGGCTGCTTTGTGTGGGCCCCAGGCGCCACATGACCTGGGCAATCGACTTCACGCTCATCTGTAAATCAGAGGTAAAGCAATAGGAACACTGGTGGTGACAAAGACTAGGGCTACCTTTTCTTGAGCACTTACTACGTGCCAGGAACTTTGCATAGTCCATCTTCTCAACTTATGGGGAAGATAGTATGTTAGTTATTACTACACTGTTAGTTAGCTTGTTTTACAGATGCGGAGACCAAAGTCATAGAAGTTAAACATTACTCGCCCAAACTTAGCTTACGAAGAGCGGAGCTGAGAGCCTAACCCAGGCAGTCTGAGAAGGGCATGAAACACATTAGTTGCCCAATAAATGCTGGCTATTATATTTGTGGCAGACCTTTGGTAAGCTGTTTTAAGGATGTAAACAACAGCTGCACACCAAAGCAAGACATCGATGGAAAACCCCATCTCTTCTCACTCAGACGACAGAGCCCCCTACTCTCAGTGAGACACCCCCGCTGTATGACCCGCAGTCAATCCCACCACCTCTCTGGGCTTTGGGTTTTCCCACCTGGAAAATAAGAAGCTTGGACAGAGACCCTGTAAGGGCCCTTCCCACCTGCACACACCAGGAAAGGGTTTCAGGACTCTCCCCCAGAGGTCTCTGTGCCCTGCCGATCCTCGGCTAGGTCGCTGAATGGTTAGAGCTGTGCCCTGTGCTTCCAGCTTCGGTCAAGGTCCACCAGGGAGTAGGGGTGGGAGTTTGGGTGGGAGCCCTGTGGACAGGGCAAGGTTCAGGCACCTGGCATCTCCTCCCTTGTCCTGAGCCCAGCTGGCTCTTCCTAGTGTGCTCTCACCTGGGCTGACAAAGGTGACTCTCAGCAGGTGACTCCTAGGGCGGAGTGAGAAGGCCACCTCCCTGCTTCCCTACACACAGAGGAAGTGCAGGCAGGACCAAGCCAGTTGGCCATTCGCTCAGCAAAGGACAAAGGTCAGCTCTTGGAGGGTTGGGTGTGGGGGGAGAGGGGAGGTAAGGAAAGCCACTATCCTCTTGGCTTAAACAGGTCCTGGCAGATGAGAAATCTTGTACCCTCCCTAGAAGGTATCTGTTTTACGTATTTTTGTTGTTGCTTTTTTTTTTCTTCAGACAGAGTCTTGCTCTGCCGCCCAGGCTGGAGTGCAGTGGTGTGATCTCAGCACGCTGCAACCTCTCCCTCCCAGGTTCAAGCGATTCTCGTCACTCAGCCTCCTGAGTAGCTGGGATTACAGGTGCGTGCCACCATGCCAGGCTAATTTTTGTAGTTTTAGTAGAGACAGGGTTTCACTGTGTTGGCCAAGCTGGTCTTGAACTACTGACCTCGTGATCCACCCGCCTCAACCTCCCAAAGTGCAGGGATAACAGGCATGAGCCACTGTGCCTGGCCCTGTTTTACTTCTCTCAAATTCACAATGCAACCACCCTGTAAAGACACATGCTGCTGGGCAGGGGCTCTAATGCCAGCCCAAGAGTGTTCCATGCTCCCCCGGCTGCAGAGGATCTGGGAGTGCCACTGAAAACTTCCCATCCCTCGTCCTCACTCTGAGCACTTAGAAGTGAACCCCACCCCCCACGGTTCAGCTGGGCCTCTCGAGTCAGAGCCGAAGAGCATTTATTAATGAGCTCAAGAGCGGCTAAGGGGGCTGCACAGGGCCAAGAGCACACACTCAATACATGTTTCATGAGCTAATGGGCTGGCGGAGACGCGGTTCCAGGCCCAGCTCGGTCACCCATCGCTGCTGACCTTGGATGAGACCAAATATTTCTTTCCATGGTTCAGTTTCCTGGGCTAGGAAAGAAAAGGCCAGACCAGGTAACCCAATCAGCCCTCCCTAATTTTATGCTACAAGCTTAGCGGTTCAAAACCCGGAGCCAGAGAGGTTCAGAGTGGAAGGGGCTTCCAGATCTCTCCCAGAAGCTCCACAGCTAAGAGGACAGCAGCACAGGACCTAAGTAGGAAGCTCCGGGGCACACCATCCCCATCCTCCCTGCCAGCCATCCCCTGGGGATTGGGAAGTCAGAACAGGTTGCAGGGAGAGAGGACAGATCTCCATTCAAGCCAGACACAAAAACAGAACTTTGGAAGGAAGAGCTGGGGAAAGTACAGTGTATGTATTTTAACACCCTCGCCCATCAAACAGTTTGGCCATTTCCTGATCTGCATTGAACTGGAGGCTCCAGGAGGGCAAGTGTCTGGGCAAGACTGGTGGGGGAGGAGGGAGAGAGCTCTCAGGTCTCAGGGTCCCGGGTCAGGCAGCCTGAGCCCTGGCAGAGGCCCTGGCCAGCAGGGCCAGTGTGTGCATTTGTGTGCAGGTGTGCACACGTACAGGGCTAGGGGAGTACAAGACAGGGAACTGCCAACTGGGGAGCAGGCTTGGGGACAAACAGAAGTCTCTGGAAGGCTCACTAGCTCCTGGAAATTCCAGACTTTCCCTGAAGTCCCTAGAGACAAATATCCCAAAGTCAGACCACTAGTCTCTGATGCTCCACCACCATCAGCCATCGAGGTCCTGAGCCAGTCTCTGTCCCTCTGTGGGCCTCAGTTTCCCCATCTGTACAGTGAAGGGTTTGAGCTGAGTAATCGATTTCAAAGGGCTGTGTCTACTCTGACAGTCCACGATGCTGAGATTCTACAGAAAAACATGACACCCACCATCACTCAGGCCCCCACCCTGGAGACCTAAGAAGGCAGTCCCCCAGGCCCCAGCCGGCTGTCTAGGGGTGGGGCTGGGGCTGGGGCAGAACAGAGTCCCCACACCGTCTGTCCTCAACAGCCTGCCACAGCCAAAACCTTCAAGTGGTTACAATTACAGCCAGGCTAACAGGATTAGGGGAGCATTGAAATCTAAGAAATCTAATTAGCTCAGACACCCCAGCCTCCCCTAGCACAATCCTGCAGTAACTCCGGTGGCTGGGCCTGACAGGCCCGGGGCCCTCCCAAGCCAAAGTCATTACCTGCACAGGTGTGCCAGGCTGGGCCAAGCTTCCTAGGGAGGTGCCAGCTCAGCCTGCTGGCTGCTCCCTGGCCTGAACCCCACCAGCTACAGCCTTGTCCTAGGGTGGCACTCAGCTGAGTTCCCAAAAACCAGGCCCAGGGGTGTAGGCTGCAAGGGTCAGAGGAACCCAAGTTCTCCCACGGAGTGGGCGTCCCATATAGCCTGGGGACTGACTCAGCCCAAAGAGGAAATACAGAAACCATAGCAACCCAAGGAAGTGTACTGGGCCTCATGGGGACTCGGGGGGCTGCAAACACCTCTGCCTCCTGCTCCAGGGCCAGAGAGGGCACGAAGCCCCATGCATAGACCTGTGTGCCCCGGGCAGCCAAGGCAGGATTTGTGGCTCAGAGCAAGCTCTGGCTGTAAGACACTGTGCCAAAAGAAAGGGACACAGCTGCTGGGGGCATGGACCATGTGCTGCCATATGGGAGGGGGAAGACAGGTGAGGTCCATCTGTGACCCTTCCTGGGAACGGCTCCTCCTTCTCCTCATTCCCCAGCCCCCATTTCTGGAGCCTATACTGACTCTGCACCATGTCCCAGCCTGGCTGGAGCGCTCACTCGGTGGGCCGGAAAGGAGGCAGGACAAGGCATTGCCATCTATAAGGCCTGAGGTTGAGTCTAACTTTGCCACAAGGTGTTGGACCTCTCTGAACCTTGGTTTTCTGCTCTGTTAAATGGGGGATAATTCCAAGTAGTAACTAGCTTACACTGTTGATATTGGGGTTACACAAAGATGGAAAAAGCTTCTAAATCCACCAAGAACCATACAAAGAAGAGGGGCTGTGGTTATTACTGTCATCATGCGCCCCGTGGCAGGCAGCCAGCTGGTAGTGGTTAATTATTTATTTGGACTGATCTTCCTTCCGGCACCGGACTGTGGGCTCCTGAGGAACAGGAACTGCCTTCCACAGTTCTGGCCTCTCCCAGGACACTATCTTCATCCACCTGTGGCATCCGTGCGCGGCCCCTGCGCCAACCCCACCCCTCATCATGCACCCCCTTCCTTCTCATACCCTGCTCCAAGGAAAGTGCCCAGAGGCAAACCTGGCACACAAGGGCAGATGACATGGGGGAGCCCCCCCAGGCAGACTCTTCCCACGACAGGTTCCCAATAAGGGCTAGAAGCAGCCATTTGAACGTGTCCCCCTACCTAGGGGCTTGCCTAGGCAGCAGTCTTGAACCTGTGATCATTCAGGAATGAACAAGGCTACGGTCTGGAGGGCCCCCAGCATCTCAAAACCAGAGTGGGGTCAGGAGGAGTGGATTTGCAGAAGGCATGCAGCAGAACACGCTAACACGCACAACTGCCCACTGAAGGCAGAAGCTTCCAGGAGGTAATGAGTACCCTGTCCTGGGCGGCTTGCAAGCCAAGGCTGGACAACCAGCTGCCACATAAGTAGGTCTGGATGAGAGCAGCTTCTGGAAAATGCTTCTAGCACCTCCAATCCAACCCCTCTATGTCCTACTCATTCTGTACCCAGAGCCTCCCAGGCCTTCAAGGGACACATGCCTAGGGGACTTATGCCCATATCTGCCTCATTCTCCCAGCAACCAAGTGGGATGGGACAAGTTCTGCCCTCAGACCCATTTTACAGATCAGGAGACTGAGGCCCACTACAGGAGAGTTACTGGCCCAAAAGAGATAGAAAGCTACAGCCTCCTGACACCATGGTCCTCTCCCCCTATCTCCTCTGGTAACAGGGACCCACTCAGTCATGATGGGGTCTGGACTCTCCCCAGAGCCTATGGCTAAGACTGCTTTTCTCAGCCTCCCTTCAGAACCTCTCTAAAGGTAGGGCCCAACCTCAGAATCCCATGGGGCTTACAGCCAGGAGGGTGGCTGCCTCCCCCATCCTGAGAGACTCTTAAGGACAAAGAGCACTTCTCCACAGGGCATGGGCAGAGGGCACTGTGTCCTGCTAAGAGGTCAGAGCCGTCGCCAGGCAAGGCTGCAGAGGTGTCCTGGGTAATTGTGGCAGCCCTGCCTTTGTTGTCCACACAAAATCTAAGGAGCCTCACAAAGACCAGGCAGCAGCGACAGGAGCCAGGCCAGGGCCCTGGGGAGCAAAGTTATGAATGAAAAAGTAGGGGACCCAGCCATGACCTGCGGGCCCTGCTTCCTGGTCCCATGACCAAGTGCCCACAGAAGCTTCCAGAAATTAACTAGTTGGTGCCCAAATTTCTTACAACACCACCTCACCCTGAGGCCAGGGTCATGGCCGCTGGTTGGACCCTCTGGGTCAGTGGCTTTATGTGCAGGTACTCTTGTAAAAAAACTCTCAGGACGCAACAGGCCTCAAAGTGCCTTCCTTCCTTAATCCCTGCACCCTCCCCCCCATCAGGAAAAAACAGGAAAAAAAGTGAAGTTTGCAGTTCTTCTCAGTTGAGTCCTCGCCCCTGCAATTTTCTGGAATGAGTCAACCGTGGACACCTGTCCTATGCTGGAGGCATGTCTTTGGGGGCCAGGGATGGAGACAATGTTGTGTTACTGTAGCTAGGGAGTGAGCGTGTGCGCGTGCGAGTGAGAAACTGTAGCTAAGTCGCCAAACCCGCAGTCTCTGGACCTTTCTTCATTTTGCTCCTGACTGTGAGAGAAACAAGAACCCTCCTCCCCCCTTTCTTTAGGAGGGAAATGGGACATTTTGTCCCCCACGAAGAAGCCAGCAACCCTTTTCTGCATAGACAAGGCCATTTATTCATAAGATCGGTGATTTCTTATTCCCAACTCTTCTCAGTGAGCCCTACCCAAAATGCCAACTCCACTCCCTACTGCTCCCTTCTCCTCCCCCCGCCCGCCGCCCAGTCACTGCCACCAACTCTCAGAAGTCTAAACTTTTGAGATTTACATGTGAAAACAGCGTTTCATAACCTCGTGATTTGGGACAAGGAGCCGCTTCTGTCCTTTGGGAGAAAACAAAACCCAACCGAAATCATTAGGCTCAGAAGAAAACACCATCTCCCTCCAAATGCATTCCCTGGGCCCCCAAGTCACACGTGCTCTGTAGCAGATAGGGCTTTCAATGTGTCTTTTGTTTGATGCTGGTGTTTCAACATCCTCGACTTGAAGAGGGGAAGGTCAGCCCAAGGCTCGGGGTATTCACAAACCCACCCGGCCTCTGCACTGGGACCGGGGAGCCGGCGAGTGAGGGGCCAGGAATTTCCCCCACTCTGGACCCCCTCACAAAGCGGCCGGGACAGAAAAGGCTAAGAGCCTGCTCTCTCATCTCAACTTCCCCGATAGCTCAGCAGCAGCTTCACACTCCCGGGACCCTACCAGCGCCAGCGAAGCCAGGCTGGAATTCACCAGCGCCAAGCTGCCCGGCTATCCAGCCCCAGCGCCTGCCTCTTTATCTATACCTTCAAAAACAATAATAAGCAAACCCAGGCACCTCTGGGAACAGCCTCTGGCCTCCCGCCCTGCCCGGTGTAACCAGCCTGTCCTCACACCCACCAGGGAGGAGGAGTCGGCACTGGTTAACCCTCTGGTCTACCAGGCCCGGTTCCCAGGTTGCAGCAGGGAGACAAACTGTTGCTCAAGAAAATCCTTCAGAAAACCCTTGGCACCAGGAGGCAGCTCGGAGCGGCTCTGCACCCGGCGCGGAGCCAGGGGCTTCCACAGGCGGTCGCCCACTGCCCTTTTAAATCACTGGGGCTGGGCCCTATTCTCCCATGCCCTGGGCTGTCCACCCAGAGGGCTCCAAATGTCCGTGGCAGAGCAGAGAGGAGGGGAAAGGCTGGCCGAGCTGTGCCCTCACCCCGCCAGCCCAGCCGCCAGCTTCTTGGAGGACCTCTGAGAGAACATTTGTTTGGGCTGCCAAGTTAAATCTTCCTCCCTCATGTCAGGGCATTGGAAAAGCAGTCAGGGGAGAGGAGAAGGGGGAGAGAGCGCGGGGGAAGGAGCAGCGGGAGGGAGGGGAGGGAGGGAGGCAGGCGGGCAGGCTCAGAGCCCCAGTTACTCGGGCACAGCCAGCCTAGGAAGCTGGCGGCTCCCGGGCAGGCGCAGCGGGAGCTCCGGGCACCGAGCAGGGGACCCAGTCGCCAGGCCTCCCCCCGGTCAGGCAAGGGTACCAAGCACCCTTGGCCCACCCGAGAGCGGCTCTCGCTCAGTGACCTGCTGGAGGGGCGAGGTGGGAAGGGAAGGCAGAGGAGGAAAAAGTTTGCTGCAGGTAGAGGGGTAGGGCAAGGCGGCAGTGCCGACGGGCTGTCCCCGGGGGAGGGGGTGGGGGCCCGGGCTGGGTGCTCTGGCGCGCTCCCGTCCGCCCGCCCCTCCCGCCCGGGTTGTTTACATTCCTGGAGTGTCTTTTAAACCCCGGGCAGAGGCCGGCTCCCGGCCTTCTCCGGCGGCTCCGGGGCAGTCTCCCGTGAAAATCTGCTGGCGCACAATGGCCGGGAAGGCGGCCGCCCCTCGCCCGCGCCCCCCACCGCTCCAGGGCGGAGAGCCTGCCCCTCCGCACCGCGCCCTCTCTCCGCCCGGCCGGCTTCCTGGACAGATGTCCCCGGCGAGGGGGCGACGCGCGCCCGCTGCCCGCGCCCTAGACGCGGAGGCCGCGCTCCCCACTGTTTTTTCCCCAGCCCAGACGCCAGGAATGTGAAACAAGCTTCCAGAGCCCGCCTCCCCGCCGACCCCGGCTCCAGCCCCGGCCCCCCAACCGCCGCCCCGACTGGCCTCCCACTCCCTCGGGCCACCGCCGCCGGAGACGGAGAGGAAGAAAGAACACCGGGAAATTACTTTCGTATTTGCAACGCGCGCGCGCACACACACACGCACATCTTCCCTCTGGGCTCCCCTCCTGGCCGGGGCAGCCCCGTCCAGGCGTTGGCCTGAGCGCCCCTCGGGCTTCCGAAGCCCTAGTAGAAGCCCTTACACACACCCCTCCGCCTTCCTCCTTCGTACCGCGCGCCGCCTTTCCCCGGGCAATTCCCACACAAACAACTTAACCGCGCCCCCCACCTCCCATTTACAAAAGTGTATGTTTTCCCTGGAAATTCAGACGCACAACTTAACACCACCACCCCTTGCCACCCTGAAATCCAGCGCCTTCCCCAGCGTTTCCTGTACATACACTGGCGCACAACTTCGCATCTCCCCAGAGGAGGCGAAGCAGACCGAGGGCGGTCCTTCCCCGGTCCTTCCCTCCCTCCTCCGATTCCCCGGTCCTGCCCGGCCCCCGGGTGTAGAGAGCGAGGGCTGGAAGCGCGCCGGCAGGAGGCGGGCACCGGGTCCGCGCGCGCACGACCACACTTACGCCCCGCACACCCCGACAAACCCGGCCCCCGCGCGCAGCTCAAGCCGGCTCCGCACAGCCGGGAGCTCGCCGGCCGCTGGGCCTCCGCCCCGGCCACCAAGGGGAGCGGAGCAGAGCCCGCGCCGCCAGCCGGTCGCCCCGCTCCGGGGGAACCCTTTAAGGGAAAAGGCCCAGCACCCAGCACCCCACGCTTGCGCCCCGAGAGTCCGCCGGGAGCCGGAGGTAGCTGCGGAGCCAGCGGGCGCCTGGCTCTGGCCCCGAACTTACCCGGCGCTGCGAGCGCCGCTGCCGCCGCTGGAGGACGCGCCGCCGCCACCGCCGGGTAGGGCAGGCTCGGGCCGGGAGGAGCGCAGTGAGGGCGCCGAGATCCGCTCGGCTTCGGCTCCCGCTCCGCGCCGGCTGGGGCTGGGGTCAACGCGCTGCGCCGGCGTTGCTCGCTCGTTCGGCCGCCCGATCGCTGCTCGCCCGCCTGCCGCCCGGCCGCTCGCTCTCCCCCGGCGCCCGCCGCCGCCGCTCGCTTTTTAATGTCCACAGACAGTGAAAAGGAACTCGGCGTTAGGGGGTGAGTAAGTGAATCAACTCGCCCGGAGCCGAGCAAGTTGAAGTGTCAGATTACATTGGCTATTCTATTTCCAAAGGGCCCCGCGCCGCCGGCCGCAAGCAAAAGCCGGTGCGGAGTCAGGCCGGAGCGGAGCGCCGCGCCGCGCCGTGCCGCCGCCGCTAACAGCGCTCGGCTCGACTCTGCTCCGCTCGGCTTGGCTCGCGCTCTGCGCTCTCGCCGCGAGCTCTCTCCCGTTTCCTTTTCGCCTCTCCTCGTTCTCTCCCTCGCCTTTCCTTTCCCTGCTCTTCCTCGCTTTCTCCCCCGTTCCTCGGTGCCGGCGCTCTCCAGGCTTTTCTCCTCCTGGCTCCTCGTTCCCCGCTACGCCGCCCGTCCACTCACCTCCCTGCTTGTCCTACTCCCTCCGCTACTCCCTAACGCCCCTGCAGCCCCCCCGCCCCCCTGCAGGCCACAGCCCCAGTAAGTTTGGAGAGGGGACGAAATGTGAGCCTAGGTAGGGACCACCCTGGGGGGGGGGGGGAAGCCAAAATCACCCGGCTCACCCCGAAAGCCCCTGCCCTGCGCTGGCGCGCCCCCGCCTGGGGTGCACTCGTGGCCCCGGGCGCTATTAGGTACCCGAACTGGGGGGTGAGCGAGTTGTTAACTGGATTTCCAAAGTCTTCCCCCTGGAGATTTTGGAATTGTTCCTACAGCCTGGCGACTGGCGAGTGGGACGAGAAGAGGACCACCACCGCCAAGGTTTACGTTGGGGCAGCCTAGAGCGCGGCCCCCCGACAGCTGTGGGGGAAAGCGGGGTGCGGTGCGCACAGTCGATCCGCGACACCTAGCAGTCCAGAGACGCGTGGATTTCCGGAGGCCCCGCGTGGAGCGCCCGGAGCGCTGTGCGCACGGGTTGCGCGGGGGCTGCTAGGCTCGCGCCCGGCCCTCCGCCCCGGTCTAGGCACTGCCTGAGGTAGCCGAGCTAAGGTACTCACGAGGCGCAGTTGGGTGCGCCCACTCGCGGGAGTTCCCCTAGCAGACCCATCCCCGAGAGCATCCAAGTGCGCGCCCACTTTGGCTCACGTCCACTGCCACTCTCACGGAAACTCCTACTCGAACAGCACAAACGTTCGCTCCCTCAGCATTGCAAACACGCTCCCCCCCCACCACAAACGCGCCCCCCACACACTAGCTTACTTTCCCTCACAAAGATGCCCGCGTACACGGCCACAGCAGGCACTCTCAGAGACACGCAGTTGCACACTTACACACATCGCTGTATACAACCCTATACACACTCAAATCGCAAAACACGAAACGTTCCCCCTGGGCACTAAATCCTCACGTTCACGTACACACACAGACACACGCCCTCCTCTCCCACTCCTCTTCCATACCCCTTCCTCAAGGGCCCCCACTCCTGATTTTCGGCACCCCAAGTCCCAATCATAATCGGCGCCCGCGCAACCCCCTTTGGACACACACAGGCGCGCACGCACGCGCTCCCCTCCCCAGCAGGCGGGGGCGACTTCGGCCGGGAGCCTGCGGAGCCGCTTCGGATTCCAGGTGTGGCGGTGACTCCGCGCTCCACGTTTTGCAGGCCGCCGCCGTGTCGGAGGCGAGGCGAGGAAGGGAGCTGGAATAACAAAGGCAAGTTGGGGGAGAGCACAAGGGGGCGCAGCCCCGGCCGGGCTGCGGGGGGAGCCCTGCGCGGCCGGGGCTTCGGAGGCTGCGGGGTCGCGGGCGCGGGGGAGCCAGAAGTGGGGGGAGGAAGAGTGGGGGGGGGAGAGGGGCGGGGCCGAGGCGTGACGTCAGAGAACAATGACACTGCCGGGGGCGGGCACCGGAGGCGGCCGGGGCGGGGTCTCCCCCGGGGCCTGGGGCGGGCCGAAGATGTCCTGGCCCGGCCAGAGCCGCCGCCTGATTGACGAGGCCCCGCAAGGGAGCGGACGTGCCGCACAGACTTGCAGGTCTCCCGGGCCGCTTGGGTGGTGATCAGCGCGGACCTTGGGCCAACCGGGGAAGCAGGCCGGAGTACTACCCCCTCAACCCCATTTTAGAACATCCTTCTGAGGGCTTCGCTGACCTCGGCTTGAACTCCTTCAGAGCCGGAGAGATCACTGCTTCCACCACCGAGGCAGAGAAGGCAAAATGAATTTGCCAGCTTTGAATTCATTCTCAAGGCTCCGCTAGTCTGACAGCCAGTGAACTCAGCCTGGAATTCCTGAGAGCTCAGAAAACTGCTACTCATGTCCACCCGGGCGTGGGGGACGGGGTGTGGGGAGCGCAAGCGGCAGGGGCGGGGGGTGCTATTTTATTTTCCCCAGGAGAAATTCTGCCTCCCTTTGCCATTAGATGCAAAAAAAAGGCACTCTTTTTGGGCCTCAGTTTCTTACCTGCCACATGGACATGGAGTGTGATCACTGCTGCTCTCCCACCCTCCGCCCTCCCCTGTAGGTGGCAGCTGAGCATCCCTGGAGAGGGTGGTGGTATGAAAGCACTTCCAGACCTCTAGGGACACCAGGGGAGTCATGATCCCAGCACATTCCTGTGGGAGGGAGCCCCCTCCTCCTCAGCCTGCGTGTGGCCCAAGTTCACAGGTAGGTCCACCAGAGCCACCTGAGAAACCTCTGAAGGTAGGAATTCAGCTTGCAGAATGGAGGCTGGAGATACAGCTGTCCCACTCCCAGCAATCCACAGCATTACAGCAGTCATACAGCCACCCCATACCCAGATCCAAATCCCAAGAGTTTCTGGTTGTTTAAGGACTTGGGATACGAGCATGCAGCCCAGCTAAAAACTAGACCAGTTCTTGTTGCCTTAATGACCACCTAGGTCTGGATGCCCAGCCCTCTCAACCTTTCTGTCCAGATTCCTCAGTAAGTACCCAGGGCCTGCCCACTTCCAGGAATTGGGGGATGCAGATGACCTGGGAGGTGACTACTCATGTTCAAAGTCTCCTGTCCAGAAGCTCCCCCGCCCCCACACCCCACATCCCAGCCCCTTACTTTCCCACCAGTAATTACATCTGGAGCCCAGGAAGTGGCTGCAGAGGGCAGAGGAGCCAAGTAGGCTCAACTTAGTAGCATGGAACCAGGGATCATTTCAGCTGTCCCCTTCTGTGCAAGCATGGCAGCAAGTCAGAAACCCTACCAGGGCCCTGAGTCTGCCTCCAGTCCTTGGGTCTCTGAGGCCCTTACTCTCTTGTTCATCTTCCAGGGAGATAATGGGGCAGACTGGATACCTCTGGGGTCTTGGAAGAAGCTATGACTTACTTATTGCCTACTGTGTGCTGAGTACTGTGGTGGGGCCTCCTAGGTATTGAGAATTCAGTTCGCTTATTGAATTTGCACATTGTCTTAAGTTAGATGCTGCTACCATCCTCTTTCAGAGGAAACTGAATGGCTTCCCCAACACTGGTCAGGATGGGAACTCTGGCCCCCATTAACAGAGTTCCCTGTTGTCCTCTTAACCCTGGCTCTGTGTCTTCATCAATAGACTGTGTGGCCCTAAGCAAAATGCTTTCCCCCTCTGAGCCCCTGTAAGGTCCATGGTGCCCTCAGTGTTCACTGGGAACTGTGTGTCCAAAACCCTCACCCCAGGAGCCTTAGCCTCACTGGTCCTGGAGATCTGCTGATGAGACAGAGAGGACAGTACCATCACTTCCCAGTGGCCCAGAGTGGAAGATGCATCCTGCTCAGCCCCTGCAGGCCCAGAGGTCACCTGGCTCCCCCTAGGAGGGCACGGGCGGCATGGGGCAGCTGGCTTGTGCCTACCTTCAGAACAGACTCAAGTGCTGTTAATTTCCCTGCCCTGTGGGAGCTACCAGCGGATTGTGGAGAGGACCATTGCTGGGCCCTGGGCCCAGGTTTCAGGAGGCAGAAAATCTGGGGGCTAGCAGGTTGGTGGGGGTTAGAGGCTTGAGGTCCCTGAGGGAAGCAAAAGACCTGTGTAGGGTGCGGCAAGTATGGCCTCCTAGTGTGAGCTGGGGTAGGGGCAGGTACACAGCAGGGATTCCTACTTATCCAGGAGCTGCCTTCTCTGTTCCCACTCTCCACCCCTCACTTCTGGAACTTAAGGGAGCCAGGGAACATCTAAAATTGAGACTAGAGAGATGGGAAGAAAATCACATGTATTGAGTACTTATTGTGTGCCAGGCACTTTGGAAACATTCGTTGTATCCTCTCCACAAGCAGGTGTCATTCCCTGCTAAGGGAAGAGGCTCAGAGAGGTTAAGTGACCTGCTTAAGATCTCACAGCTGACTGGGCATAGCAGCTCACACCTGTAATCTCAGGACTTTAGGAGGCCAAGGGGGGCAGATCACTTGAGCTCAGGAGTTCGAGACCAGCCTGGGCAACATAGCAAGACCTTGTCTCTACAAAAAAATACAAAAATTAACCAGGCATGGTGGCACATGCCTGTAGTCCCAGCTACTTGGGAGGCTAAGGTCAGAGGATCACTGGATCCTGGGACCTGAGGCTGCAGTGAGCCATGATTGTGCCACTGCACTCCAGACCGGGCAAAAGAGCATGACCCTGTCTCAAAAAAAACTAAACAAAACAATAAAGATCTCAGGGCTGCTCAGTGGGTGGAGCCAAGATTGGGCTCCAGGTCTGGGCTGGGCCTTGAGGTTAAGAATAGGGACTTGCCCTCATCTCACTGCCAGGTTATGGTGCAGATAATGTGACCTACCAGGTACTTTGGGGTGGAGTAAAGACTCACCCACTTGCCAGGGAATGACCGGGGCTCCTCCCATGGCGGTGAGGTAATGGGGGATTACATTTAGTCTTCACCCCTTGGTGGATACAGGAAGCATTTGGCCCGGGCCCAGCTCTGAGCCCTATGCCTCTATGAGGTGGGTGGTTGGGTAAAGCAGGGAAGATCTATGTCCTTCAGCAAAGTAGGCTCTCCTACTCTGCCTCCCCCTCATTTTCCAATCAGATGGCCCCTCCAGTCTCTGAGCCCACACCTTCCCGTCCTCCAAGGCCTTCCCTCAAGCAAGATGTCTTGAGGGAAGACATCTGCCCTATGGTTCGAGACCCAGCTCAGCCACCACCCGCTTCTTCAGATGGGAGGCACAAGAGAATAGGCTGGGGGCCTGCCTCAGGAGCTGGGACACCTGTGTGCTCTGCCTGGCATTGCCTGATTTGCTGTGTGGCGT
The DNA here is from genome assembly GCA_036589455.1 of Ateles fusciceps. NCBI lineage: Eukaryota > Metazoa > Chordata > Mammalia > Primates > Atelidae > Ateles > Ateles fusciceps. Next base: position 4,520,528 of record JAZHEH010000276.1, read on the forward strand.
GAGCACATCACAAACCCTCCCCGTGCCTGTTCCCCATCTGCCGAGTGAGAGTGTGGGATATCCAGCAGCACTTTTGCCTCTGCTTGTTCTAAGATTCTGTAGGTCTGAGCCTTTAACCCTTGGACTGAGCTACAGTTCACTTTAGGGTTTGAAGGGGCCCTGCTTTAGGGAGGGCTTTTAGAGGGGGCCATTTAGTGGAGTAGGGACAAGAAATACGTGGAGAGAGCTGCTCAGAACTGTGACTGTCTAGGACTGTGAGTAGGTAATGACCCTAACATCTCCCTTCATGGGGCACCTCTCACTCTCTGAGCCTCACAATGTTCCTTTTGTGTGTGACTAAGCTGAGCCCCAAAAGGAGGTGGTGGCTTTCCCAGGGCTGCACCACTGGGAAGCACCAGAGCTGGAACAAGAGCCAGGTCTCAGCCAGGCATGGTGGCACATGCCTGTAGTCCCAGCAACTCCTGGGGGCGAGGGGGGTGCAGAGAAGAGCCAGGTCTCCTCATCCAGTGTCCCCTCACCTGCGTCAGCACCCCTCCAAAGGAGCAAGTACACGCAGAAACTGACAAGGGAGTCTGGGACAGGCAACCTGAGAGGACCGTGCCTCCCACCTCCTTCCTGATAGCTCCTCAACCCTGAGAGGGATGGCAGAAGATCTCAGATCCTCAGCATCTCCCTTCCTCCCGGCTATGCAGTCCTCCGGCCTCAAGGCTCATGCTTCCTTTTTCTCACCTAATCCTATAGCCATGCTGGGTGACTTCCAAGAATTGCCAGCATTACGTACATACCCTTACCTCTGTGCTGTTGTTGATGCTCTTCCCACCTCCTAGACACACCCCTCCCAGTCGCCAAGGCCGCATCTACTCCTGCTTGGAAGCTTACCCGGATACCTCCACCAGATGTGCCATCTTCCTTGTCTCAACCCCCATATGCTGCTGGCCCAGCCTCCAACATCAGCATCACCGTGGCAATTGCTTGTGAAGTTCTTGCTATGTGCCAGGCACTGAGTGGCTCATATACATGAACTCCTCCCATCCTCTGAGCTGAGTATTAGTATTCTCGTTTTACAGATGAGGAAACGGAGGCACAGGGAGTTTCATTTCCTAGTGTGACACCTCACAGACTAGGGAGGTTATGTGTTACATCCTCCTCTTCTGTCAGGGCTGCAGATCATAGGATGGCTCACTGCTACATCCCATCACCCAGTACAGCACCTTGGGGGCTGACAGACCATCAAAATCGGGGTAGGTATCAGGGCACACAGTGTGACCAGAACCGGCCCTCCGGGGGCTCACAGGCTCTCAGGAACAACTGCCCACACCAAATGCCAGTCTAAGAGTTCAGGGGAAGAAGAGGAGTTGGCATTGAGTGGGGCCTGGAAGGTAAGCTCTGCTGGGGCTGTAGGAAAGCCAGAGTGGGGCATGGACCTGCCCAAGGTCACACAGCAAGTATAGGACAGCAGCAGGGTTGGGACCTGGAGCTCCCAGTGTGACGTGCCTTCTTGCACCTTGCAGCCAGCTGTGGGGCCCCTTCGACTATGCTATTTTCAAGGACACGCGGTCCCAGACGCCTCCACGATGCTGAGCTGTTCAATGAGTGGCTCTGGTTTCTCTCCCCTCTATTAAAATGGAAAAAAAAAAAAAAAGAAGAAGAAGAAAGAAAGAAATCCAGGCATTGTTCCTGACTGCAGCTGGTGCCAACCAGGATCCCGCTGAACAGAATGGAGCTGAGAGCCCGGCCGCCCAGGGGCCTGGCTGCTGACACAGGGCCTTTCTATTTTGCTTTCCACTGGGGGCCCAGGCTGACGGTACAGCCCCTGCACGGACACCCTCCACCTGCCTCCCCGGCCCTGGCTCTGAGCCTCCTGCTGCCTTCACCCTTTTTTGCAAAAATCAGATGCCACTTGGGAGGGCTGGAGGAGCACCCCCACCCTCTGCTTTCCTCCTTCATCCACTCACAGCCTGGGATGCACTGGGCCTCCCTCCCTGCCAGCCTGTCCCCCCACCCTACGAGGAGGGGACTTGGGATGCTTGTCTGGGAGAACAGCACAAATCCCTCTTCCAAAATCATTTGAAACACTGGTCTGATTCAAAGACATATGAGGATTTTCCACCCCACGCCGACCTGACTTGGCCGGTGCCAGTCCTCAGCTCACACATTAAGGCCTCTTGCAATAGTGAAGGCCTAGGGGGAAAAGGGAAGATGATAAACAGCTCTGCAGAGACAAAAACAGTTTTTAAATCACTGGTTTGCCTTCTCCCTTTGGTCTTAGAAGGAAAAAAGACTCCTCCAACTCTCCCTTGCCATCTTCATTGCATCCCTTGCTCCCTGCCCCTTTTTGTGAGTTGTCTGGTACTCAGACCCCGTCTCCCCAGGCTGTGGGTGTGTTTGACCCAGATTACCCCAAGCGGCAGTTCTAAGAGAGCAGCAGCCTGGCCACTGTCCAGTGTACATCAGGGACCCTTGGGTTGGTGCTGCCACCAGAGCCAACTTTCCCGCCTCCCCACTTCCTCCTGGGGACACAGCTCTTTAGTTTGGTAAAAGCACTTGACATCTCACGTGAGTGCCACGGCAGCCTCAAGAGGCAGGCAGGGATCGCTAACCCACTTCGTAGAAGAATAAACTAAGAGTTCAGGAGGCGTAGTGGTTTGGCCAAGGTTAAATGAGGTGACAGAGTTGGGATGTGAACCCTGGTCTCTTGATTCCACATCACTAAGCCGGAGTGGGGACTCAGGCAGTGATGACATTCCCAGCCCCCACCACCCTCCACCCGACCAAATGCTGCCGGGGAGACAGGATCTCAAACACATCAATTCCTTTAAGAAATATTTATTAAATACTTGCTATATGCCAGATCTCCAACAGCGAACAAAAGAGGTTTGGTCCACACTGCCGCAGAGCTTATATTCTGAGACAGACACCAGACTTTGTGCAGAAAGATACCCCGCTTCCTAGTTGCCCAGTCCATATGTCCTAGAAGGAACCATGAGTTGGGCAGCCAGACATAAGTTCTAGTCTTAGCATTGCCCCTCTCTGTGTCACCTTGGACCGAGTTTTCCACCTGGGAGATCTAAGCATGTGGCCCTCACACGTTTTTGTCAGGTCTCTGCCCTACTCCCAGTCTCTGGGTCTAGTGGTTCATGATTTCATGGTATGAATAATTACCCTGATTTAGGTTTTTTCTTAAACCCCACTTTTCACAGGCTCTCAGAGCCAGAACGGAGCTTCTGAGATCATTTGCTCTGAGCCCTTCACTAAGAAGAACCCCTTAGCCTCACTCCTGCCAGGAAGAGACTGTCTCTGCTTGCGCCCTTCCAGGACAGGCTACTAGCTCCTTCACAGAGCAGACCTCCGCCAGTGGAGTGCTGGTAAATGTTTAACATCTGACTCCTCAAAGTGGGGGAGAACCTGGTTTGTAGTATTTGCCGATGTCCACGGTGTAAACACTCTCACCGTGGCCGGTTTCAAGCTGCCGACCAGAGCCAGCTGGCACAGCTGGTTGGTTCCATCAACCAGCTCGCACAGTTCCTGAAAATTTAACAATCGGCCCTTGTGAGCCATATGAACAGGCTCCAACACACCATTGCCCTTGCCTCGCAGAGAAGTCCTGTCCAGCTTTACTCATTGGAAAGTTCTTTCTGGTATGGAGCAAAATATCTGATTGTCAGGAACTCTGGCCTGAAAGTCCTGAGCTGTTTCTCTGGGGTGTCACAGGACAACGGGGACCCCATGAAGCCCTTCTCTAATTGGTGGCAGCTCTTGACCCTGTCTTCCTGTGAGAGGGACAAGTTCCTGGGCCAAGTAGGGTCAGAGTATAGCCACTCTCCCATTCTGCCTTTCTCTCTCCCTCCTCACCTCCCTTCCTTCCTCCCTTTCTTACACAAATATTTCCTGGGCCCCTATGACATGTCAGACACAGCGCTAGATACTGTGGATTCAGCGACCCGTATCTTAGCTTGCACAGAGATGCCGCCCACTCTGTGAAGCCTGTCCTGGCCCCCACCCCGGCCCCTCCTGCGGTGGGCGGGCTCCTGCCCTCCCAGGGCTTTTCGCCTTTATCACCGCTGTTTGGCACTTATCACTTTCTACCCGGGATTGCAGCTATTTGTGTACACGGCTTATCTCCCTGCCAGACTGAGAGGCAACTCCAACCTGTTGAAAGAGGGTGGACTTTGGAGCCGCATGACCTGACCCTCAATCCCAGCCCTGCAACTCAGAGCTGTGAGCCCTGAGGGAGCTCCCACCACCTTTGGGAGCCTCAGTTTCCTTATCTGTAGAGTGGGGATGGTGATAACTACTTCCAGTGTGTTTTTGAGCAATAAATAGGATTGGAAATGTCAACCCCATTTCCTGTTCCTGTCTGGACTCCCATCCTCTTGGGGACAGAGATCCCTCCAATACTTCTCTGTAGTCTCCTGGTAATAACATAACAATAACAATTGCAAACGCTTATACAGCAATACCATATATAAGATACTGTTTTAAGAGCTTACGTACGTTAGCTGGGTGTGGTGGCTCACGTCTGTAATCCCAGCACTTTGGGAGGCTGAGGCAGGCGGATCACGAGGTCAGGAGTTCAAGATCAACCTGGCCAACATAGTGAAAACCCGTCTCTACTAAAAATACAAAAAATTAGCTAGGCGTGGTGGCAGGCACCTGTGATCCCAGCTACTCGGAAGGCTGAGGCAGGAGAATCTCTTAAACACAGGAGGCGCTGGTTGCAGTGAACCGAGTTCGCACCATTGCACTCCAGCCCTGGCAACAGGGTGAGACTCTGTATCTTTAAAAAATAAAAAAAGAGCTTACATATGTTAATTCATTTATTCTCACAGCATTATGGCACTGGAACTATTATTCCCATTAATAGATGAGCAATCTGAGGCACAGAGGGCTTGAATAAGCCCACCGTCACATAGCCAGTGAGTCAGAGAGCTGAGGTTTGAATCCAAGAAACTCACCCCAGAACCTTAGCTACTGAATAGTACGAGGGCTTGTGGTGGCTTCTGGAGTGGCGTGTGTGTGCCCGTGGTTCACTGCAGCCTTTGGGCATCCTTGTTCTGGCCTGCAGGGTTGAGGTGGAGTGAAACAAAGAAGACCCTGGTCTGCGCTTTAGGACATCCTAACAGGTAAGTTGTTAGTGCTGAAGACAGGAGTGTCTCCCAGGTACCTGGAGGCCAGGAGACTAGGAGGCCACTAATGGATAAGGCAATCAGAGGAGGCTTTACGAAGAGGTGGCACTTGCCACCAAATGAGGATGGAAGGCAGAGCAAACAGGTGGACGAAAGTTGTAGACATGGGAGAGGTATATTAGGGGTTCCTCTAGGTGTTAGACTAGACATTTTCACCAGTTCTGGTGCGTGGAATGGAGCAGAGACTGTGAACTTGGGGGAGGGGCATGTTGGTTGCCCAGTCTGTGATTCAGTGGGGGAATGGAGGACACTTTCAGAGACTTTGAGAGCCAGTGCAGGCCCAGGAGAGCTGAGAGTCAACTGTGCTGTCCTCGGAGCCAGATGACATTTTACTTCTCCACAAGCTACTCTGAGATAACAAAATCCTGGGTTCCTGAATCCAGCTGTGCCAGTCCCATCCCTCCATTTCTCCAGGCCTCAATTTTCCCAGTTCAGAATGGGCATAAAGGGTGGACTTTGTATGCTGATTAAAGGATGAGACCAGGCAGTGTGGGGCTCAGCCTGACACTCCTGGGGCAGGAGGTGGGGGGGGAAGGTACGGGGGGAGGGAGAGTGGGAACTGGGAGGGGAGGGGGCGGTGGGAGGAGCCCTGTCAGTGAATCCAAGTCTGCCAAGCTGGCCCTGGCTGGGATTTTCCCGGCACCACATACTCCATTTTCCCTGCATGGCCCAAGGCTGCCCGACTCTGCTGCCTCAAAGTAGTCTTCTTCCTGGGCTTCTGCAAGGATGGTTCTGGGTTAGACCCTGTTCCTCCTGCCAACCTGGTTGAGCCCAACCGTGTCCCTTGGAGAGCATTCTTCGTGTTCCCAGGGCTGTTTTAAATGCTTCCCTCATACTAACTCATTCAGTCCTCACCGCCACACTGTGAATACCCTCATTTCACATAAGGAAACCGAGGCACAGAGAGGGTAAGCCAGGTGTCCCACAATTTCTGAGGCAGGGAAGGTCTAAGGGATGGAGACAGCCCATGGAGCCAGGAAGGAGGGCCCAAGGGATGGGCCTTTGAACCTCCTTCTCACCCTTTCTGTACGGGAAATATGACCACTCTGAGTCGTCCCCCCTCACACTTTTCCGTTCTGCTCGTCTCAAGGTTCTCAGGTAGCTGCAGGACCACACTTGACACCCCTCTGCCCATGCAGGCGCCTACGTGTTCACACACTCAACACCATAGCCTCCCAGCATCTCATAGGCAAAGACTCACACTCTTGCACACACAACCATCAATTCAGAGACACAAACACATGTGTAGGCACCACAGCCACCCTGCCACATATGCACACAGAGGACGCATGTGGGCTTCGGGCCTCAGACTGACAACCAAGCACCTACAAGTCCCATCCCCAGAATGGCAGATACACACCCACAAGTCCACAGAGGCTCCAGTGTGCCTGACATGACATGGTGGGGTCTGTGGACTTACACTGCACCCCCTGGACCCATGTCCAGGCTCCAGCCTCTGCAGATGGCCCTCCTGCCCAGGCGCCTCCATCCCTGTCCCTTCAAGACCACGGCTCTGGAATGTGTGCACAGTGGATCCGCTTCTCACGACAGGTTCCTGCCCTGCCTTCTGTAAGAACTGGGCCTCAGGTGTGTGGTAGGGGATTGGGGTAAAAGGTGACCCTTCCTCCAACCCTGGCAGGCCCCCTGGGCTGCAAAAGTGACAGCAGGAAAAGGAGAGTGAGTTAATCCTGGCCCCTCGATCCTCGGATTCACTGTAATGCTAATTTTCTCCGCCCTAGGCCCCTAACTCTGAACAGGAACAGGCGCTGGGTCTGGCCTGAGATTAGGGGCTGCCCTGGTGAGGCCTGGGGCGTATCTCTCCATGTGGCAGACTGGAGTTCCTCCTTGGGTGGGGCTTGGGGGATTATAGCCCTGGTTACTGACCTGGTGTGGGCAACATACTCTCCTTCACCAGACGCATCCTCCCTCTCCCCTGACTGATGCTGTCGTCTCCAAAGGGGGCTCTGCTCTTCCCATTTTGCACAGGAGCAGAGTGAGGCCCAGGATTGAAAGGTCTCCAGAGGCTTCTGGACACTAAGAGGTGGAGCAAGGCCGGGAGCACATCCAACCCCACCCTGTTTCCACGGAGGGTCTTTGCTTGTTCTGGTAACTTTTTGGAAACCAGCATCTGTGGAGTATTCATGACATGCCAGGGACTCTGCCTTAACATGCATCGCCTCATGAAGTCCTCGGCAGTGCTATTAAGAGTCCCACTTTGTAGGTGGGGAAAGTGCCCTGTGTAACTATGCAGTGAGTGGAGAAGTCTGACCAAATCCAGGTCACAGGTGGCCAAAGTCCTCACTGTAGGGGGTGACACTGAGACCCAGGCAGGGGAAGGACATGCCTAATCCCACACAGGGAGGAAATTAGCTGGTCATGCATCCCCTACCTTCCCGTACACTCCATCTTTTTTTTCTTTTCTTTTCTTTTCTTTTTTTTTTTTAAATAAAGACGGGGTTTCACCATGTTGGTCAGGCTGGTCTTGAACTCCCAACCTCAGGTGATCCACCCGCCTTGGCCTCCAAAGTGCATGGATTACAGGCATGAGCCACCACGTCCGGCCTCTACACTCCATCTTGTTCCAGAAATGACTGGACTCTTCTGTGGACCCAGTGGAGCTGGGACAAGAGGCCAGGCCCTGCCACTACCCCAGAGCAGGGGTGCAGCACCTATGACAATGCCAAGCTCAGGTCATCGCCCTGCGGCGGCTCAGCCAACAGGGCCTCGAACAGCTCCATAAACTTGAACATAAACACAATTAAAGTTTTTTATTGCATTATATTTCATACATATAAAAGACTATTTGTAAACCATCCTCTGCCTCCCAGGTTCAAGCAATTATCTGCCTCAGCCTCCCAAGTAGTTGGAATTACAGGTGCCTGCCACCATGCCTGGCTAATTGGTTTTGCATTTTTAGTAGAGACAGGGTTTCACCATCTTGGTCAGGCTTGTCTTGAACTCCTGACCTCGTGATCCACCTGTCTCAGTCTCCCAAAATGCTGGGACTACAGGCATGAACCACCACGCCCGGCCTCTCCCTGCCTCTTTTTAACAGAAAGTTTTAGCACCTGTGTGGGGACCCCTTCACTCACTGCACTTCTTTATTTTAAGAGATGGGGTCTCACTTTGTCACTTATGCCAGAGTGCAGAGATGCAATCATAGCTCACTACGGCCTTCATCTCATGGCTCAAGTGATCCTCCCACCTCAGCCTCCCTAATAGCTGGGATTGCAGGTGTGTGTCACCATGCCCAGTTAATTTTCAAAATTTTAATGCAGAGACAGGGTCTTGCTCTGTTGCCCAGGGTGGCCTCGAACTCCTGGCCTCAAACAATGCTCCCGTCTCAGTCTCCCAAAGTGCTGGGATTACAAGTGTGAGCCACCCACATCCAGCCGCTAACTGCACTTTTGAGATGTTACATTCTATTCTGCGTTCCCACTTATTCATTCCCAGGGGAAGTCCATTCTTTAAAGGGATAGAGAGAAAACCTGAAGGAGCAACTTGTACCCCATGCGCCTCTTCCCTTCAGTGCTGTGGGTGCTCTGTTTAGTCCCCTCATTCCAGTGAGTCCTTTGAAACAGGACACTTCTCCCTGGTGCAGCCAGCAGAAGGAGGGTGGGGCCTTCCGACAGCTGGGCATTCTCTGAACATGGCATGCTGCCATGCATTTGCATAAGCCATTCCTCCACCTGGAATTCTCTTCCCTAGACCGTTGTGGGAACCCAGCTCCTTCTTCCAGGTCCAACTCCAAGGTTTTGTTCTGGAGACCCTTTTCCTCTCACCCCCAGCAGAGCCGGAGCTGTCCTCTTCTCCCTTGACAGAGTTTTGGGCATCCTTCTATCAGCCCTTTTCCCAGGGCAGGAAGAACAGCCGTGATGCCGGATCCCTGGCATAGCAGGGTATCAGACCTGGAGGAGAAGCTCCCAGAGTGACCAAGATAGAATCTGCATGCGGGTGACAGCAGATGGATATCCCTGTGAAACCGCGTGGGCCTGGACCTCCAAGGTCTAAGCTTGCTCCAAGGCCTGTGTGGACTGGGGATTTGGAGGCAAGTCTGTGGGGGAGACTGCTTGGGGCTTATGGCTGTTTACCTGTCTGCTGTTCAGGCAGATGATCAAGCCAGTGGGTGTGCCTGAAGGTGGGCGTGGTTGCAGGAGTGCACATGTTCATACACATGCTTACACACACGTGTGTATACACAAGTGCCAAGGCCATGGGTCTTGCAAAGCATGCAGGGCCATTGCCTTTTCCTGCTTTTAATCCCACTCCTGGACAGACCTGTGTTCTCTCTGAACATCAGAGCAGTGCGCAGGGCAGCTGGCCCCTGAGGCCCCTGAGGGGACAGGAATGACTGAGCACTCACACAGTGTCTTCCTGTCCTGGTCCCCCCTGCACAGGAGAGCCCAAGGCCAGGCACCCCTGCCTCTCCTTCCCAGAGAAGGTCTTTGAGGTCCCTAGGCCTGAGAGGGGCACCTGTTAAGTCAACAGTGGGGGAGGGGACAATGAGATTAGCAGCCTGGTGCTCAATTCTCCATCCCAAGTGCCAGAAATCCTTACTTCCAAGAGAAAACTGGCATTGACAGGAACTACCTAGAATGCTCTCCTGCATGCTCCTTTCCCCTTTTGGAAACCACACTTTTGCAGGGGCGTCATTTCCCCTGGGCACCCTGTAAGGGCGCCACAGCTGTTAGCAGCAGCAGGGATTAAGGACAGCTCTGAGCTGAGTTAGACTGGACAGTGTGGGACAGCACCACCCCAAGTCTGAACTGGGGACTGGCCACCCCTCCCCCAACACACACACACCACACACACGCATGCACACATGCACACATGCACACATCCACACACATCCACACATGCCAGAGAGGTTACGGAGTTGCCTAAGGATATCCAGGCCAAGTGCTGGTCCTCTGCCTCCCAAACCCAATTTGTTCCTTGAACTCAGGCTGCCCTAGAAGGGGACCTATGGCTGCCAGCTTTCCTGTCTCTTTTGCGCTTCCCATCCTCACCCCTAGTCTGAGAAATAGGACCCTGGTAGCTGAGGAGGATGATCTTAGGCAGGAAGGATCACGTGCTCCCTTCTGAGCCACTATTGGCCCACCCTTAAGGTGGCAGGGTGACATGGAGTTTTGGCCAGCATGAATATGGGGGCTGGAGGATCCCCTGTCTTTCCTTGCCCGGCACCCAAATGCAACCTGGAAGACCCTGAGTGAAGGCCTCTTTCTGGAAAGAGGATGGCATTATGGCGTGGCAATTAGAATCCTTGGCTGTGGGCACTGACAGCCCAGTGCAGAATCCAGGATTCCTCACTTCTAGCTGTGGGCGGTGGGCAGGAGGCTTCATCTGGCTGAATCTTAGTCCCTAACCTGTCCAGAGAGGTTGAACATACTTCATGATGTTTGGAGAGGGTGGCACTGGCTCAGATTAGGGCCCTGGAAATGGCAGTTGTGGTGGTCAGTGCTTATTGTTGTAAGCAAGAATGTGTGGCCAAGCCATGTTGTGTCCAGAACACCTGCACCCACAGGATTTGGGCTTGCCTTGTGGCCCCAGGAGAACCCAAGTTCCAGTCCTGACCTTGCCTCACCAGCTGGGTGGCCTTGGGCATGTCCCTGGCCGCCTCTGGCTGCAACAGCCTCAGCCCCAAACAAGCACACCAATCCCCGGGTCACACAGAGGACACTGACCAATGAGACATCAGAAGGGCCTTCCCTTTGGGGATGTTGGAGGGGAGGAACTGGTACCTACCTACTGTCAGTGGGAGGGACCCTGTCCTTGTGCACACCCAGCATTCTGGCCTCCAGTCAGGCTGAGAGGCGCACATCCCCCCACACAGGGGAGACCTGCACTCCTTTGGGGACCCTCTCCTGAGCCCTGCCCCTGCCCCTCCCCGCTAGCCCCAGCAGCGAGGTTGGAGAGCTCTCACTCAGGGAGTCTGAGGCCCCTTTGAAGCTGGGAAGTTTGCACTGGAAGGGCAAAGGCAGCCTGCATTCAAAGCATCTCTCCTGGCCCTAATTACCCTTCTTCACCCATAGGTGGAATTTCCACTCAAAGAGCTAAGAAAGGCGCCCGTGCCACCGCCAGGGACTGGGTTTCTCGGCTGCCTTTGTGTAGCAGCCGCCAGCACGGCAGTGGCACACAGCTCGGGTTTCCGATTTTAATGATTTCCTGAATTCATTCCGTTTCCTACCTCAGGGAAGGGAGAAGAGGTGATCCTCTTGGAAATTCACATAATTGCTTTTATTTGATTTTTATTAAAATGCATTCAGAAATAATGTGATTGCCCCCCTTTATTAGATTGTTCATCAAGCTGGCATAGGGAATGAGCCCAGAAAAAAGTGGTGGGCACAGGAGCCGGGTGTGTGATGGGGGAGTGGGCACAGCCCCGTGGTGGCCTTGGGGGCTTGCCTCTCACTGGGGGAGTCCCGCCTGCCTCTGAGCCTCCTGCTGCTCCCCGTCTGGGGAGGTGGGCCCGCTGCAGGGGCATTGGAAGAATGAAAGCTGGCAGTGAGCGTGGAAGGCTGCGGGCACCCTCTAGATCCCCTCTGCGTCGCTATCCACTCCTCCTCCGTTCTCCTCTGCTTACCTCTGAGGCCTTGCAGAGGCTGATGTGGAGACCTGTGGTGGTCTGGCCTAGCAGCCCTGAACTCACACTCCCCTCCACACCCCTAGCTGCCTGCACTTCTAGGATGGCCTTCTTGCCAGTCTTGCCGTCCTCAGGCTCAAGGCCTTCAGTGCAGTTTTCCCACGGCCCACCTAGTCACACCACTCCCCCTGGTCGGGAACTTGGTGGCTCCCTAAGATCCCTTTCTTGCTGGAGGCTTTTGCTTTGGGTTCCTTTGCACGTGCTGGAGGGTGAGAAGAATCCAGCCCTCTTAGACCTGGTTTCAGTGCTTGAATTGCTTTACATGGTGGGATTCGGGTGAAGTTGCCTTGCCTCTCCTAGTCTCAGTTTATTGATTCAAGTGATGGGAACACCAAGACCTTCTGTAGGGTCAGTGAGAAAATGGTGTACAGGGGGTCTGTAACTCAGGCGGCACGTATGTGTGTGGGTGAAATTGCACCACGTGACCCTGTGTGGCAGGAGGCTGAAGATGCTTAGCAAATGTGTGGTGAGAAGGCAGGGCAGGTCCAGCCCTGGCCGCGGCAGAGGCCACAGAGCGGCAGAGGTGGCCACTGTGACAGGGACAGTTTTATTCCTAGCACCCTGCTCCCATTCTCTGCAGCCCCTCCCCTCCTCCCAAGGCAGGAGTGGAGCTGACTTTCTCTGCCTCTCAGTGAATCTGTCTCTCACCTCCTGGGGGGATTTGCAATTTCTAGGAGAGGGGCAGAAATGTGTTCGCTGGGCTTCCAGGAAGTGCCTCACCCTCTGAGCTCACCACGTCTCCCGACTGTCCAAGGCATGTCTTAGTACCCTTGAGACATGGTAAAATACACATTCGTTTCCCCCTCCCCCCATCCCATTTCCTGGTGTAGGACTCCGAAAATCCTTGGAATCTCCAAAGTGATAAGTATGTTTTTGTATGCTAATGAGTTGATTGCGGGCTGGCAGCCCCTAAGATACCTCAAGATGTAGGCTGGTCACCAGAAAGACCAAGGATTAGAGGGTTGGGGCTTCCAGCCACCCTCCCCTGCCCCCGCCCCCGTCTGGGGGTAGGTAGGGAGAAGGGCTGAAGGTTGAGTTGATCACCAATGGCCTACGTTTTAATTAATCAAGCCTACATAATGACATCTCCATAAAAACACAAAAAGACAGGGTTCCAGGAGCCTCCAGACAGCTGAACACTTGGAGGCACCTGGAGTGTGGTGCTCCCAGAGAGGGCATGGGAGCACCCCTTCCGGACCTCGCCCTCTGGATCTCTTTATCTGGATGTTTATTTGTATCCTTTAAAATATCTTTTGTAATAAACCAGTAAACATGTTTCCCTGAGTTCTGTGAGCCTCTCCGGCAAATTAATCAGACCCAAGCAGGAGGTTGTAGGAACCTCAATTCATAGACAAGTCGTCAGAAGCATGGGGTTTTCGGTGGGCATCGGAAGTGGGGCTCTGTGTTAGGGAACTGAATCCTCACCCCGTGGGATCCGATGCTATCTCCAGGTGGATGGCATTTGAACTGAATTGAATTAGGGGACACCCAGCTGGTGTCTGCTGCAGAACTGATGACTCTGGTGGGCAGAATCCCCACACAACCTTCCTTTAGCAGATGAGGTAACTGAGGCTCAGAAAGGGTAAGTGACTTATTTAGAGCCATCTAGCTAGGATGTGGAGGCTTGGGGACAAAGCCGCTTGGACACACACAACTAGGATGGGCAGGTGACTCCCTGCACCAGGGGGAGTTGGTGAGATGCTTTGGAGGGCTGAGGTTGAGCAGGTGGGCAGTGCCAGAAGAAGCCACCCTGTACCCTTGGTGTGGGTAGGCCCTGGGTATTTGAAGCAGGCCCTCTGTCTAGGGCTGTCTGCCCCTGCTGGGTAGGCTGCTCAGAGAGTCAGGGAGGCATGGGAGCACAGCCATCTGTTCCCTCCCTCCCAGTGCAGGAGAGGAGCTGACTTTCCCTGCGTCTTGGTGAACCTGCCTCTCACCTTCTAGGGGGATTTGCAGTTTCCAGGAGAGGGGCACAAATGTGTTTACTGGGCTTCCAGCACCTCACCTTCTGAGCTCACCACGCCTCCAGATTGCAGCAGTCCAAGGCATGTCTTATTACCCTGGAGATACGGTGAAAGCCCCCCTTGGGGGCTTTTAGTTTCCAGGAAAAGTGTATCTTTATTTGAAAAAAAAACAACTTATTCTTTGGGTTTTTCTTTTTATGTGTTTGTTTTGGTGCAAATTGTTTGGCAGTGGACACGGCCAAGGGAATTCAGAGAGTGGAGACAGTGGATTTAGAAATTCGACTGGAGGCCCTGGAGGTCCATTTGGGGCCTGCCACCTGGCTGATGCTCAGCACAGGGCTTGGCGTCTGTGATCCACCACCTGGCCTCCCAGCCTTTTCCCAAGCTGCGGCTTCCCCTGGAATGCAGTTCTCTGCTCTTCTCTGCTGATCAGACCTCCTACCCTCAGGTTCAGGCCCTCGGAACCACTCTCTCCAAGTCTCCTCCCCTGCCCCAGCGCCTGTATCTGCTCCTGCCCAGTCCCGATCTCTGGTACCTGGTCATGCAGCCTGCCTGTTCCAGAAGCAGCTTGGGTTCACCAGGACAGGTTTCTGTCCTGTCCCTCCAGTCAGGCTCAAAGTTGTCCAGGAAGGCAGGTCCAACCCTCAATCCTGGAGGGGGCTGAGCAGTGAGCTGGCAAAGACCTCTACAGGCTAATCCAGGAAGTCTTGGCCCAGAGGCTGATGGGTGGCCAACCTTCACAGTTATCCCAGGGCTGGGGGGGTTTCCTGGGATTCGGAACTTTCAGTGCTAAGCTGGGATTGCCGTGGTCACCCTAGCTGAAGCCACTTGCTCAGAGCCGCACAGCAAGCCCATCACCCTGAACCTTCGGCTTCCCAGCACTGTGTCCTGACCGTGTGATCATAGACGGTCAACCCTCTCATCTGGGCATTACTGAGGCCCAGAGGGTCAGAGACTGGCTCAAGACCACAGGTAAGTCAACAGCGAAGCTGGGCAAAGGAAACCACCAACCTGAGAGCCTCTGGCTGGTTCCCAAATCCAGGCCCTTACTTCTCTCCCCCACCATCCAGAGTGGGGGGGCAGACACCCAGTGAAATGGCCGCTCCAGAAGAGAGGAGGCTCACTGAGCCACCCCAGGCCACCGCAGCCCCGCAGCCCCAGCTCAGCAGTTGGAGGGGCTGAGGGGGGGGCTGAGCTCCCCGCCGTGCCAGGGCCCCAGCCTCGTGGCGCTTGGCCCCAGCCCAGAGGAGCGGGACGCCCTTATCAGATCTCCGTTTCTGTTTCTCTCCTCTGGTTGCCTCTGCCTGGCCCTGCCCCCAACCCTGGTGGCCTTTTCCTCTCTGAAGCGTTGTTCCTTTTCCTGTCACCAACACACACAGCACACAGAGATGTTTGTTTCTGCTGCTTTTCAGAAGTTTCCTTCTGGTGAGGAGGGCAAGAGGTTGTTTACTGGGCCTGCAAAGCCTCACTGTGGGTGTGGGCGTGGGCATGGGCATGGCATGGGTGTGGTAGCAACTGGGTCCCTGATGGATTTTGGGTTGGTGGAGGTTACACCCGTGACCCTGGGCCTCTGGATCCTGT
Source organism: Ateles fusciceps (assembly GCA_036589455.1). NCBI lineage: Eukaryota > Metazoa > Chordata > Mammalia > Primates > Atelidae > Ateles > Ateles fusciceps. The sequence continues at coordinate 4,535,899 of JAZHEH010000276.1, forward strand.
GCAAAAGCCAGAAATGGGGAAGGAACACCTACTGTGTGCTCTGCTTGGGCTGGGCTGGAGCACCCATCCAGCCACTGTCCTGCAGAAACCTGGGAGGGCTCCATTTTCCACAGGAGACAGCTGAGGCTCAGCCAAGGTTGCCAGGGTCCAAGCCTCTGGGTTCATGGTGTGGGCTCTGCCATTGACATGTCACTGTCTTCGAGGCTCCCACCTCCTCCTGCCTTCCCTGCCATTTTTCCTACCCAGGCTTGCTTGACCCAGCTAAGGAACACAGCTTCCCGAAGCATCTGTCCTGGGCCCTTGGTCCTTCTGTGGACAGGGCATGAGCTCTGTAGGCTGGATTTGCATTTCAAGCCCTCCTGCAGTGGGACCTTGAGCAAGTCACTTAGTCTCTCTGAGCATCAGATGGCTTCACTATCAAATGAGAAGCACAGAGAAGTCCCCAGGAGCCAGTGGACTCTGCAGGCTGTGAGACCGGAGGCTGTGGCTCCTGTGAGCCTAACGAAGGTTTCGATCTTGAGCCCTGCCCAGGAGACCTGCTGAAGCAGTGGGGGAGCTACTGTAGGCAGGTCAACAAGGGAGAGCGTGATGGAGGCCATGTTCCAGAGGATTCTATAGGCAGCAGAGGGGAGGAGGGCTCAGGAGAGGTAGTGGAGGGCTGCAGGGGAGAGGTGGAGGCTGGAAGGCCAACAAAGGAGACTTTGACTTTCTTTTCAGAAAAATAAGGCAACCCACCTCCCACCAGTAGCAAGAGTCATGGAGGGAGACGGTCCCACCTGGCCTATACTAGGCCCCTGGACTCCTCCAGCAGCCCAGTGTTGGGGAGGGGTGCCCTCCTCCCCACGCCCAGGGTGGCCCCTTGTCTGAGAATGTTGGTTGGGGCAGGCCCTGCTGAGAACTGCAGCTTCATTTCCCACTGACCTCTACCCGCGGGACTCTCTCAGGCTCTTGTTTCAAGCCCCCGCCTCCACCGCCCACCTGCGCTAACCCCAACCCTTGAGCCAGCTCCCTCCAGCCTCTACCTCAGACCAGGGCATTGGGGCTCTGTGCAGGACTCATACCTCCCAGGTTTGTCTCTTACCTTGGGACCCTGAGGGTGGGAACACGGGAAGGGGGCTCTGATGTGTGATGTCAGGGAACCCCATGGGCCACCTCCTTCTCTGACAGAAGCACCTTCTTTGTAAAGCGAGTCATTCCTCTGACACATGTTGCTCTGACGTGGCACAGGTCTTTTTTTTTTTTTTTTTTTTCTGAGGCGGAGTATCTCCCCATCACCCAGGCTGGAGTGCAATGGCGCGATCTGGGCTCACTGCAACTTCTGCCTCCTGGGTTCACGCGATTCTCCTGCCTCAGCCTGCCAAGTAGCTGGGATTACAGGCGCATGCCACCACACCCAGCTAATTTTTTGTATGTTTAGTAGAGACGGGATTTCACCATGCTGGCCAGGCTGGTCTCGAACTCCTGACCTCATGATCCGCCCGACTTGGCCTCTGAAAATGCTGAGATTACAGATGTGAGCCATGGTGCCTGGCTGGCACGAGTCTTCTTAAAGATGAATGTCCTCCGTGGCCTGTGCTGGTTTCCTGGGAATAACCCACAGCAGTGGTCGAGGAGTCCAGGAAAGAAGAACCTCTATTCTTTCCTCCTTTTCCAAATTTGTTGAATGGAGATTTGGAGGGTGGGCCCACCTTGTTCTCTAAAAGGATTTTTAATAGCAGGGAAGAGGAAGGGTTGAGTCTCACAGTCCACACTGCAGCCGCCATAACTATTTCCCAGACAAGTAAACTAAGGCCCAGGCTTCTTTACTCAATTTCCAGCGAGGGCAGAGTCTTTCAAACAAGAGAAGGGAGGCCGCTGCCAGCTCACATGCTGAGCCCTGGTAATAGAAATACATCTCCAGTGAGTTCTAATTGCAACTCTGTGGAACCTGAGTCACCTACAAGGCTGGCAACCAGACAGCCTGAGAAGGCACCAGCTTTACTCTTTTTTTTTTTTTTAAGATGAAGTCTTGCTCTGTTGTCCAGTCTAGAGTGCAGTGATGCAATCTCGGCTCACTGCAACCACTACCTCCCAGGTTTGAGGTTTGGGTGGTCAGAACTACGTTTCTAGAAAGGACAGTCAAGACCAATTTTTGGGGGAGCTATCATCATGCTGCAGTAATAATACTATTGGCTCCATGGCACAGAGGAGGCAGCTGAGGCTTAGAGAATTTCTGACTGTCTAAAGGCGTCTTTCCTGGAACTGGCAGATCAGGGACAAGAACCCTGATTTGTTGATGTCAAATTGTCTGTAGTCTTTTCTTTTTTATGTCTTCTTGCTCAGCAAGACCACCCCATTTGGGGAACAGAAGGCACGATGCGGGGAGTAGCACAGCTGCAACATGAAGGGCTCCATGTGGGGACTCAGAGACACCAAGCTGCCCTCCTCCTGGTCCCAGCTGCCCACTTCCCATCCCACATCCCTCCTTCAGCTTAGGGCCAGCCACATCCGGCTGCAGGCCCTCCGCTCAGTGTGGAGAAGTCCTGGCCCTCCTCACCGCCTTCCCACAGCCCCTGCTCAGCTCCAGAGCCTGCCCTCAGCCTTCTGAAGCTGTGTCTTGCTCCCAAAGGTGGCAGCAGGCAGAGCCAGGGCTTGCTGGGGGGATCTTGTGCCCCTTGGGGTCTGGGCCTCACAGTGTCGTCCCAGGCTGAGGCTCATTGGGAGGGGACAGCATCGGCATCAATGCTGGGGTCAAGTCTGAGTTCTGACTGTGTGACTTTGGACAGTCACTTGCCGTCTCTGGGCCTTGGTTTTCCTGTACTGTGAACATATGGTCCTGGGAGGTGGGCAAGGGGTGGGGAAATGAGACACTTGAGCTCCTCTGCTCACAAGCCTGGCCCCCTCAGGCCCACCACTTAGGTTTTCTGAGCCCCTTGTTTTCTCCAGCATAAAATGGGGATAATGAAGACCATTCCTTCTGATCCTTAAGGAAACTAGCATTTACTGAAGGCTCAGCCCTGTGCAAGATGCTTCCTGAAGCATTTTCTCTCATGGACTCCTCATCCACCCAAGAATGCAATGAAAAAAATTTTTTTTTTGGTCTTTCATACAATGTCTCTTAGCAACCCCCCTCCTGGTCTGATGACTATGGATGCAGTCATGGATGGCTTCCTGGAGGAGGTGGTACCTAGTCTGTGGGAATCAGGGGTCAGCATCCTGGTCTCTGGGAGCATCTGCTCCAGATGGTTTCCCTGGGGCCCCTAGAAGCAGATGTTTGAGCTAACAGCTCTTCAAGCAGGGAGCTTCAGTGCATGACCCTTCTTGCCCTTGTCTCAAGGCATATGCTGTTCCCTTGGGGCCAAATACCCCACCTGTTTATCCCAGTGCTCTCCTGTTCATCCTGCAGTGCCAGCACAAGTCTCCCCCCTTCGAGAAGCCTTTCTGGACTTCCCAGGCCACTGGCCATTGCTCCCTCTTGCAGGTACCCCCTCAGGGTGCCTGCTGTAACTGTCACTCACATGCCTCGCCCATCCAACAGAGAGTCCTGCTTTTGGGCCCGGACCTGCACCTTTGACTGTATTCTCAGTGATTTGTCCAAGTCCACCCTGGGAGATAAGGGCAGATGCAGGCTAGCACTCAGGTCTACTGGGTTCTCTGAGAAAGCTCCTACCTTCTTCCCCTGGCTCCCAAGTAGTACTTAAGCAGTTTTGGTTGTTAAAGAAAATACTGCATTTCTTCTTCCAATCATTCTTTTTTTTACATAAAAAAAAAATCAGTGTTATTGATACATAATTTACAAAATGCACCCATTTTAATTGTACAGTTCAGTGAATTTTGACAGATGTATACAGTGGTGTAAACACTGCTGTACCCAAGATATCACACATTTCCATCATCCTTCAAGATCTCCTCATACCCCTTTCCAATCAGTCCCTCTCCCTGCCCCAGGCAACATTTGATTTGGTTTCTATCAATATTGATTGGCTTTGCACGTTCTAGAATGTTCTATAAATGTGATTAGGCAGTATGTACTTTCTGTGTAGCGCCATGCATGTTGTATCTTACATGAGTAGTTTGGCCGTTTGCATTGCTGAGTACTATTCTGGAGAACGAACATTCCACAGTTTGTTTATCTGTTCACCAATTGATGGAATTTGGGTTATTTCCAGTTTGGGGATTTTATGAATAAAGCTGCTATCAACATTTATGTGAACGTGTTTTCATTTACCTTGGGCTAATGTCTGGAAGTGGAATTGTTGGGTGTTAGGGTAAGTATATGTTTTACTCTATAAGAAACTGCCAAATTCTTTTCCAAAGTGTTTGCACCATTTTAGCCACCAGGAGTTTATGAGAGTTCCATTTGTTCCATATTTTGACAACACTTGGTATCATCAAGTCTTAACTTTGAGCAATTCTACTTAGTATGTAATGGCAACTGTCGTTCTAATTTGCAATTCCACGACAACTAGCAGTGTTGAAAATGTTGAGCATCTGGTTACGTGCATATGTCTTTTTTGGCGAAACACCTATTTGAGTCTTTTGCCTAGTTTTATTGGTTGGTTGTCTTCTTATTGAGTTGTAAGAATTCTTCATATGAATTCTTGACACAAGCGCTGTGTCAGATATCTGCGTTGCAAAATATTTTCCAAGTTGATGGCTTGTCTTTTCATTTTTCTAATTGTATCTTTTGAAGAGCAAAAGTGTGGTTGATCAGATTTGCTTGTCTAGTTAGGCCTTGACATGCCTTGCTTAAGGAATGTTTGCTTGCCAACAAGGTTGCAAAGATTTCCTCTGCAGTTTTCTTCTACATGTTTTATAGTTTTAGCTTTTTATGTTTAGACATAGGTCCATTTTGAGTTCATTTTTATAAATGATGTGAGGTGGAATTGAGGCCCATATGGCTATCCGTTTGTTCTCTCTGTCATATTTGCTACTGTTTTCTGTTATTGCCCTTGTTTTCTGTTCTTAGGTTTGCTTTCCACTTTTTTCCTGCCATTTGTGGTTTTAATCAAGCATTTTATATGATTCCATGTTGTCTTCTTTCTTAGCATATCATTATACTTTTTTTTTTTCATAGTGGTTGCCCTGGAGTTTGCAATATACATTTACAGCTAATCCAACTCCATTTTCAAATAACACTACACTGTTTCATGGGCAATGCATGTACCTTATAATAACAAAGTATTCCTTCCCCCCTCTCTCTTCCTTATAACACTGCTGTCTTTCATTTTACCAACCCATAAACTATAATCATTGAATACATTGTTGCTGTTATTTTGTTTCTTTTTCTTTTCTTTTCTTTTCTTTTTTTTTTTTTTTTTGAGATGGAGTTTCGCTCTTGTTGCCCAGGTTGGAGTGCAATGGCACGATCTCGGCTCACCACAACCTCCACCTCCCAGGTTCAAGCGAGTCTCCTGCCTCAACCTCCTGAGTAGCTGGGATTACAGGCATGCGCCACCACACCCGGTTAATTTTTGTATTTTTAGTAGAAACAGGGTTTCACCATGTTGGTCAGGCTGGTCTCAAATTCCTGACCTCATGATACCCCCGCCTTGGCCTCCCAAAGTGCTGGGATTACAGGCGTGAGCCACCGCTCCTGGCCTGTGGCTGTTCTTTCAAACAAACTGTTATCTGTTACATTATTAAGAAAAAGTAAGTGTTATTTTCTAACCTTCACTTATCCTTCTATGCATGTTTCTTTATGTAGATCTGAGTGTCTGACTTTTATCATTTTCCTTCTCTCCAAAGAACTTCTTTTAACATTTCCTGCAAGGCAGGTGTACTGGCAACATATTCACTCAATCTTTGCTTGCGGGAGAAAGTATTTACTTTCGAAGGATAATTTGGCAACATTCAGAATTCTAGGTTGATGGTTTTTGGTTGGTTTGTTTCTCTCTCAGCAGTTTAAATATTTCTCTCCACTCTTCTTTTGTGAATGGCTTCTGAGAAGTCTGGTGTAATTCTTATCTCTGCTCTTCAATAGATAATGGGTTTTTTTTTTTCTTCTGACTTCTTTCAAGATTTTTCTTTATCTTTGATTTTCTGCAGTTTGAATATGACAGGCCTAGGTATGGATTTTTTGGAATTTATCCTACTCACTGTTTGTGCTCACCGGATCTGTGATTTGGTATCTGACCTTAATTTTGGGAAACTGTCAGTCATTATTGCTTCAAATATTTATTCTGTTCCTTTCTTTCTTCTTCTTTTGACATTCCTATTGCACATGTGTTATACCGTTTATAGTCCTACTTGGATATTCCAAATTTCTTTCAGTCTTTTTTCTCTTTGCTTTCTAGTTTTAAAGTTCTATTGTCATATCCTCAAACTTACAAATTCTTTCCTCTGCTGTGTCCAATCTACTAATGAGCCCATCAAAGGCATTCTTAATTTCTGTTACAGTGTTTTGAATTCCTCGCATTTCTTTTTGATTCTTTATTAGAATTTTTATCTCTTCTTATATCACCCATCTGTTGTTGCATGCTGTCCACTTTTTCCCTTAGAGACCTTAGCCTATTAATCACAGTTGCTTTAAATTTCTGGTCTGATAATTCCAATACCCTCTCTTATCTGTGTCTAGGTCTGGTGCTTGTTCTGACTTTCTTGTATTTTTTTTTTCTTTTTTCCTTTTTGTGTGCCTTATAAATTCTTGTTGAGAGCTACATCTGATGTACTGGGTAGAAGTAATCTGGTACTGGTTCCCACAGAGGGTTCTGCTGATGGGTTTCTGCTCTGGTAAGTTGTAATTCTGTTTTCACTTGTCTATCTCTCCAGTTTTGGAGGCATTAGTTTGGGCTGTGGCCTCAGTTCTCTGATGATTCTAAGAAGAGTTGTTGATTTTCAGTTTGTTTAGGTTTTTTCTTATTGTGAGGGTGAGAGTGATGATCCCCCAAGCTCCTTACATGCTGGAATAGAAACTGGAAGTCTGGTATTTGTTTGTTGTCATGCCTGTTCTTATAAATATAATTCTTTGCCCACTGAATAACCTTGTCACTTTTGTAAAAAATCAATTGCATAGTCCCCCTACTTGCAGACTTTATTCCGTTCCATTGATCCATATATCTTTCCTTATACCAATACCATACTCTATTGATTTCTGTAGCTGTACAGTAAATCTTGAAATCAAGAAGCATAAATTCTCCAAATTTGTTATTTTTAAAAAGTGTTTTGGGTATTCTAGGAAGTCCTTTTCATTTTCATATAAATTTTAGGATCAGCTTGTTGATTTCTGCTTTTTAAAAAGAGTGCTGAGATTTTTCACTGGTTTGTAGTTTTCTTATATTTTGTTCGTCTGGTGTTGGTTAGCACAGTACTGCTGAACTCATGAAACAAGCTGGGAAGTATTCCATCCTCCTCTATGGTTTGAAATAATTTGTGTTTGGTATTATTTTCTATATAAATGTCTGATAACATTCACTATAGATATATATGGGCTTGGAGTTTCCTTTAGGGAAGGTTTTGTGAGTTACATTTCTGTAATAAATATGGAACTATTTATGTTTTGTTTTTCTTATGTCAACCTTGATAATTTTTTTTTTTTTTTTTTTTGAGATGGAGTCTCGCTCTTTGCCCAGGCTGGAGTGCAGTGGCGAGGTCTTGGCTCACTGCAACCTCTGCCTTCCAGGTTCAAGCGATTCTCCTGCCTCAACCTCCTGAGTTGCTGGGATTACAGGCGTGCACCAACACGCCCAACTAATTTTTGTATTTGTAGTAGAGACAGGTTTTCACCATGTTGGCCAGGCTGGTCTCGAATTTGTGACCTCAAGTGATCCGTCTGTCTTGGCCTCCCAGAGTGCTGGATTAGAGGCGTGAGCCACCGCGCCCAGCCGATAATTTGTATTTTTAAATGAATTTGTCTATTTTATTTAAGGTGCCAAAGTTGTGATCTTAAAGTTGTTCATAATATTCTTTTATCATCCTTTTAAAATCTGAGATCTGTAGTAATGAATTCACTTTGATTCCTGATATTGGTCATTTGTGTTTTCTTTCTTTTTCATCAGTCTAACTAGAAGTTCCCTGATTTCTACTGATCTTTTCAAAAGCATATGCTATGATTTCCACTGAGTTTCTGTAAGTGCATGCCCGTTTTCCTTTTTGTTGCTTTCTGCTCTTTATTATACCCTTCCTTCTACTTTGGTTTTAATTTGGTCTTTGGTTAAACTTCATTCAGTTGATCGGTGATGTGTTGGGAGTCCCCAAGACCACCCTTCAATTCAAGGATTTTCTAGTGAGACTTACAGGAATCAGCTGTCTGTTAGGATTTCTTGTAGCAAAAGATACAAAGCAAAATTGCAAAGGGAAAGGCTCATGGGGTAAAATTTGAAGAAAAGCAGACATAAGCTTCCAAGAGTCTGCTCATGGTGTACTCTAGTCATACAAGATGTGGTGAATTCCTCCAGTAATGAGTTGTGACAACACATGTGAAATGCTGTCTACCAGGGATGCTCATTAGAGGCTCCGTGCCCAGGGTCTGTACTGGGGGTTCACCACGTAGGCACCTCTGCATGGCACATGTCAACATTCTAGGCTCCCAGAAGGAAAACGTTGCTCAGCATAAACCATGTTGTTTATGTAAATCATCTAGACCCAGTAAGGCACTTTTATCAAGGAATGATGGGAACCTCCTGTAATCCAAGTTTCCAGATGCCAGTTATATTAGTCTGTTCAGCTTTGCTATGATGAAATACCTGAGACTGGGTAGTTTATGAAGAAAAGACATTTATTTTCGCTCACTGTTCTGCAGGCTGGGAAGTTCAAGAGCCTAGGGCCCCATCTGGCTGGCTTCTGATGCGGGGCACATGCTGGGTCGAAACGTGGCAGAGAAGCAGAAATGGGAGCTGAGTGGTCATGTGCGAAGAGAACACATGGCGGAGGAGTAAGTAGGAAGCTGAACCTGCTTTTATAACCAGGCCCTTGGACAAGTTATCCGGGGGGGGGGAACCCCACCGGAGAGGGGGCGACTATTCATGAGAGATCCGCCCCTGTGACCCAAACACCTCCCACTAGGCCCCACCTCCCAACAGGGCCACAACAGGGTCAAATTTCAACAGGAGGGGACAGATTCAAACCATAGCGTCAGTCAAAGGCCAACCTGGTAAGTAGGCCTGTCTGAGTCTAGTAGTTTCAGGCCTGCTCTGTTCTCTTTTCTGCACAAATGTTTTAGAATTTCCATTTGCCTAATATAAGCAATTCAAGCCAAACAGTTGCCTTCCACCACTCTTTGAACGGCATCTCAGAAACATTCACATGTTGTGTTTGCATGCTTCCATTCAGTTCGAAACATTTTCTAATTTTCCTTGTGATTTCCGTTGCCTTCAGGTTTGCACATTTTTTTGTCTGTGGTATATCTGCTATTAATTCCCTCCTGTGCAATTTCCATTTCATATATTGTATTTTTCTGCTCTAAAAGTTTTGTTTCTTTTACATGGTTTTCTTTTATTTCTTCATTGTGTTCATATTCTTTTTAACCCTTGAATATGATTGTAATAACGGCTTTAATGTACTTGTGTGTGCATTCTGTAATTCCCGTCATCTAGTTCTGTTTCTTTTTTTTTTTTTTTTTTTTGAGACGGAGTTTCGCTCTTGTTACTCAGGCTGGAGTGCAATGGCATGATCTTGGCTCACCGCAACCTCCGCCTCCTGGGTTCAAGCAATTCTCCTGCCTCAGTCTCCCGAGTAGCTGGGACTACAGGTGTGCGCCACCATGCCCAGCTAATTAGTAGAGATGGGGTTTCACCATGTTGATCAGGATGGTCTTGATCTCTTGACCTCGTGATCCACCCACCTCAGCCTCCCAAAGAGCTGGGATTATAGGCGTGAGCCACCGCACCCGGCCCTAGTTCTGTTTCTGTTGGATTATTTTTCTTCTGGCTGTGGGTCACATTTTCCTGCTTTCTTGTACAACTGGTAGTTTTGTTTGGATGCTGGACATTGCCTAGTGTTTGGGTTTTGTTGCCTTTCTTTAGAGTATTAAAGCTCTTGCTCTGACAGGCAGGTAACTGTTTACTGGTGGATGGGGTTGCTCCTTTTGAGGCCCGTTTTTAAGCTTTGTTAAGTTGATCCATGAACCTTCCTTACCCTGACTGGTTGGAACGCCAAGTCTCCCAGCTTCGTATGAGCTCCTTAGCCTTTCAACTTCCTGGTAGTCATCTTCCTCTGATAGCTGGTTTTTGCCTGGCCTCGTTGATTCTCACCCTAGGCATGCACAGCTTATAATTTGGCTACAGGCTCGAGAGAAGCCCTATGCAGATTTCTGGAGCTCTTTCTCTGCCTAACTCCTTCCTCTCTGGTGCTCTGCCCACGACTTCTAGCAGCCTCAGGCTCCCTGGACTCCAATCTCTGTCAGCTCAGTGGGACTGCTGTGCTCCACCTGGATTCTCTTTTCATCCAATGACCTCAAATGTGCCTCCAATGAGAAAACCGGACCATCAAAGAGTTTACCTCGTCTGTGTCCCTGCTCTCAGGAATCACTGGCCTGTACTTCTGTGTGAAAATAGGTGCTTCTATCTTTCTTCTTCTTCCTTTTTTTTCTCTGATGATTTGTTAATGGCAAAAAATAGACTTTATCAACCAACTTGTTTTGATTCCCAGCCCAATGTTTGTGATGATGTAAGTTCACCAGGAAGAGGCCTGCAGGAGGGCATATTAGGAGAAGGGTCTACTTAGGGGAAGGTTGTATGTTCAAGGCATATTCAAGCACTTTCAGGGGTGGTGATCAGGCATGGTGGTTCACCCCCCTCCTTTGGGAGGATGAAGTGGGAGGAGCACTTGAGACCGGGCATTCAAGACCACCCTGGGCAATATAGCAAGACCTTGTCTCAAAAAAAAAAAAAAAAAATAGCCAGGTATGGCGGCACGTGCCTGTAATCTCAGCTACTCCAGAGGCTGAGGCAGGAGGATCACTTGAGCCCAGGAGTTTCAGCCTGCAGTGAGGTGTGATCCCACCACTGCAATTGTGGTGTGAGAGCAGAGAGAACTAGAGTGAACCAGAGGGATAGGCAGCGATGCACTTGCAGAGGACCTTGAATGGCAGTCTAAGAGATTGCACATTATCCTGGAGAAGCTGTGGCTAGTAATTACAATCATAACTATAGTGTCAATAACATGTAACTGATTTATTTTCATGTATCATGCACTGCCCTAAGCTCTTTTAATGGATTATTTATTCCTTCAGCCAGCTCATGGGACACTGCAGTGTTAGTGGGAATTGCCGTGTGTTTTTTAAAGCATTTTACATAATTATCTCCTTTAATTCTCACAATAACACTATGTGTTAGGAATTAGAATTATGTCTGTTTTATGGATCAGGAAAACTGAGGCACAGAGAAGCTAAATGACTTACAGTCACCCAGGAATAAGTAGCAATGAGGGTTGATTTTGTCTTCTTCCCAAATTCTCTTTCAACATCCTTATAATTATATTCTTACAATAAAAAGAGCTGCCTCTGGGCCACCAGGTGTCCATGATGCTCTGTTACCTGTAGACACTGTGAGTGTTAGCGTCTGTGGCCACCGTGCCAGACATACAAGTGGAAACTATGACAGCTTAAAAACAGTTCCCACCGGGCGCGGTAGCTCATGCCTGTAATCCCAGAACTTTGGGAGGCTGAGGCGGGTGGATCACTTGAGGTCAGGAGTTTGAGACCAGCCTGGTCACCATGGTGAAGTCCCGTCTCTACTAAAAAAACAAAAATTAGCCAGGTGTGGTGGTGGGTGCCTGTAGTCCCAGCTACTTGAGAGGCTTAGGCAGGAGAATAGCTTAAATTCGGGAGGCGGAGGTTGCAGTGAACCAAGATCATACCACTGCACTCCAGCCTGGGTAACAGAGGGAGACTCTTTCTCAAAAAAAAAAAAAAAAAGTTCCCTAGGCTGGGCGTGGTGGCTCGCACATGTATCCCAGAACTTTGGGAGGCCAAGGTGAGAGGATCACCCAAGGTCAAGAGTTCAAGACCAGCCTGGCCAACATGGCGAAACCCCATCTCTACCGAAAATACGAAAATTAGCTAGGTATGGTGTTGCATGCCTGTAATCCCACCTACCCAGGAGGCTGAGGCAGGAGAATCAGTTGAACCTAGGAGGCGGAGGTTGCAGTGAGCTGAGATCACGCCACTCCACTCTAGCCTGGGCCACAGAGCAAGATTTCATCTCAAAAATAAACAAACCAAAAAAACAAAAAAACAAGTTCTCCGCTTTCTTTGACACCTGTCTCATCAAAAGGTGGACTTCGATTCTCTGCTTTGATATAGGCTGGCTGTAGTGATTTGCTTCCCATGAATAGAATATGTCAGAAGTGCAAGTGAATGATATGGCTAGTTTTCCAAAGGCAACTCGAGGCCAGGCTTCGTGGCTTATGCCAGTATTTCCAGCACTTTGAGAGGCCAAGGGAGGGGGAAGATCCCTTCAGCTCAGGAGTTTGAGACCAGCCTAGGCAACATGGCAAGACCCTGTCTCTACAAAAAATTAAAAAATTAGCCAAGCAAGTGGTCCATGGTTGTAGTCCCAAATTCTTGGGAGGCTGAGGCCAGAGGATTGCTTGAGCCTGGGAAGTTGAGGCTGTAGTGAGCTGTGATCGCGCCACTGCAGTCTATCCTTGGCAGCAGAGTGAGAAGCTCCCTGTCTCTAAAGAAAAGAACAAGGTAACTCAGCTGCCACCTGATTCTTCCTCTTGTGACAGGCACCTTGGGAGCCCTGATCCGTTTTCTGTTCCTATAGTTTTGCTTTTTCTAGAATGTCACATAAATGGACTCATCCAGCGTGCAGTCTTCGTGTCTGGTGTCTTTCACTTGGCCTATTGCTTTTGTATTATATTTGTGTGTATTGGTAGTTTGATGGTTTTTTTTTTTTAATTTCTGAATAGTATTGTTAATCCATTCATTTGTGATTTGTATGCCCACCCCAGGGCTGGGCACAGGATGAGTGCTCCCCAAATGGGTGTTGAGTGGCTGAACAGGTGAATGGGAGGGGAAGGCAGAGACTCCTCTACAAATCTGTTCAAATCAGGTTTCATGGGGATTGGAGGGGGCAAGGTGATTACGTTTATCATTCATTAATTCACAAATATTTATTGAGCGCCTACTTATGCCAGATGCCATGCTAGGTCATGATAAATGGTTCCTGATTACCCAGAGCTGCCTGTTCAGCTGAGAAAACAAATAACTCACCACACAGTTGACATCGAGAGAGACGTGTCCTGAGGGAAGGGAAAGCAGGGCAGGACAAGGGTATGGTTGGGTAGACAGCAGGGTAGCCACTCTAGGATGGGGTGGGGGACCAGATAAGGCTTCCCTGGGGAAGGCAGGTCCTGTAGGAGATGGTGTCAGCTGAACCATGGAGGAGGGCAGGGCAGGACGTCTTGGCAAAAAAAGCAGAGGTGTGAAGACCCATGTGTGAGTGTGCAGCAGGTTAGAGGAATGAGTCTGGTGTGACTCTAGGGAGTGGTCAGAACTGGGGCTGAGAGGTGGTCCTAGGACAGATGCGGACGGCACCTTAGTCATTTTGACGAGTGTGGCTTGTTCTAGAGGCAGTAGGATCCGCGGAAGGACTCTGAGTTGGAAAGTGATGTGATGAGGGTCTCTACCTCCAAGTGGGGGAAAGGACTGAGCGCACAGATGTGGGTGGGGGTCCAGTGTGGGATGGTGGTAGCCTGGGAACAGGTGACAGCAGTGGAAACAATAGATTTCAGATCAATTTAGAGGCTGACTTGCCAAGATCTGGCAACTGATTTTAGGTGGGGTGCAGAGCGCAATGAGACTGAATCCCAGATGAGGGACTAAGGCAACAGAATAGATGGCAGTTCCAATCTTTGGAAGAAAAGTGAGGGAGGAGGGGCAGGGAGTGTGGTGATGATGAGCACGTGTGGGAACTGTGGAGGCTGAAGTGATTGCAAGATGATCAAATGCAAAATCAAGCAGGTGACTGGATATTTTGGCCTGGAGAGGAAATGTGGGGTGAGTATGGGGATTTGGGAAGTGTTGGAGTCTAATGGGGGAGTGGGTGAGCTTGCCTGGGAATGAGTGGAAAGGGCACAGGGCTCAGGACAGAGACCTGAGGAGCCCCAGGATTGAAAGAGCAGGAACAGGGGTACATAGTGGCCTGAAAGAAATGGCACGGGGAAAGGAGAGGTGGGGGACCGAGAGGAGCTGGGGGGACATGTTGAAAGGAGAGGCAGTGGATCCCAGGAAGCAGGCTGCCCACAGCCAATCAGATGAATTCGCAGGTCTCAGGCACAGCCAGAGCCTGGTGACCTTGAAGACTACCTTCTTGGAGGAGTGGCAGAAGGGGGAGACAAATTGGGAGACATTTCTGTCTTATGGTTTGTTTGTGAATGGGGGGAGTGAGTGAAGGCTGGAGCTGTTGAGGAACATGAGATCAAGCAGAACTTCAGATGAGAGGCTTGGACATGTCAAAGAGCTGACGGGAAGCACCAGTACAGAGGGACATTCGGCCTCAAACCGAGGGCCTTTGGACAACAGCCATTTACAGTAGTCCTACCTCATCCATGGGGGGTACATTCCAAAACCCCAGTGGATGCCTGAAACCATGGATAGTACCAAACCCTATGTGCACTATTTTTTTCTTAAACATACGTAAGTTTAATTTAAAACTATGATAAAGTTTAATTTGAAACGTAGACATAGCTGGCCAGGTGCGGTGGCTCATGCCTGTAACCCTAGCACTTTGGGAGGCTGAGGTGGGCAGATCACTTGAGGCCAGGAGTTCGAGACCAGCCTGGGCAACATGGTGAAACCCTGTCTCTACTAAAAATGCAAAAATAAGCCGGGTGTGGTGGCAGGCACCTGTAATCTCAGCCACCTGGGAGGCTGAGGCATGAGAATCACTTGAACCCAGGAGGTGGAGATTGCAGTGAGCCGAGATCTTGCCACTGAACTCCAGTCTGGGTGACAGAGCAAAACTGTCTCAACAAAACAAAAAAAACAAAACAAAACAAAACAAAATAGCACCAAAAAAAGTAGGCACAGTAAGAGATTAATGATAATAGGCCAGGCGCGGTGGCTCATGCCTGTAACCTCAGCACTTTGGGAGGCCAAGGCGAGTGGATCACGAGGTCAGGAGTTCAAGATCAGCCTGACCAATATGGTGAAAAACTAAAAATACAAAAATTAGCCAGATGCGGTGTGCACCTGTAGTCCCAGCTACTCAGGAGGCTGAGGCAGGAGAATCACTTGAACCTGAGAAGTGGAGGTTGCAGTGAGCCAAGATCACGCCATTTCACTCCAGCCTGGGCGACAGAGTGAGACTCTGTCTCAAAAAAAAGAAAGATAAAAGATAATAAGTCACAATAAAATAGAAAAATAATAACAATATACTTGTACTAAAGTTATGTGGATGTGGTCTTTCTCTCCAGGCCTTATTGTCCTGTGTCACCCTTCTTGCAATGATGTGAGATGATAAAGTGTCTATGTGATGAGATGAGGGGGAGGTGAATGACGTAGACCAGTGGTATTCCATCTTTTGGCTTCCCTGGGCCACATTGGAAGAATTGTCCTGGGCCACGCATAAAATGCACCAACACTAACAATAGCTGATGAGCTGAAAAAAATTGCAAAAAAGTCTTATAATGTTTTAAGAAAGTTTATGAAGTTGTGTTGAGCCACATTCAGAGCATCCTGGGGCACATGCAGCCTGTGGACATGGCCCGGACAAGCTTGATGTAGGCATTCTGATGTAGCATTAGGTTTCTATGGACCTTGAACATGAACACTGTGATACCCTGGCAGCTGATCTGATAACCAGGAAGGCTACTAAGTGACTAAGGAGTAGGCAGTGTAGACATCTTGGGTATGCTGGGTAAAGGGATGATTCATCTTCTGGGCAGGATGGAGTGGGACAGTGCAAGATTTCATCTCAATACTCAGAATGGTGTGCAATTAAAAACTTACAAATTGTTTATTTCTGGAATTTCCATGTAATATTATCAGCCCATGGTTGACCACAAGCTGTGGGTCAGTGGAGACTACTGTGTTATCTCTCACAATTCTTGGTTGACTGGGCTCAGCTGGCCACTTCTTCTGGTTCACATGGTATATGCTGGGGCTGCTGTCATCTAAGGGTTTGACCAGAACATTAACACAGCCTACTCAGATGGTGGGGGCTGATGCTGGACACTGGCTGGGAGCTCAGCTGGGGCTGCCTCTGTGAGGTTTTTCTTCCTGGATTAGGCTCCTCACAGCCAAACAGCTGGATTCCGAAGAGTATTTGAAACGCTCTAAAACAAGCTACAGGCTAGGGCAGGCAGCTCATGCCTATAATCCCAGCATTTGGAGAAGCCAAGGTGGGAAGATTGCTTGAGCTTGGGGTTTGAGACCAGCCTGGGTAACGTAGTGAGACCACCATCTCTACAAATAAATAAAAATTTTAAAAAATTAGCCAGGCATGGTGGTCATGCCTATAGTCCTACCAACCTGGGAGGCTGAGGCGGGAGGATCATTTTAGTCTAAGAGTTTGAGACTGCAGTAGCTGTGATTGCACCACTGCACTCCAGCCTGGCTGGCAGAGTGAGACTCTATCTCTAAACAAAACAAAACAAAATAAAGCTACACATATCTTAAGATCCAGTCTTGGAAGTGACAGCGTCATTGCCACCATATTCTAAAGGTCAAGGTGAGTCACAGGCCAGCCCCAAATGAAGGAGTGGCTAAAGACCTCATGTTTTGGTGGAGAAGAGCCACAAAGCATTTGGATAATCTTTAATGCAGCATAGGAGAAGGTGTACCTACGAGAATCACTGATGGAGCCGCTGAGAAAATGGCAGGGCTGGGGGCCAGGGCATTGCTGGGATTTGCATTAGAGCAAAGGGTTTGGAATGGGCTTCCAGAAGGATAGAGTCATGCTGCATTTTATCAAAAGGTCTGGGCAGGCCAACCAACTACAAGGCTGCTGGTTGGATAAACCACTTCGTACATTTCCCCTCTCCTTGCACGGTAGGTAGGTAGAGACAGCCTCTAATAACAATATATTTCATTGAGTGCTAATATATAGCATTAATCAGTTCTCCCAAGGGCTCTATGAGGTCAATGTTGTGATGCCCATTTTACGTATGAAGCAACTGAGGCTTAGCAAGTCTCTCTGTCTCAGTTTGTGTGAATGTCTGTGTTGACCGCACGCACATGCAAAGACATTTGTTACTTGCATCTGAGTAGCAGGAAGCATTTAGAAGAGGAAGCCCATATTGCCTGAGAATTTAACTCCACACCCCGAAAAGGAGGGTTACAAGTGTTGGGGCACCAGCTCAGGCCCTAGGAGCTGTACCAGGGACCTGGGACCCTGGGATTGCGAGGTATAATCCTCTCAGAGCTAGAGGATGGGGAGAAAGGACGAGGTGCTTGGCTGCAGAAACCATGGACTGGTGGTGACCACCATTCCCACCACCCTAATCATGCACTTGTGATATTAATAAAAATAATTTATGTCATGTGACTGCTTTTAACTAGCTGCTTTCAAGACTTAAGACCGGGATTATAAAAGGCATGCATTTATAAATTATTAGCCCAGAGCTCATAAGCACATATACTTTGGGGGACACTCTGGTAGCACTTTAAATTAATTTATTGTCATTCATTCCAGCTGTCTGTGATGTAAACCTTCAGCTATAAATTTGTACCATCATCCGACACACCATTAACTAAGGTGCCTGCCCAAGCCAGAGCATACAATAAAACATTTGAATACAATTTCTGTAGGGACGGATGTCTTCCTTCTCCCTCTCCTTCCTTCTCCTTCTCCTTCTCCTCCTCCCTCTCCTCCTCCTCCTCCTCCCTCTCCTCCTCCTCCCTCTCCTCCTCCCTCTCCTCCTCCCTCTCCTCCTCCCTCTCCTCCTCCCTCTCCTCCTCCCTCTCCTCCTCCCTCTCCTCCTCCCTCTCCTCCTCCTCCTCCCTCTCCTCCTCCTCCTCCTCCTTCTCCTCCTTCTCCTCCTTCTCCTCCTCCTCCTTCTCCTCCTTCTCCTCCTCCTCCTCCTCCTCCTCTCCTCTCCTCCTCCTCCTTCTCCTCCTCCTCCTTCTCCTCCTTCTCCCTCCTTCTCATCCTCCTCCTCCTCCTTCTCCTCCTACCTCCTCCTCCTTCTCCTCCTTCTCATCCTCCTTCTCCTCCTCCTCCTCCTCCTCCTCTCCTCCTCCTCCTCCTTCTCCTCCTTCTCATCCTCCTTCTCCTCCTCCTCCTCCTCCTCCTTCTCCTCCTCCTCCTCCTTCTCCTCTCATCCTCCTTCTCCTCCTCCTCCTCCTCCTCCTCCTCCTCCTTCTCCTCCTCCTCCTCCTCCTCCTCCTTCTCCTTCCTCCTTCTCCTCCTCCTCCTCCTCCTCCTTCTCCTCCTCCTCCTTCTCCTCCTCCTCCTCCTTCTCCTCCTCCTCCTCCTCCTCCTCCTCCTCCTTCTCCTCCTCCTTCTCCTCCTCCTCCTCCTCCTCCTTCTCCTCCTCCTCCTTCTCCTCCTCCTCCTTCTCCTCCTCCTCCTTCTCCTCCTCCTTCTCCTCCTCCTCCTTCTCCTCCTTCTCCTCCTCCTCCTCCTCCTCTTCCTTCTCCTCCTCCTCTTCCTTCTCCTCCTTCTCCTCCTCCTCCTCCTTTTCCTTCTCCTCCTCCTCCTTTTCCTTCTCCTCCTCCTCCTTTCCTTCTCCTCCTCCTCCTCCTCCCTCTTCTCCTCTCCTGCTAATGACAAGCAACATGGAGAGAAGGCAAATGCTTGGGAGTTGTGTTGGCAAAAGAATGAGGGGAGGGCAAGACCCACTGTGTCCCAAGGCCCTCCTCCGAACTCACAGGATTTTATCCTATGTAAAGATGGGGTGTCAGAGGTCCAGAAAGGGCATGGCTTTGTCTAAGGCCACACAGCCACCTGAAAGCATGCTCTCCATCCTACCCAATGCCTCCTTGGTAGGTAGACTGAGTTTGTATTTGAGAACTTTGGCCTGGGCATGGTGACCCCTGGAACTCTGAGGGAAGCTTGGAGCAGGAAATGGAGATTTCTTTGAGAGCAGTTTCTGGCAGAGCAATCAGGAAAAGAATTCTGGGGATTGCTGGGCAAAGAGAAGAAAAGAATGGAGGGGATTGACCCCATGATCACTGCCTTTAATCAGCAGAGAGGAGCCCAAGGGGACAGAGCGGACGCTTTAGAAAGTAGCTCCAAGGAGGACAATTTTGGATCCCACGGGGAGGGATTTGGTAGCAGTGGGATCTGGCTGAGGTTGGAGGGAGCCCCCATCCCTGGAGGAAGGCACCTGGGGACTGTGGGAGGCGTGGGAATGGTGTGCTCTTGTTCTATGCTGCTGTAATTCCACAAATGGGGAATGAGACCCCCGAGATCTCCCTCACACAGACAGATGCTCCTGTCTGCAACCAGAGGAGGACATTTTATTGTTTCACTTAAGCAGGATGGGAAGAAAAAAGAGGACAAGGAAAAATGAGAAAAAGAAAGAAACAGAGGAGGCAAGGCTTGGGGGGAGAAGAGCAGAAGGTGAAGAACATGGGGCAGGAGAAGCAGTAGAAGAAAGAAGGAGGAGAGAGGAGGCTGGGCGCGGTGGCTCACACCTGTAATCCCAGCACTTTGGGAGGCTGAGGCGGGAGGATTGCCTGAGGCCAGGAGTTTAAGACCAGCCTGGGCAACATGGCAAGATCTTGTCTCTACAAAAATTAAAAAGAAAAATTAGCCTGGTGTAGTGGTGGCTACCTATCATCCAGCTACTGGGGGAGGCTGAGGCAGAAGGATCACTTGAGCCCAGGAGTCGGAGCCTGCAGTGAGCTCTGTGATGGCGCCACTGCACGCACTCTCGCCTGGATGACAGAGCGAGACCCTGTTTCCAAAAAAAAAGAAAAAGAGAGAAGCATGGAAAATCAAATTCGATCTCATATGAGATGGCTTTAGCCCCTGTACTCTCTGTAAGGTCAACTGAGCATCAGGAGTCCTGCTGCGTACCTGCCTGGTGACCAGAAGCCAGCCTGCTGCCTGCTGTCTCTGGTTGAAATGTCTCCATTGGAAGAAAAAGTTCCCACTGGCCCTCTGGCCCTGGCCTTTGATGGTTCTCCAAATTAAGGGTCTAAAGTAGGCTATGTTGAGGGAGAATGTCAGGGCGCCATTTTGGGGCCAGGTCATGATGTTGGGAATGTTCCAGAAGACTGCCTGGCAGGGTAGAGGCAGCACCTGCCCCAAAGGCCACCTGACTGTCACTGCTCTTTGAGGGGACAGATCACTTTCCAGCCCAGAAGGTTCCCAGCTCCCAAGGTGCCATTCTGGAAGCTGCAGATATATACCCATGCCCCCAACAGCAATGGGCCATGAGTTCACCCCCTGCACCTGAGCTAGGGACAGACGTCCCCCCCGTCCTTCTTTTTTTTTGAGACAGAGTCTTGCTCTGTCACCCAGGCTGGAGTGCAGTGTTGCCATCTCAGCTCACTGCAATCTCTGCCTCCTGGATTCAAGCGATTCTCCTGCCTCAGCCTCCTGAGTAGCTGAGATTACAGATGCCCACCATCACACCTGGCTAATTTTGTGTATTTTTGGTAGAGACGGGGGTTTCACTATGTTGGCCAGGCTGGTCTTGAACTCTTGACCTTGTGATCTGCCCGCCTTAGCCTCCCAAGTGCTGGGATTACAGATGTGAGCCACTGAGCCCCCAACCCCTTCTTGCCCTTCTCCAGGAAGCCCTAACCATCCCAAACATCTGGCCCTAGGGGTTTCCTTGCAGCTTGGAAAGAGCTCTGAAGAGGCTGGGTGTTCTCTGCTGACAGTCATGGCCTCTTTCTCTTGTACCCTTAAGGGCAGGGTCTTTCTGGAACCTTCTCTGTCTACCCTCATTCTCTTAGGCTCTTAACTTGGAGAGCAGCAGTGCTTCTGGCAGGTAACAGGACAAGCCCCCTACACTGCTCCCCCACACAGTGTCTGGCATATAACAGGAAATCAGTGGGGTGGGGGCGGCCTTCCTGTCTGGTGCTCCTGTATATGCTAATGCTTGTTCATTCTCAAATCCTCCTCCCCTCGGACCCCTGCCAGGGACCTGGTGGAAAGAACTGCAGGGCTGAGCTGGTGGCTTCTCCTTATGTGACTGGGCCTTGGGGTTGATGTTACTGCCTCCCCATGTGTCTTGCTGGCCTGGGAGGGTCCTCAGAGGCCACACGAGCTGTGATGGCCCTAAGGTAGGATTGTGTGTGCCTGGCCTCTGGGGCTCCTGGTGCCGCCTGCAGCCCCTACCTGGTAAGTGCTAGGTCAGGTGCTGGAAGGAATGGATGTGTGAAGGAAGTGGTGAGTGAGTGGACTCCCAGGCTGGGAGGTAATTTGCCCAGCAGCCATTCATTGCTCAGCTCTGCTTCTGAGGCAGGTAGGGTGGGGAGGTGGGCCCACCCAGCCCTGCACTCTGCGGCTCTCTGTGGGCTCCTGCCTTGCATGTGCTATCGTGGTGGGTGTGTGGGCCACAGGCATGAGGGGGAATAGGGCAAAGGCTGGGGGACAGGGGTGTCTGCGGTTTGTGGCCTCCGAGCTTAGCCCCGAATCCTCAGTATCCCCTCTCACTGGTACTTGAGTCTCCGCTTATCTCCAGCCAGACCTTGAAGAGCCAAGCACCAGTTCTATTAATCAATTATCTGTTGCCTGTGCTGCAGATAGGGCTGCCGGGCCAGATAAACCCCAGGCGAGGGGGAGGGGGACCAGGAGATAGACAGGGGCATAGGGGGAGTCGCCCTCTCATCTGGAGCATGCCCCGTGGTCGGCACACTTGTGATGGGTGTGCACTGCCACGCTCACACACACCGGTGTGTATTTTATTTCTGGGCACCCTCACACGGTCTCTCCTACACTCACCCTCACGTGTACACAAACCTGCAACTGCACCTGGATCCCCTCAGCAGCACATCCCTACACACATAACTCTCCCACCTACACTGTCGCATGTGACCTACATAGACATGCCATCTCCCAATGTCCACTTGCGGGGCCTGCTGCCCACACCTGCCCACGCCTTCACAATCATGCATGCCTCACACACCTTGCATGCCTCACAAAGTATACACGCACATGCGCCTTGCCAGGGCTCATGCTGAGGGCTTCCTTACTGATCTCTAGGCGGGTGGTGCTAGTGTAGATGGCCTTAGGAGGTTTCTGAGAGCAGACAGACCATTATCTGGAGCCGGATGGCTCGGTCTGGAGTCCTGGCCAGAGAATCTGGAGACCTGGATTCCAGGTCTAAATTCACTGCCCACGTGGCACCCTGGATAAGTCCCTTTTCAGATTCACGTCTGGGTTTCCTCATCTGTGAGGAAGAATGCCAACCCCAGTTGGTGTTTCCAGGATCCAGTCTAGAGCTATCACAGATGGGAACATGCTTCGTGGACACAGAGAGGGCCAGTTTGTGTTACATTGTTCTGCTTGCCGCCATCATTACTGTTGACTGGCAGAGGTCCTTTGGGGTGCTGGGAAGCCCCCGTCCTTGTGCTGGAAAAGCCTGGTCTGATCCTGGGAGTCTTGAACACTTGGCACCCCCACGCCTGCCCCCAAATCACTGCAGCCCTTCCAGGCTCCAGCTCCCTCACCCAGGCTGCCCTGCAATGAGCCTGTCCAGATGAGCAGCACCCTGGGGCCCCCAGAGCCCCCCAGCCAGGCCCTGCCCACCTCTTTGGGCCACTCTTATGTCTCCCTCCAGCAAGGGGGCTGTTTACTACTCTCAGGGGGCCAGGAGCAGCTCTGAGATGAAGTAGGGTTGCTAGGGTGAGCGAGGACAGTGGGGAGTGCCCATGTGGCCTTGGACTGTGTGGGTGTGTGTGACTGTGGGTACTCGTGTTGAGGGGGGGTGTTGGTGGGGGATCAGGGTGCATGAGTGTGTGTGTGGTGTGTGTAGCTGTGTTAGCAGGGGTGCAGCCTGTGTGGTTGTGTGAATATGGGGGTGTGTGTGAGTGTTGGGGCCATCTGGGAGTGGGAGGCCTGTATGTGCCAGAGTCCCTTTTGGTATCTGAGAGTGGTAATGTAGTGCGTGTGTGTGTGTGTGTGTGTGTGTGTGTGGGTTATGGTGGTGACTCTGGGGTGCTTGAGGATGTCAGTGTGGAAGCTTTATGCGTAGGGTCTATGTGTATGTCTGTCCATCTTTCTGTGTGTGATGTGTCTGCATGTGTCTGTGTGTTTGTACTGTGTGTGTGTGTGTAAGCATCTGTGTATGTGTGAGTATACTGTGTGTGGCAATTGTGTGTGTGTTTGTACTGTGTGTGTGTGTAAGCATCTGTGTATGTGTGAGTATACTGTGTGTGGCAGTTGTCTGTGTGTGTGTTTGTACTGTGTGTGTGTGTGTGTGTGTAAGCATCTGTGTATGTGTGAGTACTGTGTGTGGCAGTTGTCTGTGTGTGTGTGTGTGTTTGTACTGTGTGGGTGTGTAAGCATCTGTGTATGTGTGAGTATACTGTGTGTGGCAATTGTCTGTGTGTGTGTTTGTACTGTGTGTGTGTGTGTAAGCATCTGTGTATGTGTGAGTATACTGTGTGTGGCAGTTGTCTGTGTGTGTGTGTTTGTACTGTGTGTGTGTAAGCATCTGTGTATGTGTGAGTATACCATGTGTGGCAGGTCTGTCTGTGGGGTGGGAGTGTGTTTGTGTGTTTGTCTTGTGATGTGTGTATGTGTGAGAGTGTCTGCCTACCTGTGTGTCTGTACCGTGTGTGGCAGTTCCGTCTGTGTGTGTGTGTTTGTACTTGTGTGTGTGTGTGTGTGTGAGTAAGCATCTGTGTATGTGTGAGTGCACTCTGTGTGGCAGTTGTCTGTGTGTGTGTGTTTGTACTGTGTGTGTGTGTGTAAGCATCTGTGTATGTGTGAGTATACAGTGTGTGGCAGGTCTGTCTGTGGGGTGGGAGTGTGTGTGTGTGTGTTTGTGTGTTTGTCTTGTGATGTGTGTATGTGTGAGAGTGTCTGCCTACCTGTGTGTCTGTACCGTGTGTGGCAGTTCCATCTGTGTGTGTGTGTTTGTACTGTGTGTGTGTGTGCACTTGCGCATGCGTCTGTCTACATATGTCTGTACCGTGTATGGCAGGTCTGTCTGTCGGGTGGGAGTGTGGGTGTCTGGGGCGGGGAGGCTGCGGTGCTGGTGTGGGGTGTGGGTTTCTCTGTCAGGCATGTGAGTGTGAGTGCAGCGTGTGGTGTGTATACCAGCAGGGGGTGGTGTGGTGAGGCGGGAGAGAGGCTGGCAGACAGGCGGTCAGGGTGCTCCCCCGCACCTCCCCCTGCGCAGTGGCTGGGCTGACAGCTGGGCGGAGAAGAAAACTTAGACATCAGGGAAATGAGTCAGAGACAAATCGATTCCCTTTAGAGGTGAGAAAAAGCAGATGCCGTGGCTGCTGGTGGCCTCTTAGGCTCTGAGACACATCCCTAGCAGCCCTCCCCGACTCCTGCGCTGCCAACACCTCCCCCCTACCCCCTCCTTTGTGCTGCCGCACCAGCCCTCCCCACGGCAGGGCCCCGCCTGCGTAGAGCCCACGCTGGGCATGTGTGTGTGTGCGCCTGTGGGTGTGTGTATGCCTGCGTGTGATCAGGGAAGTACAGACTTCATTGTGGGCCTCACCTGACGTCCTCACCTTGGAGACTTCAGAGACTTCAGTTGGTCCCTCACTTGCTAAGGACACTGAGGGAGCTGGACCAGGGATGGGTGCAAGAGGAGCTGTCCTTGGGCTGGTACCTCAGCCTTCTCTCTGCGTGCACATCAGGCTCCAGCAGCATCGCTCCTTCCTGTAGCCTAGTGAGGAAGGCCTGTTCCCAGAAGCTGCTGTTTGCCAAGCTGGCCCAGATCAGCTGCTGGAGCCTCAGACTCTATTGGGGGGGTCAGAGACCAGCCTTGTGGCCTCATCCCTGCAGTGGAGCATGGGGCGTCTCTGGATCTGGGAGCCTGTCCCAGCTGCTGGCAGAGCTGCTTTGCAGGATGGGGCCCTGACCGCTTCCTGGGCCTTGCTGACACCTCTGCTGTCAGGTCACTCCCCTACTCCAGGTCCCCTCCTCTGCCACTCCCTTTCCCACTGGGTGGCAACAGTCAAAATATATCAGGAAACAAGGGCTAAGCTGTTGTTGCACAGAAGCTCTGTTTTCAGAGTTGTCCCAGGTCCTCCTAGCCTGTATGCATCTGCCGTCACCCACTCCACAGAGTTACTGAGCACTTGTTCTGGGCCAGGCTCTGGATTCAGCAGTGGGCATCCCAGGCCTGCCTTCAGGGAGCCTCAGATCTAGCTGGGGAGACACATCATGCCTCCAGCTGGGACTGGAAGTACAGGGTGGGAAGAGAGGGTATGAAGGGTCCCCACACCAGACCTGGCCTTGCCCCTGCCCAGACTGCTGGGCTGCAACCTCCTCTTCTGCAGGCTCCCAGCGCTCGCTGAGACTGCTGCGTCTGTGGGCAGAGCCTCCTCGCCTTTCTGCTTGCCCACCTAGCTCCTGTCCAGGGAGCTCTCTTGGAGCTCTGAGATGCTGCCACCTCTTCTCCACACCCCACCTTGTCTAGGACAGGAGGCTCTGCAAGGCAAGTGGCCCCATCTTGCTTCTTTTGCAGGCCATCCGGGCTTTTTCTGGCATGGGGGCCCCACTATTTGAGTGTGAAGTATTTGAAACAGGAGCTACTCAATTAATCAGATAGTAGAAGAAGTGGCTGTTTCAGGGGCTTGGATTCTGTGGTGCTCACACCCCAGGGATGCCCCTCCCCGGCCCTCCCCTCTGTCCACCCTTGAGACCCTGCTGTCAGCTGCCTACTCTTAGGCATGTCTTGACACACCACAGCTCACTCTGGAACCTGGAATTTGTATTGACAGACCTGTGATTCCAGCCCTGGCTCTCCTACTGTGGGCTGTGTGTCCTGAGACAGGCACTATACCTCTCTGGACCTTGCTTCCTCCCCCTGCTAAAGGGGTGAGGATTCAGGCCCTGCTCACCACCAAAGAACTCAGGACAGGCAGTGGGTACAAGAGAGCTGCTAGGAGTAACAGCTGTGTTTTGGTGACTTGTGTCCATGGGGAAGGCTTATGGAA
Organism: Ateles fusciceps; assembly: GCA_036589455.1. Classification (NCBI taxonomy): domain Eukaryota; kingdom Metazoa; phylum Chordata; class Mammalia; order Primates; family Atelidae; genus Ateles; species Ateles fusciceps. The sequence goes on from JAZHEH010000276.1 coordinate 4,561,847, forward strand.
CCCTTTCCAACCCCCACCCCTGGCATGGACTCCCTGTGTCTAGCCAGATGGGAGAGGCCAAGGATCGATCTACAAACATTGATTGAACCAGTTCTGGACCAAACCCTGTTGTGGACAGACAGCACTTGGCATAGAGCCTGGCCCATGGGATGTGTTCAGAGAAATGACTGCTGAGAAGAGGAATGGTTGGTTGTGTGGTTGTGGAGTTGCTGGATGGCCCCTCCCTCCAGGGAGCTTATACTCTCACCGGGACCGGTAGGACAGGACAGGAAAGCGGGCTGTGGTTTCAGTTCTGCTTCTGACCTGCTCCTGGCCTTCCTGTTCATCCCTCAGTAAAACTGAGAGCTTGAGCTCTGTGACCTTGGAGACCATTTCCTGCTGTGATATTAATACCACCGCTAATAATGACAGTAGCAGTCGAGGCAGGAGCAAACATGCTAATATTAGCCACACCTGTTGAGGGCCCGGCACATGCCAGGCCCTTACATATGTGATGATGTCAGTCCTCGTGATGAGCTGCACTCAGCCTCTCCATGTTGACTGTGAGGGGACTGCTGGGTCCCAGAGCCAGGACAGAACTCAAGGCTATTTTGGTTGAGCAGAAAGGAGGTGTTCAGCTGACCTCAAGCAAGAGAAGCCTGCGTGAAAATAATCTCGTTGTGGGGACCTGGGTGAATCAAAGCACTGGGTTGCAGACAGAGCTGGGACTGCGGTGTGGAGCTCCAGGGAGCCAAGGAGCACCCCGTGCATCTGTCACAAGTCCCTGGGGCTGCAGTCCCGGCATCAGCCGCAGGGTACCTCCATCTTTGCTGCTTCTCTGCTTCTTTCTGTTGCACGCCGTCTCCAGCATTCACTTCTTCCTGTGTATCTGGCCTGGTCCTCAGCCCCTGCTCCTTATAAATGTAGCTGCTCTGTGGCCCCAAATTCTTCCCTGGCTTCCCTCCAGGCCTCCTTACAGGCCCTCTCCCTCGGCTGCCTGCCCAATTCACCATGCACTGCCCTGTTCCTCTCCTCACCTGCCAATTCCCACACCACCGTCTGCCTCTGCATTGGTTGCCCGCTGGTTAGGCCCCACCCCTTATCCAATCAGCTGTGGTGGGCGGGGCACTTCCTCCAGCCGTCCTCAAGGTCCTGGCCTCAGGACCCTGTCACACTCTGAAAAGTTGTTGAGGACCTGAAAGAGCTTTGGTTTAGGAGGATATTGTTAAATATCCCTGGATATTGACCACGTTAAAAATTAAACCCGAGAAATTACAAAATATTTATTAATTCTTTAAGAGCAACAAGAATAAACACTGCACATGAACATAGATTTTTCATAAAAACATAACTGTTTTCCTAAAACAAAGAAACTTGAGTAGAGTGATATTCCTTTAGGTTTTTGTGAATCTCTTTGGTGATTCACTTCAGAGGAGACAATTGGGTTCTCCTGTGTGCTGCTTTCTGCGTTCGACTTCTTGAGAGTCGTATAGTCATGAATCCTCCAGAAAATGCCACCGCATACTTGCAACAGGCAGCGTAGAAGGCAAATACTGCCTTCTAACTTTGCAGGCCCCGGAAGAAAAGCAGTGACTTAGGTGGTGCCTGAAGCCCCTGAAGGACCTCCTGGGTGTGCCATGACCTTCCTTACCCCAAGGAATGCCAGAGGAACCCAGCAGACAGCCTAGGCAGGACATGGGGTTCTCAGAGCTCAGCCATCCAGTGGCAGAACTTTGAGCTGGAATGGGGGCAGCTGGGGCTGAGAACAACTTCCTGGGGGACGCAGTAGGTAAATGAAGCCATGAAAAATGAGCATTTTGGGGAGGCAGAGGGAGAAGAAGAAGTTTTCCAGGCAGTAGAAAATGATTGGGCACATCTTCAAAGTGGGAAGTGAAGCATCAAACCCAGGCTGGCTAAGTCCTTTAAGGTCCTGAGCACCGACAGGATCATGGTGGTGCTCAGTCCCCCACCCTGCGTAGCTCAAAATCAAGTTTATTTTCCAGAGTGACACTAAGCTTCCTTGCCAGTTGAAGTTGAAAGAGCCTCTTTCTAGTTTCTGGATTGCAATCTCGCGGGTAAGTGCACAGATGCAGGACTGTCTCACTTTTTGATGCCATGCCGCATTAGCACCTGAGGCATGGGCTCCCTCTGCCTCTCAGGTCATGTATGGGCACTCAGGGTGAATGATGAGCAGGGTGGGTGGGGATAGGGGCCTGAAAAGAACTTGCCAGCACTCCTACAGCACCTGTGATTCAGAGCACCCTGAGCCACGGGAGCACCCTGGCCTGGAGCTGCCCTCTCAGCGGGGAGGAAGGAGAAGCTTTGGCCCAGCTTGGAAACTCCAAATCCTTGCTGGAAGGCCTGTAGCGAGTGGGTGGCCTGCCTCACCCTCTGCACACCCCGCCCTATTTATGGAGATTTCTGTGCAGCCTGAACTCCTGTGGGGAGGTGTTATCTTCTGGACCAGAGCTCTGTCTGCAGTGAAGCCACTGTGGTGTCCTAGGGGCTTCTAAGAGAGCCCTGGCTGGAGATGGAGAGCAGAAGATTCAAAGAGGTGGGAGGCGGGGGCTGGTGTCATAACACACTTTCTACCCCTGGGCTGGGAGGGGCGCTTGCTTTCCCCCTCCTGCTGAACTCTCGCAGGCCAGGTGACCTCATCTTGCTCCTGTGCTTGCTTTCCAGAGGGTGTTGTAAGTTGGCTGTCTGCTTTCTTCCAGAACACTCTAAGGGTGGCCTGTGAAGCAACAGCTTCAGCCACGGCTGGGAGCTGGTTAGAAGTGCGACATCTCAGGCCCCACCCCAGAACCGCAGAGTCGGCATCTCTGGAGGTAGGACCCAGGAATCTGTGTTTCACAAGCCCTCTTCTATGCTTAGAAGAGTTTGAACCTCACTGCTTTACTCTATTTCTCAACAAAAAGATGACACTCAGTTTGGCTAGAATGAAAAGGGGTGGGTGTTCCTGGCGGGTTTTAGAAACCTATTTACATGGTTCCGTTGCCCATTCATCCATTCATTGACCCATCTGTCCATCTGTCCATCCATCCACCTGTTTTTCGTTCAGTAGACATTCTGCTGCACCCAGAAGTTGAAAGGGGAAGGCTCGGGACCCCAGGATCCTTCAGCTTGCCATGAGCTCTGCTGTGTGGCAGAGGAGATGGCCTCTGTCCCCTTTATCCTCCAGTGTACCCATGGTCTTCAGGCCAGTCACTTGCTTGAATCTGAGTGTGTCTCTCATCTATAATCCTAAAAATAGCCACCTAATGCAGGTGTCCAAGAAGGAAGAGGAAAGGAATTGCATGTACCTGGCGTCTACTATGTGCCAGGTGTGCTCACACGTGTTATGACCTTCCACTCTTCCAGCTGCCTTTCATACTGGGTAGTGTTATTCTTATTTTTCAGATAAGAACGTTGAGGCTCAAAGAGACCAAGGCTGCAGAGCCTAAAAACCAAGATCGGAACCAAAGCCAGTTTTTCATCCCAGGAGCTGCACCCTTCTTCTGTTCCGTGTCTCATTGTTCTTGGTGGACCTGGGGGCAATAGCTAGAAGTTAAAAAAACGGCCTGATTTGGGAAGTGCCTCCAGTGCTGTCTTGAGTGATGTCTAGAGATTAGCAGACTGGCTGTGAAGTGGTGAGCTGCCCATCACTGGAACTGTGCAAGCAGAGACTGGTCATGGTGGTGATGGTGTTGGTCCTGTGTGAGTGTGATGTGTGGAGGGATTGAGGCCAGATGACCTTTGAGGACCTTCTGCTCTCGGAGGTGGGCCTGCTCGGGCCTGCACCCGGGTCAGTGCCCCATGGATGGATCCTCTGCAGCCAGCTGCTTATTATCTGTGGATCCTCTGCAGGTACCCTGCCAGCTCCCAAACAGGAAGCATGTCCAGAAAGCTGTAATTAGAGCTGGGCGCCACAGGCCTGAGAGGTGCCTGCTGTAGCTTCAAGTGCAGACACGCCACCCTGGTTAAGTCCCTGGGAGAGAACCCAGTGAGTCAGGCCTCAGATCCTCCCCCTGCATGTGGCACCCCCGCCCCACCCCATTCCCCTTGGAAGGAAACCTGCGTTGGCCAGGAACCTACTGGGTGACTGGCTTTCATATATTTCTCTCCTCTGTTTCTCTCCAGAACTCTGGGAGAGAGGAAACGTCCGCCATGATGCAGGAGAGGAATCCAAAGCTCGCAGACATCACCTGGTTCACTCAAGGTCACCCTACTATGGCCCTTGCCTTTCTGAGTGCCTGATTTGACTTCTTGATCCCTCTGGAGGAGAACATCACAGTCAAAGGAGGGGGTGCAAAGAGGACAGTGGCACACAGAGAGGAGGACTCTGTGAGCCTGAGTGGCTCCTGGGTCTTCCCCGACTGACCATAACTCCCTTCAACCTTTTTAAATCTTCTATGAAGGGATGGGTCCCTGCAGTGTTCCTCTGCCAGGCTGCCTGGCAACCCATGGCAGTTGTGGTGGTGTCAAAACATGGGCGCAGTGACTCACGTATGTGATCCCAGCACTTTGGGAGGCAGAGGCGGATGGATCACCTGAGGTCAGGAGTTTGAGACCAGCCTGACCAACATGGAGAAACCCTGGCTCTACTAAAAATACAAAATTAGCCAGGCATGGTTGCTTATGCCCATAATCCCACCTACTTGGGAGGCTGAGGTAGGAGACTTGCTTGAACCTGGGAGGCAGAAGTTTTGGTGAGCCGAGATCGTGCCATTGCACTCAAGCTCTCCAGTCTGGGCAACAGGAATGAAACTTCGTCTCAAACAAACAAACAAACAAACAAAAACAACAACAAAAACATAGCCACAAATTTTTTGACACTTCTTCCATGGAGAGATGGGGTCTATGTCCCTTATCCTTGAACCTGGGCAGATTTGTGACTTCTTTACCCTGCAGAGTACGGCAGAAGAGACCCTAGGTGAGTAAAGACCATACCCACACAAGTTCTACTTTGTTTGCTGCAACAGTCACTCTTGGAGCCCTGAGCCACCATGTAAAGAAGTAGGAAGATTCAGTGTCCTGAAGCCATGTTGTGAGGAAGCCCAAGTCACACAGAAGGGCCATATCCAGGTGCTCTGGTCAATAGTCCCAGCTGAGCCTAGCCATCTAACCTCCCCAGTGGTTTTAGTTTTTCCAGAAATCATGGAGCAGAGACAAATCTCTCCCGCTGTGCTCTGTCTGAACCTCTGACTCAGAATGTGAGCAAGTAATAAAATTATTTTGTGTCACTAAGTATATAGGTGATTTGTTCTGTAGCCATAGATAACCAGGACAGCTATGCTAGATATGAAGTGCCATGCAGTCATCTTGTAGGGTCCCACCCAGAACATCTTCTCCCCATACTCCTGGGAAGCTGGCTGGGTTCACACTCGAGGTGGAAAGCATTGCTCAAAGGGAAGGGCATGAGACTGGGGGACCCTGCATCTCCTAGGGGTTAGAGTACTGAGCTTCCTCCACCCTCTCCCTTCTCAGAGATGAGCACCCCAAATTGGGTCTGCCTCAGACCCTCTTGTGTATAACTAAGAATATTGCCTGGGTATGGTGGTTCATGCCTGTAGTCCCAGCACTTTGGGGGCTAAGGCAGGAAGATCCTTGAGCCTAGGAGTTCGAGACCAGCCCCGGCAACACAGCAAGAACCTGTCTCTACAAAAAATAGAAAAAAATTAGGACTGGGCACCATAACTCACACTTGTAATCTTAGCACTTTGGGATGCTGAGGTGGGCAGATGACCTGAGGTCAAGAGTTGGAGATCAGCCTGACCAACATGGTGAGGGGGTGGCTTGCCCATAGGACTGCTTGCTGTTCCTCTCCAAGCTGAGCCTGCCCTGGCTGTGAACAACCCAAGAGGGTCCCATATCCCTGAGTCTGGGGTGGCAGGGCCAAGCCCTGAGAAGAGAAGGGCCACCACCCTCTCTTCCAGGAGTGGTGCTGGGGCATTTGCATCCAGCTTGCCCACACTCTCAATTTTGCCTGACAGTGTGGCCAGGTGATGGGCCTGCCCAGCGTGGCCTGTCCTCTGGGCTCCTGCCCGGCTGTTGTCCCAGTGGCAGCTCTGGGCGGCAATGGGCTCTTCAGCGTCCTGACTTCTGGTGGTCCCAGCCCCTGCTGCTTCTCCTTCTGCTGGGTCTTTCCTGGCCAACTTCACTGGCCCTTCAGGCTGATCTGAGACCTGACTTCCTCTGGGCAGCCTTCCCTGGTATGCGATGTCAGGCCCTCCCTCGATCTTCACAGAGTGTGGTGAGGATCCTGGTTGCGTTGTAGGCTGGAACTGCCTGTTTACTTACAGCTTCCTCCTCTAAGACCTTAGGCTCCAGGAGGCCAGGGTTCATGTCTGCCTTGCTTGCCGCTGCTTCTCCAAAGCCCCATACAGTGCCGGTGCTCAGCAAACACAGGTTGACCAAATGAACTTTTGATAAAGAAACAAATGACTAGAGCAGTAATGCTCCTTACTGAAACCATTCCAGCCTCACCTGACTGCGTCTTAAGCCAGGCCAGGAGGAGATGACTTGAATAGCATGTTGTTTTGGTTCTTATCGGACTACTTTTACTGAAATGTGTGTTGGTATGGTATTCATATTATTACCCCAAAACAAAATCTCCATGAGACTTGTCTTTGTGTCTCTTCTGAGCATTTTATAATGAGGACTATCTGGAAAAATGTTGTAAAGCAGACAGCGAGAAACAGCTATGACTTTCCCAAGCATCAGGCTCTATGGGTTGATTGACTAATTTCATATCATGGACATTGCGTCTTGGCCAGATTTCCTCTTTTGCACTTGCTGCCAGGGGAGTTGAGGTCTAAAATTTTGACTCTTTGAAACAACATTGACAACTTTATGGTATTTGTTTTTGATTTAGCCAGATCTCTGACCCTTCCTCTCTATTTTGCTTCTTATACGCCTATCTATTTCTAATTTAGGATTTATTGTGGTACTTTACATATCCTTATAAATCTCCTATTTGTAGATTTACATATGCTTTAAGTCACTTTTGGGTGGAACCAGGCAAGTTATCAGAATATATGCAAAGTACTTCGGAGCACACTATTCCTGGGCTGACCCAGGATTCCGGCTACAAGCTGAAGAGAGCTGGCACTGGGTCTGCTTTGGGACAAGGGGTCTTCCCCTAAGTTGTGGCCACACAGACCCCCAGCATCCTGGTCCACATGCCATAGGCTGTGTGCTGCCAGGCCATGTGCTGGGTTGCTATCCCCTGACTTGAATGGGTCTGGTTCCCAGGCTTCCTCCCGAGCTGCTGGCCTCACCACCCTGTTGCTGGCATCTTGTCCAGCCTCGCCTCTGTGCTTCCTGACCTCCTGCCTTCTCTCCCTTCTGTGTGGATGCTCAGTGCTGCCCCTGAGAAACTGGCTTAGCTCCATTCTCAGCTAAGACTTGACCTTGTCCCTTGTATGTGGGCTGATTCCAGTTGCTATGGGCAACCACACTTGGCCATCCAGGCTGGCCTACTGGTCTTTTGCTGGCTCAGGCCAGGGTAGCTGACCTCCAGGCCTTGAGGACGAGTTTGAGACAGCCTGAGTGAGGAACAGGAGCTAGAGCTAATGGTAAAGCAGTTATGATGCTCGGCTGCCCACGAGCCAGTGAGGTATAGGACAGTGAGGAATAGGAGTCCCATTTGACAAATGGTGAAACAGAGGTTAGGAGAGATGCGTTCTGCCCAAGGTGACACAATAAGTCAAAGGACAAGAGGGCTTTTGCTGTCCAGTCTGGTGCTGGGCCCCTTCAATCACACCACTTTCTATCCCAGAGGTGGGGGCTCGACTCTCCAGCAGAGATTGGGTGGGGGAAGTTTCCAGTCACTTTCTCGCAAGGTAAGCCCTCTGAGGGCCACAGTCTTTTGGGAAGCCCAAGCCCAGCCAGAGTCACCAGTTGCCTAGAAGGCATGTGGATTTCCTCTCTTTCCTCTGCAAAGCATGGTTTGAGAAGGAGATTCAGCCCACATGCTGATTATCTGCCTGTTACATGTAGAAACTGGAGAAAGAAAAGTCAGAAGAGGTGACCGTGGGGTGGGACAGTAAGGCCTGGGGGAGCCTTGGAGAGGCTTCTTTTTGGCCTGCCAGGATTCAGATCTGGGCTCTCTGATCCAGTGAGGCTGCCACGCATTTTTCCCTAGAGCTGTGCCCTCCTTCCTTCCCACAGGGCCATGGTGTTCAGAGCCAGTGCCTTTGGAGGTGATGGTAGCAGGAGACTTGCAAGACTTTCTCCCCCAGCCTGGGCATCAAGACAGGTAGTGTCAATCCTCTTCTCTCTGAGTGACCTCACACATGTCCCTTGACTCTGGGAGCCTGCGTTTTGTCATCTGTTAAATGGGACCCCAAGTCCCTTCCTGCCTCTCTCTTACTGCTGTTGTGATAACCAAAGTCTTTGTGTTCTGAAATGTTTTTCCATCTCTCATCTGAAATGCTGTGCAGAAACAATTTCCTAGGGGAACTCTGTGTACCTCCTTGCTGCCGACTCTCGACTCGCCTTGCTGAAAGCAACAAAACCCCTCCAAAAAACAAAAGACATCAGTGCATCAGAATTCACGGAGCGGGTGGTGCTGTTTGAATTGGAAATCACTGAGGTGGTTTGTTTCTATTCGGTATCAGAGCTTCAGTCATGCAGTGAGAATTGGTTAAGGTTTCATGCAGTTCCACAAATATTTATTGAGTGCCTGCTCCTCGTTCAGCCTCATGCTCAGTGCTGGAGCTGGAGAGGTGAGAAACTAATATGTGTGCCCAAGGGCACTGACCTCGGAGGCATCCAGACCTGGCTCTGAGTCCCAGCTCTGGTCCTCACCACCCGGTGACCCTGGGAGAGTCACCTCCCTCCCTGAGCTTCAATTGTGCTATGTGTGATGTGAGGCTAATGATGGCATTTTCCTCACATGGGTTGCTGTGAGAATTAAATAAGAAAATGCAAAGCTATTAACAGTGACGGAAATACCAAATGTGGTTTTTGTTTTAGGAGCAAGTAGAAGACACGGGCCCTGTCCGTGGCTGTCATGGTTCAGTAACTGATTAGTTATGATACTAGGAGCTTCAGGCTGGCGGGAAGCAGGTATAAGAGGCTGAAAGAGCATAGGGAGGCCAGGAGGCTTCTTGGAGCTGGTGAGGACTTCTCAGCACGTAGTGACGGGATCTGCCCAGGACTACCAAAGGAAGGCATACATGAAATTTAGTTAGAGAAGCCCTTCTAGATTTCTGGGGAGACAAATCTTGTATACGTGATCTCTGTTATTCAAATGCTGCCCTCAAATTCTCCTGATGTCATTTTCAGGAAAGTTACAACCACATCTGCATCTTTGGACAGAGTTTGGGGGAGGAACAGGGATGTAGTGGCTGTGGGTCAGTTCTTTGAAGGCTTCATGATGGAGGTGGCATCGGATGCGTGGTGGGGGAGGGATTCCAGGCAGGAAGAAGGCAAGGAGAGGGCGTGTTTTCCGTGTACATGCAGAGGGCAGAGTCAGAAGGTCAGTTCTTCTAGCTATTCAGTCCCCCAATCTCTGAACTCTCTAACCCTTGCCAGGCCAGAGGATATGGAGCCTCTGCTGGTTGAGGAGCTTGGATTGGGGTGCCTCGGGGCCTGGCAAGCAGCACGGGCTCAGAAATCAGGATTGAGTAGGTAGGAGGGGGCTCACTGTTCTCTGGCAACACGGGCATGGCTGGGTCAGGTGAGGGAAGGGAGAGACAGGCGGGGGAGATGCAAAAGGCAGCTGGGGCAATAGCGCAGGTGAGTGGGACTAAGAATGGGTCTTTAGATCCCACCAGGATGGATGGAGCACCTGTCCATCCATCTGGGTCTAAAACCCTCACTCCCTAGGTTTCCTATGTGTGGTAGATTCTCTCCATTTCCCTCTCATATTCATTCTCCACCTTTCTGTACCCCGTTGTGTGCTCGGGGAGGGTGCCTCGTATGGACGGAAGCAAACAATTCACTTGTTCACTGGGTTCTGGCTGAGTTCAGTCAGTGAAATTCTTTGCAGTTACTATGTCTGCATAACTAACTATATCATAGCCTAAAACAACCACCCAGACACTGTGGCCCAAAACAACCACCATTTTATTATGCTATGGATTCTGAGGGTCAGGAATTCAGAACAGGCACAGCAGGGGATAGCTTGTCTCCATTTCACAGTGTCTGGAACCTCAGTCTGGAAGACTGAGGCTGGGGGGATGGGATCATCTGAAAGCTCTCTCAGTCACATATGTGACAATTGATGCTGACTATCAGTTGGAACCTCAGCTGTGGCACTCTCCTGGATCACCTGCATGTGGCCTCTCCTGGTGGCTGCTTGGGCTTCCTCATAGCATGGTGGCCGCCTTCCAAGAATGAGCATCCCAAAGAGAACCAGGTGGAAGCTGCATCACATTTTGACCCAACCTTGGAAGTTGCATAGGGTCACTTCTCCTGTCATCACAGCTATGCCCAGATTCAAGAAGTGTTAAAGTCCCATTGGAAGAAGAATGTGTGGGATGAGAGATATTGAAGCAGTCGTTTGGAAAATGTGGTCGGCCATAGGATGAATAGTCTGGAAATCAGATTCATTCATTTACTTACTCACTGGTTCAATCAAGAAGCTGCATGGGTTAGGAATGACTGTGGTTCTCTACCAAATGCCACAGCCCCTTCCAGTTTCTTGTCTCCTTCATGGCAGTGCTGGCCCCACAGGGCTTTTAGAAACTGTGCCTTCCCCTTCTGTTTTTAGCCCCAGGGTGGTAGGGTTCCCACCGTTGTGAACGGTCAGGTGCTTCATCAGCCCTTTCTGGAGTCTTTAATCCTGCTCCTACCTTTTAAAAAGTCCCTTCATTAGTTACACCTCTGGAGTGACTTTTCCCCTCCAGTACTGTCAGGATATACCATATGACAAAGAAGGAACCTGGGCTCAGAGTGCCTGAGGTCCCACAGTAAGTGCCCAGAGGAGGCAGAATTTAAATGCTGCTGCCCTGACTCTGCGGCCTGTGTCCTTTTCCAGGGATCTGCTAGTGATGTGTAAGAAGGAAGAAATCCTTAGCACAGCTGTGCCCTGCCAAGTCCTGGATCTGGTTTTTCTGGAGCCCTCCAGCACCCTCTCTTTGCCTGCTGGACTCAATTGCTAACCAGGTGTGACCTCGTGTGTGGTATTTGCGGACTGGGGGACTCCCTGGGGCCCACCAGACCCCTAGCCCTTCTTGGGTCCACCAGCCCAGGGATGGATGGCAGCGTGGGGTGAGTGATATGCTTTCCCACGTGTTCACATGTACCTGGGTCACTAGGTTTAAGAACACCATTGTTTCAGAGCTGGGCACTTACACTGGAGAGGTGAAGGGGCAAGCCATGGCCACACAGCACAGGAAATGAGAATTTCCAGCCTCACGTCCACTCTGCACGTTACCAGTCTAGCCTCAGAGATTTTAAAGGGCTCTGATTTCTCACTTAATGAAGAGTAAGAGTGATGACAGTGATGATGATGATGATGATGATGATGGTGACGATGACAGCAACAGTCTACTGAGCATTTACCGTGTGCCAGGCACTTGGCATACATCATTTCATTTAATCTTTCTTCTTCTTAAAAGTGCACACAATTTCAGGAGGCCCTCTCTCTCAGGGCTGTGCAGGTGCAGGGGGGTCGTGGGGGCGAGCCCCTCATTAATGTTTGTGCCAGGGGGCCATCACTTGCTCATCGTCGTCCTGGCCCTGCTCACAACAATCCTGTGACGTAAGTGATGTCTTGAACGACAGCGTCAAACCTCAGAGTGAAGTGACTTTTTCTGGGGCACATAACTGGTAAGAGGCAGGGTGGAGGTTTGAACCGGGGTCTGTTTGATTCTTAATCTTACGTGCTTATGATGTCCTTTCCATCCAGCGATAAACAGAGACTCAAACAGATCGGGTGACTTGCCTCAGGCTACTGCAATGTAGGGGCAGCCTAAGGTACAGTCATTTGGGAAATGTTTGTTGATTGAACTAATGAGAAAGTGGCTCCTGAAGACCGGAAGTGAACTGGTAAGGAGTTCAGAAGTGGAAGGCCCCAGGTGACCAGAGCCTTCCACTTGGATGGCTTCCTGTTTACTTATTCTAGGGGGAAAAAAGTAAATAAAAATACAAATGGAACATCTGACAGCAAAGCAAGGTTGTGTGATAATTCTATTCCCAGATCAAATCATAGCGCAGGGAATGCGTTCTCATCAACGTGATTACCTTGGGGGGGGGAACAGAGACAGGGAGTTTTATTAAATGAGACAATCTTGCTAAAAGGAAGCCTTACATTAGACTTTGGGCCTTAAATAATATTAGTGTCAAGAGCTGACACACATTCCTTACACTGCGTCTGGGAGCGCACTACCTCCCAGAGAGTGGCCCTGGGGGGGGGAGACACCTGTGCTGGAACGTCCCTGGCGGTGGTGGGTGGAGCAGCCACTGGCTCAGTGTCCACACATTCCTAGGCTGTGGCTCCTTGCCACTAAATAGAGAGTTCAGGCCCAGCTTTTCTCTCAGGCCAGCAGGCACCTCCTTCCTGGTGATGCTGGGACCAGGGGGACCCTCTGCAGCTCCATGGAGAGGGGCCCTGTCTTTTCTGCCCTGGGCACAATGATCTTGAAACTCAACAGGCCCCCGGTGGAGGCAAATAATTCGTTTCTAGATGGGATTCCCCTCCCCCCAGGCAGTGTTCCTGGGCTGCCCTGGCGCAACGCTTCTTCTTGCTCCCTCCACTCCCTCTCTCCACCTCACTCCCTCTCTGAGTGTCTCTGTCTCTGAAGGGAGACCCGGAGTTTGTGTCACCCAGTGGTTCAGAGCATAGTCTTTGAAGCCGTGAAGGTCTGGGAGGTCTGAGTTCAAGTCCTGCTTCACCAACCCTGTGACCTTGGGCACGTTACTTGGTTTCTTTGGATGTAAGTATCCTTGCCTGTAAAATGGTTAGCTAGTATCAACCCCGCAGGTTTGTTCTGGGGACTGAATGAGTTAGTCTGTGTAAAGCTCCTATACCAGTGCCTGGCATACAGGAAGTGCCCAAGTCGTATCCTCTCCAATCTGTCTTGGTTCCTGTCCCCCACCTGCCCCTCCTCCCTTTCACCACTCCCTATATGCCCACCTCCCAGGAAGGATGATGGGTTGCTGGAAGGCAAACTTCTCCAGCCCATGGTGGGAGAAAAGCATTTCATGGAGCTTTATTCCATGCAGATTATAGATCTGGGGGCTCCCGGAAGTCACCCCGTGGAGCTCCTCTTATTGTAGATGTGGAAACTGAGGCTCCAGACAGGGGCTGGGATGCGTCTGTGCAGATTTCCTCCAGATTGATAGATCTTAGTTCAATCTCCTTTTTCTCTCAACCATAGGATAAATTATAGAGTGATGGTAAGAACAATAGCTCTCATTCAGCAAAAACTTAAGTGTGCTGGGCCCTGCGCTAAGTTTGATATAATGATACTGCCATATAACCATGGAGATGATGATCCCAGTTGTAGAGGAGTAAAGTGAGACTCAGAGTGGTTACTCAGGTGGTCCAGATTGTACACTTAGTAGGTTGGGCCAGTACTGGAAGCCCTGTCTGTCTCACGCTGGGGCTGGCTCAGACACAAATGGCAGTTCCTGAGGCCACAAAGCAGAGGATGACCAGTCTCAAGGCAATGACAGCATGGGTCTTGGACTCCATTTTTATTCTCTGTTGACTTTGAAGAAGTCAACCTGTCTGAGTCTTGGATACATTGCTTGTAAGGTGGAGGTGATAATTTGCAAGATAGTGCCTATGCTGATTATTGTGAAGCCACTGCTCCTGGAATCTTGGGCTAAAGGGACTCTAGGGGTTATTCCATCCAGCCCCTATTCTACTCCATGCCCAGAGGGATTAGGCAGCTTGCTGAGTAGGAGGCAGAAGGGCTGGAGCAGGGATTTGGTCTGTGGCGGTGAGATGTAGGGGTGTACTGTGTGATCATATGATTTTCAGTTCTTCTCTTAGAGCAGCTTGTGTCTTCCCAATACCAGCTCCACCGAATCCTCTGTGGCCCTGTCACCCTCTCTGCCAGGTGCTTCTGTGTCACTGCCACACCCCCTCTGCCACCCCTGGAGTACTCTCCTTCCTACTTAAATAGGGAATGGGTAGAGCAGCAGGTCAGGACTAGGCTGTAGGGAGCTCTGGGCTCCAGTCTGATATTGACGGAATCGCTGCATTCTGTAAGCCTCTTCCTGTTTCTGCCTCTTGGCATCGGAAGGGACCATGGTCTTATGTATTAAAAGCTGGGCAAGTTTATCTTTCTCCAAACTACAGTCTATGCGTATCTCCGACGCTTCTAGGTGTTGCACAGAACAGCAATTCATCATCAGATGAGTTTGGGGAATGCTGGCTTAAACAAAGTTCAACAGCTTTTTCCCCCCCCACTCTTCTTTATTAAAATAATTGATTTAATTTCAAAGAAAATGCATACTCACCAAGACACACAGGAAGTGCAGAGTCATAGAAAGCAAACGTGGATCGTCACCACTCTTCATCATTCTCACTTTGCAGAGCAAGCGATGTTTCCTTGCACGTCTCTCTCTGTGCTTATGAAATACATGTGCAAACACTCTCACACACACATATAGGATGCTTAAGCAGTTTGGTTTTTTCCCTGAAAGTCTTGTCTGGGCTTGGAATGTGTGATAGCCCTCAATCTTCAAGACCAGCTTTGCCACACAGCTTTCCCAAGTCCTGGGCCCTTCGCATCCACAGAGCGTCTTGGGGGAAGCCTTTGGGCAAGGCTGGACTAGACGTCCTAACACATGGGCTTCGGTGACCCCAGTTCAGCAGGGGAGGCTCTAACAGCAGATGGTGGGTACCAGGCTGCTAAGGATAAATAACCATCTGTGAATAGGGACACTCATGGGCCCAACTGGCCAGTGCCCTGGGAGTTGGCTCAGTTGTGGAAGCTCTGGATCTGTGGGAGTGAATGCCATTGTCAGGGGCCAGGGGCTAGGGGCTTGGGGGAGCTGGGGTGGCTCTTGCCTTGTCCTGGAGCGTCCCGTGAACAGCCACAGCCTGCAGGGGAGCCAGGCAGACCCGATGAAAAGTGCAGTGTACATCTTGATGCCTGTGTCCAAGGAGGCACAACAGGCCCACTTGGCCCACAGAGGCCTCTCTCACCCTCCATGTCCCTTCTGATTTTAGGTTGGATAAATGATTTGTCATGGTGATTCCAGCAGAGCTTGCCTGTGCTGAGTGGATTTACGCTCTGCTCATCACTTCCACCCTGAGGCCCCTGGGGTCAGGGACATGCCTGGGGTCACTCAGGGAGTGTTTGGTAGTGCCAGCCCACACTCTAGGGCTCAGGTAAATTAGGTGAGCTACCATACTTTCTGGGGGAGCCAAGCTGAGGTGCCAGAAGACTTTGGTTTGAGTCCTGGCTCTTCCACCCAAATGCAGATTCTAAGAAAGCTCCTAACTTCCTGTCTGAGTCTCCATTTCCCAAGCAGTCTGGCACTGGTTCTTAGTCTAGCCCCTTTGAAGAGTATGGAGCGGGTCCTCACGGCCGTATGGAAGTGCCCGTGTGGCAGTGTTGTATAGAGATTGGGGTGGGACTTGAGAATCGTGGTTCATTTGTGAGGTCTGTTGGGCTCATACACTGTGCTGGGTTTGGGAGGGTGGAGGTGACGGAGGTGAGACAAGAGCAAGCAGGCCAGCCTGCCTGAGGGGCCGAGATGCAGTCTTGGGAGGCACACAGAGACTGCCCGCATCCAGGCGAACATCAGAGGAGATGGGTCCTGGCAGGGCCCCTGAAGGGAGGGGACAGGGTGCGGAGGTGAGGAGAGGCACAGCACATTCAAAGGCACAGAGCTGGGTCATGGGCAGGTGTTAGGAGCCAGCCTAGATGGTTTTGCTGGGAAGTGTCTTGGGAGCTGCCAGGAATGAGGGGCTACAGAGGTTCACCTCTGCTGTGGGCACAGCTCTCATTCAAGAACCAGGTGGAGGTAGTCACCCACCTCCACCACAGGGAGGAGAACTGCACGCCGGCCTCTGTCCTTATGATAGGCTCCCACAGCCCAGAGCCAATGGAGGGGATAAACCTCGCTAATCGTTAATTGCCATCCGTGGTGTGATTTTATGACTTTCCAGATAAATGCTCTCTGAGGGGAGTGTCGGCATTACGACTCCCAGTTTAATGATCTGGGGTAGTGATTTAAGGGGTGGGATTCCAGGTGGCTGGAGGAGTGGGAGCAAAAGCTGGTGGAGCCCCTCAGGATCGAGGCCAGGGCTCCTGCCTGGCGGGGGGGCAGGAATGGCCTAAAAATCCAAGCATTGGCTGGGATTGCAGCTGGCTGCTCCTTCCTGCTCTCCCGAGCTTATGCATCCAGAGAACACACTCCCTGCCTGCTGGCTGCACCCATTGACCCCAGGCTCCAGCCAGGCATCATGGGACTTTTGGGAGTGGGAGGTTCAAGAGTCGTTCTGTCTGCCAGCTCCCGGCTGCTATAGCCCACCTGTCTGGCAGCCGCGCACCTGTTAGCTCTTCTTCAAGGTAGGGTGCTCGTCAGGACTGCCCTCTCCTTTCTCAGGACACATCTCCACCTGCCACGTCCTACCTGCCCTTTTACCCTCCCAGAAGCCCCTGCACACCGCACAACCCCTCTCTTAGCTCTCCACTGGTCTTCACTGATCCAGGGACATTTTCAAGTCTTCCTGAATCCCTGTCCAGGCTGGAAGCCCAGGCTGGGGTGGTGGGGGATGTCCCTAAACCTCCCAGAGCAGACTTGTAGTGGGCACATGGGCTTCCTCCACTTAGCTTTCACTGTATTTAGCTTTCTTTAGGGAGAAGGGCTGCCCCAGGTGGAAAAGAGCTGAGGGTGCCCCTCCCTGAGCCCTACTCTGTGCTGTGTGCTGGGCCCCGGGCCAGGCTCTTGCTGTGCCTTTGCGTAGGGTTAAGTGTAGGATTCTGGAGCCTCACTCCAGAGCCAGACTCCTGGGCTCAACTCCCGCCTCTGCCGTACATAAACTTGGTGACCTAGGCAAGAGACTCAATCTTTTTGTGCCTGAATTCCCCCCATCTGTAAATGCAGACTGCAGTTGCACCTACTGCATGGGTTTATGTGGGGGATCAAGTGAGTGAACACGTGGAAAGTTCTTATTCTGGTTTCAGCACGTAGACTGGGCTCCCACTTTGCTGTCATTAGCAAACTACATGAATCCTTACAAACTCTGAGTGGATGCGCTTCGTTTGATGACAGGCAGCATGGTGGCCAAAGGTTTGCACACTGGCCGGTCTCTGGTGCTCGACTTGCAATAGGACCTGGGAACTTTGAATTTCCTGAGTCTGAATTTCCTCATCTGTGAAATGCCAGTCATAATAATAGCAGCTACCTCTTAGGATTGCTGTTCTGATGAACTAAGTTCACACCCATAAGGTAGGATCACAAAGGGCCTGGCACGAAGCAAGCTCTCAGTGAAGCAAAGTATTGACACTCCCATTAGACAGATGGGGAAGCAAAGTCTCAGCAAGGGGAAGGGACTTATCCATCCGAGGTAGTCACTAAACTCAGTTCCATGTGAGTGCAAAGGCCAGGCATGTTCCTTCCCACCCCCCCCCCCAACCCCTCACGGACAGGGGTCACATTCAGACCTTCTCAGGCCCTGAAGCCGTCTCTTCAAGAGCTCATAATTGGAAAACCTTGACCACCCTCCTCCTGACCCAGCATGCTTATTAGCTGGTTAAACCTGGGGTGAATTGAAGTTGCCAAGGGCACCCTATCTTCCAGGAAACAGGACCAGCCAAGACCACTCTGCCGACCTTGGTGGATGTGACAGGTCCCTGGGTAATCAATTCCCTTTATGACCAAGGCCACCAATTTTCTCCCTCTTAGATTCCCTTGTCTGAAGCCTGGTGCATCCACTCAGTACCTGGTCAGGAAGCTGGGCCAATTTTCCTCCTTTTTGATTTTATTCTGCTCCTGTCTGGCTGCCCAGCCACACGGAGAGTTTGTCAAGTGCCATTTCTGTCTCTTCGGCCGTCCTGCCCTCTGCAGAGTGCCGAACGGGCAAGCAGGATCACCCGGCTCAGTGCCGCAGACATCACTCTCCTGTGATAAGGGCCAGCGCACACCCTTGAATGAGGAGCCTGTCATTCTTCATAGTCACCAGGCAGCTGGCGGGCAAGGCCACCTCGCAGACTCAGAGCAGGAGCACGGGATGGCAGCAGACAGCAGGGGTGGCTGGCAGTGGGCCCTTGAGCTCACAGGCTTGGGAGGAGGCAGATTTGGGTCCCACAAAGGGCTGGGTATAGGGCTGCTGAAATAACAGAGGTCCCTGCCACTACTAACCCACGTGGCCCAGCATCACCAGGAGATACTGCTAGAATAAGGCAGCTCAGACTCAAGTCTCAGCTGCCACCATTGCTCTTGTTTTTGAGATGGAGTCTCACGCTGTTGCCTAGGCTGGAGTGCAGTGGCACGATCTCAGCTCACTGCAACCTCCGCTCCTGGGTTCAAGCCATTCTCCTGCTTCAGCTTCCTGAGTAGCTGGGATTACAGACACCTGCCACCATGTCCGGCTAATTTTTGTATTTTTAGTGGAGACAGGGTTTCACCATGTTGGCCAGGCTGATCTCAAACTCCTGACCTCAGGTGATCCACCCGCTTTGTCCTCCCAAAGTGCCAGGATTACAGGTGTGAACCACTGCGCCTGGCCAGCTGGCACCATTGTTAATAACCATTAAGTCACATTTCATCACGTGTAGGTGCCAAACTTAACGCTTTGAAATATGCCGGAGTATTCTTTGACATGCCTCCCCTTGAATGTGGGCTGGATTTCGTGACTTGACTTGTTGTTTCCCCTCCTCCAGGCTGGCAGGGAACCCTGGGCATCATAGAAATAACAGCAATCCTTGCTGCTATTCACCAAATACCTACTGTAGGCCAGGGACTGGGCTAGGTGGCTACCTGTTGCCCCTTAGTGACTCATTTGATCCTCAACCCTGTCAGTGGGGTAGCTGATATTATTAACATTCCCATCTCAAAGATGAGGAAACAGGTGCAGAGAGGTTAGCAAATCACTCATGGCATCAGCTTGTAAGTCACAAAGCTGAGGTCGAGCCTCCATGGCTCGGCCCGGGCCTCTTTCTTAGCCATGGTACTACCCAGCCACAAAGACACTCCCTGCTGGACGACTGATTGTGCAGCTGAGAGGGGCCAGTGGAAGAGAAAAAGCTAACAGGTTCCTGAAGGGTGGAGGGTCAGCCTCTTTCCTGGAGGAGGATAAGGAAAGCCTTGACCCGAGAGATAGGCAGGACTGGGGAAATCATAGAGGGACCTGTGGGCTTAGGGTCTCTGGAAGCTGACCTAGGAATTCTTGGCTGAACTGTGTGCAACAGAAATCTTTTTTCTTTCTTTCTTTCTCTCCCTTTCTTTCTTCCTTCCTTTCTTCTTTCTTTCTTTCTTTTTTCTTTCTTTCTTTCTTCCTTCTTTTTCTTTCTTTCTTTCTCTTTCTTTCCCTTCCTTCCCTCTCTCGCTCCCTTCCTCCCTTCCCCCTTCCTTCCTTCCTCCTTCCTTCCTTCCTTTTTGAGACAGGGTCTCCCTCGTCACCCAGGTTGAGTGCAGTGGTATGATCAAACTCACTGCAGCCTCACTCTCCCAGGCTCAAGCAATCCTCCCACCTCAGCCTCCTGAGTAGCTGGGACCACAGGCATGCATCACCACACCCAGCTGTCTTTTTATTTTTATTTTTAGTAGAGATGAGGTCTTGCTGTGTTGCTCAGGCTGGTCTTGAACTCCTGGACTCAACTGATCCTCCTGCCTCAGCCACCCAAAGTGCTGAATTACAGGTGATGGAGATCACCTGTAATTCAGAGATCTTTAAAGCAAAATGCCAAGGGAATGCTGTTTGAGTAGGACTGTAGCATTTATACTTGTAGTTTCCACAGCCACCTTCGGGAACTCTCACTCCTCCCTGGGTACTCCCCCTACCCCAGGCCCCCAGACAAAATTCTGGGGGATACTTCTTGTCTCTCAGGCACTCTAATATTGCCAGCCACCGTGCAGTCCTGCCTCCTACCCACCCCTTGGTTCTGCCCGCTTCCTTCTCACTCCACTGCCCCCACCCCACCGCCAGCCACTGCCACCTCTCGCCTGCTGGGGACACTGACATCACCTCTTGGCTGCTTCTCCTCTATCCAGTTGCTCTTCCCGCTGACCACTTCTTCCCTGAAGGGGCCTTCCTACAGCACAATTGAGATAATTCTCCTCCTTGCTTACAGTTGCTCAGTGACTCATGTGGTGTTCAAGTCCAAATCCCTGAGCATGTTTTTGAACTAGAAAACTCTGACGGAGGGTAGTGGTGGCAATCAGAGAAGGCTTCCTGGAGGAAGCGACCACTAGGCTAAAGCTTAGAGTGAGAGTTCATGACACATGACATGTAGGAAAGACACTCTGGGACAGCAGCGGCAGAGGACCTTCCTGGAGGGGCCTCCCACGCCCTCAGTCCCCCATGCCTGTGGGATTTCCAAGAGGAAGCAGAGTTGTGGGGCCATGCTTCCCATTGTGCAATGTGGATGTTCTGGGAAATACCACAGGAGGGTGGAAGGGCAGGTGATCGTCCACACAGGAAGGGGCACGCAGGGCTGGATTTGCTGAGCTCAGATAAGCAGCCCCAGCAGTGCTCCAGAGAGGAAGCCCCTGAGCTCGGGAGCCTCATGCGTGCCGGTGATAGCATGGGTTTGGAATGCACAGGTACTGACTGAAGCCACCATGCACAGACTGGACAGAAAATGGTTGGTGGGGCTCGCTCTTGGGGGAACAAGACAGCATCATGCAGAGGGGGAGAAGGGACTCTGGATCTGTCCCTCAGAGAGTTCAGTAGGCTCATGGCCGAGAAGAAGGGGTCTGCACTCTGTTTTTAATACCATCTATTTGTACTTTGGAGACTCACTGTGCAGCCACGAGGCAGGGCTGGGCAGGGTAATGCTGTACCCCTGGAGCTGGGCACCTAAGCTTAGCATTTATGTAGAAAACAAGACTGGTCCCATGTAATGGTGTGAGATGAACCAATTCCTCTACGTGGCAATTTGTCACAAACACAGCCCTCAACTCACAGGGTGCCAGGGACCCCAGGAAAGAAGTGGGCTTGGCACGGATGAAGATGCTTCTGCTGCAGTTCTCTGGGTACCAGTTGCCACCCGTATGTGATGCTGGGCAGCTGCTTCTCCTTTTGGGGACCTCAGTCTCCCCATTTGTGAATTTTGAATCTTAATAATAACCCTTCTGCATCCTAAGACAGAGGATCAAATAGGATAACGGAGGTAAAGTCATACAGGCATTTATCTGGCGAGCCATGTGCCAGCCATCACTGTGGGTGCTGGAGAGGGGTCTGATGGCTGCTACGGTGGGTGCTGGCCTCAGCTCTCACGCACTTCATGGTCTGTTAGGGAGGCAGACAAGTCACCTGAACGGCTGTTGCTCATCCAGTGTCCTTCAGGCACTGCCGGGTGAAATCCTGGTACATGGTGAGGGTCAGAGCTTGACGAGAACTTCGTGTTTGTGCACAGTGAAGAGGAACGGGCTGTCTCCTGAGGGGGCTCGGCTGTGCCCCCAAAATAGTGAACCACATGCCATCATGGGTCTTAGGAAGAGTCCCAGAAGTGAGTAGCCCCATCAAAGAATGTCAAAGTGGAGGTCCATACCATATCATACCCTCCTTCCACTGACCTCTCTTGTTCGTGCAATGCCAAGTGGAATGAGAAAGATGGTGAACTGCCACCTCCTCTAAGAAGCATTTATGGATTTCCCCTGCGATGAGCAGATTATGACCCCATGGGGGCACCGTGACTACCAACAAGGGCCCCTCTGAGAATACATGTGTACATCCTCGTCTTGTTTAACTCAGGGACACCTTGAGATCCTTACCTGTCCTGCCAAACATGGGGGCCTGGTCCAGCCCAGCTCTTGTCTCAGCCTGGCCCGAAAGCAAGGACTGGGCTGGAATATTATTCTTTGTATCTGCCCCAGTGCCCAGCACAATGCCTGGCACAGCTGTTAAACGATTGACTTAAAGGTTCTAGGCCAAGTGCAGGTAGTAGTCCGCTCTGGGCCCATGCATGGAGAAGTCACCGGTTCCGAGTGCCAAGCAAGGGGAGGACAGAGTCACTGGTGGCCCTGGTTGGAACTGGGAGCCTGAGTGAATGGGAAGTCAGGCTCCCCAAAGGGGGCCTTTCAGAGACATTAGCCCACTCTGGGAAAATTAGAATTTCCACATGCAGATCGCAGCTAATGGAGACCCTCATTACTTGTCATAGCATTAATTTTAGGAGATAGTCCTGGTGCACATTAGGAGGCTATTTTAGTACCACATGAGTTAGATACCTTTATTAGCCATCAGAGGTCAGGGAGGTAATGAAGTACTCCAGGTGGAAGGGAGAAATCACACTTCACCTTGGATCTAGTCATTTCCCCCGTGTTTCATCAGTGTCAGCTCATCTGTCAGGCACTACCCACAGCCTGGTGGCATCTCGGGCAGTCTAGAGCCCAGGTGGGCAGGCAGAGGAGAGTCTGCATAGGTGACCTGATCTGAGCCCACGCTGGCCCTGACATGGTATGTGTGGGTGTGTAGGAATGTGGCATTCATGTGTGTGCACACCTGTGTGTGCATGTGTGTGTGTGGGGGGGGGCGTAAGTGGGCTTCTGTGCATAGGTAGGTGCATAAAGAACCTTCTAATTGGTGGAGAAAAACAGGATGGGCTGTCTGTGGAGTAGGATAGCCCCTGCCCTCTGGGACCCTGGCAACTGGACTCTTTGGACTCTTATAAGGGAAGAGGGCACTGTCGAGGTGGTGGAGAAGCCTCAGCCTTTGTGCGGGGATCCAGGATGACACCCAGCTCCTACTCATAGCTTGAGCATCGCCTAGTGCCTGAGTAACCCCATTGCCCCCTTTGAGCCTCTGCTTCTCCTGCTCAGGGGGTTTTAGAGTGATGCCCTCCAGCTGCTTCCCAGGAAACCAGGGTGGTCTAGTTCAAGTCCTCTCTAGGGCTTGTGGATGGCCAGCACACCCTCAGCCAGCTCTTGGGCCCCCAGGCCAGCTTTCAGGTCCCCTGTTCCCCAGGCTGGGACAATCAGACCTGCTCCGAGGTCTCTGCTCCTCTCCCGGGGCTGCTGGATTAGGCGGCGGTGCTTCAGGAATGCCCATGCTGTGCCCTTTTAGCATCCCTGCCCCCCACCGCGCCTGCCACTGTCTGATTTCCTCTTGACTCTTGGGAGAGATGCTGAAGCTGTGAGGACTGTAGCTTCCCCGATAAACAAACAGATGTGGGGAAATCCCCTCCACACTCACAGAGGTGTGGAGCGATGTGGAGAGGCCTGGTTGTCAGGACTGGCTGAATTGTGGGAAGGGGAGGTGAGTGCACTCGTGGGGTGTACTCTGGTGGCCCCCAGAGCTCCTTCTGGCTACCAGGGCCTGTGAGCCCCTGTAATCGTCCTGGCTTTTATGGACACAGACTTTACGGTTTACCACGGACTTTCTCTGTCTCTTGTGCGTGAACCCTCAGTGGCCTGGCAGCAGCCTGAGCTCACTGGAAAGGGGGAAGCCATGGTAGGTGAGGGACTGGGCTGGTCTAGTCTACAGCTTCCTCGTGCACCCTCGGGGGCTGCACCCCACTGTGGCTGCCCTGTCTGCTTCTTCTGCAGCCTTTAGATTTCACCTAGCAGAAGATAGGGTTGCTAAAGGAGTGTGAGCTGGGTGGTGGCATGGAGGGGCAGGGAGACAGCCTCACTCGAGGCTCTGGAGTCAGCAGACCTGGGCTCACTTGGCTGTGTGACCTTGTGTGCGGGGTGGTCACTTTATCTTCCTGGGCCTTCCTTTCTTCACCTGTGAAATCTTGTCAGGAGGAAAGGAGAAGGGCCCTGGGCACGTTCCTGGCACTTTGGAGGTGTATCACACACAGCGACTCTTGCTCCATTCCCTTCCTCTTAAAACAGTGGATCGAATAGGCCTTGGGTGTTCTTTGCCAGGAAAGTCAAGGGAGCTGGTTTGCCTGTGGGAACTCTGGCTTGGTTACCCACTGTCCCTGTCACTCTGAACCCCATTGTTGAGGCCTCATGGCAAGCCCTGGTGGTCCCAAATTGATCAGAGAGAGGCTGAGGCATAGAACCAGGGCAGGCAGACGGTAGAGGAAGAACAGCCCCCAGGCCCTGTATGAGGTCTTACAGGGCTCAAGTGGTTCAGTGAGGTCACTGGTCACTTTTGGCTTTGAGTTCCATGACATATTCTGCTGTCGGATGGGGAGGGGCTCCCTGAAGGCGGGCAGGACGGCCGCTGCTGCACCGCTTGCTGTCTGTGGCCCAGATGGGTGCCTGCCATTTGCTGGTGGTTTGCTGAATGCAAAGACAAATCAGTTCAGCAGCCAGTGAGGGTCTAAGGGACCTTACAGATTCAGGGAGTTAGTCCAGGCCAGGAGCTTAGGGTTCATTCACGCTCTCATCTTACTGAGGAGAAAACTGAGGTCCAGGGGAAGTTTCTGGGGCAGGCAGAGGACTCAATGGGCCAGAGCATTGCAGGCTGGAAAAGGGCTCAGAGCTAGAGTTCAGGAACCTGTGGGAGCCCATCCAGGACTCAAGGGTAGAGGAGGGAATGGAGGGTAGGAGGGGAGCTGGGCTGAGTGGTGAAGGGCAAAGGAGAGGCTTGGGGTGGGACAGGTGTCTTCTAAGCACACAGCAGCCCAGCAGTGAGAGTGCAGCCGCATTTGGGACACTGTGCAAAGTTTATCAGGCTCTGGAACTGCCTGGACCACAGAGTGAGGTGTGGATGGAGCTGGTACTGGAACGCCCTCTGGTCAGGCTCCTTAAACCTATTTCACCACCCACCCTACCCCATGTCCCAAAGCCTGTGTGGCCAGGGGAATATGGCCAAACACCTTTGTCATGGTCATCCGTGGGTCGACCGAGAGAATGGGATGCTAGGCTCCTCCAGGCCCTGGGACCCCCACCGAGAATGAGATCCGGTCCCCTGGACACAGCATGCAGGGTTGCAGATGGCCTCTGCCTGCAGGCCTCACATGCAGACACCCCCCTGGCCTACGGCTTTGTTTCCTCTGAGTGGTGATGTGGAGGGGGAGGAGGGAGGCGTGGGCAGCCTCCACACATGGTGGGCAAATTCGGGCCATTGATTTGCATTTATTTCCTGCTCAAATGATCCAGGCCGGCTGCTGCTGGGGGTGGGGGTGGAGGGGGGGTGCTCTTTAGCATTTTAAGTTTGCAGATAATTGGAGGAAAATAACTCCAATAATGAAACCACTGCTGGATTGCATTCTGATACGTGACAAATCAATTCATTTATGATACCTTCTTTGTCACACTGAGCCATTCTGGTGCTCAGTGGAAACCTCTTAAATTAATAAAACTGTTAAATCCATAAAATCCTCTGTTCCAGAGTAGCACATCACAGCACAAGTTTGAATCATTAAAGGAATAAAACTGATAAATGTGAGCTGGGGAGTGTCTGTGTCTGCAAAGAGGGGGCTGGCTTTTAAGACAGATACAATATAATAGTCATAAGCTCCAATATATCCTCACTCTATGTAGCAGGAGGAGGGGGAGGGGGCGGGGCCATCTGCATCTTCCAGGGGGAAGGCTGGTGGGTACAGGCCTAGCCAGCATGGGGCAGGCTGCTTTAGTGGTTATTTGTGGGACTTTATGCTTTTAAATAAAATATGATTTAATAGGAGAGAGAAAAATACAAAGCCTTTATTGGACCCTGCTGAACCTCACTTAGCTCTACAAGGATTTTCCAAAACAGCCATACTTGTCTGAAAGGGGAAGGGGCAGCACAGTCTGTAAGATCACATAGTGGCCAGGGAGTGGGAGGCCTGGCAGGTAGGACGAGGGGAAGAGGGCAGAGCAGCAGGCTTAGGCAGGCTGGGTGGCCTCCAGCTGGACTGCTTGCTGGCTGCGTGACCTTGGGCGGGCTGCTGTACTTCTCTGAGCTTCTGTTTCCTCAGTTGTAACAGGGGTTGATTTCATAGAGAGGAGCACATCAGATAATGCATGAGAAAGAGCTGTGTAAAGTGTGTAAACTGCGAGGTGGTCAGTCCGCAGTCGTTCCTCAGCATGGTTCCAACGGGTCAGAGTTCTTACAACTCTCACCACACAGGGCTGGACTTCTTCTGGTGCGTTGCGTGTGGGGCAGGCAGGATGATTCTGATGGAGTGAACTGTAAAGTTCTGTGCACAGAAAGAACATCACACACGCCCTGCAGTGCACTCCAGGAGTGCACATTCCTCTTCAGATGCTCAGAACCAGAATGAGCCTCAACATCACCTTTTCAGTCCAGATGGGCTCAGGGCAACCAGCTGAGAGGCCACCACAGAGAACACCGATAGTGAAGGCTCGTGTTCCGCCTTCCGTGGGAATCCAGTTTGGAAAACACTTAGAGGAGTGTTTATGGGGCTCCCTGTGTGCCAGGTACTGGGTGAGGGTGGGTAGGTGGTGGGAGGCACACACAGGTGAGTAAGACCCTGCCTGCCCTTTGAGCCTCTGTGGCCTCCTCCTTGTCTGCTTTCCTTTCTTTTTCCTTTCCTTTTCTTTTTTTTTTTTGTTTTTGAGACAGGGTCTCACTCTGTCACCCAGGCTGGAGTACATCGGCGTGATCTCAGCTTGCTGCAACCTCCGCCTCCCAGGGTCAAGCAATTCTTTGCCTCAGCCTCCCAAGTAGCTGGGATTACAGGTGCCCACCAGTAGAGACAGGGTTTCACCATCTTGGCCAGGCTGGTCTTGAACTCCGACCTTGTGATCCACCCACCTCAGCCTCCCAAAGTGCTGGGATTACAGGCGTGAGCCACCGTGCCTGGCCCTTTTTTGTCTTTTTTAGAGACAGGGTCTCACTCTGTCACCCAGGCTGAACTCAAGCTATCCTCCCGCCTCAGCCTCGCGAGTGCCTGGGACTACAGGTGTATACCACCACACCCGGCTAATGTTTTTTGTTTGTTCATTTGTTTTGTAGAGGCTAGGTCCCACTATGTTGCCCAGGTTGGTCTCAAACGCCTGGGCTTAAGCATTCTTCCAGCCTTGACCTCCCAACGTGCTGGGATTACAGGCGTGAGCCACGGTGCCCCGTCTTTCGTTTGCCTTTTATGCCAGTGAGACTAGAAGTTCCCTGAAGTCATCTGGGCTTTCTCCTTTCCTCATCTCCTCCATGGTCTTCTTCCATAAACTTAGGGTCCATGCAACCTAGAACAGATGGAGTGTTCAGCCCCCATTCTAGAAACGGCTCACCCAGTGGGGCAGCTTTGAAACTTTACTCACATAAGAAAAACTTTGCGTTGTACTCTGGTATACGTCTACATGCTATAAATATATCACTGGGACAAAACTTTAGGAAACAGTATTTACCTAAATGTGATTCGATTCTGTTCTGTTCTGTTTTGCTGTATTCTGTCTTATCCTGTACTCAGTTTTTAGAATGCTGTCTTGATCGCTAAATTGGTTTTATGCCACACTAATGGGATGTGACCCATAGTTTGGAAAATTCAGATCTGGTCTACCTGCTCAGTTTTCTGAGAAGGGACTTACAAAGGCTGCACAGGAATGACTACCCTGACTCCCCCAGGCTGGGTGGGGCCTAAGCCCAAGTCCCCCAGGCCATCTGCCCTTCAGTGCCACTCCTGTCTCTGGCTCCACATGAGCCCCTCCAGAACCCTTCCCATTGGTCACTCCGTGCATGACTCAGAGACTCTGGAGGGGAAAGGGACGGGGAAGCTGTCACCAGCAGCCTCTGTCCACCTTCTTAAAAAGAAAATGGAAGTGACAAGGCAGCTCACCTGCCCTCTCCACCCCACAGAGATCAAAGGGGGCTGAGTGGGGGGGGAGCCCGTGTCCCTGGCATAATGAGCCACGTGGGCCAGCAACCTGACAAGCCTTTGCTCCCCCCCCAAGTGTCAGGAGTTCTTGACAGCTGGCAACAGGAGCGCTAATTGCCAGCCAGGGCGAGGTTGGTAGCTCCGAAATCCATATCAATTATGGGCATTGGCCATGGCTACCAGACAAAAAGGTTCCTCGGAGCCTGTCAGGCCCCGATGTCATTACTCGGGGCTGCTGTGCCTGCTGGAGGCAGGACAGAAACAATGGACACCCGCCACCCCCTACAGCCTTGGCAGGCTGGCCCTGGGCTTGCAGTGCAGGGCCTGACAGTTGTAGGGGCAATGTGAGGCCAGCCTGGCCTGCCTTGATGTTTTTGGCACCAGGCTTGTCACCCTGGGCACTGATGGGCCACTGTCACCTCTCTTAGGTAGGGAAAGCTTCAGGTTGGGTTTTTTGTTTAATCAGTTCTTTTTTCCTTGTAGGGAAACTGAAAAGACTCATCACAACTGGTAGTTTTCAAACTAAGAGCTGCTTTGGGAAACGGAGAGGCTGTGTGGGTAACATTCAGGATCCCCCATCCCATAGTCAGGTTAAATCTGTTTCTCAAATAAGGCATTGACTGAAGCCTCGACATTGACTCTTAAACTCTGATCGGCTTCAGAGGCACCTGCAGGACTGGTTAGAAGAGATGGTGGGTCTGGGGTGGGGCCATGATCTGTGTCTGTAACCAGTTCCCAGGTGCTGCTGCTGGGCCAGAGACCTCACTAGGAGACCAAGTGCTTCTCGATCTCCATGTCACGCACTGTGTATATCTGGGGAGCTTTTTCAAAATACACATGCTGGGGCACCAGCCCAAACCTAGAATGAAAATGTTCAGACCATCACTGGTGCCCAGGGGAGTCAGATGCCCCTCAGCGCTGCTTATGCCAGTTGCTGGAGGAGGTTATGAGGGATATCTTGTCCCACTGAAGGGCAGGAAATGCATTTTTAAGATTTAGAGTTGTTTGGATAGGTGAGGGCTGCCTAGAAAGAGTGAGGCCCCTGGTGCTGGAGGGGGCCAAGCTTAATTTGGGCCATTAATTCTTGTAGGCTGTGCTAGAAGAGCCCCCGAGTATGATCGAGGTTGGATGGGGGACTCTGAGTTTCTCCTCCCTGAAGTCTGAGCAGAGATTTGGGATGTAGAGTTTGAGCTGCAGCTGGGTTTGGAAGTTGTCTCTTCCGTGTCCCAGGATGCCCTGTGGCATCGCTGTGGAGTTCTCCACCACAGTTGCTTCATGACCTCCAGCTCTTTAGGCACCATCTTACCCACCCCGACAGATCCTACCTCCCCCTTCCTTGTGAGAGAGGGAGGGGTAGCCAGCGCCACCTCATTAGCAGATGAGGAAACCGAGGCCCAGGGAGGTTAAATGACTCATCTAGGGGTCCGCCACACTTCCTGGGGGTCTCCTGAGAAGCAGGAGCCTGGACCGCACAGCGCAGGTGCTGATGCGATGCAGGCTGAGCCTAGCACGGCTGAATGAATGATGGCAGGTGCCTGAGGTGAATGACAGACTCCCAGGGGCCTGGTAAAGTGGTTGCTGAATTGTCCTCGGCCCTGGGGTTCTGGGGGATTGAGGGTTCAGGGCCTGATTAAGGCATCCTCTAGGGCTAAAGTTGGTCTGTGGCCTGGGGGTCTCAGTGCTCCTGGAAGTCGGGTCTAGCCCTCTACCCTTCCATGGGCCCTACCGGTCAGGGTCTTCCGCCTCCCCTTCTACATGCTTGCACGTTGCTGTAGCATTTTTAGGAAAACAGTTCTATCGAGGTATAATTTACGTACCATGAAAGCCATCCACTGTAAGTGTTCCGTTTGATGAGTTTTAGTAAATTTTTACAGTGTGCGGCGTCACCACAATTCAGATTTAGAACATTTTCATCACTCCAAAAGTTCCCTAAGGCCTGCTTGCAGCCAGTCCCCACTCCCTCCACCTCAGGAAAACTAAGTATCTACTTTCTCTCTCTATAGTTTTGCCTTTTCTGGAAAATTTTGTTTAAATGAAATCATGCAATAAATCTTTCGTGTCTGGGTTCTTTAATTTAGCATAATGTTTCTTAAGTACATCCATGGTGTTTCATATATTAGTACTTGATTTCTTTTAATTGCAAAGTAGTATATGAATGTACGACTACATCACATTTGATTTATCTACTTTGTGGACATTTGGATTGTTTCCAAGTTTTGATGACTTTAAATAATGCTACCGTGGGCTGGGCACAGTGGCTCATGCCTGTAATCCCAGCACTTTGGGAGGCCGAGGGAGGAGGATCGCTTTAGTCCAGGAGGTGGAAAGCAGCCTGGGCAACATAATGAGACTGTGTCTCTAAAGCAATAATAATAATAAAAAAAAGTGCACTATGAACTTTGCATATAAGTCTTTATGTGGATGTATGTTTTCCTTTTTCTTGGGGAGATAGCCAGGAGTCATGGGAAAGTGTATGCTTAACTTTTTAAGAAATTGCCTAACTGTTTTCCAAGGTGGCTGTACCGTTTTGTATTCTCGCCAGCAACTTATGAAGATTTCAGTTTCTCTGCCTCCTCTCCAATACCTGCTGTTGTCTCTTTTTTCACTGGAGCCATTTTACTAGGTATGTATGGGTGCCTCATTGTGGTTTTAATTTGCATTTCCCTAATGACTAATGATGCTAGCTTCTTTTCATGCACCCCTTAGGTTAGTCATTGTGTGTCTCTGGTGAAGTGCCTATTCAAATCTTTTTGTTTTAATTGGATTATTTGTTTATCACTGAGTTGTAAATGTTCTTCCTATATGCTCAATAGACGTCCTTTATCAGATACATAATTTGTAAGCCTTTTTCCCATTCTGTGGTTCATCTTTTCATTTTCTTAATAGTCTTTTGAAGTGTAAATGTTTTAATTTTGATGAAGTTTATTTTATTAACTTTTTCTATTCTGGGTCTTATTTTGGTGTCATATCTGATAAATCTTTGCTTTATCCAATGTCAGAAAGATGTTCTTTTGTGTTCTTTCTGGGCGTTGTATAGGTTTTGCTCTTTTATTTAGATCTGTGATTCTCTTTTTTTTTTTCAGACAGAGTCTTGCTCTGTTGCCCAGGCTGGAGTGCAGTGGTGCGATCTTCACTCACTGTAACCTCTGCCTGCTGGGTTCAAGCGATTCTCCTGCTTCAGCCTCCCGAGTAGCTGGGATGACAGGTGCCCAGCTACTCAGGAGGCTGAAGCAGTCAGCCACGAGGCCTGGCTAATTTTTGTATTTTTTTTTTAGTAGAGACAGGATTTCGTATGTTGGCTAGGCTGGTCCCCAAATCCTGACTTCAAGTGACTCATCCGCCTTGGCCTTCTGAACACAGTGCTGGGATTACAGGTGTAAGCCACCGCGCCTGGCTAAGATCTACAATCCATTTTGAACTAATTTTGTGTATGGTGTGCAGTAAGAACCTAGGTTCTTTTTAAAATTTTTTTTGCATAATGATATCCAATTGTCCCTGCATCATTTGTTGAAAAGACTGTCTTTTCCTCATCGAATTGTCTTGACACCTTGTTGAAACTCAATTGACTGTACATGTGCACATTTATTTCTGGATTTTGTATTGGGCTGCATTGATCTATGTCTATCTTTATACTGTACAACACTGTCTTGATTACTGTAGTTTATAGTAAAATCTGAAATCTGGTAGTGTGGGTCCTTCAACCTGTTCTTGCTTTTCAAAATTGTTTTGGCTATGCTGGGTTGTTTTCATTATCATATAAATTTTAGGATGAGCTTGTCAATTTCTACCAAAAAAGCCTGCTGAGATTTTGATACAGCTTTGATAGGGATTTTGATGGCAATATGGGAAAAATTGCCATCTTAATAGTATTGAATCTTCCAATTTATGAATGTTTACTTACATCTTCATTTATGTAGATCTTTAATTTTTTAGCAATGTTTTATAGTTTTCTGTGTAGAAATTTTTTTATTTCTTTCATTTAATTTATTTCTAAATGCTTTATTCTTTTTGATGGTTTTGTGAATGAATTCTTTTCTTAATTTTATTTTCAGATTGTTTATTGCATAAAAATACAATTGGTCAGCCAGGCGTGATGGCTCATGCCTGTAATCCCGTCAGTTTGGGATGCTGAGATGGATGGATCACTTGAGCTCAGGAGTTCGAGAGCAGCCTGGGGAACATGGTGAAACCCCATATCTACAAAAAATACAAAAATTAGCCAAGCATGTGGTGCGCACCTGTGGTCCTAGTTACTCTGGAGGCTGAGGTGGGAGGAGTGCTTGAGCCTGGGAGGCAAAGGTCGCAGTGAGCCAAGATCGTGCCTCTGCACTCCAGCCTGTCTCAAAAAAAAAAAAAAAAAAAGAAATACAACTGGTTTTTATATCTTGATCCTATATGCTGTGGTGCTTTTAAAAGCAAAATGTCTTGATACTCCTCCTATTGAGAGATAAGAACCACTCTTGAATCTGGCTCTGAAAGTTCTTGGACCATAAAATATGACAGAACAAATACTACAGCCTTTAGAAACTAGCAGCTTCCTTCCTGTCTATTGGGATACTTGCTCTTGGACCTCAGCCACCATGCTGTGAGGAAGTTCAAGTAGCCCATGTGGAGGTCTGGTTGGAGAGGAATCGAGGCTCCACCCATCAGCAGCACCAGCTTGCCAGCCATCTGAATGAGCTGTCTTGGAAGTGGATACTCCAGTCTCCAATTAAACTTCTTTGGCTGGTGCTTCCTGGAACAGAAATGAGCTTCCCTGCAAGGCCTTGCCTTCAATGCAGATTTGTTAGCAAAGTAAGTGACCATTGTTGATAGGAGCCACTAAGCATTTGGAGTGGTTCATTTCACAAAACTAAATAACTGAAACATTTGCCCTCTGAGTCTGATTAAGCACTTGAGTGGGGAAGAAAGAGTAATGGAGAAAGGAGGAGGGGGAGGAAGGGCTCAAAGCAGGCAGTGGGAAGGAAGAAGTGACGATTTGAGTGCCGTCTCTGTGGACGTGTTTTGGTCAGCAGGGTTAGACCAGCTCACAAACACAGTGGCTCCACTGTAAACACACTGTGTGTGTGTGTGTGTGTGTGTGTGTGTGTGTGTGTGTGTGTGCGACCTAAGGCAGATCATTCCTCCTTTTATGGCCTCTGTCTCCCCATGTGTACAATGGGGTCACTTGATTCTCTCTGCCGTGATCTGGAAGAAAGGCTGAGCCAGTTGGGGTCCCCTGGGCTGAAGATGAAAGAGATGGCAGGTCTGGAGCTGCCTGGTCCTTGGGCTGCTCTGAGGGCCGTCTGAGGACCCTTAGTCACTTCAGGCGTCTGATTGTGTTTTCGAAATCTGTGTGTCTGAGAAAGGAGGAGGAGGAAGGAAGACAGAATGAAGACCAGGAAGAGCCATAATACTGACAATAATACTTTGTATGGTGATATTTTCTTTGAAAAAAATTTAAAAATTAATTTTGAGAGGTAACTATAAGATTTGCATGCAATTTAAAGACATAATACAGAAATCTGTGTATCCAACTTGTACACAGTCAAAATGTAGATACTTCCATCACCCCGTTTGTTCTTTCTTCTTCTCTTCTCTTCTCCTCTCTCTTTCTTTCTTTTTCTTTCTTCTTTTCTTTCTCTCTTTCTCTTTCTTTCTTTCTCTTTCTCTCTTTCTTTCTTTTCTTCTTTCTTTCTTTTTTTTTTTTTTTTGAGATGGAACCTCACTCTCTCATCCAGGCTGGGGTGCAGTGGCTCCATCTCAGCTCACTGAAACCTCCACTCCCCGGGTTCAAGCGATTCTCCTGCTTTAGCCTCCCGAGTAACTGGGACTACAGGTGTGCACCACCACGCCCAGCTAAGTTTTGTATTTTTAGTAGAGATGGGGTTTTACCATGTTGGCCAGGCTGGTCTCAAACTCCTGACCTCAGGTGATCCACCCACCTCAGCCTCCCAAAGTGCTGGGATTACAGGCGTGAGACACCACATCTGGCCATGTTATTTTCTTGAGAGTAGGTCTTTATAATACCTGTGTGAGGGGAGAGGAAGCTTGGCTGAGGCAGAGCCCTGGGGAGGACGGAGAACAGCAGAGGAAAGATGGGCCCTGCCGAGGACTGGCCTGAGAGGGAGGGCGGAGGCAGAGGTGGAGGCCAGTGAGAGCCAGGGCTGAGTGGGGCTGCTTTGTCTCAAGAAGAGAGGGTGTCGGAAGGGAGGGGGGTTGCTCATCTCTGTGGGGCTTTCTGGGGTCACAGGGAGAGACGGGCCTTTTTGGCTTGGAGGGCAGAACTGGAGGAAGCTCATTGCAGGCTCAGGATAGGGCCATGGAAAGCTAGTCACTGGAGGTATTGGGGGTGGGCGGTCGGTGGGGTGGAACAGAGCATGGGCACCGAGGAAGCTGCACTAGATGGTTCTTTGATGTGGGGGATGGTGAGGCCAGATGAGAAGCCCCCAGGCTCCGCCCTGAGGAGTGCTGCTGACCCAGCTGGTCACTCTGTGTGTCCTGCCCCTTCCTGCAACCTCCCCTCTTGGCACAGCCCTTTTCTGTCCGGCCTGTCCCACATTGCCCAGTGCTCCTGTATGGCCCTGTCTTCCCCGGGCCGATCAGTGGTCACAAGGCCCAAGGTCAGACCTGTTTGTTTGGAGTTGTCTGGAGAGCAAAGCCCTGAGTGAGCCAGGGTGAGGTGGGAAAGGCATGCCAGCCCAGCACACATGAGCTCCTGGGCAGCCTGGCCCCTCCGCCTCTGCCGTGGTTCCCCTTCTCGTGTCCTAGACACTCCCCTCCCCCTTTGCTCTTTTTACGACTGACTCTTTTAAGTCGTTCGGTCCTTAGCCAAAAAGACACCTCCTTAGAGAGGCCCTCCCTGACTGCCACAAAATATGTCCCCCCCTCCCCCTTAATAGCTCACTCTACCTCCTGTTTGCTTAATCCCTGGCACTATCGCAATGTGCCATTATCATGAGTGTACGAGCTCTGTCTGGCTTGTCTGTCCTGCTGGGCTGTCTGCTCTCTGAGGGTAGGGCCACTGGGCCTTTTTCTCGGTTGCGTTCCCAGTACCCTGCCCAGCAAGTGCCTGAGGAATGAGTGAACGGTAAAAGCTAACACTGGCATAGCTTCTGTCAGAGCTGGCCCTAGATCTTCACTTCACCTAGATCAACTGAATAAATCTTCTGAACAACCCATAAACTAGCTCTTCCTATTATCCTAATTTTATAGATGAGGAGCCAAGAACAAGAAGGCTGTGTTTCCCACAGCTAGTAGGTGGTGAGGCTTGGATTCGGAACCAAGGCAGCCTGGTGCCAGGGTCGATGCTCTCAGCCCCTGAATGAGTGGTGACCACCTGCTTCTGGCTGTGACACTGTTTCAGGGGGCCGTGGACCCCAGGCTCCATTGCTGTTCCCAGACACCATATGCAAGATGTCCCATGCTGTCCCCAACCCCCACCCCCTTTAACTCCTGCATATCTGGTATCTCCTGGATCACAGCTCTGACTTCACTGGTCTTGGCAGGTGCTGGCAGACCCTTCTCCTCCAGCAGTCCTGGGAGGGAGGACTTGTCATCCTCTTATGGTAAAAGGGGAAACTGAGGTTCTTGGGGGGAAGAAAATGGGACTGCCTTGTTCCCCAGCCCAGGACCCTTTCTCTGCCTTTCAGCTACTCTATCTCATAGGTGGCAGAGCATTCAAAACACTGGGTGGGCTTCCCAGACGGGGCTCCTCTTATTTCCCAATAGCTCAGGGAGGAAGGTGGCAGGTATGGCCTGTTCTCCCCCATTCTGTTGATGAAAAAACAGGCCCAGAGAGGTGAAGCCCATTGCCTGTGGTCACGCAGCTAATGAAGACCCAGCCTTCCCCCGCTTCCAGCCCTGAGTCCATCCTGGGCACCCTTGACACCAGGTGGCAGGCACTTCAAGCTCACCTATCTCTGGGTCAGGGTGAGACGTCAAGGTGGCTGGCACATACTAGGTGAGCAATATCCCATCAAACAGCCTGGAAGGTAATTTCTGAACGAATGCATGAGTGAATGAATGATTCTCTGATGTATGCCCCATAGTGGAGGCTTGGCAGGGTACCTGTCAGGGCTCTGTAAGTGCCGGCTGTCCATTGAGCCCTTCAGAACTAGCTAGTGTGATCTAATAGTTTGGGCTGAAGAAAATGATCCTTTTTCTAAGGGAGAGGCAAATCCAGGGATGTGGAAGGTCAGGGAAGCCTTCTTGAGGAGGTGGCATTGGTTCTGGGCTTGAAAAGTTGAGGAGAGAAGTGCTTAGGACAGGAGGCCTAACAGATCCCTGGGTCCAGCTTCCGTCGCTAGGATGGAAGTGAGGGCAGGAAGGCAGAAGGACTCATGCCCTGTGGAGTGGGGGCCTAAGCATGCATTGCACAAGGCCCAGAACAGCCAGGCAGGTTGGCGGCCATTCCTCTTGTTCCTTCATGCCTTAGTTCAGGCCTCTAGGATTTTCCCAGCACCTCCCTCTGAAACTGGTCTTTCCTTTGTCGGTGAACTGCAAAGACTGGCTAGTTTTTGGCTTTGGACATATGTGGGTTTTGTTTCAAAGAATTTCAGTCCATGAAAATCCAAACTTCTAAGGGAAGGGAATTTCATTTATTAAACCTCTCAGGGCACTAGGCATTTTACATACACTAATTTCTTTCTCATAAGAATCCATGAAAAAGTTATGATTTTCTTTTTTTTAAGCAGCTTGACTGTTTAAAGTTCATCCATTTAAAGTGTACAATTCCATGGTTTTTAGTATATTTACAGATTGTGCAACCATCACCATAATCTAATTTTAGAACCTTTTCATCATCTCCCAAAGAAATCTTGTACCCATTAGCAGTCACTCCCCATTCCTTCCTCTGGCTCCCACGTACCAAAAAAGCCTTGAGACCGGCATAATGAATTCCTCTTACCCCACCACCCAGCTTCCATCATAATCCAGTTCCATCCTGGCTGCCTTATCTTTCTTTGCTGATGCTGTTGCTGAAAAATCCTAAATCCTCTCTATTCCAAGGGTGATCTGTGGACCAGCAGCATGGGCCTACCCAGGAATTTGTTAGAAATGCAGAATCTCAGGTCCCACCCCAGTCCCATTGACTCAGAATCTGCCTTTTAATAGAAACCCCAGGAGATCCGTGTGCAATGGCATTCGGGCAGCTTTGGGATAAGAGGAAGCTTGAGTCTTCATGACATGTCACCTTCATACACTTCAGTGTGTGTCTCTGACACAGGAACATTGTCTTCCATAACCACCGGGCCGCTATCACAATGACTGAGGTAAGAATTCAGAAGTGCCTCTCTTCATCCCTATTCTGAAATTCCAGGACCCAGCTAGGAGTGCAGCGTAGGAATTGAACCCAGACCTGTCTGGCTGTATGCCTTTCTTCCCTCCACCTTCATCATTCTGAGCCTGTCCCAGACAGATGAGAGGCTTTGGGCCATGGCCTAAGTTTCCCCAAGGGCAGCTTGGTGCCTTCGGCGGAGGCCCTTGCAGACACTGAGACACCGGGCTGCTCACTCTTTCTCTCTGAACGGCTGGGGTAGCAATGGTAGTGCCTCAGAAATGACCAGATGACCGTAGCCAGCCTCTCAGTCAGAGCGCTAGTGATTGACAACAGAGGGGACTGCTGGCTGGGCCAGGGGCCAACCCACCACTGACCTGCTGCTGTGTGACCTGGGCCAGCCCCTCTCCCCTTTGGAACTCTTTCTTGGAGTGGCCAGACTAGGGAAGCTGGGCCTGGTCCCAATACAGCAGGGTGTGCTATGTGCCACCATCACCGTGCTCAGCTGGTGGCCATTCTGGGTGCCAGCACAGTGGTGTCTCTGAATAGGCTTGTCTCTCCTCCCCTACCTGAACTCCAGGGGCTAGCTGTTGGGGAGAGGGGCACCTGCTTGCTAAGAGGTGCCCTATGAGCAGTAGAGGCTGGGCTCTTTGAATTTGCTGTCAAGAAGCAGAATCAGGCTTAGTGTCCTTGAGGCCCTGCAGGGGCCCTGGCCGTATCCTGGGTGCTCTGGGGGGAGCCCAGGGGAAGGGCAGGCCTGGGCATGGCCCTCTGGGGGCTGCAGGCTGAAGTGGAGGAAAGGCTTGGAGCAGTCCCCCACCCTGGCATCAACTCAAGTCCTCCAGCCTCCTGATTTTAGGTATGGGTAACCAAACGTGGCACAGCAAGAACTAAGGGCTTCTCAGAGCCTCTCTGGCTCTCATAATAAGGGCTCCATATCCTGCCCAGATGAAAGGCTACGAATGTGCTAACGAACCGTGTCCCCAACCATTGAGCTCCCTCGTCAGTAAATGGGCAGTTGTGGGTACAGAGTCTGGGGTCAGGTGGCCTGGGCTTAAACTCAGCTTTCTTACTAGGTGTGCCACCTGAGGTGAAGGGCAGGGTAGCTTTGAGTCAGTGCTGCCTCTTGTGAAAACAGGGCGAGATCATCACCATATCCATCTCGAAGTGTGCCCAGGAAGACTGAACGGAGGAGAGCAACCTGGCACACAGCACCAGGGCAATAGAGGTCGGCTGCTACTCTTATTTATTTATTTATTTATTTGAGGCAGAGTCTTGCTCTGTCGCCCAGGCTGGCATGCCGTAGCGTCATCTTGGCTCACTGCAACCTCCGCCTCCTGGGTTCAAGCGATTCTCCTGCCTCAGTCTCCTGAGTAGCTGGGATTACAGGCGTGCACTAACACGCCGGGCTACTTTTTGTATTTTTAGTAGAGATGGGGTTTCACCATATTGGCCAGACTGGTCTCGAACTCCTCACTTCAGATGATCTGCCTGCCTTGGCCTCCCAAAGCGCTGGGATTGCAGATGTGAGCCACCGTGGCTGGCCCCGCTGCTACTCTTATTAGTTAGCATTATGGGTCTCTGCCTGGAAGCCCCAATGTCTTACTGAATGTGGAAGGCCCTTAACAACCTGGCATTTGATTTCCTCTCTTACCTTAACTCCCCTTCCCCATCTCTGCTTTCTATGTTCCAGCCCAACCCATGTTTAATTGATTCCTGAACTGGGTTCTTCCCTCCAGACCTTTGCCCATGCTGTTCCCTCTATCTGAAGCACTTTCCTTCATCTAAATTTAGACCTCATTTCCCTGGCAACCTCCCCCAACCCATGACGGCCTGGAGGGTCCCTCCTGAGAGCCATTTCTCGTTTGCACTGCCAGGGTCTGTATTGCCATTGCTTGCTTACTTCTCTCTCCCCCCGGCAGACTGTGAACTCCCGGCAGCAGGGCAAGAGTCCCCAAGTCTCCAGCATTTGGTGCAGGTCCTACTTACTGGAGATTCCCAGGGAATCTTAGCCGAATAATCAAAGGGATGAGTGGTGCTTGTCAGTATACAGTAAGTGTCAAATGAGTGCGGGCTAACTGCAGTGGGAAATTAGGGCCCCATAAAGCATGGTGCACATTTATGGGAAGTGGTGGTCAGGAAAGGTTTGCTGTAAGAAATGAGGCCATAACATGGCCTTGAGGGGGATGCTGCTCAGGTTGAGAGAAGGGAGAGGCATTTAGTTGTCTTCTGTAAATGTTTATTAAAGTGCCTGACTTACTGGCAGGCTGCCCCTGATCTCAGGAAGCCTTTCACTCATACTGTGTATTTGGGGAGCTAGATCTCAGGTGGAATTTATATTAGAGACAAATGTATTGATTGTCATGGAAAAAGCTGTGGGAACTGGTGCTTCGGAGAGAGCGTGATACTTGAACAGGGCAATGAAGAATGCATAGGAGTTCATAAGGCAGGTAAGAGAGGAAGAGCAGCTTGTGCTGAGAGAACAGATAATGAAAAGTCATTGAGGGAAGAAACACGTTTGAGGAATGTTGAAAAGTATGATAGGGCTGGGCCGGGCGCAGTGGCTCACGCCTGTAATCCCAGCACTTTGGGAGGCCGAGGCTGGTGGATCACCTGAGATCAGGAGTTCTAGACCAGCCTGACAAACATGGTGAAACCCTGTCTTTACTAAACATTGCAAACAGTAGCCGGGCATGGTGGCAGGCGCCTGTAATCTCAGCTACTCAGGAGGCTGAGGCAGGAGAATTGCTTGAACCCGGGAGGCAGAGGTTGCAGTGAGCTGAGATCACGCCATTGTACTCTAGCCTGGGTGACAGAGCGAGACTCCGTCTAAAAAAAAAAAAAGAAAAAAGACAAGTATGATAGGGCTACATACAAGGTGACAAGATGAGGAGGCATATTACCAAAATGTGTGAATATCAGGCTATGGAATTTGGACATTATCCCGCAGCTCATTCATTCAGGCATTTATTCCACTAATATTTACTCAGCACTTACTATGTATTAAATTCTATGCTAGGTGTAAGATCTGACCGCACCACGAACGGCATGGTAATCTCTGTGACCTGCACGTACACCTCACAGGAGTTCCTGGAAGAAACCACCAACCCCTGCGGTGCCTAACTAACCTGAGCCATTCTTCTATTGTTTCTTATTCTGGACTCAATTGACAAGGCCATTGGACTTTGTAACTGAGCTTGGCCAACCTCATGACTCCACACCCTACAACCCCCTCCCAGCTTGCAAAAAACCGCCCTAAACTGTAACTTCTGTAACTTTCCACTGCCCACTCCAAACCTATAAAACCAACTGCTATCCCACCACCCTCCGCTGATGCCCTTTTCGGCCTTAGCCTGCCCGCACCCGGCTGAATAAACAGCCATGTTGCTCACACAAAAGCCTGTTTGGGGGTCTCTTCATTGAGAGCATGTATTTAACACTAGGCACTGGACCCACCTCAGTGAAAAAATAAAGATCTTGTTTCCTGTCCCTGTGGGACTTAGAGTCTAGGAAGGATCCTCTGAAAAGGCCAAGCAGTAAGTGACATTGTCAAACCAGGATCTTAGGAAAAATGAGTATTACAGTAGCTGAAGTGAAGGATGGATCAGAAGGCAGTGGTGAGGGGAACTGGTCAGAAGGAGGCTGGAAATCACATAGGCCAGAGGTGAGTGAGCCTGGGCTGTGTGGAAGGGATGGGGAGGAGGTGAGGTGTGACAGATCAGAGATGCTTGCTGTGCCTCCCATCAAGAAATGGAGTCTAATTTTTGGCCCTGGCATCGAACTGCTTGATCAGTAAACAAAATGTGGCAGAAGTGAGGTTTGGGACTTCCCAGGCTGAGTCATAAGAAGGCACACAGCTTGCTTGAGATCCTTGGAAGCTTGGATCCTTAGAGGCATTGAGCCCCCATGGAGGAAGTCCAGTTACCCCAAGGCTGCCACGGGGCAGGTGCTCTGGAGGATGGTTACAGTGGAGCTCTGCCTTCCAGGCATCCCCACCACGATGCCAGACATGTGACAGAAGCCAACACAAGGCCTTCAGAAGGGCCCATCCAGCAGCCGAATAGCACCTGAGTGGCTGCCACGTACTCCATAGGGACTGCAAGATTTGCCCGGCTGAACCCTGTGTGAATTCCTGATCAACACAAATCTCAAGATATAATAAAATCATTTTCATTATAAGTCACTTAAATTGTAGAGTAGTTTATTATACTGCAACAGAGAAACTGGAACAGAGTGGAAGATAGAGACGGCAAAGCCAACAGGGTTTACCCACTAGATGAGAGGAAGAACGCCTGTCACTAGAGGTGGCGTTGAGGGATTGAAGCATTGACATTAGGGTTGCCAGATTTAGGAAAATAAAACTACAGGATGCCCAGTGAATTTCAGATGAAGAATGAGTAACTTTGTAGCATAGTATCTCTCACGCCGTATGGGACATACTTACACTAAACTCTCATTATTAACCTAAAATCCAAAGCTAACTGAGCACACAGAATTTTACCTGGCCACCTGGTCCAAGTTGGGGAAATGACCTGTGTAAAGGCTAGGGCAGACATCTAGGCAGACATGTAGGAAGCCTGAGAGATGATGGGGTGAGGGGACCTGGGGTCAAATGTGTAGGGTCTGGGAAGCCCGGGCAGGAGGCAGCTACACCACTGGTTGTGGAGAGCCGATGCGGGTCCACGTGGGAACTGGCGCATGTTTCCTTGGCAAGTGTCTTGGCTGTATCTGGGCCTGGGCCCCCTCTGGGAGCCACACTCTATATGTGGTGCTAGTGACCGGGACAGGCAAGGGCAGCCCTCTCTTTCCTGATGTGCCGCCTCCCTGCAGCATGTAAGGAAGGCAGTCTGCCAAGAACTCCCTGCGTGGCTGTGGCCAGGTGCCCAGGCTGCTGCCCCCTCGGCCCCTCGGAGGCATCTCCTTCCGCATCCCAACCTGTTGGCTCTCCTTGCAGACTACTATTTCATTAAATCCACAGACTTCTCCT
The DNA here is from genome assembly GCA_036589455.1 of Ateles fusciceps. Classification (NCBI taxonomy): domain Eukaryota; kingdom Metazoa; phylum Chordata; class Mammalia; order Primates; family Atelidae; genus Ateles; species Ateles fusciceps. Next base: position 4,603,842 of record JAZHEH010000276.1, read on the forward strand.
CCACATCTTCAGAAATGCCGACATGACAGCGCTGTCTGGAGAGCTGGCTGCTGGTGGTGTGTGGAGCGCCTCCCGCAACAGGGCTGGGCTGAGGCGGCAGAGAGATCTCCTCCCTCCTGCAGGGCCTGGCGCTGGGGGACTCCCAGAATTCTCCACTCTGTCTTCCTCTGTTCCTAGCCTCCTGGAAAGCTGAGCCTTTTCTAACCCTGGGAAGCCCCCGAGAGAGGCACATTCAGGCTGCTACTCTGGGGTCTGTTGCTTCTGTCCCGTCTCTCCCCAGACTCACAATAGCTGTGTCTAAGGTCTCTCACCTGGAGAGGAAGCTGTCCTCCCAAGTCTGCACACAGAGCCACAGCTGCTTCTGAGTTAGGAGAAGTGTGGGGCTCTGGCCTGGGTTGGGAAGTCCCTCTTATAGTGACAGCTCTTCCTCTGGGGCTCTGGCTTGGAGTCCCTTTGAAGCAGGCCTTGCTCTACAACCTCCTGTGGCTCCCCATTGCCCATGCATTAGCATGAATGGCCTGGCTGGCCTCACTTTAACTACTCCAGTCTGTCCATTGCCTTTTCCTCCTCGTGACCCAGGCATACGACCCTGGTTGACGAGGACCTTCCCTCTGCACATCCCTTTCCCCTAGCACTGCTCAGACTCCACTTCTTTGTTGGGAAACCATCAGACCTGCTGTGCGCTGAGCACCGAGCTAGGTGCTCTAGGGGACACCTTGTGACCTGGATGAGGTTCTCTCTTCAAGGAGTGAGGGTTTCCCTTGAGAAGTCAGGGAGGGATGGTAGACAGATGGGCAAACCGAGTCACAACTTGGTGTCTCCCTCTAGAGTCGAGAATCTGGAGCTGATCTCTTCATGGCTAGTAAGTGACTGAGTGGCCATGGTTGCTGGGCCTCAGGTGCCTCATGATGAACTATAGCCAATGCCACTCTCTTCCTTCCTACCCCGCAGAGTGTGAGAATCAAGTGAGACAGCAATTGCCAGAACTGGGCGCAACACGTTTCTTAGTGGACAGGGATTATTTGTGTCGAGTGGAGCACAGCTTTGTCTATTTCTTTGTTTGGACATAAAGGGCTGCTCTGCAGAAGCGGAGGACAAATGGTTCCACTCCAGCTGGGTGGGTTGAGGCAGGTTCCGTGGAGAAGGGACACCGGAGGTGGGCCTGAAAGAGCAAGAAGCGATTTTCCCTGAAGACGAAGTCAAGGTGGGGCTGCGAGGGGTGGGAAGGGAGCTTCAGGCACTGGGGATGGCACGTGCAAAGCCACTGGAGAGCAAGAGAGCCTGGCATGTGTGGCCACCCAGGCTGACGCCCAGGGTGTGTGAGGAAGGGTGGGACAGAATGGGGAGCCCGGGAGTGCTGGGGGGAAGTAGTCACCCTGAGGTCAGCATGGGAAGGCCTTTGCATGCTAGCCGAGGAGTCTGGACTTCATCCACTTGGCAGTGGGGGAGCCAAGGAAGGCTTTTCGCAGGAGTGACGCGATCAAAGCATGCCTTGCCCTTCTCCATGTCCGCTTTGCTCCTCTCCCTTTTTTCAAATTTTGAGTCCTCTGTAGAGTTTTCTCCAAACGTTCTGAGTGCCCCCACTCAGGGCACAGCTGACCCTCTTGGGGCTGACAAGGAGGGGGGCTGCCTCCCACCTGTCCTTCCCCCAGTGCCAGCCTGAAGCCCAGTGCCCCCTGGGAACATCATGTCCTTCACCAGACCTCACTGACTGTCCCAGTGCGCATAAACCGTGCTCCTGTCTCTTGCTCTGTGATGTTGGCATGAAATATTCAGTTGCCACCACAGTAAGGATTGACCTACATCTCTGGGGTCAAACCAGCTTGGAGGGGCCAAGTCATGACTCCATTTGACTTTCCTGGATTAGAGTCAAGCTCAGTGACTGTAACAAAAACGGCACCCCCTTCCTTGGTTTAGAGGAGTTGTCGCTAGATCTGGTGACTCTGGCCTGTTTTTATTTTTAACAACCAGAGTTGCCTTGTGGCTGGAGGTGAAGTGCAAAATGTATGGAGAGCAGAGAGGAGGCTGTGTCTATGGGGTGTCTGTGGATGGGGACACAATCATCTCAGGCGCTCCTTGGTGACCTTGAGGCTGCACCCTCATTCAGAGCCTCTAGGAATTCTCCATGTAGATCTTAAAGTCCCAAAGGTTCCTCTGGTTCTATTCTTCACTTTACATGGGGGAAACTGAGGCCCCAAGTGGGAAGCACCAGCTCACACTATGTTGGGGGTGAGTGGCAGAACTGGGAGTAGAACTGTGCCTCTTGCTTCCTGGTGGGTGCATTTTTCCTGGCCCCAGCATGGTTCTACATATGGGGACTAAACCGAGCCAGGGAGAGCTTGGAGGGGGAGGTGCTGGAGTTGAGATAGAGCTGGAAGAGGGAGCGTCAGTGACAGACACTGATGCAAAGCTGGGACAGAGCTGCTGGGGAAGATCTGGCTTAGATTTGGCCAAAAATTGTACACTGCTCATTTTCAATGCCGTACGGTGTGACCGGTTCAGCCACTCATTCACTGGAAATGGTGGGTGGCCACTCTGGGAAAAGCAACACAATACTTTTTTTTTTTTTTCCCTGAGACAGAGTCTTGCTCTGTCGCCAGGCTGGAGTGCAGTGGTGCAGTCTAGGCTCACTGCAACCTCTACCTCCTGGGTTCAAGCAAGTCTCCTGCTTCACCCTCCCAAGTAGCTGGGATTACATGAGCTACCATGCCTGGCTAATTTTTGTATATTTAATAGAGATGGGGTTTCACCATGTTGGCCAGGCTGGTCTCGATCTCCTGACCTCAGGTGATCCACCTGCCTCGGCCTCCCAAAGTGCTGGGATTACAGGTGTGAGCCACCGTGCCCAGCCAATATTTCCCAAGTATGGAAGGAGGAGCCACCCTTAGGCTCTGCTTGGAGCAGGGCTGGAGAGGATAGCTGGGCATGAGCTGGGTGTCTACTGCCTGCCAGGCATCCTTCTCACCTCCACCTGTTTCTCCTGAGCACCTAGTCAGTTCTGGGTGCTGAGGACATGGATATCAAAACCGGATCCTATAATTTATGGAGAAGACACCCATCTAAACAAATATTGTTTTTTTTTTTTTTAGATGGAGTTTCGCTCTTGTTGCCCAGGCTGGAGTGCAATGGCGCAATATCAGCTCACTGCAACCTCTGCCTCCTGGGTTCAAGTGATTCTGCTGTCTCAGCCTCCTGAGTAGCTGGGATTACAGGTGTGTGCCAGCATGCCCGGCTGATTTTTTGTATTTTTAGTAGTGACAGGGTTTCACCATGTTGGCCAGGCTGGTCTCAAATTCCTGACCTCAGGTGATCCACCCTCCTCGGCCTCCCAAAGTGCTGGAATTACAGGCGCGAGCCACCGCACCTGGCCTAAGCAAGTACTTTCAACAGAATGATCTTACCCCCTAGCACAGCATCAACCTCAGGTGGAAGGAGGGGTAGTCAGGGGAGGCTTTCTGGAAGAGGAGGCACCTGAGATCAGTCTTGAAAGACGAGAGAATTAAGCAGACTGCAAATGGGGCAGAGTGCTGTCAGCAGATGAAACAGCGTGAACAAAACCAGGGAGGCATGAATCTGTGTGAAGTGATTATTGCCTTGTGCTGTGATAACACACACCCCAGCCCAGGGTAGAGGGAGGGGACGCTGGAGGGCTCAGGCGGGCACTGGGTCTGCTGGTGGGCCACCCTTAGCAGTTCGATTTCATCTTACAGGTTCTAAAGCTGGAGAGCGGCTGGTTTGGATTTGCATTTTAAGTGGTGACCCTGGCAGCCCTGTGGCAGCTGACTCAGTGAGCAGAGGCATGAGGCAGGGGAGGCTGTTGCAATAACCCAGACAGGAGATGATGAGGGCTTGACCTTGGGCTGTGGTAGCGGGAGAGGGGAGAGGGACGGGTTGAGAAACATTTAGGAGGTCAAGTTGTCGGGACCCAGTGACTGATTGGATGTGTGGGAAGAGAGAGAGGGAGGAGTCAAGGTGGCCTTGTCCTGGGGCTGAGCAGTGGTGCACCCAGCCCTGAGGAATTCCGGGGGTGGAGCAGACTTGAAGATTCAAGGCTGATCTCAGGTTGAGACATGGTGAGTCTGAGGTGCCTATGAGGTGTTAACGTGGCCACAGAACCCAGGAGGCACCTGGAAACCCAGGGTCTAGAGGGCAGGAGAGGCTGAGCCAGATGCCTAGGCCTGGAAAGGACAAGCCCGTAGCAGTGGTGGGGCCGCAGGAGTGGTGAGACCATCCAGGAAGATGCACAGAGGGAAGAGGGGGATCCTCCCCTGCCATCCCTGGCCTTCAGGGAGTGGGTGGAGGAAGGGGGCACCCGCAGGAGATGGGGGATGGTCAGAGAGGCTAGCAGAAATGGTGACATCACATGGGCCCAGGGGAGGACGTGCTGTAAGTGTGAGGGTGTGGGGGGACTGCACTGAACGCAGTAAAGTATCCCACAAGAAGAGGACAGCAAATGGCCCACCAGGCAGAGGTGGAGGTTAGGGAAGATCTCCTTGGGATGGGGAGAGACGTGAGCATGTGCGGAGCCTGGTGGAAGCGGGAAGTCTTCGTAGAGAGGGACATGTAGAGATGGGTGAGGCTCCAGAGTGGGCCTGCCCAGCACCTCACTACAAGGGTGGGCTGGCAGGCCGAAGAGGGACCTTCCTTACCCTCTGATTCTGGACAGAGGATACTCAGGATGGGTGTGGGGCTGTGTTTGGAGGTGAGGCAGGGGCAGTGGGTCGCACCAAAAAGCCTTCATATCTTGATACCTTCCCAGGTATCTCTGGGAATCGAGATGAGCAGAGGGAGAAGGGTGAAGGTCAGTGAGGCAAAGAGCCCATGAGGGGAAATGGGCGGTCAGCAAGCAGGCAGAGGACTTTGGGTTCACGTCCAGGGTGTAGTTGAGACTGGAGACCCCACGTTGACATCGGCCCCAAATCTTCATGCTGTGGGCCTTTGCCAGCCCAAGCTTGCCGTGTAAAGCCTGTGGCTGGGTTGGCCCCCTGTGAAGTCTGGCTGGGCAGATGAAGGGAAGGATGGGGTACTAAGAAATCAGGGGTGCTGGTGAGAGGGTCATTCTGATGACTAAACCTTTGGAGCAGTTGGAGAATGTGGTCAGAGGGAAAGAAGAGATGTTGGGGTTAAGATGGAAGAGGAGAAGCAGTGGTGGCCTGGGACTGGGGGCTGGACTTGAGTAGGACAGAGGGTCCCTGGAGAAGGGTGCTGGAGGTCCAGGGAGTCCAGGTATTGGATGGGTCACCCACATGGACGCTGAAGGCCATCAGCTGCTGGCAGACATTGGACTGGGGAGGAGAGGCAGCGATCTGAGGCTGGGGGGTTCAGGAGCAAAAGGTGCTGGCTGGGAAGGTGGAATCTGAGAGGCTGGGAGACGGGGGAAAGTAGTCGAATCAGGCGGCATGAATCCCAAATGAGAAAAACCCCATTCTAGGGCAGGGCGCAGTGGCTCATGTCTGTAAATCCAGCACTTTGGGAGGCTGAGGTGGGCAGACCACTTGAGCCCAGGAGTTGGAGACCAGCCTTGGCAACATGGCAAGACCCTGTCTCAAAAACAAAAAACAAAACAAGAAAAACCCCTAAAAAACAAAAAAGAAAAATCCCCATCCTGTGTGGCTGATGGCATCGCAGTCTGGAAACACCCCTAGGGATGTAAAAGGGATGTGGGGATCTTGGGAACCACATAAGGGAGTCAGATGTAGGAACAGAAACAACCGCCCCAGAGAGGACAGAGGAGATGGGTCACCAGCGGCAAGGCTTCCATCACGAGGCTGATGACAGAGGGGGGTGTTCTTACAGGAAGTGGGGTCCCAGAAGGGCCAGTGGGGAGGTCCAGGAAGGAAGGTAGGCAAGGCTTGGTGAGGCAAAGCACAGACGGGGAAGATGACCGAAGGAGGGTGCACCGTGAGCTGTCAGCAAGGATGCAGGGGTGGGCGGCGAGAGGCAGGGTTTCCAAGAGACAGCGATCTGCAGGATGAGTAGGATGCGTAGGAGTTTCTCTGGGGAATACAGGAGGCAACAGGCAGGGCAGGGCAGAGTGGTCAGCAAGTAAGAACTCATTCATTCCACAAACACTCACAGGGGCTTCCTATGCTTGGGATGCATCAGTGAACCATGTGACAATCCTCACTCTTGTGGATCTTACACTCTCGCTGGTGGGAGTGGGGGACAGAAAACATCACAAACGTGGTCACAGGTGAATTGTAGAGTATATTAGAGGGCCATGAGGCTGTGGCCAAAAGAGCAAGCTGAAGGGAGTCAAATGGAGCTGTGCAGGTGGAGGGGGCAGGGGCTGGGGTAGCCACTTTGAAGTCGCCAGGTGGTGGTTAGGGCAGGCCTGGGTGAGGCTGGCGCTCTGGGCCCGTGCAGAGTCTCCACCCAGTTTGACAGGAACGGCAGTGGGGTTGGGGATCTCGGGAGAGGTGCCTGCACCATCACTTTGCTGTGTGGTACATGGGAAAATCTCAAGACAAGAATCTTCAGGTTGGGTGAGAAGGGATGAAAAAGGAAACAGAGAAAGCAGAAGAAAACCAATATCCACCGGCACCTGCCGAGGGCCAGGCACTACCCTGGGGATGGCCTCTTGAATCGATCTCTCCTGACCCTCAAGACAACCCTGTGAGTTAGGAAGGAACTGTCCTTATGGGTCCAATTTATTTGAAAATGATGGTACCATCAACATGAGCTAATGCTTAGTGCTGTCCTGAACATTTTGCCTGGATTTTCCTAATGCACCCTCCTGAGCTCCCAATGAGGCTGATGCCACTGTTTTCATTTCCTAAAAACAAGCCTGAGGAAGCCGGGAAGTGTCATGGCAGTGGCCAAGCTCGTGGACCCCGCAGCCAACCTGCTGGGCTGACTTCTCTACTCACCAGCTGTGTGGCTTTAGGCAGTTCCTTAACGTTTCTGGGCTGAGCTTCCTGCTGGAAATGAGGAGAGTAAAAGCACCTGCCTTGCAGAATGGTAGTGAGGATTAAATGAGGAAATATATGGAAAGCACGCAGAACAGGCCCCTGCGCTAGTGGGCGCTGTGCAGGGGCGCAGTGCTACTCCAGTACCATTCTTACCCAAGCTCACTCAGGTAGGACGGGGAGAGGAGGGCTTTGACTGGGAGCCTGATGGGACTGGCTTTTGCCTCTTCCTGGCTGACGCTTTGCTCTGTATGGTTCTGGACACTTGCAGGGCCAGGCTGGGGAGGAAGGAGCTGCGTGGCTCCCACCAGGCCTGCTCCTTTGCAGCAGGCATGTGACATATTGTGGCGTGATGTGTTTTCCCCTCATGGTGCAAGACGTGACTCAGAGGGACATGCTGGGGAAATGAGTTTCTTGGATTTGCCCACCTCATCGCCCCTGCATTCTTTTGAATTTCTCTGAATCAGACTTTATATCTGGCTCTGCCATTCACCAGCCTTCTTTATGCAGAAAACAGCCCCGCATTTCCAACTTGCTCCACAGCAGTAAAGATTCATCTTTGGCCCGGGAGGGTAGGAAAGAGAGGAGAGGAGGGGGAAAGAAGGAAAAAGAAAGAAAAAGGAAGGAAGAAAGAAAGAAAGAGCCAGCAACAATCAAAACAACCTTTTTCTCCCTGTGTAATCTGGGCGGCTTCCAGGAGGATAATGTCTTTCCACCGTGGATCGCCCCCTCCCTCCCAGGCTGTTTTCGCAGGAAGTAAATCCTGGAGCATTTTCAATGTGCCCCTCGAGGCAGAACAATGAGGCCCTTGAAGCCTCGGAACCCGCGCTTCCTCCAGTTATCCCGGAGCCGCGCCGCGGAGGGGAGCCATCTCTGGGGAGGGGGCAGGGGGGAGGGGGCGAGTCTGCAGGGCGTTTCGGAGCCGCACGAGGGAAGCCCATTAGTCAAATAATAGGTTTGGATCCGACTGTTTTGCCAAGGTACCCGGCATTTACCCGGCTCCCCGATTGGGGGCGGGGAGCTGGGAGGAGGCGGCGAGGATCCAATTACGGCTGCTCCTGCCCGGTCGCCGGGAGGTGGCGGCGGGCCGGGCCGGGCCGGGCGGGGCCGGGCGGCGCGGGGATCGGGGATCGGGAGCACGAGCCTCGGGCCGGCCGGCCTGCAAGCACCGCGCCCCGGCCCCAGCCCCGCGCCCGGCGCGGGCTCTCCCGCCCCGCGGGCTCAGCTGCCTCATTGTTTATTGTGGAGCCTGCCTCTCCCCCTGCCCGCCCGCCCTCCGGCTCCTTTCTCCCCTCCTCCCGAAAGAAAGAAGAGCCAGTCTGTGGAGACGAATGAGTCATGAATAAACAAACAGCGTGGGGGGAGCTGTCACTCCGAGCTGACTTCCTGGCCGCGCTCCGCTCCGCGACCTCCTGGCGGGGCGCAGAAGCCAGGCTGGCTGCGGTGGGCGGCGGCTGCTGGGCTGCTGGGCTGCTGGGCTGCTGGAGCAAGCGGTCCGGCTCAGTTGGGCCCCCCGCGGGTCTGGGCTGGGCTGGGCTAGGGTGTGCAGGACCCCAGTCCCCCAGGTCTGTCCTGACCATATCCCTCACAAGCCTCGTGGCCCATGGAGTAAGCGAGCGTGACCTGATGTCCCCAGACCTGTACGGCTGTGTGAGCTGACGGCCGTGGGTCGGACCCTTGGGTTGGACAGAGGCCATCTGTCACAGTCAGGCAGTGCATGCGGGCCCTGCGGCAGGCTTGCCGCGCCTGTGTGGGCTCATCCTCTGGGAATGCCAGTGTGTGTCTGCTGAGTTGTGTAGGCGTGGCTTCTCCTGGGAGACACAGGGCCACTGCTAGGATGTTTATATATGGCATGTGTGTCTTCTGCATGTGGTGCTTGTCTGGCGTGGGGGTTACACATGTGTGCTAGTGCCCCGTGTGTGTGTGTGTGTGTGTGTGTGTGTGTGTTGTGTGACCAGTTTCCTGGCTCTGAATTTGCGTCTGCCACTTTAAGTTTTGAGATTCTTCTTTGTACTTGGCTTTTCTCTACTTAGCCCGTTTTCTTCCCCTCTTGTGTGATCTAGTGGGTCATTTGGGGCCACCTCTCGCCATTAGTGAGGCCCCAGGGCCCAGCTGGCTGGCCTCAGCGTCCAACCAGCTGTGGCCACACGCAGGCTGACAGTGCTGACTCATGCCTGGCGAGAGCTGAGTGTGACCAGCGCGCCCAGTCTGGGTGAGCCTCCACTGTGGGGAGGGTAAGGGCCTGGGCCCGCCCAGACCTTCTGGGGACTTGTGACCGCATGGGGTTAGAGGCAGGGGCAGGAGTAAGTCATTTCTTCTGGCTTTCCTGGCAATCACACAGCCTCGCAGGGGTCCACCCAGGGCTGATGCTGACAGCTGGGCCTTCAGAAAGGTTGGTGTGACCAAGGCAAGGCTGTGACTCAAGCTACATCTCAGGCCCCTGCTGCTTGGCTGGGTCTAGAACCCTCCCAGCTCTGGCTGTGCTCCCTCTCCATGGACTGGCCCCAGCTCCAGAAGCTTCCCAGTTCAGGTGGGGACAGAGCCCGTCTGAGGCTAAACCGGGCACGGGTTTGCTACTTCCCCAGGATTGCCCGCTCCTGCAGCCCCCCAGCCAGCGCCTGCTTGCTGGACTGGATCTCCTGGCACTGGAATCACTGGAATTAACCTTGGTTATAACCCTGATCAGGGGAGGCAGGCTCTCGGGCCACAGCAGGCCAACCCTGGCCACTTCCCAGTCTTTCCCATCCTTCACGGGGTAGGTATTTGGGAAGATTAGGATCCACATAGGTTGGGAGGCAGGTGCATGTGGGGTCACAGCCTAGCTCCTTCATCTGCTAGCTTTGTGACCTGGGAAAGTCACTTAACCTCTCTGAACCCCTTTTTCCTCTACTTTGAAATGTGCATAGTGACCCTTACCCCATGGAGGGGTTGCAAAAGTTAAAGCGAGAATGCCTGTGAGCCCTGAGTACGGAGCTTGGTATGGAATAGGGAATCAGGAAAGGACAGTCTACTCTCTGTCTGCCCTGAGTCCTGCCCCTGTACCCTGATCTCAGGAACCAGAATTTTGCCTGTCCAAGCCTGTTGGTCCTTGACCCAGGGAGGTGCTGGGTACTGTGAACCTTGGCTGGAATTTGAAAACTCAGAAGCAGTCCTACACGGTACTTTGGAGTCTCTGAGTCCCAGGGAAGCCTGGAGTCTGGGCTGGCTGTTACAGGCAAGCTGGTCTAGGAAGGACAGCTGTGACCCACAGCATCTTTCTGGATCTTCCCTTGTGGGAAGAAGTCTCTACCCCTCAGGTCATACTCTGGCTGTATCTGGGCTGGTCTCCACTTGAGAACAATTTTTTTTTTTTTTTTTTTTGAGACAGAGTCTTGATGGAGTGCAGTGATGCAGTCTCAGTTCACTGCAACCTTGACTTCCTGGGCTGAAGCGAACCTCCCACCTCAGCCTCCCAAGTAGCTAGGACTATAGGCACATGCCACGATGCCCAGCTAATTTTTCTTCATTTTTTTTTGTAGAGATGGAGTGTCACTATATTGCTCAGGCTTGTAGACAAATTTTGTTTGGCCCACATGAGATTAAAAAAACCCAAAACCCAGCCAATATTTAGGAACAAAAGCATTTCACAAGAAGGTGTGAATTTTTAATTTCCCTCAAATAACTGGGGAGTTTGGCCACACTGGGCTCACGTTTTTATGTGGCAACTGTGGGCTAGAGCTGAGCAGCAGGGGCTCATTCAGGCAGGGTGTGTGTTCTCCAGTTTACCACAGTCTCCACTGCTCCCTATTGCACTGGTTCTCAAATTTGAGCATGTGGGAGAATCCCTTGGAGGGCTTGTTAAAATACAGATTACTGGACCCCACCCCAGAGTTTCTGTTTCAGGGGGTTTGGGGTAGGCCTGAGAATTTCGGACGAGTTCCCAGGTGATGGATGCTGCTGCTGCTGGTTTAGGGTGCCATTTTGAGAACTACTTGGCCACCTGATGCTGAGGCTGACTCTCACTTGGCCTGTTACTTTTCTGTGTAGTAGGGAGATATTTCTCTGTACACCCAACTCTAGCAAAAGTAGGAACATTTAAAAGGACTGAGAGTATCATTTGTTCTAGCAAAATGGAAAAGTATATATTTCTTTCTTTCTTTTCTTTGAGACTGGAGTCTTGCTCTGTTCTCCGGGTTGGAGTGCAGTGGTGCGATCTCGGCTCACTGCAACCTCTGCCTCTTGGGTTCAGGCAATTCTCCTGCCTCAGCCTCCCAAGTAGCTAGGATTACAGACGTGCACCACCACGTCTAATTTTTGTATTTTTAGTAGAGACAGGGTTTCAGCATGTTGGCCAGGCTGGTCTCAAACTCCTGACCTCAGATGATCTGCCTGCTTCAGCCTCCAAAGTGCTGGGATTATAGGTGTGAATCACCGTGCCCGGCCAGAAGTATATATTTCTTTGGAGACAGAAAAGATATTCCCTTGTGATTTTATGCAAACAGTTTGGATACATGTCAAATAAACACAACTTCAGGAGCGCAGTGAGGCCTGCCCTGAGCATGGCCTGAGGATGTGTCGCGAGGCAGCTCTGTGCACTGGTTCCTTCATCTGTCCACCTCCCTCGATGACTTTGTCTGCTTGATCCTGCAGGTGTATGAGTGTGTGACCCTGGCCCACTACAGTTTACTTATTAACTGAATAATCATGATTTGAACCAGTTCTATTGTCATACTGTGTTAGGAAATGAAGACAGTGAATAAGAGAGACCTAATTCCTACCCTCCTGGGGCTCACAGACTATAGGGACAGACAGACAAAACAAACTGAACTAGTAGGTAAAAGAAAGAATTGTGTGTTGTGATAACAGATGAGGATGCTGAGATGGAGAATAATGGGCTATATGGGGACCTCTTTTACTCTGCGTGGTCAAAGAAGCCTCTCTAAGGTCCCCATCCTATGGGGGGGGTGGGATTGGGAAGCAAATGAGATCCGGGACCTCTAGAGATCTCACCCCGCTTCAAAGCCCAGCTTGCATTCACCAAGCCCAGGGAGCGTCTTGACCTTCTGACCCGTGTGTGCCCGCTCTGACCTCAGTCCTGCCTGCTGCCCCTGCTCCTCAGGGCCAGCCACACAGAGCCTCAGTTGTTACTCAGTGGCTTCGAGAAGCTCCACGGGTGTGTTTGAGAGGCCACATCACACCCTGGCAGTTTACTTTGTCTCCCAGACCTCAGAACCTTTAGGGCCATTTTGCCCTATGCTCACGTACAGATGAGGAAACTCAATCCAGCACTTTCTGTATTCCCCACTTCTCAGTCAAGAGCAGGATTTTTTCTTTCCCTTAACTTTGCTCCGAGCCCAGCCCAAGGCCGAGCACAGAGCAGGGCGTGGGACGGACACTTCTCACATTCACATCTCCTAAAGTAGCTGAAGAATCTTGCCTGGTTACAGGAAATACCAGTGGCACATCCTTCCCGTCCTGTGCTCAGCATCATTCATCACTTGCGACCCTTTCCGGTTGAGCCCCCATAGAGCATCAGAATCCTTCTCAACACAGGAAACTGATGCCAACGAATTGGAGTTGACTTCCGGGATGAAATTTATTAGCCATCTGTTTTAGGAAGAGGTCTAATATCATGCGGGCCTCATCTGGCCTATCGACTAAGTAGAGGCCTAGGGCATGGACCCAGGGTGGGATTTCAGGCACCTGAGCTAGGCGTGGACGTAGGAGCTGGACCGGCCTGTCTGCTGGAGAAAGAGAGTTATGGGAGGTTGACAGGCAGTGGGCCAGCTTGAATTCTGACCAGAGTATCCCTCTGAAAGAGGAAGCATGGGGTATAAAGCAGTGATGCAGAAGTGAGGACCCAAGACAAGACTGGGCTTGGGGTGGAAGACTGGGTGTGGCCAGGGATGCCTAGGGGCTGGCAAAGGGCTTCTTCCGCTCTGCTAAGAGTGAGGACAAGAGGGAGCAGAGCCCGCTGAGACTCGCCCTCCTGCCCACCCAGGCTGCAGTACTATCCCTGCAAAACGCTGTAACAGCTTCCACCCTACATTGCACGTGAGACTAGCTCAGGGCACTTTGGAGGGCCCCTTTTTAAGCAAAAAAGCTTTTATGGAAATTAAATGTGGATATTTGTATTCCAGGAATGTCAATATATTTAACAGAGCTGAGGCCATTAGGAGAATGCATAGGGATACTGATGGGCCCGGGTTCCCAGAGAACTGTCTGAATGTCTTGTAGCTCTGCTCTGCACAGAGGTCTGGCCAAGGTGTGGGCCTGGCTCTCAGGGCTCTGCACCCCAAGACTGAAAGTTAGCAAAGCAAAATAAACACTAGGGCCTCCCTGCCTCCCCTGGCCAGCTCCCAGGCACTGGTGTGCCTTCCCTTTGCTCCTGGCCCCCGCTACCCTGCTCCTGGCATAGGGCAGGTGTGGCTGCGGCTCTGTGGACTGTCGCCTCCGTGAGGATGGCGGGCACACGTTGTCAGCTTGCTCACCTTCCCATCGCTGGTGTCTGGCCCTTGAACGAAGGAATGATTGACTGAAGGAATGAATGGCGCTTCTCTTTCTGAGAGCTTGTTATGTCTTCATGCTTGCGGAATGCCTGTTGTCTCTGCTACACTTAAGCTTCATGAAGGCAGGGCTAAGGCTGGGAGCTCTGCAGCTGCGTCCCAGAGCTGAGTGAGCACGTTTTGGAGTCACACTGAGCCACTTATTCGTACTATAACATTTGGGCTCTTTTGAGTCCTGGGTCTGGTTCACGATGGGCCTCGGGCAGTTCTGGAGCTAGGGCCTTGGTAGCCCCTGAGAATTAGGGCACTCCAGCTGCTGGGCAGGGCTCACTCTTCCCCCAGTGCCCCTGGTGTGCCCCGCCGCCATGCCTTTGCTTTTCTGAGCTCCAGTTCAGTTCATTCAGAGTCCTCTTGGTTCAGTCCCAGGGCCACCTCCTCTGGGAGGCATTTCCTGGGGAGGCCTCTTGCTCTCCTCAGGCCCTCACTCCCCAGGGATCCTGCAGTCCTTGTAGGATCCACGGTTCACATACTCGTGACTGGAAAGGCTGAGGCCACCATACTTTCTGCAGGCTGTAGGGGCAGGTGAAGGGCTGCGGCTCTGAGGCGAGTCCTTGCTGAACAGGTGAGCAGCTCCAAAGCTATTTGGAAAGATGCCTGTCCCTCACTCTCTCTGGAAGGGGCGTGGGCTGCTCGCCACTGGGCAAGGGAACACAGGTGGGAGCCGCCGCTCACTTTCTTGCATGTGGGCTGTGGGCATGGACAGACCTGGCCTCCTCGCTCCGTGACTCCATAACCTTTCCTCTTGAGCGTCAGTATCATGTGCCAGGATTTGAAGGCTGGAAATGCATGGCGCATGGTGTAGGGTCTGGATCTGCACCCCGGCTGGATGCGTAGGGTCTGCGTGATTGGCCTCTTGGAGTTTCAGTTTCCTTAGTTGTAAAATGGGATGTCTTATTCCGTCTCCTAAGGTTATTACGCAAATTGCAGGTGTCAACGGGACTGCTCCCTCCTGCCTCAGCTTCTCTCTGCCTAGAATGTTTTTCCCTTCCTGGTTGCCTAGACAGCTCTTATTCATGCTTCAGAAGATCTGGGCTCAGTGTCACTTCCTCCAGGAAGCCCTCCTTGGTCCTGAGTTCCAGACAGGTTCCCACACTGTGGAATCCTGGTCTCTTCTTCTGTGTTTCTTATCTATATGTGAGTCTCTATTTAGAGACAGCGCCTCCAGTAGACTGTGAACTCCATGAGGGCAGGGGCTATGTCTGCTTCATTCCCCATCAGGTCCTTGTACCCAGCCTAGGACCCAGAACTTCAAAGGCAATCGGGGAGTATTGGCTAAGTAAAAAACAAATTTGAAGTGCCTCATGCCAAGTTAGGATCCCCCAAATAGCAGCTCTTATTAAATGTGGCCCCCAGCGGCCATGTAACCGCTCCTTACTTCAGGCCATCATTGGGATGTTGTATTGCCAGGAAGCTCGGCATTGGCCCGTGCCAGTCCGCCTGTCCTGAGGAAGTGCCCGCCCATGCTGCGCTTTGCTGTCCTCTCAGCCCCTGGTGCAGAGAGGGCAGGAGAAGAGCCAGGCGAGGTGTGCCTGAGGCCTGAGCTACCAGTGCTGATCCCTGTCTGAAGGTCAGCCCTGTGTGCCAGGCCTCCTGGGGATCCCTTGCGGGCAGGAGGGCAGGTGGGAAGTCCGGATCTGCACACAGCTGGCTGACTTGCTTGCCGGATGGCCAGGCCTTGGCTGTCCCTAAGCCCACAGCTAACAGGGTGGGTCACCGTGCTCAGCCTGGGTTTCTGGGTCATCAACTGTACTCCCCCACACTGTGTCGGGCTTCTGAATCTACTTCTGACCACGAGTGTGACGCTCAAGTCCCATTATCGAGTCATCCAGTTCCGGTGTCTTCTATGTTACTCCTCTGGGCCTCAGTTTCTTCATCTGTTAAATGGGAATGTGAACCTCCTGAGATGGGTGGGATTTTGAGGATTCAGTGGGACAACTAGCACCCATGGCACTTTACAGTATGTAAAAGCCTGTCCCATCTGTTTTCCTGACAGAATGTAGAGCTCCTTCTCTGGTGGAGCTGGAGACAGATGGGCACTGGGAAGATGAGATACTCACACAAGAAAGCTCAGAGCGCCGTGGCGTGGGTGCAGCTCAGGCGGGCATGGGTGGCACTTGTGTGGATGCGATGTATATGGAGGGACCTTTGCGATACAGCCCAGTGGTGGTACCATGGTCTAGAGTGGACAGACAACTGACTGCAAGTGCTGCCGAATTCTTGGAGGACTCAGTGTCTGCAGCAGCGGTCTCTGCGAGCCTCGGCTTACCTGGTCCTCTCAAATCAGTCACTAGTGTCTAGGGGGTCCCCAGGCACTGAGGATGACCAGCCTTGGAAATCCTTTGCCCTGGGCCCTGTTCTACTCAGGCAAGGGCCTGCATGACCTGAGGGCTGGACACGCTTGGGTAGGGACACACCTGCCTGTCTGCTCACATGTGCACACATGTACACATAGGTGTACACACGTGCATACGTACAGTACTCTAGATTGACCCCTCACTTGTATGGACCTGAGTGCTCATGTCTTTTTCTATGTAGGACACGTGGAAAAATGATTCCCAAGCAACTTCCAGGAAGAATGTTCTATCTAGTTCCCTCTCACCTCCCACTTCCTCCATTTTACAAACTGAGAAACTGAGACCAGAGAGGTTAAGTGGTTTGCCCAGGGTTCCACAGCACGAGCAGCAAGTGTGACACCAGGATGTCCTAACCTGTGTCTGGGACTTCCCAGCCAAGTGGCTTCTGTTTTGCCAGGGAGTGTGTTACAGGGAGCTCTCCTCAGCTCAGCAACCCCATTTTACAGATGGGCAAAACTGACCTGGCCATAATCTCATTCAAAGGGCACCCGCATCTCAGAGCATGCAGAGTTGAGACTCACAGGCTCCGAGTGGGAGCCCTGGGCTGTGGGTTTTGCCCCACCTTGCTGGGAACTTCCAGGGGTGTAACTGCTGCTGGGAGGGGGCATTCAGACTGTAACTTACAAATGAAAAGGGAATTTAATACACAGGGTTCCATGCAGGAGCCCTGGATCAGCCTTTCCCTGCAGCCATCCACCCGAGGCTGCCTGCCCCAAGGGCCCTGCCCACCAGCTTGGGGCCCCGTGTGGCCGGCCAGCAGGCCTGCCTGGGCCGCCTCCCTGCCCTGCCCCCAGTGCTGCTGACACAGGCTCCTTCCTGGCCTCTCACCTCCACAGCCCTCTCCAGCCCTCCCCGCTGGCCGGCTGCAGTAACAAGATGCCCTTTGTGTGTGCCGGCGGGGAGGGGGCTGCGGGCAGGCAGACTCCTGCAAGGCTCCTTGCTGCTGAGTCACAGCTCCCCACTGGGCTCTGGGAACGGAGTCGCAGGTGACTGGCCAGACGGCACAGAGCCCAAGACCTTGGAGATGACCTGAGACAACCCCTTCCTTGCACAGGAGGGGACGTTGAGGCTCAAGAAGAGAAGGGTCTGCTGCATGCTTTTCTGGGGGGCAAGCTTTAACATCGGGCACCTCTTCCTGCAGGTTTGGGGCTCTCAGGCTGGTTCTGTGGTCACAGTAGAGTCCTACTTCTCCCCAGAACAGCCTGACTGTGTCCGTGTGTCCACGTGCATGTGCACACATGCTCACTCATGTCTGTGTTCACGTGTGAGCATCAAGGGTACATCCATGTGAGTGTGTGCTTGCTTGAGTCTGTGTGTGTGTTTGCCTTTCTAGGGTCCCCCATGCCTTCTCCTAGAGACACACAGGCCTGTCGTCAATGGCATAGCTCCTTCCACCTGCTTCTTAGTGCTTACCTGGGCTTCTCCTTGCCCACTGCAGGAGGCACCAGCTCAGGCAGGTGAATGCCTGTGATGGGCAGCTCATTACCTGACAAGTCACCCCCAGAAACCTAAGGTAGGGTGTCTCTCTCTGCCCAACTGCACTGTGCTGTGTGGGACTCACCAGTGGGGGCCCAGCCAGAAGTGTGTGGTGCTTAGGAACGTGGGCTCTGGAGACAGGCTGCCTGGGTTTGAATCCTGGCCCTGCCATTTCCTAGCTGTGAAACTTGGGCAAGTTTACTTTTCTTCTCAGAGCCTCTATTTTCTCATCTGTAAAATGGGGATAATAATAGCCTTACCTCACAGAGTTGTCACAGGGATTGAGTTTGTAGCTGCAAAGATCTTAAAATAGTGTGCAGGCCCGTAAGGAACATTAACTATTATTATTACTGTTATAATTATAATTGTTCTTGACCCCAAGGGAGCACATTGGAGATGCAAGGGCCTGAAGGGTTTCAAGTCTCTGGCAGCATGAGAGGCTCAATTCCCTTGGTCACTGACCAGCAGACAGTGAAGGGGCAGGGGAGACTCTCCCAAGAGGGAGTCGTCTGTTCTGGGCTGTGCCCCCACCGAGTGGAGCCACCTTCGACAGTAGGTGCAGACCCCAGGAGAGGTCTGCACCATTGGAAGTGACCCTGGCCTCTGTACACGCTGCCTTTCTGGGCCGCTCAGCCGGAGCAGTGGCCAGGCCCTGGGAGGCAGCGCAGGGTGGCTGGGCAGCCAGAGCTGGCGCTCCTCCCTCTCCAATGGGCCTTGGCGGGCGGCGGGCTTCCTGTTGCTGCTGCTGTGATGCCCCACCTAATGCCGGGGGATGGCCATCTGGGCCTGAGGGCTCGGAGAGGGGGCCCGTCGGCCATCTGCCTGCTTGGCGCGGGCTGCTTCCGAAGGGCAGCAGGGCGCCTGCCCGCAGGAGCTGAGGCTACGGGAGGAGGCCTGGGGGCCGGTTCTCTGCCTGGGCAGCCTGTCAGGCTGCAAGCTGCTGCAAGGAGCCCAATCCCCCAGAGCTTCCTGCCCTAATTCTCCCTGCACATGTGCACAGGAAGCCTGGCTGTGGTACCTGCCAGGTGAGCTCAGGGAAGTCCCCCTGTCCCCAGCTCCAGTCTTTCCATCTGTACTGTGGGCAGGCTGGACTCTAGTGCCCAGACTTCCATCCAGTTGGTGCTGCCTCTGGGCCTTGGGGCTGACTGGGGGTCCATTTTGAGGGGTATGGGAGGGTTTCCCAAATATGACCTATCCTCCCAGCTCTGACCCTGGGGGCCGGCTCTCCAGCCAACCATGGAATTACATGAATTCCTAAATCACCAGCTGCAGGGTAAGTCCAGAGCAGGCATTTTCTTGCTCAGAGACAGCCCAGCCCTGGTTCCTTGCATGGTGGGTGCAGGGTGACAAGACACTGCAGGGCGCCTCTCCAGACAGGTGGAAGCTGGCAAGGATGGAGGAGGCAGCGTCTCACTCACCCAGCAGTTTACTGAGCACTGACACTATGCCCGATGCTGTGCCTGGTCCTGGGACATGATGCTGACCTGCCCTTTAGAGTGTGATACATCCTAGGGTAGGTGACCTAGCAGGGAGCTCAGCCTGGCCCAGGGGGCCTGAAAAATACCTCTGAGATGTGAAACCTGAGATATATCTGAAGGAAATTGAAGGAAAAGTTGGAGTGAGCAGGGCGTTTACTCTCCATAGTCACCTATGAGATAGGTAGCTACTATCCCTACTTGATGGATGAGGAAACTGATTCTCAGGCAAATCAATATAGAAGCAGCTCTCCTATGGTCGCCGAGTAAGTGGCAGAGCTGGGATCTGAACCCTTCCTTGTCTGACTTCAAATTCCACCAGGCCCTGACATTCTCCAGCTTCCATGGTGTTCCTGCAATCCAAGTGCCGCTGACCTCTCTACAGGTGAGGTTAGGGGTTGGGAGGATGTCCTGAGCAGGGGGCACCAGCTTCTCTGGCTGTAGGAGGGGGAGGGAGGGGGCGGGCGGCCGCCCTGGGTGTCCTTTCTTTCCCTTCTGTCCAGGCCTGGAAGAAAGCCATGCTTCTGACTCCAGGAAGTGCTTTGGTAGAACTGGGCGGGCCTCTGACCTCTGTTTGTGGCATGAGGCTGGGCTGTGTTTGGCCATCTAGGATGGGGGAGCCACTGGCCTGAGGTGACACAGATAAGTGGGAGCCAGGAGAACCAGTCCTGGTTCACTGTGGAGCACCCCTGACCCTGCTCCCCTGCAGCAGGCTCAGCCATGAGGCATTGCCAGTCTAGTCCCATGGTTTCTTTGTTGGAATAAATTCAGGGGAAGGAGCTGTATAAAGGCACCATAGGCCCTGCCCCCACAGAGAGTCCTTGTCACTTATATGCTCCAAGAGGGCTCAGAACTCAGGGACTTCCTCCCCAACCTCTTTCCTTGTCTGGAGCTGGCATTAGGTCCCACATTTTCCAGACCCATGGAGAGCATTTGCTCCCCAAGATGGCTGGGCAGAACCTCAGAAGGTATTCCACGCAAGTGCTCATGGCTGAAGCCCAACTCTTGATTTCTCCCTGAGACAGTCTCTGTGAATGTCCTCACCATCGTCCTGAGCCACTCCTGGCCTCCTGCTAACCAAATCTATTGCCTACCCAGATCCCTAATGTCACTTCCATTGTCACCATTCCTGTCTGCATCCTTGTCATCGGTCCACTAGATGACCGATTGGCCTCCTAACTGGGCTTCCCGCATTCCTACCTGTGCCTCGAGCTCCCTTCTCCACTTTTCTGCCAGAGGAGATTTACAAACAAAATCAGATCGTGGTACTCCAGGGGGCCCTGCATCCTCCGCCAGCAGGCAGGGCTTCTGTGACCTGGCCCTGGCCACCTTCAGCCTCCCGTCCTCCCATTCCTTCCTGGCCCCACTGTGCCTTGGTGTCCCTGCCCTCCTTTCTGCTCCCTGACTTCCTGCCAGTTCCCATCTCCTGGCCTTTGCAGGGTGTTTCTGCTGCTGGAATTCTCTGCCCCTGGGTCTCTGTGTGCTTAGCTCACGTTCCCTACACTCAGTCAAGGTCTAATATTGCCCACCCCCCCAACCTCCTGCATTCACTCTCCATCCCATTACCCTGCTGTATTTTCTTCAGAGCACTACACTGTGCTCCCCCACTACCCCAACTAGAATGTAAGCTCCAAGATGCGAGGGCATTTCCTGTCTCATCCATTCTGCGTCCCAGAGCCCAGGCTGGAGCTGAGAAGGTGCTCAAGGAATGTTTGTTGCATGAGCCAGTTTCATAGTGCTCCAGGCTCCCAAGTGGAAAGGTCCTTGGTCTTTTCTTTACCAGATCTTAGAAACTCCCCTGCACCCCAGACACTTCCTGGTCAGCCCCTGGTCAGTGTACATTGTGTTCTTGTGACATGACATCAACTTCTCAGTGACTTCCACTGACTGTGGCCCAGCTCGTGGAGCCTGACACCTCTGCAGGGAGTCGACCAGGTATTTGAAGAGTGCATCTTAATGCAAAAAGACTGAGAGACGCAGTGTCACAAGTCACGGGTTCAAGTTCTGACTCTTCCATTTCTCCATGGTCAGCTATAAGTCGTTGAGGCCTCTGGCCCTCGACTTCCCCTCTGGAAATGCTGGGAACAAGATCCCTCAGGGCTTCACTAGGGTGGGAGGAAATGCTGGCCAGTGTGGCCAGGCTGGTGCCTGGCACGGCCTGTGCTTAACAAGTGCTGTTTGAGTTTGGGGAAAAAAGTCTCCATGATCCTTCATTATCCCAGGGCATTGAGGCCCTTGTGCTCTGCCAGGTATCTCTGCTCCCTCTGCCTGGGGGCATCTTCCAAATCAGAAAAACACAGAGGAAAAGAGCAGCCCTGCTCAGGTGGGGCTGGGCGGTGGAAGGGAGGTGGGGTGCGGATGGTGTGCCACGCTCTCCCACAGTGATTTATAGTGTTTTGTCTTTTGGAAAACATTGCAGTGCAAGGTTGCCCAAGGTCAGTGCCTCTGTTCTGCGATCTCTTTATGAAAAGGGAGAAGAAAAAGTGGGCACTGCTTCCAGTTTTTTAAGGAGTTGGCCAAGAGCCAGCACTAGGCATCAGAGGAAGGCAGCTGACTGCACTCGGCCACATCCCAAAAGTGCCTGGAAGGGGGAGGGGAGGAAGCAGGCACTTCTGAAGGAGCTGCTGTGTGCCAGGCCTCGTGCTAGGAGCACTGTAATAGGGAGCAGGGATGGGGTCCTTGAGGTACGGCAGACATTGTCCTAAGCACTCTATGTAGATGGACTCATTTCATGAATTTAATTCTCTCTACCTCTATGAACATGTATTATTGTTCCTATTTTATAGATGGGTTAGCTGAGGCACAGGAAACCAAAATAACACATCCAGGGGCCCACAGCCAGCATGGATGTTATGTAATCCCAGTCCCACAACTACTTGGATATAAGGATCGTTATTACCACCATTTTATCCATGAGAGCTTCGAGGCCTGGAGGGGTTAAGCAGCTCGTTGAAGGTCACACAGAAAAAGGACACAGCAGACCTGGGATTTGAACTCCAGTCTGAGTGACTGCAAATCAGTGCATCATCCCGTGCTAGGTAACTTGGCTGGTCTCCTCGCCTTTTCTTATTCCCTTGAAATGGATGGGCTGGGGGCTGGACACGTGGCTGCTGGCAGTCTTCGAAGATTGTGAGGGATGGTGGGAGCTAAGCCAGCCCAGAGCTGCTGTGGGTCCCTCTGCTTATGGTGCCTTAGACTTTATGTAGAGGCCGGTGTTTCCAACACAGACCTAGAGGAAGAATCTCAAATCCCTGGTAAACCTCCCCATTGAGCCACCTTCTTTGTTGTCAGAGGGATGTCAGGAAAGACTCAGATAAAGAGGTAATGTCTGGGCCTTACCAACCCAGAACAGACCCTCACACACTGCAGGATGGAGTCGGAGGGGGAGAAGTTTCTGGGTTGGAGCCAGAGTCTACGGAGGACCAGGCGCAAGTTGGCCCAGCGTGCTGGCCCGTATCCAACCTGCAACCCCCTCTCCCTGTCTTCCTCAGGCACCCTCGTTCTCTGCTCTCCCCACCACCATCAGCACCTCCTCCCAGGAAAGGCTGGGAAGTTTTTAGAACCTGGCAATCCATGGAAGTCAGAGTCCTGGTCTCTTTGTGATGATCTCCAAGGGCCTACTGTGGCTCTGTCAGTGTAGGAAGAGCTCAGCCTTTAGGGTCCAGAGAGTGGGCTCTCTGTACCAATAATTGCAGCTCCAACTATGATTGTCTTAGGAGACATGTCAACATCCTAGGCTTCGCTTTCCTCATCTGTACCTGAGTTGACAGATGAAGACCAGATGGGGCGATGGATAAGAAGGCACTCTGAACACGATCAAGACTTGGCTGGTTGCCCACAGTCAGTAACCTGTCCTATAGCCCAGTGGCTGAAAAGTTTGAATCACATTGGAATCATCTGGGGGATCCTAACATGTGCTGAGGCCTGGCTCCTCCTCTCCAGGTGTTCTGATGTAATTGATCTGGGGAACAAGCAGACATTGGGAGTCCTAGGAGCTCCCAAGTGATTCTAATGTGTGGTCAAGCCAGGAAACCATAGGAAGCCCCTTCTATTCAGTGATTCCACTGGCTTATTAGGCAGCAGGCAGCAAGGGAGCTCATAGGTCACCATCAGGCGCAGATTTTTCTCTTGGATGCCGTTCTGCAGTCTGGATTTGTCCTAATGTGTCCTACTGAGAGTTTAGAATCCTAACCTTTTTTTTTTTTTTTTTGCGCCGCCCCCCCCCCCCCCCCCCGCCGCCGCCCGCCCCGGCCCGCCCCTGGCCGCGCCGGGGCCCGAACACCTGCTTTTTATGGAATATGCCTCTGGCAGATGTCTGGGGAGCGGAAGCGCCCCATGATTTTTGCTGACTTCCTTCTCTGTGTGAGAAGCTGTGCTGGAGATGGGGGTAGTGAGAGACTCAGGTCTGGTCCTTGCCCTTTGTACGCTCACACAGGGGTCCTTGCCTTCTGAGTTCTCTCCTTAGAAGTCAAGGGGAGGAAAAGGAAGGGAGCAAAGCGTGACTGGGCCCCTGCCTCCTGTTCAGAGCTTTCCCATGGATATGATGTGAAAGCAGGTGAGAAAGACCTGTCATCCCCACTCACAGATGAGGAATATGAGCCTCTGACAGGTTCAAAGACTTGCCCAGGCTCTCACCGATCATGAATAATAAAATGGAAGTGAACCCTGCTGTCTGCTTTCCAAGCCTCTGCTGTGGCGGGGGGGAGGAGACAGGTGGCAGATGGCAGGAGGTGTGATTCCAGAGAGGCAGGCAGGGCTGGAGGCTGGGGTCACTGTTTGGAGAACAGACTGGGTCCAGGGCCCCCTTAGTGCTCTCTCTGCTTCTCCCTCCCCTTGGGTTCCCCAAAGCAGGAGACAGCTCTGGGTGTTTGGGGCAATGAAGGGTTATGAACAGGTGTTTCGTCTCCTGGGGTTCAGCATAGGGTTCTATGTGTAGAGTTTTCAGCCTGACTGGGAAACGGCCTCTGACGTCACTTTCTTTGCTTGTGGGGTAGTCAGATGGGTGTCAGTGATCAGTGAGAGAGGAAATAGCATCCTCAAGATCAGCCTCAGAGATTCAACGGCTGCATCTGAAGGTGCCTAGGAGGTCAGGGTCATGTCAGGACCTGGGACCACCATGTGACGAAGATGGCTAAGCAGAAGGCTCCAATCATTGTGGAAGGCTTTGATGCCAAACTACAGCAATCCAGTTTCAGTGGGGGAGTCAGGAACAGTGTTCAGAGGATAGAGTCTCTGTCTCACCCAGTCTCACTTTTCCCCATCTGTAGAATAGGAGGTGCTGTACATAATTGTCAAGGTAAGTGCAGAGTGGAGACTTATAGTGAGGGTACCCCATCTTCCCATCCATCCATCTACCCATTCATCCACCCACCAATTCATTTTCCCATCCATCCATCTATCTATCCCCCACATCCATCCATCCATCCATCCACCCACCCACCTACCTATTCATCTATCCTCCCATCCATCCATCCATCCATCTACCCACCCACCTACCTGTTCATCTATCCAATCCTCCCATCCATCCATCCACCTACCTATTCATCTGTCTGTCCTCCCATCCATCCATCCATCTATCCATCCATCCACCCACCCACCTACCTATTCATCTATCCTCCCATCCATCCACCCATCCATCCATCTACCCACCCACCTACCTGTTCATCTATCCAATCCTCCCATCCATCCACCTACCTATTCATCTGTCTATCCTCCCATCCATCTATCCCTCTATCTGTCTATCCATCCATCCACCCACCCACCTACCTGTTCATCTATCCATCCTCCCATCCATCCATCCACCCACCTACCTATTCATCTGTCTATCCTCCCATCCATCCATCCATCCATCCGTCCATCCATCCACTTACCCATTCATTCTCCTATCTTCCCATCCATCCTCCATCCATCCATCCATCTGTCCACCCATGCTTCCTTCCATGCACCCATCTATTCTTAGGAGCTCCTTTGGTGAACCAGCTCTGAGCAGATACTTGCATAGAGATGAGTCAAAATGTTTCCTGCTTCCACAAACTCTCAGTCACAGTGGGCAGTCCAGTCCTGTGAATAAAGAGGCCATTGTTAGTTTATTCTGGGCCACTGGGGCAGATTTCAGAGAGGAGGCACTGTTTGAGCTGGTTAGAGGTAAGAGTGAGAGTTTGCCAGGTGGGTGAGCGGGGGCAGCATCTCAGGCACAGGGACTGGCAAAGGCCTAATGTGGTGTGGGGTACTTGAGAGCCTTTTGGCTCTGCGTTGGGGCTGAAATTTGGCAGTAGCTAAAGCTAAAACTGGTTGGGGATTTCTGAGCTGGGGCAGAACATGCTAAGAGACACTGCTTTAGGGAGTGGAGTCTGGTTGACTCAGAAAGGGCAAGGAGAGGCAGTGGGCATAAGTGGGCAGGCCAAGGCAAGGGATGGGGCTGCTGGGGAGGCTGACATGCTGGTCTGTCTCATGATCCCCAAGAGAATGTGCCCCTCCTTCCCCCATTCGGCTTCTAGCTCTCTCTTTTGTGGGTCAGGAGGCCTGTTCTTTGCCCAGATATGGAGCAGGGCAAGAGTGCCCCGCCTGGCCCTGTCATTCCCCATTCAGCCCCCGTGGAAGAAGTGATGCTATCATTTGCATTTCAAAACCTGTATCTCCCTGCATCTTCCCTTATTAAGAGCCAATTACACCTCTGCCCCAAACCGCAGGTTGTCTGCCTGTCATTGGACTTTTATCCTGTTTGGGGTGGGGAAGAACTGCTCCCTTAAATGTCACATTTAGCATATGCAAATGAAGAGATAATTGTCCTTAATGGAAAATGAACTCACCTGCTTGCTGTGAGCTCCAGACAAAAGCAGGCATTAATGAAACGGGCACCAGGGTGGGCCTGGGATCTGTGCTTCCATCCCTGCCTTAGCCAGGGGCCCAGCTGGCCTGGTCTATCTCCACCCGTTGTGAAGATGACAGTCCAGGGATCTTTGCCAGTCGGAAGGTAACACACTGAGAGGTTGTTCCTCTATTTGACAGACATGGACACTGAGGCCTGGAGGATGGGAGGGATTGGCCCAAGGTCACAGGCTGAGTCAAACTTCTTAGGGGAAGCTGAGAGTGGAAGTCTACTGCAGCCCATGCTGGGGAAGTGAGGGTGCTGAGAGCAGATGATTTTCTGATTAGACAGGAATCCCGAGCCAGCCCTGGGATCTAGCACTTGCTGGGAACACATATCTTTAGTAGAAACTAATTTCCAGTCTGGGCATTGTGCTTGGATATCTGAAAGCTGAGGGAAGAGGGCTGGAGAGGATGGGTGCTTTGGAGAACATCGCAACCACATCTCCAGGGAGCATAATCCTCCCTACTCCTGGTTATGTTTCTCTCAAAACTGACAGAAGTGGAATGCATTCAGAGGGAGTGAGTCCTCTGTCACTGGCAGTGTGCAAGCAACATGGAAGGGTCCTCTGAGTGCACGGTGGTCTAAAGAGTGGAGATTCCTGCGAGGAGAGATTTCTTTGAGAATGAGCTCTCCTTACTGGCTATGGCAGTACCTCTACTCATTGGCTTTGAGCTGACCATAGGATGAGGAATTTCAGGAGCCCCAGGCCTGGCTGGGACTTGGACATCTGGACCTGCTCTGAGACTTGAAGCCTCTGCCTTGTTCTTTAATTCCAGAGGCAGGATTTTGGACAGTTCCTCATGCCTGAGTTCCCTCCTGGTTCTTGCCTAGCCTTGGGGTCCCCCCTCCCTGCCTCCTGGGGAAGTGGTGGCACGGTGGAGTTTGGAAACCTGAATTCAAGTCCTAGCATGTCTACTTGAACATGACCTTTATCCTCTGGGAGCCTCGGCTCTGTCACCAGGACAGCGGATATCTGTGATACCTGCCTCCTCACAGTTTTGTGCCACCAGGGCTCAGCAGATGCCTGGTGCACGGGAGGGACTTGGTGGAGATTTGCTTTAAGAAGCACTGGCTCTGTCCCCTTCCCCTTGCCTACGGAGGGTCCTGACACCTGCTGCAGACACCCAGGTGCTCCATGCTATGCCTACCTTCCCCTCAGCTGCCTCCTGCTGGGTCTCCCAGATGGGCAGCTCAGCCCAGCCCCTCACTGCTGGCTGACCCAGGAATGCCTTGACCTTGGAGAGGAGGCACTGGGAACCTCTGGCTCTCTTTCCCCAGGTGTTCTGATGGGTTTCAGAGAGGATAAGGAACTTACCCAAGGTCACACTGTGAGGTCAGGGGTCAGCTGGCCTGTCCCCAGCTTTGAAGGCCTAAGTGCTTCTGATGTCACAGTGGGGCGCATCCCTGTGGGACATGGAGGGCTCAGCTCCTCCAAGATGAGGCCATATCTGGTAGCCCTGGATGGCACTGGCCATAAGCAGGGTGAGGATCAGGAGGCGGGCCTTGGTCTGTGCAGGGTGGGTGGAAACCCAGCTCTCGGCACCGTGTCTGCCCTCACTCCCGTCATTGCTCTTGGCCCTCTCCTCTCTGCCATGGCTTCTCCAAAAGCCCCAGCCCCTGGGGCTGCGTGGGTCCTCTCACACTAGAGATAGTCACCCCAGGCCCCAATCCGACCTTGCCTGAGGTCCTCCTGTTTGTTAACCACTTGGTCTTGGATGACCTGTCTGCGCGCCAGGGTCCTCCTGTGGGAAATAGGGATGGTGATGCATACTGTGTGTGGTTTTAGGGAAATTAGATAAGGCACCTATGAAGCATCCAGTGCCTGGATTCTGGTGGGTGTCCTCATAGATCAGACAGACCCCGCTCTAAACCGCTCTAAACCTTCAAACCTTGGCTCTACCAGTGTCATCTGTGTTACCGGGGCAATCACTAAGCTCTCTGGAACCCAGCTCTGACCACATAAAATGGGGCATCTTTTCTCTCTAAAGCCTGGACTTTTCCCTCAGGGTGTTTACAACATTGCCCCCTGGATAGAATCCAGCAGCGTCGGGCTCCTTCGCAGGTGTCTTAGGCCCCCTCCCCTCTTGCTTGCCCTCACTTCCAGCTCACCTCCTCGTTTGTCTGGGGCATGCTCCGCAAGGGCCGCTCCATTCCATGCATCCTTCCCAGATCCCTCTTCCCTAGATCCCTGACTAGACTCTCCTAACACCGTCCCCCAACCCACCCAGTTGACAGACACCTAATGTATATTTCCTTCAAGCTCATCCTAAATGCCATCAGCTCTGCCGAGGGGGTCAGGGAAAGCATGGCAGAGATTGTGGCTCTCCCCTGCCCCACCACAGGACTTAATCATCTAACAGCTTCTCAGACACAACTCAGCTGAGGGTGCTGTGTGTTGTGATGTGTTTTCCTCCTAGAGCTTGAAGTCTGGGCTCTGCTCCTCACTGCCTGCTCCCAGGGCGTGGCACGGTGCTCAGAGAGTGTCCGTGGAGGGTTTGGAGCTGCTCTGGCTGCCACCGTGTGTCTGCGGTTTGCAGGGCTGAGCCTCACTCAGTCCACCAGGAGCTGCAAGGTGTTGCCTCCCTGGGTGTGGTCATCATTAGGGCTGGTCAAATATCCCAACTGGTTCTCTCTTCTTCTGGGCACGTGGTGTGATCACCATTCCCTGCCCTTTCTGAGGGGTGTAGCGCGTGATTTGCTCTGGCCAATGAAAGGGCAACAGAATCAAAGAGGGTCACTGCTGAGTGGAGTGCTCAAGGGCCCGAGTATTACTTGCCATGATTCTCCCCCTGCCTTGAGGATTATGGAAGTATGCAGTGGGGGTGGAGCCTCTGTCAGCCCACCTGCTGCAGAGTACCTGCCAACCTGGATCTGACCTGTACCATGAACGAGCAATTGACATTTGCTTTGTTAAGCCACTGAGATTTGAGGGCTGGCTGTTCCTGCAGCAAAACCTCATCATCCTGACTGACTCAAGGGACCATGCAGGTGACTTAAGTATAAGAAGGAGTGGGTTTCAAGTAAGGCAAGAGTGGGAATGCGTGGTGGGGGATGGGTATGTCTCACTGAAGACTGCACATCCCACCCAAAGACATTCAAATGCATCATTTGTAAAAACACCACACTAGTTCAATAACACCCATCTGCCGGTGACTCAGATTGGCCCAAAGACCACAGATGACTCTCCCTTCTGTAGGTCTAGGGATGAAGGGCATGGGCATCAGTCGGCATCCTCCCCACAGTTGAAGACTTACTCTAGGTGGTGCATACAGGTAGCACCAGAGTTCTTCCCCCAGTTTGCAGGTGTGATGGCAGAGGGACACATCAACTCTTCTCTCCGGATGCCCAGGCCCACAGCCAGGGCTGGCTGACTCTCAAGGACTCCCCTAGGTCCTGCAAGGCAAGCCACTGGCTGATGATGGATTCTGTGTTGGGTCGGAGTGGGAGCCCTGACCTCTCTCGAGGCCTTGTGGGGAGCTTCCTCTCAGCTCCGGTCTCCTTGGCCTGTCTTCGAGGCTGCCCGGAAGCTGTCTCCCTGTGATTAATGAGCATTTCCCCTCCCTCGGGCCCATGCTGGGGGACGGATGGGATGTGGCTTTGGCCGTTGTGGGTAGTGCTGGGGTTTGGGGAGCCTTGGAGCGTGGGCTGCAGCTGTTTACCTGGCAGGGCCTCACTTGCAGATGTGAAGCTGCAGGGCGGGTGGAGAAGCTGAGGGGTGGGGTACAACCCGACCAGAAGCCGGGGCCGTTGCCCCTCCTCAGGAAGAGCCTGTGTGTTCCTGTAGTGGGACTCAGACTCACTGCCCCATGCTCAGAACCCTTGTTCTCAGAAGCTGCCCCCTGATGGTGGCCCAGCTGCCTCCAGCTGTCTCCAAGTGCTGGTCAAGTTTCCTTCCCCAGCCGCTCCTGGGTACTCAGCCCAAGACCTCTCTTACTCAAGCCAGTGTGGTTTTGGTTTTGGGGTTGAAGCAGCATTGGGCTCCGGCCCAGCTCCAATTATTCTGGGCAGTAGAATTTGGATCTGGGAGAGGTCAGGGGTGGAAGAGTTCTTAGCTAATGGAAAGATGGAACTGTGGGCTCCTCCCTGTGTAGCTCATCTCAGGGGATGGGGCAGGCCCTGCTTCTTCCTAGAGTGCAGCCATGGGTTTCCAGGACGTGAGCTCAGCAACTCTGGGTGGGGGTCCTTTTCCCACCCTATCTCACACATTTTCTGTCCCTTGTCCAGAGGGGACCTGCCAGATCTTTTTCAACCTGGAACAAAAGTTGTAGAGGATGCAAGCAGGAGAAGCTTCTCAAGTTACTGGCTGAGCATGGTGAGATTAGAGAGAGCATTCAATATACTCTGTCAGTGCTGTATAGTTTTGCATTTGTTGACATGAATAATTCATCCATTCCTTCTTCTTCTATCCTTCCAAGCTCATCCATCCCTCTATTAATTTATCCATCTTCCACTCAAGCCATCTGTCCATCCATCCATCCATCCATCCATCCATCCATCCATCCATCCCCATGATCATCTAAGTGAGTACTCGCTCTGGGCCAGGCCCTGTGTCAGTTGCTAGGATACAGTGATAAACCATTCATCATCCCTGCCCTGAAAGTGTTCCCAGTCTGGTGACCAGATATTTAAGTCAACATCGGCATCTCCTCAGCAATATCACACTGTAGTGAATGTAAAAGTTGTTTCATGAGTCCAGAGGACTAACTGACTCCAACTCAAATATCACCTTCTCTGATTCCACTGTGTGGCATGGGAACTTCAGGGGCAGAGAAGAGGGTGAAGGGCATTTCTGGCACATGGACCGGGCACTGCCAGGCCAGAGCTCTGCAAACACGTAGCATGTTCAAGGCTGCAGGGAGTGGGGGCTGGAGAAGGAGCAGTGTGAGGGGATTGGCTGGAACGGCAAGGTAGGCCCGAGTGTGGAGGGCCTTGAATGCCAGGTGAAGGCCCTGGTTTTTGCTCTGTGGTCCTTGAGGCATTAGGAAGCAGTGGGAAGCAGAGGCCAAGCCTGCTCAGATGTGTATTTTAGGAAGGTCATTGAGGCAATCATATCTGGGTTTGGATTCAGCTCTGCCGCTTTCTAATTTTGTGGCCTTGGGCAAGCAAATTAATCTTCCTGAGGCTATTTCCTTTTCTCCAAATGGAGGTGATGCTCTCTACCTCACTGGGTTGTCAGGTCTATAGTGAGATCCTACTGAGATGTACCTGGTACAGCTCTTGACACACGGTCGATACCCAAATAACCACCTTATTCTGGTTTCCACTGGGATCTAGTTGGAGTTAGAGCTTATGTCTTCTGCTGCGGATTCCAACTCACGGTGCGTGTTAGAGCTAGTCACTTCATTCCCATGGGCTTCAGTTTCTTATCCACAAAACAGTCATAGGAGCCCCTGCATGGGACTGCTGTGAGGAGGGGGACAAGGTGATGGGTGTGCTGCCAGGCCATCTGATGGCATCGGACTCAGCCAGCCAGTGGTGCCCCAGCTTGGGAAGGTCCTGGAGATGGCACCAGTGACCCTGGGTGGCCTGGCACCCAGCCACTTGAAACTCTTCCCCACCCCATGAGTGGCTCCGTCACCCCCGCCCTGTCCCGCCCTGCCCAGCTGCTCTGAGGAGATGGCTCCCTGGCTCGATGACTGCAGCTGCTAATCCCAGGGAGCAACGGGCTGAGGCAAGACCTGACACGTCCGCGGCACTCAGCAGCCCAACTTACCCAACGCATTGGCTCTATGCCATCCCCCACCAGCTATGGAGCGGGGCTGCCCATCCGCCCTTCCTGGCACCCCAGGCTGACCTTGGCTCCTGTCTGACCTTGGATCTCGATGGGCCAGGGAAGAAGTCAGAGAAAGCTGGGTCCAAGAGTAGAGCCACGCCTATAAAGGTCCACTCAACTTGCCCTTCTCTGGGGGGCCAGAGGTCTTACACCCACAGTTTCTGCTCTCACGTGTCATTAGTCTCTGTCAGAGCCTCGGTTGGTTCATCTGCAAAATGGAGGAGATAATACTGACCTCACAGGTTTTACGTGGGGGGTCAAGAGAAGAAGAGGGAGAGAAGGACATTTGTAGGGTGTAACTCGCATGTGTTTGGTGCCTAATGGCAGAGTCACTGAGTGCCTGGTGCGGCAGCTCAGTATGATGGCTTACAATGGGAACACCTTCCGGAAGGGAATAAAGGGTTTGGTGAAGCAGGAACCAGGCAGGTAAATAGCAACAGCCAGGACACTCAAGTGCTATCCCTTCTCACCTGGCTCTCACTGTGTGTGTACATGCATACTCACACACACACAAATGCACAATGCACATAGGACACAAACACATATGTCTACATTTACACAATATATAGACACAGCACTACACACAATGTCCATGTACACCTGTGCTTCAGGACTCACATGTCACAAGCAAATGCATGGACCCATGCCCACCATCCATTTGCACACCTGCAACTTACACATGAAGATGACTTTTCAAGGATAAAAATACCCATTTACTCATGTTGATCCTATTAGTCCTATAGCAGAATGTCCCAGAATAAGCATCCGCTGTAACATCGAAGCTCTTTAGATCTGGAGAGTAAGGAGGAGGCTGTAGAGGACCCCCCTCCCCATCCTCACTTGCTCACTTGCAGATGCGGAACCTGAGGCTCAGAGAGCTGAGGGCCATGCCACTGCTAGCCTGTGACTTTGGCCAAGGCAGGACTCTCGTGCTCCTGGATGAGCTCTTCAATGCCTGCAACTTTCCCCCTCCCTTCTCTGCTCTGGTCACAGGATCTAGCATCCCCCATTGTTCCCCAGCCCCTCACTTGACCCTCAGCTCCTCATGCGGGACAAGAAAGAGGTTAAGCCCTAACGTGAGAAGCAGGAGTATCCTGTGCTGGGGCTGGCGCCGACGGGCGGTCGTCACGATATCTGCATCATCCGAAAGACAGCAAAGCCTGGCTGTTCACACCAGGAAGGGGGCTGTCCAGGGGTTGGGTTATCCATGGACACCTCAAGACCAGGGCTTATGGATGACAGTCTTTTGAAGAATATTTGATAGCCGAGAAAGAAATGATCAACTTCACGAAATGACTGCCAAATCAAAATTAATCAATGCTTAATTGAATATGTGCATAACATAACATCATGTCAACTCGTTAAATTCAGCTCACCCCAGCTCCTATGAAGTTAGATGTAAATGATACTTGCGTGAGATGTGGATGCATTTTGATGTGTTTATACGATGTGCTGTGACATTCTAGAGTGAGAGGGTTGGGGGCTATGAAGATTTAAAAACAACTTTATCAGGGCAGCATCAGGGTGGGAATGCAGCCCATAGTAACTGAGCAGCTACTTTCTGACTGTCCCACCAGTGCCCACTGGGGGCACTTCCAGCACCCATGGATAGATAAGCTAACCTCTAGGGAGCACTTGAGTGAATATTCTAGAGTACTCCCCAGACCATCCGGCACGTTCATGCAGTGTCTGAGAGAGGTCTGCTGATCTTGGTCTGTTTCCTCAGACTAAGACATGCGGATGTGTCGGGGCTGGGGGTGCAGATGGGGTGAGAAAGGAGAGCCTGCAGAAGAGGAACCTGGGGCCTTCACCATTGCTGCCATACCTAAGGCAGCCCCAAGGGCCCATGGGCAGAGCATCTGGGACATGGTGTTACTGGATTTTGGGTGACCGTAAGGAAGAATGACAGAGCTGCCTTGCTAAAGAGAATCGCAACGTGGCTTGCTGCTGCAAAGCACTGGGCTATCTGCAGAACGTTTGTAGACAATCTTGTTTTCACCTTGGAAGGGCAGGATCAGTTTACATACATGGGCAATGGGGCCAGTGAGGTGCAGGAGGGTTGAATGAGTCACTAGGGTCCTCACTGTTGAGTAAGGACAGCTTTGGGACTAGAGCCAACTGTCCTGACACCCGGGCTGGGTAGAGCTGCCATGCCCCACCCTTGATCATGCTATCCTCGGGAGGTGCTTTGGCCAAGGATGGCTCATTCTGCTTTCCCGCATTTGCATAGAGCGTCCACCTCCACTCCGTGGCCCTGCATCACACTGCTGTCTGGGCACAGCGTGCTGAGCTGGAGGTGGTTGGCGCTCACAGGAGCCATGGGTTCCCTCACACTTCCCAGCCTCCTGTGCCGAGACTGGGCCCAGGTGATTGGTCTGGCCAATGGACTGTGAGCAATGGGGGTATGTCCCTTCCAGGCTCAGCAGGGGCCATGTATCCCAAAGCTAATGGGCATGGGCTCCAGGGTGCCCACTCCCCCACCGCTCCCTTTGGGAGGCCATGGATATTTCGTATTTATAATTTCTGTGTGCAGTGGTGTGTGAACTGCTGTGGGCATTTTACATTCATAGAAAAGGCCCCCCAAATCATGCAAGTTTCAGACCCACAAAATCTGGATGTGCGCCCGAGGCCAGGCAGCTAAGAGATATGTGCCTCCTCCATCCTGTTCTCTCCAGTTCTGCAGTGGCCTTGGAGGTCAAAGCCACACAATGAAAAGGGCAGCCTGCCTGGGCACCCCTTTATTTGAGTGAGGAGAGAGCATCCTGGGAAGGCCCTGCAATGTGGGGACTTACTTGTCACGTAGCCTAACCTGTGATGCTGACCCATGCACAGAGGAGGAGACTGAGACTTTTCCTTGGGGTTAGTGCAGGTGTTTACCAGAGCTGCAGAGACTTGGGGCTTGCTTCCTATAGAGACCAGGACCCTATGTACCCTGGTCTGTGGACTCCAAATTCAGTGCTTTGAGCTCAGGAGCCTTAACCTAAGGCCAGGTGTCCCAGAAGCTTCAGGGAAACCAGTGGCATCTCCCAAGGGACCTTCAGAGTCAGGGGTTCAGAGCTGAGCTCACAGCCTGGAGACATGGGGTGTGGGCAGCTCTGGAGGTATCTGAAGGTTTCTGGTGTCCTCAGAAACATCTGAGTGCCCCCAGCCTGGCACCCTCAGGGTTGTCCTCACAGGAGCACATCAGAGGTCACTGCCTCAGGGCAATTTGTTTCTCCCAACATAAGTAGGAATTGGGAAATAGCTGAGTAGCCTTGATTTCGAATGCAGCTGTTCCCTGATGCAGCTCTAGAACCTGGCTCAGCAACCTCCTGGGAGAGGGGGAGAGGCTGCAGCGAAGCAGATCTGATGGACCTGGAAGGAGGGTGGCTACATCCTGGTGCTCGCCCTGGCTGCAGCTGCTGGGGTGGCAGGGGAGGGTGAAGGGCATTTGAGTCAGACATGGAAGAGTCAGACCTGGAAGGGTGGTGGGGCTTTCTTGCTGCCTGTCATCTAAGGCAGTATCCTTAATAAGCAGGTCCTTGGACATGCACAGTCTGCATTTTTTTTGTTTTTGAGACAGAGTCTTACTCCATCACCCAGGCTGGCATGCAGTGGCGCAATCTCTGCTCACTGCAATTTCCACCTCCTGCCTCAGCCTTCAAGTGATTCTCCTGCCTCAGCCTTCCAAGTAGCTATTTACAGGTGCACACCACCACACCCAGTTTTTTTTTTTTTTTTGTTTTTTTTGTATTTTTAGTAGAGATGAGGTTTCATCATACTGGCTAGTTTGGCCTTGAACTCCTAGGCTCAAGTGATCCACCCTCTTCAGCCTCCCAAAGTGCTGGGATTACAGACGTGGGCCACTGCACCCCGCCTGTATTCATTTTTAAACAGCCAATTGAAACAGCAGTGTGTGGGGCTCTGTGTTGTATGTATATGCTTTCCTGATTGCATGGAAGCACATATGTGCTACTCATGTGTGCCATTTTGTCTAAAATGGAGATCATACCTACGTATTATGGCAGAAGCATGAAATAAAAGCAATTGTATGCCATGGGCTAGCAGCAGGCTTCACCCAGAAATGGCATTGGACCTGCTATCGATATCACAGCTACTGTTACAATTGCTCTTGCCTTTGTGGTCATTTTCGGTATAGTTTTGTAGCTCTGATGCCACCCAGGTGAGGGCTTTGTGATATTGGTAAGGTCTTCGCCACGAGAGGCTCAGGGCCCTTCTGCCCTTGTCCTGGAGCCCAGGTTCCTTGCCTTGTGATGCTCTGGCCTGGGTTGTCTGCAGGCCTCATCTCTGTGCCGGTTCCCACGGACCAGGCCAAACCCATCAGCAGCACTTGAGCTGGAATGGAGCTTAGTGTCTTGCAGCTTTGGGTGTCCTCTGAGGCTTCTAGGAGCTGGGCTGTGTTCTGCTTTTGTCCGCTGCTACTGTGGCCCAAGCACACCAGCCCTCCTGGGTGTGCAGAGCTGCACCAATCATCTCTGGCCCTGCAGAACGGCCTCTGCGCTCTCCTGCTGCTGGGGGAGCAGCTTGGCTGCCCCCGTAGCTTTAGGTAGGAAAGGCTGTTCCCAAGTTAGGTCTTGTCTGGAAGGCTCTCCTTGCTGTCTTGGGTCAGGTTCACCAGAAACAGGAGCTGAAGCAGGGATTCCTGTACAAGTGGTGCACTGAGGGGAATTCTCCAGAGACAGTGAGAGAAGCAGGTTAGGGGAAGGGAAGGAGCTAAGAAGGGGTATCAAGTGCAGCCTTCGCCTCCTCCCATGGGGAGCTCAGGAGAGGGGATTGCACTCAAGATTTGTCCCTTCGTGAAGCGAGAGGGCTGGGACTTACACTACAGCATCAGTAAGTCATGGGCAGGGCCTGATCTGTGAAGGAAGGGGTGGGCAAGTTCCAGGCATCCCTGGACAAGACTGCTCCCCTTGGTTTGAGAAGATACAGTGTGTACTGTTGGCTGCACCCCCCATCCCGCAACATCTGGGTGATGGATTCTCATGTCCAGGCAAGGGGCTCTGCGTGGGGCACCCAGTCACATTGCCACACCCTTCAGGGCC
This sequence comes from Ateles fusciceps, assembly GCA_036589455.1. NCBI lineage: Eukaryota > Metazoa > Chordata > Mammalia > Primates > Atelidae > Ateles > Ateles fusciceps. The sequence goes on from JAZHEH010000276.1 coordinate 4,640,286, forward strand.
ATTTCTTCTCTTCCACGATGACTTTGTATTCTCCCCAGGATCCATCCTATGTGGCTGATAAACACAGGATTATCTGGGCCTACTGCGTGCCAGGCCCCAGCAAGGGTCTGGGCAGGTTGAAGTATACACAAATAACAGGCTCGCCTGACAGGTCTGTTGGTGTTTCTGCAGAGGGCTTCCACATTCACGCCATCTCCTCCCTGGGGCGCTCTTCCTCCCTCTGAGACCTGCCCAAGGCTGGGTTTACCAGAGCTGCATGTTGGTGTCTGCTCCAAAGCAGGGGAAGGCCAACGAGGAGAATGTGTTTTTTTCCTTTACAAAAGCAGCTAGAAAGTATCACTTTCTTTGGGATGGGTAGGTGGAGGTGGAGGAGGGGTCTGTCTACCTTGCCTGCATGTTTTTCTCCCTTCTGCACACTTTCTGAGCCAAGCAGAGGAGGCGGCATGGAGAAGCACTCTCTCTCCTGCCCTCCTCTTTGCCACCCTCTCCTTCCCTGCTGGGCTGTCTCAGCCGCAGCCCAGGCCTTGTAGCTACTGCTGGGGAAAACAGAAAACCACAGCTATGCAGCACCAAACAGGCCTGCATCATGTTTACGAAATGACAGAGTCCTGGGCCCTTCTCCAAAGAGGCTGGGCCTCCCTGCGGCAACTCAGACAACTCTTCCACATCCAAGGTTGTGCTTCGGAGGCTGCAAGGCCCTTAGCAGTCATTGCTCCAAGTCTCTCATTTCAATAGGAGGCCCAGAGATGGGGAGGGAGTTGGCCAAGATCACACAGAGCACGGCGATCTGGTTAAGACAAGTGTGAAGAAGGCCCAGGTTGAGGTTCCTGGGTGAGGGCAGGAGGAAAGGGCTCAAGTTCCAGCTCAAGTTCATGTTCACATGTGACTGCTCTTAGCTCCCGTCTTCCCTGCTTCCCTCATGTTTAATCAGCTGCTGCTTTTCAACCTGAGAGCCCTGTCACAGGAGAACAAAGAAGGAAGGCAGAGGAGATCGTGCTCCAGCCAGCAGGGAAGTTCCACTTTTTTTAGCCTCACACTTTGGAAAGTACAAAGGAGTGAGAGCTGGGACCACCAGCCAGAGGGTTCGTGGAGGTAGTGGGAGGGGAGGATGGGTTCTGTATGGAGCCACTCCAGGGACTTTTCTTCTCTCTCACAGCCTGGCAAATACCTCTAGCCTCTCCTGGTCCCATTCTCATCTGACGACCTCATCTCCTGTTTTTGTACAATATCCGGGTGACCTTCTCTTCTTTCCATCTTCAAATGCTTGATCGTTGATGCTCCCCTTTCCCTTCCCTCTCCTCCTGGGAAAGGAGGAGGACCAATATCCCCCTTTCCCTTCCTCCTGTGCTGTCCCGACCCCCCTGAGACCTGGCTATAGCAGTAAGTCCCTCTCTCTTCTGCAGCGCCAGCCTCTGGCCATTCCTGCCCTCTGCACACAAAGCTCTCTCATTGTCTGTACTTCAAGAAATTTTGTGGCGAACCTCAGCAAATCCCGCCACTTGTTTTCACTCTGCCCAAATGGCTTTGAGATCACCAGTGACCTATCCCATTTGACCCTACCCTGGTATCTGATGTTGTACCCCTTCTCCCTATCCCACCCTGGAAATTCTGCCACTCCCCTTTCTTGGTTCAACTGTCAGATTGCTCCTCCATCTTGATCAATGCCTCCTTCTCTCTCTCTAGCCTTGGCCCTTTTTGGCCAGGGAAATAAATGTGAAATAAATAAAACTTCATTTTGTCTTATGATTACAGCTATGTTGATGTTACCCAAGACCTAAAAGTTGCACTGTCCAATCACACTTCCCTCCTGTGTTCTGGATCCTCATGGAGCAGTCCCTACTTGGGCTCCCCTCCTGGATGTCTCCTAGACTTCTAATTAGAATTACTGTTTCCCACATCAAGCTAATTATCTTCCCCACCACCCTCCTCCATCCTTGGGTGAAAGCATCACTTGGTTGCAAGAGTTAGAAATCTGGGTTTCATTGTTGTGGTAGGCAGAATAATGCCCCAGGCCCCAGATATTGACATCTGAATCCCTGGGACTTGGCAGATATGATCTAGTTTAAGATTTTGAGATGGGGAGATTATCTGGGAGAGCATGATGTCATCACAAGGTTCTTATAAGAGGGAGGCAGGAGGGTTAGAGTGAGTAGCAGGAGATGCAACAGTGGAAGGAAGAGGTTGGGTGATGTGGCCACAAGCCCAGGAATGCTGACAGACACCAGAGGCTGGAAGGAACAACGAATGGTTTCTCCTCTGGAGCCTGCAGAAGGAACCAGCCCTGCTGGCACCTTGATTTTAGGCTTGGAAGACTCATTTTGGACTTCTGACTTTGAAAGTTATAGGAGAATAAATTTGCATATCTTAAACTGCTATGTTTGTGGTAATTTTTTACCAGAAGCCTTAGGAAAGGAATATGATCCTGATGCTCTTTCTCCATCACTAGCTGCACTCATGTGGTCCCTAGTCCAGTCAATTTTATCTCCAGGATACCTTTCAGGTTAGCTCCTCCTTTCTGCCTCAAGCCTATGCAATTATTATTTCTCCTAAGAGCTCCTGCAATGATCTTTTAACTGATCACCCTATTAGTCTGAGCCATCCCTGCCACTGTATCAAGAGTTAGGATCTGATCTGCGTTTCATGAAAATGATGATCCTCCCTCCCACAACCTTGCAGGCTAAAGCAGGGAGTTGAATTACCCAGGCTATGGGGAACCCTGGGATATGCTCCATGACCAGTCACCAGCCTCCCTTTCCTGCCCAGATCCCTACCTCACACCCTACCATTTAGGCACTCAGGTCAACAGCAGCAGGCACTTTGCCCATGTGGTTTCCTCACTCTGAAATACTCTCCTGTGACTTCTACCAACTCTTCAAGAGTCTGCACCTTCTTTGGGCCTTAGCTTCTTCATCTGTATCATTAAGGGGCTTGTCCAGATGAGTTTGAAGCTTTATGGAACTCCTCAGCCTAAATAATTGAACAGAGTAGATTTCATTCACCACCAGTGCTCAGAAGATGCCTCAAGAGGGCTTTTAGCCCATCCCTGCCTTGGGGATAGATGTGCTTAATGGGCTATGTTTCCCAGTGATGCCATCTCAGAGAGTTAGTGGGGTAAGCATACGTGTGCTGCATATGTGGCATGTGCTTGCATGTTTTAGGGAGAACAACAGAATTTTAAACAGTTATTAAAGAGCCACTAACAGTGCCTTGGCTATGAAATTTCTCCTGAAAAAAAGAGACTCTCTGTTTTGACGATTTAAGTGTTAATGATTCAAAACCATATGGATCACATTTCCCTCCCATCCACATGGTTTTTAAAGAGTATCAGGAAAGACTGCTTAGGGCAAAATGCATTTATGATCCTATCGATCTTGTAGCATTGCAAGGGCTGTTCAACAGACCTGAGTGGGAGGAGAGCCTGTCGGGGCCAGGATGTGGGCCTTTCCCTGGGCCCTCTGCACGTAGTCTTCAAGACAAGCAGCTCTTGGCATCTGGGGAGAGTTTTCAGTACACAACTTGGTGGGGAAAGGAATGCTGCATCCCGGTGGGGCTTTTGCAAAACCTCCAGAACTAATTTTAAAATGACTTAGGTTTTGGCAGACTGAAGAGGTGTTAACTCAAACCCGGGTGTATTTCAAGGGAAATGTAATTAGAAAAATGCTCTCCTAGTTAGCTGGGAGCCGAGCAATAAAGATTCTTGTTGGAGAATTGTTTGGTGAGATTAAAAAAAAAAATGTGCTGCCATCAGGGTCAGTGTGCAGACATGCACTTGGGCTTCCCACTTCCTTCCCCTGCCAGACCCTGACATCCACACCTTAGGCACTTGGGGCCGTTGAGCCCAGTGTGAAGTGAACACGTGTAGGTACCATGGAAGGGGCTCCTGCCCATAGGGACCAAGCTATGCTGAGCCAGTAATGAGAGTGGGGTGGAGTAGGGGACCTGGCTGAGGGGGAGCAGAGACTTGGATCCATTCTGATTCCTGGGCCTAACCCCTTTCTGTTCCAATCAGATGACTCTGACAATTGGTCAGACTTGATCTATCTGGCCTAAGGGTGAAGTCTCACCTCCCAGCGTGGCAATTCAGGCCTCAACTCCTCTTGCTGGCTTCATCTTTCTGTTCCCCTCTTCTGTGCTTTCTTTGCTAGTAGCCCTTCCCCAGACTTGTGGCTGCACTCCTCCCGGCCTGGTTCAGATATCCCTCTGCCTGGGACACCAGGCTTGCTTTCTTCAAAGAATAATGCATCCCTCAAGAACATGGGAGAATTTCTGCTTCCTCTATGGAGAAGTCCCTACGGGAGTTTGTCCCTCCTTTCACTGTGGACACACGTCTGCGACTGTAGCACTTCACATTGTCTCCCCGTTGGGCCTGAATCTCGGCCCCGGCTTTGAGCTCCTGTGGGGAAGGAATTTGTTCTGAATCCTGTATGCACTATGCCAGGGACTAGCACAGGGCTTGACATGTGGTTAAGTAGTCAACAAACATGGAAGGAGTAGGGTAAACTTTGAGAATTGCTAGCACCATTTCTACCACTCATCCATTTGATCCATCCATTCGTGAATCCACCCATCCATTCACCTATCCATCTACCCAACACCCATCCACCCATATGCTATCCGTCCATCGATTCTTTCATGGATCCATCTATCTATCCACCCATCCATCCTTCCGTCTACCCAGGCATGCATGAATCTGTCCTTTTTACCATCATCTGTCCATCCACTAAGTCACCCACACATCAGGCACTCGTTCAACAGACAGGGCGCTTTTTCCGTAGTTACGTTGCATTAATACAAGGTGATCTTGGAGTATTTCAAAGCCATAGACTACCAGCATAACAAACAGCTATGGATGACCCACTGAGCTCTATCTTGTCCTAATATTGTGCCATATCTATTTCAGATTTTTCTTTTCAAGAAATACAATACTATAGACATGACTGTGGCCCCATATGTGGCCTCCATAACACGAATCCTCTTCCTCCCTCTGCAGAGATGGTGACTTTCTTCTCATGCATATTTTTATTTTTTAACCATATGTTTTTGTGTTCATAAACAATACACAGTGTGGTTATTCAGGTTTAAACTTTCAAGTAAATGGTATTCCACCGTATATGTCACTTTACTGCTTGATGTATTTTGCTTATTCTGCGATCCCATTGCACGTTTTATATCTATCTCCATTAAGCCATTGACTTGCTGCGTGATCCTTTTTGTCTCTCCATTTGGGTTGAAAGCACCCAGAGCACAGAGAACTCACCCTACATCACTGTTTTCCGAGTCTGACATGGTTTTTGTTAGTTGCCTGTACCAAGCCCCATTCTCTGGGGTGGGCACCCCGATGTGAGTCAGACCAACTCGTAGCTCCTGAGGACTTGCAGCTTAAAAGGGCTTGAGTCTCTCTTTCAGGTAAGCTTTTGTATCTGAGGCAGGCTTTTTGAAGCTGTATTGCATTCACCCATTCATTCCCTCATTCATTCAGTCAGCGAATATTTCCTGAGCACCTTCTATGTGCTGGGCTCTGCTCATGCTGGGATGCAGCAAGGAGTCATAGGAATAAGCTTCTTGCCCTCAGTACTGTGGGAAGCAAAAGAGACAACAGAGCAGGCACACAGGGAGAACGGCAGTTGGGAGCAACCTCCCTGCAGAGCACTGAAGGAGTCTGATGCGTTACTGAGTTGTGGATAAGGAGCCCAGTGGGGTGGTTGGGCCTCTCTGAGGAAGGGATGCTTTAATTTGAGATGTGAATGATGGAGACCAGGGGAAGAGCACACAGAAGGGAGAGAACCTGGCCTGCTGGAGGGGAAGGAAGAGGGCTGTGTGCCTGGGATGGTGGTAGAGGGAGGAGTGGAGCCAAGCCAGACATCGGATTGTGTGTGGCTTTGTAAGGCAGGTAGGGGGCTTATGTTTTACTCCAGCCAGATAAGAATACTTCAGAGGGTTTAAAACAGATGAGCGGTGAGATCCAATTACTCTTCAAAGTAATGGAAGGTGGGGGCCCGAGAGTTGCGGTTGGAAGGGAAGTTACGCGCCTTTTGTACAATCCAGACCCAGTGGCTGCTGCTTGGCCCTAGTTGCAGGCAGTGGGCTTAGAGAGAAGTGGCTTTGCGGTGTGTCTCCAGGCCAGAGTTTATAGGCCTTGCTGAAAGGATGGGTGTAGGAGGGGGAGGGCAAGAGAGTAGTTGAGGATAACATACATGATCGTGACCTTGAGCCACTGGGTGGATGGTGGGAGTAGTATTCACTGGGAGAGGAGCTGGAGATTGGGGTGGAAAGACAGAGTTCTGCTTTGGTCTGGCTGATTCTGAAATGCCTTCAGAACAGCCAAGTGGAGCTGCCAATCAAGTGATTCATCTTGGGACCCCCAGCGAGGTCATAGCTGGAGCTACATTACTTTGGACATCTGTCCTTGGCATGAGGATGATACCTGGCACTTGGCAGGTGCCTTGTCTTGCCCACCTGCCTGAGGGTGGTGCTCACAGCCCCTCTCTCATGCTCACTGTGTGCTTTCTGGGGGTTAGGCTGGGTAGGGTTTAATGTGCCCATTTTATGGCTGGGAGACAGAGGCTAAGGGAAGGCAGAAATTGGCCCAAGACCACACAGGCAGAGAGCCTGGACCCTGCCCCTTCTCCAGGGCGGGGTTCCATTTCCACCTGCAGGCCACTTCTGCATAACTGGGTGAGCGAGGGAAGTTCCAGTCTTCTCTGAATCTCTGTTTCTTCCTCTGTAAATTCCCTTTCTTGTTTTCATGATGCATCCAAGGTCAAAGTGGCTGAAAGATGCCAGAGCCAGGGCTATTCTGGCTGTTCCGGTGACCAGTGCTGGCTGGGGCTGACAGTCACCCATTGGTGAGTACCCACAAATTGCTCCTCTCCTCTGCTTTGCAAGAGAAGAAGAAGTGAAGGGTCCGAGCCATGAGGATAAGGGAAGGCCCTCTGAAAGTCACAGCTCACAGCCATAAGTGCTTATAGTGCTCTGGGCACAGTGCTAGGTAAGGCAAAGTGCTGCAGACCTGGAGAGTGAGTACTGGAATCATATCCATTTCATGAAGAGGAAACGAGGCAGTCTTAGTAAAATCACTGGCTCAGCTTCACGCAGTGAGGACCAGAGCTGGGATTCAGACCCAGGAGTTTGGAATACAAAGCCCACCCCTTAGCCACTTCACTCCACAGTGGTGTTAAATCACTAAGTGGTTGTTCATCTGTTTATGTTAGAGGTGAGGAAACTGAGGCCCTGCACTTGAGCAGTTTCCAGCAGGAACACCCGGAAGCCAATGGCTCAAGCAGTCAAAACCTTGGAGTGTCAGGAGATGCTGGGGACAAGATTTCCTAGTATGGGCCTTTGCCTGCCTGTCTGTGATAAGCTCTTGACCGTGTAAACAGTGGTGTCCTGGGGGAAACAGGAAGGGCAGACAGGGGCCCTGGCACGCTGGCTGGCTGGGACCAGATTAGCTAATGGCTGGGAAGGAGAGACTCAGTGTCTGGGCTGTGCTTCCCACCCAGGGGAAGCTGCTGACAGGGAATAGGAAGGCAGGGGCCTCTTCTAGGGGTGGGACAGGCCTCGCCCCTGGTTCCTCCACCAACTGTGCAACTGGGGCAGGGGTGCCCTGCTTTTTGTTCCTAAAACTAGGGCTGATTTAAAGTGAAATCTCCTATTACATGAGCAAATATTGAGCACCTACTATGTGCCAGATGAGGGACAGCTGCAGATAGGATGCCCCTCCCCCAGCGTATTATTTAGTGAGGGTGCTACCCTCTCCCAGGGGAGGGGACACAGCACATTAGGGGGTACCTCCTTGAGGGAGCCTTTGAGGAAGTGATTTTCAATGAACCCTAAAATGTGAGCAGGCAGAGGGAACAGCCATACCAAGGCTCAGAGCCTGGCAGGCATGTCATGTTTAAGATGGGAAGCAACTTGATTGGTTTTGATTTTTGTTTTCAGGTAAAATTCACATAATGTAAATCTTTTTTTTTTTTTTTTGAGACGGAGTCTTACTTTGTCACCCAGGCTGGAGTGTAGTGCGATTTCTGCTCACTGCAACCTCCATCTCCTGGGTTGAAGCGATTCTCCTGCCTCAGCCTCCCGAGTAGCAGGGATTATAGGCACGTGCCACCACGCCTGGTTAATTTTTTGGTATTTTTAGTAGAGGTGGGGTTTCGCCATGTTAGGATGGTCTCGATCTCCTGACCTCGTGATCCGCTCACCTCGGCCTCCCAAAGTGCTGGGATTATTGGCGTGAGCCACTGTGCCCGGCCTGTAAACCATTTTTCAATGTACAATTGAGTGGCAATTCAACAGCCACCATGTTGAGCAGCCGTGGCCCTGTCTAGTTCCACCTCCTGCTTCTCACCTAGAGCTGGGTGGTTCTCCTGCTCCCAATGCTGGGATTCCACCATTCCAAGAGCAGAGGCAGGTTTGGCTGGGTCATCATGACATACCCTTTGCTCACATAAAATAACATCATATTCACAAAAACCATTTGGAGGTACATACAATTTGCCCATTCTACAGGTGGAGATACTGAAAAAAACCAAAGAGATTTGCCTAAAGTCACACGGCCGGGGGCAGAGCCAGGTTTGCCATGCAGGCGTCAGAGGCTAATGTCTCAGGCACTGCGGCTCCCAAATATAGGTCTTCAGACCAGCTGGGCACCTGGTCAAGAATTTAGACTTGGGTCTGGGGCCTACGCATCTGGATTTCTTGTAAGGTCTTCCCTCCCCACCCAGGACAGGGAGGTACCTCGCCCCAGGTCTTGCCTGACTCATGTCCCAGGCACAGGGTTCTGGAGTCACGGCAGCCTCGAGGCAGAACTTTTCAGGGGAGACAGCTGGTGTGCTGGCAGCTTGAGGGTAATGGGCATGTGGGGGTGGCAGGGAGGGCAGGTGGAACTGGGAATCTGGCCCAGTCAGTCCCAGGACAGAGGCTTCTCATCAGCATCCCCAGGCACTGGCCTCGCTGACAAATGGGCCACGACTTCTCTCGTGAATTTGTGGAGTGGCGTGTAATAATAAAACGCTCCTTAAAGCTGGGACGTGGCAGGAGTGACTGCTTTTCCAGGCCCTAATAAGGATCATTAACTTCATATGAAAGGTTTTATAAACATTTGTTAAGCTCCCTGAGCTAACTGTGCCCATGGCCTGCAGCTCCCTGAGATGTCACAGCCAGCCAGAACCAGCTGGAAGGGTAGAGACGCGGGACCCCAGATCTTGCTGCCCCCTGATCTCAGAGGTTCCCCAACTCCCAGGCTTTTGCCCCTTGTCTGTGGTGCGATGGGGCAGCTTGGAGTCCAGGTGCCCTGAGACAATGTGTGTCCCAGGAATGAAGTGCTGGAGAGAGAGCAGACTCCACCACTTCCTCTTTGAGCCTCAAGCTCCTCATCTGTAAAGTACAGATCATATGTGCTCCCATGCTGCTGGGGGGAAGATTCAGTGAAATAGAACACATGGTGTGAGTTTCCAGGACCCCTTTCCTCTCGCCTTCCCTCCTTCCCCTGCCTTCTCCACTCTCTGCAGAAGTTAGGGGTTCTCCCCTAGAAGCTCAATAAGAAGGAGGGGTTAGGGCTACAGGGATCCAGAGAAAAGGGGGAAATGGAGGCACTGCCTTGGAGTGGGGGACAAGGCCTGGGCCTCATGCCACGCCTGAGAGACGAGCCAGGTGTAGTGTCCCGCTCCCGTCTACCCATCCGTTTTGTTTCCTGTTCTGCCCTGTGCTGTTGTCCCTTCCTGATACTCCCCAGTGTTTGAAAAAATTCTGTTCTACATTATGATGTGGCCTCTGTGGCCTTTTGGGCAATGGAAGAGGGTGGGCCTGACAGGGCTAGGGGAGGGGGTGGAGACAGCAGCAGCTGTTGTTGCAGTAAGCTTGGAGCCAGGTGACAAGGACAGCAGGATTCAGGGAGCACAGACTGGTCCAGGGCAGCGGGGACTTCTCCCAACAGTGGGGCAGCCAGGTCAGCATGAGGGCTTTGCAGGCCTTGTTCCTGGCCTTGAGGGCAGGGTAGGGGGGGAAAGGAGGAGGCCAAGGGCTAGCAGGACCCAACCCCTCTCCTACCAACAGGGTGCTCAGCAGCCCTGGAAGGCCTTGCTTGAACTCTTCCTTGATTTGGGGAATCCTGTTCCCCTCTGGTTTCCCACAGCTCTAGGGGTTGCGCCACAGTTGGCTGGTTCTCAGGATCCTTCTTTTCCCCTGCCCCACTCCACTCTGGTCCATCAACTCCAGGATCTCAATTCCCACGTCTGTCCATTCCTGGGGGAGACTCAATTATGAGACCACAAGCAATGCTGGCCGGCATATTCAAACACACATGCGCAACCCACTAACCCAGCCCAAGCAAGAGTTTCCCATAGGACCGCTGGGGAGGAAGGGCAAGGTGGGGCCAGGGACCTGGGGTGATGGGGGAGGTGAGGGCGCCGAGACGGGTCCATGAGCTGGAAACATTTGCAGAGGAAAAGTGTGATCGGGAGTGACCAGTGAGGCTGCAGCTGGGGGAAAGGGTGTGTGCATGTCCCTCTGCCAAGAATTGGTGCTCCTTCTCCATCTGGGAGCTCCTAGACTCCGCCTGAGTAAGCCTCGGGTCAGCTGACTTCATGCTTGAGATCTCTTGTCCAGACTCAGTTAGGAACCCTTCCTACCTGCTAGCACCTTGAAGCTGCCTTTGGCTACCATTTGTCACACTACATTCACATGACCTGGTTGTGTTCCCGTGTCTCCCCCTCACTCTTCACGCCCAGAGGGGGGCCTTGTTCATCCTTGTTGCATGGGTATCTGGCTTAGGTGCTGGAATGTGGAAAGGAGCCAATACAATCTGACAGATGAATAAATGAGTACGGAGCTCAGGCACACCCGGAGTGGGCGAAGGTGTTTGGTGAGGATGGAATTTGCTGCAGTGACCAAATGCCGAGCCACAACAGAATCTGACTCCGGCATGCTCCACACCTCCAGAGCCCACTGGGATCATGTGGATGGTCCCACTTCCTTCCTCCACCTGGGGATGTGATTGACTAGCCTGGCCGGGGGCTGCTACTCAGGTGTTGCTCTGTTTCTTCCAGTGAGCGCTAAGAATCTAGGGGCAGACTCTATGACATAGTCTCAAACAGAGGGGCCACTATCATCTGAGAACTTCACAGCCAGGGCTTATGCAGCAAATGGGAAAACTGAGGCCCAGGGAGGGGCCAAGCCTGGCCAGGCTCACAGACTGGATGGGGTGGAGCTGGGAGTGAACCTCGCCTCGTTGGCTGGGAAGTGAAGCCTGGTCTTGTGGCTGGAAAAAAGTCACAGCAGAGAGCGATGTCATGAAAGAAGGGAAGGACGGGACGGAGGCAGCACACGCTACACAACTACACAATGACGCAATGACACAGAGCTGTGGGCTCTGGCGACAATAGCACTAGCCACCTCACTTAGCTCAATGTATGTCATGTGTCCCTCTTTGTCAGCCAAGCACGCTCAACCTCAGGTGTCTCTTATGAAGCCAGAAGGAAGGGCAGGAACGAATGAGAAGATTCCCTTTTAAAATGAGAAGGAAAAAGAATTCCTCCCAGCTCTTCAGCAGCCTCCCCTTCTCTCAAGGGAAACTATGAATTGGAGATGCTTTCAGTTGCGATGCTTCCTTGCCGCTCAGTTGGCTGTTTATCTAGCTCCTCGTGGGCGCTGTGAATTTATAGCTTGGCCTCTCTGGAAGTAGCTTCCGGGGAGAAAGATGGCGGAATTGTATTCTTGCTAATTTAAAACAATAATAATTGTTCACGCGTTAGGAAGCATTCCTATTAAATCAATCCAATCTTTTGGAACAACTGGAATTCAACGCAGCCAAGTTTCCCGATTGGGCCTCCGCTGGCTTTGTGATAGTCGTTTGTTCCTCCAGCCTTTGGCTTGAGCAAGCGATGGCTGACAGGGCCCCTACGCCAGCCTCCACTAAGCACAGTGCATGGGAAAGAGACAGTGGCAAAGAATGGCAAGGGTGACCCCTAGATATGGTGTGATCATTCTCCAATGGAACAGGAGGACAGGCGTGTAAATTGAGGGACATGGCTGTGGTTCTGGGACCAACAGAACTTACTCAATGCGCAGATACCTGGTGGCGCCTTTCACCAACATCAGGAATCCCAAATGGAGGATGAGTTCTGGGAAGGGTTGGGGCTCCGTTGGATGCTTCGGTCTGTGTTCAGCTTGTGGTGAACACAATTAAACCGAGTGCAAGGCAGGGTGGAAACTGAGGCTGGGACAAATGAAGGTGAGGTGGAGGGGTGGCTATTCAGAGGAGTCAGGAGCAGGAAAACTGAAGCCCAACCCTGGATCAATCTGCAAGGGAGAAGAGAATGGGTATGGACCTCCGTCTTTAGTTTTCCATGGGGTCTAGTGGACAGCATGAGAGCAGCTATGTAGCCAGAGCTGCTGGGAGGTCAAGGAAGCACACTGAGCTCTAGGCTGTGATCTGTGCTGAGAGCTGGTCTTTATTGTGGCTCCTCACACATGTTGTGGGGCAGAGCAGATGCCCACATGATACTGACACCTTGCAGGGCTGCGTTAGAGGAGGCTCACTCATGGGGCCCATGGACCATCCAGGAGGAGATGTCTGGAGGGCAGCCGTCAGAGCAATCTGCATGCTAGAGGACGGTGGGAGCTAGAAGAAAGGAAGTATTTGCACTGTCCTTGGAGCTGCCTCTGGGTGGGTGGTGCCTTTGGATCACTCTCTGGGATGGGAATGGCAGAGCAGGAGAGGCTAGCTCGGGGATCTGGAGGCCTCCGTGGCAGCAGGGCCATATGTCCCCGCCAGCCAGGATGGTCCTGGGCTATGCCCGTGGCCTGCGTGAATGTGGCTGGCGTCCCTTTCAATCCCGACGAACTGGTTTGAACAAGAAGTAATTTTGTTTATGTTATCATGCCATCTAAAACAAATTTGCCACTCCATGGGCCTGCCCATGTGCCTGCCAACAAGGCTCTGCCCCAAAGAACCTCTCCACCTCGTTCCCCAGTGCCAACTTTTATTAGCTGGGTGACCTCTGTGATTTTCAGCCCCATCTTTTTCTTCAGCTTTTCAAAATGGTCATCGTAGAAATCACATGGGTGTCTGTTTCTCAAAGTAGCGGTGATACCAACATGGATGAGAACAATCCTTGTAAGCACTCAGGGGATCTACAGGAGACCCTGATCTCTCTCTGTCTGTTTCCATCTGTCTTTGTCTCTCTGTTTCTGTCTCCTCTATCTCTCTCTCCCTCCTCCAGAAGTCAGGCCGCTGTACCTTTGAGGCTAGGGAAAGCCACACCGAATCTTCTGGGGCTGAGATCATGGTGATTTCCGTTTCTCTTTTCTTCCCCTTTCCTCTTCGTCCTGAGGACTCCTGAAGTGAGTATAGATGAAGAGTGCTCCAGAAGAGGAAGGAGCAGCCATTGTCCTGCACCCTGTCAGGACGTTTTCTTGAGTTTTGGAAGCTCCAGACCTGGATCTGACAACAAGCAGCAAAGTCTCCTTGGAGAGAGAGAGGCGGGCTGTTTGGAAGGAGGGAGGTGGGAGTCCTGCTTCTCTGGGTGTTCAGACCCCGTGGGGGAGGGTTGCATTTACTCAGGATGGTCATGAGGCCTGAGTACATATCCAACTTAGTGTGTCGAAGAAACAGGGTGTTCTGCCTAGAGAAGTCTTAGCGGTCAAGGATTCACCACTCTTACAAGAAAGGATGCATTCTCTTTTCTGGAATTGATGCCCAGTGAAATAGATTGCCGGAGGAGGTAGTGAGTTCCCTGTCCCTGGAGGAATGGGAGCAGAGATTGCCTAACTACTTGGTGGAGATACTGCAGAGCTACCCAAGCATGTGCTGGGGTTGAACAGTTGACATCCAGAGTTCCTCCCAGGCTGGGACTCCTACGACTCTCCCAACACCAGCCTCTGTTTCCAGCAGCCAGCTGCCTTCTGGATGAGTCAAAAGCCTGTCCCATGCTGGCCTCCTCACTGGGTGGGGCTCCTTCCCCTCCTGTGGTCCAGGGTCACTGCTTTCGTGGCCTCTGGGGTTGCCTCTTGCAGCCGTCCCTCTTCTGCAGTCAAGAACAGAATAAATCGCTTAAACAAGGAAAAGGCAAAAAATACACACGCACACACATAAAGACAGGGAGATTTAGTCTGGAACGAGAAATACCGTCCTGCTCTGCCTTTTATCATAAGCCCTTGGAGATGAATATTCTGACCTAATAATCAAAACAAGCGGTAATTGCAAACAGACTCTCTCAAGGCTGCCTGGCGTGGCTGAGAGAGCAGACGAGATACCTGCTGAGCACAGCAGGCCTGGCCCCGCCAGCCCTCCTCCCTCTCCCACAGGATCGATATGGCCATGCAGCCTCGGGCACCATTTTGCTGGCCCGGCTGGATGGAGCCCCGCTGACATTCTGCCTTCCTCCAGGGACCCAGGGCTCTCTTTGCAGGGGAACCTGCTCAGAGGAAGCCAGCCCCACACCCACCCGAGACAGAGGCGATGGCACATCGACAGCATCCTGCAGGACGGAGAGGGGGAGGGGAAGGAGGGGCACTCCCATCCCACCCGAGCTCCTTCTCCTCCTGGCTTGGGAAGAGGTTCTCCTGGGTGCGACACCAAAGCTGGAAGGTCTTCCTGTCCCCTCCCAGCCCCATCTCCCTTTGTGTGTTTGTTTCAGACACACCCTCAGCTCAAATTTGCCTTGAAGGTCAGTAGTTTCCACTCCTTCCTTTCAAAACAACTGTACAGTTCTTCTGGGACCCAAATGTTGGTTTTCTTCACTGAGGAATGAGTTTCCCTCAACAACAAATACATTCCAGAATATCCATCCAGCATCTCTAATGGGCCAATGATGAGCCAAGTCTGGTCCTCGTCCCCAGGGCACTCCCACCATTGACAGCCCAGCCAATGTGTGCCACACGCCCAATGGGCAAGGAGGTCAGAGTGTGCCTCTCCTGTGCTTCAACCTGGGGGCCATGGAAAGCATGCTTCTCCTGGGTGGGGTAAAAGTAGAAAAGAAATTTGAGCTGAGGACGGGAGGAAGAGGTTGATTTTAATGAACAGAGGTTGTTAGGGAAAGTCTACCAGATGGATGGAGCAGCTTGGGCAGAGGAGGAGAGGCTGGGAAAGTGGGTAGCATTTTTGAGGACTGTCTGGTGGTCTGTTGGGGCTGGTACCTAAGTCTGTGTTTCCATCGAGGTGGGGCTCATGTGATGAGATGAAGCTGGACAGATGTGTGGATTGAGGTCACGTTGGGATGGACTTTGAAGAGCTTGCTGAGGAGCTGGACTTTATCCCAAAATGAATGGGGGCCCCTGGAGGGTTTGAAGCAGAGCTGAGGTTGAGATGCCTTCCACTGGTGAAGCAGGGTGTAGACTGCAGAGAGAGACAGTGGAGATCGGGGGCTAACTAGGAAGGAGTCAAGTGCAAGGTGAAAGGAAATACAAATCTGACTCAGAGCAGAGGCAGTGGAAGGAGGGAGAGGAACAAAGTCTGGAGGCAGTTTCTTCTCGAAAAGGTCCTCACTGGATCAGGGGCTTTGCATGGGTGTTGGGTGGGGTTGTTGAAGGATCGCCAGGTTGGCGGCATCGGGAGCTGAAGAGGTCAGTTTTGAGACCAATGTCATGTTTTTGTATTTTTTCATTTTGAAATAATTTTAGATTCACAGGAAGTTGCAAAGAGAGCACAGAGTGGTCCCTTTACCCGGTTTCCCCGATGGTCACGGTTTGCAGAATTTAAGAATGATATCAAAAGAGACCAATGGCATTTGACTTCAAGCCCTCCCAGCCCCTGCCTGGTGAGCTCGTGGGTCTTCTTCAGCCCTGTGAGGCATAAGCTGTGGCTCCTCTGGCAGGTCAGCTTTCTGAAGTGCTGGCCTGTCCCAGCCACTGGCATCCTTTCCTGGAGATGTAGGGTCTAGGCAGGCCCACTAGGGCAGGGAGGCCTCAGGAGCTTCCGCCCACAAACAGGTGGGTTTGGAACTTGTTGAGCAGTTTGAGTTCAGAATTTGCAGGGCTGGGGTGAGCTGTATTGACTCAAGCTGTGTGACAGGGATCCTGCCTCAGCTTTCCTTCTTATCACTCGAGGTGTTGGCTGAACCTGGAAACTGCCTCTCAACCCCAATGTGTACGGCTGAGCTTTGCCGCCCCTCCCTACCTTATACCAGACATACTCTGGAGGAGGGATGCCCCCCAACTCCCACCCCAGATTTCAGACTGACTCCAGAGGCTACTCAGAGTGCAGCATACGGCCACAGGGTCCTTGTGTCACCAGGGGCCACTGTACTATCTTAGAAATGGGAAGCAACCTCAAGGCCAAGATGGTCCATCCTTCTGAGCTCTGCACAAAGTCCTCCTGGAACCTACTTCTTGCCGGGCCTGCAGCCTTGCCTGCTCAGATCCCTTGCTCCCCAGAGGACTGGCCTGAGAGAAGACAGCGACCCAGCACTGGGTCACTGTGCTCTGTACCAGGGAAGCCATGGTCAAGACCTGGGCCGGTCTTGAGGTTGGAGGCAGGGCATCTGTTGTTTGGTCCACCTCTGACCTGCCTCATGACTCCAGGGATGCCACTGAACCCTCTATTGAGGACAACTTTGTTATATGTAAATTTTCAGTGCCACAAAAGAAGTAGCACCTGAATTCAAATTTCCTCAGCAAGGCAATGTACTTCTATAGAAGGGTACGTCTCATAGATGGAGCAATGGTGAGTGCACACCTGGGGAAGGGAGGGGAAGGGGTACTTATCCCTGACACAGGTCGCCCTTACTGCTGTGTCGTTCTCCTATTGTCTAGGGTTGGACAGCACAGTCTAAACTCATTCCAGTTGGCTGTTTTAAAGAGAGCAGGGGTATCAGCTGCAATGGCGGGGTGGGTAGTTTGGTGGGAAGGATGGTTACGGGACAGGTCAGAGCAGGTGACCAGGGGGTGACTCAGGTCAAAGCAGAAGACTAGGGGAGTAGATGTGAACTACTGATTAGAACTGGTGGGAAAGTTGTTTACTGAAACTAGAGGCAAAAGAGGGTGCAGACAACCAGGAAGTTAAACTTTAAAATGGAAAATTAAAGAATAAGAGAGCTGAACATACAGACATACTGAATCTTTGAAGAGAAACTTGGAGTTCGCTATATCTAACAAATTGCAATACTGGCCACGGGTGGTCTGGATCCACCAGAAGAAATTATTGACATGGGCCAGTTTTGGAAAGTAATGTTCTACAAAATTTAAAAACCCTTCTCTAGACATTTGATCAGTTGCTAATTTCCTCTCACAATTTTTCTACTGATCACTTTCCTTATCCGTGAAAGATAATTAATCACAAGACCACTTGTGGAGCTCCTACCATGTTCTAAGTGCATTGAAAATATCATCCCAACCTGGGGGGCTTTTCCAAGAGAAGGGACCAAAGCTCAGAGAGGTAGAGGAGGCTCCCCATTCCACAGACATTGATGGAGCCCCTGCCATGGCATTTCGTTAGACTCAGTGCTGGGACTTTGACCCAAGCCTGCCCTTACCTCCACGCAATCTGGAGCCTGGTGTGACATGAGGAATGCTCCAGCCCGGACTGTGTGCATCCTAAGCAAATGTTTTCCCTGCCGCATTGCTTGTTTGCATATTGCAGATGAGACTTTTTTCTGTGACCAGGCAGGAGCTCACGAGGGCTGCTTGCTGATCGCTCTACAAAGATGCCACGGAGTCCCACATCTGTAGGATGTCTCCCTGGAGCACTCAGCACTCACCCAGGCAGGTCGTGGCTCTCCAGCCTTCCATGCAGTCGCAACCCCGTGCTGCTTTTCTGCTCCGGGCTCTGCCCTGCAGTCACCCGATGCTGCTGCCACGTACCTTCTCAGCTCCCATGGCTCCCAGAGCCTGTTGAATTCAGTCCGCCTCCTCAGCCTGGGGCCCCAGTAATCCTCAGTATACCCCCCACTGCCTTCCACTTCTTTCCCAACTCTTCTCCTTGTGCCAAGGACGCCCTGCAGATCCTGTGGCCACTGTGGGGCTCTGTCTGCCCATTGGGAAGAAGGGCCAGATTCTCTCTCTGTCCGGCATCTGGGCTGGTCCCAATCCCTCACCTCTTCTCTTCCTGAACTCTCTTCTCTGGCTCAACTTTTCTCTGCCGGAATCCATCCTTTGCCTGGCTGGTGTCCACACTCCCCTGCAGAACTTTCTCCAACTGCTTGGATAGGAAAGAGGGAAGGAGATGCTCCAGTGCTAGGAAATGGAGCTTGCTGGGCTTCTGTAGTCTGAGCCAGGGCTTAGGTCATGCTGTATTCTACTTGTGTCTGTCTATCTAAAAATGGCATTTTCCTACCACGAGAAGCATTTCATGAACCAAGGCACACAACAGAGGCTTGCTGGTGGGGTCAGACACAGTGTGACCTTCGAGGGGGATGTGGGAGAGGTCACGTTCTTAAATAAACGCAGAAACACAGGCCCCCTGCACACATGTGACACTCCTTTATGGAGTACCTTTGGGGTTCTAGGCTGGGACTCTATTCCTGAGGGTCTAGAAAGGACCCTGAGAGGGTCTTTCTCCTCAATAGACCTAAGGGGAGAAAAATTAAGATGACCTCTGCTGTGTCTCTTCATTTTCCGTCTCCCTATCCCTCATCTCACTGTCCTTGGAGCCTTTTCTTTTCAAGGGAAACTGAGGGAGGCACCAAAAGCCAAGTGCTGCGATCCTGACGGCCCGGGCTCCATGCATCCTGGTCCCTGGTCCTTTTGTGCGCTTGTTCACTTACTTGCTAACCCACGTGACTGTGCACCTGGTACACACTGAGTGCTCTCTGCGTGCCAGCAGCACTCAGAGCTGCCGGCAGGGGAACCAGGCCAAAGAGCCGCTGCTCACTGGGTGTTTCAAGGACACCATCTTTTGCTGGTCATTTAGGAGATGTGGACTGGCCTCCTGGTCCCCCTTCCTGGGGCCTGCGGGAGCCCCCCTCTTGTCTCTCAAAGGTGAGGCTCAGCACACCTCCTTCAGGCTCTTCCTGCCTCCACACACTTGGCCAGCCCCCGACCCGCTCAGCTTCAGTTCAGGGCCCATCCTTTCCTGGGCCTTGGCAGTGTCAGCAGCCAGACCAGTTGCCCGGGTTGGGGTGACATTCCTTGTGGCACCACAGAGGACCCCACCTGTGGCTGCTTCCACTGGCTCCTGGGAGGGCCCCACAGCTTCCTGGTGTCCCAGGAGGATTACTCATCCATCCCTGGAGCGTTTATTCCACCAACGCTTACGGACGCCCTCTGTGTGCCATGCACTGCACCCAGGGTCTGCTCCCTGGGGGGACTTGCACCTCCTTGGCAACATCCTCTGGTTTCCACTCTCTCAGTATGTCTCTCTCACCACTGATTTCTATGCCATTAATGCCTGGGGCTGGGGACCCACAACAAATATTTGCTGATGAAGAGAATGAGGACATTTGGGGAAAATTCTCCCGAGGAATCAACATTTGAGCAAAGTCTTAAAGAGGAGTAGGAGTTTCTTAGGCAATTAAAGGGCTGGGAAAGGCCAATCTGGTAAAGGAATCAGTGTGAACAAAGGCTTGGGGTGTGAAAGAAAAAGAAAGATCCTGGGTGTGGGGGAGTGGCTGAGAGTTTCCGTGTGCCTTCGGGTGAGACGAGAGCATCCTGGGAGCAAGGGTGCAGGGGGAGATTGACAGTACAAAGAGGGCGAGTCAGGAACCCTGCAGATCCTTGAAGTCTCCACTTGGGGATTTTGGACTTAACCTGGGGGATTTCACTGGGGATTTTTCAGAAAAGGGAATGACACTGTTTTATTTCTTAGGTAGATTACTGTGGGAGTGGGAAGAACAGAGACACAACTCAAGGGGAGAGTGAGAAATAGGAGAATATTTAGATATAAGGCTTGTATCGTCTCTCTTAAGATTTACATTTAATAAATCCCTCAGTAGTGGTAAGGCACCAGCAAACCTAAAAACAGTCGGATGGGGAGAGCAATGGGTTTACAGATGATCCTGTTATTTACCTAGCGTCAAAGAGGCCACCTTCCGGAAGGACTTCCCTGTAACCCTAGTGGCCATATGTGTGTGTATTTAACTCTACTTTTCTTTTTGCTGTCTCAAACGAGTTTGATTTTCTCATCATCTGTCCCTGCAGCCTTCAGAAGATAATTATTCAGAAAAGAAGTGTTGGTCTCATGGCCTCGTTTATTAGAGGCAGAGCAGCTTTCATCACCGCTTTTTGTAAAGCAAAGCCGTATGCAATGTTTGTCACACAGTTTTGTGCACACGTTTAGCATACCTGCCAGGAAAAAAAAAAAAGACCTTGGGGCTCTGAAGCTTGCCAGGCGTATTTATGCATGTTAGAGGTGTCATGCTTTGCCCAGAGTCCTTATCTGTTTTGAAGGCAGTGGTTGCTAGAAATGAGGTCTCCACCGTCTGCATTTATTGTTGGCATCTGATATGAGACATTATCAATCAACTTAAAGGACACTGCAACACACACACACACACACACACACACACACACACACACACACACACGAGCATGCTCTCTCCCACACACCACTGCCTGGGACTAAACCTCAGGCTGATGATTCAACCTATAGGATGTTATTGCTGGGAAGGATTTTGAAATCTTCTAGGCCAACCACTCATGTTGAAGATAAGGTAACTTGCTATAGCCTACAGAGGAGAAGGGACTCCCCTACAATTTCTCAGTAAGGGAAAGGCTCTGGGGAGAGACTCAAAACCACAATGACCAACCCCCATTCCAGCAAGTACACAGCCAGGAAAATTGTATATAGTAAATGTTCTTACTGGGCTGTGCCCTCAAGGAGGGCTGTGTTGTTTCCTGCAGGGTCCCCATCTCAGCCAAGGACTTTTACTTTGATAATGTTGGTTATACCACCATTCTTGTTTTGTAAAAGGAGCTGGACACATCTGAGAATTAGGGTTTACACAGGCTGGTTTCTATTCCACCCATCTTGTTCCTTGGCGGTGGCAAAACACAGAGATCTGCCTGGCCCTGGAGAGCCGTGTTGCTGCGCCTGGAAGCTCTGGCGGCTCCAGCACCCCAGTCTGTCAGGCAGACGGATAGGATTTCCTGGAGTCTGGTCCTTCTGAAGTCTGTTCTCACTAAACTCCTACATACATTCCCTCCTTTTCCTCCTTCTCCCTTCTCAGATAGATCTGGAGAAAAATTAGCGTTCTCTGTTGGTGTTTAACCAACAAGGCCTTGCCAAGCCCCTGCCATGCACAAGCTCACCTGCAGTGGATGGCAGAGAAATGCCAAGGAGAGCCATGTGGGCTCGGCACATGAAAGGCACTCACTGGCAAATGTCGTCACTTCCTGGGAATCAGGACCGCTTCCGATCACCCACTCATCTGTTCATCGATTCTTTTTATTGAGCGATCTCCGTGTCAGCAAGTGACTGTGACATCTCTTGTACTGAAATGCAGTCTTTCATTTGCTTACGTCTCAAGGCCATGCTTTTACCTCTTTATGTGGATGACTTAATTATTTCAAGTTGTTTATATAAGCATCTATTAAGCTCTCATCATATGGCAGACAAATGATCTCAGAGATGCCCTTTTCTATATAATATTATTTTATTTCTGCCACAGCCCTAGGAGGTGATTATTACTGCTATTGTTATTTTTCAGAGGAGATACCTGCGTATATTTTGTTTTGGGTTGCACAGGCAAGAAGTGGCAGAGATAGAATACATTGCCAAAGATGAGCTTTGTGGTCAGAGAAGGTGCCCTGGAGGGGTCATGTTGGGGGGACTATGGATGGGGCTGACTGCATTTGAGGTGCCATCCAGGGGGCAATATCTAGCAGGCAGATGGCCCTATGGGATGAGTAGGAGCTTAGCAGAGAGGCCTGGGGCTGCAGAGAGAGAGGAACTGCTCTCAGATGTTTGAGCCCTTGGCAGAGGTGGCTCTCAGCGGGGGTAGTTTTGGTCCTCAGAGGACATCTGGCAATGTCTCATGACATTTTTAGTTGTCACAACTGGTGGGTGCTGCCGGCATCTAGTGGATAGAGGCCAGGGACGCTGCTAAACATCCCACCCTACACACAACAGCTGCCTACAGTAAAGAAGTATCTAGCCCCAAATGCCATTAGTGCCTGAGTTGAGAAACCTTGCTACTGGGTGAACAGAGACGAGTTCGAAAGGTGGAGCCTAGAGAAACAGCAACCTTTGTGGGAGGAGTTTAAACGTCTCTTCATCTCTGGAGCTCTCCTGACACCCTGGAGAGTTTAATTGTGCCCCAGGCTGTAATAATCACAAACAGCCACAAAGAGCCTGAGGGCTCTCATTGTTTCCATATAACAAGGCAGCACGAGTGCCTTCTCTTTAACTAGAATGAGAGATTCATGAAGTCAGGAATTGGTTTGGTTTGCTGGTGTATTCCTGTGTCCACTCAGTACCATCCTAGAGAGAGCCAGGCCCTCCTGACGCTTCTGTCACCACCAGCCCTGTTCCCACCCAGGTGCCCTTCTCACCTCTCATTGCCGTTGCCTTCCCATGCCCTCGGAGCTGTACAGGCATGTCCAGATTCCAGCGACCTTTGGTGCCTTTTCTCTGTCCACACCCCCAATTTATTGCTGATCTCATAAAAGGCAAAACTTGGGAGAGAGAAGATTGAGTTTGCTTCTCACAGCAGAATTTGATTTAGGGCCAAGAAGGTGGCAATTGCTGCAAAGCGGAGATCGGCTATTTCGGGAGTGCTGTGAATGATTTTTTTCCATCTCCAAATGACCTTACATATATTCTGTCTCTCGCCCGCCTTGTGTTGGGATTGATGTTGCAGGGGTGGGTGCTGTGACTGGGCTCCGATGGGCTCCTGCTGCTGCTCCTAATAAATCTGTCTGATGGGCAGAAGGAGCACGATTACCTTGACGGATGGATGGCTGGATGGCCGGCGGTTTAACACGCGGCGTTGGGGGTAGATTTCCAGTTCCGCAGCTGCCTTTATGGTCACCAGTCCATGCTCACCTGGTCAGATGCGGGCTGTCCACTGTCATCAATGGCTCTGCCTACTGGAGGAGGTGATCCGGGCACATTTGTTTCTGAGTAGATCAAGGGGCTTCTTCCTTCACTGTCTCTGGCTCTCTGCACTCTTTGTCTCCATTGATGCCAGCTCCCCAGCTCTTCCCATGTGCCACTGCTGTCCCCTGCCCTGGGACACCAGAAGATGCCCCTGCTGGCAATGCTCTGGCTCAGGAATCCAAAAACTTGGGTTTGGATCTCCTTTGCCTCCAGGAAAATGGGCCATCCTGAGCAGATTCCTGCTACTCTCTGAGCCTCAACTTTCTGTGTGTAAAATGGGAGTGAGTACTAGTATAATAACCTCCTAAGATTAGTAAGAAGCCTCTCGTCTTTCTGCTGGGGTTCCTGGGGTGACAGCTCTGCCTGCAATCTGGAGGACGAGTCTCCCAGAAGGCACAGAGGAGGGTGTTTTGATGGGGGAACATTTTGATTTGGCTGCACTCAAGTACTCAACTCAAAATGAAAATTGTTGAGCTTTACGTTCAGGTAACGTGTCCCACAGATGTCCCTGCCCCTACCTTGACTCTCTGCCATCCCTGCCCCCTCCCTTCTTTTTTTTTTCTTTTTTGAGACGGAGTTTCGCTCTTGTTACCCAGGTTGGAGTACAATGGCGCGATCTCGGCTCACTGCAACCTCCGCCTCTTGGGTTCAAGCAATTCTCCTGCCTCAGCCTCCTGAATAGCTGGGATTACAGGCACGCGCCACCATGCCCAGCTAATTTTTTGTATTTTTAGTAGAGACGGGGTTTCACCATGTTGACCAGGATGGTCTCGATCTCTTGACCTCATGATCCACCCTCCTTGGCCTCCCAAAGTGCTGGGATTACAGGCGTGAGCCACCGCGCCCAGCCCTCTCTCCTTTCTAAAAAATTTCATTTCTCATTTGATTCTCACACCTTTGCCAGTCCCATCCTAAGAGTGGGGTCTGGTGGCTGCTGCCGTACAGGTGATGGATAGAGGAAGCTGGTGATGGTCGTCTCAATGCTTTCCTTGGTAACTATAAAAAGAGCTGAAAATAGAATGTTTGGTTTTTACACTAGTCAGTGTCTCCACATCCACATGGCTATGTCAAAACATGGGATCAAAACCAGTCACAATGTCGGGGACCTACAGGGAACACAAGGGTGGAGGTGCCACTGAGATGGAGGCCGGCTCTGACTTCAGTCTCCGGGAGCTGATTCTGTGGCAGCACAGCAGGACTCAGGCTCCTGGAGACTGCTCCTGGTGGCCACCCACTACGCAGTGGTGGATTGGGAAGGCTGTATGGCGGGGTGCTGGCTGGGGTGCAGGCGACAGCCCTGCTTCTTCTTC
The DNA here is from genome assembly GCA_036589455.1 of Ateles fusciceps. Taxonomy (NCBI): domain Eukaryota; kingdom Metazoa; phylum Chordata; class Mammalia; order Primates; family Atelidae; genus Ateles; species Ateles fusciceps. Next base: position 4,664,565 of record JAZHEH010000276.1, read on the forward strand.
AAGTAAGGACATTGCCGCCCAACTCGTAGGATCAAATGGAAGTTCAGATTCTAGAGAGCCCAGAGTTTTTCTTTTCTTTTCTTTTTAAAGAGACAGAGTCTCACTCTGTCACCCTGGTTGGAGTGCTGTGGAGCAAACATGGCTCACTGCAACCTTGAACTCCTGGGCTCAAGTGATCCTCCTGCTTCAGCCTTTCCAGTAGCTGGGACTGCAGGTGCACGCCACCACACCCAGCAAGTCTTTTCACATTTTGTAGAGACGGCGTCTCACTATGTTGCCCAGGCTGGTCTTAAACTCCTGGGCTCAAGCGAGCTGCCTACCTTGGCCTCCCAAAGTGCTGGGATTACAGGTGTGAGCTACTGCATCGGCCAGGGACTTTTCAAAGGATGCTTCCCCAAAGCAAATGAGCTGGAAGAACCTAGAGATGGGCTGGCCAACCTCCAGCTCTCCACTGAGTAAAAGTCCAGGAGAGAGGCTGAGTGACCTTCTGAGAGCTACAGATCCAGGGAGGGCTGAGGCAGATGGGACCCACATCCGCTTACTCAGAGTCCATTGCTGTCACAGGAGCACACCCCACTGGGCACGGTTAGAGTCTCTCTCTTGTCAAACTCAATGTATGTCAATGTTCACATTAAAAAAGACATCTTGATGCTGTGAGTCTTTACATACAAATAGGGCAAAATAGGGTCCAGCATATAAAGAAGGAGATCGCATTTATAGTGCGCCTACTGCATGTCTGGTACGATGCGGTGCATTTTCCATGACTTCTGATATGATCTGGATGACACACACTGGAGACATCTGCCCTTGCTCCTATTTACTGGTGAAGTATCCAAAGCTTGCAAAAGTCAGACTTCAGAGCCACTCAGAAAGTAAGAAGAATGGAGGCAGGTCTGCTGCTATCTTTGGCTGAGTTTAAGATCTCTGTTCTCTGGAGCTTCCATGTCTGGGAAGGGAGACTAACAGGAATTCCATCTCCCCAGTCCCTCCTCTGCTCATCCTGCATTTATTCTGCAAATGCTTATTGAGCAGGCACTCTGTGCCAGGCACTCTTCTAGGCTTCATCGGTATAAGATATAACTAGGCTGGGCGCGGTGGCTTACACCTGCAATCCCAGCACTTTGGGAGGCTGATGCGGGTGGATCACCTGAGGTCAGGAGTTCGAGACTAGCCTGACCAACATAGTGAAACCCTGTCTCTACTAAAAATACAAAAATTTAGCTAGGCGTGGTGGTGGGTGCCTGTAATCCCAGCTACTCTGGAGGTTGAGGCAGGAAAATCACTTGAACCCAGGAGGCGGAGGTTGGGGTGAGCCGAGATCGTGCCATTGCACTCCAGCCTGGGTAACAAGAGTGAGAGACTCAAAAAAAAAAAAAAAAAAAAAAAAGAAAAAAGAAAAAAAAAAGAGATAACTAAGTATATATAACAAATAAATATAAAATATACATAAATAAAACCATAGGTTTAACGGAATGAACTTGCCAATAGCCTCCCATTTTGACCTGCGAGAATGGCCGTTCGTACAATACACCCTAATAAGTAAAATATACAGATGGTAATAAGGTCTCTGAAGAAATGTAAAGCTAGAAGGGGGGTGAGTTAGGGAGTCCAGGGTTAGAAGGGGTCTTTCTGATGCTTGCCCGACCATGTCACACCCCTCATCTCCATCACAGGCTCCCAGTTGTGAGGAAGGAGCCTCAAGTCCTTCCTGGGTCCTCTGGGGCCCCTCGTGTTCCGGCCAAGCCACCTGTGTTCCTCAGCAGGTCCCGGGCTCCTGGAACACAGCCTGCCTGTCCTGAGGGCAGTGGGCTGTGCTGGGGTCACCCTTGTGCAATGGTCTGCTGGCCCTTCAGGCCCAGCTAGGGTGTCAGCGCCTCAGAAGCACCTCCTTGAACCCTGCCTGTCTTCCCGCTCCTAGACAGTTTTAATTGCTCCCTGTCTGCATTCACACACACTTTATTACAGCACTTAGAGCTGCTCTTCTCTTTAGAAGATGCTGTGATTTATTCATGGGCCTTATTAATGGTCATATTCCCAGTGGCTGGTGCGGTGCCTGGCACGCAACAAGGTGCAGGGCAGGTGTGATGAGTGAAAGCAGGAAGAGATGCTGAATGGGAGATGCAGGGAACGGACAAGCAGGAAAGTGGGGACTTAATGAAGAGGGTTGATGAGGCCGCCTTTGAGGATGGGGCATCACTCAAGGGAGAGAGGAGGTGGGGGCCTGTGCTGGGCCTGTCCACACCTGCCCACTGTTGCCATGCCTGCCCATGCCTGACCTGCCCGCACTTGCCTACATTTGCCCATATCTGCTCATGCCTGCCCGTGCCTACCTGCCCACACCTGCTCACACCTGCCTACAGTTGCCCACACCTGCTCATGTCTGCTTGTGCCTGGCCTGCCTATACCTGCCCACACCTGCCCACACCTGCTCATGTCTGCTTGTACCTGGCCTGCCTATACCTGCCCACACCTGCCCACACCTGCTCATGTCTGCTTGTGCCTGGCCTGCCTATACCTGCCCACACCTGCCCACACCTGCTCATGTCTGCTTGTGCCTGGCCTGCCTATACCTGCCCACACCTGCCCACACCTGCTCATGTCTGCTTGTGCCTGGCCTGCCTATATCTGCCCACACCTGCCCACACCTGCTCAGGTCTGCTTGTGCCTGGCCTGCGTATACCTGCCCACACCTGCCCATACTTGCCCACACCTGCCCACACATGCCCACACCTGCCATGCCTGGCCTGCCCATACCTGCTCATGTCTGTCCGTGCCTGCCCATGCCTGGCCTGCCCACACCCACCCTCACCTGCTCATGCCAAGCCTGCCAACACCTGTCCACACCTGCCTATGTCTGCCTATGCTTCCTACTCTGGACTTGCTTTTCCTACGGTTTTGAAGCGTCTGTGTTTACCTCCCTCTCTGCCTTTCCCAGAGCTACCCCTAAGCATCCTTCAGGGAGGCCTCCCCCCAGTGCCCTGGATCAGGGGAGCTTGTGGAACAAGTGCCCATGGACCAGCTCTTCTCCCCACAACCCTCCTCCCAGCTGGATGTCTGGGGCAGTGGGTGCAGTGGCTGAGCAGATGAGTTTTGGATCAGACTCCTTGTGTTTGAAGCCTGGCTGTGATCTCGGGCAAGTTGCTTGTCTTTTGTGTCATTCCTCAGTCATCCCCCTATAAGATGGGGATACTCACTGTCCTGACTGCATCAGGCCCTGGGAAACTTGCAGGAACTAACACACATGGTATGGCAGCCCAGAGCCAGGCATAGAGTAAGTGTGCATTAGTGCTGATTCTCAGTCAGCCATGTTTGGCTGTTGGCTGAGCAGAGAGCAGACCAGTGTGACAGAACCCAGGGGACTGTCTGGATCACTAGGAGCTTGAGTGTTAGGGAGAGGGCAAGCCCTCATCTCCTACAAGATAAAGCCCAATCTCTATTCCACAAACGATAGTGAGTGACTCTCCGACCAGCAGGGGAGCAAGGTTGCCAGAGAGACCAGAGATGCCGAGAGCCCACATCTGGCCTCATGGGGAAGCACTTCTCTCATGAGATTACATATTCTGGGCCACATCCCTTCCATTGCCACTTCCTCCCTCACTTCACACCTTTCCCTACTCCTCTATCATAAAAGTCTCCAGAAACAGGTTTTGTTCAAAGTGAATGAGGCAATCAATTCTCGGTTTCTGACAGGCCGACAAGAGAGGTAAATTCCATAATAGGGGCTTGCAGCCCCGCTCTCCTGCCCTGGTGGAGCTTTGGCCGATGGAAAGGTCTGTAGGGAAGGGGGCTGGGGTGGGCAGAGAAGGAGAAGGAGGCACTGGGAGGCCCCCGGGCTCCTAAGCCCTGGTGGGGATTTCAGTTCTATCAATTTGCTAAGTTCTGACTTGGCTATTTGGGTAACTGACAAGCTGTGCAGGACAAGCCTCATTCATTCATTCATTCATTCACTCATTCAACCAAACAATCACCTATGTATTGATTCATTCAGCAGTCATCTGGCACGGAGGAGAGACACTCGATTCCTTTCAAGTATCACTGTCTTTAGGAAGCCTTACACAAAGGACCAAAAATATTTGCAACTTGAGTCATAGCAGAAGATTAATTTCCATGGTAAATAAATGATTAAGAATAAAGATAAACAATCTAATAGGAATCCAGGCAAAGGATATGAACAGATAACCCACAAAAAGGAATACAGCCCGGGCACGGTGGCTCATGCCTGTAATCCCAGCACTTTGGGAGGCCGAGGTGGGTGAATCATGAGGTTGGGAGTTCGAGACCAGCCTGACCAATATGGTGAAACCCCGTCTCTACTAAAAATACAAAAATTAGTTGGGCTTGGTGGTGCATGCCTATAGTCCCAGCTACTCAGGTGGCTGAGGCAGAAAATCACTTGAACCCAGGAGGCGGAGGTTGCAGTGAGCCAAGATCACACCACTGCACTCTAGCCTGGGCGGCAGAGCGAGACTCTGTCTCAAAAAAAAAAGGGAATACAAATGGCTCTCAAACTAATCGTGTGAAAAAGGCTCCCTCTCACTCATGATGACAGAAGTGTCCATGGAAATGTCACAGAGATGCTGCCTCCTCCACCCCAGATTGCTAAAGATTATGTTGCTAAGTGTGTGGGACAGCCACGTATTGCTGGAGGGTGGATGGAGTGTGCAGTGGTGCAAATACTATGGAGACCAATGGGACGCAGCCTGTCTGGAGGGTGATCTGGCTGTATGTCAGCACTACGTGTGTCCCCAGCCTCTCTACCTAGCAAACCTGCCTCTAGAAATGTATGTCACTTCTACATGTACAAGATTACTATGCAGGTGGGAGATTATTACATGAAGCATTATCTGTTTCACCAAAGATTGGAATGGCTTAAATTTCACTAGGGGGTTGGCTGAATAATTTATGGTGGATCTGTACAATTGAACACTATGCAGTCATTAAACAAAAAGGTAATGGGAGGTGCCGCTATGTACTAATATTCATGCATTGAGCTCCAAGATGCATTTTTTTTTTTTTTTTTTTTTTTGAGACAGAATTTCGCTCTTGTGGCCCAGGCTAGAGTGCATGGTGCGATTTCAGGTCACTGCAACCTCTGCCTCCTGGGTTCAAGCGATTCCCCTCAGCCTCCTGAGTAGCTGGGATTACAGGCAGGCACCACCATGTCCGGATAATTTTGTACTTTTAGTAGAGACGAGGTTTCTCCATGTTAGTCAGGCTGGTCTCAAACTCCCAACCTCAGGTGATCTGCCCACCTCGGCCTCCCAAAGTGCTGGGATTACAGGCGTGAGCCACCGTGCCTGGCTTCCAAGATGTATTTTTTTTTTTTTTTTTTTTTTTTTGAGAAGGAGTCTTGCTCTGCTGTCCTCCAGGCTGGAGTGCAGTGGTGCGATCTCAGCTCACTGCAACCTCCACCTCCCGGATTCAAGCAATTCCCTACATCAGCCTCCTGAGTAGCTGGGACTACAGGTACATGCCACTACACCTGGCTAATTTTTTGTATTTTAGTAGAGATGGGGTTTCACCATATTGGCCAGATGGTCTTGATCTCCTGACCTTATGATCTGCCCGCCTTGGCCTCACAAAGTGCTGGGATTACAGGCGTGAGCCATAGCGCCCAGCCTCCAAGATGCATTTTTAAGTGAAAAGGACAAGGCAGGAAATGAGGTGGAATTCAAGTTATGCTACTATTTGTATAAAAGTGAAGAAAATGAATATATATGTATACACATGTATATGCTTCTATATGATTCCCTCTGGAAGGATGAAGACCTCTGAAAATGGCTGCTTCTGGGGGGCAAAGGTAGACCTGGGAGGCTGGAAGGCATGGGAGGAGGGGACACCTCACTATATACCTCTTTGTGCCTTTCGGATTTTGAATCTTGTGAATGTTCTGCGTCTTCCAAAAGAAAAAAAATAAATACAATTAACATTCCAAAAAGAGAATCAAAGGCAAAGCCTTCTTTGGGTGTCTTAGCTGGGGCTGGACTCTGGGAACCAAGCAGGCGAGGAATGGGGGAAGGGCTTGCAGGTGGGGAATGCGGGCACCTGCAGGGGTTGTGCCCAGAGGAATGCATGGACCCTGTGACTGGGTGTAGTTGGAGCATAGTTTGGGAGAGTCTTAGTAAGAATGTGGCTGGTGGGAAACACAGGGGAAGCTTCGTGTTAAAGAGTTTGGATTTCATTGCAGTGAGGGGCCATTGGGGTTTTAAGCAGGAACTGGATATGGTCAGGCTATATTTTAGGAAGAACTCCTGGAAGCAATGTGGGGAGTGGTTTGGGAATAATGAATGTGCCTGATTTTCTGCCCTGCCTTTCCTGACATTTGTTCATTTTATCATCCATAATTCTAATAGGTAGGTGAGATTTATTACACATGGGAAACTGAGGCTCAGGAAAGTAATGTAGTGATCAAAACTCTCGAAGTTTGGGTATCAGGATTTCAACTCAGGTCTGCTTGTCTCCTGAGCCCGAGCTCTGAATACAGCCCTATGATGTAGGGCCTTTTAGCCACATTGCTTTGTATGTGCTTATAGGTTCATGAGAACTGTGATTCCAGTGGCCAAGCATTGTGTCCCTTTAACTTCAAGTATATGGCCAATTAGGACAACGGATGCAGTCATAAGATTTGATTATATCAGCCCGCTCCCACCAACTCACTGCAAACCTCTGCCTACTCCTTCACCAAGAGAGCAAGGCTCACTGCGTATGTCTCTGAAACTTACTTATTGAAATAGAAGCAGTAAACTTCCTTATGACCCGTTTTCCTCTTCTAAGGACGTATCAGAGATCACTGGCAGACTTCTAACAGGCTGTAACAGGAAGCGTCAGAAAAGAGGTTTCCTCTTGCGGGGGTCCAGGGGAGATACATTTGGCTCCAATTACATCTGGTCTTTGAATCTGTCTGGTCATTTGGTTTGCATTTTCCCATCATTTCTTCACCTGCATTTTTCTACGACTTCCATTTTATAACTGTGAAAACTGAGAGTTACACAGGTAGCAGTTCACCAAAGGCCACCTGATTTGTCAGTGGTAGAGTTAGGCGTTAAACTCTTGCTGGGACTCCATATCTTTCTTCCACATCACGCTTCCTTTTCTTACCTTGAGTATGGGTTGATTTCATTTCTCACGAAAAAATCCATAAAGGGCTTGTGATTTCTGGGTTCTTCTTGCTGTGTTGCTGATGTTTTCATTGTTTGTGTCCAGGTGTCAGTCCTATCAGATGCAGGGCCCTGGGGCTTCACGGGAGCCTCCTGGAGGGTTGGCCTTGGTAGCCAGGGCAGGACAATAGTCAGCTCAGGAAAAGGCCGGGGCTGAGGCCTCGGCTGTGAAGGGTATCCTTCAGCCAGTTTAATTAAGAGCTGGGGGTGGGGTACGCCGAGGAGAAGAAGGGTGCATTGTGTCCCAGGGGAGCTGATGAGGTCAGCAGAGGAGGGATGGGAGGGCCAGGGAAGGAGAGGATATCTGGCCACCTCTGGGGGTGGCCCACATTCCCAGCGCCAGCAGGTCCCTGCAGACAGTCTATGTTGGGACTTCTAGGTCAGCATTCTCCGCAAATGCAGCGGCTCTCACTGGCTAGGAATGGAATGGAATGGAATGGAAGGTCTTGAGGCTCCCTCTGAGCTCCCTGGGCATTCCTCCTAACTTTCCCAGAGCCTGTCACCAGGAGTCACAGCTCAGTTCTATCACTCACTCACCCTGTGACCTTGGGTAACTCACATCAACTTTCTAAGCTTTTTTTTTTTTTCCCACGTGCAAAGTAGGAGTAAGTAATGCTTATGTTTCCTACATCCAAAGCGTTTGGGGAGGGCCAGCTGGGTAAGTGGGTGAGATACAGTTTGGAAATTGTAGAGCACTGTACAAGTGCATGCATTTACACTGCTCAAAACATAGCCATTCCTGCCGAGAATAAATCCCACCTCCAGCACCCCGGCTTTGTCCCAACCACCCTCTACCTTCCTTTCTTATGGTAATATGTTTAAAACTTTTTAAACTTAAAAGTAGAAGAGTTAGAAGGAGGTTTCCTCTTGCTGGGGTCCAGGGGGAGATAGATACATTTGGCTCCAATTACATTCAGCCATCCAACTGAAAATGCCTTATTGGTTTTTTAATTCCAAAAGTAATACAGATTCCCTATAAAGCATTCAGGAAATATTTTGTTTCTTTTTAAAAAATAATAGATATTTCTACCATTGACATTCTCACCATGTGATTTTGGGAACACCATTTCTCTTCTCTGGGTTTGATTTTCCCACCACTAGATTAAGGCTGACAAATGTGTAACGGAGATCACTGCCTCCCCTGCATCCAGCGGGCATCGCTGGAAGACCATGACATTCTTTCCTGGTATGCAGAACCCTGCTCAATGCAGCCTGCAGGCAGCCACTGCTGACCTCTCAGAGTGGGCTGGAGGGGAAAGCTCTTGTGCACCAACGAGGGGGTGAGCGCTGATGTTTTCTGACTGCTTGGGTGAGAGGAGCCCAGGGTTGAAGGCTCAGGTGAAGAGCTTGGAGGGTCCCTCAGCCTGTCCCAGTGCCACAGGGAGTTTCCTCTTATCTGATTCAGGCTTCGCAAGCATTGTGCAGCGGATAATGGCCTTCCCTGGGGAGTTCCCTGAAAATTTTCAAGAAATTAAAAAAAAGAAATGAATCTTGCAAAGTCAATGGAATGCAAGCAAGTGACTTCATAAATTCACACCCACACAGATGTCTGTGCTTCTTCACCGCAGCATGAAACTGGGTGGGGTGGAGTATTTTTGAGGCTCTCACTTTGAAAGGGAGTCCAGTGTGGGGAAGGGAAACGACATCACCAAGACCCACTTTAAGGAGCTACGGCCATGTCTTTCCTACATCCCTGGAATGCAAATGATCACAGCCTCCATTTGACAGATGAGGAAACAGAGCTGGAGAACAGAAGTGAGTTGTCCCAGGTCATCTGGTTTGTAAGTGGTAGAGCAAGGACTTGAACCCAGCTTCGGAGGCCCTTGCTTTTGCAGTAAACCCACACAACCTGCCAAGTAAAAGTCCCGACAGTTTGGAATAGTTCTGTGAGGTAAAGGGTGTTTCCTTGTCTTCAATGTTGGAAAGAAATGTAACCTCAGTGTGATCGCCCAGTGTTGCTTCAGTGTGCCCATCCCCCCATGTGGACGTCAGACCTTCCCTCTTTGACGTATGCTCAGCTGCTGTCCAGGTGGGAGCCAGGCAGGGCTGGAAGCCAGGAACCTGGATTCTGGTCCAGCTAGGAGCTGCTGCCCTCTGGACTTGGGTTCCTTCACGAAGCAGTGAGAGAACACATTGGTACCCGGGCATGGTGGTTGAGTATGGTTTCTGGAACCAGCCTGCCTGGTTTCTTTCTCCTGTGCAACCTTCGATCTCTCTGTGCCTCCGTTTCCTGATCTGTTAAATGAGAACACAGATACTCCCTACTTCACAGGGTTGCTGTGAGGATTGAATGAGTTACTCCTCATGGAGCAACTAGAGTGGCGTTGGTCTTTTGTGAGCACGCAGTAATCACTATGTACCCTGAGAAGGGAGCCAGAATCCCAGGACTTGGAGCCATGCAAAGAGAAATGGCGAGCGACTTGGCAAGGTGCTCGCAGGGTCCTTGCAGATTTCGCTGTGGTACACCCGGCTGGTGTAGCCCCTTTAGTCTGGGGCTGTCTTCAGAGAAGACACAGAGCTTCATTCCAATATTTTGGCCCAGGTTCAACAACAAAAGCTCCCCTTCCAGGAAGCCCTCCTGGATGGATGGACCAGTTTGCTCACTCCCTGCTGCGGGCTCCCAGCCCCCCCTGCCGATGCCACCCTTTGGCCTCAGACAAAGCGGGCACCAGCAGCGGCAGCAGCCGGGCCGGCTCAGTGGCTTTCATGAAGCTTGAGCTCCCGGGAGCCCGGGCTGGGCTGGTCTGCTTTGAATGCTATTTGCATTGCAATAGGCAAGCCTGGCCTTCAATACAGGCTCCTTCTCTTTTGACAGCACAGTCTCACAATCGCCTATTGACCGGGCACCTGTTCCTGCCCCAGACATTATGCAAATGCCGGCCAGGAGCGAAGCCGCCAGCCCCCCGGGCCATTGTGCATTGAACCCTGATGGCGCCCTGCCAACTCCCAGCCGGCCTTTGTTCCCTGGTTGCTCCGCGCCACCCCCGCCACCGCCTCCCACCTGCCCGAGGTGCCCCGCCGAGGAGCTGCCCGCTGACAGCTACTTGGGTCCTTGCACCTGAAGAAAGGCCCTGCGAGCTGCAGGCTAGGCCCATGCTGAGGCTAGGCTGGGGACCCCGGGAGGCAGCCGGGCCCTTCATGTCCCCAGGGACTACTGAGAGGGGCCTGGCAGGCGGAGGAGGGGGCAACCCGGACCATGCCATCTGGGGGAGGGGGAGATTATAATAATCACTCTCATACATCTGCTGAGGGCCTTCCAGCCTGCAAAACCCTCTCGTGGCTGTTCTCCCTGTGAGGCACACCTGCCTCTCGAGGAGGTGGGCTGGGCATGGGGGATTGTGTGCCTTTCACACAGGAGGGGACTTGGCACCCTGGGAGGGAGCTGATGTGGGGGAAGAGAGTCAGGGCAGGGTGGGGGCTCACACCCAGGGCTGCCGGTGTCTCTGTCTCCCAGGCTTTGGACACTGACCCTCCTCGAGGCTGTGAGTCCGCTGAGCCACCATTGAATGCCTTGCACAGCGTGGCTCCAGCCCTCTCCTCTTTCTGGTTTCTGCATCCTCTTCTCACTCTTGGCCTCACCATCGTTCAGAGCAGATGGGTTTTCAAGCTGTGGTCCCGTGACCAGCGGCATCAGCATCACCCAGCACCTGTTGGAGACACCTGACCCTGGGCCCCTGCACAGACCTGTTGAATCAGGAGCATGAGGTGGGCCTTGCTCTGAGCTTGGATGCACCTCCAGGCATTCTGATGTGTGAGCAAGTGTGAGTGCCCCCGACCTGGATCCCCTTCTCCATGCAAGCCAACCCCTCTGCTTACTCCTCTTCTCCCAGCCACCCTTCTCGCCCTCCTTCGGTTGGGCTTGTGAACATGACTGAGCCCCTGGATGGTCCCAGGCTTAGGACCCTTCCATGGACGAGGCACACTTTGAAGAAACTCCGTCTAGTGAGGACACAGCCAGCGTTGCCTTTCTGTTCTTTCAAAGCAGAGTGCAGGTGCTTTGAAAGAGGGAAGTGGGGAGCGAGAGCAGGGGTGGATAGTGCACAGAGAAGGGGCACCCCACAGCCGGGGGAATCCAGGGAGAATTCCTGGGGGAGATGGCACTGTCACTGCACCTTCAAGGAGGAGTACGAGTATGCATTAACAAGTAACTCAAATAATCTCCAAATAAAAGACTATATGTAGTGTGTAGCCACTATGCGCCCAAGACCGCAGGGGAGGCCCCTGCTATGTGTGTGTGTGCTGCAGGCAAGTCCAGCGAGGGCAGTGGAGGGGGAAGGAGGAGAAAAGGTGATGATGCTGAGGCCACTAGCATGGCCCGGATGTCTTGTCCCAATTGTATGTGCTCCCATTCCAAGTGATTCAGTGGAGAATCCCTGGCTATGGAGCATCCAGAAGGAGTTCCATCCTCCAGGAAGCAGGATGGGTGGGGCTGCCCTGACATCCTGGAGGTGGGATCCCAGCACAGGAAGTCTGCTCCAGCAGGGGCCCCTTTCAAACATCCTCAACAATGGAGCATTCCCACTCCTGTGCCCCCCAACCCACAGCTGTAGTGACGGATGTCTTCTGTAGGGTGGTCTCCTTGGCCTCCAACCCACCCTATACCCAAGTTGGCCACCTCTGGTCCATATCCTTGCTCCAAAGGAGCCACCAGGTTGGGGCGTAAGAGCAGGAGCTGAGCAAAGCAGCAGCATGGCCCTGGGCACCGTCCAACGTGCCCCTGCCAGCCCTTTGGCCCCGACAGTCTTTCACCCGATGCCAAAGTGCTTTAAAGAATTTGGCCCAAAGCAGAGAAATCGGATCTCATGAGAGGCCGGGGCAAGGCTTTCGGAGCCAAGCGTTGGGCTGGTCTCACGATTTGTCTTCCTCAAGTGCCGTCAGAGTGCTCCTTGCCTAAAAGACAAATCCAAAAGAAAAGTAAATAAAGTCAGCCTCCCTCAAACCACATTATTTAGTGTGGCATTGAAGGCCCTTTAGGATCTGGCTTGAGTGCCTCTCCAGCGTGCCCTGCCCCGGCCTCACTACTTTCTCATTCTGCCACACCTCCCAGGCTTTGCCCCACTGCTCTCTGCCTGTGGAACGAGGCAGAAGCGCCATTTCCACACTGCATTCCTCTGGGTCCACTGGACTAACTTCTTCTTCTAATTTTTTTTTTTTTTTTTTTTTTTTGAGAGGGGGGTCTCACTCTGTTGCCCAGGCTGGAGTGCAGTGGCTTGATCTTGGCTCACTGCAGCCTCCACCTCCCGGGTTTGAGCAATTCTTCCACCTCAGCCTCCCGAGTAGCTGGGATTAGAGGGGCATGCCACCACGCCCAGCTAATTGTGCATTTTTAGTAGAGGCGGGGATTCACCATGTTGGCCAGGCTGGTCTCAAACTCCTGACCTCAGGTGATCCACCCTCCTCAGCCTCCCAAAGTGCTGGGATTACAGGCATGAGCCACTTCACCTGGCTCTGGACTAACTTCTACTCAGGCTTGCAGACGCCCCCCAGATGTCTCCTCCATTGTGAAGACTTCTTAATCTATTCTATTTAAGAAACATTTAAGCAGCACCTACCAGGCATCAATACTCTGGGCTTTGGGATGTGCTGCTGAGAAAGAAAGTGCCCTCTCTTGAGGAATCCCGTCTAGGAAGGAAACAGGCCAGTGTGTAAGGAGGCCTAAATGAGGGTTTAGGTGGGTGTGAAGAAGGAGGGGATAAAGAGAATTTAGGAAAACAGGTGGACCCCAAATAGGGGCCAGATCAGTGAGGAGTGGTATAAGACAGGGGAGGAAGCCAAGTTTCTGGATGTGTGGGTGGGAGAGTCACCCCTGAGGTGGAGAAGGTAGAGAGACAGGTGGTAAGAGGATGGGCCGGGCTGGAGGCATCTGTGGCACTGGTAGAAGGAGACGCCCACTGGGAGTGAGAGGATGGGTCTGGCATTCAGGAAGGGTGTGGGCTGACATTGACTGCCTGGCACCAAGGCCTTGAGGTGGCAGTGGGGTCTTAGGTGGGCCTTCCTGCCCCCCCCGGGTGGGACTTGCAGGCAGTGTCTGCTCACCTTTTGCACTCCATGATGCATTGTCTTCGTCCTCACAGCGCTGGTCACACCATGTCATTCTCTGCCCACCCAACTGGCACCTGCCCCAGGGGAGAGGGCTGCAAAGCCATGGTCTCTCAATGACTGGGGTCTAGTGGCTTGAGGAGGCCTCGGTCCTTTGCAGGCTCATCTTGTGTGACTCACATCTCTGCCTGTAGCTTTGAGGAAATATTTAAGAATGGCATCTAGAAAGAAAGGGACCTCTAATAAGACACATGCTGCCAGTGCCATGGTCCCCCAGCAAATCTGGACAGCATGCTGGGTCCAGAACTGCACCAAGTGGAAGGCAATGCCATCCCCATCTCACAGAGGAGGAAACTGAGGCTCAGGAAGGAGCAGCGATGTGAGAGCATCAACAGCACTTTAAGAGGATGAGAGAAAAAGATCTGATTGTGCAGTGAGGAAATGTGATCCCAGGGTGGGGAAGCGACTCTCCCAGGTGGGTGTGCTGGATGAGAGGTGGGGTTAGACAGGTGACTGTGTCCTGCCTCCTGCTGCACTGCCCTCACTGCCCTGCTCTTTCTTCTTGGAGTGGTCACATCTGTCCCTGGCACATGTGGACCTTCAGGAGAAAAGCCCAGTCAGGCCTTGGCAGATGCCAGGTCCAGACACCACACCCTGCTCAGGCACTCAATAGAATTTTCCAGTCTCTACTTGGCATCTCACAACCGTTGACTAGGGATCCACTGTATTCCCCAAGCCTGGGCTGAGAATCCACCAGGTTCCAGGCACGGATGCACTTTGGTGCAAGTTATTCCATGAATCTTCCCAGCAACTTTCCAAAGCAAAAACCCTCCTCTTCCTTTACCAGATGTGGAAACTGAGGCTTGGATTGGTAAGCTCTAACTCGCCCCTATTCACGGTAGGGGTGGAAGCAGGGTTGAATCAGGGAATTGATGCCCACTTTATTTCTCTGCACTGAGCAGAGTCTCCTAATGGCCAGCAAATCTGAGACGGTGATGGCTTTGATTCCTCAGGGGCTCAGGGGACTGTCTGGATACATCTCCTTGTTGCGCCCATGGTTCCTAGCTTTGGGAAGGGGGCCCTGGGATTCCCTCACTTCACAGTCTCACTTCTTGAGCTTTGCTGTAGGGTTCTACCCTTGAATTTATTTCTGCCTGGCACAGGTGAGAGGAAACAACACTGAACTTTGGAGCCTCAGGCTTAGGCCCAGCTCTGCCACCATGTCACCGAGGCATCCTGGCAAGGCCGTTCTCCCCTCTGTGGTCCCAGTTTCCTCATTTGCTCCATATTAGGGGGCATTTTTTATTTGCAACAGTCACTTGCAGCTCCGGACGCCTCCTCCTTCTGTAGGTTGATCTGTCCGTGGCAGCAGAGAATAACTTCTCTCTGTGGATTTTGTAAAATGTTCCTTGGGAATTGTGATTCAGGCTGCTCCCTTCCCCCGATCCACAGACCCTGATTTACAATCCAGATAAATTGTATTTTCTTTGTGACTCCAAAGTGGGGTGGAGGATAATGAAGCTGGAGCCCCCTTCCCTCAGCTGCCACAAGATAAAACCGCCTGGCTGAATGGGCTCTCATAAGTAAGACTCTTCGAAGGTGGCTTAGAGCCAAGAGGGGACCTGTGGGCTCACAGCCACACTGGCCTTTGTCCCTCGAGGGCTTGTCCCCTCCCCTTGCAAGGCGTGCACATTTTCTATGGTCCCCGAACTGCCCTTTCCCTCTGGCTGGCCTGTCAGCTCCTCTTGTCGGCTCTGAAGCCCCAGCTCTTCTGCGGGGAGATGTTTGCTTAGCTTTTACATCCAGACCTAAGCGCCGTCACTGAAGGCCTACTACGTGTCAGGCCCTGGGCCAAGTCGTTTTTACGCTTTTTCTGTCTTTCAAAAAAATCATTCTCCTTCTCTCTTAATCCTTTCTTTTCCCACTATGGGGCCGATTTATCCTCCCATTTTCCAAGGGAAGAAACTGAGGCTCAGCGGGCCATGAACCCAAGTGAGACAGAGCTTAGGCTAGACCCGGACCCACTGCCTTCTTCCCTTGTCACTGTGACAGTCTCCTTCTAATCTTTCCTCCTGAAGAATGAGGGCCCCCGAATGCTTTCGGTGGCATCTACTGGGCTGTTGGCTTCAACCACCCATGTCTGAAATATTTTTCTAGCTTCTCAGCACCTGGGAAGGTGATGAGCCCACAGTGAGTTGCAGAAAAAGCTGTTCCCTGCCATGGCACAAATGCAAGTCATTGCCCCCAGTTTGAAGGACAACATTGTTTGCGGCCTTTATGTCTGGCTATGGCGCTCAGGGGGATATTCTGGAAACAGTGTTTGAACCCTGGACTTACATGTATATCTGTGGGACTCTGGGTCCGTTTCCAAATCTCTCCATGCCTCAGTGTTCTCCTCTGTCAAACAAAGGCAAGACTATTGCCCACCGCTTAGAGTTGCTGTGCAGATTGAATAAATGATGTGTATAAGACACTTCAAACTGGTTCTGGCGCATCGTAAGCATTAACTAGTGGAGGTGGGGAGTAGTGGGAGTGTACTGGGGCTGAGCAGGGAGGACTGGCTTTTATTTCACTCCTGCTGCAAGGCTCAGGGCCTGGGAACCAGATAGGGAGCTGTGGTCCCTTCCCTTCCTCTCAGTCCTGCATGGCTGCCTCTGACAGGCACAAGGAGAGCCATTTCTGTGTTCTTGGTCTCCTAGGAACCAGATCCAGAATCCATGTGAGACCTTGAAAATTCTGCGCTGGTGTTAGACAGATCTGGTGTTCAATGCAGCTCTTGCTGGAATGAATTCTAAAATGGGGCAGGGAGGCCGCGGTGCTCAGGAGCAGCACAGGTGTGTGTGTGGGGGACTGTGCCTTGAGATAGCATGAGAAGCGCCGGGAGCACGGAGGCCTGCGGGGCCCATGGCTGCTGGTCCCTGCTTGCTCCACTCCTGGCCTGGCCTCTGGCACGTGGTGGGCTTGTGCTCCCTGGGAAGCTGGCAATGCAAGTAATAGATTAGAAACATATTAGGGGTGTGGGCAGCCTTGTCTGACATGCTCTCCTCTCCCTCCTCACAATCAGAACTGAGCCCTAGAAAGCTAGGTTGGCCAGGACCCCAAGGGCAGCCGGCACCCTGGCTTGTATCCCCCGCCTGCATGGAGCAGCTTTCTTTCCTCCTCCCTGCCTTCAGCCAGCCTTTCCTGATCCCGTCCAGTGTGGCCAGTGCAGGGGGCCTGCTGTGTTGAAGCCAGGACAGTCCCTGACCCCTGTTTCTTATTCTCTGGGGGAAGGCACTAGCCACGCGTGATACAGCATGAGATGGGATGTGGGCAGGGGCCTCTCCAGGCTGGGTGTGCATGGGGTGCCCGGGAGGGCTTTATGGCAGGGAGGTGGGAGCTTGAATGGAATGGACAAACAAGAGTCAGCCAGGCAAGCATGGCAGGGAGATGGCTCCCCAGGTCAATAGGGCGGTGTCTTTGAGGCCAGAGAATTGGTGCAGGAGTGGTCAGAGAGAGAGAGGCGAAGAGGAGGAGGAAGAGAAAGAGGAAGGGGAGGAGGGGAGAAAAGAAGAAGAAGGAGGAGAAAAGGGAGGAGGAGAAGGAGAGAAGCAGGAGAAGGGGAAGGGGCAGCAGCAGCAGGCGTTTCCCCTGGCTGGGGCATCACCTGTGGGGATGTGGGTAGTGAAGGTACCCTGGAGAGGGGTCAGGACGGGGGAAGATGGGTCTTGGTAGTCACACTATGGAGAGCTTTTCCTGGGGGCTGTGGAGGGCTGGTGAGGGTTTGTGGCAGGTGAGCAGAGTGAACTTACTCCTGCTTCCAGACCATCGTTCTGGCTTCGGTGTCAGAAACAGTGAGGAGCAGGGGGCAAGGCTGGATGCCGGGGCACATCTCAGAGCTGCTGTTGTCAACAGGCAGGAGGGGATGCAGGTTGGCCCAGGGTGGTGGCTGTGTGGAGGGGAAGGGGACAGGGTAGATTTAAGAGTCATTTAAGCTTTGTGATTGAGTGAATGTGTTAGCAGTGGAAAAAGAGGGAAGGCTCAGGAGTGACACCTCTCTGCAACATTCCTGCCAAGAAATTTGCTAGCTTAGTTTTACATGCCTCTACTGACAGGCAGCTCACTACCTGCTGTTTAGAAAAGTAATACCTTGGTTTAAATCTGTCTACGTGTGGGTTTTAAGGCTGAAAAAGGAACATATCCCTTCTTTCATTATAGCCGTCCAGGAGTGGAAAGGCTAATAGTCACACACACTCGTTTCTTCTCGGCCATCATCATGTTTAATTGTTGGTGTTGAGTGAATGTCCTCAGATTTCTCCATGAAGTTTGGACATTTTGTTATAGTCTATTTTATTTTTTGGTAGATAATACCAAATAGTACATTTACAAAGAGAGTGATGAGTTATGTAGAGTGGAATAGCCTCGTCACCTTGCTCAGTGGATTCTCTCGGGGGAGATGATTCTAAAAGGAAGTCGCATTATAATGAGAAGATCACTTGGTGAGCACGAGGACAGAGGCAGGAGCAAGCTCCCCGATGTCAAGATGCTCAGAAAGTAAGGCCCATTGGAGGTAGCTTTCCTGGGGACTTGGTCTAGAACCTGGCTTAGGGGTGAACGTGTTTTGAAAGTACTGATGACTCCAGGCTGTGGCAGGGGTGCTGATGGGTGGTGGTCTCTGTTTCCTAGGAGACATCCAGGACGGAAAGCAGGTCAGAAGTGGGTGGCAGGAGACGCTGAGCTTGGGTGGGACATGAGATATTGGAGGTGGCTGTGGGATGCCTGAGGAGCTACCCAGCAGGCACAGCTCCGTGCTCGGAAGCACCACCTCCTCATTGACTGTGCCGATCCCTGCTGGGCTGCAGGGCAGCTGGCTGCACTCCAGGCCCAGGACAAAGGATCCTCATTGCACTCCATTGTGGGCTGCTCCGTGCTCAGAGCTTGGGGCACTCATCAGCACTGCCTGGGACCTCCTGCCCCGTGCCACTCCACAGGACCAGGCTACGGCCCCCAGGGACTCACTTCCAGGAATCACCGTGCCTCAGGTTATCGGCACAGCCTAAGACTGCAGTGTTGTCCCTCCTGGATGCAGCTTGGCTGATCTGGAAAAAATCTGGGTCAGAGGAAGCCCAGAGAAGTTCAGGGTTCAGGCAGCTCATTGTAGCCACATAAGGAGGTGGCCGAGCAGTGCCGGGCACCGTGTGAGGCTGGAACACACAGTGCACAGATGCCCTAATCAACACTTGCTGATGCTCCTGTTGGGAAGACGGCCCTGACAGCTGTGTGACCTCAGATGGTCTCTTGAGCTCTCTGAGTTTCTCTTTCTCCATGCGTCCAGACAGAAGTGATAGCTCCTGCCTTTCCCCACTCTGCCTCCTTCACAGAGTCGCTGTCAAGAGCAAATGAGGTAATAAACATTAAAGTGAGCTCTCAACTGCATAGGCAACACTGAGTGAGAGGTAAACAAACACCCGCATGTGAACAAAAACACACACTGGAGGGAGAAGTGGGGCGGCTCATTCCCAGGCTGCCTGCCCGGGCCTCCTGCACCATGGAGGGCTGGCCTGCGTGAGGGCTAGGTGGAGAGACGAGAGCAGGAACTGTAGGTAGGAGGGAGAAATGGCAAGATAGGGGAGAGGGAACTACACAGATGCATGTGCACACACACACACACACACACACATACACAAAACACAGGCACACACACACAACACAGGCACACACACAACACAGGCACACACACACATACACATACACAAAACAGACACACACACACACACAAAACACAGGTGCACACACATACAAACACAAAACACAGGCACACACACACATACACGAAACACAGGCGCACACACACACACAAAACACAGGCACACACACACATAAACACACAAAACACATGCACATACACACATACACACACATAAACACATACACAAAACGCGCACACACACATACACATGTACACACACATAAACACACACACAAACACACAAACACACATAAACACACACACACAAACATACACACACGCACACACATTCAGACACACAGAAACACATACAAACACAGAAACACATACACACACATTCACAAACACACATAACACACATAAACACACACAAACACATAAACACATACACACATATGCACATACAAAAACACATACACACCAACACACATAAACACACACATTCACAGACACATAAACATACAAACACAGAAACACACACACACAGAAACACACACACACAAACACACACATACACATAAACATACACACAAACACACACAAACACACATACACATAAAAACACATAAACACACACAAACACATAAACACATACACACATACACACATGCACATAAACACACACAAACACACACATACACACATACACACATGCACATAAACACACACGCACACACACACACACACACATGCACGCACACACACATAAACACATACACACCCAACATGGGGGTGAGAGAGAGACAGAGAAAGACACAGAAAGACAAAGTCCTGAGCAACATACACAGAAGGGAGGCCCTGACACCACACACCCCGCAGCAGAGACAGAGGTGGAGGGAGAGAGAGATGAGAGAGAGAGAGAGACAGAGAGGCATGCAGAGAGACACACGCAGAGAAAGCGCCATTCAGAGAGAAGACAGAGACAAGAGACAGAGTCATCGAGCGCGACAGCTAGACACGCAGGAAAGAGGGAGAGGGAAGCAGAGTGGGAAAAACTGAGAGGGCAGAGGAGGCTCTGGGGAGAGGAGCAGGGACAGTGAGAATTGGGGAAATCAAGAAGTGATAAACAAGAGAAGAGGATGGGCCGGATCCGGTGGCTCACGCCTGTAATCCCGGCACTTTGAGAGGCTGAGACAAGCGAGCTCACCAGATGTCAGGAATTCAAGACTAGCCTGTCCAACATGGTGAAACCCTGTCTCTACTAAAAACACATAAAAAAAAAATTAGGCAGGCACGGTGGTACATGCCTGTAATCCCAGCTACTCAGGAGGCTGAGGCACGAGACTTGCTTGAACACAGGAAGCAGAGGCTGCAGTGAGCTGAGATTGTGTCACTGCTCTCCAGCCTGGGTGACTCTGTCTCAAAAAAAAAAAAAAAGGGGACAGAAGAGTGAGTGAGCGGAGGTGGGGGAGAGTGAGGGGAGGGGCTGGAGCAGGGTCAGAGTGGAGCCCAGTGTGTGGGCATAGGATAGGGACCCAGACTATGAATTTGGCCCTGTGGCTGCTTGGGGCATCTGTAGCCTCTGGTCCTCCACCCCTCCTGCTGAGCGTGCTCAGAGCAGGGAGCCGGGCTTCCAGGCCAACCTCCTGGGGGAGAGAGTCCTATCCTGTCCTTGGGCCTGCCATGGCTAGTGTGGACATGCCCCAGTCCTACCCTCCAGTGAAGCTCAAGGAGGAGCCTCATGCTTTGAAGTGAAGAGACAGGCTCTGGCCCGCAGAGGTGGGCCTGAGAGCCAAGTTTGTCTGGACTGTGCGAACCCCTGGATCGCACCAGCCAAGAGCCTTCACCAAACTCCCCCTCCTCTGCCTCTGTTTCTCCTCTGCCAAATAGGTGCTACCAGGGCCCTGTGAGGCTGACATGAAGTTCAGATTTCCAGGCAGCCTGGTTTCATGCTCTGTCTCCTTAAATGAGGGCAGGCCCGGCCTTTTCCCATTCTGCTATGATTGTTTTAAGGTTCAATTTACCTGTCATTCCAGTTCCTGTTTTCTGTGCTGGTGGCCTTTGTCCACCTGTCCCCAAATACTTTGACTTGGTGTCTCTTCCCCATTTTTGGCCCAAAAAGGCTGGGACCCTTGGTGACCCTGAAGGGCAGTATCATGTTTAGAAGGGGCTGGACTCTAGGCCCCAAGACCTACCTGAACTTTAGGTTACAGCCACCTGGCTGCCTTCTGGGCCCTGAAGTTCTGGAGAGAAGAGTTCTTTTATTTATAAAGGGAGGGCTCTGCTGAGTGAAGCATCCACATCAAGTTGCAATGGGCTGGCTGGCACTCCGTGCTAAGATCGTGAGAGTGGAATGGGAGTAGGGCGAGTGAAAGTCACAGTGCCCCTCCTCCTCCGTGCTGGAGACTCTCCCTGCCCAAGTGGTGGTCAGACCATTGCAGGCAGGGCTTCAGGGATGTGCTGTTCTTTCCTGCCCATTCTTGTTCAGGCTCCAGGCCCCCCCAAGATATGGCAGCCAATAGTAGTCCTGGCTGGGAGGGAGCTGGACCCCTTGGGTGTAGGAGCATAGGAGCTAAGCTACCCTTTTGGCTTTTGGGGAAGAGGGCACGTCTCTTTAACAGGGAGTACAGAGGGCATGTCTCCTGCACAAGGTCATGCCACAAGGTGATGTTTTCTAGAGCCGGGGTGCAAATGCTAGTCTTCTGACTTGAGAATGCTGAGGACAGTGGCCTGCTCCAAGGGTCTGTTTCATCAAGAAGGGATGCCTTTCCTGGGGAGTGAAATGTGGAGGTACTATGTACATCGAATTCTTAGAGCAGAGTGGAAGGGAGGTCGAGGCGGGAAATGATGACATTAATCTTCAGCCCCAAATCCAACTCAAAAAGCAGAGTGAGCCCAAGTCAACCTCTGCTGAATTCCTCTCCCTCGTACAGAGCCTGGCACTTAGTAGGGGCACAGTAAATGTTTGTGAGTGAGCGAATGGATTCACCCACCATCCAGACAGTCTGAACATGGCACCAAATGTGGGGAGCTCAGGCGCTGGGAGGCAGCACTGTGAGCTCCTGGGTGCTGTGACTTCTCTGCTGTCTCCTGTAGCACAACTTTGGGGGAGCCAGGTAAGAGTGGCTGTGTTTGAGGAGGAACCAGGAGAGATAGGTCTCCTTTTTCCACAGGGTGGGCTCTATGCTTCTTCTGTCCTCTGAGTTTGGTACAGGGGGAGTGGCTAATTTGGATGTGGGCTGGGCTCCAGTTGAAGGATACTCAGGCTGGTATTACGCAATTAAAGGGAATTCCTTCTTCATTTCCCCTGCCTCTGTTCTTGCCAGCTATCCCTATCCATCAGACTCTCTTAGGCTCCCACCCTGGGCCAGACCAGCTTTGGTAGGGGGACTAATGGCGGGAGGGGTGTTCTTGCAGTCATAAGATTATTGGAAGCATTCATGTGACTAGATACTTGGGTGAAGATTGGGGCTGAAGCTCAGGATCCCAGGTGGGGAGACTGACCTTTCTTCTGAGAGGATCAGGGCCTTGGGGGATTAGTAGGATTCAGGAGTCAGAGGAGAGGATGGAAACTGAGAGAAGAGCATGTACTGAGAAGGGGAAAAGATGTGATATGTTCATGACGGTGTTGGGTGGGGGCTGAGCCCTGTGTTGTTGGGATGAGAGTCAGGCTTGGTGGGATGAGGTTGGAGCAGTAGGTTGGAATCAGATTGTAAATGACCAAATGTTAAAGTATTTAACCTTTGCTCTGAGGGGGAGAAGGAAGTTACAAACCATAATGACCATGAGCGTGTCTGTGATTCAGGAACAGAAACTATGTCAGGTAGAAGGTTGGGGAGCAAGGGCTTGTACAGAGGATGGGAGACATGGGAAGAGGCAGGGATAATAACATGGATGAAGACAGCGATGGTGGTGAAGACGGTGGTGGTGGTGATGATGATGGCTATGTGATGCTAAAATGGTGGTGGTGGTGATGATGGTGATGGTGATGATAATAGTTCCAATGATGGTGAGACGGTGGTAAAGATGGTTGTGATAATGATGTTGATGGTTGTGGTGGGAATGATGGTGGTAATAGTGGTGATGATGGCAGTTGTGTGATGGTGAGATGGTGGTGGTGATGGTGATGGTGATAATGACTGTGGAATGGTGGTGAGGATGGAAGGAATGATGACGGTGATGGTGGTGGTGGGGATGATGCTGGCTATGTAATGGTAAGATGGTGGTGATGATGGTGGAGATGGTGGTGGTGATGGTGATGGTGATAATGACTGTGGAATGGTGGTGAGGATGGAAGGAATGATGACGGTGATGGTGGTGGTGGGGGATGATGCTGGCTATGTAATGGTAAGATGGTGGTGATGATGGTGGAGATGGTGGTGGTGATGGTGATGGTGATAATGACTGTGGAATGGTGGTGAGGATGGAAGGAATGATGACGGTGATGGCGGTGGCGGGGATGATGATGGCTATGTTGTGATGATAAGATGGTGGTGATGATGGTGGAGATGGTGGTGGCGATGGTGAGCACTAACTAGAACAACAGAGCTGAGATGAAGAGGAAGGGCTGATCTGAAAGAATCTGACGACAGCACAGATTTGGATGAAGGCAGGTGTGAGGAAGAGATGACCAGAGTTTCTGGTTTGGATGCCACAGTGGCTGGGCCCCTCATCTAGAGATGGGAACCTGAGGGTAGGAGCTGGCTTTGCGAGGGGAGAAGTGTTTGTGCACTTGGGCAGGCCATGTGTGAGATGCCTGAAGCCTTCTAGGAGAGGAGTCCAGTGGGCAGTGAGCACTCAGGTGTGGAGCTCAGAAAGACCAAGATTGGAAAAGCACTGGCAAAGCAGTGAGTCAGTGTGTGTGGGCCGTGAGCGGAACCGGGGTCCTCGGGACCACCTGGAATCTAACAAAAAGCAGGATTGGGGATTTGGAGGAAAGCCAGGGCGTCCAAGGAAGTGCCCAGGGGCTGCTCACAGGCCAGGGGTGGGCATTGGGGTGAGGCTTGGCTTGCTACCCCACCTCCCCCAGAAGAGCGAGTACTGGTTTTGCCTACATGCCAAGTTCTAAGTAAGACGACTTTTGAAAATAGAGCTCTATGCTAAAAAAAATCCCTTTCTAATACAGATGGAGGAATTGATGTCCAGAGGGGAGGACCTGCCTAAGTGACCATTGTGTGGCAGCTTCAGGCCCTGCCGGCACTCCTGGGCTCTGCCAGGAGTATTCTTGGGTACATGGGCTGGGGTCTGCTGAGACCTTACCATGGGGCTTTCTTCTCATCTCTCCCTCAACATGCCCTGCATAACCCTCAAAGCTGTTCAGAGTAGGGTCTTGGGTGGGGACACCTAAAGGGGTGGGTAAGGGGTGAGGTGTGGGGAGACTCCCTGACACCCACCATTGCCCTTATCTGGTGACTGGCCTAGCCTAGGTGTGGCGTCTAGTCAGCACCCAGCTGCACTGTGGGCCCGGGCCGGTTGGAAGCAGCCACAGCCTGGCCTGTTCTGCCCTCTCCTGCTGCAGGCCTTGCACTAGGCCAGGGTGTCCTTAGGAAGCGGGTTACCTCTCTCCAGGGGGTGCTTCTGGAGTCCAGCCAGGATGTTTTGCAATGAGCTTAGAGGAAGCCTTCATTCCAGGAAGAATCTGGGAGTGGGGCACTCCCTGCCAGCAGGGGTCTGGGTGAGCGGGTTCAGGGCTGTTTTCTGGGGTTTGGGCTTGGGGGTGGCTCTGGCTGCCTGGTAGGCCCACTCCTCAGCCCCTTTGGGACTTTGGCCTCTAAGCTTTTTATCTGTCTGTCTGCCTGTCCATCTGGATTAGAGAAGCCAACTGGCTCACTCCAGTTCCCTAAACTGGCTGCCCACTGGAAGGCAGTTTGAGCTTTGTTTTGTTTCATTTTATTTTTGATGATTTTTGAATGTGACTCAGAAGTGCTTACTGAATGAAAAAGTGCACTCACCTCCAGGCCATGCCCCCCACCCCTGTGAGCACATGTTCCCTCCTGCTTTTTGTTTATTCCTCCAGTTTCTACTGGCAGATAGAAAAAGCATACACCTACATTTGAATCTCCGTCATTTCTTACCCCAAAGGAAGTTTTCTGCATGCATTGCTCCGTACCTTGTTTTTTCCCACTGAACATTGTTACCCGGAGATTCCTCCACACCGACAACCCAGCAATCTCTGTGGTACTCTGTTGGCTAGGGCTGTGCCATAGTTATTTCCAGCATTTGAGATTTTAAACCCAGACACCTACAAATACCATGCCGGTTCCCCAGCCAGGGCTTTCTGTATATGTGTTTGTAGGAATCAAAGGTGCAAGGTTCTTTTCTCCTTCTGGATGATCCTACTATATTCCAGTTCCTTCTTATGGTCTAACGTATGCCTTCTGTCCTTGCCATGTGGCCAGCATTACTAGTCACATTTTGCAGGGGGAGAAAACAAAGAATTGAGAAATCAATGAAGTCAGGGATTTGAACCCAGGTCAATCTGGGCTTAAAATCCTTCCTCCTCATACGTCACACTTCTGGGGAAGATACAGCCACTTAGGCCTATGTTTTTAGGAGCCGGATGAAGCTCCCAATCCCAGACAGGGGCAGTGACTCGATCTAGGTCACACAGTTGCACATGGGTAGCTTGCCTAAAGTAAGAATCATTTCCCATCAGGCCTGATACCTGAGTCCCCCATGGGTGAGTGGGGGCTCCCCAAGGTGCTCCTTCCCTTCCCTGAATGCCTGGCCAGAGGGCTTCAAACACACATTCTAGGTTTTCTCACAGAAGATCATCAGTAAATGATTGAGCAGGTTCATTTTATAGATGGACACACTGAGGCAGAGGAGAGAGAGGGCGCAGTCACACGGTGCACCTGCAGACAAACAGGACAAGATTCCAGGTCTCTGGACTGGTAGTCTGAGCACCTACTGAGCCCCAGCTTGCCCTGCCCAGCACCTCCACACCTGGCAGTGTCTGGTCTTTTCCCACATCCTCGCTTTGTGCTCCTCTCATCCTTAGCTTCCTCTTATCTTCTTTCAGGATGACCCCCTCTTGGCTCCACTCAGCCCTTGCCCATGGGTCTCAGACCCCTGTTTTGGTGGTAATAGTTGGCTAAGGCTGGTCTCCACCAGCAGTGGGGGAGCAGGGTGGCTTGTGTGCAGGATCCTGGCAGTCAGCAGCTGTGATAATGCCCTGGGCTGTGTAAAACACAAGGGCTGTGTGTGTATGTGAGAGAGATAGTCGAGTCTAAAACACATAGACTCACAGCCTTTGCTTCATGTTCTCTTACTGGTGACTCTTGCGTTCTTCCAGAGTTATGGTTCTATAGTTTTCTCCGTCCAGGTTGGGCTTTAGATTCTCCTGGACCATAAAGGCATGGAAGTTCTGAGGAGGGCCAGTCACCTCTGCTGGTGGTCTGAATGAGGCCTCAGGCCTTAGGAGACCCTAAGACCTGCACTACATCCATGCTGGACCACCTTTGGTGAGCATGAGGTCTTGGACAAATCACTTCCTTCCTTGGTCTCAGTTTTTCCTCCCATAAAGTGAGAGGTAAGAATCCCTGTTGTTTTACTCTCAGGAACATTGTGAGGATGAAATGAGCTGTTTGCTGGTAATTCTTGGGAACTGTTCCTGATTCTGTGCTTTCCAAGTTTTGCAGGTGTATTGGTCTGTTCTCATGCTGCTAATAAAGACATACTTAAGGCTGGGTAATTTATAAAGGGAAGAGGTTTAACTGACTCACAGTTCCACAGGGCTGGGGAGGCCTCAGGAAACTTACAATCATTTTGGACAGGGAAGCAAACACGTCCTTCTTCACATGGTGGCGGGAAGGAGAAGTGCTGAGCAAAAGGGGAAAAGCCCCTTATAAAACCGTAGATCTCGTGATAACTCACTCACTGGCACGAGACAGCATGGAGGTAACTGCCCCATGACCCCATGATTCAATTACCTCCCACCAGGCCCCTCCCATGACAACTGGGGATTATGGGAACTACAATTCAAGATGAGATTTGGGTGGGGACACAGCCAAATCGTATCAGCAGGCAAAAGAAATATCACTTATGTTTTCATGTACATGCACATGTATACTTGCGTATGTACAGAAACCTAAATTTTCCATCAGAGTGTTGAGGAACTGGGGCCGTATATTTGAGTATGTGGGTGCTTGTGTTTGTTAATGAGGATTTAAATATTGATTTCTTCCCCTTAACACCCTGCATGGGGCAGAGCGGAGCATAAGCAGCCTGCCTTTGTTTGAATCTAGTTGCACTGCTTGCTTAGTTGGGTTGACTAGAATAAGCTGTATAACCTTGGTGGACTTGTTGACTTCATCTGCAAAATGGGCCTCATAAAGGCGCTCCCCTCTAGGCTCTCACGCGGATTTAATGCTGAGCATGTAGCTCCTGTCACAGCCTGGGCCTCACATATCACCCCTTAGTAGTTCTTGGCCCTTTCGTTTATTTTGATAAGAAGTGGAAGAGAAATGGTGTGAATGTCTTTACCTCTAACATGAATTGTTACGAGCAAGAGAGTGGTATCCCCAACCTCCCACCTCTGGATCCGTTTCCTTTCGATGTTTTAGGTATTTGATTCTTGGTGGGGGGTTCTCTGCTTACGGGTAAGAGTGCTAAGGAAGGTAATGGGAGAGAGGTTTCTTTTTTGACAGACGCTTGGAGCCCTTAGCGTTTTTTTCCTGGATGTACCTTTGTGGTAGAGGAAACCGATGCAGCCAGAGAGCTACATTTTTCTGGGTGGAATCAGCCACTGTCCATAGCAGCTCTTTCTAAACTAGTGCTCAGTGGGTCGTGTGTAGACTGTGATGGTCCCCACACACCAAGAGGGACACCTCCTCAGGTTTTGGAAAACCTCTCAGACAGTACCTCCCTTCACAGACATCGAAATGCTTACTGGTATTATAAAGATGCTGTAAAACCTGCCATAAACAAAGAATTTTAATTTGGTTTAGCCCAGAGTATCCCAACATCCTCTTCTTTGCATAATCTCTGCCACAAGGTTCTGCGGAATACATTGTAGCAAGTATGGATCTGTGAAATCAATAGTATGGAAATCAACAACACCATGTGTCTCCAGGTCACCCTGGGACACAGAAAAATGATGTGATGTAAAGCAGTGCATCTCAAACCTCAGCTCACAGAGGCATCACCCGGGAAGCCTGGGAAAATGCGGATTCCACATCAGCAGGTCTGGGTGGGGCCTGAGTTTCTGCGTTCCTGACAAGCTCTTGGGCAATGCCCATGCTGCTGGCCCAGGGACCACACTTTGTGTGATGAGATTATAAAGAACCCTCTGCTACCACGGAATTTCACTTGCAACCATTCTTTCAACAGCACTGGGAGACCCATGACTGCCTCCAGCAGTTCCCAAATCACACCATCAGCTCCACCAGCAGGGAGCTGATCTTGTCTCTCCATGCCGGACAAGCAGCCCCACTGGGAGAAGGAGCAGCCAGACAGGGGTAGCGGCTGGAGCTAATCCAATGACAGTGGCTCAGGGATGGCAAAGTCCTGAGAGCTGTGCGATGCTGGCGGAGTCTGCCTGAAAAGATGACAGTCGGCCACACTTCCGCCACCTCCCTTGTCTCTGCAAATAAGGTTTGGGTTGTTAGTGTTTTAATTTATTTATTTATTAATTTTTAAAGAGACATTTCCCCTTTCTTTCCTTGGGTTTGGAGTCATTAAACAGGGATTAGCTGGATAAATAGAGGAAGTGATTTTTAAACTGTTTGCAAACTTAATGTGAAGAGCCCAGCCTTGCAAATTATCACGTCTAATCAGAGGCCCTCGCTTCACTGCTCCAGTAATTGTACTGGTATTAGTCAAATTCTTGTTGTCTCCTCATTAGCCATGAAAAGGAGACTCAAGATGTACTTCATTAGAGTGTCCTGGAAATATATTGCTAATGCAGAGATGGAGGCGGAAGAAGGGAGGGTGGGAGGGAGAGAGGTGTGGGATGGGGCAGGAACGTGTAGCATCTGTATCAGGCACTGTGGACTGCTCACCTCTCTCAGTTCCGTCTCACACAGTGCCTCCTCCACTTACCTAGGCAGGACCCAGGCACGCAGTGCTCTGAGGCTCATCTCCTGTGTGGTCTCCCTGGGCCAGTCCCTGCCCTTCTCTGGGCTCGGTTCTCATTTGCAGGATAAGAAGGGTGGACTGGGCTCCAAGGACCCGCCCTGTCTGACATCCTGGGGACTGTGGCTCTAAGGGTCTAGGCTCTATGTACTTGCTGTTCTCTTGATTCCTTGGGCTTAGGCCCTCCTGGGGCTGTGCTTGAATGTCAGCCAGATATCAACCTGTAGCTGTCCTTGCTGCTGTCCGGTTGGGGTTGTGGTCAACATCTTCTCCTCTCCTTTCCTTTTCCCTTCCCTCCTTTTCCCTTCCCTTCCTTTTCCCTTCCCTTCCTTTCCCTTCCCTTCCTTTCGCTTCCCTTCCTTTCCCTTCCCTTCCTTTTCGCTTCCCTTCCTTTTCGCTTCCCTTCCTTTTCCCTTCCCTCCTTTTCCCTTCCCTTTCTTTTCCCTTCCCTTCCTTTTCCCTTCCCTTCCTTTTTCACTTCCCTTCCTTTTCCCTTCTCTTCCCTTCCCTTCCCTTCTCTCGCTTCCCTTTCCCTCCCCTCCTCTCATTTCTCCTCTCCTCTCCTTTTTCCTTCCCTTCTCTTCCCTCCCCTCCTCTCCCCTTCCTCTACCCTCCCCTCCCCTCCCCTCCCCTCCTCTCCTCTCCCTCCCTCCTTCCTTCCCCTCCCCTCCCATTCCCCTCCCTTCCTTTCCTCTCCTTACCTCCTTTCCTTCCTCCCTTCCACTTCTGTCCTTTCTTTCCTTCCTTCCCCCACTTCCTATTTATGGAATGTTGAGTCCTATAGTTATTTAAATGTACATTAATGGAAATAAAATAACATTAAAAAGCTAGTTCCTCAGTTGCACTAGCCACATATCCAATGCTCAGTTGCTCCTGTGGCCAGTGGTTCCTGAACTGACCGCGCAGAAAGTTCTGTTGGACAGCTCTGGCCTGGTCTGTTGGACAGCTCTGTGAGGCCCTGTGCTAAGCAGCACAGGAGTGAGGAGATGTGGAGCTGAGGAAGAGAATCTTCGCCTCAAGATGCTTAGTCAGGTGGGAGGGACATCACACCTCGGTGTGGATAGTTGAAGATGGGACCAAGTACGAGACTACAGGTGCACACCTGGAGCTGCCTGGAGGCTGAGAGTCTGCCTGGTGAGGCTGCTGGGTGAGCTGGAGAGAGTCAACAGGGATTCCTGGAGAGCAGGGAGTTTTCAAAGGACAGGGCTGTTTACATCTGTGCTTGTTTGACGATAAGACTGGCCCATCCATGCCCGTGAACCTCAGAGTCCTCACTTCTGAGCTTTGGCTAACCTTGCTGCCTTGTGGATTTGCTGTGTGCACTAACGGATAGGCAGCATTTCCTCCTCCACTTCCGGCTGCCATGGAGACCTTTGAAAGGAATGAACCCGACCACATCACCCCTACTGAAAGATGGCAATGTCTTCCCTTTGGTTTCAGGAAACCCCAGATCCTCAGCTCACCTCTGCAGCCTCTTCTCATCTCTCACTCCCAGAACTCCAAGCTCGACATGCCCTGGCTGCCTTTATCCTTTGAAAGCTCTGATGTCTTCCACCACTGGCCTTTGCGTGTGCCTGTCCCCTACCTGGGACACTCTTCCCCCTTCCACATCCTCACCCTCAAATGGCAGCACAAACAGCAGCCCTCCCTGATCTTTGGGTCACAACAGGCTCCCTGCTAGCTGCTCTCGTAGCACAGGTGGCAGTTTGTGATGATATTTCCCTGTTAAGTGTCAGTCTCTCCCTGTAGGTTGTGAGCTCCATGAGTACAGGACCATCCTTGGGCTGAGAGTCCTCCAGGAGTCCGGAGGCCCATGTGCTGGCCAAAGGAGGTAAATTCCATGGGGTGGGGCTGTCAGCAGGGAAGCAGGTGGAGGCCCAGGGCCAGCTCTGTGCTTGTCTACGGGGGTCGTGGTGGCATATCTCAAGGAGAAGGATTGGCAGGGGGCAGGGACTGTATGCCAGGCTGCAGAGGGACAACAGGAAGGTTGACATGTTGTCCTTTGGGAGATTAAAGACTGCAAGGGCAAGGGTACAGGCTTGGATTTGGGCAGACAGGTCTTTGAAGCCCATCTCTGTCACTGTCTAGCAGCTTGGGTTGGTCTTGGTTTATAAGAATATTATTTGCCTTGAAAAGACACGCTAAGGATGAAATGAGATGGTGGCATGTACATTGCACAGCACACTGGCTGGGGCATAGTACATGCTCAGCATGTGGAGCCATATCGTGAGGTTTCATGATTTTAGGAAGGAGACTGCAGAGATGTAGTCTGTATCTGCAGAGGGCGGGCAGGTGAAAAGTGGCTCCCGGGACCCCTGATTCCATCTTCCTCCTCCTATGCAAGGTGATGGGGTCTTGAGCTGACAGCCAGGTGTCACTAGCAGTGGAGTGAGTGCTTCCATCCAGACCAAGCCCCTGGCCTTGGGGGAGGAGCAAATAGACCACCTCTTTGTGTCATTATGACCCCTCACCAGCTGGAACACATTAAATTTCAAATCCTTCTCAACTCCAAGTATATGACTTGTAGATTTTTGTAAAGACAAATTCCTGCAATAAATGATGTCTCATCTAAACTGTCCCAGACACCACTCTGTTGTGTATGTTGCTCTGCAGGGACCAGGTGTTCCTGGGCTCAGGGTCTGGGGGAGCCTCAGCTGGGTACCTGGGATGTACCACCCTGGTGAGATCAGGCAATGGTTCGGGGCCGCTGACTACGGTGCCTTTCGTTCCTTATAGGTCCTTCTTGGTGGTCAGCCCCAAGGCACTGCATGGGTTAGATGCATCTGAGTCTGAATGTATGCTCCGTTGCTTGTCCCGGACCACCTAGTTACTTAGGTTGCTCCATGGTCTGAGCCTCAGTCATGACAACAGCAAAACAAGGGTTAAAAATATCTACCTTGAATGCTGGTTGTTGGAATTAATAATGTGGCAGGTACGGTGCCTACCACAGAGCCGTGGGCAATAAATCAATTCTTCCTCCTCCCTCCCTCTGTGCATCCCTTTCCTGGGTCCCCCTTTGTTCTAGGAGGGCTCTCTGGGCTGCCCACCGCTTGGGTAGCAGTCCTTTATCTCTCTCTGCCTCTGGATGCAGAACTGCCATCCTCTGAGCCTTGGAATCCAATTTCTCTACCTCCTGGAGGACAAAAGGCTGAGTCAGCTCTCCAGGGATGCTCTCTCAAGGTTCCAGAGAGTCTGGGTGCCTCAGTGCCAGCGCTCAGGCTGCTAATGGAGTCAGAGTGGATTCAGGGCTGATGACACAATCCTGAAATGTGGAGTGCACTGGAGAAGCCATGGGCTTTTTTTTTTTTTTTAATACCTCCCACACAATTGGTTTCCTTTAAATCAGGAACTGGTTTTCTGCGTTTCTGGCTTCTGGTAACTTCCTCCCTGAGCCTATAAAGGCCACAGGAGGAACAATTAGATGTCCCTGATGCTGAGGGATGGAAAGGGGCCAAAGAGGTGGGCTGTGCCCCTGCCTGCTCTCCTGGGTGGCATGGAGAGCATAACGCCCCACAGGAAAGCCCACTCTTCAGGGCTCTCAGCTGCTCTGGCATGTGGACGGGCCATGGCTCTCTGGACGGACGCCGACTTGCATGTATATGGAAGTCAGAGGTGGAAATGAGGAGGCAGCTTTGGGCAATATGACCTCGCAGGCCTGGAGAGGTTAATTGACCTGCCAAGGGTGTGGTGTCGCTGGTTGGGTGACCTGCTAGACTCTCCTTCCCCAGGTCCTTTCCACAATTGACCCTGAATTAATCCACTCACCTTCCACTGCCTACTCACCACTGTGAGACAGTGCAGAGTTCACAGGTCATGGGTTTCCCATATCAGCTACTGCTCCTGGCAGAATCATTCTGTTTTCGCGTGGCAATTGCCTTTCTGAGCAGACCCTAAGCATAGGGTAATGGGGGAAGATCCAGCCTCCGTGACCTTAACTGAGCTGCTCCCCCTCTGAGGGTCTGCTTCCTTTTCTGAAAAATGAAGGGGGGGAATGCCATCATCTTTCAGGCAATGCATTGCTGCAAGGCAGAAAGAAGGTTCCATCTCAGTGTTCGGCAAACTCCTTCCTGGAAATAACCTTCCTCTAAGAAAAATGTTACTACTTCCTATAAGCTCTGCAGGGACTGGTGAGCTAAGCTCTGTGTTCTCAAAGTATGGTCCACAGACCAGCAGCAAGAACATCGTTCGGGAACTTGTTAAAATGGAAATCTCAAGCCCCTTCCCATACCTATTGAATAAAAAACTGAGGGTGCGGCCCAACAATCTGTATTTTAACAAGCCCTCCAGGTGATTCTCATGCCTCCTAAGTTTGAGAGCCCATGGCTATATTCCATTTCTACAGGCACAGAGGAGGGAAAGACCGTTGTGGACTGGGGTGTGTGGTCAGGGGAAGGCTTCCCAGGGTTGATGAGATTAGAACTGAGCATTTGGGTAGCAAGTTGAAGCCAGGTGATACAGAGGCATTTGGGTGAGAGGAACGGTACACAGGAGAGGAAACGTTGAAGGCAGATTTGCCAAAGCCTCCCCTGCTCTGACTGGCAGAATAATCACCAAGGCCATGATTGGAATTCAGATTTGATCTTGATGGGGTTATCATAATTGCTACATCTGTATTGGGTCATAGAGGAAAAATCGGGGGAAGATGCCCATCCATCCATTCATCCAATGCCTATTTATCCTTCTGTTCAGCTATCCATCCATCCATCCATCCAACTCCAGTGTCCACCTATCCATCTGTTCATCTATCGATCCATTTATCTATCCATCCATATATTCATTTATTCATTCATCCATTCTTTCTTTCAATCAAAATTTACTCAGCCTTTACTCTGTGCCAAGCATTAAGCTATGCTCTTGGCTTGCAGATGAGACAACCAGAGACACCGACTTGTGTACTTTGATAACTTAAACAATTGAGTAACAGAAAAATCTGCTTTAAAAAAAAACAACCTTCCATCCAACATTACTATCTAATGCTATTAAAGATTTCTGGGTGGCATGAAATAGAAGCAATACTTAAATTTCAAGTCTGATCCTGTCTTTGAGGTGCTTGTAAGACTGGGTGTAGGAATGAGATGTGTCAAGAGTGAAACTTCACCCAGGGGGAGGGGCAAAAATAACCGGACTCATTTGTTTGCTTGTGGACCTTCCCACCTCTCCTTCCTATCCATTTTCTGATTTAATCCTGGAAACAATCCTGTGAAGTCTGAGGAAATTCAGACTCGGAATTTAAATGACTTGCCCCGAGTTACAAAGGAAATAAGCTACAGAGCCCTGATGAAACCTGAATGTTCAGATCCTTCCAAATCCTGAGCTCCGCCCCGCTGGCTGCTACTCACAGGAGTGAAATATTGGGCACTGTGTTCCCTGGGTCCTATTTTGGGCAAGATGGGCCCCTTCTGGGATGTCTAGGCTGCCCACTCCACCCATGTGAAGGGATAATTGTGGAGCCATGTCTAACCCAGAAAGCAACTCAGGAATCACAAGATCTGTTTCCAAAGAAAAGTCATCCATTTTCCAGCATGGGCCGTTGGAGGATAAGACTGGCTGCTATGATGTCACAATGAGAAACCCACCCAGCTTCCCAACACCTATCAATTCCCAAGAATTGAACACCTTACCCAAGCTGGCAGGTCACTGTGAAAAAAAAAATAACAACAAACCACACACACTGGTAGTAAAACTGTGGCTCTTTGAACAATATTAAAACACTTCAGTAACCTTTCATATAGAATTAATTAACATAAAACCCAGCATCCTCATTGCTGCAGAGCCCTAAAGTGGTTGCCAGAATTTAATTAGACTTAACCTTTTTTTCCTACACTGGTACCACTTTATAATAACTGCAAATCATTATTAATTCCTTTAGTGTTCACTGTAATAACATTAATCATGATGAACTTCTTTCTGTAGTAATGTGTATGTAATATGTAATTCCATAGCAATTTAGTATTAGTTAAAGCTAAATTGAAATTAATTTCACAAAAAGATACAATTTGTTATTGGATACTGTATATTCATAAAATAATATTTTAGGGCAATTTATATTAAGGTGGCCAGATTAGGAGGCATTTGGCAATCTGCTGAAAGTTCCCAGGCAGAACTATTTGCTTCTGACTACTGGAGCGTATCTGATTGCGGGCATTTCATATCCCAAGGTACTTGAAATATCAAACCAGAAAATGGGGAAGCTATTATGGGATGGTCTTTTGAGATCCAGTATCTTATCCATCTGAAGGTACAGCATTGGACAAGACGCTGCCTTCGAGTCGTTTCCAGAGCCCAAACCTATGATTTATGATGCCAGACCTCAGGGTCCCTGTCACTTCTTGGGCCTCTCCCAGACTTAGTCTTCTTTTCTTTGTAATGGTTATATTGTTCCTTCATGGTGATCTCCAAAGGTGTGATGAATTGGGAGTGACTTGAAAAATAGGAATCGCTGAGAATATACATGATTCTAGAAAGAGAAACTATGACCTGTGTGTGTATTTTGTTTTTTCGTCTTGTTTATTTTTGTGGCGAAGTGTTTGGAAATATAGGTGCTGAGAAGGTAAAATAAGGGCTTTTAAAGACATCAAGTGTCTATGTCACTAATTTTCAGAAGCCGCCTTGTCCCAGCTCTGCTGTTCACCGAATGTATCCAGACACACCTGTGTTACAACCTCTGGGGGACTTTCCTCTTTCATTCATCCTTTCATCTCACTGTGCCAGAGTTAGACACACAAAGAACAAGATAGAACTCTGCCTTCAGGAAGCTGGTGGTCCAGGGCACGGTGACTAGAGAGGGGTAACTAAAGAATATTCTAATAAGAGTAGTAGAGATGTGCTCTGGTCAGGAGTCATACAAAAAATAAATGACAGCAGGTAAGGCACAGGCTGTATGACCAATCAATGCATCATGGGGCATCCAGGTGCACACTAGCTGGACATCAGCCAGCAGGACATGATGGATCCCAGAAGAAAGTCCTCTAGCCTGATGTGCAGGTAGGTGATATTGAGGGAAGCCTTCCCCAGAGGACAGAGCCTTAGGTTGAAGTGGACTTTGGCCAAGAGCGGGGAATAGCTGAGGCAAAGTTCAGAGACAAGAGGCAAGTTGATGTGTGGGAGACAGTAACTGTGAGCAGTTGGCCCTTGTGAGAGATCCAGTGTTCCCAGGAGCAGGGGACAGCCTCACCGTAGCTGTGTGTGGGGCTCTCTAGGAGGAGTTCCTAAGTACTGGGGAATGGGGACATTAAAAGCTGAGGATGGGGCTGGGTGCGATGGCTCATGCTTGTAATCCCAACACCTTGGGAGGCCAAGGCAGGCAGATCATCTGAGGCTAGTAGTTCGAGACCAGCCTGACCAACATGGGGAAACCCCATCTCTACTAAAAATACAAAAAAATTAGCCAGGCATGGCGGCACATGCCTGTAATCCCAGGTACTCGGGAGGCTGAGGCATGAGAATTGCTTGAACCCGGGAGGCAGAGGTTGCAGTGAGCCGAGATTGTGCCACTGCGCTCCAACCTGGGTGACAGAGTGAGACTCTGTCTCAAAAAAAAAAAAGAAAGAAAGCTAAGGGTGGGGGTGGGGAATGCAATGGAGCAGGGGGCATTGCTTTTTTTTTTTTCTTTGTTTTGAATGTTAAAAACATGACCTCACTATTATGGAAGGAGTAGTATATGCCACATAAAAATTAAACATTTATGTCTGGAAATAGATATCATAATCAAAGTCAAAAGACATCTGATAGATGTTGGAAGCAGAGATTTATAACATATATTACAAAAAATTAATAGCCTTTCTCTGAAAGAAGCTTTTTACAAATTGATAAGAGAAAGACAAATAACCTAGATGCTAAATGGACAAGGGAGAGTCTCAAATAACCAATAACTTAGGAAAAAATCATCATAACAAATAACCAAGGAAATTAAAATTAAAATAACAAAAAAAAATACCAGTTTTTAAACCACATTGACAAAAATCTGAAAGTGTCAGTAGCACTCATTACTGGAGAGGGGAAAGTGGGTACTCTTACACATGGTAGGTAGATGTGTAATTAGGGCCCACTCTTTTCACTATTTATGTTTAAATGTTTAAAAAAATCTGAATGCTCATGTATAAGGATATGTTTAAAAACAACTTTATAGAGATATGATTGACATACAGTTATAATCAGAAAGCCCATTTTTAGAAATCTAGATTTTGCAAATCTTACGTCAGGAAATCATGATGTAAGAAAGTGAGGTAAAATGTTTTAAAAACCTGAATGTTCACGTATAAGGACATGTTTAAATAAAAAGTACACCCAGCTATGAAATATTAATCAGTGACTATGAAGGATGCCCTGGGTAACTTTATTAGGTGAATAAAGCCGAATGTTCACTTTAAACCCATTGAGGTTAAAAAAACATAAAACATGCTCATTAGAAAGAATTCAAGAAATTAAGAAGACTACTAAGAAAAAGATAAACAATCCCCACAAGATGTGATTCCCAGAAATCAACCCATATGCATATCCTGATGGGAGTCTATATAGACAGGAACATATAGGTGGGTTATATGACCTGAGCTACTTAATAAAAGTTTTTAAACTAAATTTTATTTCACTTAAAGGAAGAGAAAGAAACTAAAGCGAAATGGAAGGAATGGCTCTATTTAGATAAATATTTCTTCAGCACAAGAAGGTATTATTTTCTAACGGATTTTGTCTAGGGGATTATAAAAAATATTAGGAGGTTGGTGCCAGTAGCCAGTTTTAAGTGACATATTTTAAATTTATATAGTATCGATTGATGTCCTGCTTAGAGAGATGAGGATGGCATGCCTAGCTCTACACTTCTCCAGTCTCTCTCTTCTCATTGTTGATGTTGTTACTTATATTATTATTTTTACATTTTGGACTGTATAACATCTGTATCTCTTCTGTAGGCACAATTATGTCTGTTTTGAAGTCTTAGGGAAAAATTTAATAGACTCTGCTTAAAACCAGTATCTTCATCCACAGCTTCCTTCACTACACCAATGCAAAATTTGTTTTGATGTATCTGTTAGTTGACTGATGCATTGGTCAGAGTTTGATTCCACTGTGTCTAACAACAACAATAAATGTTGGCTTCAGCCAAATAAAAGCTTATTTCTTTTTCCCATAAAATAAGTTTGGAGGTAACAGTCTAGGGAAGGTTTTGAAGATCCACAAATTCACCTGGCAGTCTATTCCCTTTGAGTTAACTTCTCTACCAACATTTGGCTCAGGCTTTTTTCTCATGGTTTAAGATGGATGGTGCTAAAACTCTACCCATCTCATCTGGCTTTAGGCAACAGGATGGATGAAACCTGAAGATGGATTTCTTTCTTCCTTTTAATTAGACTTCCTGCAAGTGGCATACATAACTTCTGCTTATACACCATTGGCCAAGACTTCATAACTTAACCATAGCTAATTGCAAGGGAGGCTAAGGAAGGGGACCTTATAGGTGGGAGAGAATGAGCCCAGAAAAATATCAGAATTCTTGTGACTGAAGAAGAAGGAAACAGACCCTGGGGGAACAATGGTCTCTCCCAGGGAATTTCTACCACTACTAGCTGAATTTCATCAACAAATAGCTTTTCCACAAGAGAGCATGAGTACTATAATTCCTTCAATTCTTTTTCATATTTAGAGATATCTTTCAGTGGCTTTTATTTTTGAATGACATCTTGGCTGGGTATAATAATATTGGTATACATTTTCTTTCAATCGGAATTTTGAATATATTACTCCACTGTCTTCTGGAATTATACATTGTTACCAATGATTCTGAGTCTAGCTTGGTTTACTGATCATTTCCTTTTCTACTTTGACTCCTGAAGAGTTATTTCCTTGTGCTTAAAGTTCAGCAGTATCACCAGATTATGTCTTGATGTTGACTTTTTGGTATCATCTCCCTGCCTCCCTATCCCAAGCCCCTTGGGAACAGTGTGCTTTTTAATCAGCAAATCCCATTATTTCTCTTTTCATGGGGTTAAAATCTCTATCTTTTATTATATTTCTGTTTCATCTATTATGCTTTCTAGTATGAAACAGTCAGTTATTCTACTAGAAGTTCAATTTTGTCCTCCAAATCCATGAACACTTTACTATGTTCTTGACCTGCTTGTATTTTTCCTGTGCTTCACTGTGCTCATCTGGAGCAGAGGTGTTGCATAGGGCCATGAGGGCTATGGGCTGTATAACTCCAGCGTGCTCTGTTCACATCAGGGGCTAAGACAATGTGAATGGGGCTCCCTGGTGTTGTACAACTTGGTAGCATATTCTCAAATCTTTCCTTGATGTCAGGAATTAATTTTTCATCTGCATTTATTCTGTTCTTAATTTTTTATGATTTATTTATTGATTCACTAACATTATTATATATGTTGGCTCTGGAGCTCCCTTTTCCTATTGCTTTTGCTTTTAAAGACAGCTTTATAGAGTTAAAATTGACACACAAACAGCTGTACGAATTTAAAATGACAAATTGATAAACTTTGGCATATGAATGCATCATAAAAACAATACATCAATTGATGTAATTAACAGTTCTCCCCAAAGTCTCCTTGTGCTTCTTGATAATCTCCCCTTCTTGCTTCTCCCTTCCACTAGCCCTGCCCTCAGGCAACCATGGATCTGATTTCTGTTACTATAGGTTAGAGTTTTATAGAAATGGAATTATTTATTCTCTCCCCACCCCATCCCCCACTCCCCCAGCACATACACATAGTGGGTGGAGGGGGCGGTGTCTGGCTTCTTTCACTGAGCATAATTATTTTGAGATTCACTCATGTTACTGTGTGTTTCAGTAATTCATCCATCTTTATTTCTAAATAGTATTCCATCATATCGCTATACCACAATTTGCTTATATATTCACTTGTTGGTGGACATTTGTATTGTTTATAATTTTGGGTTATTACAAGTAACGTTGCTGCGAACATTAATGTATAAGTGTTTGTATGGACATAAACTTTCACTTGCTCTGGGTAAACACCTAGGAGTGGAGCTAGGTCATACAGTGGATAGATATTTAACTTTCCTAAGAAACTTCCAAACTGTTTTTCAAAGCGGAAGTACCATTTTACCTTCCTACTGGCAGTGCTTGAGATTTTGTTACTTCACATTCTTGCCAGTACTTGATATAGTCAATCTTTTCAGTTGTAGATGTTAAAATAGGTATGTAGTTGCATCTCCTGGGTTTTAATTTGAGTTTCTTTAACGGTGCTAAGCATCTTTTCATGTGTGTAGGAGCCCCTCATATATCTCCTTTGGTAAGTGTCGTTCTGCATTTATTTGTCTTCTTTAATTTCTCTCAGCAATGTTGGTAGCTTTTAGTTTATATATGTTTTGCACAACTCATCAGATTTTTTCTCTAAATATTTCATATTTTTTGTTATGATAATATTTTTAAACTTCTGTTTTCTATTGTTTGTTGTTAGTAAATAGAAATACATTGAATTTTAAACATTGCATTTTAAACATTGCTCTTATATTTTGTAACTAACTTCACTTATTAGTTCTAGCAGGTTTTCTTACTACCAGGTTTTCTACGTAGACAATTATGTCATCTGCACTTAATGACAGTTTTGCTTCTTCCTTTACAACATGGATGCCTTTTATTTCTTTCTTTTTTTTGCCTTATTGCATTGACTAGAACCTACAGGACAATATTGAAAGAAAGCAATGAGGGCAGAAACTCTCAACTTGTTCCTGGTTTTAAGGGGAAGCACTCAGTCTTGCACCACTTTGTAGCAGTAAGTGAAAAAAGGTGATGCTTTTTATCAGGTCGAGGAAATCCCCTCCTGTTGATAATTTGCTGTAGATTTTTATCAGGTATGGATATTGCAATATCTTTTCTGTATCTATTGAGCTGATACTGCTTTTTTACTTTTCAGTTTGTTAACCTGGTGACTGATTTTTTAAATGTTAAACCAACTTTGCATTCCTGGCATAAACCCCACCAATGGTGATGCATTATCCCTTTTACATATCATTGGATTCAATTTGCTAAAATTTTTGTTATAAAATTTTCCATTTATGTACATAAAAGGTAATGATACATCATTTTGTTTTGTAGTAATGTTTATTTTTAGTTTTGGTATCAGGTAATACTGACCTCATAGAATGAATTAAGGATTCTTTCTTCAATTTTCTGGAAGAGTTTGTGTCCTTATTCTCATCTTACTAATTTTCTTTTGTTTTTAGACCAAGAGATCATTTTAAAATGTATTATTTAATTTCAGGATATTGGGGGATTTTTAGATCTTTCTGTAACCTGTTTCTTATTTAATTTTCTTGTAACCATAAAACATACTTTAAATCCTTTAAAATTTATTGAGACATTTTTTGGTCCAGAATAGGGTCTATACTGGTAAGTGTTTTATATATACTTGAAAAGAATGAGCATTCTGCTGTTGGTAGAATGTTCTTTGAATGTCATTAGGTCAAGTTAGTTGATAATATTTTCAGTGTCTTCTCTCTCTTTGTTAGTTTTATGTGTACTTGTTCTGCTATTGAGACAGCATAAAATTTCTGAATATAATTGAAGATTTGTTTATTTCTCTGGAAGGTCTAGCAGTCTGTGCTTCATATTTGAAGCTCTGTTATTATGTGTATAAGTGTTTATGATTTTTATGTCCTTTTGATGAATTGACCCTGTTATCATTAAGACATAACCCTCTTTCTTTGGTAGCATTCTTTACTGTGAAATCTATTTTGTCTGATTTTAATAGAGCCACTTCAACTTTCTTATGATTAGTGTTTGTTTTTATCCTTTTATTTTTAACCTATTTGTGTCTTTATACGTAATTCGGATTTCTTGTAAGGTGGCATATAGTTGGATCTTGCATTTTTTTATTGAGCCTGATAATTTCTCTTTATCTGGAGAGTTTAGACCATTTGCACATAATAAGATTACCGATACAGTTGGGTTTGAATCAACTGTCTTCCTCTTTACAGTCTATTCATCCCATCTGTTCTTCCCCTCCACTTTCCTCTTTTTTTACTTTGAAATAAATAGATTCACAGGAAGTTACAAAGAAATATACAAGGAGATCACTGCATCCTCCACTCAGTCTCCCTCAATGTTAATATCTTGAATGATAATATAGAATCTTGAATAGCATAATATCGAAACCAGGAAATGGATATTGGTATGATTTAGAATTCATTCAAATTTTACCATTTATACATGCACTTGTATGTGTGTGTGTATGTGTGTGTGTGTGTAGAGCTCTATACAACTTTATCATATGTGTTGCTTCATGTAACTGCTGCCACAATCAAAACATACAACTGTATTATGACCACGGGTTCCCCTTATGCTACTCCTCTACAGCCATGCCCTCGACCTCCCCCCCAACCCTTAACCCTCAGCAGCCATTAATCTTTTCTCTATTTCTACAATGATATATTTTATTTTATTTTTTATTTTTTATTTATTTAATTTTTTGAGACAGAATCTTGCTTTGTTTCCCTGGCTGGAGTGCAGTGGTGAAATCTGGGCTCACTGCAACCTCTGCCTCCTGAGTTCAAGCGATTCTTCTGCTTCAACCTCCCGAATAGCTGGGACTACAGGCGTGCACCACCATGCCCAGCTAATTTTTGTATTTTTAGTAGAGATGGGGTTTCCTTATATTGGCCAGGCTGGTCTCGAACTCCTGACCTTGTGATCTGCCTGCCTCGGCCTCCCAAAGTGCTGGGATTACAGGCCTGAGCCAATACACCCGGCAGTGATGATATTTTATAAATGCCATACAAGTGGAAGTCAGACAGTATCTATCCTTATGAGATTGGACTTTTTCATAAGTATAATTTTTCTGAAGTTCATCCAAGTTGTTGTTTGTATTAGTAGTTTCTTACTTTTAAAAGTTTTAACAATGTTTTATATTTATTTATTTGCTGAGTAATATTCCATGGTATGGATATACCAGTTTGTTGATCACTCACCCACTGAAAGACACTTGAGTTTTAAAGGTTTTGCCTGTTATGATTAAAGCTGCCATGAACATTTGTGCACTGGTTTCTGTGTGATAAGTTCCCATTGCTCTGGGATGAAATTGCCCAAGAATTCAATTGCTGTGTTGCATGGTAAGTCCATATTTGGTTTTAAAAAGAAGCAGCTAAACAGTTTTTCCAGGGTGGCTGTATCATTTTACATTGCCATCAGCAATATAAGCATGGTTTAGTTTCTCTACATTCTCAATAACATTCAGTGTTATCACTAATTTTTATTATAGCCATTCTAGTAGGTATGTAGTAATATCTCATGGTTTTTATTTACATTTTCCTAACAGCTAATGATGTGAAGCATTTCTTCATGTGTCTGTTAACCACTCATATATCCTCTTCAATGAAATATCTGATCATTTTTCGGGGGGTCTATTTTCTAAGTAGATCTTTTAAAAATGTTGGGCTTTGAGGGTTCTTTACATATTTTAGATACAAGTTCTTTGTTGTATGTGTGATTTGTAAATATTTTCTTCAAGTGTATAATTTGTATTTTTATCGTCCTTGCAATGTCTCTCACAGAGAAAAAGTTTTGAAATTTTGGCAAAATCCAACTTATCAATATTTTCTATGGATCATGTTTTTGGTGTCAAGTCTAAAAGCCAATTACTTAATTCTACATCCTGAAGATTGCCTTCTGTGTTTTTTTCCCTAAAGGTTTACAGCTTTACATTTCATATGTAAATCTATGTTCTATTTTGAGTTAGTTTTTTTAAAGGATGTGAGATTTAGGTTTGGTTTTATTTTTAAAAATTTGTTTATTATTTATTTGCCCAGAAATGTCAGTTGCTCCAGCTGCATTTGTCAAAAAGCCTATTCCTCCCCTATTGCATTGCTATTTCAGTTTTGTCAAAAATTAATTGGACATATAGGTGTGGCTCTATTTTTTAATTCCTCATTCCATTGATCAATGTGCCCATCTCTTTGTCAGTACCCACTGTCTTAATATAGTGAGATAACAAATCTTAACATCGGATGAATGGTTGCTCCTATTTTATTCTTTTTCAAAATCTTTTTATCTGCCTTCTTTTAAATTAATTGAGCATTTTTACTATTTTATTTTATCACTTTGTTGGCTTATTACCCATGCCTCTTTATCCACTTATTTTGTTATTTCTGTCTCTCTTTCTTCTTGCTTTTAGGGTTTGTAATATACATCTACAACTTACCACAAAACACATTGTGATTAGTTCTGTTTTAAACAGTCAATTGTCTTCTAAATATATTTAAATAATGAGAAGAAAGTCTTTTATTATTAGATAAAATACTAGTTATCATTTCTAGTGCACTGTATTTCTTTGTGCAGGTCACAATTTCTTTATGGTGTCATTTCCCTCTGCCTGAATGTTTTTTTTCTCCCTATATCCCGTAGAAACATCAAATTGTGATGAATCCTTCTGCTTTTATTTATCTGAAAAAGTCTTTACTTTGCCTTCCCTTTCAAAGGATAATTTTGCAGGTGTAGAATTATAAACTGGCAGTTAGTTTTTTCAGTACTTTAAAGATGTTGCTCCATCTCTTTGGCTCTACATTGTTTCATACAAGAAATTTGTCATTTCTTTATTTCTCTATAAAGAATGTACTCTTGCCTCATATCTGGCTGCTTTTAGAATTTCTCTTTATCATGATTTTAAGCAATTTTATTATCATGCAGCTTGCTGTATTTTTCTTCATGTTTCTCGTGCTTGGAGTTTGTTGAACTTCTTGAATCTTTGTGCTTATAGTTTTTGTTAAATTTATCTATGTTTTGGCCAT
This sequence comes from Ateles fusciceps, assembly GCA_036589455.1. Classification (NCBI taxonomy): domain Eukaryota; kingdom Metazoa; phylum Chordata; class Mammalia; order Primates; family Atelidae; genus Ateles; species Ateles fusciceps. Next base: position 4,709,259 of record JAZHEH010000276.1, read on the forward strand.
TATTGACTCTTCAAATACTCCCTTCTACTTCCTTGTCACAGTTCAGTTACACATCTACTAGGTTGCTTGAGTTTGTCCCATAGGTTAGTCATACTTTCTATGTATTTTTAGTATTATTTCTTCATGTTTAAGTTTAAATAGCTTCTATTTCTGTATCTTAAAGTTTGTGAAACTTTTTCTTGTGATGGTTTATCTGCTGTTAATCTCATCTGATATACTTTTCATCTTAGACCTTGTGGCTTTTATCTCTAGAAGTCTGATTTTGGTCTTTTATTAAAATATCGCCAGTCTCCATATCTTTTAACGTTACTTTCTTGAGCACATGTAATGCAGTTATAATTATTGCTTTCATGTTCTTTATATATGAATTCTATTATCCATATCATTTCTGGAGCAGTCTGATTGATCAGATTTTCTCTTTAATATGGATTTCTTTTTCGGGCTTCTTTGACAATTTTCAATCAGTTTCCAGACGTTTTAACTTTATCTTACTGAGTGCCACATAGTTTTGTATTCCTATGTATATTGTTGAGCCTTGTTCTGTAATGCAGCTGAGTGTTTTAGAAACTTAATCCTATCATGTCTTGCTTCTAAGCTTTGTTAGGTACGACCAGAGCAACATTTAGTCTTAAGCTAATTTTGCCCTACTAATAAAGCAGGATCCTTTTAAGTACTCTATTTAACTCAGTAGTCAGACTTGTGAGTTCTTACTGGTAAGGACAGGAACTATTTCTAGGTCTGTGTGAGCACCTGCATGTGTGGCAGCCTGGAAACTCTCTCCAGGCAGTATCCTGGGGCAATTGTAAGACTCATCTTATTTTTTCTCCATCTTTGAGGAATGACTGTCTTTGTCACCTGTCCCATGTCTTGAAAGCCATTGTTTCATGTATTTTATCTATTTTTTTGGTGATTTCAGGTAGGAGGATAAATCTGGTCCCTGTGCTCTCATCTTGGCTGAAAGTCATAGTGGTTGCTCTATTGCTTTATCGTCTCATCTTTAGGCCCTTATTTTGATACATTTATTTGTTTTTTTATCAGGCTTCATTATAATGGGGAAATGTTCTCTGTTATTTGGATTTCATTTTCTTTTTCTCCAGTCTGGGTTTTTAAATTTGGTTTGTTCTTTTCTTTTCTGAACAACATTTGCATTGTTACCGTGCTAATTATTTTAATCTTGTTTATACCTAACATAGAGACTGCTGTATAGTTCTTGACTATTAAATAGTGAATGGGGCCAGGCGCGGTGGCTCATGGCTGTAATTCCAGCATTTTGGGAGGCCCAGGTGGGTGGATCACCTGAGGTCAGGAGTTCAAGACCAGCCTGGCCAACATGGCAAAACCCTGTCTCTACTAAAAAAATATTAAAAGTTAGCTGCGTGTGGTGGTGGGTGCCTGTAGTCCCAGCTACTCGGGAGGCTGAGGCAGGGAGAATTGCTGGAACCTGGGAGGTGGATTGCAGTGAGCTGAGATTGCACCACTGCACTCCAGCTTAAGCGACAGAGTAAGACTCTATCTCAAAGAAAAACAAAAACAAAAACAAAAACTAAAAAAAAGAAATAATGAGTGGATTTGCCTGAACAGCATCCCCACTTTTGCTAAAACCTATTTATATTTTACTTTGAATTACATTTTAAGGCTTAGGTATTGTATCAATGATTCTATAGCTGGGAGTACAGGGGGGAGGGGAACAGATATAAGGAAAACAAAACTTTCAATTTTACCTTTGGGGGTCATCTAATATCCTGGGAACTAAACACCATGAAGACAGGGATTTTTTGTATGTGTGTTAGTTTTACTCACTTTCATATCCCTGATTCCTAGAACAGAGAGTGGCACATAGGAGATTCTCCATAATGGTTATGTGGAGGAATAAGTGAATTGTACATATTTACTCCCAGCTTTACTCCAACTAACCCCCCTCCAGGAGAGTCCAGCCCTCTTGGCAATAAGCAGGTAGATAGGGCATTTAAGCATCAAACCGATACAAGAGTTCCACAGCTAAGCTGACTGATTCTGGCCTCCTGGACCAAGGTTCTTCTAGGCTGTGATGCCAATCAATCGAATGGTCAGGACACTGTGGACATGTGACCACATGACTTATAATCCAGGCTAATTTCAGTCCAAGTCAGTGGGTAAAACCATGGTCTCTTGAGTTCAAAGATTTCATTTAGGCTTGACCAAACTCTCACATGCTTCCTTTTGACTTCCTTCTTCGTCACAACCTTTCCCAAACTCTTTCCTGGACCTTTCTCTAAGGTATAACTACTTAGACCATAGTTGGTTCATATCCAAGTTTGCATAACCACATTTATGTGAATTTTTTCTCATCTCATAGTTTATCATAAGATAGGGAAACAGGAGAAGTACAGGCACAGACAAGCCTATATTGGAATCTGTGTGCCCAGTGGGTTCACAGCCCACTTCAGTCTTGAGATGGCAAAAATAGCAAGAGACCCGGTTCTTCTCCTTTCGTCAGCACATCCTCAAGGCCCTAATCACCTGTATTTTTTCCACTGAGTTCATGGACTTCAGACAATCCATGTGTATTTACTATTGTCATATATAACCCATCCCACAGAGATTCCATTCCTTTTGATTGCTATTGCCTATTCTCCCACGTTTTAATGTACCGTAAGTATTGCAAAGCCTCTTGACTCCAGTGCAGCATTTGCACTGACGTATTAGAGTCTCTTAGCCTCTTCTCGGGTGAGGGCCTTCAGAGTGGCCATCCACACCATTTTTTTGTTCAGCCACGGTTTCTTGGGCTCCTGGAGACCTGCTGGCAATGGGAATGAGGAAGAAGGAAGGCTGGGAGTGCTGAGGTCCCAGGAGACTCCCAGTTAATAATGTAGATTTTGACCCTAACTGCTTTTTTGGGGTGACTGCCAAAGTCATGATGGGATTAAGATAATTGGCTGGGGAGAACTCACAGTTCAAAGGCAGAAAGCAATCGGCAGGTCCCTAATGAGACATATCCGGGAAAAATGCTGTGAGTTCCAAGCTTGCCAATATCCGAAACATGGAGAAGAATGACAGGATGTTCACAGAAGAGCAATAAAAATGATTAAGCCTCCAGAGAGACAGATTTATGACAAAGGCTCTATGAGCTATGTACATTTTACTGTGGCCCAGCAGAGCAAGTGAAGACAGAGGGGGAGGGGTCTCTGCAGAAGACTATGAGAGAGTGGTGGGGATAGAGGTGGACTTTGAAGGCAGGGGAGAGGAACCAGGAAGTAAGGAGAGAGAATCTGAAGAAAGGGAGAAAAAATACAGAGAAGAATAATAATTTTGGGGAAAAATGATGACGACCCTTGTGCATCTGCAGGAGTCCTAGAAACCAAGTGGCAGCTGGGAGAGATTGCCAGGGCCAGCTGCATCATGAGATTGCTCATCATCTCTCTGTCAAGGTCAGACCTGGGGTCCTTTCCATAGCATCTTCCTAGTCCCCTGCCCTGGGGATCCTCTCTCCCTCCGCTGCCTGGAGTCAGTCAGCTAGATGTACTGCCTCCCCCAGACTGTGAGCTTCCTGGGAATCCAGCACCCAGCTCAGGGCTTAGCATAGAGCTAGGTGTTCCAGGAAGCACTCGGTTTGAGGTAGAAAGGGCTAATCTGGGATAGAGTAGTTTAGTGATGGTTAAACATTCCTCAGAAGCCCCTGCCTTGGTGTCTGCTTTTATTCCCATCCAAGAAGGCCTCTGGCTGTGGAAACCTCTTTATGTTGCATTTAATAGAAGCAATAGGCCAGTGCTCTGAGATCCAGGACTGAGCCCTGATGGAGTAGTATGAGGTTGAATTGTTGGAGAGGTGTCTTCAATTCCACTTCCAAAATTACAATGTGAAGCTCTTCAAAGAAGAGATGAAATAAGGGTAATCATAATAGTCACGGTGAGGTCCCACATTTCTATACCACTTAGAGGTCACAGAAAGCTTTCACAGCCACTAACCGTTTGCCCTTGTAGCATCCTTGCCTATCTCAGTGGGTTGTCAGGCAAATCAAAGGTTTCCCCCAGGAACTGAGACTACAGGCATGCCCCATTTTAAGCAAATCCTGCTGTGAGCATTTAGCTAAAGAAAGCCTGCTTCACAGAGGAATTTAACAGGGTTATTTGAAATGGTGGGTTCCCCCCAGCATGGGAAGAAATAAGAGGCAATTTACTAGAATGCTTGATTGATTGACACATATCCCATTCAGGACCAGCTGTATGCTTGTAGTGCCTAATGTGTGCTGAGTGAGGCTAATTGTGCTGGGAGATGTGGGAGTGAGTCTGATGTGTCTATGCTCAAGAGAAAACTCTTTGCATCTTTGGGTTCATTCTCCAATTCCCTTGACCTCCCTCCATTCTCCCTGCTCCCTACCACCTTCATACATAGAATCTCAGGAACTCTTAACCCTAATCCTAACTCTAACCCGAACCTGAACCCTAACCATAATCCTAACCCTAATTCTAACCCTAAACCTAAGATGACTAGCATCAAACTGGGACAGAACCCTGCTCTGACACCTTGGTCTTAGGACTCGAAGAGAGGCAGCTCCTCTGCAGGGCACAGAGCTGTAAGATGTGACACTTGGGAGCTGGGGTAGGTCACACTTGCTGTCCTGTGGAGAGGGAGAGTCTTTCCTGGGGAAGAATGACCCACACAAAGAGAGGAGAGATGAGGGAAGTGGAGAGATACCGAGTGCCATTTGATGCCCCAGTTCTGAGTCGTCTGACCTTTCCTATAGCTTTGTTGTTCAACTCTACAATCTATGATCCAATCACTTCCCTCTTTCGATTTAAGCTGGTTCAAGTTAGGTTTCCTTCACTTGCAGTCAAATGAATCACTAATAGAATCCTTTGTTGAAGGAAGACAAGATGTCCATGCATAGCGTCTTTGGTATTTGCAAAGGCAGTCGAATGTGGTGGTTGAGAATTGGGTGTCAAACATCTGAACGGCAATGACTGAAAATACCCAAATGTTGACCAAATGGAGATCAGTTACATAAATTTCGTCATGTATTCATACAGGGAACTCTGATGCAGCTGCAGAAAAAAGAATGAGTTGCTTTCTAGTCTGATATAGAAAGAGCTCCAATCTGCTTTGTTAAGTTAAAAAAGTATAGCACACTGTGAGATATGACTGCATGTATTAGTCAAGGTTCTTTAAAGGAACAGAACTAATAGGATAGATGTATATATGAAGAGGAGTTTATTAGGAGAATCGACTCACACGATCACAAGGTGAAGTCCACCATAGGCATTTGCACGTTGAGGAGCTAAGGAAGGCAGTCCGAGTCCCAAAACCTCAGAAGCAGGGAAGCCAGCAGTGCGGCCTTCAGTCTGTGGCCGAAGGCCCGAGAGCCCCTGCAAACCACTGGTGTAAGCCCAAGAGTCCAAACGTTGAAGAACTTTGAGTCTGATGTTCGAGGGCAGGAGCATCCGGCACGGGAGAAAGTTGAAGGCCAGAAGACTCAGCAAGTCTGCTCTCTCCACCTTTTTCTGCCTGCTTTATTCTGGCTGCGCTGGGAGCAGATTAGATGGTGCCCGCCCAGATTGCGGGTGGGTCTGCCTCTCCCCCGTCCACTGACTCAAATGTTAATCTCCTTTAGCAACACCCTCACAGACACACCCAGGATCAATGCTTCGCATCCTTCGATCCAATCCAGTTGACACTCAATATTAACCATCACACTGCACTACTGTTAGAGTGAGTTAAAAAAAAGCCTGACAATACCACGTGCTGGGAGGATGCAGAGCCACAGGAGCTGCCATGCTTCCCTTGTGGGAGTGGAAAGTGGGACAGCCACTCTGGAACACAATTTGGCAGTTTGGTATTAAAGTTAAACATTTGGGCCGTATGACTCAACCATTTTCCACTCCTGGGTCACTTCAAGGGAAAGGAAAACTTATGGCCATACAAAAACTTGTACACAAATGTTCCTTAACACCTTTATTTTTGATAGCCAAAAATGGAAACAACCCAAAGGTCTCCTAACAGAAAACAGTCAAGCAAACTGTGCTATACTTACACAATGCAACATCACTCAGCAATAAAAAGGAATGAAGTATTGATATATGCACATGTATCTCAAGGGTGTTATGCTGAGTGAACAAAGCCAGTCCTAAAGTTACATACTGCATGATTCCATGTATATTGCATTCCTGAAGTGACAAAGTTATGATGGAGAACAGACCAGTGATGGCCAGGGGTCAGGGCTGACATAGGATGTGACAATATATTAAGAAGTGGCCCATGGTATTTTCTTTCTTTTTTTTTTTTTTTTTTTTGAGGCAAAGTCTCACTCTCTTGCCAGGCTGGAGTGCAGTGGTGTGATCTCGGCTCACTGCAACCTCCGCCTCCTGGGTTCAAGTGATTCTCCTGCCTCAGCCTCCTGAGTAGCTGGGGTCACAGGCGCACACCACCACGCCTGGCTCATTTTTATATTTTTAGTAGAGATGGGATTTGATCATGTTGGTCAGGCTGGTCTCAAACTCCCGACCTTGTGATCCACCCATCTCAGCCTCCCAAAGTGCCAGGATTACAGGCGTGAGCCACCACGCCGAGCCGCACATGGTATTTTCATTGTGGTGATGGAACCGTTCTGAATCCTGATTGAGGTGGTGGTTACATGAATCGATACATGTGATAGAACTTCACAGAGCTATTCGCCAACACCCCCCCCCGCAAAATCAGTGCAAGTAAAATGTGGCAAAATCAAAATGAGGCCTGTAGTTAATTGTACCACTGTCAGTTTCCTGGTGCTGTTCATTGTACTATGATTATTTAATATGCTATTATTGCGGGAATTTTCAAAGGTACATGGGAATGCTCTGTACTATTTTGTAACTTCAATGTGAATCTAAAATTAAAAAAAATAATAACCAAGATGCAGAACAATGTATATAATATCTGACTTTTTATATAAATAAACAGGGTAAGAATTTGTACTTACATTTACTTCTATACCCTTAAAGAAACTCTGAAAGTTAAAATACGAGATGAACAATAGTTATTGAGATAGGAGATTAGTTGCATGTGTAGGCTGATATTGAGAAGGAGGCTTTGCTCTGTATATCTTTGATACTTTCTTGTTTATTCCTTTCAGACCCACTCCTGAAGAACTTTTCTGAGTTTTGAAGCATGTTTGTGGTTTCTTAATTTTCTTAAAAATTAAGAGAAAATGAACGTGGGCTTTAGAGTTATGTATAGCTCTGTCTGACTCCCTGCCAGTATTTACTGGCTCTGTTGCTTTATACAAGTCAATTCATTTCACTGTGCCTTGGTTTCCCTATCTGTAAACAGTGCCTATAATAAGAGTGACTGTCTCATAAGGTTATTATGAGGATTAAACAATCTAAAGTGTGCAGGGCGTTTAGCAGTGCTCTCCTACCTGGAAATATGGTGGTGCATATTCTCTTTCCCATCTCCCCATTTTGTAGAGATGGAAACTGAAGCAGAGAGATAGAAGGTCTGGTACACTGTCAAAAATGAGCAAATCCTGGAGCCTGAACTCAAATCCATGTCTTATTCCGAAGCCCACATTCTTGACTTCTACACACTCTTGCCTCAATTTCCCACTTGATAGTTCCTTCTCTGAGTTTCTGGCTGGAAGAAGGAGGGAGGAAAGGAAGCCAGCCAAGCCCTAGCACAAATGTATTCTTTCCTCCAATCTCCTTCTTGTACCTGAATGCCATGGCCATAGCAGGTAGTGGCCTTGGGAAGGGGTCGATCACGGTCATGCCTTAGGCACTGGGTTATAAGGCTCAGCGTGTTCCCAGAGTGTCCCCCACCAACCACACAGTCAGTGCCCAGCAGTAGAGACAGAGCAGTCATGGATCCCAGTGCCAGAACATGTTTGAATAAAATACATTCATTTTAATTTCTAAATGGTAATTTCTGTTTTGTATTAAATGAATGGCTTTCTCAGTACTCCTTGAGCTGAGTGCATGATGTGGTGATGGTGGCTCTCAAGCCTTGAGATTTGAGGAACTTGTACTGCTGTAGCCCTCTCCCTGGGATGGGGGCTGGTGGGAGGATGTGCCCCCCCCAGAGCCTGGCTGATGCTTTCAGAGAGAGGGAGGAAAGCAGAGTGAGTCTGGGCCCAGGGTGGAGCTAAGGGGCTTCCATCTCACACGGTCCTAACTCCAGACATGGCTTGGCTATTGGCTCATGGCCTCACCTTGTGCAAATTGTTTCTTCCTTCCAAGCCTCAGGTTCCTTGTCTGAACAGTGACTACCATGAACTCTATAAGCCTTCTACTTCTCACCCTCTTTGGCTCCGACTCCAGCTTCAACACCTGGAAACATGGTAAAAAGAACAGGAGGACACTGGCTTGGACTGGATGCAGGTGTCAGGGTCTGATTCAAGGACAGTTGATGGAGATTGAAGAGAATGAGTAGGGAACAAGAGGTTTAAGTGTTCATGATGTTTATTCATACAACAAACATCATTTGAGCCCCTGATTTGTAGTGGACCTTTTCTTAGTTGCTTTGGGTACAGAGCTATATAGTCTATGCCAATCAAACGACTTCAGGTTGGGGGACAGATGAAAAGGTTGGTGCCCATGGCAAGGATTGCAGAGAGAAATGGTGTGGGAGAGAAGGGGCCAGGAGGCAGAAGGGGGAGAGGAGAGAGGCCCAAACCTACCACTCACCTGCAGGAAGAAGTTGTTTCTGAGGCAGAGGTTTTGAAACGGTGGCCCACGGACCAAATTCCAGCATAGATATATTTGGCCTTAAGAGTGTGTTAAAAATTCTAAGCTTCAAACTATAAAAATCAAGAGATTTTATGTTCAGAATTAGAATTCTGCTTCCAAAGATCCGTCGACACAGGCCACGTTTCCACAGTGGTTGGCTGGAGCCCAGTAGAGGTTGACCCTTCGGGCGTGGACTTCCTAGGTCCTCAGTCCTCATCATTCTCTGCAGAAGCCCTGGTTTGCAGCCCCACGTGTTTACTTTGCCTTTTTGAGTCTGTTAACATCTGAGTCTATGACTGTGAGACTCGTGAGTCCTGTAAAGGGTCACCAGCATGGTGGCTGGACCCATTCTGGGTGGGTGCCCACTCCCTGGAAGCCATTTTTTGCCTCTGATCATCATAAACACAGTCCCAGGTCACCGAGGAAAGATGAGAAGCATCCTTCCAAGCCCGAAGGGCCCCCCCTTGGCAGGTGCAGAATCCAATTCAAACAGTTTTCTCTTTTTATTTGCTCATCTGGAAAGTCCTCCCAGATTCTCCTTCTTATTAACAACCTGCGCACCATGCTGTGCTTAAAGTTCAGAGCGCCATAGGATACGGAGCCATAATTAATCTCAGTCCCTGAGTTCTAGAAGACTTAGAGCAATTATAATTTACTGTCGGAAAACCAATTTGGGGAAGCGGCGGTGTTCGTGCCCCTGATCAGGGCACCACCAAATGCCACTTCCCGTCCACGTGCTGCCTGCTGGGGGCTGGGGGTGGGGCAAGACCTTTAGTCTGCACCTCTGGGAGGTGTCAGAGTGGAGAAAGCAGGAGGAGAGAAGAGGGAGCGGGTGTGGGCGCAGCCGACCTGACCACTGCCAGGCACTGCCTCTGTGCTGGTTTTGTCACCCTTCTGGGGACACCTCTTTCAATTTCGTCCAATTTCACAGTCACCCTCCACATCCCTTCCATGTTCCAGGCAGTGTTTGACTTCAGCAGATGCCAAGACCTCTGTTTGCTTTTCTGCCCTTACCCCTTTCCCAGGCCACTCTCAAACTTCCAGTTCCACAGACAGAAGTTGCGTTTTTTCAATTTATTTCTTTTCTGCTCAAGGTCAGATGGTCATATCATCGAAATGACTCTGAGAGGACTGGGTCTGATGGACTCACCAGGCACGGTTCCAATTACCATTCAAGGGACAAGAGTGAAACGCCATGTTCCAATGAAAACGCTCACGTCCACACAAGGTCAGGAGCACACACCACTGGACGCAGCTGTGTGTTTATGGGCCTGTCTGCCGGACTGCCTGTGCAGGCCACGGGCCAGAAGCCACGTCCATTCCTTTACCAGCCCCAGGACAAGTAGCGTGGACAGGTAGTAAGTGCCCACCAAGAGGGTGAACTTAATGGAAACACAGATACACACTAGTCTGCGTGCAAATGTAAACATCCACAAGGGAATGGGCTGATAATGACATTTATTCACTCGTGTTTTCATTCACCCATTACTGACAGGTACTAGAACCTGTCTAAGTCTTGGGACTATTAAAACGAATATATGTTTTTGATGCTAGTTTAAAAGTATCTATAATGCAGTATAATAAGAGCGCCACTAGAGGCTCATTTAGGGTATTATGGGAACTCACAGGAAGGGCCCAGGCTATCCTGGAGTAGGTAATGTTTGAGCAAGACCTGGATCCCTCTGCGCTTGTCTCCAGCTCTGCACTTCTAAGTTGTTCTGAGTTGATCTGCTTTTGTGCTAGGGTCTCTTTGGAGAAAGGACCCTGTCTTAGCTATCCTTGAATCCCCATCATTTAGAGTCGTGCCTGGCATGTGGGGTAACGTGTTTGGAACAGGCACGTTGGATGAATGAATACTACGCACTTTCTAGGCGAGGAAAGCAGCGCAGGGCACATCTGTGGAAGGGCAGCATGGGCACGAGGAAGAATGCAGGGCTGTAGGTGAGGACAGGTACTTAGTGCCCCAAGGGCAGGGGTGAAAGGAAACGTGGCAAGTGTCGGGGTGAAGAGGGGCTAAGCACACAGACCGGCTCCCAGGGGCACAGTGGGGGTCATAGATTCTGCTACCTCCAGGAGTAAGACAGACAACAGAAATGAGGACAGGAGGAAGGCGTGAGACCATCGGGAGTGTGAGGCCCATGGAGAACTGAAAAGCCCATGACCCTCCAACAGCACTGGAATGCAACATGAAAAGCACACTGCTGGTACGCACCTAGAGTCTCAGCTACTTGGAAGGCTGAGGCGGGAGGACTGCTTGAGACCAGGAGTTTCAGGCTACAGTGAGCCAAGACCGCGCCACTGCACTCCAGCCTGAGCAGCACAGCGAGACTCTGTCTCTAAAAAAAAGAAAAATGAAGTAAATGCTGCTAGCCAAACAAAATATTTGGGACATCAGGTGGGTTGGCAACCCTTCTCGCTCCCTGCCTAATGCTGTACTGAGTGTTGTGCGGTACTGTGGAAAGATTCCTGCCTGGAATTTCTGGAGAACCAGAAGCAAATGTCAGCTGCACTGCTCACTTGCTGCGGGAGCTTGGCCCAACCTCTTTCCCTCTCTGTGCCTCAGTTTACTCATCTGTTTGCTTGCCTGTCCTGCCCATCTGCCAGGTTGGTAGAGATGATGGATGCTCAGTGCCCTGTAGATACTAACGCTCAGGTACCTGAGGGACTTGCATCCTGAGAACGAAGCCAGGTGAGGTCTGGGCTCCCCATGGAAAGAGGTGGGCCGTAGGGGACTGCCTTACAGCAGGTCTCCCGCAATGTCTCACAGGAGGCAGGGCTCTGTTACAGTAGGAGATGTCCCGAACTCAAGCGGAGAAGGGGACTTTATGCAGCTGGAGGGACTGGAGCAGAGAGTGACTGGAGTGGCCCTGGAGGAGATTCTGGAAGAGCCAGAGCTGCTAAGAGAGGATGGTAGCAGGGGAGGACACTTCCATTAGCAGGTGGTTGAAGGCTTCCCCCTGAAGGCTGATTTCCTGGGATATGGCCGAAGCAGGAGCAGCATCTCAGGATGGGCAGAGAGTGGCCAGAATGATCTGAGATAGGCCAGGTGGAGGGTGGCCAGAATGATGGCCACCGCAGGCCTGGGACAAAGGGTTGGGTTGGAATTCTAAACTCTGTAGGGACTCAGCCAGACCCAGAGGCCCCGTCCACTCCTCCTCCCTGAGGTCCGGGCCCAGGGCTTGTCCTTTCCCCCATCCAGGAGCCTGCTGGTTCTTACTAGGGCCTGGGGGCCTCCTAGCACAGCCCCAGGGCTATCTGTGGGCACTGTTAGGTGGGTGTTATTATGGGGTTCCCCTGCCCCCAGGGAAAGCCAAGGGTCCAGAGAACCAGCACAGTGAGAGGCCTGGGAATTAGGGTGGCCAGGGCCCTCTTAGGGTCTCCCACCTCCTTAGAGCTGGAGTATCTTGGGCTTTGGTTGCACTGGAACTCTCTCTTTAATTCCCAAGGGTCCAGGAGTGGCCGATTCAGAGTGTTGCAGGGCCGAAAGGCCTGAATGAGTCTGTCTCTGTTCCTCCCAGCATTCCCACAGCAGACTGGCTTTTCTTCTCTGTGGTTTAAAACTCCCCCACTGCCAGGCCCAAGCCTGGGGTGCCCTTCCCCCACTGGAGGAGCTTGGGAAGGCAGGCGAGGCCCCAGAGTCACCACAGTGAGTTTGCTGGAGACTCCTAACCCCATGTGGCAGGACACTGCCCTGTGTGTCCCGGTATCTCTAGCACTGCAGAAGTGTCTGGTCCCTGGAAGGTGCTCCGTGAGAGTGTTGAATGAATGAGTCAATGGGTTACAGCCCCAGGGAGAGAGAGTGCACAGCCTGACAGCTCAGACTCCAGAGGCCAAGGGGCACTGAGATAAATGCTTCACAGCACCAGTCTCGAGGCAGCAGGAGCCTGGGTGCTGGGGCCACCCTGGTGCCCAGGCTGGATCTGCTCCTGCCCTCAGGGAGTGCACTGTGAAATGGGGAGGACAGGCAGAGAAGAGGAGCAGAGCCCTGTGATCCTGTGTGGCTGGGGGCCTGTGGCTGCCCTGGTAGCCAGCACTGAGCTTCCGGCTGGGCAACTTTCTCCCCCACCACCCTGGTTCGGCTTTTCCTTCCCCCTTGTCTTATCCTCCTGTCAATTCCATTCACTCCCCAGGGCCTGGCTCAGGCAGCACCTCTTCTGGGAAGTCCTCCTTCACCCCCTTTTGAATTCACTCTCCTTTGGCCCAGCTCTGCTTCTCCTTTTCCCATTCAGTAGGACTTAGTGGCTCCATGTTTATTGATAACCAACTGGGTTCAAGCCCTTATGCTTGGGCAGATGTTTGTTGAGTGAATGTCTGAACTGTCAGCACGTGAGACCACTTTCCTTCTCTTTCCTGGGAGGCTCAGATGGGGCATTAAAGGACTGCTCAGTGTCTTGGCCCTGTCTTCTGGGAGCGCAGGGCCCTGGCCTGCAGCAGGAGGTCCATTCAGCTCCATTAAGATGCTTTTAAATGTGCACCGGATACCGTACTTGACCCTGGGTATGTGCCCTGTCATTTCATTCTCCCCCATCCTGCGATGTGAGGTGCTCTCTTCATTCTCCTCAAATAAACATGCGACAGTAGAGGCTCAGTGGCCCAGAAAGGCCCAGGCATATGCCAAAGGTCACACAGCCCTGGCCTGGCCCTCAGCTACTGGACGGCACAGCCAGTGTGTTTGGTTAAGGAAGAGGCTGTATCTCATTGAACCCCTGTCCCCATCAAATCCCTACTGCTGAAAGAGGCCCTGCCTGGAGGCCTGGGGACTTGCCGAGGCCCTGAAGGAGCTCTCTGGGGGAGACTTCTGGGCAGCTCTCCCTCATCAAGGATGGGTCAGGGAGGGGCCTCTTGGTCACACTGCTCTCCCCTCGTGCCCCGCGTGTGGGTCAATCCATCATCTGGCCTCCACACACTCTGAGGTCAGGGGTTGGGCTTTCATCACCTGCCGGAACAAGTGGGGCCTGGGCATGCAGTAGGTGCTTACTAAAGGCATGTGGCTTGACTGTGTTTTCTGTGAAGGTTGTCAACTCCCACCCACCACCACCTGCACTTCCAGCTGGGGTCCTGCCTATTCTAACCAGCGTCAGCCTGGCCTAGGGGGAAGGCAGGAGGCTGGGCTGAGGGGCTGTGTCTCAGCACTGCCATGCCACTGGTGGTGCAAGTTTATCTCTGGGTTCCTTCGGTGCCTCATCTGTGCCTGGGAAAAATGGGACTTGCCTTTCGGGGTGTGGTGAACATGCAGGCATCTCTGTGTCTCAGCTCTGGCTGACTACCCAAGGCTGAGAACCAAGCAGGTGAGGCCAAGAAACCTTCTATTACAAAAGGGGATCTAGACCAGCCAGGCTGGGCTTTAAGGGAGGTGGTCGCTGCTGGTTTTGTGACCCTTAGCTCAATGCTCACCACCATGAAGGGATCAGAGAGAGGCCAAGGGAAGCTTCCTCTGCAGCAGCAGGGGCTGCTGGGCGTTGGTAACCCCCTCACCTCCCTCCTGGTGGGAGAAGCTTACAAGGAGGGTTTGGTGGCAGTGCCTTGAGATTTGGCAATCATAGTGTCTGTTGTCTGCCCTGTGCCCAGAAAACCTGAAGCAGAGCAGCTGGGGCTGGAAGGGGCTGAGGCAGCAGAGGGGACAGTGAGGGGTGCACAGAGGCTGCCAGCAAGGGTGCAGGTGTGACAGCTTGTGTCTTAGAAGCTGACTGTGGAACTGCCCCGAGGGAACAGAGCAGGGGGTGATGCAGACTGAAGAGGACCCCTGGATGCCTCAGGGCTGTGGACGTACCTGGAGGTGAACAGCCAGAACTATGATGATAGAGTTTCCAGCAGAGGACTCACCAAGAACCCATGATGGTGCCTCAAGAGAAAGCCTGGTTATCCATCAACCTGAGAGAAGGGACAATGCCAGGTCCCAACTCCCTGCTGCAGGAGGCTGTACGTCCTGCCCTGAATCCCCCTCCCCCTGGGCCTCCGGGTGAGGGGTCAGAATCCAAAGGGATACACTGTAGGAGGAGGGCAGAAGTCAGGAGAGCAGAGCTGGCTGCCCCTCTCTCTCCAGGCAGTGGCATCACAGCTAAACCAGTGGCAGGACCAGGCTGGAAGTGGGATGAGAGTGGGCTCTTATGTGGACTGGACATTTTTTATTAGTGAAAGAAGATTTGTTTTGCTTACTCGAGTGACCAGATGACTTTTTATCACAGAAGAGTTATAGGAAAAAGGGATGGGACCTGTCAAGAGCTTGTTCAGCTCAGGAAAAGAACCACATATGCCAAATGGGTTTACATTTTGATATTTGGGGCATCACGATTTTTTTGCATAAATTTTGCTTTTGAAAAATATTGCATTAAAATATGATTTACTTTTATTACTGAGATTTTTGGTGCTTTCTTAAATTATGTGCCCAAGGTAGATGCGTCCCTCGCCCCACCCTGGTCCCCACGCTGGTGGGAGGAGAACGCAGGTCATTGCCAGCTTGCACCCTATCAGGTTGAGCAGATTCACTATGGCGCTTGACAAGTGGAAGGGCTCTTGCATGCTGTGTGGCAAACTGGCGGCGGTAGTAATGATGAAGATGGTGACAGTGAATGCTTACATGGTGCTGGGCACCGTTTTAGTTCAAACCATCCAATCCTTATGACCATTCCATGTAGAAGATGCCATTTTGTCTCCATTTTACAGAAAAGAGAAGTGAGGCTGAGAGAGGTTAAGCAATCTGCCCAAACCACACAGCAGAGAAGTGGCAGAGCTGGGATTTGAACCCAGGTAGTCTGGCTCCAGTGTCCATGCCCTTTCTGATCTGCTATACACAACCGCCTCCCTAGCAGACAGCAGATCATTAAGTGTTACCAGATTCTGTCTGAGTTTCAAATCAGAGGCCAGGCTCCACCACAGGGGCTTCCCTAGTTTGTTTTCTTTGAAAATTGATGGTTGAAACACAACTTGGGTCCAGAGCCTGGTTTATCCCCCAGCACCCCACTGTTTGGGTACAGTGGGACTCTGTGACGCACGGTGTCCAGCCCTTAGCTCTACCTCCTGGTCCCTGCAGGGCCTCTCCCTCGGCCTGCAGAGGGTGGGTCTCGGAGCTGGAGACCAGGGCACTGGCGCACATGAGCGAGTGATGTCCAAGCTGGGCTGATTTGCAGATGGAAATTTACATACATAATGTAATTTGGGCCAATTGAATTGTCGAGTAAGACGGAATCACTTGACAAGCAACACACACTCTGGCGGGTGACCGAGGAGACAAGAGGTCCTTGAGATGCCTGTAACAAAAACATGCTTTTGTTTTTAAAGGAGATGGCCACTTCCAAATTCCACATTTTAACAACCTTTCTTCTCAGCCCCTTTCCCTCCAGGTCACAGCTGTGATTTGTAGAGATGAAAAACTTTATGGGCAATTAACATTAAAATCGAAGGCGCAGTGAGCATGCTCCCGGGGTGCAGCTGGAGAGGCAAGGGGCCAGGACACCTCCCGGGCTGGACAGGCATCCGGAGGCTGTGGGACTGGGCCTTGGGTCTGAGCCATTCAACCCCACACCTACAACAAGCGAGGAAGTGGTGCTGGGTACATGCTGGACTTGTGGGGGAGGAGCGCAAGAGACTCCCGTGGGGTCACGTGGTCTGGATTTGAATCTGGATACCTGCTTCCAGGAAGCATGACCTTGGGCATCTGGCTTCACCTCTCTGAGCCTCAATTTCCTTATCCATAAAATGGGGAGAATGTTCTGCCATTATCTGTGATGACAGGTAGGGAAGAAAAGTGATAACCTGGAGGCTCAGGGGAGAAGGGACCCAGGAGAAGGCACAGAGTCTCCTGCAGCAGGGAGCTGGGACCTGGCGTTGTCCCTTCTCTCAGGCTGGTGGATAACTGGGCTTTCTCTTGCGGTACTGTCATGGGTTCTTGGTGAGTCCTCTGCTGGAAACTCTATTAAAGGATGCTCCACTTTTAACATGCCTGCATAATGTTTATCATCGTGAGGAAGGGTAACTAGAACATTGTCTCTGCGTCCCAGTCTGTCTTATTCATTATTTTCAGGTCTATTAAAGTACTAAATGCCTTGCTACCCCAGGGCATTTACATAGACTGTTCTGCCCCCAATTCTCTTCCTTCCAGCTGCCTGCACCTTTGCCTGGTAGACCTCTTCTCCTCCCTCAAACTTCTGCCTCAGTTCACCTTTCCAGAGACTCCTGTCTCTATGTGCATTCCAGCCCATGTCTCCTATTCTGTTCTCAATGTCCTGGACCTTTCCTCCTTACGTGGTTGTAATTTCGTGTTGTTGTGATTATTCCTGTCACATCAGCGTCCATACCCAACTTTCAACTCCATCGTGGTAGGTTTGTCTAGTTCGCTGCTGATCCCCAATACCTGGTGCAAAGTAAGAATTCAAAAAGTAGGTGTATATTTGCAAAACACACCTCTCTCCCCTCTCTTTACCTGGTGAGCTCTTGCTAAACCCTTAAGTCTCAGTGTACATCTCACTTCCTCCAGGAAGCCTTCTTGGATGCCCTTCATGCAAGTTAGGTGCCTTTGCCACTTGGCAGCTACACAGGCCCCTGAATTTGCCTTCCCAAGGAATGGCCCCTGGATTGTCACTGTTCATTTACTGCTCTCTGTCCCTTATTAGGCAGTAAGTTTCTAAGGTCGGGGCTGGTGTCTTGTTCACTGGGGCATCCCTGGCACCTAGCTCAGGGCCTGGCATACAGTTTATCATGGGATTAAACACATCACAGGGCAACCAATCTGGGCACAGAGAGCCCAGGCTGCCCCACATGGTGGCTGTGGATGGAGAAGAGCTGACCCGGGGCTCAAGGAAGGGACTGATGAATACTGCCTGGAGACAGGGCAGGGCCCTCTAAGCTTGTACAGGACCTCTGGGCATGGCCACTAAGCACAGGCAAGACTGGTGCCAAGTGAGTCAGGGCTACCCGCATCCAGGGAGGGGAGAGTGCTGGGGTTCGGGCAGGCTTCCTGGAGGAGGCTGACTGAGATGAAGGCTGGGGTGAGTGATGGTGTCAGGGTGGACTGGTATGCTAGAGGGTGGGCCTGGCACTGACAGGGTTAACAAGGAGTTTTGGGTGGTGTAGCTGGGAGCCCCTTGCCCTTCCCGGGATTGGCCGCCATGGAGAAACCACCTGGGTGCCCTTGTCTCATTGGGTCACAGGGGCTGCCTGCTTTCTAGCTCTGTCTTCAAAGTGAGGGGCAGCAGCTGCTGCTGGTGGCAGTCTTCCCACCTGCTCCTTCTCACTCCCGAGGCTGTGGCTGCCTGGCTCTGGCTCCACTCTTGTGTTGAGAGAGCAGGGTGCTCACAGGACAGGGATGCTGTCACTGGCTTAGGGCCAGCAATCTGTCAGTTCCACACTCGGTACATTACCCACTGCGCTGGGCGCTCCCATGAGGGGCCTGGGCAGATGCATGGTGCTCTTGGGGTCCCATCAGGCCGCTCTGGCCCTGTCATGCCTGGGGCTCCAGCCGCAGCACCTGGGGCCGCCTTGCCCAAGTGCCCCCCACCTGGATGTTTTCATCATTCTCCACAGGAAAAAGAGTCTTCATGGTCCCACAGAACAGAAGAATCTTGCACATAGTAGGCACCTAATGAATACGTGTAGACACCTGTTTGGAATCCTGAAGCTGCCATCTGTTCCGCTTGCTTTCCTGTCCATCTGAATGGATTCACATTGACCTGTAAGCCCATTTATGAGCCTAATGAAACTTATCAATAGCAAAGGGTAGAGAGCAGCACCCTGTGGAACTCTAGTAGGCACTTTCTTCTGGGTCACCATGAGCCCACATTCTGCAGAGTTTGGGAACGTCAGAGGTTTTGGATAATAAGTTGTGCTCAACTATTGGTCACACAGCCCACATCGTTCTGCCATTTCCAGCATAAAGTGTGGCAGAGCTGTGGCAACACCTTTCAGGAATCTTGGGTCCTCTTGGCTATCTCTTCTCTCTCAGGGCCACCTGCTACCTTCTGTGTGTCCACACGCAGGGCTTCCCTAGAGCTGCTCACATGTGCCACCCACCTCTGTGGAGACTGGGTGAACACTGATGTGGAACAGACACCCCGGCCTGTTCCTAGCAGGTACGTCTGGGAAAAAGGGCAAAGGATGGGGGCAGATAAAGGGTCCTTGAGATATTCTGGTCTGTCTGCTTCCCAGGCTGCCCTTCCTGCTCACCCCAAAATGGCCTCCTTTTCTTTCTATTCTCCCCACCCTACTCTCCCGAGGCTGTGGGCTCCCCCTAATCAAGCAGACAATCTGTGGAGTCAGCATCTGCTGAACCATGCCACAGTGAGGGCTGCCGCCTTGCTCCCCCATGGACCTGGGTATGCCCTGCCCCATCTTTGGGCCTCAGCCCCATGTTATAAAATGAAATGCCCTGGAGTCAATGACATCTGAAGGGATGGGCAGGTTTTACATGCTCTGTGCACGTTAAAATTACATTCTCAGCCCACTCAGCCACGCGCTGTGGGACATCAGGAAAGTCCCTTGCTCTCTGGCGTTTAGAGTCTTCAGCTCTCAAGTCATGGGGTGGTGGGGGGATTAGGTGTAATGAGCTTCCAAGACTCTTTTCACCATTCCTTTTCAGGATTCTGTGAGTCCTAATACCAGTGACTTAAAAAAAAAAAGATTTAAAGAAAAATCCCTGAAAATTGCTATGTTGTAATATTCGATTTCTCAGAGCTGATCAGGAAGGGAGAATGTGAGACACCTCAAGGTGGTAGAGTGTGTATGTATTTCTTTTTTCCTTTTTTTACACTCCAGTGAATCAATTTTTACAGAGAGTATGAAATGAAAATCTGCCACCTTGCAGTAAAATTAGAGCTGGCATTGCTGTCCTAAAAAAAAAAAAAAAGTCAAAAAGGCAGCCTCAAAAAAATTATGGCCAGCTGCCTGCTGTATTCACCCTGCCAAGGAGGCTCCTTGTGACACAGTTTACAACCTGGAGGATTACCACGGTCTCGATGCTATCATCTAATTGCAGGAGCAGAGCAGGGTTGCACCCCATGGTCCCTGAGCCCCCGCGCTCCGGCCACATGACGTGCCTAGTTCTCAATCTGACAAATTCTTTTCACTGACTCTACCTGCTCCAAATTGCTTTGTGGAGGTTGCAGGCTTCTGGGCCACTACTGATTTTTCTACTTCCTTCCTTAAATGAGGTTGTGGAAGCCCCAAGAGGAGGTGGTGGGAGGAAGAGAGCCACTTATTTTCCTGCTCAGAGTCCCTTCCCCAGGTGGCAGGAGATCACTGGAGAGGGCATCCTGGGTTTCTGGGCCACAAGCTGGTGAAACACAGGATGGAGTTGTGTATTTAGAGATTGCTGGCAAGGCTGACTTGGGCCTCAGCCTTGAGACCAACAGAGCCACCAGCATCTCGGAAGTCCAGAATCCCTGGGCTAAAAGGGATGGAGAGAGGCTCGGGCTCCAAACCTCACTAGGCACACATGCTGGGTCTCCTCTCTGGGTTTAGTGTATGCTGCTCAACATTGCTTGGAGGAGGGGGATGCTGGGGAGCACTCATCTTGCAACCAGACTTCAAGGTCCTAGCCCAGTGCCCCAACTTATTTGCTCTGTGACCTTCCTTGGGAAATGAACTTCCTTTCTCTAGATCTTAGTTTACCATTTGCCAAGTCTGGGACTTTGGATTACAGCTGGGGTTGCGAACTAGTGGCCCTGAGATTTGGCCTGCTAAGGTTGTTTTGTTTGGCCTGAGTAGTGCTTTCAAACCAGGACATTTTGTGTTTAAAAAATCCAAAATGTTGGCTTCTCTTAAAAAATCAGAAGACTTAGAAAAAGAGTCCCATATTCTCATGTGGCAAAAAGTGGCTGAATCTGGAAATTTAAATGCTGATTTTAAAATTCATCAGTCAATTCATTGGAATTCTAAAATTCAGAGTCAAGGGACTCAGAGTAACCAAAGCAGTCTTGAAGGAGAACAAAGTCAGATTTCAAAAGTTACTACAAAGCTACAGTAATCAAAACAGTGTGGTACTGGCATAGAATTAGAACTGAGTGAAACCCCGTCTCTACTAAAAATACAAAAAATTAGCCGGACATGGTGGCACATGCCTGTAATCCCAGCTACTTGGGAGGCTGAGACAGGAGAATCGCTTGAACCCAGGAGGCGGAGGTTGCGGTGAGCCGAGAATGCGCCATTGCACTCCAGCCTGGGCAACAAGAGTGAAACTCTGTCTCAAAAAAAAAAAAAAAAAAAAAAAAGAACTGAGAGTCCAGACATAAATGTTCACATTTATGGTCATGGGTACCATTTTCAACAAGGGGACCAGGATAACAAAATGGAGAAAGAGTAGTTATTTCAACAAATGGTGATAAGACAACTGATTTCCACATGCAAAAGGATGAATTTGTACCTCTACCTCCCACCACATATAAAAATTAATTCAAAATTGGCCAGGTATGGTGTCTCACACCTGTAATCTCAGCACTTTGGGAGGCCAAGGCAGGTGGATCACCCAAGGTTGGGAATTCAAGACCAGCCTGACCAACATGGGGAAACCTCATCTCTACTAAAATTACAAAATTAGCTGGGCGTGGTGGCTCATGCCTGTAATCCCAGCTACTCGGGAGACTGAGGCAGGGAGAAATGCCTGAATCTTGGAGACAGAAGTTGTGGTGAGCTGAGATCACACCATTGCATTCCAGCCTGGGCAACAAGAGGGAAACTGTGTCTCAACCCCCCCCCCAAAACAAAAAAAAAATTAATTCAAAATTGATCGAAAGACCTAAATGTAAGAGCTAGAACTATCAAACTGTTAGAGAAGACATAGGTGTAAAACCTTCATGATCTCATATTTGGCAAAGTTTCTTAGATATGACACCAAAAGCACAAGTGACAAAAAAAATGGAAATTTATCAAAATTAGAAAATTTCATGCAGCAAATGATACCCGTCAAGAAAGTGAAGACAAATGGAATGAAAAAAATATTTGCAAATCATTTATCTGGTAAGGAGCTTGTCTTTAGACTATATAAAGCAGGCTTGCAACTCAATAATAAAAAGATAACTTAGTTAAAAAATGGGCAAAAGATCTAAATGGTATTTCTCCAAAGAAGATACCCACATGGCCAATAAATACGTGAAGAAATGCTCAACATGTTTAATCATCAGGGAAATATAAATCAAAACCACAAAGAGCATTTCACACCCACTAGGGTGGCTATAGTAATAAAGACAGACAGACATCCTCGTTGACAAAGATATTGAGAGATTGAAGCCTCCCCCTCATTGCTGATGAGAATAAATTGGTGGAGCCACTCTAGAAAGCAGTGCAATTCCTCAAAATATTAAACATAGAATTCTAATATGATCAAGCAATTCCACTCCTAGGTATGTAAGCAAGAGAAATGAAAACATGTCCACACAAAACCTTATGCACATATGACCGTAGCAGAGTTATTTGCAATAGCCAAAAAAGTAAAAGCAATGCAAATGTGCATCGAACGGTGAATAAATGAATACATTGTGGAATATCCACACAATGGAATATTATTTGGTAACAAAAAGAAATGAATTTCTGATACATGCTACCACATGAATGAAACTTGAAAACAGTATAGTAAGTCAAAGAAGCCAGTCACCATATATTGTATGGTTTCATTTATGTGCAATGGCCAGAATAGGCAAATCTATAGAGAAATAAAGTGGACTGGTGGTTGCTTAGGGCCAGGGGGCAGAGGAGGGGGCGGCGAGGGGATGGAGAGTGGCTGCTAAGAGGCATGGGGTTTCCTTTGGGGTGACAAAAGTGTTCTAAACTTGAATTGTGGTGACTGTCATACCACTCTGTGAATATGCTAAGCAACATTGAATTGGACACTAAATGAGTGAGCTCTGTGTGAATTACACCTCAATCAAACTACGGTGAAACAAGTGGCTGGACCTGAGGATGAGGAGGGCCATCTCCTTTAGATAGGCCACGTGCTACTGGACCACAAAGGCCCTACCTGGCTTTTCACCTGCTAAAGTTTCCTGCCTGGCCCTTGTCAGCACCTGAGTTTGCAAACCCAGGATTAGAGGCTCATTGAGGACACCTCTTGGTCCTCTTTCCCAAGATCTATGGAAGTCATTTTCTTTCTTCCTAAGAACACTCTCCTTGCTGCTGCTCATCTGCTATGTGAACTTGGATCCTTCCCTCCTCAGGGTCTCAGTGTCCCCCAAAGGTGCAGGGAGGTTCTTGGACTGCCCATCACTCAAAGCCCTTATAACCCTGGCCTTCTCTTTTGTTTGAACCTAAGAGCTCCTGGCCCCAACTACCTTTTTCTACCCCACCCCCTCTTTCTAGCTGACAGCCTCCACGGGCTTTGGTGGGTACTGTGGAGTGGGAGGGGCCTGGGTTTGGGGGTCAGTATGCAGGTCACCTGCCCGAGAGGCCAGCTAGGTGACTGAGAGCATTCTGAGGGCGCTACCCAACTTGGCCAGGTCCCATTCAGAGCAGAGCACTCCTTGGGAGCCAACAAGTTTCTCCCTGGCCGCAGGGCCAGGCTGGCCCCACTCCCTGAACCAGGCCTTGTCACAAGATGGGGCACAGCTGTGAGGCCACTGGCGCGGCCAGCTGGGCTTCTTGGAGTAGAGCAGAGAGGCGCCAGGGAGCTGAACCCTCCCCAGCAGGGAAGGGGACAGGGAAGGCAGCATCCTGCTCCCCCACCATGTTTCAGAGGACTTGAAAAGCCAAGCTGTGGGTGAATGGGAGGGAGCAAAGGAAAGCCACTCTATGAGCAAAACTCTTACTGTGTGCAGCACTGTTCAAAGCACTTTCCTCCTCTGTGCTAACCTCAAGAGGAAGGTGCCGTTATGATGGCTGCTCTTCTTATGATCCCTGCCTTACAGGGTGGAACACAGAGGGGCACAGTAGTTGCAGATCTTGCCCCAGGTCCCGCTCTGGGAAAGTGGCAGGGCTTGGGTCAAGCATCCATACTCCCAACTGTCCCACGGACTGAGGATTTTATTCAGATTTTTCACACTCACTTCTTCCCATCCCCTGCATTCAGAGGCTGGAGTGGCCAGTGACGGGTTTGTTTTCTAGTGGATCCCACCTGGGGGGGGATTCTTGAGTGAAAGAGATGGTCAGAGGGCTTGGTTTCCTGCTGAGACCAAGCCCTGTTCAATTGCGCACGCTGTCGGTGAGCCCACCCCTGGGGGAGTGACGCAGACGCTACACCCAGGCAATCTCTACTGTACCTTTACCTGTCTGAGGAACCGTGGGCAGGCTGCTTCGCCCTTCTGACCCTGGCCTTTGTTGTAATGATGCTCATCCACGGAGCAGTGAGGGTTAAACGCAATAATGTTTGCAAACCAACTTCCCGCAGCACCTGGTAGGCAGAAAGCCCTTCATGCAGACAGCAGTGATCACAATGGCTATGGCTAGCATTTTACATGATGGTAAAATGCATGGGGGAGCTGTCACTAAGCCTGTGCTTCTGGTAGTACAGGACTGAAGAGACCCAGTCTTTGTTTTCACTGAGGTGCAGGTGGGGTGAACTGATGTGGGCTGGCCTGCTGCTAAGTTCAGCTGGAACATGGAACTCAGCTGACCTCATGTCCCACTGCACCTTGGCTTCCTCCGGGCTGGTGTGTTCCCGCCCTGCACGTGCGGTCCTGCATGGGGAGCTGTCACTAAGCCTGTGCTTCTGGTAGTACAGGACTGAAGAGACCCAGTCTTTGTTTTCACTGAGGTGCAGGTGGGGGTGAACTGATGTGGGCTGGCCTGCTGCTAAGTTCAGCTGGAACATGGAACTCAGCTGACCTCATGTCCCACTGCACCTTGGCTTCCTCCGGGCTGGTGTGTTCCCCGCCCTGCACGTGCGGTCCTGCCTCCCCCACCTGTGTTTATGCTGTTTCCCTCCCCTTCCCTGGAGGATCTTCCCTTCTCACATTCCTAATGAGAGACTTTTGTCTACGGAATCAGCAGTTGGGCTGATTGGCTCCACTGTACCATAGTTCATAGCCTGTGTGTGTGTGTGTGTGTGTGTGTGTGTGTGTGTGTTGTCTGGGGGTAAATGAGAGGGAATGCTATGGGCTGAAGGACTGAGTTGGTTTAGGAGTAAACAAAGTCTCCCAAAGCCAGTCTCTAGGCCACAAACCCAGCTGCCTAAAGGGGTCTAGCAGGGTTTTGCCATTAGCGAGGCAGGGAGGATAAGACACACAATAGGGAGTAGTAGGGTCTGTGGCAAACTAGAGGGCACAGACCCTGCCTAAAAGAGCAAACTGCCACTAGCTCCAGTTGATCCCCCTGTGAGAAAGTGCCTCTAGAAAGGCTTGCTATTTTCAATTTTCAGGAGAAACTGGAAATCTGTGTTTCTGTATCAAATGCACCGGTTTTTGAAAGCATTGCAGAGGCCAAATAGTACCGTGCAATGCCTTTAACATTTTCACATGCAGGTCTAGGCCGTGGGCCACCTGTTTGAGGCCTCTTCTCCAGGTGGAAGCTAACATGCCACTAGGCCCAGGGAACTCTGAGGATCACGGGTCCAAGCGCAAAGGCATCAGCCTGGCCACTCTGGGCATCACCTGAGTGTCCCTAGGGGATCCTCCTTGAGGAGAAGGAAGGAAGGAGGAGTGAAGAGGAATGGGATGACAAGAGGGTGGTAGGTAAAAAGGAGGCCAGGGGAAAGCCCCAGACATGGTGGGTCTTGAGAGAGCAGGAGAGAGACGCAGGAAATGTTGAAATGGAATGGGATGGTACCAAGTTGAGAAAGAGCACTGAACTAGGAGTCAAGGGGTCTGAAACCCTCCCTTGGTTGAACCCCAGATTTGGGGACACGGAGGTAGGTGGGCACACTTCCAGTCCTGTGGAGGGCCCAGTCCTTCATGGTAGAAACAAACATGGAAACAAATGCTTATCTTGTACAAACAGTCCTTGTCTTATGACGATTTGACAGAGAATGTTTCCACTTGACAATGGCGTGAAAGCAATACACATTCAGCAGCAAGCAGTGTGATATTTTCTCGCGATGCTGGGCAGCGGCAGTGCGCTGTAGCTCCATCAGCCACGTGATCACCAGGTTCAACAACTCCCACTGTGGAGTGCACTGTGTTGCCCAGCGATTTTGCCCAACTGAGAGCTAATGTAAGTGTTCCCAGCATATTTAAGTTAGGCTAGCCTGAGCTATGTATGATGTTCAGTAGGTTGAGTATTGTTGCCCATGCAACTTACAATATTTTCAGCTTATAGTGGGCTTATCAGGATGTGACCCCTTTGTAGGTCAAGGAACATATATATAGGTGTACTATCCCAGTTATCACACTGGGTCTAATGGTTGCCCACCCTGAGGACGACAGAGCCTGGGTTGACAGAGGCTCACAAGGGAGGAAGAAGAGGGGATATTTGAGCTGGGTGTAGAGGAATCACTGGGATGCTGTCATCTAGACAAAGGGAAGTAGTGGTGGAGGGGATGTTTTAGGTCTCAAGCTGTAGCATGTGAAGGCAGAGACTTCTGCAGTAGGGGTAGGCTTTGTCCAGAGCCCGTGTAGTGTGTGGGTTGGTGGTAAGAGCAGAGAAAAAAATGGTGAGATAGGAGTGAAAAAAAAAAGACTTGGATCAGACCATGAATGGCCTCAATACTGGGTAAGGGGTTTATCAGCAAAATCACAAGGATGAGAAGAAGCCACGGCAGGCTTTGAAGTCGGAGAGAGCCACGGTATATTCATTCGTCTATTCACTCATTCATTCATCAAATACACATTGAGCACTGAGGATCCTGCAAGGAGCAAAGCACAACTCCTGCCCTCATGAAACTTGTGGTCTAGGGCAGGGGGAGACCAGATTTAATGAAAGAACCGCACAGATAAGTCTGTCACTTAAGACCATGATCAGAGCTGTGAAGGGGAAGCCAGGAGGCTGACTGAGAGCTTGGGAGTGAGGAGGAAGGGCAAGCAGAGGAGGCTGGAAACCAGGCTGTAGGAACTTGGCCATGTGGATGAATTGGGAGCTTAGCCCAGCTGCCCAGAGCCTTTGGACTGCTTTAGCTGGGGTAGGGCTCAGCCTCTGCTTTGCTGCAGACCTTGGGCAGTGCCTCCCGCCCGTTCAGTCTTGGATTTCTCATCTGTACAATGAATAGGCAGGACAAGGCCACCTCCAAGGCCCATGCAGCTCCTCCAATTTCCTCCCTCCTCCTTGCTGTCCTTGCAGCCTGTCATTTTAGAAGAGGCGGCAGAGTCTGTCTTAATATCACGTGGTGTTTCCTCCCACGTGTCTTCCTGCCTTCCTCCTCAGAAGCCCCCCTGGCCTCCTGGCCACCTTTGTCCTTCATCAGCTGAGCCAGGGAAGGGGTCGGGGTACTGACAGTGAGGGGCCTTCCTGATTGCAAAGGCACAGGATCCTGCTGATGAAGCTTCTACCCCTCGAGGGCTGTGTGTTTGGGGGGCCCAGGGAGGTCCAGTCCTGGCTGTGGCCTGGGACCTTTGCCAGGTATCAAGGGTCAGGCTGTCTGAACTGATGTGGTGTCAGCCTTGTGTGATGGCCAGAGCACCGGATCCTGAGCTCCAGCCTTGCCTCTGCCCTTAACTTGCTGTGCGCCCCTGGACAGTCACACTTATCTCGGCTTCCGTTTCCTCACTTCCTAAGATGAAGTGTTTGTTTTGAGAAGTCATTTGATCAGCAATTTAGAGCTCTTTTATTTTTCAAGGAAAACCTTACATATAATCCTGATATATAAATGGGATAAAAATGGAGTTGCTTATAGTGGTGGGTGAGGGCCTGGGGACCTGCCCCCTTCACTGGTCTAACCCAGGGTTCCCTGGGATGGATAAGGTGGGCTGGATGGCCTCAGTTCCTGGGCATGTTGGAATCCTGGAGCTGGAGGAGGCTTCTGCAATGGTTTTAAGTCTGAGAATGATGGTGGGTGAGGCCGGGGATGGCCCGTCCTGGTGCCCACTGGCATCTGCCTCTCCTGCTGTTGGTCCAGAGTGCACAGTCTGGAGTGGCCTCTAGGGATAAGAAAGAACTCCTCTCCTACTCATATGTGCCTGCGGCTCTGGGTGGAGTGTCCGGGCTGTTCAGCCCAGTCCCTGCCATTGAGCTCCAGGGTCCTTCTTTTTCAGAGGCACCAGGATCCTGCTCCCCATCCTCCACCCCTGGCTTGATGGAATGTAGAAAGGGAGGGGAAGAGAGGGCAGTGGAGCTGAGGCTGAGGCAACATCTTGAATTATTTTGCAAACATGTTGGGTCCACCAAAGCCTAGCACACATCTTGTCCCCGGCACCCTCTCCCTGGATGTGTGAGCCCATATGTTCCTGGGCAAATGCGCTCCATCTGCCTGGGCTGCATTTGTAATTAGCTCATCAGGATGCTGTTCTCTAATAGCCCTTTGATGTCCAACGAGCCTCCTAAGCCTGTGTGTTGCCTTCCCTTTGAAGCAGGACATCATGTTTTGCCAGAAGTCAATGAAACGCCCTCGTAGAACAGAATGGTTTAATTCCCTCCTCAGACACAGGGCTGAGAAAGTTCAAACAGGCTTCCACCCATGCTTGCTGTCCCAATCGGCCTGCAAGATGCCCATATTGGAGGCCTGGTAAGGCCACGGCTCCTGGGGCTGGGCCTTCTGAGGAAGCTCTGGCCTCCTTCACTAGGGAACATGCCCAAACCGCCTAGTGGCCCTCACCTGGCCTTGTATCCTCAGCCTCCTGACTGCATTTGGATTTGTTCATGACCCTGATTCCTGAGCTGGCTCTCACCTTGACTCGCTGTTTCCTTGGACTTGGAACTGGGATCAGACCCTGGCCTAGCCCCGGCTCCCCTCCCAAGCCCTGGTGCCCCGTGCAGCTCAGCTTGGCTTGCTTCAGACTTCTGACCTCCCATCTCAGCATTGACAGCTCACGGCAACCCCACCCATTGTGTGTCCAGGGAGCACTCCCCCAGGGCTGGCTGGGGGCCTGCAGGGTCAAGCCTGACCTGGATGACCGGGTCACCAGGCACCAGTTCTCACGCCAGCATGAGCACCTGCTGCTCGCCTGCTCCGAATCTGTCTGCTGTTTCAGGAATTTCAGAGCCTTGCAAACTTCCCTTTCTTGGTGATTCTGGGAGTTGCTAAGGGTGTGGTTCCTTCGTGCATATGCAGTGCAGATGTCTTTGTTGCTCACTAGAGCTGCTAACCAACCCAGTATTAGGGACCCCTGGCTGCACCAGTGCCCTCTGTTCGGGGCCAGACCAGTATTACTGGCTAGTGCTGCCTACTAAAAGTAAGGCATGCCCAAGCACAATGTGGCAAGCTGTCCTTAGCCTCCCAGCCCATGTGCCAGCCTGCTCCGTCGGCCACTGCTTGGATCAGAGCTGAGTGGACTAACCTACCGACCCGGAGGTGCAGACCCCGGCATATTCCTTGTGTAATTAGATGGTGCATATTCCCTGACTCAAAGTCATGTTGGTGGAAGGGTGGAGAGTTCCGCAACCTGGTTATTTGGGTCCCAGTGAGTTATTCCTTTTTTTTTTTTTTTTTTTTTTTTTTTGAGACGGAGTCTCGCTCTGTTGCCCAGGTTGGAGTGCAGTGGTGTGATTTCCACCTCCCGGTTCGAGCAATTCTTGTGCCTCAGCCTCCCTAGTAGCTGGGATGATAGGCGCCTGCTACTGTGCTCAGCTAACTTTTGTATTTTTAGTAGAGACTGGGTTTCGCCATGTTGGCCAGGCTGATCTCAAACTCCTGGCCTCAAGTGATCCACCTGCCTCGGCCTCCCAAAGTGCTGGGATTATAGGTGTGAGCCACCGTGCTGGGCTGAGTTATTCTTTTATTGATTCATTCACTCAACAAAACTTTGTTGAGCTCCCACTAGGTGCTGGGCAAACAGAGACGAACAAGCCTTACCCATCTGCCTTCATGGAACTTACACTCTAGTGGAAGGGACTTCACATCACACAAATAACAAGAAATAACCCAGGGGAGATCAAAGTGAGAGGAAAATATAACAGGGTGATAGGACTGGGAGCAACCAGGGGATCAGTTTAGGCGAGGTGGTCAAGGGAGCTTCCCTGAGGAGGTGACGTTTAAGCTGAGACTTGCAAGATGAGGAAAAGCCAGCCATGCAAAGCTCCACAGGGAGAGCATTCTGAGAGGAGGAGGCAGAAGGGAGAGGCGGGGCTGAGGAAGAGACTGGTAGATTCAGGGGTCAGAAAGAGTGCCGGTGTGGCTGGAGCAGGGGGGAGTGGGAGGGGGTGAGCTCGGTGGGAGAGGATGGGGAGGGGAAGGATGATGGAGGCGGCTCACTGAGGGCCCTGGGGGACCAGACTGAGATGTTTAGACTTTGTTCTAAGTGGGAAGGAAATTCAGTGGAGGGCCTTAGGCAGTGTGAGCTTTGATTTTAGAAGGCCACACTGATTGCCTTGAGAAAGGGACATTGTGCATGGTGTCTAGTGAAGGGGCTTGCTGACCAGAGAGACTGGAGCTGGAGATAACTAGATCAAGTCATCTCTCTTCTCTAAACCTTAATTTTCTCATCCATACAATGGGGACAATAATTCCTACATCCTAAGCTGGAGCATGAGTGAGGACAGAATAGGAGTATACAACTATATCATGAAATGTGTACTCAGAGTAACTCTAACAATTGAGGGTAGCTCTTCTCTTTTCGTTTCCCGGAAACCAGAGTAAAAATACAACAGGTTGCCTAGTAGTAGGAGCAACCACTTTCCTGGCCCTAAACTTAGAAAGGCGTCTGCCACTGAAGCCTTGGATGCCCGCCCCTTACTTTCCTCCCCGTTCTGATGCTCCTGAGACCTCCTGACTGTCCTTGGCCACTGGCCAACACAGGCTAAGCCTCAAAGTGTGCCTTGGGGCCGGGCGTGGTGGCTCACATCTGTAATCCCAGCACTTTGGGAGGCCAAGGCGGGTGGATCACGAGGTCAAGAGATCGAGATCATCCTGGCCAACATGGTGAAACCCCGTCTCTACTAAAAATACAAAAATTAGCTGGGCATGGTAGCATGCGCCTGTGGTCCCAGCTACTCGGGAGGCTGAGGTGGAAGAATCGGTTGAACCCAGGAGGCGGAGGTTGCAGTGAGTCGAGATTGAGCCACTACACTCCAACCTGGCGACAGAGCAAGACTTCATCTCAAAAAAAAAAAAAAAAAAGGCTGCCTTGGAACAGAACTTTGGACAGAGAAAGAGATGCAGGCTTGAGGAAACCAGTTGCTCGTGGCTTTGCTGTAAACTCTAGTTTACCTAAAGGTTTAGATTATCTACCAGTGAGCTGCCATCCTCGGCTTTATTTCCCAAGGCTGTGCCCTGGTCAGGGGCTGGAAGAGAACCCGGTGGTGTCGTGAGTGGCCGGACTGAACCTGGCTCTAGGGACTGGTGTTTGCTGCCTTTGGATTATTTGACTTTGCAAATGATCTCTGTGTGCTGTTGGTAAAGATAGAGCATTTCATAATGTTAGGGAGCTGCATGGTGTGGGAGCCTGACTCCGCCTCTGGTTTTGCCATTGAAGAGCTGTGTGATCTGGGGGGCAAATCGTGTTTGCCTTTTGGGCCTCCATTTCCTCATCTGTAACCTGGGATCAGGAACTCTTTCCTGAGACTGCAGTGAAGTCAAAGCTAGGCCCCATGAGGCCTGGCCACAGAAGATTCCACACATGGCTCTACTTTTATTAATGAATATGGCCACAGTTGTAGAACAACAGCCAAATTATGAATTCATGATGTATTGCCTTGTTGGTTGCAAAGATCATCAATTGTCGATTAAGTCTAGATCTTGGCCAGGTGGGTAACTCTTGAGCTCTCTCATGGAATGGCTTTTAAAAATTAATGGCTTTGGCCGGGCACGGTGGCTCATGCTTGTAATCCCAGCACTTTGGGAGGCCGAGGCAGGTGGATCACGAGGTCAAGAGATCGAAACCATCCTGGCCAACATGGTGAAACCCCGTCTCTACCAAAAAATACAAAAATTAGCTGGACGTGGTGGTGCTGGCCTGTAGTCCCACTACTCAGGAGGCTGAGGCAGGAGAATTGCTTGAACCCGGGAGGCGGAGGTTGCAGTGAGCCGAGATTGCGCCACTGCACTCCAGCCTGGCGCCTGGCAACAGAGCAAGACTCTGTCTCAAAAAAAAAAAAAAAAAAAAAAAAATTAATGGCTTTAAGGAAGTTGTAGACATAGCCTTCTAGATTTTCCCAGGAGAGACAGAGGCTTCAAAAGCGGGGGAGATTATGGCGGGAGAAGAGATGGCTCCAGGTCTTCCTTGTGTCTGTGGCTGGGTGGGAGATTCTACTAGGCAGGGAGTCCGTGGTCGCCGACCTGCAGTTGACACTTCTTCAGGCCACTCTCAGCAGAGAACATAAGGTCTGGCACATAGTAGGTGCTCAAAGCAACTGAGCATTCAAACCTGAGTTCATTTACCTCTACGGTTTAATCGAGGCATGGCCATGTCCTTTAAAAATAAACCAAGCACATGGACACACTTTAACAATCGCCTGATGCAGGTCTTTTTTTTTTTTTTTTTTTTGAGACAGTCTCGCTCTGCCACTCGGGCTGGAGTCCAGTGGTGCCATCTTGGCTCACTGCAACCTCTGCCTCCTGGGTTCTAAGCGATTCTTCTGCCTCGGCCTCCGGAGTAGCCGGGATTACAGGCATGGGACACCATGCCTGGCTAATTTCAGATCTTTTGCTTAGTCCTCTTTTCTATTGAACCTACTACTTAGATTTTATCTTTAGCGTTCATACCCCCCTGACACATTCACATACTCATATTCACACACTCTGCACGAGAGTAGTAGGGCAGAGAAATGTGGAGCTTCTTACAAGTGCCCGCGGTTTGCTTCTGACCTTGCACTTCATGGGCTGGTGATCTTGGGCAAGTATCTTAAGCCCTCTGAGCCCCATCTGCAAAATGTATATAAACATAACATGCACCGCTATTGTTGCAAAGAGACACATGTAAAACACTCCATGTGGTACCTGGCATGTGAAAAGTCTTCAGTAAATGTCGGCCACTCA
Organism: Ateles fusciceps; assembly: GCA_036589455.1. Lineage (NCBI taxonomy): Eukaryota > Metazoa > Chordata > Mammalia > Primates > Atelidae > Ateles > Ateles fusciceps. The sequence goes on from JAZHEH010000276.1 coordinate 4,741,848, forward strand.
TCCCATGGTGTCCCATATATGTACATGTAGGCCAGAACTCAAACACGCAGATGAGAGCCGGCACGCTTTCTCTGTGAATCTATGAGTCAAGAGACAGGCAGGGTTGTGGCTGGGTTGGTGTCTGGGGGAGGTTGGGCCTGGCTGCTGTTGTGTCTTGGTCCTGGTCTCAGGGTGAGGAGTATGGCATGTGGGGGCCCGCTGGTCCAGGCCCAGCAGAAGTTTGTGTCTGGGAAGAAATAAATGAGAGCCTTCAGCAGCCCCTCATCCTCTTGTCAGGCTGCTTTGAAATAAAAGCTAGCTGGCTTTTGTCTCTAGCAAGTGGTCTTTTATATGCAGAGATAACGAAGGGACAATTAATACAGCAATTGGGAGCAACCTTTGAAGCCCTGGTAATTTCCCTGCCTTATAATTATCAAACAATCAGGGTTTTTCAAGCCCCCAATTACATCACAGTCAGAACCAGAGACAGAAAGTGGACACTGCAGCCAGAGGCCAAGGGGACACAAGAAAGGCCACAATCTGTGACCCCAAGGAGATCCCAGGGGTGGGGGTGGCAGCAGAAAGAAGGGTCTGGATGGAAAATGAGCCTCCCGCTGGGTAGCAGCTGGGCCAGCCTTGGAGAACACCAGATGCCATTGCTAGTGGAAGAGGGCCTGGGATGGAGCATCTGGCCCAGCGCTGGCACACACCTCGGAGGAGCAGGCTCTTGGCAGGCCTCCTTCCCCAGCTTGGCACACCCTGGGACCAGAAGCCGGCCCTGAGCTCCATCTGGGGGGAATCAGCGTCAGCTGGGCTGGTCCCTTGCCTATTCGCGGCTCACTCACCGAGGGCCCCGGACAATGCCTGACTCCTATCGGGCCTCTGCTCTCGTGCAGGCAGCAGCCCATTGCATCTCTAAGCTTCTTACAAGATCAAACACTTGGCGATTCAGACTTAAGCAGTATTAGGGAGAGAGGCTCAGTTCTTCCTTAGAAGGTCAGTTCCTGGCATGGAGCACCCATTGTGGTGGGGCCCTCTCCAAGGGCGGTGGTAGCTGCCGTGCATCAGGACAGCTGCGCTGGTTCTTTACAGCTGGGTGCATCTGCCCTGGGCTCAGCCGCTTGTTTGGGAAACTCTTAGTGGGGGTCTCCTCCTTCTTCATCATCATTATCTTCTTCATCATTAATATAGCCTCCACTTATAGAGACCCTGCTGGATGCCAGGCTAGAAACTTCACCCCACAATCCAGTGTGAGGCCAGCAACAGCGCTTACAAAGCAGTCACTGTTGGATCTCTTCATGGGGGAGAGAAGAGTGTCACGAAGGTGTGTAACTTACCCAATGGTCACTTTGCCTTTAAGTGGCACAAACAGAATTCAGACCTGAATCTATCAGACTTCAAAGCTACAGCCTCATCCTCAGGCCACACTGCCTCCCCTAGATGGTTAGAAAACAGACGGGGGACCCAAGCTGGCGGCCCGGAGCACAGGTAGCTCACGCCACAGGAAGTATGCTTGAGATGCTGCCCCCAGCCCAGCCCCCAGGCTCTGGCCTCCACACTGTCTCTGGGGAGTGGACGGCTCTGCTGCAGCTACCTTGATAAAACTCTACCTATGCCTTTGTCTTTGTGTTACCTCCTTCATGCTCAGAATCCTGAGAGGGATTGTCCTGTTGGCCAATTCTAAATCCCTGTCCTGGACTTTGGAGAAAGGAATTTCTAACCCCTGGACAGTAGGAGGGGATTTCAAACCCTGCATCCAACATACATTGAGATCTTCCCAGCTGGAAAGTGTTCTGATGCCAGGAAAAGAAGTATGTCTGTCAAGTTGATATCCTGCAGACACGCCCCCCACAAAGGCCAATGTGGGATCTGGTTCAGTGTCCATAGTCTTACGCCTGGGATCTCTGCCTGAGATCCCAGCTCTAGCTTTCCTTTATGGAGGGAGAAGTTAGGGACCAGAAAGGGGAATGCACCTGCAGAAGGTCACACAGCTGCTCAGTGGCTTTATGATGATAAACAAAAATTCCTATCGGTGTAGACTGAGTTTTGGTTCTATGAGTAAGAATGGATTGTCTTATGGGGCAGCAGAGTCACATGGAGTAGGTGCTCAGGGTAGGGGGTGGTGATAGACGATCTCCAGCAGCGTGTTTACAGTAAACAATGGCCGTCCTCAGCTGGACAGAGCCCCTAATCAACTGTCCACCCTCAGAGGATGGCAGGAATCTCAAGCTTGCATTTCTGAATTCTCCCCTTCTGGGAAAGCCCCAGGCAGCCACCATTGCAGACCTGCTCTCAGTGATTAGGGGTGAGTGAGGCCAGCACCGTGCGGGTTAATGCCGCTGGGGCAGGGGTGTGCGCTCGCCGGTCCACGGATGGACGGCAGGTGAAGGGTGCTTTATTACGATGTATGACCAGTTTCTTGGCCGCTTCATCATCTGCCAGTGTGCAGGCAGAAGCTAATAAGCAATTCGTTCTATTTTGCCCCTGAGGGTGCCTCCTGAAGAGGGAAGCTATTGGTTTTTAACACAAGACACATGAACTCTAAGCTAGTTCTTGTATTCTTTGGTCCCTGGTGGTGCCCTGGTGGGGAAAGCCAGTCATTTCAGTCATCAGACACACACAGCCAAATGAGGTGGTAATAACTCACCACCACTGGGGCCAGTGTGCAGAAACCCCTCTCTGCTGAGGGACCTTTTCATTCTCTGTGCTGGTCCTGTTTCCTGTGGTGCCTGGCCCCGTGGCCTGGCTGTCATTCTGGTCCACTGCCTTTCACGGGCTTGAGGGTCAGGCTGCTGAGGAATGAAAGGGAGCAGGGTCAAGAGCGGGGGAGAGAGGACCCGGCTCGGAACAGTAGAAGCGAGCACTGGAGGTAGGTTCTGACTCTCAGACATGACAGCGCAATGGCCAAGGCCATCGCTTCATCCCCTACACAGCCAACACTCACCCTGTAAAATGAGGGATAAGTAAAATGAGGGATAACAGCCACCCTGTGCGAGCTCAGCTGTCACTGGCCCCGGACATCTGCAGAGAGGACTATACATTAACACCCTAGGGAGCGGCTTACCTTGGACATTCCTGCGCTGACAGACTAAATGGCTACCTCTAAGTTGTAGTCTGACCTGCTCTTTTTACAGATGGGAAAACCGAGGCTGAGGAAGGCAACTTAGAGAGAGTCTTCTTGTTCTCTGCCCCGTCTCTGTCAACCCATTCTACTTCTATCTACTTCATTCTCCAAAATAGCAGCCCTCCGATCAAACGCCCAGGATGCTTCTCCTGTTGACTTATCTGTGCTTTCTAAATTGTCTCCATACATCTCACTTTTATAATTAGAAAAAGATAAAAACTATTACAATAATGAAAATCCATTGCCATTTTTTCTTTTAAAGAAAATGCAGAAAAGTAAATATTGACATTTGAAAAAGATACGTTCCATATCAATTATATCTGGCATATGATTTTTACAATTTAAAACAAATTTTAGTGATCATTTCCCATTTCCTGCAAAAGGAACCTAAACTCCTCAACCCAATACCCAAAGCCTCCTCCAGTCTGTTTTCAACCACCCTCCTCCCCAGTCCTATCTTACGCATATACCCCTCTGTTCACAGCAACCCGCTGCTTGCTCCCCTACCCTGGTGGCTGCCATCTCCCGCCCCAAACTGCTATCTCTGCAATTCTCTGTCTTTCCTCTTTCAGGTAAAAGTGCTTTTGAATAAAAGAACAAATTGTTCTTAGCAGTACAATCATTTCGTCATTTCACCTGGAGGTAGGCAGGAGTAAAATAATGGTATCGAGGATGTGACTCTTTCCCTCGGTCCCGGCATCATCAGCATGCTGCCATGCAAGCCTGTAGAGCTGTCCTTCATCATCACAAAGTGGCTGCCATGGCCCCAAGCATCAGCTCTGTGTTCAAGGCAGGAAGTGGAAGGGGCAGCACCTAGAACTATCCTCTCTCTCAGCAGAACAGCAAAAGCTTTCCCAGAAGCCCCAGCTGGCTTTCTGAGATGTCTCACTGACCAGAATGTACCATGTGACCTTTTCTAGCTACAAGGCAGGATGGGAAAGTGAATATCAGCCAAAACCAAATAACATGACTTACTTGGTCTAGACAAATCATGGTTCAATCCTAGTGATTGCTCACACTGTCACTGAACAAAACAGGTTTTGACAGCAAAGAAGGGACAAATGGCTTTGGAGGAGGTATTTTCTGGTGACTTCCTGGACTCCGTGGTCTGTGACTGAACGTCTCTGTTCTTGATCTTACCCACATCTGCAAGGGTAATTCCAGTTAGTGATTCCATCAGTTTCTCATGATAGCCTAGGAAATCAGAGGTCTCCTATTTCCAACAGCCTTCATCCCACTCTTGCCGTAGCCATCCCTCCTGCTCCCCAGCAATGACCAGCTCTCCGAGTGGCTCTACTCCCACGCCTCATCTCTTCTTATGGTCTCCCACTTCCACCTTCCATCTTTCCAGAACTTTTCACCCTGAACTTCTGGTTTTGCTTTCTCCATCCAGCCCTCCTATCCCCTAGCCTAGGATCACAACCCTTTTCTTAAAGGGCCAGAGAGTACAGGCTTTGCAAGCCACACATTCATTGTTGCAACTACTCAACTATGCCCTTTTGACACAAAGGCAGCCATAGATAACTATGAACAATGGGCATGGGTGTGTCTAATAAAACGTCATTTAAAAAAGCAGGCACTGGGCTGGATTTGGCCTCAGGCAGAGTTTGGTGACCTCTGCCTATTGCTTCCTCCTGCCTTCAGCAAGACCCCGTGGGATGTTACCTTCCCCACCTAGTCCCCTCCATATCTTTACCTCATACTATTTTTTTTTTTTTTTTTTTTTTTTTGAGACAGAGTCTCGCCATGTTGCCCAGGCTGGTCTTGAACTCCTAGGCTCAAACGATTCTCCTGCCTCAACCTCCCAAAGTGCTGGGATTACAGGCGTGAATCCCCGTGAGCCACTGCACCCAGCCTTTACCCCATGCTATTGATTGTGTCATAGTGAACCTTTAAAGAGAACATTCTGAGTGCCAGGCTTTAGGCTAGATGCTTTACCTATGAGGTGGACAACTCCATTTTGCAGATGGTATTCAGAGGCATAGAGTAACTGGCTCAAAATTGCACAGTAGTGAGTGGACTTGAAGTATCTCTCTGCCCTTGAACCCACGCCATTAGCCCCACTCCTCTCCTTGCTCCACTCCCCCTTGGGGGCTCTCCTCCTGCCAGGATGAACTCAGCTGTCCCCAGGCTGCTGCGAACTGATGGCAAAGGCCAGAATCTTGCCTGAACACCTGGACCCCAATCTGCTCATGGCCCTGGTGTCAGCTGGGCTTTTGGCAAAGCCAGCTGTCCCTACTTCGCTCTACCCCCCACTCTAATAAAGACCAACCTTTTCCCCACCCCCTCATCCCTGTGATCTTATCTCCCATGATACTGAGAAAGCTGAGGCCATCAAGCAAAACCACTCCATCCACTTCTGGCCACCCTCCCTGCCCTCCCAGCTGTATGTCAGCTGGCTCAGAGGAGGTCTCAGCCTCCCCCCACGTCATGGAGCCCACCTTTTCCTGCCTCCTCAGGGACCTCTCTTCATTAACTGTTACTCGTTTGTCTAGAGATCCTTCACCACTGTCTGTAATCCTGCCCCAATCTCTCTCATCTGAAAACAACAAAACAAACGTGAACAAATCCCTAAACTCGGCCTCCCTTCCAGATACTGCTCCTTTCTCTCTTTCCTGACATAGACAAGTGTCCAGCATAACAAGAGCCTGCCCCCACAGTCTCTGCTCTTCCCTCCCATTCTCTCTTCAATCTACCATAACCATGTGCTCCCTCTCAGCGGGGGTCACAGAGTCACGTCCTGATTGCCAAGTGCAACGGGCCTATCGGTGCCCCTCTTCCCCAACCTTTCTGTGGCACTCGACCTGGGGGGTCGTTTCCTGTTTCTGGACACTTCCTCCCCCACGCTCTGCCTTCTGCCCTCCCTCCATGCTCACTCTCGGAGTCCCTTGCTAGCCTCTCTCCCCTTGGTGTTGACTCACAGGTCCCGGTCACACCCGTCATTGGGCAATGTCTCACAGTTCTCTTGGCTTCAATTATCATGCCTCTCTGGCCGTCTCCCATATGACTCTCTCTAGTCCAGTCCTTCATGCTGAGCTCCAGACCGAACTATCTGGAGGTTTCTAGAAATTTCCACCTGCATCCACATGACCAACACTGAACTTATGATCTTCTCCCCCTCGAACCTTCTCTTCTTATAAACCTTATTTCCTGAGTGGCCCCAGTATCAACTGGGTCACACGGGCAGAAATGGAGAGCCATCCTAAGATGATCTCTCACTCGGTCCCCCACATCACACTGGCCACCAGATCCTACCAACTCTGCCTTTTTCATATCTCCAAATCCAGCCCCCGCTTTCTTCCTTAATTCTAGCTTATGACTTTTGAGAATAATCCAATTGTTTGACTTAGTTTCTAGACTCAGGCTGCTGGTAAATATCACACTCAACGATGTGGCTGCCATCCCTTGAGATCCTGGCCTCCACCTGGAACAGCATGCTCCCTGCACCCCAGGCTTCTTTCATTTGGGGTTGGTCAGCCCCCTACCTTTCCCTCAGCCTCTGATCCAAAGGACCTGTCTCTTCAGGAGCCTGATCTGCCATGAGCCCTCCCTGCTCTCCCTCAGAGGCCGCTGCCTCCTCTTTCACGGGGAAAACCCAGAGTTCACTCAAGAGCTTCCTCCCTTTCTTTTTTGAACTCTCATTAATTAGTTTAATATTGAATATGTCATCACCCCTAGTAAACAATTCAAATATTCAAAGTGTAAGTGAACATACAACTCTTCTTCTCCCTGGAGACATCTGGTATTTCAGTGTCCTTGGCAGGGGAATGGCTGTTACTAGATTCTATATTTTTTTCAGAAATGTTATTTACACAAATGCAAAAATGGAAGGATTTTCTAACCTCAGTGATCGAACACCATAGCCACATGTGGCTATTCATTTTATGTATTTATGCATTTATTTTAAGGTGGAGTCATGCTCTGTTGCTCAGCCTGGAGTGCAGTGGCACGATCTTGACTCACTGCAACCTCCACCTCCCAGATTGAAGTGATTCTCCTGCCTCCTCCTCGAAGTAGCTAAAAATTTTTGTATTTTTAATAGACACAGGGTTTCACCATGTTGGCCAGGCTGGTATTAACTCCTGACCTCACGTGATCTGGCCACCTCGGTCTCCCAAAGTGCTGGGATTACAGGTGTGAGCCATGGCACCCAGCCCCACATGTGGCTATTTAAATTTAAATTGACTTTGAGCCGGGCAAGGTGGCTCACGCCTGTAATCCCAGCACATTGGGAGGCTGAGGCAGGAGGATCGAGACCATCCTGGCCAACGGAACCCCGTCTCAAAAAAATACAAAAATTAGCTGGGCGTGGTGGCACGTGCCTGTAGTCCCAGCTACTTAGGAGGCTGAGGCAGGAGAATGCTTGAACCCGGGAGGCGGAGGTTGCAGTGAGCTGAGATCGTGCCACAGCACACCAGCCTCAAGTCTGGTGACAGGGCAAGACTCTGTCTCAAATAAAAAAAAATTAATTTTGAGTACAATTAAAATTAGAAATTTAGTTCTTCAATCATATTACCACACTTCAAGCATCGAGCAGCCACCTGTGGGTGGTACCTACTGTAGTGGACAGTGAAGGTCTAGAACATTTGCTCATCACAGACAGCTCATTTAATGGGCAGTGGCTGGCTGATAGCATTCTGTACCTAGATTAGAAATAAAACCATTTTATATCAGAGATGGTCCCTCCACCCCTCAATCTAATTACTGCTTGTCGTTAGCTGTTCAACCAGTCTCCCAGTGAAGAACATTTAGGGGTTTCCAGGCTTTTGCTGTTACAAATAATGATATCACAGACATTTAATCACACACATATTTTCAGTTATGCACAAGTGTATACACAGAATAAATTTCCAGAAGTAGAATCTCAAAGTCAAAGGTACGTGAATTTTAAAATATTTATTGGAAAATTGTCCTCAAGTGCAGCTGTTCCCCTAACAGTGGGCATGACTATTTCCCTGTGACTTCTTTAACAATGGGCATCATCGAGCTTTCCAGTCTTCATGAAATTCAGAGGTGAAACATTATATCACACTGTTGTTTTACTTTTCAGATTTAAAAGAATGAGAGATCATAAGTCATTTATATTTTTTTTATGTGAAATGCTAGTTAGTGTCTTTCTCCTTTCTTTACATTGGACAACTGTTATTTTTCTTTTTTGAGGATTTATACATTTTTCTTTTCTTTTTATTTATTTTTAAGAGAATTTATTATTTTTCTCCCTGCTGCCCAGGCTGGAGTGCTCACTCAGCCTCAAACTTCTGGGCTCAAGCAATCCTCCTGCTGCCTTAGCCTCCCAATTAGCTGGGACTACAGGTGTGTGCCACCACACCCATAATTTTTAAATTTTTTGTGGGGATCTCTCTTTGTTGTCCAGGCTGGTCTTGATCTCCTGGCCTCAAGTGATCCTCCCCCTCAGCCCCCTGAGTTGCTGGCAGGTTGCAAAGATCTTTACACACATTGGTCTACGACCATCCGGGTGCTCATTCTTTCCTCTTGGTTTGTCTCCACTGCCCTCCCTTGCCAGGATGAAATGTTTCATATGCAGGCAATCAACATGATCCATATTCTAATGGCTTTTGAATTTTGTGTCTTAGAAAAGCCTTCTCTACTCCAATATTTCAAAACATTCTCTTGTGTTGTCTTTCAGTTCATTTATTGTTTATTTTTTATTTCCAATTTGATCTCTGTGGAATTGATTTTTATGTAAGGAGTGAGGTGGAGACCCACGTATTTTTCCAGATGGCTAACTGGCCTCAAATCATTTATTAAATGATGCTTATTTCTCCTAATGAACTAAAATGTCAACTTAATTGTATGTGAATTCCAGAAACTTTTCTGTACCTTGGTTTCCAGATTTGTAAATGGATAGTAATAAATTAAGGTTGCTGTAAAGGTGAATGAGATAATTAAAAGTATGCAGAACAGTACTCCGCACATAGTAGGTGCTTGATAAATCTTTACTAAGATTTCCTCCAGATGTATATGATCTATTTCTGGATCTACAGTCTATTCATTTAGTCAGTGTGTCAGTCAGCGTTTGAAGTTGCAAAGAAGGAAGCTAACTCTGCCAATTGGAGCAGAGAGGGGGGGTTTTTAGACTGCTGGGTGGCTCACGTGGTCTCTGGGAGGCCAGAGAATCATACACGGAGGCTGTGCAGCCAGGAAGCCTGCACTAGCCTTCCTTAGGGATTGCTCTGGGAAGGATACCACTGCTGCTGCCACTGCTGGGCACATGTAGGAAGCTGGCCCTGCTGGCTCTGGGGGGGTGGCCATCAGGAGACTATACCGTGGCATGCCCCACCAAGAGCCTGATGTCTCTGCTGATTCCCTCATCACACTCAGAGCATACGCAGGTCCTGCTTCTCCTGTTGCCCTCTCCTGAATCCGAGGTTCACATGGGGGGACCTGGCGGGCAGAGCGCAGGTCACACACCTGTGTGCTGGCTGCAAGGGTGACTTGCAAAACGAGCTCTGGCCTCTGCTCTGACCTCAGCTCTGCTCTGTTCCTACTCCAAACATAGGAAGTGTTCAAAAGACACTAGGTGGCTACACACGTGAAAAATGTCTATTATAAACTGTCCATTCACAGGCACGGCCTTCTTGCTGGTAAAATGATGCTGTTTTACTATCTAGTACAGTTGGTTTCTTTTTTTTTTTTTTCAGAAATTTCTCAGCTCTTGTTATTATATAGGATCAACATGTGTCATTTAAAAATGCTGTTGGTATTTTTGGATCACAGTAATATAGATCAATTTAGAGAGAATTGGAATCTTTACCGTATGACTCTTTCAATCCAAGAGCAGGGTATATCTTTCCATTTACTGAAGTTTTATTTTATGTCCTTTAGTTGAGTTTGGAATCGTAGTTCCCTATAGACCAAGCACGTTTTGTGCTTAATATATTTGTGCTTAATATAAGTTTATTTCTAGGTATTTTATCTTTTTAAATTTTTACTGATGATGAGATCTTTTATATTTTAATTGGTTATTGCTTTATATAGGAAAGCTAGTGATTTTTATATAAATTAATTCTTACTAAACTCATTTAGTGTTTTAAAAACTGGGGTTTCTTCCTGTGTTTTAGAAGTATACAATCAGATGATTAATAAATGATAAATTTGCACCTTCATTGAAATACTGAAACTTCTCATTTGTTTTCTTATTATGCATTGGTTAATAGGTGGAAAACAACATTTAATAATGTTTGTTACAATGGGTATTACTGCTGCAATAATGCTGCGTAATAACCGTCAAAGTTCAGTGGTCAAAGCAATCATTTATCCTCATCGAAGTGTCTGCAGGTCGTCTGAGGGTTGACTGATGCAGGTTGCCTTGACTGGGTGTGGCTCCAAGCTGCAGGTTGGGTCTAGTTCTGCTCCCTGCATCCCTCAGCACCCCTGGGCCATCTTGCAAACTCTAGCCTCTACTTTTCATCGTGAGGAGGGAAATGTAAGAGTGTTAAGTGGGAACACAGGATGCTCCTCAAATCTTAGATTCAAAATTGGCACTCTCATTTATGGCACTTTCCACCACAAGGCATGTGGCCAAACTTGACGTTGTGGGGTTGGAGGAATACTGTCTTTAGGAAGAGAAACTTTCAAATCACATGGCGAATGACACAGATAACAGCGGGGTGAAGACTTGCACAGCGATGCAGGGGACATCACTGGGTACCCTTTACTTGTTCCTGACTGATGGGAATGATTCTAGTGATTTGTCATTACAAATGATCCTGGGTTTTAGCTTGAGTTGTGATATCTCAATCCATATGGTCCTATTTTGTTAATAATAGTTCTTAAATCAGGAAACAAAGTTGGATTTTTGTCAACTAATTTTTTAGGACATATAGAGAATTGTGTGGTTTTCTTGATATTTTAATATTGTGAGATATATTGATTTCTTCATAAAAAAATCCTTGCATTATTTAAATTAACCCCACATGGTGTTAGGTTATTATCTTTTTAAAATATATATTCTGCTTGCTAATATTTTATTTAAAATTTTTGCGTTTATATTGTCTTAAAGATTATACTATGATCTTTTGTCTTACCCTTTTTGGCTTTTATTTTTATTGTTTTGCTGGATTCTTAGATTTAAGTTCTCTTCCCCCTCTCTATAATATTCAGGAGCAGTTTAAATAGCACTGAAGTATCTGCTTCTTGAAATTCTGATAGATTTTTACCTGTAAAGCTGTCTGCAACTGGTGCTTTAATGGATAGCGACTTTTTGACAATATTCTCAATTTCTTCTCTGGTAATTGGACTGTTTAGATTTTCTGTCTTTTCTGAAGCTAGTTTTCATCACTTACATTTTTTCTTGAAAATCACCCATTTTGTTCATGTGTTCAAATTTATTTTCAAAGCACTGAGCTGAGTAATCTATTATAATTTTTTTAATTTCCTCTATCTGGGGTAATTTCCCCATTCTCATTTCTAGTTATGCATATTTGTGCTTGTTTTCTTGATTAGTTTACCTAGTGGTTTTTCTGTTTTCCAAACCCATTCTCTTCTTCCCTCCCATCTATCCCCCTTCTCTTCTGCAGGCTAATCCCACCACCTCCCCTCAGATCCTCCCACTTCACGCCTTCTTCAGAAACTTGCTGCATGCTTTATCCTCTGTGTCCTGTTCTTTTCAAGCCTTTCCTCATCTTTCCTCACAGCTCATAATCATTCTCCAGCTTCTTCTATCTCGAAGGCCTCCATGTCCAAGTTGTCCCCTCTAGCAGATGACTGATAGCTTTATTTTCCAAGGCTTCCTGGGAGTGCTTTCCCAACATCCATACAGTAGAGTATTTTCTAAGTGTTTTTCAGAGTAATTTCATAGAATTACTCCTCGGTGACAGCATCTACTTTTGTCTTCCTGACTCCAACTAAACCACTCTAGTTGAGGTCTTCTGTGATTTTCTTCAAAGCCAAAGTAATGGGTACTCATGTCTCGTTACTTTTCCTGACTTTCTGTGACATTTGCCCATGTTGACTATTCTTTCCTTCTTGAAATTTACTCTACCCTGTTTCCCTAACACCTGCTCTCCTATTATGCCTCCTATTTCTCTGCCCATTTCTTCCCACTTCCTTTGAAAAACACATTTCTTCTGCTGCTTACTCAATACACGTCTGATTCTATACCAAGTCCTCAGTGACCTCACCTACACACGTGTGTCTTAAGTGACAGCTCATATGCTCATGATTCTCCAAACTCTATCTGGAGCTCAGACCAGAGCTTCATTCTTGCTCTCTTGACATGTCCTTTTGGGCATCCCAGTTCTGGACTTCATTATTCCCCCTCTTGAATTGGAAATAACCTTCCCTCTCCCCCACGGTCTTCTTTCTCTAAGAGAGCCCCTTCCATAATATCCTTTCCTGGGAATGTTCTGAACCACAGGCCTGCTATTTCACTCCTCTACCTAACACCTCAAATGGCTTCCGTTTGCTTTTAAGAACAAGGTCGACCACTTTGGCTTTCTCCATGACCTCCAGGCTCTCAAAGCATCACCTCCTGGCCTGCCTCCAAGAACCTTTGCTCTAATCATCAAGTCACTTGAGGTTCTCCGATCATCTTACGATGTTCCATGTCTCTGGGGGTTTTCTGTGTGGTTTCTACTTCTTGGAATTGCTTTTCCACCATTTTTTCCCCGCTTTTTGAAAAATTAGCTTAAGATTTACCTGCTTTGGAAAGTTGTCCCTGATCCCTCCCCAGTCTGATTTTGATGTCTATCTTGGGAGAGCCTCCTACACCCAAACCCAGTTCTCCATCCTCTGCTATATTCTAAAACTATTTCCCTTTTGTGAGAAAGTCACCTCTGGAGATAAAAACAGTGAGCCCAAGCCACAGAAAGAAAAGGAGAACAAGTGAGGACCTTGGAGTTGTACAGACCAGAGATGGCATAGCAGCGTGATACTGGTCTCTTTAAACCTGTTTCCTTATTTTTGAGGTGGGGGAAAATGAATAATCCTTCTGTGTTGTTGCTAGGATTAAATGAGATAATGTATGTGATGGTGCTTGGCACATGGAAGTTATTTTTTTTTAATGTATCTATTCCTTTTTCCTTTCCTCAGTAATTTTCCCTACTGGGCAGCAGATGATTTCTTCAAAGGTTGCCTGGACCAGAGTCCTTAAGGGAGTTAAGAAGTTGGGCATTAATGACCCATCAAGTTTGATGAGGATATGGAGGAACTGGAACTCTTACACACAGCTGGTGGGGATGTACAATGAAACGACCACTTTGGAAAATAGTCTGACAGTTAAAAAAATTTTTAACATACACTTATCATATGAACGAGCCAATCTAGTTGTCAGTGTTTACCCAAGAGGAAAGAAACATGGCTATACAAAGATTTGTATATAATGTTCATAGCAGCTTTATTTCTAATAGCCAAAAATGCAAATGTCCACTAATAGGGAAATAGATAAACAAGTCATGGTATATCCATACCATAAAATACAACTCAGTAATAAAAAGGAATGAGTGATTGATGTACAGAAAGACATGGGCGAATCTCCAAAAATTATGCTAAGCAAAAGAAGGCACACAAAAAAGCACATGCTGTGTGATTCCAATGATATGAAACTGCAGAAAACGTGAACTGATCTGCAGTGATAGAAAGCACATGATTGGTTTCCTGGGGAGAGGGTCAAGGGGCAGGAGGGAGGAATGAAAACAGGAAATGAAGAACCTTTGGGGTAATGAATGTGTTTGTTATCTTGATTGCAGCTATTGTTTCATGGCTTAAACTTACATCAAAGTTTATCAAATTGTGCATTTAAAATATGACATATAGTTTATCAGAGCCAATTAGACCTTAATAAAGCTATTAAAGAAGAAGAGTTCATGGATAAGACAAATGTAGCTGCTGCTTGTCCAATATTTCTTCCCACTTTCTTTAGCTCAAAAGAACCCCAATTTTGTTTGGGGTGGCAGTGTAAGTGGATCAAAACTGGTCTAAACCACTTAGGATAATCCCATTACTCTGTCTGTCTCCTTTGCAGCTGGGACTAGCCACATAACCTAAGTTCACAGAGATCTAAGATGACCCAAGTCTGCTGGTGATGATTCTGGGAGAGCTTTGGCTCTCGCAATATAAACGGGACTTAATGTGACGGTTGCAAAACTTTCTTCCTCTCCTTCCTGCTTGGAATTAGAACATGATATCTGGAGCTGCAGCAGTTATCTTGTCACCTGGAGGGCAAGGCTGAGAGAGCTGTAAACATGCTGGTTTCATGCAGTCTTTGAGCAGCTACCTTCCTCTGGTCTTGACGTGCAAGAAAAATGCTCCCTATTTGTTTGTTTCTACCACTGCAAATAGTTTAATGTTACTTGTAGCTGGATACATGCTCTCTGTTATAACTGGGTTGGCATTTCAGTTATTCACTGCTGCATAACAAACTGTCCTAAATTTAGAGCATAAAACCATAAACATTTTTTAATTCTCATTGTCCTTTGGGCCAGGAATTCTGCCAGGGCACAGCAGGAATGCCTTGTTTCTTCTCTGTGATGTCTGGGGCTTCAGCTGGAGATGGCTGTGGCAAGTTGATTACAGTCAAGTGTCTGGGGCTGCTATGAGATTTGCCAGGGCTGGGATGTCTACAGTGGTTCTTTCACTTACATGCTTGGTGTTTGGGCTGGGATAGCTGCAGCTCTGTCTGGCATCACTCTCTCCATGAGGCCTCTTTACATGGCTAGCTTGGGCTTCCTCACAGCATGGCTGTCTCAGGGGTAGTTAGACCTCATATGTCGTGATTTGATTTCCTCAGAGCAAGTGCACCAAGAAGGGAAGCTCTTTTAAAAGTTCAGCCGAGACCCAGCATAGCTTCACTGCCACTTAATTCTACTGACCAGAAAAGCCATGGGCCACTGAGATTCACTGGTTGTAAGAATCCCACTTCTCTTTAAGGGAATGGCATATAGATAGAGGGAGGGGGGGGAAGGGATGGCAGCTATCTTGGAGACAGGATGAGTAGCAGCTGTGAAGCACACAGTTGTGTGAGGTCAGCTTCTGGCTGTGACTCCTCCTGTGACCTGGTGTGCACACTGCCCACTTGCATGTTCCAGGGCAGTGTCCAGACTCCTGATCTCAATATGACCTTCCATCTGGCCCTTGGCTTTGGCCTTGTGGAACTCCCTGAATATTTCTTACTGTCCGAATCCTCCCTCCAGCTTTCAGGCCTTTGGACTTGCTGCTCCTGATGCCTGAAGTGGCTCCCAGTCCCTTCCCTTTGTGATCTCCTACTCATCCTTCAGGCCTCAGCCTTGCTGTTCCCTCTTCTGGCAGCTTACCTGACAGGCCCGATACAGGCTGGGCCCTCCTGACTCTGAGTTCACACGCCAGCCTGGCCAACCTCTCCCGACCCCTCAGTGCATGTCTGCTGGCTGGTCTGTCTGACCCTAGAATGTGAGGCCTTTGAGAGCTGAGAAATGTAGCCTCCATCTTTGTACCCCTGTTCCCAGCACAGTGCCTGGAGAACAGTAAGCAGGCAGGCAGGCACTGTTTGTGGAAGAAAGGCAGGAAGGCTGAAGATCTATACAGACTATGGAAGAGATATAGCAAGGGATTCTCCCGGGGGGGTTCCCTGTTGGCATCCTCTCTGCTCCCATCCCTCCAGGGAATAGCTGAACTCTGGGGCTGTCACTCTTACTCCAGAGCCATACTGAAACACTCAGTGGCTGTAGAACAGCATGTGTTCAGCCCTGGCAGGGCTCAGGAGCTGTCAGCAGCCCTCCTCACACGCTACCCCAGGGCCCAGGCTGCATTTGTCAGATTCAGCTTGCAGGCTTGGCTGATAGGTGGGGAGCCCTGCCCGGTGCTGCAGTGAGTGTTCCTGATGGATCCCTGGGGCTCCTGCACTTCCTGGCTTCCCACGGAATCCAACACATCTTAAAAACACCTGTTTGGCACCCCAGTTCTTTGCTGGGCAGTGAGGAGACAACAGAAAACCAGATAGGTAGCAGTGCAAAGGTGTGGAGGTGAGAGTGAGCACAGCTGGAGGACAGGGGAGCAGGCTGCAGAAGGGGGAGCTGAGGCTGCGGAAAGTGGTCAGGACGTGGCCAGTACCCAGATCTTCTGCTCCAGCCTGGTCTTCAGTTCATACTTCAACGTGGCTGTTCCCAGCAACTCTCCTGATGGAGGATGCCCAGGCTTTACAGAATGCTGCATGTGGTGAGCGTTATTCCTTCCTTTTCAACCACAGGAGGAAGTCTGGTTTTATCCCAAGAGCAACGGAAAGACACTGAAGGGTTCTTTGTAGGGAGTGAGATTACTAGATTTCGGTTTCGAAAGGTCGCCCAGGCTGCTGATGGAGAATGGGTTGAAGGAGACGTGAAGGAGCCAGGAAGACTGTGGGAGGCTGTTTCCAGGCTCCTTTAGGACAGACTATGGTGGCCTGCAGCTCCTGGAGGCTGCAGGGGAGGGGGGGAGACTTGGAGGGATTTTAAGGGTGTCTGAAATGTGGACTTCCTAGGGCCTGTCTCTGGGAGGTTGGGAGTGAAGAGGGTGAAGGAGGCATCAAGGGCAAGGGGGCTGGTAGTGCTGAGCCACATGGCATAAAGGAACGCCACGGTGAAAACAGTAGGGTCAGTTTGGCTTCCTCCACTCCTGCTTGCCTGCCTTGCTTTCTCTGAAATCTGCAGTTAATGAAAGTGTACTGATTTTCGTCCATACTGGGGCAGGTAAAGGAAGACCTTTTCCCATATCTGTGTTGTGAGTGGCCCATCATCTACCCTGTAGCTCCACGAAGGTCAGTGCCATCTGTGAGCCTAGAACTTACGTTTTCTTTGTATGGTGATTCGGCATGCACACACGAGTGGCTTCGGGACATGGATTTAGGTAGCATGCTTGCTCTCAGTGTTAGGAAGCTTTCCTGGGCTATCACTCTCTGTAGTATGTACACGTGTAGGTATATAGGTGGATGCATATGTATATGTGTATTTGTGTGTGTATATATATGTATATATATAGAGGCAGAGAGAGACCATGCATGCACACTGGGCAAGGGAAGTAGGCTTCACAGAGGTCTTGAAGCATGAGTAGGAGTTTGCCAAGGAGAGGGGGATTAAGAACATTCTAGGCAGGTGGAAAAGGAACAGCAAAGGCATGGAATGGGGACTAGAGAGCTTAGAAAGGGCAGAAGGGGAATGGCTGGAGGGGGAGTGGGAAGAGAGGCTGTGGTCAGGTCATGAAAAGCCTGAAATGCCATTCTCCAGAGGCTGAGTTCCACCTTGTAGTATACAGGAGGACTTGTGGGTTTTATTTCCTAAGTCATCTTCATTTCATTGATAGTGTGTTGATTTCAGAGCATGTGTTAAGAAGGATTCTGAGGTGGCAACATTCCCTGTGACTGCAGGGGTGGAGCCTGGGCACTAGAGATTTGCCACATCTGCCATAGGGCAGGAGAGCCACTGGAGGAAGGGACAGGGCTGGGGCGGAGGAGCAGGGGCTTGGGATGTGTGTTGCAGAGGACCCACTGGAAGCTCTGGGAGCATGAGTCATAGGGAGGTAAGGCTGAGGCCATGCTGCCAATGAGCCAGCACTCGGTTTAAAAATATCTGAGGAACGAATGAACCGCCGAGTGTCTGCATGGCAAAAAGAAGACCTTATTGTAGCTGCTTCTGTAATGAGGACATACAGGAGGAATAAAGAATTTCCGTGGTAAACACTGTGAGCCTTGGTCTCCCCTTTAGCAAAAATACCAGAGTGAAAAAAAAATACAGAAAACATTCACACACACGTGCACACACTCTCTCTCTCACACACACACACATAAAGCAATGACCTCACCGAGGGGCACGTTCCTTCTCCCCTTCTCTGCTCCCTGTGAAGTCAGAGCATAATTACCGAAAAGCATTTTTGACTGAATTTTAGATGAGCATTTTGACAAAATATAATATTGGAAACAATCTTTATCAAACATTCATGTGTAGTATGAGAGATAAAGCTCGGAATCCATAATTCATACGGCGTGTGTATTACCAAGTGTGCACGAGAGGCTGAATTTCAATGAGGCAGCCTGAACAATGTTTTCTGCCAGACGCAGGCTTTCATCATTTGCATTATTCACTAGGTTTTCCAGAACAGTAAATCTTAAATATCTATTTGTGTTGGGAAGAGCTCGTGTGCATGTCTGTGTACACACAGAGGGGCACACACCCGTTTGGGCACAGAATTGGTGGATGCGTGTTCCAGCTGGAGGGGCACACAGTGACAGCAGGGAGCCCTGGCGGATGCTCAGGGCTCCTTCTGGAGGATGGCCCACATCACCATGGACTCCGCAGCTCCCTGCACAGGCATTAAATCCGCCCACCCTGTGGTCTCCATGTTCAGGCCTGCGCAGCACCTCAAGTGGAGCCCTAAAGTAAAATGGGACCGGATTATGGGCATTGCCCCAGGTGTTCAAGAGCAGAACTTCTCCAAGGTCACCGTCTGCACCACCCAGGCAGTCATCGTGGCCCGAGTCTACAAGGGCTGATATTGGAAGGGACGCTCATAAAGACTGTTGAATTTTGTCTCATTCTGATAGGACTTGGACAGCTGGTGGAAGAGCCTCTGCTTGTATGTGGTAGAGACAGGAGCGCAGGGCCTCGGACATTTTCCGCATTCCATCTCGGGAGGGTCACACTGCTCAGAGGTCTTTCTTGGAGGTGAGATTGGGCTGCTTCTCACAATCGTTCACTGTTGCTGTGCCGGTCCGTAGGTCCCACAGCACAAGCCTGCTTCCCGGAGCATGGGCCCATCCTTCAGAGCTCCGAGTGTGGTGTCACATCCTTGGGATCATCTTCTCCAGGCCTTTGTTCCTTCAGCCTTTCCTCGCGTCGCTTGTGTAGTGGATGCTGGGGTGCACTGCCCAGATCCCCCCCTGGGGACCGAGGAGCTCATTCTGCTGCCCAGAGTGTGGCCCACAGCTGGCTCAAGTCTGAGCCCCTCTTAGGAGTTTCCCTGAGCAGGGGGCACTGGCTCCCCCAAGGTCTTGCCCCTCCCAACCTGTGGGGCAAGGACACAGCCCAGTTGAGTGACCGGTAGAATAGACGCATCTCTGAAAAGTCATTCCCAGCTCTAGAGCCCCCAGGGCCTGGCTGGGGCCTCTGATGCACTGCAGTGCAGCCTCTCCCTGCCTGGCCTGGAGTCTGTCTCTCCCCCACAGGTGTTGATACCCAGACATCCCAATACACTTCCTGTGTGTAAGTCCTCATGGCAGTCCCAGGAAGCCGACCCACCCAGAACCAGTAGTGGTCTGAGGAAGCGGACTCTCGCTGGGATTGTGGAGCTGGATCACCTGCCAGCCAGTGAGCACTGAAGACCCCATCACAGGCTGGAGGTGGAGGGCTAAGAGCTCCAGACTCATAGTTTCGACCCTGGGTGCAATGGCTGGCTTTTCTCTGGTGGAAAAACTGGAATGGAAAAGAATGCAGGGAAGGCTGCAGATTTCAGGAGCTGGAGAGGACTGGGGGAAATTAGTAATTATAAGGACAATGAAATTGTATGGCTCTTGCTGAGTGCAATCAATGGGTTGGAAAAAAACAATAAAAGGCTGTAGGTGATTAATTACCAACTTAAGGCAGAGTGTGCAAGTGGTGGGCTTCCTCGGCAACATATAGAGAGGTACCTCTTCAGCAGTGGAGAGGTGAGAAAGCTGCTTTTCACGCCCCAGGCTTAATTCTAAGGGTGAAGTTTCAGAGAAGACTGAACTCTCATCCTGGATAAGTCGGCTATGCCACAGTCACAGCCTTGCCTGGGAAAGAGTCGACTATGAGACCTGGAGTCAATGAACTTGAGCACTTTGAAACCCCAGGGACCCTGAATCCTCTGGGCCTGCCGAAGTGGTCTTTTCTTGGCTGTGAAAGGCCAACTCGCTGCCCGGGCTTGAAGTTGAGGTAGAGGCCTCTGTCTTACAAGACAACGTGCTACCCACGGAGCATCTACCCCAGCTCCCCCTCCCGGACAGTGGACCCATCCGCTGCACAAACCAGGTGAGGAAGTGCTGAGCCCTCAGAGGGAGGAAAGGAAGTAGGTTCAGGACACACCTACTGTCCAGGCAGGTCTACGAGCGGATGCAGGGCACACTGAGGGGCTGAATAAGGGGCAGGGGAATGAAAACCTGAATGAGCGAGAGTTTATCAACATGGGGCCTCTCCCTTAACAGAGGATTTCACACCCTGCAGGGACCTTGTGATGTGTGCTGCCTGGTGGCTTCTGGAAGCTTGGTAAGAGATATGGCCCTCGATATGTGAAGGAGAAATGCCAGAACTACCGTGGTAGGTGTCAGGAGGAGGAATCAAAACCTCTGAGGAGTGGTTGTGCTGTCAAGGATGTTCCACAGAAGCCGGAAAACCTACCAACGGACTGTGGCCCACAGAAGGGCCCTGACAGTTTCCATTCGCCAAAACAGTGAGAGACGGTCCCAGCATCAGGAAGGAGTTCAGCGGTGGGTGGCCTGTGTGGACCAGGCATGGCCGCAGGAGACATTGTTACAGAATGGGGCTCTCTGATAGCAATCAGGATGCTAGGAGGGGACAGAGTCCAGGGCTGGTGCTTGGCTGTCAGAAGCAAGGTGGGCAGTAAGGTCAGAGTGGCTGCAGGGGGGCCTGACCTGCAGTAGACGTGATGTTCCTAGCGTAGAGTGACCATCTGTGTCAATTTATCCAGGGTGTGGGACTTTCAGTGCTAAAACCAAGAAAGTCCTGAGCAAACTGGGCTGAGCAGGTCACCCTATTCTTGGGAATGCTAACAAGGGTATTGTTTGAGCTATAAAATAAAAAAATCAAAGATAAATAATCAGGAGACTAAAAGTAGTCTTCAGCTTAAACAAAAAGGAGAAAAGAGTTACAACATGACCCTTTGCCCAGTGCCTGAATCTGAGCCAGTCCACTGACTGTGGGACAGGGAGGTCCTCATGAGGAAGGACCCCTCCTCACCATGGCAACTGTGTCCAGTGATGACTGCCAGTCCTTTTAGGACTTGTATACTGAGAAATGGCAAATACCAGTGTTAACCTTGATAAACAGGGACTGGGGTCATCCTGGCTATCGTTAGAGTGGATGCAGATGAGGTCGGGTAATTAACATAGTCCTAGCACAGATCTGCTTCGTGTGAGCCCACAGCATCCACAGAGCCACCCCAGGGACATTTCTTCAGTTCCTGAATGTATAACTGTAGTGAACATACCTGTATTGGGCACACCTCCTGCTTTGGTGCCTTGGACTGTGAGATATAAGGTATTCCAGTGGGAAGGGCCAAGTAGAAGCCTCCAAAACTCCTTCACTTCCATCCACAGCAAAGAAGGAAAGTGAAAAACGATATTGCATTCCAGGTAAGAAATGGCAGAAATTAGTGCCACCTTGAAGGTCCTAAAGGACGCAGAAGTAGTGGACTTCATTCTTTTACCTTTTAATTCACCAACTGAAGCCTACAAAAATGAGATGGACCATGGAGGATGAGAGTAGGCTACCACAATTTGACTAAGTAGTGGCCCCAGTTGCAGGGCTGTGATTTTGCTAGAGAGATGAACACAGCTTCAAGCAGATGGTGTCTGATCATTGATCTCTATCAGGAAGGAGCACCAGAGCAGGTCACATTCTTGGGGGGTGAAAAATTGCATACATGTAAAGTCTTTCACCAGGCTTAGGTAACACTCTTGTCTTCTGTCATAATCTAGTCCAAGAGGTCTAGAACTACCTAGACAATTGGTAGGATATGGCACTGGTCTGTGGAACTGATGAGATCATGTCAATAAAATTGAATAAACAAAAAGTAGCAAGTGTGTCCAATGGGGCAAGCATCTGGTGAGGCCCTTCTTGCTGTGTCATCCGATGACAGGAAGTGGAAAGGGAAGAGCAAGAGAGCACGAGAGGGAGCAAACTCATCCCTTTTTAAGAAACTCATCCCATGATAATGGGAATAATCTAATAACAGCACTAATCCATTCACGAGGGCAAAGACCTCCAGGCTTAATTATCTCTCAACTGGCCCCACTTCCCAATGCTGTTGCACTGGGGATTAAGTTTCCAACGCACACCTTTTGGGGGACACATTCAAACCATAGTGTGCATGGAGTGTGAAGACCAAGACCTTTGTATGACATATTGACACCCATTAGAGAGTTTCTGAAATGGAAGAGGCACCAGGTGGGCAGAATGACTCAGATGATTGGTGTCAGTCAGCCTCTGTCATTGGCAATCCTCATGCTGGCAGAAATGGACCCATGAACAGGGAAGTCATGGGAACAAGGATAGAGCTATGCATGGTATTGACAGCCTGGTCTCCCTACGCATCAAAGCCAGCAGAGCTACTGCCACTGTCCAATGTCCACCCTGCCAGCAACAGAGACTGAGGCTGAGATGCAAATATGGCACCATTCTTCAAGGAGACAAACTGGCCACTTGGTGGCAAGTTGGTTACATTGAGCCCCTTTCACTCTGACAGGTAAACTGACTCATTCTGATTGGAATGGCCATGCATTCTGGCTATGGGATTACCTCTCCTGTCTGCAGGGCTTCAGCCTGAACCCTCATCTGATAGCTTATGGAATATTTGATCCAGCAACCCAGGATCCTATATAAATAACATTGCATCGGACCAGAGAACCACTTCACAGTAATAAAAGACTCTAGGGCCCTTTGAGGTTATCACAAACCAGACCACCAGACCCTGCTGACTTGACAGAGTGAAAGTGCAACTGAGGCATCAGTTTGGAGATGATGTCCGTGAGCATAGGGTATCATCATGCAGGATGCAGTATGCACCCTAAATCAGTGAGCACTAAATGGCCCCCAGTCAGTAAAATGCATGAGTGTGGGGAACAAGAGGTAGCAGTAGGAATGTCTGTGTTTATCATCACTCCCAAGGACCCACTTGGGGAATCTGTGCTTCCTGTCTCCACAAAGCTAGGCTCCGTGGTTCTTGAAGTCCTGGTTTCCAAAATGTGCATGCTTCCACCAGGATACACTGGAAAAGTCCCATTAAAGTTTAAGCTATGATATTACACAGTGTCTTTGGGCTGCTTATGTTGAAAGACCAGCAGGCAAGGAAAAAGGGTCAGTAGTCTGGCAGAGTTAAGGGCCGCTGGTTGTCAGGAGGAAGTCGGGCTGTCGTTATGGCATGAAAGAACAGGGAAGAATGTATTTGGCACCAAGGTAATACACTGGGGAGTGTTTTGTTCTTTCCTGTCCAGTTTTGAACAGGAATAAACTGGGTAATCTGAGAAGCATAGACACCTGTGAAGTAAGTATCTGGGACTCAGAGAGGCCTGAGGATGGGATGGCATCCAGGGATTCAGACCCTCCAGCAATGAGGTCTGGGCATGATATTGGATGAGCACAGAGACCACCGTGGGTGCTAGGTGCTACTGAAAGAAACCTAGAGTAAGTGGAGGAGGGGAAGTGGGATTACCACCTGCAGCAGTGCTGGCTGTCATTTGTCCCACTAACTTTCCTCCTATAAGTCTCCCCAGGAAAAGAGACAACTAGAATACAGGAGCCAGAATATGCTGTTCCCAGAACTTAGATGAAACAAGCAGATTTGGGTGGTGCAAGGGGTGGACTGTAGTATATGCTGAGATGCACTGCCCAGGCTGTTCTTCAGGGCTAAGCACTCATTCCCAGAGCTTCCAAGAGTGCTGCTTGTTCATGGCTCTAAGCCAGGTCTCTCCCCAGAAATAAACTTGGTCAAAAGGAGCCACCGTGTCCAAGCTCTGTTTGCCTTCTGGCTGGGAGCAAGCCTCCTCCGTGGCTGGATGATATGAGGCACAAAACTCCATCCCCTGCACCTCAATTCAGAGCAGTTTCGAAGGGGCATTCCAGCTCTCCATAAGTTTAATGAGGCTTTCACTGCAACAGCAACACAGTTCTATTTCTCCCTCTGCTCAGATTTGCTTCCTTTATTCTCACAGGTGTTGTTCCCAAGAGCACTTCCTAATAAAATTGGAATACAGTTATCTCCATCTCAGAGTTTGTTTCCTGGTGAGCCCATTCAATAATAGCATGGTTTTGAGATCTTTTGCATCTGTTTTCTGCTCATGTTCTAGAAGAGCAATATCTCTCCTGACAAATGGTCAAGACAAATAGGAATAGAACGACAATTTTTCAGGGTAAAATACAGGACTCTCACCTCCCTTATTGTAGATGCTATATTTTTATTAATGTGGCCTAACTCAGCAATAACTCTTTTGAAGTTGTCCAATATGGTTAACTTTTCTAAACTCATTTTTTTGAGACAAGGTCTTGCTTCATGACTTAGACTGAAGTGCAGTGGTGTGATCATAGCTCACTGCAACTTTGAACTTTTGGGCTCAAGCAATGCTCTTGCCCCAGCTTCCCAGCTTACCAGGACTACAGGAGCACACCACCATGCTTAGTTCATTTTTAAACTGTTTGTAGAGATAGGGTCTCACTATGTTGCCCAGGCTGGTCTCTAACTCCTGACGTCAAGTGATCTTCCTGCCTCGGCTTCCCAGAGTGCTGGGATTATAGGCATGAGCCACTGCACCTGGTGTAAACTCACTCTTGATTCAAAACTCCATGTCTTTTCTAAGGCTTGCTGCTATTAAACCATGTGTCCCTTACCAAGCATGTGCAGTCAGCTTTTGGGGGATCAAACACAGGACTTTTGCTACCACTTATCATTCCTGTTGAAAGATTTTTGGATCAGACCTTCATTTAATTAATTTATTTTTCCTTTCAAATTTACATCATCTTCAAATTTGATAAGCCCACATTCCATGTTCTTATTCAGGCTGTTAATGAGAATTCACATCAAATTGCTCCAGGCCTTCCCAGGAGTTGGCTGTTTCCTTTCTAGAGGGGACAGAGAGCTCAGTGATGTCTGGAGGCATACGTCTATTCTCTCCTCTGCTGTGGGTCTCTTTAGGAGCTAACTATCACCATTGCCAACACCTATTGACCCCTGTCTCTGTGTTGCCATCCTAAGCACTCTAGCTCACTCTCTGGCTCATCCTCGTGACAGCTCTGTGTGGGGAGCACTAGCTCTACTGAAGTGCTCTAGCGTGATTAAATGACCAGCCTGAGGTCACACAGCTGTTAAGTGGCAGAGCCTGGATTCATACCTGGGTTGGTTGACCACAGAACAAGCTGATGACTTGTGTTATCTACTACGATGCCTCTTCCAGGAAGTGACTTTCAAGGCTGGCTCCTTCATTTCGCAGAGTATGAAGAAGTCTACGGAGGGATAGGTCACTTGGATCAGGTCAGGAGACCCAAGAGAGATGCTGAGCTCTGGAGAGGCAAAACCTGTAGTCCCTGAGCTCTTTAGAGAGAAGAAAACCTCTCAAACACAAGACAGTAGAGGGAGGAGTTAAGCTCACTTGGTCTTACTTACCTTCTTTAGATAAGAGTAGCACTTACTGAAGGTTTACTATGTGGCAGACACTGTGCAAAGCCATCTGCATGTACTACCGCAATTGTTTCCCCAACACTGGAAGGAAGTATCTGTGGTACAGAGAGGCTAAATAATTTGTCCTTAGTCAAAAAGCTAGTTGAGGAAGGAATGAACCAGTGTCTTCTCAAGAGAATGCTGGCCTATTTGCTTCAGTTTACAGATGAGCCAACTGAAGCCCAGAAGAGGGACAATGACATTGCAAGTCACACTATAAGGTGGTCGCAGAGTCTTCATAAAACTCTACATTCCACAGATGGTGTTGTCACTTCCCACCATTGCTCTGTTAGCAAATAGGCGCCACAAGGGCAGGCGTTATTGGCTACTTTGTCTATGGATTTATGGTGGTGTCCCCAACTCTGGTAACACTGCCTGTCACAGAGTGGGTGATTAGTACCTTATTTATTCATGAAATCGTGTTTATGATCTCTATACTATTGGCCAAGTGCCCCACAGTTATACTCATGTGCAGAGGGTCAACTCTATCACATACTTCTCCAAGTTTTCCCCACGAGGCAGCTGATACTTGTGAATTCTCTGGGGCATTTACAGGATGTTCTTCTTCCCTGAAACCACTCGGTTTCAGCCATTCTTTGCTGAAATCCCAACCTGAGCCTTGGCCAGGTAGGAGTGTGAGGGAGAGACCTCCACTCTTCTCTGGACAGGTCTTGCTTGCTGTCCTGTCTATTATGCCAGCCCCACACAGCACCCAGTCCAGGGCTAAGCACCAGACAGCTGGCTGCTAAGAGATCTTGCAGTTTCATGCCAGGAACAGCTGGCATTTTTGCTGGGCAGGTTGTGTTGCTGCTGAGATTTCTCCCTTTTTATTTTTCCACAGAGAAATAGGAACACAAAATGCTCCTAACACAACACTAAGAATCTGTCTCAACAAGCTCCTTCATGAGTTTACAGTAAATATTGCAGAAAACCCACCAAGTTTTTAATTATGCATGGCCTTCCAGCGTGCAGAGGGTGACGGGAGAGAGCTGGCTCCTCTGGAGACTTCCCTAGGAGCAGTGAAGTGGACGGGACACTTGTAGGCCCTCGAAGAGCCTGGAATCTAAGCCATTTCTTGATTCAGGACAGACACAGAGTACTTAGAATAACAAAATATTTATTTTGAGATATTGCTCAGTAACAAAAATTAACTGGGCTGGAAGATGTTTTGAATTATTAAGTTGCAGTTTCCTTTGGTCTGCCTCTCGGTGCAGAGAGGATGGCCTTGCTCTTCACCCATGTGGTCATCTAAGAGATGGTCAGTCGTGGACCTTATGACACAATGGCAGTGTGGTCCTCCCTACAGCATCCTGACAGTCCCATGCTGGGAGCTGTGCTCAGCAGCCCTGGCCTTTCTGCTGGATGAAGGGCCTAGTGACTTCAAGTGGACCACAAACATTCTGCTATGATAGAAATCAGCCACCTCAGCAGAAAGGCCTTCTGTGTCCACCTGTCATATTCCTTCATTTTGCATCCTCTGCAGAGGGTCCTTTCTGCTTACGGCCCAGTTAGGATAGTCCTGGTGGTCTTGCAAATGACCTATCATGCTAAACCCTTCATAATATTCTTTATATTTGGCTTGTGGAATATTTGAGCTGTGAGGCCACTTAGAGGTTATGTGGTATTTTATCTCCTTCTGTGGAGATACAGAGAAGTTCAGAGCCTTGTCCAAGATCACGCAGCAAGTAAGTGGCAGAGCTGGGATGTAAGGCCAGGTCGGCAGGCCCCAGCCTGTGTTGTCATCCACTGAGCTGTGCTGCCTTTACAGTGGAAGCCCAGAGAAAAAACCTACCCAAGTCATCCGGCAGATGGAAACCAAATTAGAACTGTGTGTTACTCTTCTAGGGCTGCCACAGCAACGTACCACAAACCAGTTGGCTTCAACAACGGAAAGTTATTGGCTCACAGTTTTGGCGGCCAAAAGTGCAAAATCAAGGTATTGGGTGAGGGCGTTAGTTCCGTCTGAGGGCTGTGAGGAAGAATCCGGTTCAGGCCTCTTCCCTAGCATTTGATGATCGGCTGGCAGTTTTGGACGTTCCTTGGTTTATAGATGTATCACTTCAATCTCTGCCTTCATCTTCACACGGTGCGCTCCTTTCTGTCCATGTCTGTGTTAAAATTTTCCCTTTTAATAGTGATAACAGGCATATTGGATCAGGGACCAGTGACCCTAAGGATGACCTCATTGTAATTAGTTACATATGCAATGTGCCTCTTTCCAAATAAGGTCACATTCTTGGGTGCCGCGGGTTAAAACATCAACATATAAATTTGGGGGCACACTGTTCAGTCCATCACAAGTCCTGATCATCCTCTGACATGTTATCCAGAGCAACTTTTAATCGAACAAATCACAATCAAATGGAATAAAATATGGGTTTCTTAGCAGCCTGGAAGAAACTGTTAGGGCTTTAAATAAATTGAATAATGCAACACCATGACTCTGAAATCCCTCCATGCAAATTGGCTGTGCCTGGGGCCTGCTCTCACTGGCATGGCCAACTGTCTGCGATGGTCCAAAGGGGATGGATCGCAGGAGCCTAAGAGAGAGGGGAGAGGAAGTGCTTTAGACCCAAGGCCTCCATCTGACATGTTTGAGGATTTATTTGCTTGTCCAGCTCCATGCGAGGAGGTCAGCTTTGTGAGGGCAGAACTAGAAATATTTGGTATCTAGTAGTGACTACAGAGTGAGGCTCAGAGAAGCCCCCACTCAGCGGTGGAGCTGGGGCTGGGACTCGTGATCTTAACCATATGGCAGACCTGATGCCCACTTTAAGCATTTCAGACTTGTTTCTGCACCTGAACTGCTAGCCCTTTGAAGGCAGTGGTCCCCTGCCCCACCGCCTGCCTTACAATGCATTCTGATTGGAAGCCACTGGGCTCTGAGGTTGCTATTGTAATGCATCGCTTCAGCCTCTTTCCCCAGAACTAAAATCTCAGAGAAGCCCATTCCATAATCATTGCTTTGGAAGCACAATGCTTCACTGTGGCCTCTCACCCTCAATCCTCTGCTCCCCAACCTCTCATCCCCCAACCGTTTCTCCTTGTGTAATTAAAGGGAAAATGTTCTGCATTCATTTACCTTATACTTTATCAAGTAACAGAGAGATGAATTAAGAGGTCCATATTTCTATTTCAAGGTTCATGTGCTTTCACAAACTGTGCAAGTTGTGCTCTTAAAACCTGCCACATCAGCAGGAAGTCTCTGCTCAAAACACAGCCATCTCTCCCCTTCCTCTTTTCATTCCCCAGCGCAATTTCTAAATAGATGTGACGGTTAGGAATTCTGCATAGACAATTGTGAAATAATACTCACAGTGGCCAGGATTCTCTAGTCTCTCCTTCTCCCCCTCCTCCCCTTCTCTCTCTCTCTTCCTCTCTTTCCCTCCCTTCCCTTTCCCCTCTCCCCTTTCCTCTCTCCCTCCCATCCTCTTCCCTCATCTTACTTATTGCTCAGGAAGGAATGCGGGGTTCTGGGCACAACTAACTGAACTGCAACAAACACTTATTCAGCACCTACTACGTACAGACGACTACAGTAGGAACCACTGGGAAAACAAAAATATTAATACCTTAAATCTCTATAGTCCTTTTTAGTTAACAAACACCTTTGCTTTCATAACCACATTGAATTCTTGCAAAAACCCTCTGACATGAAAAATATTATTATTAGCTTTGCCACTCTGCAGTGAGGAAACTGAAGCTGAGATGGATTAAATAACTGGGGACTCTTCACATCCAGAGGGTCAAGGACTCCCTGGTTAGACCAGTGAAGTCAATGAACTCTGTCTCTGAATAATGGTTTTTAATGCATAAAACCAAATACATAGGGTCACAGAGGCAACCAGTTACATTGAAATGCAATTTTCAAAATACAAAGAATTTGCAATATATGTGCTTCTTTACACAGTAAATAACAAGAGCCTATTAACTACTGTAATTGTAAACTAATGACTTGCTGTATCAGGAATCAGTAAACTATGATCTGAGTTACTGCCTATTTTTGTAAATAAAGTTTTATTGGAACATAGCCATGTTCATTCATTTACATATTGTCTATGACTGCTTCAGAGTTACAACAGCAGAGTTAAGTTATTGCAAGAGACTGCATGGACTACAATGCCTACGATACTTACTATCTGGACCTTTACAGAAAAGTTTTGCTGACCTCTGTTGCAGTCCATATTTTGAGATACCTGCAACAACTTTAATGGAATAGAAAAATGACTATGAGTTCTGTGGGTAACAAAAAATTTCAAGTATCACCACTACTGTGGTTTGTTTCCTACATGTGTGATTGAAGAATGTCATTTTTCCATCTGAGTCAAGGACCCCCAGAATTCTATCCATTGCGCTGGCAGGAGCGAACTCAAACCCAAGTTGGTCTGTTTCAGCAACCAGTATTTGTCCTACAATCCCTTGGTGTCTGGTATGAAGAATCTCCTAGTCAGGCGGAGCATACACTCACACATGCACATATACACACCCTACCCCTCCAAGCAAGCAGTCTCTGCCTAGTGCTATCGTAAGGAGAAAGAGTGACATGGAACTCTGGGGGAGATGGTGTTGCTCAGCCTCTTAACATTCTGAAGTCTTTAATAAATCCAGGGCCACGATGTGTGGTTGCATAGGTTGGCACCAGACCAAGAGGGTGAACTCTAGTGAGGCTCACTAAGCCTGCTTATGTTGGGGGTTTGGTGCCTTTCTCTAGTTATTACGAAGGTGCTCTGTGGGCTGGCACACAGCCTGGGTACATCTTCCCTTGGGCCACATGGATGGGCCTATGTTTAGGCTTAGACTCAGTGGGCACTTTTCAATGTGTGGTCAGTTCCTCCAGAAACAAACACTTTACAAGTTCATTGATAGATTGACTGTTGGATAGATCATAATGAAAAGAGAAGGTCATCCTTATATTGAGGAATTTTAAATGCTTCATTCTGCAAATTTTCGCTTACTCATCCTTTTATGTACATCTTCCTTTCTCTCTTCCTAACAAACATTGATTAATTATTTGCTATGTGCGAGCCTCTTGGCTAGGCACTTCAGTAATTTTGAGTAAGAAAAACTTTAGTCCTGGCTCTGTAATTTCCTAGCAATGTGACCTTCTATGTGATCAGAGGGTAGCTTCTACTTTCCGATCTCCAATAGCCCATGCGTGCAGTGGAAATCATAAATAAACCTGCCACCTACCTCACAGATCTGAGGTGAGTCCAAGGAGGTAATACATGGAGAAAAGCAATGGGAAAAGTTGTTTCAGAAATTAAAAGGAAGGAGAGATCTCTGTAGTTAATGTTCAGACTGATTCATAGAAGTAACCTTTGAGTACAGCCTCAAAAAATGGGCAAGACTTGAAGAGGCCATTAGTTAGCTGAACCCAGTGAAGACATCAGAATAGTGCCATGGGTGAGGGCCGGGGCGGTTAGGAAGGGGTTATGTAATCTTGCTGTTTCTCTTAGGCGCTGTGACAGTGCCCTCCCTGCTGAGCTTTCAGAGCCAGCCATAGCCATTGCTATGAGATTGTGTTTATCATCATCCTCATCAACATTATTACCATTATTAATAATACAATATTTGGAGCATTTATGCACATTAATTTTAAACAAGCATGTGCAGTGGCAAGATTTGATGCCACTACCAATGAAAAGCCATAGCATGGATCTTTAATTTACATAAGATCATTTATGCTAATTTAATTAGTCCTTTGTTTACAACTGAGGCTCGCTCATGGCTGGGTTGGCAGAGATGCTCAACTGCAGCACACTGCAGAGCCGGAAGCCCGACACACACATCCATTTTGCAGGGACGCGCCTCGTGCAGGGAGGGAAGAGCCACCCCCGTCTTTTGTGGGAGAACGTATTTAGATTCAGTAAGTTCTTATTTACAACTCACTCCCTTGAAGGGATTGTGCTAGGTGCTGGCCTGCTGTTAATTAATTCAGTTCTGACTTTCCCCTTCTGAAGAGGATCAGAGAGGCTTCACGTCTGACCCAAGATCAAACAGCTGTCAAGTGGCAAGGCTGTGAACAGTTTCTAGTTCTCAGCTACTTTCTATACTCCTACAGCAGCCCTTAAATAAGAGCTAACGTGGCCTGGGACATGGTATATCCAGGATCAACACTGACTGAATAAATGAACGCATCGCACCATTCTAGTCAAAGGTCTTTCAGGTGTGTTAGCTCCCTGACACCTTGCAGCAGCCCTGAGAGGCAGGTCTGGGCACCTCAGTTTTGCAGTGAAAGTTGTGCAGATGGGGTAATGGGGAGAGCATTGTGCTGTACGCTAAGTTTGTCCTGTTTGCCTGTTGATCGTGTCACTGATTTATGGCCTGACCTTGGCCCGACCTTGACCTTGGTCAAAGTGCTCCCCCCCACTCCAGTTTCTCCATTGCCCCATTTGCAAGACATAAAGAAGAATCCCTTGTCCTTCTAATCTGATGGGCAGAAAAAAAAATGAGAGTGTGGAGGGTGCCTGGGAATTATAAGGTGGTATTTGTCAGACTTGCCTTGGGAAACCTTGAAAAATTGAATGGAAACCACTGAGCTCATTCATCTCCTTTTAACAGCCCCATGTCATCCAGCCTGGTCTTTTCCATTCCTGCTCTGTCCAATCCTGACAACATAATTTAGTTCCAGGGAACTTGAATGGAACACAGTGGAC
This sequence comes from Ateles fusciceps, assembly GCA_036589455.1. Lineage (NCBI taxonomy): Eukaryota > Metazoa > Chordata > Mammalia > Primates > Atelidae > Ateles > Ateles fusciceps. The sequence continues at coordinate 4,773,978 of JAZHEH010000276.1, forward strand.
TGATATTTCCACACACCTGGGCCTTGATTAATACTGTCAGGGCAGCCGCTGGCGAGGATGAGGAGCCGGGGGAGGATAATGCTCTGCTGAGCTCCACCTCTGGTGCTCGCTACTCAGGAGTCCTCCCTTTCCCATTCCTATAGGCTCCACGTGCACCCTCCTTGCTCTGGCCCAGACTCTGAGTTCTTTGCCTGGTATATTTGTCGTCCACTGACCTGCTCTTCATTCTGCAAATATATTGGGTATTCACCCTGGCCAAGCAGTGGGGATATGAAGTTAAGCAAGGACCTGCCCTGCCCTTGAAGCAGTCATTCATAGGATAATGAAAACCCATGGACAGGCACACAGAAACTGTCCAAGGGATGGAGCAAGTGCTGCAGCAGAGATGGAGGCAGGATGGGGCAGGAGGAAGGGGAGAGGAGGGGTGTCTGTCGGCAAGCACAGTATAGGTAAACTCCAAGGGGCTGGGGTTGCCTGGCACTGGGCAGGATGGCAAGGGGTCTGGGAGGCTGTACGTGAGGTAGGGGAACGACTTGGAGCAGAGCCTGGAAAGGCAGAATGGAGCCAGGCCCTCTCCAAGGCAGATATTGGTGGATGTGCCTCAGCTCTGATTTTAGTGGCATGCCTTTCTTGGGGAGTTAAAGAATAAGACATTGAAGGACTGGCAAGTAGAGAGCTGGAAGGCAGATAAGGACAAATCCCACTCTCACATCCCTCCTCGGTGAGGGTAGAGGCAAATCTCCAACACCAGCAGATTGTGGGGGAGTAGGCAGATGGAGAGGGGGACAGGGCAGGTGTTTTCCTTTTGTTTGCATGAATGGGGCAGAAGTGGCCCTATCCTGGCAGTCCTCTGAAAACAGTAAATGCTTCTTTTTTTTGTGGCCTTTCTTCAAAATACACACTCAGCCAGAGCTACCTAAAAACAGCTAAACACACACAAGCCTCCTTCCCAATTTTCCATGCAGGAGTGCCTTTAATGGGTCACAGAGGAGGCATGATGACCCTGCTGTGATGGCGTCCCTGGCTCTGCCTAACAGTGCCTGCATCGATGGCTTCTTTCCATGGATATCAAGATTTATTGTTCCTCAAATCAAATATTGACCTTGGCTTTTTGTCCATCAGTATATGACCTTTCAAGTCAATGAACCTGGATGTGCTAGTCAACGGTTATTATTGTTTCCCCTTTGCCTGAATTGGGAATCTCAGACCCCAGTGCATGGGGTGGACCACAGTGATGATCTGTTTACAACCCCCTGCACTTGGCATTTGTGATTGAAGTGTTCTGGGATGACCTGCACCGTTTTTGGGGATCTCTGTCTCTCTCTACAGAAGCCACTTAGGCCAGATTTGCCCTTCCAAGGCACCTACTTTGTTTCCTCACTGAGAAATATTTTATTCTGTTGACTTCTCATCCCAAAGGGTTGAGGATGGTCCCAGGTCACTGAGAAGCATGGTGTCCTTCTCCCATCTGCCTAATGCTGAGACGATGTGAATGCCTTTGGGCTGTGACAATGGATCACTCTCTGGAGTATTATTGCAATGATGACCTCTGAGATTCTGGGAGGAGGTGGAGAGAGTCTTCAGTACCCTGACCACCTGGGATTGAATTATTACTCTTCCATTACTGGCTGGGTAACTTTGGGTAGATTCTTTCTGTTCATTCTCTCTATGCTTCAGCTCCCTTATTTGTATCACAAGTTGTCATAGGGTCAGTGAAACAATCTAGGTAAGGTACTTAATTAGTGCCTGACACAGATTAACGCTTGTGGGAGACATCACTAATGCTCACTGTATCTGATTAGCCCCCTTCCAGCCACACAGAAGACAGCACTTCCCACCTCACCTCACCCATCACTGAAGGTTAGTGGACCAAGTGGCAAGTTCAGGCCACGGAAACTGGTGTCATGTTTGTCACTTCTGATCTGGGGCAGTGATGGTTCATTTGAGGTGTCGACTGGGCTAGAGATACCCAGATAGCTGGTAAAACATAATTCCTGGGTGTGTCTGTGAGGGTGTTTCCAAAGAGATTAGCATTAGAATCTGTATATTGAGTGAAGAAGATCTCCCTCATCAATGTGGGTGGGCATCATCCCATCTGTTTGGATCTCAATAGAACACAAATTCAGAGGAAGGGTGAATTCCCTTCCTTCCTGAGCTGGGGCATCCCCTTCTACCCTCAGACACTGGAGCTCCTGGTTCTGCATCTTTGGTCTCAGACCTTATTACACCACTGGCTGCCCTGATTCTCCAGCTTACAGACAGCCGCTAGTGGGACTTCTTGGCCCCTGTAATCACATGAGCCAATTCCCACAGTAAATCTCCTCTTGTATATTTCTATATGTCCTACTGGTTCCAATTCTCTGGAGAACCCTGAGTAAGGCTGCTGGGGGAGAAACCTGTACATCCTTCTCCAGCCTCTCTTTCCTGCCCAGAGACTGAGAAGGCCACACGTTGCAAGTGGTGCTGCTTTGGGTGGTGGAGGACCTGTCAGCCATGGGGCAGAGTCCCTGCAGGAAGAACATTTACCCTGGAGAGCTGTCAGGATCCGCAATGGATGCTGTGTGAACAAGACACTAATTTTTGCTGTGCTAAGTCAGTGAGATTGTGGAGCTGTTTATTCCTGCAGCATAGCTCAGCCTCTCCTGACTAATATGGTTGCTCAGTATATAGTAGTGATTGTTATTGGTAGTATTGTTACTATTACAGACAGGTAAGTGCCCTTGTACTCTTCCTTCCCTAAGCAGCAGATCCTTGACCGTGACCATCAGGAGCTCTTGCTCCGTCACCTAAAGGACTCACACCAGCTTGGCTATGGGTTCTCCCCCGATCTCCTGCCTCCGTCTGATGCTTCAGCTCCTGCTTTCCCCTGTTGCCTTTCTCCCTGAAGCTCTCTCCATCCCTTTGGGACTCCACATAGATCTTTTTTATTCCATAAAATGGCCGTTGTCTTAATGCCCAAATCAACCTATTTGATGCAGGTAGAGTGGGGAAAGGATGTGGTCCAGAGTGCCAAGAATCCTGGGCTCAGCTGCTAGCTTGGCCTCTGCCACTCCCTTCCCCTGAGTCCCTGCCTAAGCTGGGAAAGAGTCCATGGCACCTCGTTACTCTGGGCAGTGGCTCAGGGTACCCTCTTCCTCTGGCCTCAGAGCTCCTCCAGGGCAGAGACCTGCCTGGATCCTCCATGCCTAGCTTGCACATGATATGTGCTCCATAAATGGAGACTGACTCAAGAATGAATGATATTAGAGAAGAAAAAACTTTTAATGATCACCTTCATGTGCTGTGGCTATCACAGCCAGAAACTGTCTTCCAACGAATGCCCAGTACCCATCCAAGGCTAGGTTCCCTAACCACCTTCAAGGAAGCCTAGAGCCTTGAAGAACAGATGTGGAAAACCATCGGCCTAGTCGAAGCTCTTCATCTTGCAAAGGGGGTCTCTGAGACCTAGAGAGAGAAAGTGATGGCCTGAGGTCACTCTGGGGGTGATCTAGACAGGACGCCAGGTCTGTTGTTCTCCAACCTTGCACGGGATTTTGTGTAGTTTCATATAATTCAAGCCAAATCTCTTTCAGGTAAGTTCCAGGTGTGTCCAGCTCTCTCTACAGAGAAAAGGTGACCCCATGAGTGGGTTCTAAAGATAACATCACAGGTGGGGTGTGGAGGCCTTAGCCTATGGCATAAGAAGTCACATTGTCTTGGCTTGGATGGTGAATCTACCACTTACGAGCTCTGTAACCCAATTTAGGCGACAAATTACTTAACCTCTTTGAGTCTCAGCTTTCTCATGTGTTAAATGGGGGTCATGCAGGCCTGCTGAGGGTATCTAATGGAATAATGCGTAGAAAGCACTTAGTGCCATGCCTGCCCCACAGTTAGGCCTCAGAAATCCACTATTTCCCTCCCCATCCTCTGCAAACCCACTGAGCTCATATAGATTCTGTGCAGGGCAGTTGTCAAATCAGTTATCTTTATTCACTTGCAGAAAGAGCTACCACAGGGAGAGGAAGGTGCCCCAAAATGCAGAAACCAGACCAGGAGGTGCTCAGCCTCTCCATTTTCCACTGGTAAGCGGTTACTCCTCCAGGTCCCAGTAGAATGGTCATCTCTCGCAGGAGCCCTCTGTGACTCCTCAGTGGGTTTCATGAGCATGTCCCTTGCTCTCCAGGATGCACTGCTCTGCACCATATAGGACCATCATCACTGCCATCAAATAAATGATTTAGAATTACCTGTGTCTAACATCTGCCTTTCCCTATGACGGCAAAGGAGTAAGCCTGTTTAGTTGTTTCACCAGGGCTGAGTGCAGTGCCTGGCATATAGCAGAATCTCAATAAACGTTTGTTGATTGAACAAATAAAATGATTCCAGGCATCCTTGCTTAAGTTCGTACCACATGCCAGGTATGATTCTGAGTACGTCACAGGCATGGTCCTAGCTTCATATCTGTATGATTTGCAGACTGCCTTGTTCCAGAAAGAACTCTGAAAGACACCCTGAAGCAAAAATATTTATGAGTGCAAAGTGAGCCCCAGAGATGGTCAGTAGCTTGCTCATGTCACCCAGCTGACTGGCTGCAAATCTCAGCTTGAGCTCCGCTCTGAGTAACTCTAAAATCCGTGCTCTTTCCCTTCATTGCTATTCTTCCGGTAGATCCTGAAATTCCTGGGTTCCATCCTCAGTGCTCTGTTGTAGTAGGTCTGGAGACAGAGCTGTCCCTGGGGTGTACAGGGCCTCAGGCCAGTATGTTTTCTGTTTTACAGGGAACGGCTCTCTGCATAAACCATGTGAGCCACTCAAAATCATGTGAGCACCCTTCTGCTGACTCCATCTCATGTGACCCTGTGAAAGAAAATACTTTGCTGGCCAGTGAGAGTAGTTCACTTACCAGGCTGCCTGCCTGGAGCAGGGGCCCACAAGAGGGCTCTGGGCCGACCCCATGTGCATGAGCCCTCGGAGCTCTTTGGGGCATCTGGCACCTCCCGGGAGGCAGCAGGGGATAGGGGTAGAGACGCAAAATGGGGATGGGGGTTCACAATGGGTCCAGGCATGGGGTATGCCTCCTTGATGGCACTTCCAACCCCACCAGGCCCGAACAGAAGGAAGCCCCCCTGTGGTATGGGCTCCATGGCAGGCATCTAAAGTCAGTACTGTCTGGAGGAGACCTGGCAGCCCGAACTGGCCCCAGGACACCAAGGGATTCCGACGCAGGGTCCCACAGACCAGGCTTTGAGAAACACTGCTCTAGGAGCCCAGGGTCCACTCAAGGTAGAAAGAGCTTGCTGAGAAAGAAACTGGTCAGGGGTGGAGGGGCTGCCTGGGTCTGCCCAGCTGGTGGCTGTCACCCCCCAGGTCTCTGAACAGGAGGAGGGTGGCAGGTACTGGATGGCAACGTGGCCTCTCATGGGGCCTTCTGATCAGACAGGGCCCTTGGCAGGCTCCTAATTTGTCTCCTCCTCACAGTGTCAGTATCAGTTTTCTGATGCGGAGGGACCCTGGTAATGAGTTTCTATTAAAAGAGCTGAATCTCGACTCTCGGAACTCAATGTTCAGAATAAACAATGGGGCAGAATCCTATTAAAAAGGCTTCCAACACGGACAAATTAAACCCTTGGGAATGCTGTACAAAGAATACATTTTTCCAGTGTCGAAGCAAGATCAATAGAGAAAAACAAATAATTTCAAGTAGGAGTCATCATAATGACACCCAGGTACAGGGAGGGGTTGGGTGCGTTATTTTGGCCCGAGGACACCCCAGCAAACATAATGAGAGAGCAGGGGGCTGAAGCTTGTCTCGGGCGTGAGGGGTGTCTGGGTCTCCCGGGCAGCTGAGGGAGGAGGATGTCGTGTCTCATTTGTCTCTGTCGAGGCTCCCTGTTTCTCTGTGGGATGGTTAAGCCCACGGAGCTGTGCTTAGCCCACTGAGGGCTGGGGCAAGCCTGTGGAGGGGGTGAGAGACCCTGGCTTTGTTTGCAAGGAGCTAGATCTTATCTCTGCACAGGCTGGGCAGGGCAGCGGTGTCTGCCTCACCCCCAAGCGGAGGGAAGTGCCCCAGACATCTGCACAGATGCCTGAATTTCACCACCAAGCCTTCACACCAGCCCTGCTCTCTCCGCTTGGCGACAGTTCTGTGAAAATCACTCCTGCAGTACCTAATTGTATTCCCTGGAGCTAAGCAAAATCACACTCATCATTCCAGACTGATCTCGAGTCCCTCCCTTTTGGGAAACCTTTCCTGAATTCTTCCCACCTCTCTCAGATTCCTAATGGTCTGATAAGACCCTTGAGTGTTTGTCTCACCTGATTCCTGCCTCCCCCAGCTCCCTCCTTGGAGACTGTCCCAGGGCTGTTGGCTGTCTGGATTCATTTAGTCAGTGCACCCCCAACACCTTCCAGGGACCCCTTTTCAATCCAGCTCAACCCACAGTCACTGAGCACGGGCCCCGTGGTCATGTTCATGTTGAATTCTGGGAGAGCCGCGGTTGACTGAGACACAGGCAGGAGCCCTTGAAGGCAGGAACTCATTGACTCCTTCAATTTGGCCCAGCTGCCCCTATGAACAAATGAGGCAACAGAGGTCCAGAGGAAGGCAGTCATGGAGTGAAGGTCACACGGAAATGGGCAATGGAGCCAAAACTGGAACCCAGTGCTACTGCCTTCCTGCAGCAAAGGCGTGCTAGGGTCTCACGCCATGCAAAGTGCTGCTCTGCATGCTCTGTGTATTAATGCTTTTACGTTGCACGTAGTATCCTAAGTAGGTACTGTATATTTTCCCATTTTACAGGCAAGGAAACTGAAGCATAGAGTGAGGTAACTGACTCAATACCTTAAGCTTTGAAGGTGTGGTCAGGGCTCCTGGCTCCCAGCCAGCTTTCTTTCCTCTGCCTTGCCCAGGAAGATTGTGCAGAGTGGGTCATGGTGCAGGCAGATGTGGGCAGAGAAAAGGGTCCTGGGCCTCCGTGGAGGCAGGAGGGCGGGGGGATGGCCCTGAGCTGCTTGCATCTCTCTCTGGCTCAGGGCATACGCCCACGGCCTGGAACCAGTAGCAGCCACTCCTCTGTGGCTCCTCCTGCCTGCCCTGGAGATTGCAGTCACACATCAGCTCACTCGATGAAGGCCCTAAGAAGTCCTGAAAGAGCTTTGTTTTTCCCAGTGTCTGCCAGACCTACGTGACAGTGGATGCCTTTTCTTGTCACCTCAGAATGCTTTTTTTTTTGTTTGAGACAAAGTCTCTGTTGCCCAGGCTGAAGTGCAGTGGTGCAATCTTGGCTCACTGCAACCTCCGCCTCCTGGTTTCAAGTGAGTCTCCTGCCTCAGCCTCCCAAGTAGCTGGGACTGCAGGCACCTACCATTGCATGCAGCTAATTTTTTCTATTTTTAGTAGAGATGGGGTTTCACCATCTTGGCCAGGCTGGTCTCGAACTCCTGACATAGTGGTCCACCTGTCTCTGCCTCCCAAAGTGCTGGGATCACAGGCGCCCGCCACCACACCCAGCTAATTTTTCATGTTTTTAGTAGAGACGGGGTTTTACCATCTTGGCTAGGCTGGTCTTGAACTCCTGACTTTGTGATCTACCTGCCTCGAACTCCCAAATCACACACCACTCCTCTTGGAAAAGTCCCTCTATGCAACACAGCTAGACAGAGTGAGGAGTGAGTGACTGAGACAAGAAGTTGTATAGGGGCAGCACAAACAATGTGGATTTCGTGGCTGGCAAGGGAGGGGAATTTCCCGGGTGGGGGAGCAGGTCAGGCGTATTGAAAGCCTCAGAGTTGCTGCAGAGGATGAGATCTGGGACAGCCCTCGTATTTGGTGAGGAGGAGTCTGGGATATACATCACACACACATGTGCCCATGTTGGTTGCTGGTAGGGGTGGAAATCATTGTAGTAGCTTTGATGGGATGAGGGGCTGATTTATCCATTAACATTCCAAATGTATATACCTTATGATGCGGCAGGTCCACTTTTCTCTATTTACTAAGAGAAACACTTATGCATGGGCTCATGGAGGCCTGCTGAAGGGTGTGGACCGCAGCCTTGCTGGTAAGTGTCAGGAATGGCAACAACCTCAGTGACCATGAGTAGGAGAACGGCTAGGGACTTTATGGTGTGTGTATACTTCAGCAGCTAGAAGGAATGGGAAGACACTTATGCAAGAGAGTACTGAATTCACAAAGCAAGGGGCAGAATGATACGTACAGCATAATACATCTTCAATGAACAAATGTACATGTCTGTAACCTTGTGTACACACACATGCACTTATGTACACACGGGCACACGCATGTGCTCACACACAGACACTGTAGCATTAGTAGGTAAGAGAGAAGCTCTAAAGTCCAGGATTTCTTTGACTTGTAGCTCTGCCACTTGGTAGATTTGTAACTTTGGGCAGACAATTGAATGTAACTGTACCTCAGTTTGCTCATCTGTAAAATATGGATAATTATATGTCAACCTCAAGGAATTATTGAACATATTAGATGATTAACTAAGTTAGTATGAACAAAATACTAGCAAAAGTGCCTGGCCCATGGTAAGGGTGAAACAGTTGTAACTGTGACCCTATTTCATCTGTTTTAATACACACATATTTTTTCACATCTTAAACCAGCCATTGAGATGTGGTTTACAATTGACAGCTCTTAACATTGGGTCATTATTTAATTGGCAACTATTTTTCCTTCCTGGTAGCCAATAAAATAGTAGCATGTCTTGCAACGGAAGGCATCTTAGGTTCGGTGAAGTAGAATATTGTTTCTAGGTAAAATCTTCTAGGGCTTCATACTTGGGATAGAGCACAAGTTGGTTGTGGGACACACGCATCCAGCTTATACCAGTAGTTTCTTCTGGAAGGAATGCTGGAAGGGGTGGTGTCAGGAGGCCTGCAGCCTTATCAGGACCGTCTTAGTGTTTTACAAGCAGCATGTACTCGTGTTTACATGTGGTTTCACTTAGCGTTGCTTGGTTGCAGCCAGCAGACACTAACACTGGTTAACTTAAGTAAAAAGGAATTTATTGGCAGGATGTCGGGAGCTCACAGAAGTGACAGGAGCCCAGAGAAGCAGGCTCGGGGGAGGCGGGAGCCCAGGGTTCTGCCAACGGTCTGGATTAGGAGCTACAGCCACCACCTTGTAGTGGGAAACATCTGGTCCGCACGCTGCCAAGGCCGAGGCAAATGCCCTCTAACCTTGTCCTCTGTTTCCGGGTCTAGTGGCTTCTGTCATTCTTTCTGGTTGTCTGTCATCTGATGACTCCTCCTTTCTAGGCTTGATAAATCCCCTACGTTAAAAGTGTTGGGGTTGGGGCGTGGCAGAGTCAGCCTCCCACTGTGGACTGGGCTGCAAACCTGCATAGTCACAGTGCCCTTTGAGTCCATGCAAAGGCATGTGCCCAGGTTAGTGACTGGAGCAAACAATGCTATGGAACAGGGCAAGACACATCTGAGCTGGTGGTAGGAGGCTGGGGACAACAACCGTAGGAGCAGTGCCCACTTGAGGGGCAGTGCTGTTCAGAATGACTGCCCGTGCCCAGCATCTGGAGCAAGCTGTGGCAGCCTGGGCAGTGAAGTTCACCTGAGGCTGGCTGGGATCCTGACTGTGGTGTGCCTGCCTTGAAGCTGCCTGTTTCTGAGCATGGTTCCCAGCCTTCCTCGTGAATCTGTGAGCTACCTCACCTCCTTTGGAACACGTTCTCCTTTCTGCTTCAATCCTGACCAAGTTGGATTCTGTTGCCAGTTACCAAGAAGCCTGGCCAACACCCTGCATCCCTCCCTCCAGATGCAAACTCTCAGAAGAGAGGTCGGGGCACGTGCCTGCTTCCTGGGAAGGACCAGGACATGTGGGGAGCTGGATTTGGCCCTTTGTCTTTTGTAATGGGGGGGCAGGAGCCTAGAATTCTCCTCCATCAAGAACACACACAATGGGAAAGAGGCAAATTCTGGAAGGAAATTAGGCTGCTGTTAGTGAGGGGGCGTGGAGGTGGGACTTGCAAAACATGATGAATGTGTACTATCCTTGTTTAACTATTATTTAAAAAAATAGAATGCATGCTCTGCTTGGAGGAAACAGATTCATTCATTCATTCAACAAACTGACTGCCAGCTACATGTATCTACACAAACAGTCAGGCACTGGGGGGTGTAATGATGATAGCCTTTTAGGGGCCAAGTGAGTACCAGGTGAGTGAACAGACAGGGAAAGGCAGTGGGCCCAGTGTTGCAAACCCAGACGGTCCTGTGTCAAAACCCCTCAGTCCCAGGCAAACTAGATCGTTAACCCCCTGGATCCTAACACATTGGTCCTGAAAGACAGGAAATTGGTATGGCAGGGCTGAGCGGGGCGGGGCAGAGCATCAGGGCTGGAGATCTCAGGTAGACTAGAAAGGGGATAAGGGATAGCCTGAGGCCGGCACAGGTGGCAGGGGTGTGGCTTCTGGCATGAGAAGGGCTTGGAGCTCAGCCTTGGCAACTGGAAAGGGGACGAGGAGAGGAAGGAGAGGCCCAGGAGGGGAGGAGGGCACTAGTAAAGGCCAGGAGGCTCTAAACTGGTGGGCCCACCAATCTTGGCATCCGGATTGCCTTCAACCATGTGTTACTGAGAACAACTGCTCCATCTAACAGGGATGAAGGTCCAAGCACAGCGTGGCGGCTCCGCGAAGCCATGGGGGCCCGGGCTGCTTCCTGCTTTTCTACCCTCTTTGGTTATCTCACAGCTCAAGATGGCAGTTCCCGCTGCAGCCTCACACCCATGTTCCTGGAGGTCAGACACAAAGACACAGGGCAGGGGAAAGAGCAGTGTCTACAGGAGGAGGGCAAAGCTTTCCAGTCATCCCTTCCAGAAGCTTCTGTCACAGGGTCTCCCCCTGATTGAGAGGGAGGTGGGGACATGCAGTGTGTCTGCTGATTTGAACAAATTCAAGGGTTCCATTTGTAAGGAAGAAAGGGGAGTGGCTATTGTGGAGCCAGCTAGCTGAGTCTACCCCAGGACAGTATCCTGAGACTCTACAAAACACCCAGTGTCCTCACTGCCCACTACAGGACCCCAGCCCCTGCAGCAGGACCCCATGGCCATCCTGCCAGGCTGTCTAATCCGCACCCGGGGTACAACTGGCAGCCCCAGTCCCCTCCTCCATTCTCCTCCCAACAAAGCCAGATGGCAGGCGGAGTGGCTCCATCTCCTGGCAGGGTCCAGGGGACTCGCCCCTCTCTGCCTGGACGGCTGTGCCCCCTCCCCACGAGCTTCCTGCGGCCTGGAGCCCGGCCTCTCTCCAAGTGGGACTCGCCCTTCCTCCTCCAGTGCAGCACCCGGAGCCAGCCGGCCCATCTGGTTCTATTTCACTCCATGTTACTCATCAGGATGTGTTTGCCAGGAGTTATTTGATGTTCAGGAAGAATTCTGAAGCTTTTGAAAAGAAGTAAATAAAATCTTTTCTCTCCCAAAGAGTCGTGAAATTGCTTTTTGCTGAGGAGACAGCGGGCGCCCATGTGGGGTCCAGCAGTCCCTACTTGGCCTGGCCTAGGGAGCTGGTGTTCCGGGTCTGCTCTTGTGCCTCTGGCTCCCCCAGATCCCTGGCCTCAGCTGGACCTCCCCAAGAGATCACTCTAAGCTTTTCCTGATCCTCCTGTGATGCTCAAATTTGGGTACAGAAGAAGGCAGCCGGCAGGACACTCAGCCTGTCTTTTGCTCTTTGGCCAAGAAAGCTTTTAGGAAGAGCTTCTCCCCACCCACTGCCGTGTCTGGGCCATACAGCCTGTACTGATGAGAACATGTGAGCTGCAAAGGGAACAGAGCCGGCGCTGGGACCCACACTCCTGCGTGCTCTGCTGCAGAGGCAGCCTGTAAGGGTGGGGGACAGAGTGCCTGGCCCTGAGAAGATCTAATCTGTTGCAGCCTGGTGATCACAGGCAAGGGGCGGTGCCTCTCCCCCTTCTCCTCCTTTCTGAGCTACCTGAGTAAACGGCAGAGACCACTGGATGTTAGGACATCCAGAAGAGAGAGGGACATCATTGCCACCTCTCCAGGCCCCCCTCCATCCCAGCATCATGCTCCCCCTTGGACCCACGTGGCCTTCTACCTTTCCCCCTCCATGCCTTGTGGCAAGGCTGGAATTTTCCAGACAAGTTTTAGTAAACAACCAAACAGATGTTTACTGGCAAATGCTCAGGTTCCTTTGGCCCCTGGGGACACCTGCCCCCGACCTAGCTAGGTTTGGGCATGGGGTTACACTGAAAGCATCCCACTGAAAGGATGAACCAGCGCATGGAGGATCGCCCCTGAGGTGGGTGAGGTCATGTCCTAACTCTTTCTTTCTTAATTGTGCCCATGCTTTCCTTAAGCCCCAGAGTGAGTGAGTGGCCAGTTGGTGGATGGGGGTCCACCCTCTGTCACTCTCCATTCGTCCTCCCTGCTCATGCGTGGTGCCTCCAGAGGGTGGATCCTCTCCAGCCATCGCATGGCAAACCCTGCAATTCACACAGCTCCCCCTCCCAGAGCAGCCTCATGACAGCTTACAAACCAGGCTATTAAACATTGATCACTCAAAATTTAACATCCCATCTTCCCTTTGATATCCTCAACTGCTCTCTGCATAAGACAACAAGCCAGCTTTCTGCAGCTCAGCATGAGGGAAGACTTCAAAGCTGCCTTCCCACTCCCCCACTCCCAGCAGCTCTGGCATTCCACAAGCAAGACTGCCGTGTGGAGGGGACGGGGACCCCCGCCAGCCTCACCTTCAGAACTCAGATCAGTGGGGGAGATCCCAGGATTCTGGTCTTGGATTAAGAATCTGGGGTGATTTGAGCACCGTCAGGACTCAAGGGCACCTTGTCTTTCTCTAGAAGCAGCTGTGCCTATTGGGAAGTTCTTTAGCTTGGGAGTCTAGTAGGACTGCATTTGAATCCCAGGGATGCCCCCTTACCCAGATGTGCTGTGTCCTCACAAGTGAAACGGAGGTGAGAGATCCCTCTCTTAAGCTCCTGGAGGGGATTAACTCAGAGACTGGAATTGAGAGAGCTCGGCCCATAGCAGATATCAGAAGGCGCCATTCTCTCTCCCCCTCTGAAGAGGAGTTTGTCCCCCCAGATCGTGTGAGTCCGTTCGTGGGAAGGAGTGTCAGCGGCTTTATGAAATAGGTGATTTTGAGCGCTCCAGGGGGTCGCCATGTGCATAGACACTGCTGATGTACTGACTACAAACATTACCGTCTTTCACTCAGGCCGCCACCCAGGGGCCTGCGTTTTAGTAAAACTGTATTAATTAGAAGAGTGGCCATTTGTGGGACATTTCCCACGGACCAGGCACTGGGCAAAGTGATTTACCCGCATCTCTCGTATCAGCCCAACATCATCCTGTAAGGAAGGTTCTCTCATGGGGGCCTGTTTCCAGATGAGAATCTTGAGGGTGATGGGGGAGCCACCTCAAGGAATGGCAAAACTGGGACCTTAACCGGGTCAGCGAGGTGCTGAGGTCCTAGCCGTGCCTCTATGGTCTGGGTGTGTGGGCCTAGTTTAAAGGCACGCAGTACTGTGTATACCTGAAACTCACTGGCATTAACAGACCATGTCCGTATTCTAACGCGAGCATGTGAATCTCCTCTCCCAGCAGATGACAGCACAGTCACGTGCACACAGCAGGCTCCCACTTTGCTCCTGCAATCCGCCTGCAGGACAGGATCTTAGAGCCCGGGTGGTTTGTACCGGAACACCTCACTGGTGTGGTGGAATGGAGCTCAGCACCTCCAAGGCAATTCTACTCCACTTCACAAACCATTTTTGAGAACCCATCAGTGCAAAGACTAGTGCCAAGTTATAAATAGCAAGTTCAGGGCCAGTCCCTTCACTTCCCCAGCCCCTGAGAACGAATCATGGTATCCCTTCCCTTCAAACATGGATGGAGCCTGAGTCCTCCCTAATGCCACCCTCCAGCCCTCTGAGTTGCTGAGTTGAGTAGGAATCCTGCTGCCATCCCTGGGCTGGAGGATCTGCACCATGAGAAGGAAGCCAACTGCAATGGAGTATCCTCAGAGCAGCAAGAAGGCTTGAAACTCCTCTCTCATCCTGGCACATCCTCTTCCGCCGCCCTGAAACTTGGCTGTCAGCGTTGGTTTTGCCTTCCATGGTTGTGCAGAGCCAGTCTGCCCTTTGTCAGAGATTGGACAGCAACGTCATGTCCCCAAGACTTCTCTCTTGCAGGTCAAATGGCTCCAGTTCTTTTCATCCAAAATGTCCTGCATTGCGTGGCTCTGCATCCTCTAACTTCGCAGGGAAAAGTGAAAGACAAAAGGCTAGGAGAGGAGCTGGGAGTATGGCCACCATCTTCCAGGAAGGCTGCCAGGGCCCAGATGGAGGCACAGCACCCAGGAGGGGAGGAGGAGGCAGGCCAACCACAGTGAAGGGTGACTTGAACCCCCTTCCCAACTCCCCCGCATCCTGGATGCTCATGGAACCCTCCCTGTGTCCTTCAGAGGGAGACTGGGGAGGGGACAGAGCAGCACTTACGCCACTCAGAGCCAAGGATGGGTGAACAGCACCTTGCCCAGCAGCCTACCAGGTACCACAGGGAAATTGCTGATGTCCCCTGAAATTGTAGGACTGGGCTCTAGGGCTTGATTATACCACTTTCTAAGTGTCACCTGCACCTGTCAAGGTCAACAGGTATTTTCTTTCTTGAAGAAGCGCTCTCATGCCATGATGATTCAGCTTTGCTGAGTAACTTGCAAAACCCTCCAGTGACACCACCCTCCCTGCAGGGGACATCAGGCGTCAGACTGTGAGAAGCACCTGCTCATTAAGGGTTAGCCCCCCCCCCCCCTCGTGAAGCATTGAACTCACCATCCTTGCAGACCTTCCTTACCTTCTGAATAATCGGGAAAGGCCGAGGAATGAGGTAGGAGAACTGGGTTTGGAGTCTGTAGCAGAACTTACGTCATCTTCCCTGTGATTTGGGGCAATTTAATTATCATCTCCAAAAGTCAATCCTTTGTGTGGGAAATGAGGTTAATGTATGACTCACAAGGTCTCTGGAAGGGCTAAATGACATGGTGTTTGGCAAAGTGCTGAGCATCAGTATATAGTAGGTGCTCAATAGATGTTAATGGGAAAGAGATCTGCTTCCAGAAAAAAGACAGGACATCTGGATATCAGACTGATATCCACTTGTGGATGATCTATTAGTAAGAGGATGGGGCTAGGGTCTGGGAGCAGAAGTAGAGGGTGTGTTATTTTGGTTAAGAGTCTTCCATGCCTACTCTGAATTCATTGGCCCTGACCTCGCTGTCTGGCTGCAAGCGTCAACTTGCCTAGGACAGCTGCACCAAGGGTCAACACAAAGAAGAAAGAAGCACGGTCTCACCATTAAGTACTGCATCCTGCCCACCTGTGTCTCACTTTTGACAGAGGAGAACCATTAGAGGACTACTAGGTTCAACTCTAAATTTGACCCTAAGGGAGGTGACCAATTAACCCATTATCCTCCATTAACACTCCTGCATGGCTTCATTTGTCAAGACAAGCTGCTCTGCTGGAGAGGTGAGAACCAGAAACAGGACCCAGAAGGGGTTGCATGATCCTGGCTCTGAGCTCCTACCCTCATTGTTCTCCTGGAATGTAGGAAAAGGGGCGGGGACTTTTGACTGCCTGCACCATCTAGGCGCCTTGTGCCATCTCATTTAATGCCCATAACCAGCCTGTGAATCAGATAGCCCTATTTCCATTGGGCAATGAAGGGACTTCAAAGAAACAGTAAGTTACCTGAGGTCACTGCCAGAATAGGACAAAAACCCAAGTCTGGCTCCAAAGCCCGTGCTCCCAGCTCCTAACCTTTCTCTGGTGTTTGCTACCTGGAGACCTTAAACGAAGCACTTTGCAGCCATTACTTCATTTAACCCTCACAGCAACTTTATCAATAGATATCACTATGGCTGTTTTTCAGGAAATCAAATCTCTGATTTCTTAAGGGCCTTGTTCAAGGTCACACAGGAAACAGGTTGTGGAGCCAGGTTTTGAGTCCACGTTTGTCCATCTTCAGAGCCTCAAGTGCACTGAAGCGTTGTTACATTAAGCTTCTTTGCTTAAAATTAATTCATTTATCCACAAAACATTTCTATATGGGCGAGGCTCTGTGTTAGACACTTGGGGTTACAAAGATGGCTACGTGAAGGTCCCTGCCCTTAGAAGTCTCGTCCACATGTGGACGGAAGGTGACCACAAAAAATATAACGAAACCCAAGCCAGGTTATTAAATTCTTGCCGGGGAAGATTCTGAGACTGAGAGCTTCTCTCTGTCTTTGTTCACAAGGGATATTAGCAAGTTTTAGAGATGTGTTAAAAATGTATTAGCTCCAGAGTGAAACTTTCTATTTCATTCATCACATTTAACAAATATTTATTGAGAGTTTTCTATGTGCCAGGCACTCCTAAGCGCATCAGACAAACCAGTGAATAAAACAGATGAAAATCCCTGCCCTCTGGGAGCTTATGTTTTACAGGGGGAGACAGATATTGAACAGTAGACATAAAAATAAATAAATTCTACACTGGTAATATGTAGTTGTAGATGCACTGATGGAGAATGGAAAATGCGGTGACTTTCTCTAGTGGGACTCGGCATTGTTGGAAGCACCAGCCATTCCCTCGGGCTCCTCTCTACTACATCTCCCGCAGCGGGAGCCTGGCTGCTCGCCCCTTGCTCTTTTGTCTGCTGCCTCTCTTTTAAATGAGAAGGTGGCTGAGGTCTCTCTGCGCTCAGCAGGAGCCACACGGCAGGAGCTCTCTGGCTTTGCCCAGGTCACCTCCTTCTCTCCATCATTGCTGGCTTGTTTATTCCCTCACTGGCTCACATTGCAGGGCCCAGGCACTCCTGCTGTTGGAGGATGTGCCCCTCTTCATATTGGAATATGACATTGCACCTGCATCTCACTGTAAGTATATAATTTATAAATAACTATGTTAGACTTGACTTGTGGTGCCCTTTTGACATACTAATGAGTAGGTAAAATTTACTGGGAACTTTGCATGAGTCAGGCATGATCCTGGGTGCTTTATGTGTATACCTAATTTCCTTTAATCCTTGCAACAGCCCACACTGTTGGACTTGTCTGTATTTCCATCTCATAGGGGTGGCAGTCCAGGCTCACTCAGGCTCAGCCCTTGACCAAGTCATAGGATGTGGGGAGCAGGAAGGCGAGCAGAGCAGGGGCAGCCCCTGCCTGTCATGGCCTCTGCTCTTTGTCTCACTGCAAAAACACCTTCCGATTTGGGGAGCTATTGAATTAAATACTTATTCATTTTTGAGCTTGCAGTATTCTTTTCTAATTTAGAGCATGTGTGTGTGTTTCCAAGTCTCAAAGACGGGCAGAGACTCTACAGTGCCAAGTGTAGAAAACAGCCCTGCTTCCTCGCTAAACACACATCTATCACATAGGAAACCAGTGCCCTCATCCAGAGCTGGTGGGAGGAGCCAAGAAGGTGCCATCGCAGGGAGGACAATTTGGGAGAATGGGTTCATAGATTAAAGCACACTTCCTTTTGAACTCAATGGTTCCACCTCTAGAAGACAGGTGTTCACAGGTGCTCAAGGACATGGATACTGAGATGTTCACTGTAGCACTGTTTATATTATTAATAGCATTAAAAAGCTGAAAGCTGGCTGGGTGTGGTGGTTCATGCCTGTAGTCCCAGCACTTTGAGAGGTCGAGGTAGGCGGATCACCTGAGATCGGGAGTTCAAGACCAGCCTGACCAACATGGAGAAACCCCATCTCTACTAAAAATGCCAAAAAAAAAAAAAAAAAAAAAAAAAAATTAGCTGGACGTGGTGATGCATGCCTGTAATCCCAGCTACTCAGGAGGCTGAGGCAGGAGAATCACTTGTACCCGGGAGGCAGAGCTTGCAGTGAGCCGAGATCGCACCATTGCACTCCAATCTGAGCAACAAGAGCAAAACTCCATCTCAAAAAAAAAAAAAAAAAAAAAAAAAGAAAGAAAAGAAAAAACCAAAAGCTGAAAGCTACTCCATACTCAATAGGAGGGGGATTGTTTATGTACATCCTGTGCATGTGTGCAATGAAATGCTAGCCGGGCATTATGGTGGGCGATTATGAACGGCATCTGGTGGGAAACAGGAGTTGCAGAGTGTTTTGTGGTGTGTTCAGCCATGTGTGTAAAAGTGTCTATGCACATATATTACGAATAACTGCTTATACCGGTATAGAATACTTTAGAAGGATATATAGGAAGCTGTGATGATGGCCATCTCTGGGAAGGAAGAGAAGGAACGGGGGGTTACTCACTGTTGTCTGTGTATCTTCATAAGTGCTTTGTGTGTTTTTACACATGCATGTGTTATATTGACAGCTAGCAGCTGTTAGATACTCTCTGCACTACTATATAAATAAACTGATTTAATCCACATGACTATGGTACAGGCTGTAGTACCATTCCCATCTTATAGTTGATAAAACTGAGGCACAGAGAGGTTAAGTAACTCACTCAAGGTCACCTGACTTGGAAGCGCTGGTAAGGGGGATTTTTGGCTGGGCAGTCTGAGCCCTCAAGCTCCATGATGTTAAAGAGAAAAGGAGAGCGAGTGAACCCTTGAGATGGGCCTGGGGCAGCTCCCTTTCTCCTATCTCAGAGGGGAACGTCCTCTCTTCTAGCCAGAGTCCTTGCCAACCCTCTCTGTTAGTTTCTTTGCCTCTGCCTGAAAATGAGCCAAGTCCTCCTACCACCTAGGAAGCTGTGTGAGGCAGGCAGTGCAGTTCATTCATGAAGTGGTCTCTTTGTCCAGAGCGCCTGATTAGAGCACATTTTCGGTGCTCACAGTCCCAGCAGTGGTCAGATGCCTAAAGCTGGCCATGGAAAGTGAGCAGCAGTGAGATGCCACGTCCTGTCCAAGGCGGTAATGAGCAGGTGGTTTTCCATGCTTTCCCCTGTCTGTGGAGCTAGAAGTCATGGTGTCTGAGATGCAGGACTGCCAGGGGGGGAGTAGCCTGGGTCCCCGAGTCACCGCTTGTGGAAGGACCATGCACAACCACTGCCAGACCTTCCTCACACGATGACAGGAGCCAGTTGCAGCTCCGTTGGCTACACTGCTGAGATTTGGGGGTTTCTCGATGGCATTGTCTAGCATTTGGCTACCCTCTCCTTAGGGCCCACCCCTTTTCCCTGTCTGTTCTTTTTTCACTCATAAATTCTTGAAGAAGATACAAACCCTGGAGACGTGGGCTTCAAAGATGTTCATCGCTAGCTGCCAGGGCCTTGCCCTCACCTCTCCTGGGCTTCCTCAGCCACAGTGGCCTCTAATGGGCAGCATCAAGGGTATTTCTTGGCTTGCAGTCCCTCTGGTTCTTCCTGAGCTTTAGAACTCCATATCCTTAGTTTCTTGGACACTGTGCTCTTCTAATCCTCTTCTCCCTCCTTGGGATCACATTCTCCTTAGCCTTTGCCATCGAGAGGCATGGACTTAGAGTCAGGCAGCCTGATCTCTTCTGAACAAATTGTATAATCCTTTAACTGAGCCTCAGGCTGTCCATCTCCTCAGGGCACCAAGAGCTGGGGCTCACGGCTGTTTCCAGGGCTAACGAGATCATTCTCATACCGAGCTCATCACCAGGCTCAGCAAATGTCTGTTTTCTTCCCTTCTCTTATTCTCCAGATTATTTTTCTGCCTCATACATCTCTGCCACAAACATAAACTGTATTTGTTCTCTTCTCTCTTTTCTCTTCTTATTTGGGGAATTACAACCACTTCTATAATATCATTCAGTTCTGCACAGGTAACTAGTAGTATATTGCCCTAGCTTTAAAGCTGTATCTGAAACTGCATCCCATATGCATCATTAATTGATCAATCCACTCTACGCTTATTTATTGAGAACCTACTTTGAACAAGAGCCTATGCTTGGCACTGGAGACAAAACAGTAAACAAATCTGGACATGTTCTTAGCCTGTGGGGTTATTCATCTAATGACCATGCCAGATATTAATAAAATAATCTTGCAAATACATATAAACTTGAGATTTTCACAAGTGTTTTAAAGGAAAGACACATGATTCTTTGAGATCTAATCATGGGTTCTTCCACTTAGCAAGGGTATTTCTTCTGGAAGGTGGAGGTAAAGCTTAGTTCTGATGGAGAACAAGGAGTGAATTAGGGAAAGAGGTGGGGGCAGCATTCCTGAGAGATGCACCAGTGTGGCCAAGCAGCTTATATCAGCAGGGAGTGTGGCAGGAAGAAGGTGGCGAGTGGAGGAGGAGTAGGGGAGGAACGGAAGGGGGCAAGCTGTGTGTGATCACTGTGGAAAGGGAGTGTGGAAAAATTTGCTCTTTACCCCCCAAGATCCAGCCTCCTTTTGATTTCTTTTTTCTTATCTCTGTTTTCTTTACCCTTCCTACCTTCCTTCCTTCTTTCTCTCTCTCTTTCTCTTTCTCTCTTTTCAGAGTTTCACTGCATCACCCAGGCTGGAGTGTAGTGGCTTGAGATGTTGGCTCACTGCAACCTCTGCCTCTCGGGTTCAAGTAATTCTCGTGCCTTACCCTCCCCAGTAGCTGGGATTACAAGCATGTGCCACTATTGCTGCCTAATTTTTGTATTTTTAGTAGCAACTAGGTTTTGCCATGTTGGCCAGGCTGGTCTCGAACTCCTGACCTCAGGTGATCTGCCTGCATCTGCTTCCCAAAGTGCTGGGATTATAGGTGTGAGCCACCACACCCAGCCCACCTTTTAATTTCTCACTAGAGAAACTTTTATTTTTACTGGGCCCAAGGCTGCCTGAATAGAGACTATATTTCCCAGCCTCCCTTGCAGCTAGACAGGGGCATGCAAATAAGTTTGCCCAACAGAATGTGAGTGCTCTGTGCAACTTTTAGGAAATGTTCTTAAGGGGGAAGGGCACAGGCTTCTTTGTCCATTTGTCCTTCCTACTGGGTGGAACTCCAACAGCTTTTCTAAGCCAGAGCTGCCACTGTGAACCATAGGCAGGATCCTGGGTGAAGGGTGCAGAATGACAGAAAGGAAGCAGTCAGGGTCTCTGATGACCATGGACCTGCATGTTCTGCCCCCAACCATTGATCTCTTTGTGTTCAAGAGAGAGAAAAACACTTCTCTCATATTTAAGTTACAGTAGTTTGGGGGCTTCTGCCATTCACCGATGATTATAACTAATATGGAGAGACAGAAGCCAGACAGTGCAGGGCTTTGTGGCCATCTGAAGGCATTTTTGTCCTGATCCTAAAGGTGGAGCCCCACAACTGAAGGGGTTGGAAGCCATGCCCAGGTGCCACCACAGGCTCCAAAGCAAATCTGTTGCTTTCTGTACTCATCTGCTCAGTTCTTTCAGCAGGCATTTACTGAGTATTTACCACGTGTTAGGAGTTCACCTAGATCCTGGGGAACCAAAATTTAATATGATGGATTCCATCTTTGAGATAGAGGCAGTCCAGTGAGTTATAGACATGAAAGTAATGATGACAGTTCAGTCAACACTTATTGAATACCAAGGTGACATTCCACGATGGTGCTGGCATAGACAACAGGGTAGAGCACTGACCAGTCAGAATGGGCACTGCCAGAAATAACAGGATGGCCACCCTGCTCTATCCCAGCTGAGTTTCTGTCCAGCCAAGCACCCGGTGTGCATCGGACACAGCGTCAGACTCTGGGAAGTGCAGCGACCAAGGAGGTAATGCCTGGTCTCAAGGAGTTTGTGATCTTTACTCTCAGGAAAGAAAAAAACCATGAAAATAATAGAAGTGTAGTCCTAGGGTCTCCTGATAGGTGTGGGATAGTGAGGTGAGGGGGCGGAGTGGTCGGTTCTGCCTGGAGCCTCGAGAAAAACCACCGAGAGGAGGCACCTCTTGAGCTGAAGTAGGAAGATTTAATAGTAGTTAGAAGGGAGTAAGGTATGGAGCCTCAGAGGGATGAACAGTGCGCTCTGGAGTGCTGGGGATAACGCAGCTCGTTGTTCTGTGTGTGTGTGTGTGTGTGTGCATGTGTATGCTTGTGTATGTTAACAGTGGAGCAACACTTCATGACAGGGATATATTCTGAGAAACATTAGGCTATTTCATCACTGTATGAACACCATAGACTGTGTTTACACAGACCTAAATGGTACAACCTACTGCACACCTAGGCTATATGGTAAAGTCCATTGCTCCTTGGCTACCTGTACAGGATGTTACTGCACTGGCTACTGTAGACAATTGTAACACAATGGCGAGTATTTGTGTATCTAAACAGAAAAGATACAGTAACAATATGACACAATCTTATGGGATTACTGTCATATGTGCAGTTTGTCATTGATTGAAATGTAATATGCAGTGAATAACTGTATGTATGTGTGTGTGATGTGTGTGCACATACCTCCACACTGCATATGTTCAGGGAGGTGAGGGGGGATTAAGGGAAGGCATTACAGAGGAACTCCTATTTGTCCTTCAAAACTCTGCTTAGTCGGCCGGGCGCGGTGGCTCACGCCTGTAATCCCAGCACTTTGGGAGGCCGAGGCGGGTGGATCACGAGGTCAAGAGATCGAGACCATCCTGGCCAACATGGTGAAATCCTGTCTCTACTAAAAGTACAAAAAATTAGCTGGGCATGGTGGCGTGTGCCTGTAGTCCCAGCTACTCCGGAGGCTGAGGCAGGAGAATTGCTTGAAACCGGGAAAATGGAAGTTGCAGTGAGCCAAGATCGCGCCACTGCACTCCAGCCTGGCAACAGAGCGAGACTGTCTCAAAAACAAACAAACGAACAAACAAACAAAAAACTCTGCTTAGTCAATTAAATTAAAATTAATTTAATTTTAGTCACCACTAAGCAGAGTTTTGAAGGAAAAATAGGAGTTCCTCAGTGGACAAAGCAGAGCAGAGTTTTCAGTGAACAGGGCCTGCTTTTAAGAGGCCACAGGGTATGAGAGGGGCATAGAAAGACTTGCAGGGAGTTTAAGGCAGTGAGTCAGAGGGCCAGGATGAGAAATATCTTGTGATGAGGCTCAGAGGAAAAGGGGGCTGCACTGTGAAGACCCAGTAGTCAGACCTAAGGAGTTTATTATGTTTTGCTGGGAGAGAGAAGCCAGGAAAAATTTTAAACAGAAAAGAAACATGGTCAACTCTGTGTTTTAAAAAAAAAAAAGTAATTAAGCTGTGTGTGGTGGCACATGCTTATAGTTCCAGCTACTTGGGAGACTGAGGCAGGAGGGTCCCTTGAGCCCAGGATTTCAAATCTAATCTGGACAACATAACAAGACCCCATCCTTAAAAAACAAAAATTAATTGGGACAAACTCCCAAAGTGTCCCCCTATGGAGCCTGGGTAAAAAAATGATGGTGTACAATTCAGTGGAACTTCAAATGGCCATTAAAACAAGGAGGTGGATCTATCTGTGTTCATATAGAACCATTTCTTTTTTAAAAATCTAATTCAATTTTAAGTTCTGGGATACATGTGCAAGATGAGCAGGTTTGCTACATAGGCAAACGTGTGCCATGGTGGTTTGCTGCACCTATCAACCCATCACCTGGATGTTAAGCCCTGCATGCGTTAGCTATTTATCCTCATGCTCTCCCTGTCCCACACCCTCACATCCTCCCGTTGACTGGCCCCAGTGTGTGTTGTTCCTCTCCTTGTGTCCATATGTTCATATAGAACTATTTCTAGGATAAATAATTGAGTTTAAAATAATCAGGGTGCTGTATAGTGTTTGTAGTATGGTCCAAGTTGTTTGAGAGATGTGTGTGAATGTGCATGCATAAAGACATCTATCTGTCTGTCTGTCTGTCTGTCTATCTATCTACCTACCTACCTATCTATCTACCTGTGCTTGTATGCACCTAATGTTTTTTCTATAGAAGATACTTCCAATTATTAGGCACTTAATTGAATTAATTAGGAAGGGATTATTTTAGTTAATGATCATGAGACAGTTGTGAAGTGAGGTTGTCCTATCATAGTGAAGGAATGATACGGGTACAAAAGACAGCCCTTAAGGAGGTGGCAATAAGAGTAATATAGAGGGCTCAGGCGTTGGTGTATGACATGTAACAATTTCTATAGAAATTGTTATTTCTATATAGGCACACGAAAAACTATTAACAGCGTTTGCTTCTATGGAGGGAAATGAGGAGGACATGTTGTGGAGGAGACTTACTTTTCATTGGAAACCTTTTGTATGAATTGGATCTTTTTACACATGTGCATGCATTATTTTTCCAATATATTAAATAAATATGTATTAAAAATTTTATTCTGCCTGAAATGTGAGTGATGGATTGAAGTGAGAAGAGACTTGGGGTAGCACGAACCTGTCCCTGCCTCCATTTCCTTGATTAATGGTGTCACATCCATCCAGGTTTCAGTCTCAAATCTTGAAGTCATCTTCAACTCCCCTCATGTCTAATCAGTTATCAAGTCCTGCCTGTTCTACCCCCAGAAGCCCCTCTCCCCCTCAGCCCTAGAATAGACAGAGAGATCGATGGGACAGAGCTGCAAGCCCAGAGACAGACTGGAGTATGCATAAATATTTAGTATGTGATAATGGTGACATTTCAAGTCCTTGTGGAAAGGATGGATTATTCAATAAATGATGTTGAAAAAAAATTAACTCCGATCCTTAGCTCAGTCATAAGCTAAAATAAATTCCTGGTGAATTAAAGACGTATATAAAAATAAAGTCGCAAAGGCACTAGAAGAAAATGTAGGTCAGTCTCTTACATAAAATATGGGACTGGAAAGGGTCTTTTTAAGGAAGATGTTGAGAGAAGATATTATAAAGACCAGTTTGATAAAGCAGACTATACACAGTTATTTTTGTTATATACTATAGGCATAATAATAATTAAAAAAACCAAAAGCAAATGTAAGACTGGAAAAAATACTTCCTAAAAATGTGGCATATAAAATTTGTAAAGAAAGCTTACAAAACAATAAAAAAGATAAACGCTCCCAATAGACAAATGGAAATAAGTAATTAACAGAAGAGAAAAACAAATGATAAGTTAATGAATGAAAAAATGTTCCATGTTGCTGTTTTTCAATTAAGAACGTACTAAAATAGCAACAAGATCTCACATTTCACCAAATATTTTAAATAAAAGATAGTTTCCTATACTGGTCAGAGTTCTGGGAAGCAACGTCATATATCGCAGGACAGAGTGTAAAGTAGGTCAGACTCCATGGGGTACTCCACCAGCGTATATCAAAGTCCTCAGAAAGTTACATACCATCAACTCCCTGATTTCCTGTGTTAAACTTTATCTTGAGGAAATTATTAAGAACGTTACAGTGATCATCACAGTGTTTTAGATAACTTCAAATGTTTGGAAAACCAAACCTTAAAATTTCTTGCAATGAGCAATTGATTAAATAGAAGTACATCCAAAAATGTGCTATTATGAGGCCGGTAAAAGTATCTTGGTTGAAAATTACATTTGTACATTGCATTTAGAAGACAGCACATACAATGCAACTCTGTTTTGTTTATATGAACATCAATACACAGATGTAAAGGTATAGACAAAAGTCTATACCTTTCAACAGGAGCTGTTTCTGGATGAAAATATTATAAATGATTCTTATTTTCTTAAAAACCACTCTGTATTTCTAAAAAATGCCTAATAAATATCAATTACTGGAAAAACAATTAAGAATTTAAACTTCAGCCTGGGTGCGGTGGCTCACGTCTGTAATCCCAGTACTTCGGGAGGCCGAGGAGGGCGGATCACTAGGTCAAGAGATCGAGACCATCCTGGCCAACATGGTGAAACCCCATCTCTACTAAAAAATACAAAAAAATTAGCCAGGCCTGGTGGCACGCACCTGTGGTCCCAGCACTCAGGAGGCTGAGGCGGAGAATCGCCTGAACCCAGGAGGTGGAGGTTGCAGTGAGCCGAGATTGCCCCACTGCAATCCAGCCTGGCGACAGAGCAAGACTCCGTCTCAAAAAAAAAAAAAAAAAAAAAGAAAGAAAGAATTTAAACTTCACCTGCCTTTTGTCCCAGGAGTTATATAAATTCATTATAAAGAAATAGTTAGAGATGGCAGAATGGATGATGGTTGAAAGGTTTTCATCCCAGCATTCCAAGGAATGATGAAAGCTGGAAATAGCTTGAACATTTAAAAACCAGAGAATATTTAAGTAAATGATGGTTGGATACAATGGAATGCTATGAAGTCATAAAACTTGAGTTATGGAAGAATATTTATTAAAATGGAAAGATTATTCACAAGAATAAGTGAAGGCAAAGCAGGCTATAAAACCATGTGTAAAATGACATACCTTTGTTTGAAAGAAACAGAAAATATTAGAAAACTCTTCACTAAAATAGTGTAGTTATTTTGGGTGGATAGGCAAGTTCTTTTGTTTGCCATTCTTGTACGTTTCTAAGTGTTCTGTATTCCACATGTATTCCACATTTTACTTTTTTTTTTTAATTTGGGGAACTATTAAAACACCATAAAAAATTAAAAGTCAAATAACATGACTAGGAAAATATTACTGCATATGTGATATTCAAAGTGTTTTAATATACTTAATCCACAAAAGGCTCTTGTAAGTCAAAAAGAAAAATATGAACATCTCAATAAAAAGATTTGTGTGGAATATATAAAGACCATTAAGAAAAGAAATATAATCATTCAGTTAGCATATGAAAAAAGCTGAATATTTCTAGTAATACTCAAAGAGAGATGAAAATTTTTAATCTTCAAATTGGAATCCATTTATCAAACACTGATAATACCCAGTGTTGCTGTTTCTGGGAGTCGGGGGTGTAGAGGGAGAGGGGAGATAGCCCCCTTCATGAACTAATACTGAGGGTATAAACCGTTCAGCTTTTCTGGAGAGCATTTTGGCAGATAGGCTAAAAATCTTGAAAACATTAATTCTTTGTGACCCGGGAGTTCAGTTCCTAGGAATACATCCTGAAGAAACAACTATGGATGTACAAAAAAATTTATGGACAAGAATGCTCTTTGCAGCCCTACTTAGTATAATAACCAAAAATTGGAAACAGTCCAAATAGTCAACAATGAAGGTTTGACTTGATTGGCAATCTCAGTACAAGTCCACAATATGATAAGCGGAATTCCATGACTCGAAAGGCAATTACAGCTAACAGAGCTGCATTAGGTTTGCTGCAAGTTCATTGGTGGCAAAAATCTGACACTGAACTGAAGGGAGGCTTTTTAATAGCCATCATTTATCTCCGTTAGTGAGAATATTCAAATATTTTCTTGTCCAAATACTGTATTTGATTCTAGGCTACTGTTGAGGTCCCACTGCAGGTGCTTTCTAATATATCATCTTCCACAGATTTTCACCTGTTCCAAATCTAAATAATTCTAAATTCTGAAATATCTTGCCCCAAAGCTTTCAGATACTATTCAAATAATGAAATCCTATGATGTCACTTAAATTCATGTTCTCAGGGAGCTTTGTTGGATATTTTGGTCACTTACCCTTTTTTTGTCCCCCTATTGTTAAAAGCAAAAACCAGTAGGATATAAAACTATGCAGATTATAATAATATTTTTAACTAGGTGCCTGCAGATCCTTTTAATAGACTAAATAGACTTGAAGGAATGTATCAAAGTTTTAACAATATTTATCACCATATGATGAAACAATTAGCTATTTTAATTTTCTTCTACACATTTTTATATTCTCTGAATTCTCTATAGTAAACTTATATTATCTTGAACAAATAAATGCATTTAAAAAACCCAAACTAAATAATCTAGGTAGCAGAAACTGAAGTACAAAATCCTTAGAAATAAAAAGTCAGAGATCCATAGCCAGGGTTCAAACTCGGTTCTTCTGAATCTGGACTCCTGCATTCTTTCCCCCCTCGAAAGTACTACATCTAGACCAGTGCCCTTGAAAGAACATCCAGCAGAATCTACATAAACATTATGTGCAAACAGGTTTCTATGGACACGTGCATACTGAAAACTCTAACGTCTAGGACTTTAGGCAGGACTTCTCATGGCCTTTTACATTCTAAGATGTGGCACGATTCCAAAGAAGAGGTATCCTATGCTGAGTTCCAAGATAGTTGGCCATACAGCTTTTCTATTTTATTTTATTTGTATTTTAGTTCTGCTTATCTTTGTGAAAAATCTTCTAGGACATCTTGAGAATGTGTTTCACATAAAACACTGTAGAAATGCTAATCCCATGGAAAATTTTATTCTTAAATGAGGAAAAATATACAAGAACCATCTCTAGAGTGGTGACAATTTCCTGTGGGAATGCTGACCCTTCACACTTTATTAGCTGTTCCCTTTTAACAGTGACTTCCATAATAAACACGTGAAAGGCCACGGTCCTGGGAGGGAGCTTTTGTGTCCTTTAGGGAGGCCGTTTTGACCTGTTGTGATTTTGCAGAGGATCATGACCCATAGCTCTGGCACTGATGGAAAGTCCATGGAGGCAGAAAATCTAAGCTCTGAACCGAATTCTCTGCATTGCCCATTAGGTGTTCAGGAACCCCACAACTTCTCACATCCATGAAGAGACTTGGGAGTCACTCAGCAGACAGGGAGCCTAGTGGAACAAATCATGGCCTGAGAGCTAGCAGCAAAACTGGAAAGGAACTTATTTATGCAAACATTCTGTGTAACCTTTGCCAGCTCGCAGCTTCTCTCTGTGTCTCAATTACTTCACATACAAAATGAAGGGGTTGATTAAGGCAGAACAGTAACCTTGTTTCATCTTACTTGCCAACTCTAATCAATGGGTAGGGGCTTCCTGGAGCGCCTTGAGGCTGCATCCCTGCTTAATAAGAAGGGATGCTGTGATTGATTACTAATGTCTGCCCGGGGCACAGTAGGAAGAGTGCACCGATGCTGCTCCTCCTCTCCCGCGTCAGAGTTGAGAAACATCGAAATACTCTTGAAGACCCGGAGTGCTGTACAGTGGACACAAGGTGGTCAACCCCAGATCAATTTCTTATTTCATAAACTCTGGCGATCCTTTGTCTCGCTCCTTCTCTCTCTCTCTCTCTCTTTTTTGATTCCCTTTTATCTATGGAGATTCTAAACTCTTGGCTTTTGGGCTCAGTAATGGCAAAGTGATGGTTTTCCATGGCAATCTTTTTATACTCCCTTTCTTTCACTGTCTTGCCAGGGATGAAACTGTTTTTACTAAAAGGGAAAAAATACATATGTAAAAATCACACGTCCTCACCATGTGCAAAAATCATGTGTTTGGCAGCAAGAACATCTTTCTGAGGCCAAATGGCATTTTTTCTTCTTTTGCAAAGCGAGCAAAAAAAAAAAAAATCTTACTTTCCCAGCACTGGTACTGAATTATTGGCCCTTGTCAGTTGCTGCCACTAAGGGGTGTCTCGTCCTGGAGACTCGTGATGCTGGGAGACCAACGAGTCCTGGGGGAATCTGGCTGCAGCTGTCTTTCCTGCTTCTCCTGCTTTGCGCAGGGACTGAAACACACGGCGCTGTGGTTGGCAGAGCCACTGTCATGGGTATTAGAGGGAGCTTGATGTGGAAGACAGATAGACCAGAGTGTCTGTAACAGCTTCATCTCTTACCAGCTGTGTGACCTGAGCAGAATCCATTACTTCTCTGAGCCTCAGGCTGCTCATAATAAAATGCATCATAGTTCCTGAATCCCTGGCTTCAGCCAATCTTTATTTGTAAGTTTACCCCAGAGAACAAATCCAACAAAAGTCCACACACTCAGGAAGTTGGTATTTTAGTAGAAAAGAACAGGTTGGTGGTGAGGAAGGAAAGAATGATAGGAAAAGATGGAGAATAAAGTAGTTAGAATTCAAGTTAATATTAGAAAATGCTAAATGCCATGAAGGAAACTTCATCTGAGCAGGGAAATATGAAACTTAGGGTTGGGGCATCATCTCAGGTAAGATGTCCATGGAGGGGATCCACCAAGAAGGTGCTATTTAGGCAGACCAGGGGAAGGTGACGGTGCATGTGACATGTCTACCAGGGGGTTGGGCATCCAAGCAGAGAAACAGCAAGTGCAATGTCCTCAGGTGGAAATACGCCAGGTGTGTCAGAACAGCGAGGAAGCCCCTGGTCTGGGATAGAGTGAGTGAGGCAGAGAGGACCAGGAGAGGAGAAGAGACAGGTGTGAGATGCTGGGGGGCAGGGCAGTCTGGGGCAGGCCAGGTAGGGCTTGCTTAGGACCTTGGCTTTTGCTCTGAGTGAGACAGGGAACCAAAAGAGCATGTTACCTTAAAGAGGGATGCGAAGTCATTTACATTTTAGCAGGAACGCTGTGTTGGGAAAAGACAGGAGCAGGTGGGAGACAGGAGTGGAGGAAGAACATCCTTTGGGGGCTGTTGCTGTGCCTGGTGAGATGGTGTTGGCTCACACCAGGAGGGACCCCTGGAGGCAGTGGGAAGTAGAGGGGAACCTGGGCACATTCTGAAAGCCCAGCTGACCAGGTTGTTGTGGGGAATTGTGAGAGAATGTGAGGAAAGCTCCACCCCACTGCCTGGAATGCAGTAGGTGCTCAGTTAAGGTCAGGTCATTTTTACCAGTCACTTGGACAGTTGTGCATGCCCTCCGGGAGAAGGAAGAGCATAGAGCCCACCTGAGGGCACCCTCATTCACTGAGGCATTTCGCCAGGGTTTTAGTCTGTTTGTGCTACTCTAACAAAATACCTGAGACTGGGTAATTTGTAAACAACAGACATTTTTTCTCATGGTTCTGGAGGCTGGGAAGTCCAAGACCAAGGTGCTGGTAGATGGTATGTCTGGTGAGGGCTGCTTTCTGCTTCCAAGATGCCATCTATTGCTGCATTCTCACATGTGGAAGAGGTGTAGCTCTCTCACATCTCTTTCTAAAGGCACCAGCTCCCTTCATGAGGACCGTCACAGCTTAATCACCTCCCAAAGGCTCCACCTGTTCATATCATCACAATGGCGATTAGGTTTCAATGTCTGAATTTTGGGGGACACGTTCAGACCACAAGAACCAGCACGTTGTGCCCTTGCTATACACGGTGGTGTTGGAGAGATGGCAGCATGACGCAGCAGGACAGGAGACTCCCTCCCCCCAGCTAGAGGGGAATTGGAAAGAGGTGTAGAGGGGGAAACAACTACCAAGGAGAATTTGCTCCCTTACCCAAAATAAATAGTGAAACTTGACAAGGATCACCATGGAGAAATCTAGTTGGTATAACAAATTCTAGAGTTGGCATCTCAGTTGCTTTAGGAAGAGCACTTTTAAGTTGGAACTAAGGGTGAAACTTAGTTCTTGAGAAATAGTTTCTAGAAGGTGAACTCCTGACTATGTCCCAGGAGTGGAGGTAGGGTGTGCATGCGGCTGTGGCAGCGAGTGACCAGGTACCACCTCCTGCTCCCCTCATGCCCCAGTTGTCCACAGGGCTCCTGGGTAGCCAATGGTGCACCCTCCATGGCTGAGCTTGGCTCGTGCTAGAGGCATTTCCGAGGAGGAGTAGTGGAGCGGAGGACTTGAGGAGTCTGTGGCCCAGGATTAGCAGATCTGCAAGCGACAGAAGGGCCTTAAGATGCCGGTGTACTGTCCTGAAGGTGACACAGCAAACCTTTGAGAGGGATGGACTAGGTAGGCAGGGAGGGCTGAGCTGGAGCAGCATTCCCTGTGGTGAGCAGGGTGATTCGGGCTACACTGGGAAACCATTTCACACAAGATAACGGATAGTCGTTTCAGTGTTTTAGAAAAGACTAGCTTTTCTTTTACGATAATGATATAAAATGTTCTTTTAAAATGCATTTATGCAAGCCTAGAAATAAGTTGACTAAATGAAAATTAATGAGTCGATAACAGTAAAAGGCCAGTGCTAGCCGAGGGGGGCTGTGAAGCGTGATTGAGGTTGGAAAACGGTGTGCACCACCTCCTTCTGTCCAGTGGGTGGGCACGATGGAAAGTTATTTGCCGCTGGATTCAGGAGAAACTCCCAGGCTTGGGAAGGCCTTGGATGGAGTCTGTTGTCACAGCTGAAAGCTCCCCCGGACATGGGAAGAAAATGCCCACACATCAAAAGGCATTTTCTCTCCTTTCCAGATGCTTCCATCTCACTGTAAAAACAGAGACAAAGGGAAGAGGAGAGAAAGTCCTGGGACACCTTCTGCTGACACAGAACCCAAAAGGTCACCCTGGAGCCTGTTCACTTTTGACTTGTTCTGAAAGCTTCCTTTCTCTCCCAGCCTGGGAAGGGATGGCTGGACGGAAAAGGCTTTGCTCACCTCCCACTCTGCCCCCACCCTCGTTCCCATCTCTGCAGGCTCCACAGGATGGCTTCCTGTTCATAAAATGTTTAAAGACAGACTATCAGAAGGCAGAGTTAGACAGTGGCATAATTCCCCCCTGGCAGCATCCTGGGCAGACAAGGGGTGGAGCCTTAGGTGCAAAGTAGACCTGGGCTGTTTTTCCACCTGGCCATTCCTGCTTGCGACTGGACACTCCTGAGACCTGGAACCTCAGGCCTGTGTCTGTTGCAGAGGCCATGGGTGGAGGAGGGCATACCATCCTGAGAGCCATCACAGGGGTCACTGTAATGAGCCTGTGGTGTCCCAGCCATCTCCAGGCACCCCAGTCAATGTGGACCTGGTTCCCAGGAGTGCGGCAGCACAGTGCTTCCTGCCCTGGGCCTCGTGGGGGCCTGTGCTCCATCATCAGGAAAGGCAGTAATGATGAGTTATTGATACATTTATTGATCACTGACTGTAAGGCAGGCGTTTGCCCAGGTGTTGGGTAAGAGCACAGGCAGCCGCTGGGAGGTCTGGGTGGGAGCACTGCTCTGCCAGCAGCCATCTGCGTGAGCACAATGAGCCCCTTACCCTTATGGTGCTTCAGTTTCCTCAACTATGCCGGGGTCCTGCCAGCAGCTGGCTCACAGGGCTGCTAGGAGGATCAGAAGACCTGTGCATGCACAGGGTTTGGAACAGTGCCTGGCATATGGTCAGATCTCAGTAAGGGAGCGCCATTATTATTGTTGTAGTTGTCTTGCTCCTAATTCCTATAACAGCTCTGAAGATACTTGTTATCCTCACCGTGGAGAAGGAATGCATAATGCCTTGCTGCCTACATGTGGCCAGCAGGGCCAGCTTTGGACCACATCCATCTGACTCTAAGCTAGGGCTTTGTCCACAGCCTCACACACCTCCTGATGACCTCACAGCGTTCTTCTTCATAGGCCGCTGGCTGACACCAACACCATGTGACAGTGCAGACCCAAGAGCAGCACCTAGGGATGCTCAGGATGGGGCTTCCTGAGTTATTTCTGTCTTAGGGACCCTCCTTGGAGGACCAACCCTTAGTGGCCCAACCCTGCGTTGCACTCTGGCACTTCCAGGATGGAGTGCTTGGATGCTCCCCCAGACCTT
Source organism: Ateles fusciceps (assembly GCA_036589455.1). NCBI lineage: Eukaryota > Metazoa > Chordata > Mammalia > Primates > Atelidae > Ateles > Ateles fusciceps. The sequence goes on from JAZHEH010000276.1 coordinate 4,807,323, forward strand.
GCCTGGGCTCCTATGAGGCATGGCGCTGGGCCCTTGCTGAGATGCAGTGAGTGGGCCGCAGACGCTGCCTGAAGATGAGGACAATGGAGTGAAGCAGGCCGAAGCAGATGCCACAGGGCCAGCGCTGAGACTTCCATGCACACAGCTGTGAGGGTGGAGTGGCCCATCTCGATGTGCTCGGACCACTTCCCCCCACTCTGGGAAGGGAACCAGTGTCTGGTGAATAAGACCAATGTCTGAGACCTGAGGGTGTCAGTGCCTTACCCACGCTGACCTGGCCTCTGGGAGTCAAAGCTAGGTCTTGATCCTGGTGGCCATCTCCTAGCTCCATTCTGTGCCCCTCGGGGGACATGCCTCCCAGCTGGTCCCTAAGTGTTACAACAGGATTCCAGAACCCTGGGGTGGGTATGTCTGAGGGAGGAAGAGGGATTCGGACTGGAGGGATCTGGCTTCTCCGGCACTGGGGAGACAACCCAAAACTGGTGGCCAGAGAATTCCCAACCAAACCCTCAACTCTCTCCTTGAGCCTCTGAGCATGCAGGGTGGATCATTTTTGGAAATACGTTCCCATGTGCTGTCCTGAAGGGACCTTGCTAAATCCTACCCATCCTTGGGACCTAAATAGAGTGCCCTCCTCTCTGAGGCTTCCTGACTGCCCAAGCACTGGGCTTCCTGACCCTGACACCCTCATCTCTCAGTGGGACCAGCATGAGGCGCAGATGAAGGCTTCACACTGCCCTTAGAGTGTGGGGCACCCCTCGCTGAAACACGAGCTGACAGGGCAGGGACTGCCTGGGGGAGGGAGGAGGAGAGGAAACACAAAGTTTAGTCAGACGGATCTCACTGGAAACCTGGCTGTATTATTTTTAAAACCCATAATCTTTCTGTATAATTTTGAGCCTCAGTTTTCTCACCTGTAAAATGGGCATGACATTGCCTGCCTCGCAGAGCTGTAGCTGAGGAATGAAGAGGGCCAGGTATGAAAATCCAGCCCAGGCATCCGGGGTGGTTAGTGCTCAGTGCATCACAGCATCCCATGCCCTACAGCCCCCTCCTCACCATGCCAAGCAGGGTGCAGGCTGGGCAGAGCCCACTCCCAGCCAGGGCTGCTTGGTGGATGAGTCCTCTCTTCTGTCCTCAAGAACTTGCGATATGCCCAGTTGTCTGGGGGCATCTGTGCATGTGTCCCTGTAGCTGTGTGACCTCAGGCTGGTTGCTGTCCCTCTCTGGGACTCAGTGCTTTTTTTTTGAGTAAGGGATAGGTGCTCCACTAGGCTTCCCAGTTTAGACAGTCCATGGCCCTGGGTGCAGAGTGAATGCAGTTCGCCTGGGCAGGGGTGGAAGGCTCTGGCCCTTTCTCAAACCCTCCCTGGTGCAGGTGACCAGCAGGTGCCTAACACTCTGGCACCAGGTAGCCAAGGTCAGCAGGTCAGAAGTTAATCATTTCCTAAAAACACTGGCAAATGCATCCCCCACTCCCACAATCACCAGTTGTCTCCACAGGGACAATGAAATCACACAAGCAAGGCAAGACCCGGGGGGACAATATTTTGGAACTGGTTTGACCCCAATTAACCAGATGACCTTGGGTAGTTTTCTTCTCACCGTGGCCCCAGCTTGCTCATCTGTAAAATCAGAGTCGGGGATTCAGTGGGGAAGTGAAAGGGGGCACCGATCCCGGATGGACTCTCAGGCCGGAAATGTGGTCAGGGATGGGGCTGCATTGTACTCCCCCTCCCTCCTCTCCTGGCACAATCTTTTAACCCTCGTGCTTTGGCATGAGGAGTTTGTTCTGCGCAGTGTGTCCTGCCATCCAGCTCTGACCTTGGAAATCTGACTGACCCTGTCCTCTCACTCGGCCCCCATCTGTCCTCTGGTGGGAGAAGCCTGCCATGCTCTCTTGGGCTGACCAGGTCCCTCTGTCCTCTGATCACGGGTCTACCCAGTGCCTCGCTCAGGTAGCCAGAGGGTGCAGAGCTGGGCAGGATGGGGTCTGCAGCTTCCACCCAAACTACGCTTCCTTAGGGCAGGAGCCACCTCTCCCCAGCTCCAATCCTTCCACGGGGCCTCCTGTGGCCAAAGCGGGAGCACAGACCGCGCACCAGGATGCATGCTGCAGGGGCGCCACGCAGAGCGGGGTGTCCAGGCAAGACATCCAAGACAAAAGGCATTTATCTGGAGGATTTGTAAATGCATGGGAAATGGACTCAAGGAGAAATGGAACATGCCCTTTCTAGGAGGATGCGATTAAATACCAGACTCCTCCTCACAACAAGGTACATCCTATCCAAAGAACAGTCAAAGACGCCGCTTATGGAGAGCAAGAGTGTAGCCCTGGCACTGCCCTGGGTCCCCTGGGTGAGCTGCCTGCCTGTTTGGACTTCGCATGTCTCCCTCTTCTCTGGTGTGGCATGAAAGGAGGTGAGCCGTCAGGCCATGTCCAGCTCTCATCTTCAGCACCGTGGATCTCAGCATCCTCCCCAGTGGCCACGATGTCTGTTTGGGGTGGAATGTACTGGGCTTATTTTCTCATCTGACCCTGCCTGTCCACCTCGGCATCCCTGAGCTGGCTGTGCGGACAGCCAAAGGGACCTCTGCTTTCCCACACGGCCTCTTGCACCAGCCCAGTGGCTCTGACATCCAGAAAATGCATCACGCTCATTCCCACTGGACTTGTTAGCCTATCCCCAGGGTGAGCAGCAGAGGGGGGAAAAAGTTAGATTTTATAAAGTAAGAAGCAAGCTTGTGGGGAGGGTGCCTGCTGCATGTTTGCCTTCTCTGTCCTCAACCTGGTGCTGGGACATGGGGAGGTAGATGGCGTGCTGGCTGTCACCAGGCAGGGCCTGGCCTGGTGTCGGTCCTGGGCTCTGCCTCTTTAAGAGAACCCTGGGGCCAAGATTTATTGGCTGCTGCAGCCCTGCTGCGTGTGTGGCTTTGGTATTTACAGGCCTGGGGGAAGGCTGAAGTCTTCCTTCCCAGACTACACAGCAAAGTGAGCTGGAGTTTGAGCAGAGAATGGCTGCCATTCATGCTGGAGTTTCCAGCAGGACTTGGTGTGTAGCCCAGGGGAGCAGACGGCCTTGTACTTATAAAAGCCCAGTCCCAGGACGGAAATCCCACCCTGCTGGGTTCAGACAGGGAGGGGAAGAGAGGGGGCACTTGTCCCCCTCCCTGTGCCTGGGCACACATGCCAGCGGTCAGCTGGCTGGCAAGCAAGAGCTATTGCCTGAGGGTCTACCTTGTGGATGCAGGCACCAGAGATGCAGCAGTGAGCAGGGCAGGCAGGATGCACCCTCAGGAGCTGAGACCAGGAGTGAGATGCCAGAACCACAGCAGGTCACAGATTAAATAATGCAGAGGCCACCCGTGCATGCTGGAGGTGTCCAGGGCAGAGAGGGTGCCCTCGGCCAGGGCACCTCAGCTGTGAGTCTTCTGCTCACCTGGGAAGTGGAAGGAATGGCATCTACCTCATAGCGTTTTGCAAGGCTGAAACAATGTAATTAATGTAATTAAATAACGTAAATAAATCGTGTAATTAAATAATGCACGCAAAAGGCCTGACATAGTAAGTATTCCATAATGGTGGTTGTTTTTACCACCACCGTGGCTGCTGATTGTTAGGGAGGGTAAACTAACCCTGCTCTTAACCGTGCGGCTAAGAAGTGTGGGCAGAGCACTGTGAAGACCTTGTTTCAAATCTCATCGTTGCTCTTTCTGATGCTGGGTTGCAGCGCATGTCACTCAGGGCTGGAGGGTGCACTGCTGAGTGCCTCGTGGTCACAGCCTGCTCAAAGGAACAGGAGCTATTGTGTATTGAGCACTTGCATGTCATCTGCTTGACCACATTTTAAATTTATTATTGCTAACTTTTTAGCATGGAAAATGTATGCAAAAATGAAATAGCGAGGGACTCCCTTATTCTCACTATGCAGCTTCAATAATGATTGGCGTTTGTTGTGGCTGTTTTTTTTTTAGATTGAGTTTTGCTCTTGTTGCCCAGGCTGGAGTGCAATGGCACAATCTCGGCTCAACGCAACCTCCGCTTCCTGGGTTTAAGCGATTCTCCTGCCTCAGCCTCCCAGAGTAGCTGGGATTACAGGCGCTCGCCAACATGCCTGGCTAATTTTTGTATTTTTAGTCATGTTGGCCAGGCTGGTCTCGAACTTCTGACCTCAGGTGATCCACCTGCCTTGGCCTCCCAAAGTGCTGGGATTACAGGCGTGAGCCACCATGCCTGGCCAGTTGTTTAAGTCCATTCCTTCTTCTTTTCTTCTTTTTCTCCTCCTTCCCCCTCTTTCTGTCTTCTTCTTCACTTTATCATTCTCTGCTGGAATATTGAAAGCAAACCCCCGATGTTGTATCATTTCACCTGTAAATACTTCAGTATGCATTGCTACTAGTTAAAATATTTTAAAACTGAAACCAAAAATCTATTATCATACCTAAAAAAGTAAGCAATAATTTTTAATATCATCTAATAACCAGTCTGCACATCATCTCATTTAATCCTTCAAATAACCCCTCGGAATTGAAAGTCTCATTGCTCCCATCTTTCAGATGAAAGTCGGAGTGAATGAGATATTTAAGTTACTTGCGCACAGTCCCCCAGCTCACATGATAGCCACGCAACACCTGCCTCCGAGCCTGTTCCTTTCTTTATGCCTCTGACAAATATTTATTCTGCAGCTACTCTGCCTTAGCATTGTTGGAGGTACTCAGGATGCAGCAATGAGTCCTACTGCCTTGGAGTTTACAGGCTTCAACCTTGCTCCTCAAAGTGTGGTCCAAGGACCAGCAGCTTGGGCACCCCCCTGGGAGCTAGTTAGACATGCAGAAATGCAGCCTCGGCCCAGCCCTGCTGAATTGGAATCTGTATTGTGATAAGATCCAAGAGATGCGTTGCTATGTACATAGAAGTTTGAGAAGCACTGCTTAAGGCCACAGTTCTCGCCCCTGGCTGTCCATTAGAATCTCCTGGGGTGCTTTTAAAAATACTATGCCCAGGGCCCACCCAGAAAAATGAAACCTGAAGCGCTGATGATGTTTACAAATTCTCCGTACAGATGGGACTCACAATTGCCCGCCCAGTATGACTGCTTTCAGGATAAACAAGCTAACTGAGATGAAATCTCTAGCATGCTACCTAGCACACAGTAGATGCTAAATTAATGCTATGTATTTTTTCCCTTTGCTGTTTCAACCCTGTTCCTAGGACCTCCCACAGAGCAGTGTTCTTGGGTGGTGTGTTACCCTTCTCTGATCCAGAGACATTCTTTGGCCACATGAGCTTCCAACGGGAGTGTTACTCTTTGCTGGGAAACCCCAGAACTATAAACACGGGGCCTTTCCATGGGAAATCAGGCTGCAAGACAGACATGAGCTTCTCCCCCCTCATGACCTGGTTTGCCGAGTCGGGCTGAGAACTGCAAACAAAAATAAATAAATAAGTGAAGGCTCAGCCGTGTGTGCAAAAAGCTTTTCTTTCACTACAGCCGGATCCCAGGCCAGACGTTATCTCATCCGGCTTTCTCCCGCCAGGTGACGCGGCATGGGGCAGGTGCCACCAGCCGAGGCTTAAGGGGCAGAGGCTGTGGTTTGAGTCACCAGGCAGACAGGAGAGGGCTCTGACCTTGGACCCTGGGCCTGGCCTGGCCACACTCTGTGTCCTCAGGGATGGGAATGTTTTCATGCTGGTGGTGGGATTGGCAGAATCCCATGGTGATGGGGTGGGCCTATGTGAGGTCCCCGCTCTCCTCTCCTTCTGCAGACGGTCAGGATGCTCTCCATGTGGGGCTGTTTACAGGACTGTAAATGAGCCACAGCCCATGGGGAAGCTGGAGAGGAGTCAGAGGTCCTTCTACGAGAAGCAGCAGGGGTCAGGTCTCCTGAGTAGCCACCACTTCAGGCAGATTCTCCATTCAGCCATTCATTTGGTGGGAGGCACCATTCCCCACTCTTCAAAAATGGGGAAACTGATGTCTCCTGCAAATCAGGAGGGGCTTACCAGAGTCACACAGGCTGTTCCAGAGCCACCAAGTCCTGAGCTCTCTGAGATATGAAAGTCAGGGCCCAAACACTGCCCAGGAAAGGTCTATGCATGCCGAGTGACACCCTTGTCCCCAGACAGTGGGTACTCTCAGGATGGGGTGAAACGAAGACAGCAGGCAAAGGATGGGGAGGGGACTTGGGCAAAACCAGGCTCTGGTCCAACTTGTGGGCTTTCTGGGACTTTGGGCAAGTCATTTTACCTCCCAGTGTCTCTAATTTTCTCACGTTTTACATGGTGCACTGCCTCCAAGCCCATGGTGGGACTTCAAGGAGCCTGAATACAAAGGCAGATTGGGAAGAGCTGCCTGGATAACAGGTGGACCCTGCAAGAGATGGTGAGTAGTCTGCACAGTGCACATGCACCATCCCCACTCCTCACTGCCACGCCCACGGCAGACATCACTAACTGATCACAGCTGCTCCTCTTACTCTGAGTGCGGAAGTCAGCCCATCTCAGTCCACGTTGCCCCAGGCAGCCATGTTCAGTGTAGCAGAGCTTATGTTTAAGATGAAGCCTCTTCTATCCCTACATTGCCTGTTGAGAAGCTGTTGCTCTGGAGGTAGGGATCTCCAGGAAGGTCTGGAGCTTGGGTGAAAATGGAACAGGAAATCAGGAGGGGGAGTGAGGGAGGAGACCCGGGCAAGGTAGAGGAATTTTAGTACCAAGTGGACCATGGGCAGTGTCTGCAGCACCTAAAAGCCCCTGGCAGTAGGCAGGGTGTGCAGAGAACCTATCAGAAAGAGCAGGGACTTGGACAGAGCCACTGCCTTGCATCAGGGACTTGCCTCTGATCTCGGGCCGTGTGCACAAAGGTTCTGCGGTGTCTGTCATGACCATTGTTACTCATATAAGGGAGCTGAGGCTGAGGAAGGTTGGAGTTAAGAGCATGCAGAGCTAGTGGTGGCAGCCATATTTGCCAGACGCTTAAACCTGCCTCCTCCATTCTGCCTCTCAGGCCTCAGGCCTCTCTCCTGAGCAGCACTGGGGTGACCTGGTCCAGCCCCAGCATTCAGGAGCAGGAAGGCCGGGGTCCCCGCCACATGTAGCAAGCGAGGCCATATAGGGAGGCCTGGATGGGAGGCTGAGGGAGAGGGGAGGTAGCCTTGCTGGCACTTCCAGGATGGAAAATAGCAGGGTTCAAATGGGTACTCCAGAGCCACTAGACTTGCCAATAGGTTTGATTTGACCAGAAAAGATCTAAAACTGGGAGGTATGTGAAATTCTGCATTTCCAGTTTCTCTTGAGAATCACATGCACTGCGGTCACTAGATCTGCATGGTCCTGCAGACAGTGGCAGGAGCGGGGTAGAAGCTGGCTCACCGTATCCTTGCGTTTCTGCTTTTCAATCCCTGGAGCATATGAGTTTGGAATCCTGGGACTCTCTAGAGAGCAGGGCAGGGGTGGGAGTCCAGCTTTTCTTCTCTCCCTCTCGTAATGTAACCTCAGGTAACTCCCTGCCCCTCTGGGCCTCAGTTTGCCCATCTCTGACTGAAGCATATGGACCCAGGAAGCCGAGAGTGTCAGGCTACAGTCCACAAAGCATCTGCATGGGCGTCACCCAGGAGCTTGTTGGAAGCACCGGATCACAGGTCCCTGAATCATGCTCATTACGTTTACAGAACCCGCAACCCTTGATTTTCTTGCATGAACAACAACGTGAGTATCCTGTGACTCACCAAGTCAGCACTGAGGCCAGAGCCCAGTCTTGAAGCTAGCCTGGTTGTTACATCAAGAAAGATGAGCAGGAGAGGTCAGAGAAGGCCACTGTCAGGGGTGGAAGGGAAGCTTCCCACATGAGCAACTCTGCAGGCTTGGGATGGCCACTGGGGGCCAGGGAAACCTGGCTAGCCCACCTGGAGGGAAACCTGGAAACCTGGCTAGCCCAGGTTGGGGCAGATGGCCAGACACACAACACACAGAAGCACTCAGGACCACATCCTAGGAGTGGGGGGAGAAAGGGGGGATGGAGGCTGTAGGAGACCAGAGACAAGGGTGGTCAGGGTGGGCCTGGAGGCTGGACGCCCCCTCTAGTTGCAAATTATTTTTTCTTTCTGCTGCTCTGCGTGGGCAATCCCACGGCTCATAGGCATTATCTCCAGGCCCATCACAGGCAGCAGGGGGCCACAATTAAATTTAAATGCTCATCCATTTTCCCCATAAGCACCAGCATTTTCCATCCCTTTTATGGATTTCTGAGGAATGATAAAATGCAGCTGTTTTGGCTCCTGAGCCAATGAAATAATAAAAGGTGGCCTGAGTCTCCTCCAGGGAAATCAGCTGCTTACTTATTTATTTTGACTCCAAAACTTCTATTCAAGTCTCATAATATACAAACGGCTTCCAAACCTGCCCCTCCATCATCCTGGCCCTCACCTCAACCCATTTCTTGATGACTTCTTTGCAGACAATCAGAAGCCTTCTAGAGATGTGACCTTGGCCAGTTTTTGTGCTTCCCTTTCCTCTTCTGAAAAACCCATGGGAATTTTAACCCCATTGCCGTGCAGACAGGCCCCGTGGCACCAGCGAACGAGATACTGAAGACCATGGCCCAGCATGATGCCTGGCACATAGCAGGTGCCCAGCAATGCCGCTTGTCTGCTTTTAGATTTCCTGGGGGTTAAAAATTCATATAAAGCAAACTGCCTGGCTGCTGTTCTTGCTGTGCCCCAGACGTTGCTATTTTCTTTGCCAGGAAAACAGGACTGGGCTTCACAGGTACATGGTTTCTCAGGCCCATAGGTTCATTTAGGCCTCACCATAACCTTGAGACATTAAGAGATTCCACCACAGCCAGGAACAGTTGCTCACGCCTGTAATCCAAGCATTCTAGGAGGCCTAGCCGAGTGGATTACTTGAGGCCAGGAGTTCAAGACCAGCCTGACCAACATGGCAAAACCTCGTCTCTACTAAAAAAAAAAAAAAAAAAAAAAAAACTAGCTGGGCCTGGGGCTGCAAGCCTGTGATCCCAGCTACTCAGGAGGCTGAGGCAGGAGAATCACTTGAACACAGGAAGCGGAGGTTGCAGTGAGTTGAGATCACACCACTGCACTCCCATCTGGGCAACAGAGCAAGACACTGTCTCAAACAACAACAACAACAACAAAGAGATTCCACCATAGAGTGGAGATGCGCAGAGAGCCAGAGGGTCTCACTTCAGGTTACGTTGTAAGTGTGGGTTAGGATTTGAAACCAGGACAGGGACCTTGGGCCAGGATTCTGCCACCACACCTTAGTCCTCTGGAGGGAGCTTGGCTTCAGAAGGCCTGGAAGCACTTGTTCACTCTTTGCCTCCCAAACCAGTTTTTCTCGTTTCACCAAGATCCACTCTTTGACGCCAAAAACCACAGAAGTATTCAGGAGAGCAGAGAGGCAGCTTTGAGTGCACACACCATCCTCCCGTATTTCCCCAACAGCCTCGCCCTCACCCCAGCTCCCGCCCATGCCCGCACACACAAGGGTGATGCGTTGCCTGCCCCTGCATGTTCAGACTCCATGGAGAGCACGTGGGGATGGCCGAGCACCAGGTGTGGGAGGCACCCTCCAACCCAGACAGTTCTTGTGGCTCTGGTACTTGTCATCACCAGCTGCTTAGGCCAAAAATCTGCTTCGAGTTTCTATTATGTATCTAACAGTAGAACTGCATGAGGTGGGCTAAATTATGTCCCCCCAAAAGATGTGCCTAACACCTAACACCCAGTACCTGTGAATGTGAATTACTGCCTTATTTGGAAATTGGGGTTTTCCAGATGTAATGAAGTTCAGAATATTGAGGTGATGTCATCGTAGATGTAGGGTGGGCCCTGAGCCCCATGCCTGGTGTCCTTGTAAGGAGAGAGAGCTTCAAGACACAGAGAGGCGTGGGCAAGCCATAAGAAGATGGAGGGGGAGAGATTGGAGTGATGTGTCTATGAGCCAAGGGATGCCAAGGATGCCAGCCACTGTCAGAAGCAGGAGAGAGAGCAAGAATTCTCCCAGGAGCCTCTGGAGGGAGTGGAGCCCTGTGCTTAGATTTTAAAATCTCGATTATGGACTTCTATCTTCTAGAACTATGAGAAAATACATTTCTGTTGTTTTAAGCTACTAAGTTTGTGGTTATTTGTTACAATGGCCCTGGAAAATTAATACACTGCATACAGAATAAAAAGTGTAAAGAGACTCTCCAAGTGCTTGCGATGTTTACAGTGTGGCCTATTTCCTCAGCCTTCTCCTTCCCACCTCCCCACCTGCCTTTGACTTCACATGTATTCAGAGATGTTTCCAGAGCTGAGTTTTGCACCACCCCTTCCAGTATACAGGGAGAGAGGAGTTAGGGTTGGGGGGGCTGATGCCTCCAGCCCAAGGAGTGCTGGTCGCAGAGGCACAAAGCCTTCCCCTAGACTGAGATATCCAGAGGGACTTTCTGGCAGAAGCAGGTGGGTTTGGCTCCATTAAGTTGGCAAGGGGGAGCCCTGCGTGAGTCTTCTGCAGGGAGCAATGAGACACGCTGGGCAGTGTGCTGTGGCCGTGGGTGTGGGTGGGACTGGGGGTGGGGTGCCAGGGCAGAGCGGTACATTATGGGGAGGTGAGGAAGGCCCAGCTGGGCATGGTGGACTTGGGGGAGCAGGACTGGGGGGGAGACTCAGTTGGAAGATGTAGTGTGAAATGCTTTGTGACCAAAGCACACAGGGTGGAGGGGGAGAGCACAGGAGGGTGGGAATGTCTCCTGCACGGAGCCCAGGAGAACCCCTGTGACACCTGAGGGTATCATTTCTTTGTGGTGGGGCTGAAGGAAAGGCTTGGTCTGCCAGGACCCTTCCCTGGGCAGAAATATGCATAGATGGCCCCTCATATACCACAAGCATACATGCACACATGCAGAGACTCAGGTATATGTGCACAACCCCTGACACACACACAGACACAGACACAGAAATGCACAGATCAAGTGCCCAGCACACACACACACACACACACACACACACACACACACACACACACAGGCACAGAGGCAAATACACACAGGAGCACACATGAGCACAGAGGCACACACACCAACACACAGACACATAGAGGAGCCGCGTCCCCAGTCCTCTCCTCCACCTCCCACTGCCTTCACTCACTCTTTCCCTCCCCCCTACAGTCACCTCTGACACCAGTGCACTTGGATTCCCCCACTAATAGGAGGGTGGGACCCAGTCCTAGCCAGGGGTGGTGAGGGAGAGACAAGAACAGAAGTCCAGGCACCCAGGGGGATCCCTACCTCTCTGCCAAAGGCGATGCCAGAGCAGCACACACACGTGGGCAGGCACCCACTGACACTCGAGGACAGACACCCAGAGAGACTTAGCTCCAGACACAACAAGAAACGGAGATTCCAGAGTCACACCATGAGGCAGACAGAAAGACGGACAGGAAAAGATGCTCAGGTACACACAGACACACACAGAGATCCACACTCAGACACACAGCATGCAAACAGGACAGCACACACAGCCACAGACACACAGCAACACCCACTCCCAGACTCAAGAGACACAGACATCCACATGCACACACGCACCCCAGCATGCACACAGACAGATGCACAGTGACACCCACACGTAGACTCGAAGAGACACGTACATCCACACACGCACACACACACACTAGTATGCACGCAGACAGATGCACACACACCCCTGACAGAAAGAGATACATGCAGAGGGAGACACTCCAACACCCAGACACATACACGCAAAAATACACAGACACACTGCCAGGTCGACACAGAGGCAGAGCCAGGGAGACAAAGAGGCTTTGAGTGTGGCCAGTCTGCCCCCAGAACCCAGACATCCTGGCTTTGCAGTCCCCCTAGGAACCCTCCGAAACGCCGGGAGAAATTCCTGGGATATTAGCTAAATTTCAGACACAAACATTCCCGTCTCCCTCTCCAGATGTAATGCTCATGAAAGCTCGCACAGCCGCCCTCAGCTGCCCCCACCCCTGGCTCCTAGGAATGCTGCCTGTGGCCTCCAGGAAAGGGGTGGTCCCAAGAGCTGAAGAGACCACACTGGGCAGGGAGCAGGGGGCTACTTTGGGGGAATCCCAGCAGATGGGTAGGATCAGGGAGAGAAGGGGGCTCCTTGTTGCAGCGTGGGGGCGGCGCCCAAAGCCGGGGCTGACCAAGCGCTGCAGAGCAGTGAGAGGGCTGGAGACTGAAGTCAGAAACCCTGAGTTGGAACACAGTGCCAGGCAAACAGGCATGGTTCATCGCAAGGATTCTTGCAAAGGAATGGGCCTTGCTCACCTCCCTGCCCACAGGGCCACCTGTCAGCAGCAGGCGCATTCGGGGCCTTCTTACCACAGGGCTCCTGCACACTCTATTCCCTCTCCCTGCAATGCTGTTCCCTCGACTCTGTCTCAGACTCAGACAACTGTCGCCACCCACTTAGGCCTCTTGTTATTTTCTCTTAAAACACCTCCTTCTTCTTCTTTTTCATAGCATGTGTAGTTGTTTCTTGATTTGCTTCTGAGCTAGACCAGAAGTTCCATGAGGATAGAGACCTGGTGTGACAGTCAGAGCTTAGCTAGTAGCAAGAGCTCAGCAAAGCCACATAGGCCGTTTGAACACCCTTCAGATGTCAGTTTCCATATCTGTGAAACGGGTTGAAACTGCATAAGAATCAAAAGATTCTTATGAGAAGAAAATGAGGTGATGAACGTGGAAAGGGCTTTGGCCAACATCTCACCTTGCATGAGGGCTGTGTGGTCTTTTTAGATCCCTGATAAGGTTAGGGGGCAGCCTAGATTGAGACACAGACAGTGCTCTATAAACATGTGCCTAGAAGTGCTTGGTTGCCTAAGAAGTATGTTTTTGGAAGTGCCATGAAATGTCCTAATTGATGATTCCTGGAATTCCACTGTTAGTACCACAAATCTGTGTCAACTCAAACTCATTAGAGCGTCAATGATTCACCATAAAGTCAAGAGGTGGCCAGCTAGACCTTGTCCTGAGACACAAATGGCCCAGAAATCTGGGTGTTTTCACATCCAGATCAGGTAAACAGCCATGTGCCCCAGCATCTGGGACACCAGAGCCACAGAGGTGCACTGGCTCTGTGGGCCATCCTGGGATACGCTGAAATTCATACTCCCCATCTGCTACATCTACTAACCCATTCCGTCTCTCTCTTCACATGGCCAGGAGGGTGCTTTGGCTTCTTGCAGAGGACAGCAGCTGGCAGGCAGTTTTGCCTGTTGTGAGAAGAGTGGCCATGGTGAGTTATTTAACATCTGTGAACTTCAGCTTCCTACTATATCCTCTACCCCACACTTCTTCCTTGAGAAGAAAGTGGCTCAGCATATGTGCAAATTCCTGAGAGTGTTCCTGCTAGCAGCACCTCAGCACATGGTGATTGTGAAGCTGACAATCCTCACCACCACGCCGCTGAAGTAGGGAGCTTCCAAAATGATGATGGCGTGCAGGTTTGTTGCCCTCAGCAGAGGCTGCTGGGTCTAAGATCTAGGCCTGCAAGTCTCCCAGCTCGGACAATGCCTGCTTTGCAAGAGGCAGCTTGTTATGTGGGAGATGTATGTCCTGTCGTAAAGTGTTTAATATTTTAGCTCCTAATTGCATTACCAGAGACAGACAGCTGTTTATCCTCATCACTCTCCCATCGCTGTCTTTGGCAGGACCCTCTGGGCTGCTCCAGGTGTTTCCTCGCCTCCTCTTCTGAAAATCCAGGGCGGCCATGCAGGCTCCTCCAGGCTGCTCAGTGCGGTCAGGCTGTGAGAGGTTCCAGCAGGCGGGGGCCTATGTTGGCGCCGTGGGGGACTGCCTCCTCCTATCTGCCCACAGCAGCCTTCCTGTTTATTAGGCATCGCCTCAGCAATCGACTCATCTGATCTTCATGGCAGCCCTGCAAGGTAGGAGCTGTTACTATTGACCCCATGATACAGAGGAGGGAAATGATGCTGGGGAGGCTGTGCGCTTCATTCATCCATTCACTTATTCATTCATCCAGCAATCTTTTTTGGTAGGAGCAGCATTGTGGAAGGAACTAGGGATGTTACAAGGAATAAGATCCAGCCTGTCACCCTCAGGGACCCCACAGCCGGCACAGATGGAAGTTGACGGCAGAGGCTGTGCCCCTCCAGGTAGTTCTCATTGCTAGCCAAGTGTTGGTTTGAAGACACAGATCAACCTCAAGCCCAGACCTTGTGGATGGATTGCTCTCCATTTAAAGCCCTGGATTCTAACCTTCCTAGTTAAATTCTTGCCTACCCCAGCCTCCTCCCACTTTGCTTCACCACACAAGCCACTGCAAGCCTCCTGCTTGACACCCACCCCACATGTGACCGCCCCGCTCCTTACTTTCCCTTCCAGCCGCCTGTCCTCCCTGCTGCCACAACCCTGATGTTGTTGGGTGGTGGGCAGAGGACTCTTGTATCATGGCCCCGCCCAGTCCCAGTGTAGACCAATTGTGCTAATTCTAATCCCTTTTGCCAGGTACTCCCTTAGGCTTCCTCACAGCCAGGGGTGGCAGGTCCAATGACTGAGTCAGTGAGAACTAGGGGGGGGTTCTCTGGGGCCTTAGGGGACAGAAAGGGGCAGACAGTTTCCTTTAGTCTTGCCTTTGCCCTTCATCCTGCCTGGACCTCGGTTGCCTATGGATGAGATGCTTGGAGCTGCAGCAGCCATCTTTTGACCATGTGGCAACAAAGGGCTAAAAACCAGGACCTGGAGGGAGACCAAGTGGAAATGAAGGCTGAGCCTGGATGTCTGCTGGGAGTCGTTAGGCCTCGTAAGGATGGGAGGCCACGCTGCTCTGGAGTTTCCGTAGGTGAAAAGCACATGGCCTCCTGCCTCTGCACTACCTCTGGCCTCTGCTGCGTGCGCCAGATGCCTCCTGATGGTACCTGAGCTGGGCCCCTGCGTCTCGCTGTACTGCGCTGGTTTTGCTTTGTGAGCTGCTTTTCCTTTTTTAAGGCCTGACCCAAAGCCCCTTTCCAAGAAGTTTCCTTTGACTTCATCTCATCCCACACTGACCACAGGGTTGGTTACCCACTCATCTGCACACCCCCAGCACCGTGTGTACAGTCCTTTGTAGGCCCTCCACACTGATTGGTAATTCTCCATTTCCCTGGTCTGTCTGTAGACACCCTGGGGAGGTTCTGGCCTGAGGAGGTGCCCATCGAGGTTTGAGTGAGGGAGCCGACCAAGAAGAGAATGCAGGAACCATCGCTGGCAATGTGAGCAGGGGCCCTCCATGTGTCCTTACATCACTGAATCCTCCCAGGGGCCCCGTGAACCGTGACTGATGCTCATCCCCGTTTGCAGGCGAGAAAACTGAGGTGAGATAGGATAAGAAGGGCCCAGCGTGAGGTCTTTCCAGGCTGGAGGGAAGCCCCTGGGCCGCATGGTCTGCAGCCCTTCCGCCCTGCCTGACCCCAGGCCCCACAGGGCCTCTTCCTGCTGTGGGCAAGGCTGCCTGCGATGGGCCATTTGCAGGGTGGTGGGTGGCAGAGCCAGGTGCTTGGCCTGGGGCAGCAAACAGACCTTGCTTGTCCTGGCACAGCTGCCCCGGGGGAAGGGTTCAGAGGCCATTTTATCCACACAGATGGGGCTGGGGCCCATCAAAAATACGACCCAAGCAAGGCCTGCCGGGGGATGAAGTCATGTGGAAAAACACTCAAGTCAGAACAAAACTGTCTTTCTGCAAACGGCTTCATCACGTTGCCAGAAGCCTCGGATCACTCTGCCTCTCACCTCTTCCAGCCCGCCCACAGGAGCGGGGAAGACCAGTTCCTCGGGTCTGGTTACATCATTTAGGCAAAAATAAATGTTACAGAGACCCAACCAGGAGGTGCTGGGGGAGCCACTCCATCCTCCTCCACGGCCCTGGCCTCCTCTGACCCACCAGGCTGGGAAGTCCTGGAGAGCAGGCTTGGGCTTTCTCTAGCTCTGTGTGTCCAGGGCCTAGCGCAGAAACAGAGCTCAGCTTCCTTGTGTCAGAGACTGGCAAAATAAAATAAAATAAAATAAAAAGCACTCAGTGAATGCATATGTTCATCCATTCAACAAATTCTGCTCCTCCTACCAGGCAGTGGAGGTGCTGGCATTGGAATTACGCTTGTAGAAAGAGGAACTAGAAGATGGAAGGAGAGAAGGAGCAAGTTCCTCACTAGGGTGACAAGGCACAACAGAGCAGGACGCGGGCCGCGGAGAGGTGTGAAAAAGCTGAGTTCCATTTCTTACTCCAGTCAAATGTTTCTACTCAACAGAATTGTCTTGGGCAGAGGATCCTGGCAACATGGTGGGCACCTATGGATTTAGGGAAGCCACTCTAGCACTCTGGCATTGATTGTCCTGTGCAGGAGGCAGATGACATCAATTACCGGAGTTCCTTGCTATGATGGAGATATGGCCAACGTGACGTGGGGCATGCGGGAAGAGGCACTGGGTGGGCTGGCCAAGGGGATAGACCTTGGAGAAGAACATACCAGGTTGTCCAGGAGATGTGGGGGAAGCTTTGGAGGTGACAGGGAGCTTGGAAAGGGCAAACACTTCCTTGTGTAGGGAGCACAGGAAGCTTGAAGCAAGCTGCCAGAGATGGGGTTGGTGAGGCAGGCTGGGGGCAGGCAAACGGAAGAGTGGGTTGTGCCCTTTGGGGAATAGGGAGCTGTTAGAGGGCTGAGAAGTCGAGTGTCCAGCTCAGGAGTGCATTTCAGAAAAGCTGCTCCAGCTTGGAGGGCAGTTTGTCTGTAACAAAGAGGTCTCCTAAGAGGTCCTTGGATCACCTCGGGGTCTAGAAGTAGAGCAGTGGCAAAGGGGTTGAGAGCAAGAGGAAGGATAGATAGAAATGCCCATTACTGAGGGGGACTTAGAGACCTACTGGATGAGGGGCAAATGGAATCTGAGGTTATGAGTTAAAATTTTGACTCTAAGGCAATAGCAAAGAGACTTAAAATAATGTGGCCTGAAGAAACGAAAGCCCAGGTACCTGGTCCCAGGCTGGTATGGTAGCTCACAAACATCAGAGCCCCACATTCCTCTCATCTTTGTAGTCCCACCCAGCCTTGAACATGTGGCCCAGAATGGCTGCTTCAACTCCCATGGTCACATCTACCTTCCACCCAGTGGAATGAAGGAAAAGAGGGAAGGGGGCGCACTCATGCATCTCAAAGATATGACTTCGAATTCCACCCATCTCTGCTCACATCCCACTGGTAGAACGTAGAGGCAAGATCTTACATAGCTGTAAGGGATGCTGGGAACGGTAGGCTGCCGAGTGCCTAGCAAAACGTTCTTCTATTGTGAAACATGGCGGGGGATGGAGCTATGGGGGACAGCCAGGGAGGTTGTGCGAGCCCGATGGCCACTCCGAGCTTAATATTTCTCATTTACAAAACATATTCCATGAATAGTCACACTTCTTTTTTACCAATTAAATGTTAAATATGACCCCTTCTCTGTCAACCACATGCTGTGTTTTCCTGGCAAGTAAGACGCCCCTAGTTGAGTCAGCTTTCCCAGTCACTGAAGGAGATGTTGGAAAATGTCCTCAACGTGGACTTTACGGAGCTTGCAGAGTGGGCTCTCAGGGTCTATGGATTCCATATAATTACATGCTCAATTTGGGGCATACAGTTTTCTTGAGAGAGAGTTTATGGCTTTATGTTTACAAGTTTAGTATACAGGTTTATGAGGGGGCTTACCTTTAGGGAGGTGACCCTCAAAAGTTGAAAACAGAATGAAGGAATTGCTCAAGGCCCTCAACACTGATAGTCTACGATTTCTTTGTACCCACTTCGCAGGGTACATTTGGAAAGGAGGGCAGGGAAAAGAAAAAGGCAATTGAAGGGCTGTGGGTGGTTGGATAACGTGGCTTCGCTTCATCTGACAGTCCAGCCTGGATATGGGTGTGGTCTGCCGTCACCAGGTCTTCCCCTGAGTCCCTGCCCTGGCTGAGCTGGGATTTGGCTGGGGGGCATGGCTGGCACACTCTGCCTCATGTCTCCCCTGCAGTCCCCAAAGCTCCCCGCCAGAAGCCAGTTAGGATTTCAGAGACACAAGTGAGCTGCTGTGTTTGGCCTGCCAGGTGAAAAGAACAGAGCCTGCGTTAAGCAGCTGCTCCTCTCGTATCGGCTTCCCTCGCCCGCGATGTCTCCAACTGGGAGCAAACCTGTCTCCCTCTCCGGAGCCAGGGATTTGATATTGTCGTGAATGGAGGTTTTCATCCCCTAGCTAGTCGTCTGCCCTCCATGGCGCCTGCTGTCAGTGCCAGGCTTGGCATGGAAGGCACCAGCTGTGGGAGGAGTGGGTGGACAGGGGAAAAGGGGCTGGGCTCAGTGGCTCCCCCACCACCCAGGTTTAGTGAAGGCAGGAGAGACATCAAGGCCCAGGACAAGGAGCGAGAAGGTGGGCCCTCCAGAGCGATCACCCGGCAGGAGGGGCTCTGATGGACAGGGAATTTGTGCTAAGTGGGAATTTCCCAGTAGCCCACAGATGAGCAGGACGCTTGAGAGCAGCCTCGCCGTCTGCAGTAAAGATGGTACCGAATACAGCTGGAAACAAGGAGGGGGAATGGGACGAGAGAACAGCAATATGGCGCCAAGCAACGGAGAGCAAGGATGAGCATCGTGGAATGTGGAGTGCCGGTGAGGGAGAGGAGCCAGCCTGGAAGCAGGGAGACCAGCCCCAGGCACCGCCTGGGAGCCGGGTTGGGAGTAAAGCTGGAGAAGGGCAGGGATGGGCTGCAGTGGAAACCCTGGCATGGGGTTCTGGCGGCAGTAAGTGGCACCTTCAGCCCAAGAGAGTTAGGCCAGCCACAGAGGCCAGGGCTGGGTGATGGCAGGGGCGGCCCCATGGTAGGCCAGGGAGCCCTTACCCAGGCAGGGCGCTTTGTTCTCACAGGCTTTGACTGTGACTGCAGGTGTGGGACCAAGGACAGTGGCCAAAGAAAAACAAAGGGAAGAAGGGAACGGCTACGATTTCTAAGAACAGTGCCTACAGGCCTGCATCCTGGCTGAGAATCACACACTTGCGCGTTTTCTGGTGGAGGTCTCACAAGCCTGCGTGTTAGGGCCAGCTCTTATAAATGCCACCAGGCTGAGGACAATTTCACAGCAGCACCACTTACCAGGACTCCATGCGGTGCTGGTCCCTGGGCTGGGCATGCTGGAGACAGAGATGAGCAAAACCCTTTCTCTGGCCTCAGAAAGCTCGCAGTCTGCTCAGGTGGAATCGGTATTTGGTGAGAGCTTCCTGAAGGTCAGGCTCACTGCTACTGGGGGCCTGCCATATATCCCTCAAGTCCAATCCTCATAACATTCCTGGGAGGGGCTGGATGCCCCACTGGAGGAAACAGAGGCCCAGAGATGCCAGGTAACCTGCTCCAGACCACACAGCTAGGTCTTGCGGGAATACATTTTGATTTCCTGTTCTGTCTGACTCAATGCTTGCCTGTTTCTTGGGGAAGACCCCACTTTTCTCTTTGGGAGGGCTGGTGTGGAAGGTCACTGGGGTGGCTTGAGGCCTGAGGGTGGGCCTGGCCACAGACCCTTCAAATGGTTGCTAAGGCACGTGCCACTCAGGAGCTCCTGGTAGATGAGTCGAAGACAGAAGGAGCCTCCACCAGACGGCCACCTGTGTAGGTCCAGATGCCAAGCCCTGGGGCGCATTCGAAGGTAAGTGGGTCAGGCACTGCCCTGTCCTCAAGGAGCTCACAGACCAGTGGGAAACCGATGACAAGTGTGTTAAGACCCAGTCCACAGGCACCAAGCCAGGCAAATCTCTGCCATGTCCATTGCAGGGTGACCTGAGGTGAGAACCGGGACTTCTCAGAACCTCAGTTTCTTTATCTGTAAAATGCAGACACTAGAACCTAACTCATCACACTGTTGCAAGAACTATGAAGGACAATGTGTGTGAGGCACAAGGCCCAGTGCACAGCAGGAGCTCGGCAGTGATGGTGATCGTGACTCATTACCACTCCAGCCAGAGTTCAGCAGCAGCGAGGGGCAGGTCAGTGTGAGGTGTAAGGAAGGCACCAAGAACAGGCTATCAGGATTCACGGGTGGAAAGGGGGCAGGGGCGGGGCATGGAAAAGACTCCGGAGGCTCCTATTCATTCATCCTTTCTTCCCTTCCTTCCTCTCTCCCTCCCTCCCTTCTCTCTCTCTCTCCTTCCTTCCCTCCGTCCCTCCTCCCTCCTTCCCTTCCTTCCTTCCTTCCTTCCCTGCCTCCCTCCCTCCCTCCTTTCTTCCTTCCTTCCTTCCTCCATTTTTCTTTCTTTTTGAGACAGGATCTTCAGGGTCTTGCTCTGTTGCCCAGACTGGAGTGCAGTGGTGCAATCATAGCTCACTGCAGCCTCGACCTCCTGGGCTCAATTGATCCTCCTACCTCAGCCTCCCCAGTAGCTGGGACTACAGGCATGCACCATCACACCTGGCTAATTTGTATTTTTGGTAGAGACAGGGTTTTGCCATGTTGCCCAGGGTGTTCTCGAACTCCTAGGCTCATGCAGTTCTCCAGCCTTGACCTTCCAAAGTGCTGGGATTACAGGTGTGAGCTCCCACACCCAGCCCCTTTTAACTGTTTATCTTTCTAATGCCCTTGTTTGGGGCCTTTTACATTTATTCCAGGACACGCAGTCAGCACCCAGCGACTATCTGTGGAATGAGTGAACCAAGGAATGACGTCTCCTGCTCCAGTGCTCCAGAGTTTCAGATGTGGCTTTGTTTCCTCCCCCATCCCGGCTGCTCTGGCTTAGAGAACTTGGGTGGCAGACTCAGTGCCAGTGGTGGGGAACAGCCCCTGTGCCGCACGTGTCCAGCCTTGAGGTCCCAGAGCAAGCACTTCTTGCTCCAAGCCACCTTCTAGAGAGATGGGAGAAAGAAGGGGGAAGCTAGAGAGCTTCTACCACCATCCGAGTCCCTGTGGATGGAGAGAGCAGCTGGAGAGGCAGGAGTGCAAGGGGCTGGCATGGCTCTGCAGCTCTGGAGACGTGAGACAGGCCACTTGCCTCTCAGGGGTGCTGTGGCAGAGCCTACCCCCTTGGTCTTCTCAGCAGTTTGCTTTATGTCTAAAGCTTCCTGGGCCCACAGCACAGGGTGCTAGTTTTGCCTAGGGGGTAGCCAACCCTCTACCAATGAGGGTAGAATTGGTTGGTGTACACCCCATTCCTCAGCGGATCGGCCTGAGACATGTCCTCCCTAGCCTTGCAGACGGCCCTGCGGGAGGGTGAAATGTGAAAATGACCCACTTACGAATACATCCTTTATTTGCTTGTCTCTGTTCCCCCAGTGCCTCCATGGCCTCCTGCCTCCTGTGTTCCTGGCTGCCTGGCCCTCACCCCGAGCCTGGGGGAGAAGTCAGGACCTTTCACTTGCCACCCTGGGTTATGTGGTGACCTTCTGTCCCCAGGATTCAGCATTTTTCCTGACAGGAGGACCAAGAACTGAGGAAAAAAAAAAAAAAAAACAGCTTTCAGCTGGCTTCAGGAGGAGTGGCAGGGAGCTCCCTTCAGCCTCCTGTGAAATGGGTATGCTGGCTTTGTATTTACAGAGAATGCTGTAGGGGAATGGGGAAAGGGGCTGACTCAGCAGTTCTTAATGGCACTAACACCCAGCATCTGTGAGCCCTCCTGGGATGTCGTCTCAGGGTGATTTGCTTTTCAAGGCTGTGACATCAGAGGCCTCCTCTCTGTCTGCTGGAGTTTGTCATGCTCTAGCTCTTCGTAAGAAAACTGCCTAATGCTGTGGCAAAGAGAGGTAATAAAATATTCATTTGCCAAGGCTAGAGGGTGAAAGCTATTGAATCCTCCAGGAGAAGGCGTCCTAAATTAAAGACACGCACAGACCCAGATGGAAGCACATGCCCACACAGCAGGCATTCTCAGGCACACAGCCTCCCGTGTACACAAAAGCCTCTGCCTGTGCACACACAAAGCCCTGTGTGTACAAGCACGCATGTACCCATCACACACCTGCACAATATACTAGCCTGTGCTAAGAACACACACACGTCACAATGTGAAGATACATACACACTGCACAAGCCTGTGGAACCCTGCTCCATACACACACACACACACCTATACCTATCCTCCCACCATCGTAATTAAAAGTGACGTCATCCTAGCTCATCTACTGGGGGTGGAAGAGCCCGTCAACCTGGCCCTGACTTTTGAACAATAGCCGCCTGTCTGGCTGTCCTGAGGAAGCCCAGTTCTGTCAGGCAGAAAGCAGATGCCGTGCTGGGGGAAGCAGGGGAAGTGTGACTCAGAGGTGAGTTACACAACTCAGTTCTGCACATCTGCTCTGCCCAGGAGAAGGATAGGGGAAGCTTGCAAATGGGAAAGCTGCTGCACTTCTGGAAGCTTCCACATTATCAGGCTGGAGGAGGCCAAGGCTCCCCCAAGGGCAGCATGAGGAGGCTGCTTCACTGTCATGAGCAGGACGCATGTGCTTGATCACACGGGGCACCTTCCCTCAGAGGGAGGGGTGCTGTGGCTGTCACCTTCTCACTAGGGCTAAAGCCTTTCGCTGAACTGCTCCTGCCCATCTGGCCTGATGCCCCAAGGCACCACCACACCTACGTAGATAGCAGGGGGGCCCAGTCTTGTGTTGCGGACACTCCAGTTGGCCTGTCTTTATAAAGGTGATGGTGCCTACTGATGGTTCTGGAAGCCCTGACAGAGCAGCTCACAACTAGAGGACTGGTGCCCAGACCGGAGGCTTTGGGAACGATCCCAGCTCAGACTTCGTGAGAGAATGACAATGTCCCAGCTCCTTGTGATATTGTGTTTTTTCATATCATCCATTCTGCAAACATTGACCAAACGTTGACTAAAAGCTAGGGTCTTGGCTGACACAGTTGGTTGCTGGAAGGATCTCACAGTCTGTGAGGGAGGCAGGCAAGGGCCAAAAGTGACTGCAATTTGCTCATAGAACAGCTCACTCTAACTGGTTCTGGAAGGTCGAATTGGCTGGACAAAGAAGAGGTATGGATGTGAGTGGGTGGGAGGTAGAAGGGCAGGAAGGTGCCAACGAGGGAGGGTTAAATTCTGAGCAGAGGAGCAGCATTAACACATAAAAGCTTGTTTTCCTGCATAGATCACTGTAGACTTGGGTTGGCAAAGTACAGCTCACAGGCCAAATCTGATTCACTTTCTGTTTTTGTAAATAAAGTTTTATTGGAACCCAACCATGCCCATTCATTTCTTATCTCCGGCAAAGTTGAGTAGTCACAGCATGGCTCTCAAATCCCCAAACTATTTATGATCTGAGTCTTCACAGACAAAGTTTGTCTATCGCTGTTCTAGACCCATCCGCGAGTTCTGGAACCCACTGCAGAATTCCGGAACTGATCACAACATTTCTACAGCCTACTGTAGTAGTCCAGAGGCCAGCCTGGTTTTCTAGAGCTCCCGGGAAGAGTGACATTTGTACAGGGATTTAGAAGTTTACAGTGAGCTTTTGCATCAATTATCCCATCTAATCCTCCAACAAGCCTGTGTGAGGTTAATGGTAATTTTATCCCAATTTTGCAGATGAAAAAGCTAAGACAAAGGGAAATTAAGGGAATTGCTGAAGACTGCATGCCTGGGAGATGGCTGAGGTCGGTCAGCCTGATTCTAACATTCCATGCTCTTTCCGCCGCATTATCCTACAGATGTTTCTCCGTCACACATTCCACTACTTAGCTGCCCTCCTTGACAGTCATTTCCCCCTTCTTCCTAACTCCCACTGCCACGGAGGAAGTCTTTGTCCACTGTGCTCTGTTAGTGGGGGAGAGAGGGGTTGGAGGAGCATCAGATTTCCTTTCTGCATCTGTTTGCTGGTGCCCAGCGCACCCTGGGATGCTAACAAACAGTGACAGCTGATCTTCAATTGGCTGGTGCATGAGAAGAACCACTGGGCCAGGTAATTCCAGTTCACTTCTTCAGAACTGCATCCAGGAGGCAGCCCCCGGGTGGCAGCGATGGTCCTGCCTGAGCCGCTGGGCCCTCCTGTGGGGGATGTGTTGGAATCTGCCATATCCCTCACCTACCCACCCCCGCAGGGGCAGGCACCCCGAACGACCCCTTCTGAACACAAGGTTTGCAGCCTCCTTGCTCATTGGTGAGTACAGGAGCTGCTCTTAGTGGAATTACGTCTCATTTATTAGGTACGAGGACCTAAGATGTGGCTGTGTTATATCAGGCGGATTCTGAAGGCTCCCACCCCTGGCCACACACACACACACACACACACACACACACACACACTCATTTCCTGCAGCTCTGAGGGCTGCTGGCTGGAGCTCCGCATGCTGTGGGTAGCACATTTAACTCGATAAAATATAATATACGACGGGATCATATTTAACAAGGAAAACAGGGCCCGAATGGACAGAGGAGCAGTGTGGCTGGGTTGCCATGGAAACCCCTTGCTCGGAATTTCCTGACTCCTAAGAGATTACATTTTCAACCTTAATACTGTATTAACATAAGCTTTGGCACTTAATGTCTCTGTTTTTCACCTCCCCTCTCTCCCTTGCTCACAGGCAAAAGCAAGCAGCTGAGATGAGCGAGGGAGGAGAGAGGCTGCCCTTCATGATCCAGTCAAAACCAGCCATGGCACCCAGACAAGGTGCTCTGCAGCTTTCAAAGTGCATCACATCCATCATCTTCTGTGACCCATAGACAGGTCGGCGAAGCCGGTGGTGTGAGGTCGCCAAGCCCCGTGCAGGCTGCCCCTCACATGCCTCTTGCATCCACTTCTTCCTCTCCATCGCATGCCACTGCCCTTGTCATCTCTCACGGGGCTGTTGCAATAGCTCCCTGCCTGTCTCCCTGCTCCCAGCCTGTGCCCTCTGTCCCCCTCTTGCTGCCTGAATGATCTTTCGGCACTGCAAATTTGTTCATCCTACAGTAGGCTTAACAGCCTCCAATGGCTCCCAGCAGGTAGAGAATGAAGTCCCAACTCCTTTGCATTCAAGTGCTTCTGCCTCTCTCTACAAGCTTCTCTCCAATGGTTTCCACCACACTTCCGGCCCTCCAGCCCCGTGGAGGTGGTAATGTCCTTTCTGAATACACAGAGCACTTTCAGGGGCCATACCGTGAGCTCCTGCCATGAGCTCAGCCTGGGTCCCTGGTCTCTGCTGTCTTCCTGAACAACTCTAAAGCTTTCTTTAAGATTCAGCTTGGCATCACCTCTTTTGGGGGTGTTTCTTTGCCTACCTCACAATCAGTGTTCTCAGGGTGCTTGTACCGAATGCTGGTGCAGCCCTTAGAGCCTGATGATCCCTTGGTCTTTCATGAACCTTTCTCCTCCATCACATGGGGAGCTTGTCAAGCCCCGGTGGGGACATGTCTTCCCCCACTGCCATGTTTTCACCACCCAGCCTGGGTCTGGAACCTAACAGGTGTTCAACTGGCATTTGTGAAATTGAGTAAGAGGTGAAGACTCTGAGGCTCAGAGCAGTAAGTATGGGTCCAATGCTACTGCCTAGTAAGAAACTCAGGTAGGTTTCTCTGCTGTCAGCCCCCTCGCAACCTCTCTGCCTGCTCTGGGATCTCTGCGCCGTCCACTACTCACAAATTGTGTCTGTTTCCAGCACTACACAGGTCTTCTCTCTAACAAACCCTTCCTTCCCAACGTCCTCTCCACCAGTTGCCTAATAACTTTGGACTAGCTGGGGCGGTTAGAAAGTTGAGATTTGAAGAATGAGGCTGAGACCACCTGAGACACTTTAGCCCATAGAAAAGCCCACACTCCTCCCATGAGACTTACTCTTTTATAAAACAAGGTTTTCTAGGTTGCAAGGAATAAACACTCGTCCAAACAAGCCCATGCTTTGGAGTCTTGTAGCAAGGACCCAGGGAGACATAGTGAAGACTGGTACCTTCACCCTCACAACTGGTGTGCCGGGTTGAACAGTGGCCCTTACCCCCAATCATGCCTACCTGGAACCACAGAATGGGGCATTTGAAATAAGGGTCTTTGCAGAGATAATGCAAGAATCTTGAGATGAGCTCATTCTGAATTTAGACCCTGGTGGCCTAAATCCAATGGCAGCTGTCTTCAAGAGACAGAAAAGGAGAAGACACACAGAGACACATGTGATGATCCAAGTGAAGGCGGAGGCAGAGGTTGGAGGATGTGCCTGCTAGCCAAGGAATGCTGAGCATGGCTGGAGCCACCAGGAACCAGGAAAGAGGTCTGGAAGAAATTCTCCCTAAGGGTCTCCAAAGGGAGCCCACTGGGCCAACACCCCGATTTCAGACTTCTTGCCCCCATCAGTTTGGGAGTCATTTGTTTCCTTGACAGCCCTAGGAAGCAGATACAACCAGGCAGTGTAAGAATCTGGGGGGAGCCGTCTCCAGGTCTGGGGGGAGGTGAGCACATCAGGACGTGGTGTCCTCACTCCCTCTTGTCACATGTGGGTCCCACACTGCTTCCCATGCCAGCATCCCAGTCACCACGCTGACCTCAAGCTCCGTCTAGCCCGCCGCTCCATTTTCTCCACATGTCTTCGTGTCAGGTCCACAAGCAGCCTCCGTTTGCTCATGACTGCAGGTTGAGCTCCCCTGTGCCCTTCTGTTGGTGACCTTTCCACTTGTGTTACATATGCTGAGCCAAACAGCCAAGTCCCTAGTGCATTTAAACTATCCAAAAGAGATGATCTGATGATTTAGTTATCATTATCCCAAATGGGCAAAGCTTTGACTCCAGGCTACCTCCCAGGCAGCAGCCCCTGGTCCTGCTCCTCCTGATCAGGGTCCACCCTCGTGGGTCAGCTGGATCCAGGGAGGTACAGGTTGTGTGTTCCAGTGTGGGAAGGGGGCCCTGAGAGAAGGGGCTGATGACTAGGGACACTGCCTGCCTGGTTGAGGGCACCTTCACTGTTGAGCCCGAACTTCCTGCAGAACTGAGAAATATATAGTAAGAAGCTCCCCTTACTATAAGAAAAAGGAAAGACACATTTTTTTAAACAAGAAGAAAAATTTTATATTCCAAAAAACTCCAGAGGGAATTATTTCATCAATTAAAGCTTTTGAAAAGTCACAATTGCCGCCCACTTGTCTCTCTTGCCAGAGCATGACCGCCTTTGATGAGCTGCTCAGAAATGCTTATTGCTCTGGGTCAGCATGACAACACTGAGGACGCGAGAGGAGGACAGGGAGAGGCTGGGCAGGAGAAGCCAGACCACAGGGCTCTGGTTGAGATGAGGCCAGCCTACACGCGGCAGGTGTTTGAAGAGTGTCTGGGGCAGTGGCCCTGGGTGCACTGAGGTGTGCATGCTGCCGCCCACTCACCGAAAGCTCCCTCACCACAGCAGCATGCTGGAGATGCGGCACAGATGTCCTCTCCTTCAGCCTTCCCTCAGGCTGCACGGGGTGAGTGTCTATGCAGTCACGGGATGAGTAGGCGATGGGGCCAGGACTTGAACTCCATGAGAGCTGTGGGTTTGAGGAGTGGATCCCCAGAGTGTGGAGAAGACAGCTAAAAAGGGCAGTGTGGGGGACAATTGGGGACATTTGACTATGGAGTCCAGATCAGACAATGGTATCATACCAATGTTAAAATTTCTGATTTTGATAACTGTACTATGGAGGGTAGGAGAGTGGCTTGTTGTTAAGAAATACACACTAGGTAGGGAGTGGTGGCTCATGCCTGTAATCCCGCACTTTGGGAGGCTGAGGTGGAAAGATCACCTGAGGTAAGGAGTTCGAGACCAGCCTGGCCAACATGGCGAAACCCTGTCTCTACTAAAAATGCAAAAATCAGCCGGGCGTGGTGGCACACTCCTGTAATCCCAGCTACTCAGGAGGCTGAGGCAGAAGAATAGCTTGAACCCAGGGCGGAGGTTGCAGTGAGCCGAGATCATACATTTCACTCCACTCCAGCCTGGGTAAAAGAGCAAGACTCTGAAAAAAAAAAAAAATACACTACAGCATTTAAGATGAATGGGGAGCAACATTTCCAACTTAATTCTCAAATAGTTCAGAGAAACAAAATAGAGACAGAGACAACATGTGAGTGGTGGGTGTATCTAGGTGGGGGTGTGTGGGGGTCCTGGACTATTCTTGCCTCTCTGTACATGTGAAACTGTACCACAATCGAAATTGTGAGAGAGAAAACCCTGAAGTCCTGGCTCTTTTAACTTTTTAAAAAGCAGCTTTGTTGAGGCACAGTTGCCATCCAACAGTCTGCACATATTGAAAGCATATGCTTTTGTAGGTTTGCCACGTATATATACCCACGAGGCCATCACCACTGTCAAAGAATGAACACAACCATCATGCCTGAGTCTCCTGCTCCTCCATAACTCCTTCCTATGGCTCCTTCCTCCCTACATCCCAGACAACTGCCTTCTGTTACTACAGATTAGTTTGCATTACCTAAAATGTTGTATAGATTGGTGCAAAAGTCATTGCATTTTTTGTCATTAAAAGCAACAGTAAAAAGCGCAATGACTTTTGTACCAGCCTAATATAAATGGCATCATACATATGCACTCTTGTTTGCTTGGCTTCTTTCACCCCCGGATCATTATTCTGAGATCCATCCATGCTTCGGTATGTATTGATAACTCATTCCTTTTTGTCGCTGAGTGGTATTCCTTTGAACGGATATGGAACAGGTTATTCATCCATTCCTCTGTTGATGGACACTAAAGCTGTTTCCACTCTTTGACACTTATGAATAAAGCTGCTACAATTATTCATGTCTTGTGTGGACATAGGCTTTCATTCCTCTTCCCAGATGTGGAACGGTTGAATTATACGGGAGGTATGTGTTAACTCATTAAGACACTGCTCAACTGTCTTCCAAGGTGTTCACACCACCAGCTGTGCGTGAGGGCTCCAGTTTCTCCACGTCTTTGCCTCACGATGGACTGACTTGGCATGGCTGCCTTGTTGCTCACAGTCACTGTAGTGGCTACACAGTGGGTGTCATTGTGGTTTTCACTTGCATTTCCCCAGTGAAGAACAGTATTGATGTGAACCTAAATCCAGCCCCTCTCTCTGCTTCCCTGGGCATTGTGCACCTCAGGGCCCAGAGGCACATGTGGCGAACCTAGGCAGCTCAGTGATTACGGTTCTGTAGCTGCACGAAGGAGAAAGCCCATGTCCCTAACAGAGAATATGAAACTGGATGGGTCCACATGGAAGACCATAGCCCCAGTGTGAGAGCCCAGGACACTTGCAGACCAAGGTCCGAGGGCTCAGGTTGGCAGAGACCATCCTTTGGATAGGGCACCCACTAGCTTATTGGTCAAACCCACGGCTTTCCAACAGGTAATTAGTGCACAAGAGGCATTAGATCCTTCATTGGTTTACTCAGTGTTATAGTTTGGCTGTGTCCCCACCCAAATCTCATTTTGAATTGTAGCTCTCATAATTCCCGTGTGTTGTGGGAGGGACTCAGTGGGGAGGTTACTGAGTCACGGGGGCGGGTCTTTTCCATGCTGTTCTCATGACAGTGAGTAAGTCTCACGAGATCTGATGGTTTTATAAGGGGGAGCTCCCCTACACAAGATCTCTTGCCTGTGGTCGTATAAGACTTGGCTTTGCTCCTTGTTCACCTTCCACCATGATCATGAGGCCTCCCCAGCATTGTGAAACAGTGAGCCAATTAAATCTTTCCTTTCTAAGTTAACCAGTCTCTTAGGTATGCCTTTATTAGCAGAATGAGAACAGACTAATACACTCAACAACACCAACTACCTCCCAAGGATCCAGTTCTGTGACAGGCATAAGTCTTTAATGGGCTTTAGTTGGCCTCTAAGTTGTAGGCAATCTTCAGAGTAAAGTCAAACTCCTAAGTATGAGGTTCAAGGCCTTTCCTGAAAGGGTTCCTAAGATTTTAGATTTTCCCACCACATTCTTACCACCAATCGGTGCTCCAGCCCTAACAAATGACTTGGTGTCCCCCGACTTGCCGTCTCCTTCCTGCCTCGCTGTCTTGATCTTCCCCTGTGCTCCTTCTCTTGGCCAATGGAGATCTTTTTAGCCAGCCAAAGCACCAATCTTTCCTTCTCTCTCGAAGTCTTCCACCTCCCCATGGGAATAATTTATTGGAGCAATCGCTGTCAGAACTCGTATCCTGTATGCGGTTTACAAGGGCCTTGCTGGACTCTGAGTTCCTCAAGGGCAGGATAATTATTACTCATGCCTGGCTTGGCTCATAGAAGGATCCTCATCATCTGGTCACCCTTGGTGGCATTGGGCTGATTTCATCACTATACCCTCCGTTTCTCCATCTGGGGGACTAGACGGCTCACCCCCCCTCCGCCACATGTGGCTCACAAATCACTCCAAATGCTGGAAGTGGCACTTGCTACATTCAAGACAGTTAAATACCTTTGCCACCTTGCCCATCATTACCTGCAAGAGCCATTATCCTTGTGGGAACACATGGCTCAGGAGTTTAAACACTATAACCAATTAGTTTCTAGGGTGCGCCATCTTACACACACCAAACTCAACAAGCTAAGAGCCGGTCCTTGAAGCCTTCTTTTCTTCCTTTTTTTTTTTGGTGCGTGTGTGTGTTTTTCTGTTCCGGCAGCACTTACCCATCTGTACTTCCACTACAGAGCTTTTCCCACTGGAAATGCCGTGAAACGTTTCAAAATAAAATATTTAACATGTGGAGCGGGTGATTTTATGTTGTGAGTTATAAAATCTTTATTTGGGTCCCACCTTTTATTAAACTTCAGGGTTCTCATTTGGTCTCTAATGACATTACGTTGCATCAGAATTAAACTTTTTTTTTTTTTTGCAGGGGGCTGCATTATTTGTTGTGACTTGGTAATGCTAATGTTTAATTTTTGAGGCCTTTTACTGCTGATTAAACCTCTAAAGACTACAGCAGAATTTCCGCTTCACTGCTAGAAGAAAAGAACACGGCGTGGTTCGTGTTGAGGAGATCACTTGAAGAATGTGCGGGAAGGTTGCTGCATTTATGAATAAAGCGAGGCATTATCATTTTTAATAGGAATTAAACAGCTAGAGGGAGAAGTCGGCAATGCTGCGATCAGTGCAAAGGAAAACAATCTAACAATTTTAATTAACTGTATTTTAATAGCTTTAGTTATAATTGAATAATTTAAATACCAAGGGAAACAGTTAAATCTCCTAAAAGCCTTTTTTTATTTACATTTTAAATACAGTTCACGGTGAAGAGATGACAGAATGTGTGCTGGGGGTGTGGGGGGGGCAGTTCTGGGATGACTCCAGGAGCTGGGCAGGCCCCGAAGAGGCAGGTTGGATGCAGTGGGATCATGGGGTCTGGGCTCGCTCACCCTCACTCTGGGGTTGAGTTGACCTCCTGTAAGGGTACAGAGTGAGCAGCCCCGGAGTTTCCTGCCTGCCCAGGGCCTGGCACATCTGCTATCACAGCTCCTCAAGTGAGTGGGACCTGGAGTGAGTCTTGATACTCAGGGTTCAAGTGATATTTATTACTAGCCTGTAGTAACTACCACCATGGCAGTAATAAACTGGTAGAAATAACAGCTGACGCTTACTGAGGGCTTCTGGAATGTTTAGGGCTAGAGATAATGGTGAGAGAGAGAGAGAGAGAGGGGTGGTCTCTGCCCTCCTAGAGTTTCAACTGGAGGGAGAGACAGACAATAAACAAACTATCAAAGAAGCCTGGAAGTATACATTATGATAAGAGGTCTAAAAGAAATAAAACAGGATGCTGAAGTAGAGGATAACAGGATGGTGGGCATGAGTGTAGGGGAGGTGGGCAGGGCTGGTCCGTCCCTGGAGAAAATACTGAATCCAGGCTTTGAGAAGGGCAGGATGGGAGCTGGTATTGGAGCCTGAGGCAGGTGGAGATTTGCTGCCAGGTAGAGTGGCATGAGCAAAGGCCCTGGGGGTGGGTAAAGGCTGGGAACATTTTCGAAGAATCGAGAGCAAGGAGGGTGAGGTGGGGTGAAAAACCCGCCGTGGCAGGCTGGGCTGGGGGCAGGTACTGGGAGATGGGAAGCAACCTGATGAGTGAGTCTAAAGGATCTTACTACGGGTTTTCCAAGCCTTGTACTTGGGGTGACCTCCTTCCTCCTTCACCCCTGTGCGTCTGCCAGGCACCGCTACTGGGCCCTCTTTGGATCTGGTTGGAACTATAGCCCTCAACCACCACCTCACTCCTGCTCTGTGCCTGCAGCCCCACCTGTCAGAATTCCTCACGCCCTGCATGCCCCTCCTATCTAGAATCTGGCCTTTGTTCTTTATCCCTAGGTCCTGACTGTGGGGCTCAGTGTGAAACTCTGAACAGACTCCTCCCAGCCTCCTCCCCCAGCCATGGAGCTGTGCCCTCCCTAACTCCACACAGCTCCGTGAGCTGAAGACTCTGGCTACTGCATGTCTACCTTGCAGTAGTGTGCGAAGTACCTTGTGGCCAGGGCCAAGGAAGCCCATGGGTCACTGTGTATTGGCCAACAGCTACCATTTGGGGGGACCAGCCCACCTTTGGCTCCATGCCCCTTCCTCGCCCTCTCCCCAGTCTGCTGGGAAAGCCCCCTGGAGCCTGGCAGTCACACCCTTCAGTGCTAATGACCAATCCTGGGAGGGGGAAAACATCCACCAGGCGCACAGACAGGACACTTGGAGAGGAAGCTTTGCTCTGCGGGAGCGGCTGGAGTCACGTCATGGCAGCCACTGCTAATGGGCAGTGTTTGGGATTGCCATCCCCCTCCATTAGGAACTGGGCACTCCCGCAGCTCTATGCTACCCTGCGAAACCAGTGTCCTCTCCTGCTGGGGGAAGGCTGGGCTGTTTCACTAATGGGGACCCCAGCCAGCTAGAAGAACAGCAGGGGGAAGCTGCAGGCTGAGCAATTCATTTCTTCCTCTTCGGAGCCTCACAGGCTTTCTAAGGGGTGTGATACAGGAGGGGATGAGCTCAGACTCCAAGTTAAAGCAGTCAGGCTGCACTGTAAGGTCTGACTGAGGAGTTTATTTGGGAGATGATTTGGAGAGTATTCATCCCAGAGGGGGATCAAGGCAGGCTGTGCAAAGCGATGGAAGGTTCTGTGGACCCAGAGTCAGGCAGAACTGATATAACAGGGAGAATGAAAACACAGCTGCGCCGAGGGCTGACTGTGTGCCCTGGGGGCTGACTGTGTGCCCAGCACTCGACTTTGTGTGCTCAGTCTAATTCAACCCTTGAAACACCCCTGGAGGTGAGTACTATTATCCCTGCTTCACAAAAAAGAAACTAACAACAGAAAGTGCATCATTTTGCCAAAGGCACACTCTGGCAGGTGATGGATAGGGCCTGCCCCACTCTGCCCTGGTTCTAAACCACCATGCCGTGGACATGCTCCAAGCCCAGCCCTCGTCTGACACTGGCTGGCCTATGTCCCTCAGCTGCATGCCCCAAGCCATGCACTTACTCCTTTGTCCCACAGACGTTTACCCAGTGCCTCTGCTGTGCCTTTCATTAATCTCATTTTACAGATAAAGAAACTGATATTCTCGGACGTAAGATCTCATATGAAAGTGGATAATTATTTACATCCAGGAAATGTGAGCCAGAGGTTCCACACAGCCCAGTTGCTTCTCTGTGAAGAGTGCAGTACCCACCTAGATCCTAGCAGGGCAGTTGGGCTATATCTACAATCTGAGACAGGAGAATTGGAGCAGGGCTAGAGGTCCACTAGGGAGGAGGGCAAAGGAGAAGATGCGTCGAGAGACAGAGACTACAGCCCAGAGCCCACAGAGGCAGCACCTGGTTGAGGGACAGAGTCAAATATGCCTTCCTGCATGTAGAAGCCTCAAGCTCAGGTGACATCTTTTTGCAGGGGCAGCCAGGGGCCCCCCCCTCTCAGCTCCCAGAGAGGTCCCTGGAGAGCCGGAGTTGAGCATGGAGGATGACCAGATTCTGCTCCAATCCCATGCAAGGGTTGTTCCTTAGAGCAGTCTCTGGGCTACAATGAGGCAGACTGGAAGAAGGGAAGGAAGAGCTGGCCTGAGCAGAGGGACCAGGAGAAAAGGAAAGCCCAGAACAGTGGGTGGTGATGCCGCAGGGAGCAGTGCCAGACAGCCATCAGCTGGGCTGGGCACCCAGGTCTCCCCCTGCAGGTCTGGAGGACGCTCCCCCCAAGCTGCTGGGAGTTGTCAGTGGAGAGCCCGGCATGTCAGCTATCAGCCCTCTTCAGGAATGGACTCAAGAAAGGTACACTGCCAAGGTCATGCGCTTCCCCGGGAGAGCCACATCCAGTGACTGGCCAACATAGAAGGGCCCAACCCCTTTGCCTGAACTCAGGATACTCCGAAGGGCCATCTGGCTTTAGCACTCCCCATAGGGTCAGCTGCGGTCTTGCTGTGACTACATGGTAGCTGGATTTCTCCCTCCGCTTCTCCCTGCTTTCTTCCCTTTCCCCATGGGTGTGGGTCCCGGGAACACCCCTCATTAATGTTCTGCACACTAACCTCCTGCTCAGAGTCAGCTTGCCGGGAAATCCACCCTGCAACAGCGGCTGACCTCAAACTAATGCTCATTCCATACATTCACGTCTAGTTTCTTTTTGGGCCAGATACGTGCAGGGCTCTGGGAAGAGATGTCGTGTGAGCCACATTTTTGTGCTTTCCTCTGGTTGGGGAGCCTGATGCTGAAAGACGGTGGGTACTGGCACAGGGATTTGCTCCTGGAGGGCCTGACCAGGGTGTGCCTACTCTTCCTGAGTGCAATCCCAGTGTCTTAGAAATGGAAAGTGGGGAGCGGCCAGCCCCTTTTCTGAGGCTTGACTCCCCAAGTAGTCAGCCCGCCTGGGCCTTGGGACCTTCAGTGCCAGCGAGCTCATGTGGTCCCAAGTAGCTCTGCATCCACTAAGTCCGTCCTGGTCTCCCTGGAGCTGTCCCACACAGGCATCATTCATAGAATGGGCTCGCAAGAAAAGTCCATTCTGGAGTGGCGGAGTCAGGGAATTTCTGGCAGAGTGTGGAGGCTCACTCACTGAGAGAAGCCCAGAGCACATTCAGTAAGGTAAGCAGGCAGCTCCATGCTACGCAAATCTGCAGAGAAAGGGGGGCTCCTTTGGTGGGCGTGTTTCCAGCTGGGGCCTGTTTCCCCTCCAGGCTTGTGCAATGTTTTTACATCTGGAACACATGCTCTGAGGATAAAGGATACATTTGGAAATGGTGCAGGACTTCTCAGTGCCTGCATCATTGAAGTGTGCACTGGGAACCGGTAAGACCAGGGCACAGTAAGCAACATCTCCCAAAATTGTTGCACCATGGAACACTTTTTTGTTTTTTATTTTTGTGGGACATCTCTCAAGGCCAATGTTTTGGAAACTATAATTTTGGAAAAAAAAATGCTGTTTTCAAAAATTCTCAGAGCTTTTCCTATTCTTGCTCAAAAGAGAAAGAAATTCTGTCCTGGTGGAGGTGTACAGCAGATATTAAGAGGATACTGGGGGAGTGCAGGAGGTGGGGGGAAGAGTGGGAGCTAGGGTACCCCTCTCTCTCACCTTCCTTAGAGCTGTGACCTTGCAGGGTACCAGGGGGAGGGCGGTACGGGACTGTCTGGTGGGGCGCGGTGGAGAAGGCTGGGGAGGTATGGGTGGCATTGTGTGTCCCTGCCTCTGACAAATGCCACGCCACAGGCTGACAAAACAAATGTGTGTTTGCACCAGGCTGTCCTTACTCTCTGCCAGGTCAGATGCTCAGACACCAGGCACCACTGACTTCCATCCTCCCTGACATCTGAATTACGGCAAGGCAGGAGGCAGGGCCTGGCCGGCTCTGGAGCAGGGGAAATGGCAAACAGATGTCAGAGGACAAAGGGGCAGGATGTGCTGGAAGGTTTGTGGCATCTCAGGCCTGCTTGCAACAGCCCTTCCCCCTGGGGGACATAGAGGGGTGCCGAGGCCACAACAAAGAGACGCTGGTGGCAGAGGGGTTAAGAGCATGGGCTTTGAAGTTCCACAGGCCTGGGCACGAATCCAGGCTCTGCCACTTGCTAGCTGTGTGACCTTGGACAAGTTATTTAACCTCATGTGTCAAGGAGGCAACATAATAGTTCTTCACTCAGAGTGTGGCTTTGGGAGGATTAAATAAGATGATGCGTGAAAAGGACTTAGCACACTGCCTGGCGCAAAACACTCAACAAATGTTCATTGTTTATTTTGCTGCTGCTGCTTGGGAAACAGTTCCTGAAAGACTAAATGTTTATTTGTTCAGCAAATACAGACTGTGCCCTTCTCTGTGCCAGGTGCAAGGGCACAAACACAGACAGGCCCTGACCCTGGCCTTACAGAGCTGATAGGGAGTGGTTGTGCCAAGAAGCCACCCTTGGCTGCAGAGTGACATCTAGACCCAGAAGTCTCTGGGCCTTTCCTAAAATGAGAAGGCTGTGAAAGCAGGGATGGCAAGGAGAGCATTGAACAATGTCAGGACCTAGTGCTGTCACCAGATAGAGACACTGTGTGTCTTCCTGCAAGTCCACTTGGCCCAAGAGACTCCTGCTCAGCCTTCAAAGCCCAGCCCAAATGCCCCTTTCTCTGGGCAGCTTATCCTACAAGGCCAGGGCCCTCTGAGATCCTGGTGCAGGTCTTGGTGGTGGCATTTGCCAAATTCTGGTGCTATAAATGTCAGTTGTCTCCTTGACCTGTGTCTCATTTTGGATTAGACAGTTTGTGAGGGCAGTAAATGTTTGGGGAATAGTATAGGGTAATGTTTAAGGATGAAGGTTCTGGAAACAGTCACATGTAGGTTGGAATTCCTGGATACAGCAGATTTTGTGAGCTTTGGTGAATTCATTATCATCTCTCAGCTTCAGTCTCTTTATCTATAAAGCTGAGAGAAATATACAGACTTCCTGTAATTGTTACACAGCTTAAAAGTGACACTAGCCAGAAAGGGCTTAGCGCAGTGCTGGGCACACAGGGAGCCACGCACC
This sequence comes from Ateles fusciceps, assembly GCA_036589455.1. NCBI lineage: Eukaryota > Metazoa > Chordata > Mammalia > Primates > Atelidae > Ateles > Ateles fusciceps. The sequence goes on from JAZHEH010000276.1 coordinate 4,844,231, forward strand.
AGTGTGATCTTATTTCCTCCTTTGTGTCTAACTAGTCTTACCCCACTACCTAACCACGGTAGGTACTCCATAATTAGTTATCAATTGAATCAAATAGATTCCCCATTCCAGGATTCAGGTTCCAAATCTGTAAAAGGAAGGAGATGGACTCTCCAAGCAACTTCAGATCAATTCTCTGCACCCGAGGAACTCTTGGACTGTCCAAACCCATCTTTTCAATTTATAGATAGGGAAACTGAGGCCCATGCAATTGTGTAAGAGCAGTGCCTGCAAGTGAAGGCATCCAGGGCCTTCCTGGAAAGCTGGAATGTTATTTTGGTTAGTTCTGTGGTATACAGATTCTCAATAGCCAGTTTCTTTCCCATCTGAACTGTTTTTGTAAAGAGGAAATATCAAGGTGTATGATGTCAACGCAGTTAAGTAATCCAGCCAGCTGTGTAAACATCTGGAAGTAGTAGAGACACAGCCCCAAAGCGAATGCAGGGATCAGAGCTTCCAGACGTCTCCAGGAGGCTTCTAAACTGTAACCTGTGAGGAACCAGCTAGGAGAGGCAGTGCTCTAATCAGAAACTGAAGTGTGCATTCTTCCCTCCCCAGGCTCTGAGTTCTGGAGAGTTACAGAAGAGGATAAGAAAGCCACTATGCTCAGAGTGTGTGCCTTTGGAAAACAGAGGTGAGGTTTAGGAAAATCCTGCTAATAACAGGTTAGCAGCAGATGGAAACAATGTGTCAGAATCACAGGGACCTGCTTCTCACTCTTTCCCTGTGATGGGGAGGGGATAAATGTGACCATGCCCTGACTCCAGATCCTCAGGGGAGAAGGGGTGGGTTTGAATGTCTGGAATCTAGGGCTTCAGACTGGGAATCCCTGAGCTGCTTTCTCCTTAGAAGTGACTTTTCACAGACCACTTAGGCCAGTGGAAGAGAGGATCTGCAGGCGCTTCCATCCCAAAGCTCGAGCTGTAGATGAGGGAGTGGAAGCCCAGAGTAGGGGAGGCCACAGGGCCAGGGTCACACAGCTGGGCAGGGAAGGATTCAGGGCTAGGAGCCAAGCTACCAGACTCCAAATACATGCTGTATTTCTCCATAACCCAATGGCTTTCTCTCATTTAAAATTACTTATGTATATATGTGTGTGTATGAAACATTATTTCTTTTCTTATCTAGTTACAGAAGTAACATTGTCAGAATGTGAAAGAGCACAAAATACATTTCTAATAAAATCTTTAGTTGGAGCTAATTACTGGTTCTTGCGCTCTCTGCCCCCACCTCATAAAATCACACACATGCACACACACACACATGCACACATGCACACACACGCAGGGTATCCAGCTCCTTTGGTAGACTTTTTCTCCTTTCTTCTCCACAATCCCTTGACAGGTATGGTCTGTTTTTTCCCATAGCCAGAGATTGTAATTTGCATGTAGAGAGGACAGGACAGAGGGAGACCTGGCTTTGCTTTATCCCTCACCAGCTATGGGGTTTCCTCTGACCCTCAGTTTCCATATCTGAAAAATGGGTTATAATATATACCTTAGAGTAAATCAAATTAGATCAAATATGTGTAAATGCTTTATAAATTCCAAAGCACATTGTTCCAAGAATGAATAAGTGATGAGGTGGCGGCTGGTGCTTGGGGGAGGTGCTGGTTTGTTGGTTTCCGCATCAGGCCGGGTGGATCTCACTCTCTGGCTCCAGGGCAGCGTCCTTCTTACCCCCTCATGTCCATTCCCAGCTCTTTGTCTAGTCCCTCCCCCCATCTCCTCACCTCTCCCGCCCCAGCAACTCTAGCCCCAAAGAAGAGATCCCTACTATAGGACCCCCATGAACAGACTGGCTGGGGTCATCAGGTGGGCACTGGGGGGTGGAATTGGGAACAGGGTGGCCCTGCACAGAGGACTGGCAGCTCACCTACCTCAGGTGTCCTGCGTCCTTCCTTGCCCTGACCCCAAAAGCTGTCATGATTATTTCACAGATTCATGAACCCAAACATTTCAGGGTTACAGACTGCTGTCCCAGCCTTTGTGCCGGAAATTTTTCTTGCAGCCTCTCAGCCTCCTTGCCCTGAGTGGGAGAGGTTTTCATATCTATTTTGCAGAGGCAGAAACCGAAGACTCTGGCACTTCAGGTGATTCCCTCTTACAGAAATGTTTGCATTTTGAAAGGGCTCTTGAGAACCCAAAGTCGCTGGTAGTGGAAATTTGGGTGCTGTGTTTGTGCTGCTGCTGGCACAGTGGGCTGTGGGGGATCTGCAAGGTCCCATCCTCCTCAATCCAGTTGCAGGCAGGCATTTGGGAATTGGCACTGACCTTTATTGCCATCTGCCTCTGCTCCTCATCTGCCCCGTCAGGACAGAGATGTATGGCATCCCTTCGTTTCCCTGGCAGTGGCAGAGAGGCTAGTGACAGAGGCTGGTGCTGGCTCACACCAGCTGACCACAAAGTTGGCCATGCACCTGATTCCACAAGTGTCCATCTCTGGGTGTCATCAGTCCTGAGCCCCAGGCAGCAAAGCTCGGGAAATGCCTGAGACCAGGGAGAAGCAGGTGCTGGCTATATCTCATTATTCATCTCTGCTGAGTTTAACTTTAGGAGATGGAGGTCAATGAGTGTGGGCCTTGCTGGGAGAGGGGCCCTTTCTCCCAAGTCCACATGTCTTACTGACAGCCTCCTCCTTAAATGTTAGACAGATAGAGCCTCGTTTCAGCTTCATGCCCTGGTGAGCTTGGACAGATGTCTTAACCCTCTCTCACCGCAATCATCTGCAAAATGGGCACAATAATAAGCCCTACTTGGCCTCCCCTGTTAGGAACAAATGAAAGACTGTTCAAAACTCTGTTTAAGTGTACAGAGGTTTTCCCGCCAGACAGACAGAAAATGGCGTCTGGCCAAAATGGCAGGGAACCAGGGGGCCAAGGCAGAAGAAGAAAGCAGCAGTGAGACTGCCCTGCGATGGCTCTCTTGACGTTACCCTAGGGAACGCAGAGTCGGCGCCATCCAGGAGTCAGGTCCAGACCCTGGTCCCACCTCCCCATTCCTTTGAGAGCATCACGGCTACCACTTCATGTCCAGCTGCAGGCAGTGGCTCAGTGGCTTGTGTGGCTTCCTGCCATGGCTCCATGGACCGCATCAGCTTTAGGCACTGGATAAGGGAGAATTAGCGTTTCTTTGTGACTTTTTCACAATGTCTTCATTCAACTGTAGAGGTGCCTTTGAACTTGGCTGGCATGCATGGTCCATGGATTCACCCTCTCTATCAGCTTTAAAGCTCTCCAGTGGGCATGTGGTTGCCCAGGGAGGCATGCTCTGGCCCAGGACTTCCCTTCTCCTCTGAAGGTAAGCGGTTCTGAACATTCAGCTCCAGAATGCCAGTGGAATCCCAGCTGGGTCCCGTTAATGGGTCTTGTCAAGCAGACTCTCCTCTGGCAATGATAAGGGGGCCCCACTGCGGGGGACAGCAGCCTGGAGCCAGCCAAGCGCTCGTATTTTCTGTTCTCATGGGTAGTCACAGGAGTTCAGCGTCTTTTCTTTATCAGGCAGATGTAATCTTCCTAAATAGCTGCCAAGTCCTCCTCTTCCCGGAGTTCCTTAAGATAACTGTTTCTCCAGGAGGTGAAGGGGCATTTCCTTAACCAGGAAGAGATTCCATCTGTGCTCAGGTTTGCACAGAGCTGCTCACTTCTAGTGGTAAAGGTTGCAGGTTGCTTTCCACAACAAGCATCCTCTTCCTCCTCCTTAATAACGACATGTATGTAGGGCAGCAATGCCCATGGTAAAAGGACTATTACTCACAGATTCTTTTGGGACCAGAAGGGGACTAGGTGACTAGATTCTGGACAATAAGATATAAGCAGAAGTTGAGTGATCACTTTGGGAAGTCTTTTTAAAATGAATGGTGCAGATCTTACTCCTTGCTTTTCTACTTTTTACTACCTGGAATGGAGATATGATGGCTGGAGCTACAGCACCTGTTTTAGGTCTTGAGGTGACCTACATAATAGATAAATAGGAGCCATGTGCTAAAATGATTGGGCAAGGAGGTTGTAGAATTAGTCCCAGCGCCTATGGAAACACTATACCAATCCTGGGCTGCATGCCTATCGACTTCTTTGCAAAAGAGCAAATAAACTACCATCTCGCTGAAGCCACGATTATGGGTTTTCTGTCATGCACTACTAAATGGAATCCTAACAGATAGTCTTTGACTCCAAAGTCCAGCAACACCATGTTGATTTATTCATTCATTGAAGGACTGATTTTTTTTCAGTCATGCTGCAGCAAGCATTCTATGTGCTAAGCAATGTGCTGGTTGGCAAAGGCCTAATGACAAATGACACCCAGCCTGTGACACCTAAGAGCTCCCAGTCCAGGTTAAGAGTCAGATGCAATCCTTCCACTCAGTGGCCTTCAGAGGCGCCCCTTTGCCTTGGGCTTGGTGTAATGCAAGGCTCACTGCCCCTTCCCCGCTACTCCCCTACCTTTCCATGATGAACTCTTTAGTAGCTGGGGGTGCAGCCCATGAGTGACAGCAAGGGCTGCAGAGTCAGTAGCTTCTGGGCTGAGATCTGCCTTTCACTAGCTGTGTGGCCCTGACACATTCCTCAAAAGTGCTAAACTGTTTCCTCATCTGTAAAGCAGAGATAACAGTTCTCCTCTCACAAGACTGTTCAGAGAATTCAGTGAAACAATGGTTCATGGCATGTATTACAGTGCCTGCCATGTAATCGATACTCTTTCTCAATAATACGTGATATTACTGTTATCGCTTTATTGAACTCACCCTGCCACTCAGTGATGACTGTGTATGAAGCAGCTGCCTTGTGCCACATCCTATGTCCTCCCATATGTCCACTCCTGCCCCTCTCTCCCCAGCAAGCCCATCTCCCCTGCTTACCTGATGTCTGGGGTCTCTGAACCCAGAGCCCAGCTGCCCTGGAGGATCTTCCCAGTGCATTCAGAAGACTGAGGTCAGTGTCCCTCTTGGGAAGCCCATTCTCGTTCCTCGACATGTGTCTACCTCATGGATGTTGCTATCTATGGGCTGGAGGGTAGGGGTCTGTGGAAGTCAAGACAGTGACCTTGTTTGGCTCTGTCTCCCCAGTAGTATCTGGTGCTTAGTAAACACTTGGTGATTGGATGGATGGATGGATGTGTGGATGGATGGATGGATGAATGGGTGGATAGATAAATTGAAGAGCTGGCCACAGACAGTGAGGCGAATGCTGGGATAAATTAATGTACAAAATGCCATCAGAGGAAGAAGGAGTTCTAACGAGTCCAAGTAAGGGAGAAGGGGAGGGAGAGGACATTTGTGCTGAATGTTGATGGGTGGGTGTGAATTTCCAAGTTTAGCAATTACCTGCAAAGTGTCCTACCATGAGTGGGATGAGCTGTTTTGTTTTACTTACACCAAGAGCTGGATACTTTCACAGATCTTGTACCTTAAAGCCTCCTTCTGTGAAGTGGGAAGGAGAAGGAGCTCCCAATGTCCCTGCCTGAGATTCTAAGCCATAGTTCTAGCACATGTCAGAGGCTTTACCCTTAGATAAACAGTCATGAAACTTTGTCATGAAGGGGATGAAGGCTGGTCTCAGGGGCATTGAGGAGGAGGGAATCAATGTGAAGTGCCACCATATCTAGCGCTAGAAATGCTCCCAATGACCAGGTGAACACAGTAGCTTACTGTTCCACTTCAGGTGTGCAAACCAGGGCTGGCAGTGTTGAGCCATTTCTTCCCAGTACCAGCTGGTGGGTGATGGAGCCTCAGATTCCTTCAGGTTCCCCATGCTGCCTGGGGTGTGACAGGGGCAGCCAGGGGAGCTTGAGACTCACTGCAGAGCCTGGCTGGGTGGGAGAGGGTCCTGGTAATAGAATGAGTGGGACGGTAGGCTGCAGCAGGGAAAAACAGGGGGCACACATAACCTGGAGTCTTAGGGGAAAGGTTGAATGGTTCTGTGCATTCGTTTATTCATTCATTCACTTACTCATACAGCACTTATTTATTCAAACATATTTATTGATCACGTTTTAGGCACTTGGCACTGTCGTGGGGGCTACAGGGAACAAACAGATGAGATCCGTATGTCCTGAAGTTTATGTTGCAGAGTGGGTGATGGGAAGCAAACAAGATGAGCTAATGAGTGCAGGTGGAGACAAGCGCAATGAAGAAGACTCAATGGGGTAGAGAGGTGAATGACTAAGAACAGATGGGGGGCGCGGCAGGGGGTAGGGAAAGCCTATGAAGGAGGTGAGGATTCCAGGCAGAGGAATCCAGCAGGGTTAGATGGTATTGGAACTGGGCACCCAGAATTTCTTACAGAGTGCCAGGAGAGCCACACTCAGGGGCTAGAGGCAGATGGGAATCAGAGAGCCGCACTGGTGATAGCCGGCAAGAAAACACACACCACCCCAGCACTGAGTCCTGGACAAAGGCTATTGGAAACATGGGGCCTAGGCGAGGAGACCTCAGTGGAATCTCCTACTTCCCTCATCCTGGAAGTCAAATTTTGGTGCCAATATGTACTCAGCTGTGCACAGGGAGAAAGTTGCCAGGCTCCATGGGGGCAGACCCTGGCTCAAGCCACCCACTACATCAGAGGCTGTTATTTGTCTCCTAATACTATTTCTCCTTTGCCTCCTTGCTAATACAACCCTTATTTTTATCTGGCTGCCCAAATGAAAGATCACATTTCCCAGCTTCCTCTGATGGTTGACTAAGTTCTTGTCAATGACATGCAAATGGAAATGACCCACCTCTAGTACCTTCTTTGAAAGACAGTAGGCTCATGCCCTTTGCTCCCTCTTCAGCTCTCCTTCCTTCCTGCAACCCAGTATTGCTGCAGGCAATATGGCATAATGGCTGGTGCTGTAGCAGCCATATGGGACTTTGAGGTTGTCTCAGGAGTAGAGGCCATGCATGGTGAAATGAAAAGATTGAAAGAGCCTTGACGGAAAGAAACTCACTGTAAGATCTCCAGACTTCCTATATCTCAGCTGTAATACAAGAAAGAAATAAACTATCTATGAAGGAGCTATTATTTTATATGTCTGATGCTTGGCTAATCAGCACACTGCCATCGCTGTAGGAGGACAGATGGCCACAGGAGGGGCACATGCAAATTCAGGCCAGACCCGAGGACACAGAAAACAGAATGCTTGAGATAAAGGAGTGACCAATCCCAAGGGGTCACAGCTCCTTCAGCCTGCAGCAAGAGGTACAAGAGGGAGGCCAGGTGGAGATGTGGCTTCTTTATCACGGCGAGCCTGCTCACCTGGACCATGCCCAAGTCAATGTCTTGGATGTGCACCAGCCTGATTTGCAGGTCCCCCCCTGAGCAAGTCGTGAAAAAGGCAAAGATGGGGTTAGCACCAAAAGGTGGTAGAATTTCTTTTCCCCCGGAGCAGAGCCACTGTAAGAGTAGCTTAACTCTGGCTGACTCCTAACAATTCTCACAGAGGTTCTTGAGTAGACAGGCTTTCATTTAGCATGAACCTCGAGGCCTGGGGAGCCCTATGGTCAGACCCCTGGACCACATGGATTACAGGAACCAGTGTCAGTCTGGTAACAAGAAGTAGCATGTGTGGTCTGACTTGCAACCATTTCTGGGAATGCACGGAAGTCCGAGAGATGATGCCGCTGTGGTAGAATGTTCAGGATATTTGGGTAGCTTATGAGCAATGAAGAGCAGGCCATAAAAACATGGATTTGTCGGTAAGAACTGGGGCACTGGGACTGTGACGATGAGGGCAAGGGAGTGCTGGCTGCGTAGCTGCCAGGACCCCAGCCGTGGAGGTGAGTGGTGCAGGTGGGTGGGGTGGGGGTTTGCAGGCTCACCTCAGAGTCCTGTCCCACCAGGAACAGCCACAGAATGGGGTGCAGGTACTCACCCCCAAGATGGGTTCTCCAAGAACCCATCATATTTGTCCCCCATGTAATAAGAGTTAGCAGAAGAGGAATTTCAGGGCACTTGCAGGAGAAATGGCAGGGCCCATGCAGCTTCCTTCTCTGCTGAGGGCATGGCCTTAACCCCTCTGACCTCTTTTCACTCTGCCCAGACTAGCACTCTACAATGCCCACCCCACGCTCTGGTTGTCTTTGCCTTGTTGTAAATGTCAAAAGTGTTAGCTTCACAAAAAGTCAATTGGAGGTTTTTTGTTCCTCGAGCTGGAAGTCTGCACTGGGATCTAGCCTTCTGGCTCTGGGTTTTATATCTCTGAAGGTCCCATGGTGGAATTTCCACTGAAGTTCTGATTCCAAAAATTAAAAATGTCCTGTTCCACTCAATGTTTTGGTGTCCTAGAGCTCTCTTCCACCTGCCACCCACAAAGGACCAGCACAAAAATCTTGTGTTCATTAACCCATCCCTCATGTTGGTTCATTAGAGAGGCTAACTCACAACAGAGGACATACCCTGCTGTGACCACCACCAGTATCGTGAAAGCATCAAGTCCCACAAGTGGGGTGCCATCTCTGCTGGCCAGTAGTCTTCCTCCCGCCTCTTCCTCTTCTCTTTCCCATGGTCAGTAGCTCCCATCATCACCCAGTTCTCAGCCAGTGGAGGAGACAGACAGGGAGGGGAGCTTGGGTGCCAGTGCATTCCCCAGAGCAGGGTTTGTCAGCCTTGGCACGCCTGGCATTGGGGCTAGATAATTCTTGGCCACGGGGTTGTCCTGCACATGGTAGGCTGTTGAGCAGCATCCCTGGCCTCTACCCACTAGATGCCAGCAGCACTCTCCTCCCCCAGTTGTGACCAAAAATGTCTCCAGAGTTTGTTCACCATTCCCTGCAGGCAAAATTGTGCTGAGTGGAGCTCTTACGTAACCAGGAAAGAAGCACAGAGTGAGAGGAGGAGAAGCCCAAACCTCGCTGTCCCTGTTCAGCTGAGCAAGGCCGTGCAGTTGCAGGACTGAGAGCAGCCTGTCTCCACCACCTACTTGTTCACAGCCTGGCTCCACCGATATTAACAGTGTGTCCACAGGCAGGTGCCTGCCTATGCCTCAGTTTCCTCATCTAGATATGGGGTAGACACTAGTAGCCCCTCAGCTAGCTTTCATGAGGATTGTAAGTACTTTAAGTGGTGCATGGCACTTAGTTAGTGCTGTATAAGGCAGACACAGATGCACATCTTATATGGAGAGGCTGTGCCTTTGTACGATTATTTCCCTGGTTCCCCTTTGCTTCCACAGTAACATCCATGGCATGCACGGAGGGCCCTCATGACTTCGTCTTGCGCTTTCCCCAGCGTCACCTCTCACCACGGCCCTCCACACCTGGGTGAGCTGTGCACAGGTTGCCGGAGGCACAGTGTTCTCTCTCACAGCTATGGCTTTGCTCTTGGTGTCTGATCCTTGGTTGGGATTGGGAAGCCCTCGGTATCCTCCTTCTTCCCCTAGGCCACCCCTACGCAGGCTTCAGGAGTTAATTCCTCCAGGAATTCTTCCTGGCCACTTTATGATGAGGTTAATTGCCTCTCTTACATTGTTCCGCTTTTCCCTCCCTACTCTATCCCCCACAACTAGATCCTAGGTCAATGGCTTCCATGCAGGTATTTTATTTTGGGAAGTGATCCCAGGGTGAGCAGACTAGAAAGAGTGAAACAGGAAGAGGAGGAGAAGAAGCCAGTCCAAGAATGTATTGTCCAACCAGTTACAACTGCAAGCAACTGGGGGACACTCCCAGGAACCTTCTGGAATGTGCCTGAGAATTTTTACACCCTAGATAACAAACATGGGAACATTTCTCCAGCTGTTCACGCCCTCTCATTGGCCCATGGCTGCCAAGGGAACTTTTTTTTTTCTAGGAGGACCAAGTCTCACTCTGTTGCCCAGGCTGGAGTGCAGTGGTGCGATTTTGGCTCCCTGCAACCTCTCCCTCGTGGATTCAAGTGATTCTCCTGCCTCAGCCTTTCAAGTAGCTGAAATTACAGGGAGCCCTCCACCACGCTCAGCTAATATTTGTATATTTAGGAGAGATGGGGTTTTACCATGTTGGTTAGGCTGGTCTCGAACTCCTGACCTCCTAAGGTGCTAGGATTACAGATATGAGCCACTATGTCCAGCCACCCAGGGGATGTTGACCCTTCACGTGTTCCAGCATGGCTGAGTGGGCTCCTCTGGGGCTCCAACCACCCAGTGGTGCCAGAGAGGCCCTGGGACAGGGAACAGAACATGGTGCAGCTGGGTTTTTGTGCTGTCAGGCCACATCCATGGGCAACTGATGGTGACAGCAATGGCTGGAGCACACCATGGGCTGGGAAGATGTGGAGTGAGCCATGGAAATGTTTGCCACATTGTACCTCTTCAGTTTCCTCTGTTGCCCACCTCCCCCCACCCCAGCCCTCCCTTCACTCACCACTCTGTGCTGCAATTCCCATTTGTCTGCCTTGCCCCAAGGCTAACTCCTTTTGAGCAGAATCTGTTATTCTTTGCTATGTACTCTTACCCCATGCAGTGGCTGGAAGAGGTTAGGTTTAAATAAATGCTATAGCTGAATGAACAAATGAATGAATGAATGAACGAGGCAGAGGTAGGCTTGGAATCTAGTGTTTTCACAACTTTTGGACTGTGATAAAGCCAGTTTATCATATGCAGGAACGCTGCCCCATTATCTGAAAATGAGCCAGGTCTGGAGGTAAAGTTTGCTGAGCGGAGTGATATGAATGTCTGGGAGGCTGGTTTGCAGAGTGTGACCACTGCTGAGGGCTACAAATGGCCTTTGCAAAGAATGACCTCAGTGAAGACTTGAAGTGGTTATAGCAAGCCACCACAACTTCAGCCCTGTGTCCCTGTGGAGCCACAGGTTCTGGAAATGGGTTAGGCAGCTGGAGTCCTTGGCAAGATGCAGAGGTGTCTAGCTGCAGAGAGATAGCTGAGACCTAAGACCCAAGAAGAGACGACCATGCCCAAGGCAGGGTCAGGGACACTGTCTCTTAAGACTCAGAAGTTAATGGGGTACAGAGGCCTTCACTAGCTACTTCTCCAAGGAGCCTGTTTTACAGATATGGGATCTTAGGGCTGGCTTGAGTCCCATGGAGCCAGAGTTTGGGCCCTGGGATCCTGACTCCTGGCCAAGCATTCTTGTCTTCTATGTGTATTGTGGAGTCATACTGTTTCTTAAAGAGCATTTGCTCACTGTTTTAGTTTGGATTCTCCAAACGGTGTATGCTGACACAAAGACTTGGGTGCTGGTGGTTTATTTGGGAGGTGATCCTGAGAAGCAGGAAAGAACATTAAGAAAGGGGAAAGCCGGTATCAGGGCACTCAAATAAGGCCACTGCCATCTACAGTACAGCTCAGTTTCACTAGAACTTCTGAGAAGCACAGAAGACTCCTCTCTGATTGTCTGAGAGAAGGCTGAGAGCCTGGGACATTTATGCACTGACTCTGGGCCCCAAACTCCGGGTATCTCTTTGTGTGCATGCTGAGTGAGCCCTTACAGTGCTGGGTAGGCTAAGGGACAGACTAGGGAGAGTTGCTTGGCTGTGCTTGAGGGGGAGATGCTTGCAGTTCAGGGTGAGTCTGAGCATGCACAGGACTGTCCAAGAAGCTGAAATTGAAGGTGGGTCAAGGGGATGTGACAGAGGACCCCCAGGGTCAGCTATGCAACCTTGTATCCCCCATGAAGATTTTTACAAAGGTTTCCCCCTGTTGGACCTGGCAGATTGTTCTGGATTCCTTCTCTAAACCTCAGCGATCCAGTATCACAGCCACCCTGCCCTGCGTGATGCCAGGCCTGCCTGCTATGCTGTGGCACCCTCTAATCTGAGCTGCCCACCGACAGTATGCAGTCTCTGAGTGAGAAGCTTCATTGGACAGGATGCTTTGAATGCAAGCCCTAGAAAGCAGCTCCGGCTAACCTCGCCAACGAGGAATTTGTGGAAGGGTATTCAGGACTCTCAGGATCAATAGAAAAGCAGATGCAGACTTGGAAATGGGCCAGAACCAAGAAAGGTAGGTTTGATGTGGATCAGTACGTGCCCTGTGGCAGGATGATCAGAGATCCTGTGAGACTCTATCTAGTAGGAAAGAAGTTCCTCAAAAGGAAATTGGCAAAATCTTGAACACAAAGTTACCATCTGGCTTGGCAAAAACTTAAACACCAAATTACCATCTGACCCAGCAACTCCATTCTTGGGTACATACCCAAGATAAATGAAGACATATGTCCAGGCAGGAACTTGTATACAAATGTTCCTTGTAGGTTAATCCACAAGAGTCCTAAAGTGCAGGCAACTTGGAAGTCCCTTAACTGATAAATGGGTAAATAAAATGGGCATCCACACAATGGAATACTACTCAGCCTTAAAAGGGAATGAAGTACTAATACACGCTACAGCATGGATGAACAACATGGATGAACATAGAACACACTCTGCAAAGCGAAGAAGTCAGCCATAGAAGACCATGTATGGTGTGATTCCATTTATATAACATTTCCAGAATAGGCAAATCCATGAGACAAAAAGTGGATTAGTGGTTTTCTAGGCCAGGATGGATGAAGGGGATTGAGGAACTAAGAGCTCAATGGTTTGGGGTTTCTTTTTAGGGTGATGAAAATATTCTAAAATTGATTGTAGTAGTGATTGCAATAGTCTGAATTTACTGAAAAGCATTGAATCAGACATTCAAATGGGTGAATTATATGGCTTGTGAATTATGTTTCAAAAAAGCTTTTTCTTTCTTTTTTAAATTGAGACCTGGGTGGTGTTTACATGGGAGGGACACTTTGTGCTCAATCATGGCTTTGCTCACTTTTCTCTCTGGGAGTTAGACTAAAAATAAAAAGACATCAAGGTGTGGCTAGGGAAGGGGAGGGGCTGCTGGACACTCAAAGACCACAAATGCCACAAATGCCACTTCTGTCTTTCCTGGCAATTCGTACAATGTGTACAATTCTAGATACTTTCTACCTGTTAATGGTGGATGAAGGAAACGGACTCGAGGCTAAGCTCTTCAGTAAAGCTTCAGTGCATGTGGTCTCACTGAAGAGTCCTCATGGGCTGAGTTCACAAGGTGCCAGAAACCAGGAGAAGGACACGACTGTCTCCCAGGACAAAGAGCCCACGCGTTTCAATCACGTACCGTTTACCCATCTTGTGACCCCATGTGGAGGTCCTGCCATACTGGGAAGCGGCTGGTTTTGAGGCACGAGTGTCGTTTTGGTCTCTGGGAAGGGGTTGAAGGTCTTGGTCAACATGTCAGTGGAGGTCTCTGGTGGGAGGCAGTGCCCTGTTGTGTGTTCCTGCTCACTCAAGCACATGAGTGTGACGGTGTACGCCATCACTGCTCACCAGCCCAGGGGCCTCTGTCTCTCGGCAGTGGAGGTCAGTAGTGTTCATAATGGTGATGGCCACTTTCTCAGAAGAGGAATCCAAGGTGCAGAGCAGCTCAATGCCTTGTCTAAAGTCATCCTTCATGCCTGCTCTCCTTTGCATCCAAACCCAGGTGACTTATTCCTGCAGGGGTGTTTGAAGCCACTTTGTCATCCATAGGATCCCTATCCCCAAGACCTCTCATCCCCCCCCTATCTTCTATAGGGGGACAGCAGCCAATATCACCAGCACAGGCTCAGCAGCCCACACCTCGGTCTCTGGAACTGGCTTTCTCCTGGCCCTCCCTGCCTTCCACTCATCTGAATCAACCCGCGTGGCTGTGCCCAAGGAAGACCTCTTCCTGTAGAAACTAGGTCCTGTAGGGGAACTAGAAACTCATTCTGCAGTGACGCAACCACTGAGGTAGGCAGCGTCTAGCTTGGGATGTTCCCCCTCTGAAGTCTTTTAGAGAAGACCTTCCTGCCTGTGGATCCGGTGGTTAATTTGGCTGGAAGCTCAGAGCCCTTAAGTCATTTTGGTTCTGGAGACCATCTAGCATTTTGTAGTTGCACTTTGATTTCCTTTTTCACAAACTGGGCACATTCTTTGCCTTGGGCTCTGAGGGGTCCCAGCGAGTGGACTCTGGAAACTGGATAGTTTAATTGGGCACCAGGGTGGGAGATGTGCCTCGACACAGAGAAGGGCGATGGGCAGGGGCAGCCAGCCGCAGCACCGATGCCGTCAGGGATGCCTGATGAGAAAATGACTTGACATTGTGTTGTCATCTGCTAATCTACACCAAGGGTTATTTTTTCCTTTTGAATTTCTCAGCCCCAGTGTAGGTGGGCTTGTGGGAGGCCTGTCAAAGGGGGAATGGGAGAGAGAGAAGAGAGAATGGCAAGCAATTTATGAGATGTTAAAAATAACTGGAGGGGATAAACAGGGGTCTTTGTGAATTCCTAACAAATTGTCTCCCGCAGAGGAAGGTGGAGGAAGTAGCTGGCACACACCATGCTCCTGTGGTGCGTAGATGTTGTGCTAGGTGCTTTGCGGACTTGAATCTTTTTGTCATTGTCACACACCTGTGTGGTGACTTTTGTGATCCTTACTTGATAAGTGGCCCAGAGAAGCTGATGAAGACGTTCAAGAACTGCTTCTATAAGAGGCCATGGGACCAGGGCTGAAGCCCAGGCGCAACTGACCCTAAGGCCAGGCCATTCTGAAGAGACACCAGTTCACATGTGGAATCTCGCTTCCTCCTCACAAGCACGTTGCAAGGTGGGTGCTACGGCCCCTGTTTTATGGGTGAAAAGACTGAGACGCAGTGAGGTGCATCAGGCAGGCAGCTGGCATTCTTTCCAACAAATCCAGTCTCTCTCTTCTTTGCCACTTGTGCGATATGCTAAGTCTAATTTTCAGAGACACTCCACTCTCTCTCTTTCTTTTTCTTGTTCCAGGAAACTGCTTGAAAGCCTTGCTGCCCTTGACGCAGTGTTCCAGGTCAACTCACATTCTAGAAGCATCTACGACTGAGGGTATTTTAAGAGCGGGTGAGCCAGGCGGGGAAATTTGGAAAGCAGCCAGTTCCCCTGACACTTGTCTTTTTTGAGGGGATGGTGGGTGGTGGCTGACAGAGAGGATAGAGGTTTTGTTTTTGTTTTTTGTTTTCTTTAGAGAGAGAGAGAGAACATCTCTGCTTCTGGAAATACAGACTGGGGGGTGAGAACAAGAGAAATACTAACAACAAAATACCTCTTCCATGGGATGTGTGCTCTACCTTTGCTCCGGTAACTGTGGCATCTCAACCATCAACATCATGGGAGCTCCTTAGTAATGCAGATCCTATTCTACCAGAGACGGGTTAACTTGGAGTCTGTCTCCTACCAAGGTCTCCAGGTGGCAGGGTGAGTGGAACGCAGTTCCATTGGAGAAGCCCTGGTCTCTCCATCTTTGCCAAGCGCACATCTGTGAGCGCACCTCACGCTTCTGCAGGACCACCACCACAGCACATTCAATAGGGACTGCCTGGCCCTGAACTCATTCTCTCCCCCAACTCTCTCCTCCGTGTGGTCCTAGCTCCAGGGTGCCACGTCCACCCATTGCCTAGGGCCCAGCCGGAGGCAATGCTTCCTCCTGCTCTCTGTTATTCACCCCACGTCTGGGGGGACCCCATGTCCTAAATAGCTCTTGGTTGGTGCACTTGTGCTGTTCCCTCTGTCACTGCCCCATTCCAAGGATGCCTTGCCTGGGCGATCCGACAGTTTTCCACACTGAGGCCAGAGTGTACCTTCCTCCACACAAATCTGAAGGCAGAATCTAAAGCCCTCCTGTCCCCTACCACCCTTTGAATCAAGTCCAAGCCCCTTCATCTGGCCAGTAGGATTGGCACTCTACCTGCCAAGCCCATGAGCTTCTGTTTGTTGTGACATTATAGTTTTTTGGTTTTTTTTTCGGAGTCAAACAATTTTGCTATCACAGCAGCATGTTATGACTGTGACTGGGGAATGAGTGGTAGGAGCCCAGGAATCACTGGGGAAGGGACGTCTTTGGCAGGCTAGCCTGTTAAGAGCAGTCATAAAGCATCCTGCAGAGGAGATGGTGGGAGGTGAGGGAAGAGCGTCCCTCTGAAGGAACAAGCATCTCTCAGTCACCCAGGTGCGCTTCAGCCTCTAATGCTGCCCTGGAGTATCTAGGGTAGATCAGAAAGCTGTAGTGGTGCCTGGAACAAAGGGGATTTTTGTATAAACAAGGAATGTTCTCTTTATCAAGCATCTACCCTACCCCATGGCAGAAACTGTTTGAGAAACTGTATCTCCTGTCATTCTCATGGTGTTCTCTTTGGGGGAATTAAAAAAATATATTACAATTGTATATTCTCACTGAGAGGCAAATGTATGAACAACCCAAGAACAAAATAAACAAATCACCTTAGATGTGCTATAGATCTCATGTAGTTTGGATATTCGTGCCCTGCAGATCTCATGTTGAAATGTGATCTCCAGTGTTGGAGGTGGGACCTGGTGGGGTGTGTTTGGGTCGTGGGGGTGGATTCCTCATGAGTGGCTCAGTGCCCTTCGTGCCCTTCCATGCTAATGTGTGAGTTCTCGCTCTATTTGTTCACATGAGATTGAGATTTGATTGCTAAAAGGAGCCTGGCACCTCCTCCCCTCACTCTCTTGTCTCTCTCTCAACATGTGACACACCTGCTTCCCCCTTCATCTTCCACCAAGAGTGAAAGCTTCCTGAGGTCCTACCCAGAAGCAGACGCTAGTGCCAATTACTTCTGCACCAACCAAATACATTACCCAAGCTCAGGTATGCCTTGATAGCAGTACAAAACAGACGTATACAGTATCCTTTCAGAAACGTTTAAAAATAGCATTTGCGGTATAATTTACATACTATAAAATCTGTCCATTTTAAGTGTACAGTTGGATAGTTTTAGTAAACTTATATGGCTGGAAACTTCTCACCACAGCCAAGTTTTAGAACACTTCTGTCACCTCCGAGCTTTCTCTGTTTGTCCCTCTGCAGTCAGGCTCAGCTCCCACACCCAGCCACAGACAAACACTGACATGCTTTCTGTCTCTTTTGGTCCCTTTTCTAGAAATTTCATGTAAATGGGACTAATACAACATAGAGACTTTTAGTGTCTGGCGCCTAAGTTTCTGAGGGTCACCATGTCGCTGCATGTATCAGTAATCCATTCCTTTTTTATTGTTGAAAAGTGTTCCACTGAATGAATGTACCAGTTTATCCATTCACTAGTTGATGGACATTTGGGTTGTTTCCAGTTTTGAGCTATTGTGAGTAAAACTGTGGTGAACGTTCTTGGAGAGTTTTCATGCGAACATATGTTTTCATCCCACTTAGGTAGATGGCTAAGCACAGAATTGTTGGTTTGCATGTCAGATGCATGTTTAGGAAATTGTCAAACTGTTTTCCCAAGTGGCTTTATCATTTTATATTCCCACAGCAATGGATGAGGGTTCCGGTCTCTCCACATTCTTTCCAACATTGGGCATTGTCAGTCCTTTTGATTAGAGCCAGGCGTGTAGTGATATCTTCTTTTAATTTAAATTTATATAATCTTAATACTAATGATGGGAGCTATTTTCATATGATTATTTATAGTTCATAGATCTACCTTGATCAGGGGTCTGTTAAAATATTTTGCCTTTTAAAATCTATGTTGTTTACTTTCTTATTAAATTGTAAGAATTTTTCTCACATTCTGTATACATCTTCTTTATCAGATAAGTGACTTGCACATATTTTCCCCTAGTCTGTGGACCATA
The DNA here is from genome assembly GCA_036589455.1 of Ateles fusciceps. Lineage (NCBI taxonomy): Eukaryota > Metazoa > Chordata > Mammalia > Primates > Atelidae > Ateles > Ateles fusciceps. The sequence continues at coordinate 4,861,841 of JAZHEH010000276.1, forward strand.
TTATTTTCTCAATGATTTTTAGAAGAGCAAAAGTTTTTTATTGCGAAGTCCAGTTTAATAATTATTCTTTTCAGAAACTTTTATGTAAATATACTTTAATTTAATAGGACTGCAAATGTACAATCATGTTTTCTCTTATTATTTTTAACTTGATAAATTACGTTAACAGATTTCAAACCTAGCATTACCATATTACACCCTGCTTAATCATATTGCAGGATTTTTAATATACTTCTGAATTCTGACATATATACATATTTATTTAGAATTTTTACATGTAAATTCACTGATGATATTATCTTACAAATTTACATTTTTTTTTTGAGACAGAGTTTCACTCTTGTTGCCCAGACTGTAGGCAATGGCATGATCTTGGCTCACTTCAACTTCTGCCTCCTGGGTTCAAGCAACTCTCCTGCCTCAGCCTCCCAAGTAGCTGAGATTACAGGCATCCACCACCATGCCCAGCTAATTTAAAAAATATTTTTAGTAGAGAAGGGGTTTCACCATGTTGGTCATGCTGGTCTTGAACTCCTGACCTCAGGTAATCCACCTGCCTCGACCTCCCAAAGTGGTGGGATTACAGGCGTGAGCCACTGGGCCTGGCAAATTTATCTTTTATATAGGATTTTTGTCAAGTATGGTTGGGTTAGGTTATTCTTGCATTGCTCTAAAGAAGTATCTGAGACTGGGTAATTTACAAGAAAAGAGATGTAACTGGCTCACGGTTCTACAGGCTGTACAGAAAGCATGGCAGCATGTGCTTCTAGGGAGGCCTCAGGGAGCTTTTACTTGTGGCTGACTACAAAGCAGGAGCAGGCACTTTCCATAGTGAAAGCAGGAGGGAGGCAGTGAGTGGGGGGAGGGAGGAGGTGGTGCTACACACCTTTAAACAACCAGATCTCCTGAGAACTAACTCACTGTCTTGAGGACGGTCCAAGGGGATGGTACTAAATCATTCATGAGAAATCTGCCCCTGTGATTCAATCACCGCCTACCCGGTCTCACCTCCAACACTGGGGGTTGTTTACATTTCAACATGAGATTTGGGCAGGGACACAGATCCTAACTATATTAATGGTTATTAATCATATTCTAATTTGAAAAAATGAGTTGGGTTTCATCTTTTTTTAACATCCTGGAATAGTTGATATAGCTTGAAAATCACTTATTCTCTGAAATTTTGAAGGAAAAAATACACTCTTTTGAGCTTTTTGCTTTTTAAAAAAGGTGAAAATCATTTAGAGCTGTAATTCAGTGAATTTTTTCCCCCAAATTTTTCCAGGGTTTTGTCTAATACAATTTTTATTTTTTAAAGTTAATTTTAGCAACTTATGTTTGCATAGAAAGTCAGGCATTTGATTCTGACTTCAAATTTTTTACACTGTTGGTATGTATATTTTTGTGTTAGTCATATAACATCCTCCGTATGATACCAATGGTCATATTCTCCTTCCCAATGCTAATTTGGAATACTGTTTTGTCTCTGTTAGTTTTCTTAACTGGGCTAACTAGGTACTTATTTTTCTATTTTGTTGGTTTCCATTTTCTCCGCTCCACTCACGCCTGCCACCCCTGGTTTTGATCTTCTCATTTGGTTTCTAAGATGGGGCAGTTGACAAAAAAGTTTCAATGCTTTTTTCTGGAAGCCACAGCAATACTTTCAGGGAGCTGTCATTTTGCAGATGAAGATACCAAGTTTCAGAGACATCACAAAGCCAGGGAAGTGGTAGAGCTAGGATTGGATGCAAAGCCAGTACTTCTTCCTCCAGATCGTGGCTCACCCCTGAGGAATGATGAGGTTACTTGAGGGGTGAAATGTGCCACTAACATGCTATGCTATTCATAAAACACTGTGTTAGGATAATTACCCTTATCTCAGAGGGGCAAGAGAAATCCCAAATCCCCCTTCCCTATGTATGGTCTCTAATGATTGTCCCAGCCTTTCTCTGAGAGGCTGCAGAGCCAGGACTACTATGTCCCCAAGCTATAAATATGCATATTGAGGCCAAGAAGTATCAGGCCACCCTCTTTTCCCTTTCTGTGAAGGATGTGATGTGGGTGTGGTGTGGGCATGTGTAAGCCTGTGTATATAAAAGGAAGGTAGAAAGCCAAGCCTGTGTTGGTCCCCATCAGCACTGCCCAGAGAAAACATGTTAACCACATCCTTGACAAGTATCATGATCTCTGAAAGATATGCCCTGATAAGGAGAGAGGGGCTATACCACCAAACTCTGCCCTAGCCTGCACCTGTCTTCACCCAAGACAACCCCTTCCAGCAACCACATGAATCCCTTGGACTGCTTTTTTTCTTTTTCTTTTCTTCTTTTTTTTTTTTTCGAGATGGAGTCTTGCTCTGTTGCCATGCTGGAATGCAGTGGCATGATCCCGCCTCCCAGGTTCAAGTGATCAAGTGATTCTTCTGCCTCAGCCTCCTGAGTAGCTGGGACTACAGGTGCGTGCCACCATGCCTGGATAATTTTTGTATTTTTAGTAGAGATGGGGTTTCACCATGTTGGCAGGATGGTCATGTTGGCAGGATGGTCTTGACCTCGTGATCTGCCCGCCTCGGCCTCCCAAAGTGCTGGGATTACAGACATGAGCCACTGTGCCCAGCTGTCCTTGGACTGCTAAAGGAGTCAGAGAATCCCCAAAGGTCCAATGCTGCCTCTTCCATGAAGCTGTCCCAGTGGAGGATCTCATCTCAGCCGTCTTGGGGGCTGTTTAGTTTTACCTTTCTGTTGACTCACCTCAGGGTCTGCCTTGCATTCATTCATTCATTCTTTCATTCAACATTCATTGAGCTTCAACTGTGCTATGGGATGGGCTACAGCAGTGTACAAGGTGGGCACAGTGCCTGCCCTCAGGGAACTTGCAGTCCAGTGACAGAGGGAACATGAGCTTGATGATAAATTGTGATAGGTGCTCTGAGGTGAAGCAGTAGGGTGGGAGCTCCATCAGGTGAGCTGAGGCAGGAGGTCCCGAAAGGTGAAGTGACCCAGCCACCTGAAGCACTGTGGGAGCCGTGCCATGTGGGAGGGCCCTCCGGGAGTGACTGACCACATGCCCCTGTGGCTGACGTGCAGTGAGTGAGGCAGGGTGGTGGAGGTGAACAGAGAGGGATGCCAAGGCCAGCTTGTCACGTGGCTGTTGGTCTTGTCCATCCTGCGGCACAAGCTTGTCACCACCTAGATTTTGTTAGGATTCCTCCTCCAACTCGAGAGTGGAAGCTCCTTTGGCACAAAAAGGGGTTCTGCGTCATCTCTCAGCCCCCAGCCCTGAGCCCGGGTCTGGCTCTGAACTAGACCTCTGTGAATGAACGCACAGCGTCAGTGGGGGATCTACTCTCATGGGGAAGTAGTAGATACAGGAATGATTTGCCAACCAGATTACACACTATTTCAAGCCCAGCCAGAGCCTACCAGGCCAACATTCCCAGGCTTGTGCCTCTCCGAAGCCTCGGATTGCTCATCAGTCAAATGGGGGCAGCTCTGCTGGCATTGCCTGCACTCCAGGGTCCTTTATAAGCTCAGGTTCCAGGAGAGAGCACACATTGAGAGGCTGCTGAACCCCACAGCCACATTGTGTAACAGAGGGTAGTCCGGGCCGCTTACTGGTCCCCATGGGGTTGGAGAGAGAAGCCTCCAGACCAGCTCGACTTCTCCCTCAGCCCACTTAGGCCTTTGCACCCAGCTCTTAGGAGGTTGTCAGGTGACAGTGCCCCATTTCTTCTCTCTTTCCCAGAAATGATGTGGGGGCCACCTGCTCAGACAGAACCTTCATGAGAAGTCAGGCTTCAAGGTGTGTTGGGGAATGCATAATTGATAGGCCGTCATTTGGAGGTCCTCCTGGAGGACCGAAATGTCATCAGCAGTTGCCAGCTTGATCACGACAGGAATTCCTTTTACATCCTGGTGCGGCCACAGACCAGGCAGGCAAGTCCCCCCTGGTCATTAAGAAACATCCTGACTTCCGCAGGCCACCTTGGGTCACTGCGGCTGCATATATTTTGGCTGCTGGATTCGAAGTAGGCATCGGGCTTGGACTGGGGCTCTGGCATTCTTGAGGTGTGAGTGGCTGAGTGCCTGCTCCCTTACCCGCTCCAGCAGGTCAGCTGGGGAAATCCATCTCATGGGCTTCAAAATGTGAAAATGTGATACGGCTACTTTCACAATGAATTATTTACATATCCAGATGAATTATTAATCCATGCTTTGAATTAATTTTATTGGGTTTCCAAAAAAAAAAAAGCATTTCAGAGACAGGAAGGAAGTGGTGGGAACCTCCCCTTCCCCAGTGGGACACTCGGGCTCACCAAGTCACTTAGATTTCATTAGTTTCTGTGTAGGAAGGTGGCCCATGGGCTATACCTACAACTTCTTTTTGACCTGAATAAGCAATTACAATAGTTCTAATTGCCCCGAATCTTCCCTTGTGGTGGAAGTAAAAATTTCAAATAAAATGACTTGGCTTCTTCCCCCGAGGTTGGCGGAGACAGCCTTGTAGACACGATCCCTTTACACTTGGACACAGAGAAAAGGATGGAGACGGATGGCCCCATCCTGCCTGGCTCGTGCACACCTGCCTCCCTGGCTCCCACTCCTCCTGCCTGGCTCCTTGACAAGTTCATTGCTGTGCTCACCAGCAAGCGGTCAGCAGAATTTTGCTTCTGGAGAAGTTAAGCTCAGGCCAGCAACTCCTCAGGGGTTGAGTGGATGAAAGGCTGCAGAATAGGGCTTGGAATAGCTTCACAGACAGGTCCCATGTCTACGTATAAGTCAAAAGAAGTATTGTTTGGGGAAATAAGTTGTATCAGAGGCTTCAGGAAACACAGAGAGGTTTTGCAAGAATTCAAAGCAGTAAATAGTAAAGAAAATATGCAGCCAACATTAATTGAGTGCATACTGTGGTAGGCTTCCTGCAAAGCCCGTTTAGGTCACTGCTTCATTGAAGCCTCAGGAGCCTAGTGGACTGGCTACTCTTCCTAACCCACAGAAGGTAAATAAGTCTCCTGAGGCCACCCAACAGGTAGGAGACCTGAGAATCAAACTCAGTCCCAAGTGGGCCCTGTAGCCAGTAATTTTAATCTATGTGCAGCTCCTGTCTTAGTCTGTTCAGACTGCTATACAAAATCCTTCAGACTGGGGAATTTATAAACAATGGAAATGCATAACTCACAGTTCTGGAACTGGGAAGTCTGAAGTCAAGCTGCCAGCAGATTTGATGTGTGGTGAGGGTTCACTGTCTGCCCCAAAGGTGGTGCTTTCTATTGTCCTCACCTGGCGGAAGCGGGGAGCAGGCTTCCTCTGGCCTCTTTGTTAGGATTCAAATCCCATTCACCCAATCTTCTATTCACTTCCCAAAGTTCCCACCTCTTAATATGATTACACTGGGAATTCACTTACATCATATGAATTTGTGGGGGAGACAAACACTCAAAACGTAGCAGATCATAAGGATTTGTAGAGAAGAAAAGAATGCAGGTCAGCACATACCCATAACTGCAATAACAACAATCAAGAACAAAGAACAATAAAGCCTGGAGCCCTGGATTCATGTCCCCACCCTCTCACCAGCTCCCTGGAACAGTTTGCAAGTGTTCCTTTGCTGCTTCCATTTTCTCTTTGGTGAGATGGTAGATTAACATACAAGATCCCTGAGGCCCGATCCTGTAACCTTCTCCTTTCCCCCGGTCCACTGATGAAGACAGTTGGCTCAGGAACAGAGTCACAGAATTTTGGGGCCAATCTGGTCCAACCAATCACAGGGGACTTGAAGTCCCTTGGCAGCACACTCAGATACCCCAAGATTGCTGTTAAGGCCCCATACATGGAAATGAATGAGGCCCTAGGCTGGTCATGCCACCTTCAGAGAGGGCTGAAACAAAGTCGGCTCCCTGCTAGCCTGGAGCACTGTTGGTATTCGATACTTATTTATTGAGCAAATGAAGTATTTTTAGCATGACTTCCCTAAGTCCTTGCCACATGCCAACACTGGCAGAAGCACTGAATTCCTGCTTGTCCGCATTGAATTCTCTCCATACAGAGTCACTGGGATACTCTTTGACTCCCAATGCTTGTTCATCTCTGTCCAGGGGATGGAGGCATTCAGAGCAAGACTTGACTCCGTTATCAGTAAATAGTTGGAGGGAGAGGAAGAGTGCGAGATGGAATAAATTGTATGCAATACAGCGCCCAGTCATTTGAACAGTTTCTGACACTTATTGGCTGTGTGATTCTAGACAAAACCCCTAGCATCTATATCTCTTGGTTTTCTTCTCTGAATAATAGAGATGTTGAAATCTATCCTGTGGAATCAAAGCACCCAAAAGGAAGGGTGTGTCTGTGTGTGTGTTCAGGGATGCTTGCTGCACCACTGTCTGTCATGGGGTAAGAGCTGAGGTAGCAAGGTGAATGCCCAGCAGAAGGGGGAGTGGGTGTAGTCCCAGCTGAACCTCTATTCTATAGTGCGGAAGGCTGTGTTACCATTCAAAAAGCATGCACCGGTTGACCTGGAGAGAGGGTTTTCTAATGCAGAGAAGGGTATAAAATGTGATCCCATAAGCAAGAGTAGAGGTACATTTATATATGATGATAGATGAACCTTGAGGATGGTATGTGGAGGACAGACTTCAGGTTATTAGTATTGGTTACAAAGTACTAGGCTCTGGAGAGACGTATTACAAGGCAAAGTCAGAAAGCAGGAGGAAAGGAGAGGAGTGGGAGACAGAAATAAGCAAAAGAGGAAAAAGTGAATTAAGGTGTCCATAAGCAAAACAGCATGTCTGTTACAGTGTTTGCATGCATGTATGCACGGAGAGAGGGATGAAAGAATGCTTGATAAAATGTGACTCTCCTAAGTAGGATGCTAATAATGCCTGTCTTAGAGGGTTGTCATGAGGGTCAGATGATGTCATCCTATGTCAGGATGAGAGAACTGTCCAAAGTCACATCGTAAGAGGACATGAAAGACTTAAATTCTAGTCTGCCGACATCCGGGCTGATGTTTTTCCTTCACGCTGCAACTGCTTTGCTAAATAATCATGAACCAGACATAGCTCAGTGATTGACTTGTTGAACATGGGACATTGATTATTAGTCATCCACTCAGGCTAAAAGCGTGAATCAAAACAGATGACAATCCCCTCACTTTAGGTGGGAGAGTTTCACCCAATCAGCCACAAGCACTATAATCATGATGTCAGTGCAGCAGTCACATTTCAGTTTAAAAATAACTGGAAATGCCCACTTGAAGTAAACATGTGACAAGTGTGAAGCTAACGGGTAGTACCAGTTGGATGATTTTTGACACGAAGCTCTGGTCAGACACGTGGAAGCACGCCTCTGACAGCCAGAATATACTGGACTTGTGCTAGGTGTTTATTTTGTGCAAAGAATTTTGCATACATTCTTTGAATGAACACTGCTGAGAACCCCATGTTAACTTCCCATTTTACGGATCAGGAAACAGGCTCAGCGAGGTTGGGTAACTTGCTCAAGGTCTAAAAACAGGTATATGGTGGGATCAGGATTAAAATCTGGGACTCCAATACCCACAATTTTTATCCTACACTACAAAGGTGCAGCTCCAGATCGGGAGACTTTTCAGGCTTTGTTCATCTAGATTGCTGTGTGTGTCCATGGCGTTTCCAACATAGCTTTTCAAGCCACCAGTGGTAGCAGCTTAATTATGGTGTCCCTTTCGATATGGCTGGAATGTGACAATCTTCAGTGTATTCATCTGCAATGGGATATGACTTGTAGGTGTAATTTATGTGTACTTTGGTGTGTTATTAATGGGTGCTCTCAAAGGAGGTTTAATTTTGGAAGTGGTTTTCTGTATCATGGTGAAGACTTGAGAGATAATGGGAGTGACACCCTTGAAATGAAAAGAAAAGCGCCCTGCTGCTCTCTCAAAGGTCACCAGTGACCTCCTGTCTGTTGCCTGGAGGAGTTAGGCAAAGGAGAAGATGGGGTCCCAAGACCCCAGACCAGCAGGCGGTCTCATTCTACCTCCTCCTCCACTTCCATGCTGCACAGGACACTGTGGCAGTCCTCCTCCTCCTGTCATCTCTCCTTCTTCCACCTTGGGTCTTCTGGGAATGCACTTGTCATTGAGACTCAGATGTGCAGGGGCAGATGGGATCTTGGTGTGGTCATGACTTCTCATCACTAAGCCAATGCTCAAGCCTCCTTGAGAAAACCTCTGATAAGCTGGTGTCCGACACCTGCTGGGTTACCTCTGCTAGTGGGAAACTTACCTTCCTCACTTCATTCCGATACAGTTGTTTCAACTCTGGGCAGCTGTACTGTTGTTCTTTGGCTCAAAATATGGAAAGACATAAAATAAGGAGGATTTGATGCTAATTTTAACACTTGGGCAGAAGACACTGTGTTTACTCCCTTTCATTTGATAGTCCTTTAAAGAGTTGAACACAGAAATTGTATACCTTCTGAATTTTGTTCAAGCTGAGCAGCAAAGCTCCCTTCTACTCTTGTAATTATCTGAGTAGGTTTGTCCGTTTCCCTTTTCAATCTTAGGGCTGAGAACTGAATACAAGACTCAGGTGAGGCCTGCCTAGGAAGTCCTTTAATGGAACTTTGACCTTTGTTTCACACTCTATACTGTTAATGCAACCTCAAGTTGCTTCTGCCCCAGGAAGAGCTGGAGAACAGTGCTGGTAGGTACTGAACAGCTGATGCCAACACTCTCTTCTGTTGCTCAGGCTGCTCCCAAGACATAGCTTTCTCACCCTGTGCTTGTATAATAAAGGTTGTTGGCCACAATTGCAGACACTTTTCCCCATTATGTTTTTTTCCCCCCTTATAAGTTTTGTTGCATCACCACAGCTCACTGAGGACTTTGGAATTGGAATTCTCCCAGCCGCCTCATTTGCTGTCCCCTCCCACTTCAGCGGCATCCACAGATTTGATAAGGAGCTTTCTATGCCTTCATTCAAGTATTCGTAAAATTTGTTTTAACAGGAGAGAGTCAAGGACAAAGTCTTATCTCAGGCCCCTGGAGAGCTCCTGAACTGACAAGCTGAACAGGAGTGAATTAATCAGCAAGCCCTGAGTACGATTCTTGAAATGGTTATAAGTCCACTTTCCTGAATGTATTATTACCTCAGCTAGAGTTCTTCATGTTACCCAAAAGAATATCGTAAAAACTTTACTACATACCTTCTAGAAATCCAAAATAGTCTGTGCCCAATTGCATATTCCTGATCTAACTATCTAAGAGTTACAATAACACAACACACACACACACACACACACACACACACGTACAAAAAGAAGAAAGGAAGAAAGAACCAAAGGAATAAGGAAGGAAGAGAAAATCAGATTTCTGCCCCAGGATTAGTCTTTAAATGGATACCGTGATTGCTAGAAACCAGCAGAAGTTTGTAGACAATGCAAAACCATTCCTTTCATTGCTGGATTACTGCTCAGGAACAACATCTGACATAGCTGTTTAAGTGCTGCCCTCATGTCATTTTTGAAATCTAGAATAGATTGGCTCACCTCCATTCATCCCTCCAACTTTTTCAGGGACTTGCTTTCTTCCTGGCACTGGGCCAGCAGCCAGGGTTCAGAGGAAAGAGAATTCATGGGCCTGCATCGTGATACTCAGTGTCTTCCTTTGTCTTTTATTTCACAATTCCTTCAACATCTCCAGCCAAGAATGAGTGGCTCCATGTTCAAGCTCTCCTTCTGCCCAGTGGTTGGAGGTCTTAAATTAATATCAGACTGTCAACTGGGTTCCTTTTACCTCTCCAGAACGCTGAGCTCTCCCTTCAGTTCAAACGGCATCATCAGGACTGGAAAAACAAAGGTCATTTCCATCATCACAACTGCATTATCTTATTGATCTAGAAGAGCAGTTTAATTTCTTCTTCATCCTTGTTGCTCTTAGTATGAATTTAAAATTCATTTCTGGACAGAAGCAGTGGTCATGGCTGTAATCCTAGCACTTTAGGGACCGATACTGGTGGATCACTTGAGCCCAGTAGTTCAAGACCAGCTTGGCCAACATAGTGAGACCCCATCTCTACAAAAATTACAAAAGATTAGATGGGTGTAGTGGTGTGTGCCTGTTGCCCCAGCTACTGGGGAGGCTGAGGTGGGAGGATTGCTTGAGCCCAGGAGATCAGGCTGAAGTAAGCCATGACCGTGCCACTGCACTCGAGCCTGGGCAGCAGAGCAAAATTCTGTCTCAAAAATAAAATAAAATAAAATTAATTTCCTCCAGATCTCATTCTACTCTGGGCTGTGGCCCCTCTGATGCTAGTGTATTGGGATTCTTTTATTTGCAATGATAGAGAACCATGCAAACCAGCTAAAACAAAACAGGTGATTAATTGGCTCTCATAATTGAAAAGTCTGAGGACAGGCCATGCTTCAGGAATTGTCTTGTTCACGGGTACACACACTCTACTTCTCTGTTCTCCTTGGCTTTATTCTCAGAGAGCATCTTTGGCCTCCATGAAGCTCTAGGCTTATATTTTTCACTGCTGTAGAGCACAAAAAGAAAGCCAGAGCCTATAAGTAAACATTCCAGGGTCAACACTGATTGGAGCCTCATGCCTGCTCCTGAACCAAGCACCCTTGCAAGGCAGTGCCAAGCTGTGATTGGCCAGGAAGGGTCACATGTCCACTCCTGGAGCTGGGGTAAGGGCCAGTTCCACTTGAACTGAGTATGGCAAGTTTCCAGAGGATCATTTGGGGACTGCTGCTGCAAGAAAGAGAATAAATGCTGAGTTGAGAGATAAAAAACCTAGAAGAGCACTTCAGTGTTTGTAAGGTGCCTGGCATAGAGTAGTTACTCCATAAATCTCTGGTGAATGATTTAAAAAATACTGGCTTCCATGATATGCTTCTTCCATGCATCTCTTGCTAACGTTCTTACCAAAGGTGCCAAAGTCGATGCTTGTGGTTGTCTACAAACGATCCATTCTCCCTTTCTCCCTTGTAGATAAAACCTGATTGAGATGAGGTATTAAGGTGAGATTTGGATGGGGACACAGCCAAACCAAATCAGTGCCTCAACTCACATTATCATAAGGCTGATTTGGGTGCTATTAATATTCCCAACTTACAGATGAGAACAGCAATAGTTAGCAAAATTAGACAATTGGCCTGAGGTTGCACAGCTGGTAACCAGGCAGAGCCTGGTATTAAGATGAGGATTCCAGCTGGGCGCGGTGGCTCATGCCTGAAATCCCAGCACTTTGGGAGGCCGAGGTGGGCGGATCACAAGGTCAAGAGATCAAGACCATCCTGGCCAACATGGTGAAACCCCGTCTCTACTAAAAAATACAAAAATTACCTGGGCGTGGTGGTGCGCACCTGTAGTCCCAGCTACTCGGGAGGCTGAGGCAGGAGAATTGCTTGAATCCAGGAGGCAGAGATTGCAGTGAGCCGAGATCGTGCCACTGCACTCCAGCCTGGCACCTGGCGACAGAGCAAGACTCTGACTCAAAAAAAAAAAAAAAAAAAAAGCAGATGAGGATTCCTCCCTGCACATCAGAAAACAGGATGCCTGGGGGAAAACCAGCGTGGTCTGAACTCACGGTTCTCAAACTTGAGTGACCTTGAACACCTCAAGGGTTCAGTATAACACAGATGTCCGCCCAGCACAGGGGGTCATATTCTAGAGAGATCACTCTGGTGCAAGGATGGAGGACAGCTGGAACGTGGAGAGGGCTCTAAGTGGGGAAAACAGATAGAGGCCATCATCACAAGGTTAAAGTGAGGGGGAAAGAGGAGCGAACTGGAATGCTGGCCATGGGATAAACTGAGGGGCACGTGGAAGATTTTTATCTTAGACACAGGAGTAGTTAGGCTTGTCAATGGATTAGCTATGGAAACTGAGAAAGGAAACAAAGATGACCCCCAAATGTCCATCTTGAGTAAAAGGGAATGAAGAGGCTCACAGAAATAGGGAGCAGAGAGGGAAGAGAACTTTCCATAGAGGTGAGCTCAATTCTGTGTATATAGAATGAGAGGTGCTGGCAGCCACCTCAGTAGAGTTGTCCAGTAGACATTTGGGTAGGTGGAGGAGTGTATTAGTTTGTCCTCATGCTGCTAATAAAGACATACCCAGGGCTTGGTAACTTATAAAGGAAAGAGGTTTAATTGACTCACAGTTCCACATGACTGGGGAGGCCTCTCAATCATGGAGGAAAGTGAAGGGGAAGCAAGACACATCCTGCATGGCAGCAGGCAAGAGAGAGCTTGTACAGGGGATCTCCCGTTTATAAAACCATCAGATCTCATGAGACTTGCTCACTACCATGAGAACAGCATGGGGGAGACCATCGCCAGGATTCAGTTATCTCCACCTGGCCCCACCCTTCACATGTGGGGATTAATTGCTACAATTCAAGAGATTTGGATGGGGACAGCCAAACCATATAAAGGAGAGGGGCCCAGGTCAGATACATAGATGTGGTGCCAGCAGCCTGTAAATGCCCACTGAGGGGGCAGGGATGTTTTAAAGACCAACAAAAGGGTGAAAGAAAAGAAGAGGACTCAGAATAAAGCACCAGTGGTTAAAGAGCAAGAAAGCACAGCATCTATTATATGTTATGGCTGTGAGAGTGGCTTCAGCTAGAAGCAGCAGAAAACAAGGTCCAAATGGGCTTGAACAATAAGGCACAATCATTGCCTCCCATGCTGAGTCCATGGGCTGAGGTTTGCAAGGTAGGCTGACTTCAAGTCTCTACGCCACCATCAAGGATCCAGGTGCTTTCCAGATTTTTGCTCAGTGAGCTGACTTGGTCCTGCTAGTTCCCCTCACAGCGGCAAGATGGCTTTAGCAGTTCCAGGTATCATATCAGACATGAAAATCTCCAGCGGGGAGAAAGCACCATCTCCTCCTGGGTTCTCTTCTTTAATACAGAGAGATCCTTTCCAGAAGCCTGTAGGAGACTTCCCTCATTGCATGTGCCCACCCTAATCTCAGTGGGAATTCCATGTAGTATTCTCCAAAAGTGGCCACAGACCGGTGGTACCAGCAGCACCTGGGGACTTTGTAGAAATGAGATTTCTCTGGCCCCACCCCAGACCCACTGAATCAGAGTTGCTGGAGTTGGGGCTTTCTAGGTGATTCTGGTGCAGGCTAAAGTTTGAGAACCTCTGCACTGGAAAAGTCAAACAAGCCAACAAACACAAAGCCTGGATTGGATGTTGGATGGTGCTGATATGTCTCAGCAAAGAAAAGCTCAGCAACAGCCCTTACACAGTCATAAAATAAAACCCCCCCCACCTTTCTTCACGGGGCTTTCTTGGCCATAGCCTATCTTTTAGCTCTTGCTTCCCCCATATCCCTGGCATATCTTTTTCCTGGAAGTTTAGAACCATGATTTCACAGACCTATGCCTTTGCTAGAGTTCTGGCCCATCTTATTCACCCACTTATCCTTCAAGGTGAATCTCTCCTGAGGACTCCACTCTGATTTTCTGGAGCAGGAACCAGGGATACCCCTCTCCTGTGAAACCCTTAAATGGCCAAACCACACACTACAGCATCATGGTGTGTCTCTCTGTCTGGGACTGAGCTTCTGGGGGCAGAAACACCTGTCCTTCTCCTCATAATCCAGCTCCTAGGGCAGTGCCCAGCACTACACTAGCCCATACTGGAGATTACTTGAATGAATGAAGTTCCCCTAGGAACAATGTCTTTCATCTGTATACACTTCACCCTCCTGAGCATAGAAAGCCCTATACAAACAGTGGCTCATAAGTAAGGCAACCAAATGGCCACCAAATACCTAACCTTATGCCAGGAATTCCAAGACCAAGGGCATCATTGTAAACATCAGACAAAACAAAGTTTGATCCTGGCTCTGCCTGATTACTAGCTGTGCACTCTTTGGCCAATTGTCTAATTTTGCTAAGTATTGCTGTTCTCGTCTGTAAGTTGGGAATATTAATAGCACCCAAATCAGTCTTATGATAATGTGAGTTGAGGCGCTGATATGGTTTGGCTGTGTCCCCCACTCAAATCTGACCTTGAATTCCCATGTGTTGTGGGAGGGACCAGGTGGGAGGTAATTGAATAAGTCTCATGAGATCTGATGGTTTTATAAAGGGGAGTTTCCCTGTACAAGCTCTCTTCTTTTGTCTGCCGCCATGCGAGACATGCCCTTCACCTTCCACCATGATTATGAGGCCTCCCCAGCCATGTGGAACTATGAATCTATTAAACCTCTCTTGTAAATTTCCTAGTCTCAGATATGTCTTTATCAACAGTGTGAAAACAGACTAATACTGGCACTATGCTTGCCATACAGTAAGGCTCTACAAATGCTGGCTCTTATTGCTATTGGTTTCTGACAACCGGTCAAGTATTGCAAACAAACAGGTGCAGTGACTCAGTTAGTTCTGGTTTCAGTGGCTTCGTTTCTAGGAGGCAATCAGCACAAGACGATAAGGGGGCTCACACAATGTGGCTGAAGGCATCTGATGCTGCCTCATGTAGCCAGTTGGACTCAAAGAAGAAATTGCAATGTGGTACTCAAAGTTGTTCTGGGCGATCTCCTTGTGTGTGTGTTGGGGAAGAGAAGAAACAAGCCACCGAGGAACAAAGACACCTGCTCTATGGAGACCCCTTCTGTTCTGCCTGCTTGACGAGCTCTGCTTCAGCCCTCAAAATGTAATCCAGACATTCTCTCTCCAAAAACTGTCCCTGTGCCCTGAGTGGTCACTCAGCTTCAATGTCTCCTCTGTCCACAGTTCTGACACTTGCTTTATCCTCATTGCGCTGTGTGCCATGGTTGCTGACCCATCTGTCTTCAGCAGTAGGCTGTGAGCTCCTTGGGCCTAGCCCAAGGCCTGGCACAGAGGAGGGTACAAAGCTGGTGGTCTTCCTCCTTCTCTAAGGAGCACTACATCTCTTTGGAGGAGATTCAATTGACCTACAAAACAACCACAACAAGCTTGCAGTGGTATGGTGCTTACGATTTCAAGGGACCTCAATCCTGTCATCCGTACCCTGTGGATGATGGGGCCACAACCTGGGTGGTCAGAGAAGATGGGCAGCCAAAGGATGGATGTATTTATGGAGGGATAAGAGTCAGCACAGCCAGGAAGAGACGACGGCCCAAGAGAGGGCAGGGAAGGGACCCACAGAAGGGTGAGGGCCTCAGCCTTGTGCCCCTGGCGAGGCTGTCCCAGACTCTGTCACATCCTCAGGGCAATCAAGGCCCCTGATCCTGCAACATCCCCCAACCCCATCCTACATGGCCAGAGCACAAGCCCTAGTTAAAAATCCCCATGGACTTTGTTTACTGGGCTCCAGCTCTGGCTCTGGCATCAGCAGTTTGTATCTCTGATCGCCAGTGTTCTTAGGATTTCTGTCCTACATCAGAAACGTAGCAGCAGTGTGGCAAGGATGGAGGTGGCCATGTCAGAAAGCATCCTCAGTGCTCAGTGGTGTTGCTGCTTGGAACTGTTAACTCTTTATCCTACAGGTCTGGACAGGGAGGGCATGCGTAGAGGAGGAGGAAGGAGAATCAGGAAGGAGTTTCTTATCATGGCAAATCATAATATACCCACCTGAGCCTTTTCCTTCATCCTTCATGCCCTATCTCGTCCTTTATTTCCACCTTTAATACTCATGGCTTACCCAACATGCCAGAAGTCCACACTGCCATAAAAACCAAGAAAAGGAAACAGAAAACTGGCCATTTCTTCTTTCTTATTAACTCAACAATCCCATGATCCACTGTATGTGCTTTTAGAGGAAGGATCACAGAGGCTAATCCAGGTATCAGTGATCCTGATGTTTCTATCAAATGACTCATTTGAAACGGGATCTTCAGTTTATCTGAGCAGAATCGTGTCAGCGCTGCTCACAATGAAAGGTGTCCACGCCTTGAGTTTTGGTGTGAAGAAGATTTCATCACAGCAAAAGTATAAAGGCTTGTATTACAACCTGGTGATCCCAGTGGCTTCCAGCTTTTGGCTTAGTTGGAATCAACTTTGCTTAAAGAGAGGAAACCTACATATAGCCAACCTAATAAATGAAGGTAGCCCAGCCCAGTTTTCAAGGTGGTAAAGCAATACACCCACAAGCCACAAAACCCCACTCTGGGGGAAAAATGAGGCAGGCCTGTTATGCTTTCTATCCTTTTCTTTCCACCCCTCTTTCTTTCCCACACACCAGGATGCTGAAAGACAAAGTGTCATTTGTACAGATCAAGCTCTCTTCTTGTAAGTTTCCAGTTAAACATTCTTTTGTAGCTGACACCTATTAATAATTTAAAGTGCTTGCTCTTTTGAACAATGATCAAAATTAAGCTATTACCCACAGGGGGATATTTACATACAGTTAGTCGGCAGCTGTTTAACAGCCTTTTCCATTCAAGATTTCTTGTGACCCTCACATATCATTAGTAAGCAGAAGAATATTTGATGATTGTATGATTTTTTTTTCTTCTGTGTATTTGATAAATGACCACTGGGAATCACTTAGGAAGTAAATAAGGTAATTCTTTGTGATTTCTGCAGGCTGCCGAAGTTATGGAAGAAGAGCAATTACTTTTAGATCCATCTACATGCAATTTACTAATAAGCCACAGAAGACAGAAACATGTAATTAGTAATTACTATAGTATGTAGTGATTCGAGGCTTACCCAGTCAGTCTGTGGGCCTATAATCTAGTAGCAGAAAATGAAATGAGTTAGTTCACACAAGCAAACCGCAGTATATTTAAAGAGAGTTGCTGACAGTAAACCTAACTGATGTTTATAGAGACCAGGGCAGCATATCACACGTTGCTACATCCAGCCTCTTGTCTGACCCCTACCCTGGGCTGATGTGAAATACTCTCCTTGCCTCCATTTTTAATGAGAGGCTAGACTCGAAATGTGTTGAGGGACTTCCTGAGATCACAGGCTAATGAGGTGTGGGCCTGGATCCTGAGCTTCAGGTTCCAGGCCCACTGCTGTCCACGACATTATGATATCACCTAGTCATGCTGCCAGAGTGGTGACTCACATCCTAGGACTCAGACATATACAGGATCCAAAGCCAAAGGTGCATAGTATGATGCAGTGGCAGGTTGTGAAGAAAAGGAAGAAGAACAATGGACGTGAGACAAGTGCCTAGTTTTGAGGGAGGGACACTGGACATTTAATGCATATTATGTTCTTGACAATAGCCAGGCATTATTGTGCCTATATTACCTCCTGTATTTACAGGAGAGGAAATGGAACTTTAATGGGGTGACTTGGTCAGGACTGCTCAAAGTGTTAAGTGTCAGAGCTGAACTGTGACACTGGGTAAGTCTGACTTCTATAACAGCAATCTCTCTCCCTCACACCTGGTAGGTGTGACTCCTTATTCCAGCAAACTAATGTATCTGCATCAAATATCTCAAAAAGTGTAATTTGGAACAAATAACAAAGCTCACAGATAGTAGGATCTTCAAGCAGATTGTTTTCTCCCCCCAAATCTCACTTTTAGAAATTTATCTTAAAAAAAAGGCAATCCAAAAGAAATGCAGATGAAAGTTTATATGAAGAGATGTTCAATGAAGAAGTTATTTATACTAACAAAACCTGGGGAAAGAATTCAAACACCCAGTAACACAGTAATAGAGAATGAAGTTACAGATATAACTGTATGATGGAATATTAGGCAACTGTGACCAATAATGTCAATGAAGTGTTTGTAATAACATTGAAGAGCCTTCAAACCTAACGGAGAGTAAGGCAAGATACAAACGTCTGTGTAAGTTAGAACACGTTTATGTAAAATAGTATTTACGGAAAGAGAGATGTAGACCAAAACTTATATGGTAGCTTCACGGGTATCCATATTTGTAAAATAACAGCTTAATTGACATGTAATTTGCATACCCCAAAAATCTACCCTTTTAATGTGCAATATTTGTGCGTTTTAATATATTCACAGAGATGTAAAATCATCACCTCTGTCTAGTTTTAGATCCCACAGTCCTGTACCTATTCATAGTTGTTCCCGTTCTTCCCACACTCGGCCCCTGGGGAATACGGACGTATTTCTCTCTATAAATTTGTCTGCTCTGGACATTTCATATAAATGGAATAATACAATATGTGGCCCTTTGTGGTGGGCTTTCTCCACTTAGCATGATGTTTTCAAGGGTCACCCATGCTGAAGTGTGTATCAGTACTTCATTCTTTTTTAAGGCTGAGTAATATTCCATTGCGTGGATATAACACATTTTGGTCATTCATGCATAAGTTGATAGACATTTGGGTTGTTTGCACTCTTTGGATATTATGAATATTGTTGAAATGAACATTGATGTACAATGCTTCCAAATTCTCTTGGGCATATGCTGAGAAGAGGAATTACTAGTAACTCTATGTTTAATATTTTGAGGAAATGCCAAACTGTTTTCCAAAGTGGCTGCACTATTCTACATTCTCACCAGTAAAAAAGTGGCGGGTACAAGTTGTCTACGTCCTCATCAAAACTTGCTACTTTCTTTTTCATTTTAACCATACCAGCGGATGTGAAGTGGTATGTCATTACGGTTTTGATTTGCATTTCCTAATACCTTACCGCTAACCATGTTGAGCAACTTTTCATGTGTTTTTTGAAAATTTGTGTATTTTGTTTGGATAAATGTTGAAATTCTTTGCTCATTTTTAAATTGGGTTATTTGTCTTTTTGTTATTGAGTTGTACGAATTCTTTATGTATTCTGGATACTAGTGTCTTATCAAATATATTATTTGCAAACGTTTTCTTTAATTCTATAGGTTTTATTCTCACTTTCTTGATAATATTGCTGATAGCACATAAGTTTTTAATTTTGAGGAAGTCCAATTTATTTATTTTTCCTTTTATCGCTTGTGTTTTTGATGTCATATATAAGAAACAATTGCCTAACCCAAAGTCTCAAAGATTTATTCATATAATTTCCTCTAAGAGTTTTACAGTTTCAGGCCTTACATTTCCATCCATTTGCATATAATATGAGGTGGGAGTCCAACTTCATTCTTTGACGTGTGGATATTCAGCTGTCCTAGCACTGTTAGTTGATTTAACTGTTCTTTCCCAATTGAATTGTCTTGACATACTTGTCAAAAATCGATTGACCATAAAAGTAAGGGCTTTATTTATGGAGGCTGAACTTTTTCCATTGATCTATATAACTATCCTTGTGCCAATACCACCCTGTCTTGAACACTGCACCTTTGTAGTAATTTTTGAAAACAGGAAATGAGAGTTCTCCAACCTGCTTCTTCTTTTTAAAGGTCTTTTTGGCTATTTTGAGTTCCTTGCAATTCCATGTGAATTTTAGGATCGGTTTTTCAATTTTCACAGAAAGGCAGCTGGGATTTTGATAAGGATTGCACTGAATCTGCAGATCTGTTTGTTGGGGATTGCCATCCTGTGAACGAAATGATGGTGGTGCCTACTTTCAATCCCATGGCTTATATTCTGTTGTAAGTGAACACCTTCTTTGCCTAGCAAGAGCAGTGCAGCTCCGTGTAAGGTAAAGGTGGGCTTGGAAATGACATCTCTATGGAGAAGACCTATTAGGCAACAGCAGCGGCTCCCCCTGAGGCCAGTTCTGGGCCACTCCATACACCACACGTTTTCTGTTACTTAATCGAGCAAGGCTTTAAATACCTCCGGGCACCCCCCTCTGCCATTTCCTGCGGAATACTGTTTCACAGTCTAATAGATCTTCCTAAGGGAATTTCCCTGTTACTTAGCCCACATTTCCTTTTAAGTTTAAGTCCATTGCTTCCTCAGGACCACGCCATTCCAGACTGACCTGCCTACTTGGGATTCCCATATTTCATTGCCCCAGAGGTCATATTCTTTCCAGGTTGTTGGGTAAACTCTGAGTTTTACAGATGTGGGCTCGAAAGGGGGGTTTCTGGTGAAGACTGACATGGGCTCCCCTTAGGCTCATGAAGCCAAGAGCAAATGTGGCTGATCCAAAGAAACCCAGGAACCAAGGCCCTCCTAGCCAAAAACTGGGAGAGCCCTGTCTGAAGTTTAGAGAAGAATGATGTACCCCAACTTTTGCTGTATGAAAGCTGGGGTTCTAGTTCTCCCCCAAGCTCCAGCAAGAAGGGCAAGATGCAGGTGCGAGCCAAGTGCCTGCTTGGTAAGCTCACAGGAGAGCCAGCCCCCAGGGCCGAGGGGGCCTCCCTTATCACTGTAGAGGGTAGACAAGGGAGAATTAGAAGGAACCTCAGAAGAGAGAGGAGCCAGAAAGGACAAGGGCAAGGAATGAACATGTCTGAGTGCCTCCCTTGTCCAAGGTCAGCGCCTGTGTTTTTCCTTCATTATGCACTCCATCCTGCATCAGCCCACCTGGGCCGGGGGTCCTAAGGAGAAGCTGTCATGCAGGGAGATGAAGCCACCAGCCTGAGCCATACAACAAGCAAGGGAGTAGGACAGGGGCTCAGACCTACACTGGTTTTTCTCCAAGATCTACATTATTTCTAGTGCATAGCTATGCCTCAGTTTTTTCATCTATGAAATGGAGCTGATGCAATATCACAGAGCTGCTTAGAGGACTGAGTAAGAAAATCTAGGTAAAAAAAAATCGAGCTTGAAAAATGTTATATTGCTTTCTTCCTTTCTTGCTTCTGGATGGCTGATCAGGGCCATTTCTCCAAGTAATTTAGCAAGGCGAGTGTCTGTGGTCCCTCTCCTCCCTGCCTCCTGCCCTGCACTGATAAGTTTTATTAGCAAAGAGGGAAGGGATTTTCTATGACCAGATTTCTTCTGGGCTTTTCAGGAGAAATTGATGGAGCTGCCTGGTCCCTTGGCTGGCACTTCATCCTGGCGGGATTGTCTGGCCTGCGGGGGTGGAGGGGCGAGGGCTACGGAAACCTCTCTGGCCTGGGGAGGGAGGGCCGGACAATGTTATTCTTCTGAAGGGGAAAATCATCATTTGGATTCTTGGGTTTATGTACCCTGGGCACTGGGGAAGCAGCTGAATTTGCCTGGAAACCACAGTGCTGTCTGTTTGGTTCTCAATGGGCGGCTGGGGACAGGAATGCGTTGGCAGTTCCTCACCTGTCTTTCTGTTCTGCATAATAAGAACCAGTTCTCGGGGTGTTTCAGTGGCTCTGCTGAGCTGGGGCTGCTGCTGGGTTTCCTGAAAAGGGGTTGTGTAGGGGGTAGACATGTGTGTGCCTGTATATATGTGTGGGTATGTGAAAGTATGTGTTTGTGTGTGTGTGTGTGTATGGATATGCATGTGTCTGCATGTGTGTGCATGTGTTTATGTGTGTCAGTGTGTGGGTGTGTATGTATTGAGGGCACAAGTAAGTGAGTATACACGTGTGTTACCTAAATGTGTTGATATGTGTGTGTGTGTGTGTGTGTGTGTGCATATGCATTTGTTTCTGCTTCTACTAACGCCAGATATAGGTTCCAGTAACGCCCATTGGGATGCCCCACTCAACCAGTGACCTCAACCTCCCTTGAGCATCAGTGAGTGCCCGGAAGCCACCTTCTCTGAGTCTTGTTCTGCCTCATGTGAGTCATGAGTCCCAGGCAAGGCCTTCTGTACCCTCACCCCGATCCCATGAGTTCGCTCACCCATTCTTCAAGGTTCAGCTCATGTCATTCTCTACCTCCTCCTGGAAGCCCTCTCATTCTGACTCTTTCCTCATGCCTGGTTGAAATCCTTTCTCTAAGCGTCCATCTGTGTCAGCACTGAAATCTACTGTCTGCAGTAGATTCTACCCTGCGTTAGCACATGGCTCTCTCTACACATCAGCTTCTCACCTGGACGATGAGCTCCCTAGGAAAGGGCTAGTGGTTGGTTCTCTGTCTTCCAGGGTCTGCTACTATAAGACACCTCTTAGACATTCAATTCAAGTATGTGAAATGAGTACATGAAAGAATAAATATTCTTGATGTTTCTGGTCTTACCTGTAAATTGCAGGAACAATATTTCACATGATTCCTGGGAGGATCACATGAGATGAACTATATGAAAGTATGTTTTAATACGCCAAGCAACACAGCAATGCAGCTCTCTTGGGATTGGGGGCACCCAGCAGTTGAACAGGATAGCAGGCAACAGGCACAGTGCAGAGAGAGCTGACTTTGGAGTCAGAAGGTCCTGGTTCAAATTCTGACTCTACTACCTAGCATCTGATTGACCCTGGGTGAGTTACTCTCAGCCTTCATTTATACAACTGCAGGAAGGGGCTATTTAGGCATAAGAAACAGCCTTTGCAAAGAGCATGGCACCCCGTAACATCCAATGAAAGCTGGTTAAGCAGAAGAATATGCACAGGGCCATGGGCACCGACAGCAGAGGTGGTGTGTGTATAGGAGGTCCCAGGACCTCGAGCAGTGGACGATGAGCGTGCCCTAGAGGTGGGAGTCTGGAGCCAGGCTCAGGGAATGGGGCTTTGGCAAAGCAGGAGGGGTTCTGTGGGGTGAGTCAGAGTGGGTTTTGCTTGGGCCTTCTCCTTTTCAGGTTTTTCTTTGGCTGGGGCAGTTTCACTCACGTTGTCCATGACAACAGCTTACAAGCCTCTAACTTCCTTCTCCCCAAAGAGCCTGGACACTCTGCTTCCACTAAATGTCAGATGTGGGTCCCAGGAATGGATGGAAGAGTGTGGCCATGTGAGTTGGGGGTTGTATTCTATTAATTTACTGTTGCTGCTTAACAAACTACCAGAAACCAAGTGACTAGAAACAACATTCATTTAGAAAATCTCATACTTACAGGTCAGAATTCTGTACAGGGCTCAGCTGGGCTTCCCAGACAGGGTCTCATAAGGCTGAAATCAAGGCATCAGTCAGGCTGCATTCTCCCCTGAAGGCGCAACTCGGGAGGGATTTGCTTCCAACCACCCTTAGGTGCTGGAAAAAGTCTGCTTGCAATTCTGAAAGTGAGATTCCCATTTCCTTGCTGGCAGCTGGCCAGGGATCACTCTCACCTCCTAGAAGCTGCCATTAGAGTCTAGTCTCATGTCCCCTCTCCCAACAGAGAAGCCAACCTCTTCCTTCCTTCTTACTCATGTCCAATTTCAGGAAGGGCCAAGTCATTCTAGCAAGCACGTACACCTGCTTTAGCCAGGCCCACCCAGGGTTGTCTCCCTTTTGATGATCACAAAGTCAACTGGTTTGAGACTTTAATTACATCTAAAAAATCCATTTACTTTTGCCAAATATAGCCTAATTGTGGGAGTGAGAGCCCAGCATATTTGCAGGTTCTCTTTTAGAAAGATCATACAGGTCTTGTGTACTGGGGCAGGGGTGGGGGAGAGGCGGCCCTCTTGTAATTCTGTGCACTAGAGGATTATCAAACTGTTTTTTCTGGCTGTGCTGTGAGGCTAGAATTCCATGAAGGGGGTTTTGCTGCCTGTTCTATACCCTGTACCCACCCTTACAGCTGACAAGACCAGCAGCGGAAGGGTGACCATATGTCCCTGCTGGCTTACATAGCCCTGGTTTATGCCTGGTTTTTGGGTGTGATTATCAACAGTACCCCCTTTCACTATCAAAGTTGAACCGAATTGGAGGAAAAAGTGTATTGCCACTGGGGTTAAAGGAAGCAGCTGCTCTCCAGAGTGTCCCAGGCTCTTTGGGGAGAAGGAAGTTGGAGGCATGTAAGCTGTTGTTATGTGCAACATGAGTGAAACTGCCCCAGATAGGGAAAACCCTCAAAAGGAGAAGGTCCAAGGAGATCCGTATGTGCAGAGGCTGTGCTTCATGCCAGGTGATTTGGATAAGGTCTCTTATTATGTTCTCACAACAATCCTATGGGAATGACAGCATTGCCCCAAACTTATGGCTGAGGAAACGGAGGCTCAGAAGATAATATTGAGTAGAGCAAGGTCCCAGGTCACACCATCAGGAAGTGGGGGACTTGGAATTCAAGTTGAGCCACATGGACCTCACATCAAGTTAGTTGCACCTGACCCCTCCAGCCACCTCCCTTTCCGGGGCCATCCCAGCAACACGCACTAGGTGCCTCTCTTCTGGTCATCTGTTTCTTTTCACAGTGATATTCTCCCCCCACTGACAAACAACAAGTTACAAGGCTGATTTCTGAGAAGTGATAAACTCATATCATGGTTGCTGGGATCTGTTCATCCATGGGAAAAATCCGCCAGCTTTCAAGCATTTGATTTTCTCCTGAAAGTGAAGTCAACAGACTCTCTACCTCAGAATGGATCTCAAATGCCAGCTCTACAGGAGGGAAAGGTTTGTCTTCTTCATCACTGACTCCCCCAATGTCTAGCGATGCTCTGGTATAGTACGTGGTTCTCACTAAATATTTGTTCAAAGGATGAGTGAATAAACCCTTGACTCAAGGGAAACTTAACTTTAATATCAAAGTCAACTTATCGCTTTGGAAATGCATTTCAACAAAGAATCAAGGGTGAGGTCTTAGAGTCCAGCGTGGGGGAAAGTGCCCAACGATTCTTCTACCTGTCTGGCTAAACCTGCCTTTTATAAGACCCAGTGCCTCGGGAATGCAATAATACACTTTTTAAAATAACAGCAAAGACCACCTATTTACATGCATTCTCCAAGTCTAAGAGTGAATTAACCATCAATGACCACATCCATCAACTCACAGGGGATTAGCATGAGAGATTTGCACGGTTTTCTGAACAACTCACGTGGGCGTGCTAGGTTTGTGCGGACTCAGAAGGCATCACAGTTTGTGCAATGAGATCCCAATCAAGCTGGAAAACCTGATGGAGGGACTTTGTCTGGAGCGAAGCAATGGTGCTGATTACTCGCCTCTCCTTTGAGTTCACACAGGTAGTCCTGACTGATTGCAGGATGGTGTGGACCAGACCAAAGGCTTCCTCCTCTGCTGAAGGTGGATGGCGGGGCATCTGATGGCATTTGCCACAAAATCCCTCCTGACTCATCAGGCTGCTTTCTCTGGGAGAGAAATCTGCCTTGAATGGAGTTATCCTAAACTCCGATGCCCAATGCAAGTAAACTCTTCAGAAACTGGGGCGGCTCCTGGGAATCCAGGCTTCTTTGTGCTGGGAAACACACTTTTGTGAGAAGAAACTGGCTGCAGAACAAAGACAAGAAAGTAAGAAAAAAAAAAGCAAAAGGAATTCTACTTCCTGTGCTCAGGGACTGGGGATGCCTGTGGAAAATCTCTGTAGGTTTCTCATCGAGGCGATTCTGAGTCGGCAAATGCATAGTCGTTGGGCTTTTCTAGGTCCAGGCTTGACGCCATTTCTACCAGCCATTAGCTGCGTGACCTTAAGGAGAGCTGTAAATGCTCTGAGCTTTTGTTTCTTCCTTTGTTAAAGGAGGAAAATAATAACTACCCCAACCCTTAGGGTTTTTGTAGGATGGGATCCTACGCCAAGGTGCCTATGCCTCCTCCTTTTGGGGCTTGAAGGAATGTTAAATTCTTGGCCCGTCAGGCAAACTCAAACAGCAGTAACAAAAGGCATGCGCAGTCTGACAAAGACTATTTTAGAAAATGGTTCTAAATACATTTGTAAGAAAAGTCTTACAGAGGTATACAGATGAACTCACATTGAACTTGTCACTTTTATGAAAAATAATAGAGTTTTACAAAACATTCAGAGGTCCAGGACGCATAGCGCTTCCCAGCCCACAGGGACCGCTCGTCTCATGTGGCCATGTGCGCTCAGACCAATGTCCCAGATGTAAGTGAGCCAGCCTTCACCTTTAGCAGAGCCAGACTGGGGTGCAACCAGGCTCCAGGCGTTTACACCTGAAAACCTTGCCTGGCTTCACGGAAGAGGCAGCAGTCAGAACAGGTTCAGGCACCTTGGCAGGGCTCCCAGTCTCTGGGTTGAAGTCTTTTTTCCTACTGCTTCCCAGTCCCCATTTCTCAGCCAATTGCTGCTGTCTTCCATTTGTGACCCTCTGCCTTCTTGCCTTGAACATCCCCTTCCTTCTCTGTCCTTGACCTTAGCTCTGCCCCTTGGAATCCTGCTGCCTCTGGTCCTTTGAGAACTCGGTCTCCTCCCTTCAAGGAGAATAATCAAAAAATCAAGGGGATGTGTATCCCTAAAAGAAAAAAAGCATGTTGCTTTCTGCATTGATCACAGGTCAGCACCTTCTCTTCTTCATAAGATGGATGAACCACAGGTCCAAAGCCAAGGGAACCGAGAGAAACAGCAGGCTCTGTGAAAGGCAGGGTCCCTCCTGGCCTCGGAATATTCACAGCTAAGCCACCCAGATGCTTGCCAAGCAACGGAGTATTTTTTTAATGATTATTTCTCTCTTCTGGGTCGGTGGGGGGAAGAGTCATTTGTAGCCTGGCAACAGAGATCGGCATGTTCTCTCTTCATGCCAAGCAGTAAACACAGCCTTCCCTCTGTTCAGCCTAATGATACTAAAAGGCCAGTGACCAAGAGAAATTAGGGTGGTGGTGTTTGTTGATGGCTGCAGGCGTGGGTGGTACAAATAGGCCGGTAGTGAGCGTCGCAGAATTGGCACCGTTACCCAGGGGCTTTTAGCAGAATCCAAGAGCTCATCAGAAGAGTCCCACATGAAGGGCAAGGAGTTCTTTCTAGACTCAAGGCTCTGTTTCCCTGCACTGGTCAGGGATGAGGTCCTGGAGTCCAGTGCAGGGAAAGCATGCTATGAGGAAGGGCTATAGGTGGTGAGGGTAGCCTTGCTGCTCCCTCCTGTGGCGCTGGTTCCTGCTGATGCCACCTTCTACCTATCCCCTACGTACCTCTCCTCTGTGTTTTCCTCTGGTCCAGGCACTAGCCCTTCTCAGTGTGCCACAACAGGCTTGAATGGATCCAAGGAACATGTTCTTGAAATAAAGAAAAAACAGGCCAGAAACACTAACTCAGGTGAGTGTACCTCCCCCTCCCACCCACTGGCATCACCTTAGAAAGATTATATGGAGGAGTGACTAAGAAGCTGGCCTTGGGGACAGACGGCCTGGATGCAAATCCTGATTACCAGCTGTGTGGCACGGCAAATGACTGACCTCTGTGCCTTGGATTTCTCCTTGGGGAAGTAGAGGTAGAAATAATTTCTATAAAATAGAGGTTCATGTAAAGCACTGAAAACAGAGCCTGGCAATAGGAAATAAGTGCTAAGAGATATTAGCCATTATTATTATCGTTGTTATTATTATTGCTATTTCCGAAACACCTGACTGTAGGCGAGTAACGTATCCAGTTTTCTCCTGTCAGGGTTGTGATCAGGTTTAAATGAGCTCATGCACTGGGCTCATTGAGTACAGTTCCTGGCACCGAGTTGGTTCTGTGATCACTGTTTTCTATGGGTTCCCTCTGTGGGCTAACCCTGTGAGAGATGTGGGCATGCCTGCCTGGCAAACCATTGACCTCTGTTCCCCACACAGAGCCAGGCACACAGCTGGTGTTCAGGAGGACACATCCTCACCAATAACTTACTTAGCACAAAGGGAGAAATGGTGATGTCACAGTGGAGAGCCCAAGCAGACACCACCCTAACCGAGCGGTCAAAGCAAAAAGACCAACATCAGGACAGACCTGCAGGACGTGCCCTACAATGGGTTAACTCAGAAGAACGAAGCAGAGCTGCAGTGGGATTCCCTCCTGCGACAGACGTGGAGCTTGAACCTCACCTTGAGAAAGTCAAGGAACCCAACTGAGGGACAGTCTACAAAGCAGCTGGCCTGGCCTCCAACACGTCAAGGTCAAGAAAGAAAAAGGAAGACTGAGGAACTGTTCCAGATCAAAGGAGGTTAAAAGACATGGCAATGGAGTGCAGTGCATGAACCTGGACTGAACTTGGGCTGGATCCACAACTGGGGAAAAAAATGGGTGTCACCAACATTATTGGGGTAATTGAGGAAATTAGAATGTGGATTGTGAGTTAGATCATATTATTATATTCAGGTTACATTTTCTGATTTTGATCACTGAACTGTGGTTCCCTAAGACATAGTCATTAGTCTCAGAAAATATACATTAATATATTTAGATATATACTGAAATATTTAGAGGTAAAGGGTCAGGAGGTCTCAAAATCTCAAATAGCTCAGAAAATTGTATATATGTACATATATATATATATATATGTATATACACACATATACAGTTAACGCTTGAACAACATGGATTTGACCTGCATGGGTTCACTTTTATAAACAAACACGGATGAAAAACACAGTACTTTCAGATGTGAAACCTCAATATGTGAGGAGCTGACTTTTTGGACACAGAAGTTTTGTAGGGCAAACTGCAGGACTGAGTATACCCAGATTTTGGTGTATGTGAGGGTTAAAGAGAGTCCTGGAATCAATCCCCGCAGTTACTGAAGGATGTAATTATATATCTATAATTTATATATACTTTTTTCTAAAGTGTATATTTAGTTCAGAATATATATATGTATTCTGTGTGTGCATATGTATATATATAAATTTCCCAAACCATATATATATATAATTTTCTCTGAACCATATATATTGTGTATATATGTGTGTGTGTGTGTATACATATATCTGTATGTGTGTGTACACATACCCACACACACACACACACACACATACAGAGAGAGACTATTCATCCCAGCTATTATTTTCTTAAGGATATCTTCCTTCTTTGAGTTTTTTCAGTTTTTGTTTTTGGACTTTATTTGAATGAGATCACATTGGATGTATTCTTTGTATCCCACGTCTTTCTTTACTTTACTTCTTTCTTTTGCTTTTTTCTTTTGTTGTTGTTGTTGTTGTTTGTTTTGAGACAGAATCTCTCTCTGTCACCCAGGCTGGAGTACAATGGCATGATCTCAGCTCACTGCAGCCTCTACCTCCCAGGTTCAAGAGATTCTTGTGCCTCAGCTTCCCAGTAGCTGGGATTACAGGTGTGCACCACCGCACCCAGCTAATTTTTGTATTTTTAGTAGAGATGGGTTTCACCATGTTGGCCAGGCTGTTTTCAAACTCTTGACCTCAGGTGATCCTCCTCCTGCCTTGGCCTCCCAAAGTGCTGGGATTATGTGCCCAGCCTGTATCTCATTTCTTGGCTCAACATTACAGTTCTGAGATTCATCTGTGTTTCTGTGTAGAGAAGTGGTTTGTTCATTCCATTGCTATACAGAATTTCATGTTTTTTCTGTATCTGTTCTCCCACTGACATGCATTTTGCTTGTTTTCTCTTTTTAGCTATTGTGAATGATGGAGCTGTGAACATTCTTTCACATTTTTGGTGAACAAGGTATACATTTATGTTGTGTTGATTCATAAGAGTGAAATTATTGATTCATATGATATGCATGTGTTCCACTTTAGTAGATACTGACAATTTGCTGAGTTGTTTGGACACTTTATTCTTCCACCAGAGGTATATAAGCATTCTGGTTGCTCCACATCCTCCATAACACTTGGTATTGTCAGCCATTTGAATTTTAGTCATTCTAACAGGTGCATCTTATTGTGGACTTAATTCACATTTCTCTAACGGTTATTGAAAGTGAGTCCCTTATGTTTATTGGCCATTTAGATATACTGTTTTCCAAAGTGTTTATTCTAATTCTTTGCCCGTTTTCTTTCCTGTGGGCCATCACTTCTTGTTGATTTGGAAGAGTCAAATCAACTCTTGGATAGAAGACCTTTGTCAGACATGCTTATTGTGAGTGCTTTCTCCTGCTCTGTGGCTTGTCTTTTCAGGCTTTTCATAGTGTCTCTTGATAAGGAGAAGTTTATTTTTTTTTATGAGGTCCACATTTCCAATTTTTTTCATAAACTCATATTCTAACCTTTATTCTCTTAAAGAATTAAACTGAAAAGATTGTGAAGGTGAAGGGTAAAATCAGGAAGATTCCAATTCTAGGTCCCAGCTAGAAGGCCCTACCCAGGAAATTCCAAGTTAAGCTAGATCACCCTCCTCCCTCCTTGGGCCCTCCCAGGTATGTGTGTGGTATTGCAGAGTGAAGTACTTAGGGAAGACTGGTGGAGAGAGAACAACTTCTCCAGGCAGCACAGAAAATCCAGGAATTGGAATTCCAGCCTCCTCTCCCCTCTTCCCCCATCCCAGGGGTCCAGGACCATTCTTTTCAGGCTCAGGCACAGTCCTCCCAGAGGGATCCCTCGGTGTGGACAGAGATGTAGTATTGCAGTTCATGTCATAGGGTCATCTGCAAAGGTGGGTGCTAAATGTCTTGGGGCCCAGAGGATGAGGAACCTCTCTACTGGCAGGAGGTCAGGGAGAGGAATAGATCATTGAAGGCTTCACAGAGGAGGGGATTGTTGGGATTGGTTTTGATGGGTATATAGGAGCCTGCCAGATAGATAAGTTGAAGGGCATTCCAGGTAGACAAGCACCCAGGACTCAGAAGGAGTTAGAACACCTGGGGGAAACTGTAGCATCCAAAATAGGGTGTGAGGAAGGGAGTAGCCGTGGCCCTCAGTTTCTTCATCTGTACATGGGATGTTTGAGTCAGCTGATCTCCCCTGCTGACACTTTGTTCATTCTTCATTGGTGAGTGTGATGAACATGGAGAAGACTCAGATATAGGCCCTATCTTTGACAAGGAGAAAGGGAGCAGCACAGATAAGAGCTCTGAGAGTGGAGGAGGCAGAATCTTGGAAGGTTGCATGGGAGCTAGGCCTTAAAAAATCTCCTAACCCCTTGACTGTGGAGGATGCATCAGGGGGTCTTGCTACAGGTCACTAGAAAATTCTGAGCTGGTCCCCAGTGTAGCAGTAAGGGCTTGGGACTCTCTTCCTCATTCAAAGTCCCCAAGTGGGGACCCTGCGGGGCAGGGGAGAAGTCTGGGTAAGATGGGGGAGCTGACCTCTGCTCCTCACAGTGGACACGCCCATGGACTGTGCAGCCCTCTTCATATGGCCATGCAGAAGACACGTGTATAAATTGCCTGTGCAAAAAGGTAGCATAAAGTTCCAGCTGCTTGGTAGAGAGCTTGCTACACGGACCCATTCTGATAGCCTCTCACCCCTGAGCAGGGAGCCTTCATGCAGATCAACAGAAGCAGGTCCTCTCTGTAAAAGTCAAATACCAAGTTTTCCTACAGAACACAGCCCCCACACGTATGTGTGCAAGCGTGCACAGACACAAATATGCACATGCACCTTGCACAGTCTCTTCTCCAAGCTTCCTTAAGCAAATAAAACTTGAAATTGGAGTTGAAATTGAATGCTATGATACTTTATCACCCTCTCTAACGCCTAATGATGTTTGGTTTAAAAAATTGTGAGTTTCTTTTTTTTTTTTTTACTGTTTTAACAACTCATTTTCAGATGTACATCCTCCCATCAGAGTGTACTTATCTGTTTCTCTCTCGGTGTGTGTGTCTCCCTCTTTCTCTCTGGTTTCCTTCCAGGTAGTGGAAACAGGACCTGGCCCTGTTGCAGGTGTGTGATGGGGCTGGCTCATACAGATTTGTGAGAGCACTTCTTTCAACTCCATTGTCAGCAACATCAAGCCCAATAGTGAAAGTGTTTACACCACAGAAATTGGCAAATGCTGTGAATCAAGACTTTTGGTTTTTCTGGGAGAGCTGGTTGTATAAACTTTACCACCTGGCTTGGCTGTCGCCCATCTCAGCCTGGTTTGAGGTCCACCCTTCAGTTCCCTTGTGTGTTGCTACCCCAGATGCTTTGGGTTGGCCACAGACCTTCGTGACATCTATTTACTGTAACCATGAGTCTCTCATAGGCAGAGGTTGAATATGCGAGGGAGGGAGTCTGGGGGTGACTGATTTTATGGAAGCCCGATTCCCAAACACCTCCCCTGAGCCAATTGGGAACTCCAGGCAGGCCATATGTAGTGTAATTTCACATTGTTTTTCAAATACTGGGAATCTGGAGGCAAGGCAGAGCTCTGCAGGGCAGAGAATGCAGGCTGGAGAAGACAGAGGTTGTCTTAGTTTTGGAACTCTCTTGCCTCAAGTTCTCAGCTCTGGTCCAAACTTGTACGCTCGTCTTAGTAGCCATAAGTTCTGCTGCCAATGCTGTGCCAGCCCTCCTTAGAAAGCAGGGGAGTGAGGATACGTGACTACACAGGCCTACCCTGGGGGCTCTCTCTGCTCCAACCCCCCACTGCTTACAGGTGCTCAAAGTTATCTTCTCAAACCACAGGCACTAGTCCCAGGGCGAAGTCCAGGGAGCAGTAATTCCCCTGTCTTGTTGCATTTCCAGGGATAGCTTAGGGCTCCTCATAGATTGGCAGTCTATGCTGTTGTCCAGCTGGCCTGGCTTTCAACCTCAGGCTGTACGTTTCCTCCCTACCTCTTACTTCCCACTCCATCTTCCATCTACCCACTCTGCCCTGCCCATCCTCCCTGGATTTGTTGACAATGTCAGACAAGGCTGGAGAAAGCTCCAATCCTGGCAATCCCAGCCCCGGTCAGGCCCTCAGACTGGGCCATTTGGTAGATCCCCCAAACTACGTTTCCTGACCACTGCGTTACCTTGGTGCCAGGGAAACAGCCCAGTGTGATGAAGACATCCATAGGAGTGATAGGAATTCAAGGATCACCATGGCTTAGATTTCAACCCCAGGAGCTAACTGTACACTGTGGGCAAGACACCTCACCTCCCTGAATCTCAGTTTTCCCATCTGCCAAGTGGGGCTGCTAATTCACCTCTTTGGTTTACCAAGAGTCTTAGATGAAATTATGGCCTAAAGGTGTCTACTGTTTTATTAAGTCAATACTTTGGGGCAGCTCTATGTGCCAGGCCCTGAGCCAGGAGCACAGTAGATACCTAGCTAGTAATTTGTTTTCCTACGTCCCTTCTTTTCATACCAAAAGACTGTAGAGATTGCAAGAAGGGGCTGACAAAATGACCCTGCATTCTGGTCTCCTGGGCAGTGCTGGAGGGGGAAAGTGTATCCGGCATAGCTTTGGTGCCACTGCCCCAAGAGCAAGTGTGCAGAGCAAAGTCTCAGGCCAGCACTGTCAGGCAATACATCCCTTGGGTGGCCCAACTGTCTGGTCTCAGCAGCCAGCCACCAGGTTGCAATAAGGCAGGGAAAGCAGCCTCAAGTTCCTTGAAAGTCTAAACTCCCAGCGAGTGCTTTACCAGCAGGTTAAGGTCTGGCCCAAGTTCAGAATGGAAAGTCCGGCAGGTTCCTGAGCTTGAAGGCTTGAGGGCGGAGCCTGGCAGGGCAGAAGGTAGGTAAGCAGGGAAGCTGTGCATGGAACACATCAGCACCAGTTATGGGGTTCCTGAACAGCCCTGGACCCCAGGTTGCATGGGGTGGGAACATTTACTGTGCTCTGTACTTTCTGCATGCTATTTTAGCTAATCTTCATAAGCCCATTTTACAGATAGAAAGACAGGATCAGTTGGAGTCAACAGCTTGCCTGACTCCAACTTGAGTGGCAGAGATGTAATAACTCAAGTTGACCAGCTATTCTTTCTATTCAGCACTGACCCACGCCATTGGCAAGTGTTTCATCAGCACCTTAACAAAAACTGGACTCTGAGCCAAAACCTAGAACCATCCATAGCTAGTGAAACAATGAGAGCAGAACCAGCCGTTGTCCCTCTTCCCACAGCCTAGTTAATCTGACATGAACCACTGCACATCACTCATTATTTAACTGGCGTATAAGTACCATTAAAGGTGCCGTAGCCGGGAGCAGTGACTCACGCCTGTAATCCCAGAACTTTGGGAGGCTGAGATGGGAGGATCGCCTGAGATCAGGAGTTTGAGACCAGCCTGGCCAACATGGTGAAACCCCATCTCTACTAAAAATACAGAAATTAGCTGGTCATGGTGGCCAATGTCTGTAGTCCTAGCTATTCAGGAGGCTGAGGAGGAGAATCAGTTGAACCCAAGAGGCTGAGGTTGCAGTGAGCAGAAATAGCACCACTGCACTCCAGGCTGGGTGACAAGAGCAAGACTCTGTCTTAAAAAAAAAAAAAAAAAAAAGAAGTGCTATGCTCTACTCCAAGGGGAAATCCACATCCCCTGCTCCCCCAAAGAGCTGAGGTCAAGTTGGTCGGGCTGACATAAGCTTTAAGAGAATGGTCCTGGGACTGGGCTAGTGGAGAGAAAGCCCAGAGAAAGGAATGTAAGGGGACAGTGTGCACAGGGCAGAGTTGCTGAGCTCAGAACTAACCAGATCTGAGCTCCAAATTGGAACAATGTTATCAGCAAGTTGAAACCCCTGTCGCCCAGGCTGTCTGTACCAAGTTGGGCACCAGCATTTTTGCTTAAAGAAAATCACCAGTGTGGGCTGCTCCCCAAACCTATCCCCTAATGCACACTGGATCTGAGCCAGCCTGGGGCCCCTCTGTCTGGCCCACACCTGTCTAGGGCTGCACAGTTTTCCTAGTCCCATCGCCTGCCGACGCTGGCACCACTGGTTGGCCGTGGCTCTAGAGCTGGAAATCCCAGGAGGATCCAGGATCTGCAGCCTGAAGACAAAATGTTCTCAGGGTTGTTCCCTAGCAACCCAAGCTGCTCCCAACAGCCCCAGTTTCCACAGCTGAGACCCTTCCATCCATCTGCACCGAGGCGTTTGGTTTTAGGTGCTCCGGGATGCCTCCTAATGTTCCTTCAATGATCCACGAAGCCATTTGCTTATAAAATCTTCCTTCTTCCCTCCTCCCGCCCTCACCCCGCCCCCTTCTGCCAGCACTTAGTGCAGTGAACCCTCTGGGGCAGAGGCAGCAAATGGAGCCCTGGGTGGCTTGTTGAACAAAGCCCTCATTCCATGGTGGCAGCAGCAGCGTGAGGTGATGTCCCTTGCGGTGATGCTGCCCGCCGTGGTCTGTACAGGGAGGGGCGGGGAGGGGATGGATGGGATCCAGAAGGCAAGAAGCAAAACAAGCCCAGCGCCAGGCAGAGGTGGAGGGGGAGAGGGGGAGGAGCGGGAATCGGGGGAGGAGGAAGAGGAGAGGAGGACGGAAGAGGAGGAGGAGGAGGAGGAAGGAGAGGAGAGGGAAAGAAGGAGGAGAGGCCACTTCATTTATTTATTATGATGCCAGTTGTAGTGTCGGTCTCATGTGTGGGGGAGCAGACTGTATTTTATGTTTTAATCCTCCAAGCTGTGTGTGTGGGCTGGGGGATAATTACATTGAGAAATGTGTATAATATGCAGAAGGTTCTTTTTGTGGGGAATGGGAATGCTCCAGTGGAATATCTTCCTCATGGCAACCAGTGCCTTTTCCATAAGCCGTTAGAAGGTGCCAGTAATTGGGAGTGCAGTGGAAGTGTGGGGCCGCCCCCCCCCAGTCGGGTCGAGTCCTCCTCCACTGTAGGGGAGGCCTGGGCATCTGAGGAGCAGGGCAGGGCTGGCACCTTCCCCTCGCCCCTGCCTGTCCGCCGCCTGGGTGGATGACAGGCAAGATACAAATGGGAGGCCTGATTGCTTTCTTGGCCGCAGCCTTGGGGCCAGCTGTGGAAGAATGCGGGGGAGGAGCTGACAGGCAGGCTGCTAGGAGACAGAGCAGCCATGTGTGCATGCTGTCCTGAGTAGCACACATCCACACATGGGCGTGCACACACTCTCAGGGTCACTGGCGTGCAGCCCCTGCCCTCATATACACACCCTCACACATCTACACAATACACATGTGCACGTGCGCGCGCACCTTCACACACGCAATATACCCACACATGTGTGCCCACACTTACACCCACTCATACACAACCCATGTGCACGTGCACATACTCACACCTTCACACACAATACATGAACACAGGCACACACCCAAATGCTCACATTCACATACGAACACACGCACATGCACTCGCATACCCACTAACTCACTGTCATATTTTACCCATTGTGCATGCATAAGTGCACACCTTTGCATTGTCTCTCACACCCACACATCCTTGTATGTATTCACACACTATTGCTTGCATGGACTCACACTTGTGATATCAGAAATATTGTCAGTGACATTTTTATTTGGAATTAAATAAAAGGAAATTGACATCTCCTCCCTTAAAAGGCCACCAAAGAATATCTTCAACCCTGACATCTTAAATGTTTATTTTTTAGTGCACATGGTTTAATGATTACACCACTCACTTAATTTAAGCCACATGGCGAGTGTGCAAACTTTCCTTCGGCTCATGCCGAATGCTGATTTGATGTCTGTTTACCCAGAAACTGCAGATCCAGTGGAAAAAATACTCTGACCTGTGAAGATAATAATTAGTCTCTCTTTCCATGGTGGGCCAGCTTCTTCACAGGATGAAATCCACAGGACGGACAGTGAGGTCCTTGGAAACCCTGGCTGTGATGAATAGGGCTTCTGGCTCTCTTGGGACTTGGCTGGCTACTTTGCAGGAAATGGAATTTCTTGGTAAGTTAGAAGATGTGCTAATGAGCCCTAATGTGGGGCCGAGAGGGCTGGGGGTGGGCTCCAGCTTGGGCATCAGCTGAGTCAGCTTCCACTTCTGCCTCTGTGACCCCTGGATCGTCCTCTCTCTGTCCTCTGTCTCTGGGCTCTGACAACCAAACTGGCACAATTCCACAACCCAGGCACTTCCTCACTCCAGTCCAGACCCTCCCGTCTCTCTCCACAGTCTGCGTTAACCCCAAACTGCTCTTCCCTCCTCTTGACAACACCCAAACCTTCCATGGGCAGAAGTATTTGAGACAACATATGGCCTACAGGATTCAGGAGGGATTTCTGTCTGCTGTTAAGGCCTCTTCTCTGTGGCCAGGCTGACTGCCTAGCATCAGCTTCTGGTGATGTCCCTGTTTGTCCGCTTGCTCCGGCCACACTGGCTGCCCTCAGATGCTCCAGGCTCATCCCCAGAGCAGGGCCTTTGCACTTACTCTTCCTAATGCCTGCAAAGTTCTCCACCCCTGTCCACATGCCTCGCTTCCCACCTTGCTAGGTCATCCCTGAAATGTCACCTCCGTGAGGCCATGCTTGACCACATGGTTTAAAGTGGCAACCTGCTCCTGGTTCCTGGTCCTCCACATCCCCCCTCCTCTGGAGCCCTTGCCACCGCCTGACCTTGACCCTGACCCACACCCACTGTGCATGTTACTAGAGAGTGAGCTTCAGGAAGGCACGTGCTGGGGCTGTCTCGGTAGCTGCTGTATCTCCTGAACCCAACAGAAACCAAGCACTCAGAAAGAAGCTGCTCCACTTCCTGGCCCATCTCCAAAGCAGCCTATTCCCAAGTCCATCTTAGGCTGGCAAAAGCTGCTGAACCTTTTTTTCTTTGTACTCCAAACATGTGTTGAGCGTTCTTGCTGCATGGTGACCCAGAGAGCAAACCCAGATTTCTTTTTTATTGAGCATATTGAACTTCTCGTGTGCCCTTAAAGTATTTTACATGCATTATCTGATTTGCTGCTCACAAAAATGCAATGAAGTTAGAAGATATGCTAATTAACCCTCATGTGGGCCCGGGAGGGCTGGGTGTGGACTCCAACCTGCATCTGCTTCCACTTATGCCTCAGTGACCGCTGGATTGGGGGGGGGTCTACAAGGCCTTCTAGAGGTAAAAATAAGTACTGTTTTTATCCCTATTTGATAGATGAGCAAACTGAGGCTTAGAGAGGTAAAGTGACTCACTTCCTGTGCCCTTTCTGCTTCATCCCACCACCTGCACTATTTATACCGTCTCTCCCTAGTGGGTGGTGATCTCCATTTCTTAGCAAGCATCTAGCTCTTTGCAACCAACCTGGGCCATGTTTGAAGTATGAGCCATAAGCACAAAGCCCTGCATGTCGGCCAAGAGAGCATCACCACATTTGACATCCAAGGAGAGAGTTCAATCCAACTGAAGAGTGGATTTTCACATCTCTCTTCCGGCACTTCCTGAGCACGTGACCTGGGGCATATTGTTTTACCCTTTGAGCCTCTGTAGCCATATCTATAAAATGGGGTCACTACCTACCTCCAAGGTAGTTGTGAAACAGCACAGTTGATTTGTTCCAGCCTACAAATAATCTTTCTGTAAATAATTTATAAATTCTTGACTCAGGGAAATCGAACTCACGAATTGACCCTTTATCATCCCCCAGGATTCGTTTTGCTTTACTAGGCAGTCACCCTGAGCTACAGACCCAAGGGGATTTAGCAAAGAAAAGTACCACACCTTTTGCCTAGAAGCTGTCCTACAGCACGGTTGATTCCCCACGCTGGAAGTGGCTGCTGGGTATCGGGATCCAATCAGAGAATTCCACAGGCATCCCCAAAGAGGGCTGTGTGGGGTGGTGATGGGGTTAGAATGAAACTCCAACAGAAGGAGGGGGCTCCAGGACCAAATCCAAGCCAGAGTGGGAAGGCAGCTGCAGGAAAAGCTTGGCCTGGGCTAGGGGGTGCAGGCAAAGGGGCCCCCTCCAACAGAGAGAAGGTAGAGGGCTTAGGGATGAAAGCAGGAAGGGAGATGTACGCCTTCCCAGCCCATGCCGGGTTCCCGGGACGTTTCCATGCGGCAGCCTCCCAGCCACTGTGGAGCAAACAAAGCCAGAGGTGCTGCTGCAGACATCGCTCGGCGGCTGGGAAACAGGGGCCGTCTGTACCTTTCAATGCTCTCATCTCATTAATCTTGTACCTCTGCAGTCCTTCTGAAGAGCGCACTCACAGGAGCTCATTCATTACGGCTCTAATAACAGTGGCAGGCATTAAAGCACCAGGCTGCGGAGGAACTGGCCTCTGCAGCTGCAGAAAGCCAATACCTTTTTAAATACATTTACACAGCAATAAATAAAAGCGGTCTCAGTTTACCTCTTTATTAAACTCTATTTGCTCATCGGAGTTAAGGGCGGCATTTGCGTCTTGCTATTCAAATTTATTTGTACACGTCTCCTAGGCTGGCCACATTTATTCCATCATGCAATAATGGTGACTAGAGCTTAAGGGGGCCTTTCATCACCAAGCAGCCCTCATTAAGGGCTCTGCGCCAGGCTCCTGGGCTCAATTTGGCCACCATGAAGACCACCCCCATTATCCAGAGGGAAAAACGAAGGCAGAGAATGAATATGCCTTCGTTAGTCTTGCTCAGCAACCAGCCAGCTGATGACTGGAGGCTGATGAGCGATCAGTGTCCCCCAAACTCTAGTGCAGAGAGATGGCCCCCTAAACGGGTTGCTGCACCTGACACACCCCCTCCCACCCCTTAGGTCCACAGTATTGAAGAGTCACAGGCATGTTAGCATAGTAAAGACCCCGAGAAAGCAGAGAATCTGTTCGAACTGGTTTTGACCTTGGATCTCCTCTCTCTCTCTTCTCAACACCTGGTCCGTTTCAAGGAGTGAACATTTGTGTTTTAATTTGTGCAAAGTGTGAGATTTGCCAATCTGGAAGTCTTCCTCCATTTGCTGTATCTTGACTATTCACATCATGGGCAATTTCTTGCTACCACAGGCCGTTCAGAGTTTGAGATTCCACCTGCCTTCCTTTATTAAGGGCTTGTCTTCTTTGAGAATCCTAGACTTTCTAAGAAGACCCCAGTGGATGGGCAGGCACAATTGCTGGAATATACACCAGTCCCGAAGCTCAGGGGCTGTCTGCACTCTTCTGATTTTTGTGCCCAAAGGCCTCAGGACCCAAGCCACTGTCCTTAGACTCAGGCTAAAGCAAGTGGGTAGTAGAGTGCTGGTTGGGCATGACCAGAAAACTCAGGTGGGATGGGACTCCCTGGGCAGGTATTGGTCATAAGGTTTTGTGGCAGCAGAGTAGTAAGAGGGTCTCCTGAGGGTGCCTGGATATGTGGACCTGGCCACCTGTGGAGACCGGTAGCATCTTAATCCCCAGTGAGAGCCAGCAATGAATGAACTGCTCCCCAATTCACTGGGGGGAGTTATTACTCACCACTGCTCACTGCAATGGCTCACCTGTACTGAGAATGCAGACATGCCAGGAATGCACTACCTCCCATGGGACAGCAGACTAGTGAGGTAACAGGACTTCTTCCGCATTTCATGGATGGAGAAAGTAGGTACAGAGAGGTTGTATGGCTTGCCCAAGGTCACACAGCTAGTAGGATTCCAATTCAGGGTATCCACTCTGATTCCAACTCTCCTCACTGCTGTGTAGAAGCAGTGTCAGGAATGAACTTGGAATGAACGGCCTCCAGGAGCTTCTGAAGGATTCCTGTGTTAGAGAGTGAGGGGTGCTCTGTGGGGTCAGAGTGCTGAAGGGCCCTCAAAGTCCTGCAGCCAGTTTATACCTCCAAATTATAATGAATGGTAGAGTCCTCTTTCCGCAGGATTTTCTACTTCCTGCCCCTTCCTTTCCGTTCCTCCTGCATCACATTCCCCAGGGTGACTCATCCTGGGCATGGTGGAATGAGCAAGGATCTGGACACCAGCAGGAGAGGATTCTGGTCTACTATTTGTGCATCTCTGGCTGCACCGCTCTGAGCCTGTTGGAGTCAGAGCTTGAATGAATTTTTCCTACATTATCCCAAGCCTGGTGCTGTGCTCTCTTTTAAAAGAAAGCACAGGGGATAGTTGCAGGCTGGCCTTGAGTCCTGGCTTGCTGACTTACAAGCTGTGTTGTTTCAGGTGGGCCACTTCTCCTCTCTGGGTCTCAGTTCCCACATGTGGAAAAGGCTGAGGGAATGCACAGTTCACATACCACTCAGCATCTATGTAAAGCCTAGACACACAGGAGACACCCGGCAAATAGCAGGTGCATAATAAATGTAACAATTTTGTTCCCTTTCTTCATCTTAGTTTCTGGGCAGCGGGGGCAGGGGAGGGAGTCAGTTCTTTTAAGTTCAGGGAGGCAGGAGGGCAGCCTATCCATCTACTGACAGCATCAGGACCCAGATGTAACCAGGTCATGCCAGCTAAGTGGCTGAGAGTACTGACTGCTAACTGCACGATGAGAGAAGCCAGGCTCTCTGCTCACACGTCTCGCCCCAGTCC
Organism: Ateles fusciceps; assembly: GCA_036589455.1. Taxonomy (NCBI): domain Eukaryota; kingdom Metazoa; phylum Chordata; class Mammalia; order Primates; family Atelidae; genus Ateles; species Ateles fusciceps. Next base: position 4,902,615 of record JAZHEH010000276.1, read on the forward strand.
TGGAGCTGCAGGCTGGGCGACACTATTCAATAGCTGCTCAAATTCACTGTTCGTCCCCTTTTCCCTTGTGTGCTAGAAATCAAAGTCCTGACTTTCCACAGGATCGAGTGTTTGTCAATGAAATATAAATAAATTTTTTTAAAAAAAATCTGCAGGGTGGGGGTGGGATTCTGGAAAAGATTTTGTGGAGGTAAAGAACTCACTGTCTTGATTGTGGTGATGGCTTTATGTGTGCATATGTGTATCAAAACTGATCAAACTGTGTATTTTAAACATGTGCAGTTTGTTGTATGTCAATTATATCTCAATTACGCTGTTTAAGAAAAATGCTGCCCCAGTCTCTGGGGAACAATGGTTTTTATAATCAAAGGAACCTTCAGGGAATGCCTGAAGTCCAGTGGCTCCTGATAACCAGGAGTAACAAGTATGTTGGCAAGTTCAAGAGAGTTCCTGAGATGTTGACTCTAACCCAGCCCGAAGTCACCTTCTTGCTATAGGACGAAAATAAACACCTATTTGTTTAAACCCCGGCAAGTGAGATTTTTGGATTCCTTGCAGCCCAAAGCTTTCCTACATTTACTTGGGTGCTCAATCAATATTTCTTGGATAAATGCATTAAGGGTTTGATAAAGTAATGAGCTGAGAGGAAGGAGCAGTCTCTCTGGGCTGAAGTGACCAGGAAGTCTTCTTATTTGGGTCTGGGACTAGAGTTGACCCTGGCAAGATGGGTGGACTTTGGCTAGCAAGAGAAGGTGCAAGGAGGGGTTCAAGGCAGGGAGAGCGGCAGAAGCCAGGCACCCCTGCCCAGGTAGACCCACCCTCTCAGGCAGTGGCAGGGGCCCTACCTCCTACCTCCCGCCATCTTGGCTAATAAGCCAGCCCATAGTTTACTTTCCTCTGCACATTCTTTTTTGTCAGTGGCAGAAAATTACAGCTGACAAGTGGCAATTGATCTCTTCACATTATTTTGAAGCAATTATATTGAAACGGGAAACAATGCTTCCAGGAAAGAGCCCGATAACAGAGTTGAACACAAAGCTCCCTCTAAGATAGATAGGGGAGGCCAATTTGCACTGCATAGAAACTGACCAAATTTCCTTCCCCGGAAACTAGAGTTAATTACTGCCTGGAAATCTTCAAAGATAACTTCTACTTCCGTGCAGGGGATGGAAAACAGCCCAAGTCCGCAGGTGCCCTCAAGAGGGGTGAGCTGCCTCGGGCCTGCCAGCAGCCCCCAACAGGGAGCCCTTAAACTCTCACATACCAAGAGGGTCTCTGTGGACTCGAGTCTGGGCACACAAAACCAACTTGCTCAGAAGGCATTATGCTATAATTCCCCAAACTTGGAACAGCTTAGGACCCTTAAAAGAAACAGATTCTTGCAGACCCCAATATTGACTTAGTGATTGTATTTGAATGCTACTTAAATTTTTACAAGCCAAAGGTAGGAATAAACTTTCTTTGCTTGTAGTTTATATGTGATGGAAAACAAAAGCATCCTTCCAGATATAAAAATAAAAATATTCCAGATATAACGTAAAATCAGCAAAGGCAAATTAACATCAATTTAATGCAAAATATGCAATGCTGCTTTGCTGCACCAAATTTGCACCTGTGACCTGCGCATGATGCCATCAGCCACAGAGCCAATCTCTACGTGTTTTTCATGGCCTGTCATTGTGGCAGTGTGACCAGAGCAACTTCTTGTCACCTCTCTCTTCTGTCTCCTGGAACTTCTGTTCACATGGCACGCCTGGGGCGGGAGGCTTCAAAGAGCCTGTCTTGGCTGTTTCCTCACGAGTCTGCAGCAGCTTGCTGGTACCAGCACGACCGTAACACAAACAGGACATGGATGTGTAAGGGGACACTTTGGGGCACAGTGTCCTCTAGATGAGTGGCTCTCAGACTTGGCAGTACAGTGGAATCACTTGGAGAGACTTTACAGATGCCCATGCTCAGCCATACTCCAGATCAATTAAGCTGAAATCTTTTAAAACACTCCCTCGGTAATTCTGATGGACAGCCAAGTTGAGAACGAATGATCTAGGTCCATTTCTCAAGGCACACTAGACCCATTTCCAAGTGTGCCTCAGAATCCATGGAGAATGTGTTAAAACCCAGAGGGCTGGGCCCCAGCCCCAGAATTTCTGATTGTGTAGTTGTGGGGGTCGAGGAGCCTGCAACTGGCGTTTCTCACAGGCTCCCAGGTGATGCTGATGCTGCTGGTCAGGTGACCAAATTTTGAGAACCATCAACTTAAATGATTGGAATAAGCGTATATTCACTTCCTACTGATTATCATAGAAATTAAAGCATTTGCATCATGAACTCAAGGATTCCAGAGAATGCATCGGAGAACCCCAGCATAGGAAATGTCCATGCAGTGACCCTGGCAGGACTCAAATCCCTCCTCTACTCACATATAGCTATATGGTCTCTGGTAAACCACTCACCTCTCTTTAAGCCTCAGTCTTTGATGTAGTGAGATGGATATAATGTCCATCTCACAGATAAGCTTGGAAAATGCAGTGAGGTGCAATTCAAAGTCAGACATTGGTAGGTCGGGAAACGGCTTGGGTTTTGGTTCCAGCTCCACTATTTCCTGACAGTGTGGCCTTGGCCACTGTGCTCATTAGCATGGTAAAGATGAAAAAATGGCTAATAATGGCTGGCAGGCTTGTTATGAGGCTTAGATATATATATGAAAGCAACTTTTTAAACTGCAAAGCACTAAATGGCTTATTTTATAAATTAAGACATATCTCAGAGGTAGTTAGAGACACCTGTGAACCTGGCTAGAAAGGAACTGGTCACACTTATCCATCTCTTCTCTCCACCTTCAGGGTGGGTTTCCCTAAAAGGGGGACCTAACAAGCAGTTTGCCGAGAAGCCCCTGTGTTTGCAAAGCTGGAAAACGATCTGAATCCCAAAGATGGGTGCCAGTAGGTGGCCCAATGAAGGGAGTCTATTTAATCTTCCTAGCATTTACTCTCAAAGAAAGCTGTTGGAATGAGCTCCTCTTCACTATCCAGTTTTCAGAGGAAACACAACCTCTGGTTGGCTCACATGATGTCAGAGGAAAACAAGATTTTTAAAAATGAAGAAATGTAGAAGGTAGGCAAGGGAGAGAGTTACCGGAAGGAGACTTCCCCTCAAAGAACAGAGCTGCCAGCTACTCCCTTCTCTGCTCACTTGCAGTCCCTGTCCATCTCCATCCCAGCCCTCAGCCAGGTTCATAACAACGATAACAGCTTTGCTGTCCCAACACCACGAACTCTTTGAAGGCAGCTCTACACCTCACCCACTCGCAGCCCAGCTCCTTGCCTTGTGGTTGATTTGTAACTGATGCTCAGTACAAGTTGAGTGAATGGATGAAACCAACACAAAATTTTAAAAACATCCCTACATAGTGCAGTTAACTCACAGCTGACAATTTTGCTGATGCTTCAGCATTAGAAAGATAACAAAGGGGAGGGCATTTTATGAGGAAACCACGAAGGGGCTTGGAAAACCAAGTAACTGAGTAACATGACAAATTTTGAATTTTGGTCTAAGAGAATTTATTCTTCTTCAGCTTTTATTTTAAGTTCCAGGGGTACAGGGCAGGATGTGTGCGTTTGTTACATGGTAAATGTGTGCCGTGGCAGTTTGCTGCACACATCAGCCCATCGCCTAGATATTAAGCTCAGCATCCAATTGCTATTTTTCCTGATGTTCTCCCTCCCACCATGCTCTCTGCCAGGCTCCAATGTGTGTTGCCCCCCTCCCGTGTGTTCATGTGGTCTCATCGTTCAGCTCCCACTTATAAGTAAGTTTGGTTTTCTGTTCTTGTATTAATTTGCTGAGGATCATGGCTTCTAGCTCCATCCATGTCCCTGCAAAGGACATGATCTTGTTCCTTTTCGTGGCTGTATAGTATTCCATGTACTTGTACATTTTCTTTTTATTTTTTTCATATTTTGTTATTATTTTTTTACTTTAAGTTCTGGAATACATGTGCAGAACATGCAGGTTTGTTACATAGGTATACACATGCCATGGTGGTTTGTTGTACCCATCAACCAATCATCTACATTAGGTATTTCTCCTAATGCTATCCCTTCCCTACCTCCCCCACCCTCTGACAGGCCCCAGTGTGTGATGTTCCTCTCCCTGTGTCCATATGTTCTCATTGTTCAACTCCCACTTATGAGTGAGAACATGTGGTGTTTGGTTTTCTGTTCCTGTGTTAGTTTGCTGAGGATGATGGTTTCCAGCTTTATCCATGTCCCTGCAAAGAACATGAACTCATCCTTTTTTATGGCTGTATAGCATTCCATGGTGTATATGTGCCACATTTTCTTTATCCAGTCTATCCTTGATGGGCATTTGGGTTGGTTTCAAGTCTTTGCTATTGTGAACAGTGCTGCAATAAACATATGTGTGCATGTGTCTTTACCGTAGAATGATATACAATCCTTTGAGTATATACCCAGTAATGGGATTGCTGGGTCAAATGGTATTTCTGGTTCTAGGTCCTTGAGGAATTGCCACACTGTCTTCCATAATGGCTGAACTCATTTACACTCCCACCAACAGTGTAAAAGTGTTCCTATTTCTCCACATCCTTTCCAGCATCTGTTGTTTCCTGACTTTTTAATGATCATCATTCTAACTGGCGTGAGATGGTATCTCACTGTGGATTTGATTTGCATTTCTCTAATGACCAGTGATAATGAGCTTTTTTTCATATGTTCGTTGGCCACATAAATTCTTTTTTTGAGAAGTGTCTGTTCATATCCTCTGCCCACTTTTTGATGGGGTTGGTTTTTTTTTCTAGTAAATTTGTTTAAGTTTTTGTAGATTACAGATATTACCCCTTTGTCAGATGGATAAATTGCAAACATTTTCTCCCATTCTGTAGGTTGCCTGTTCACTCTGATGATAGTTTCTTTTGTGGTGCAGAAGCTCTTTAGTTTAATTAGATCCCATTTGTCAATTTTGGCTTTTGTTGCCATTGCTTTCGATGTTTTAGTCATGAAGTCTTTGTCCATTCCTATGTCCCGAATGGTATTACCTAGGTTTTCTTTTGGGGTTTTTATGGTTTTAGGTCTTATTTGTAAGTTTTTAATCCATCCTGAGTGAATTTTTGCATAAGGTGTAAGGAAGAGGGTCCAGTTTTCTGCATGTGGCTCACCAGTTTTCCCAACACCATTTATTAAATAGGGAATTCTTTCCCTGTTGCTTGTTTTTGTCAGGCTTGTCAAAGATCAGATGGTTGTAGATGTATGGTGTTATTTCTGAGGCCTCTGTTCTGTACCATTGGTCTATATCTCTGTTTTGGTACCAGTACCATGCTGTTTTGGCAACTGTAGTCTTGTAGTATAGTTTCAAGTTAGGTAGCATGATGCTTCCAGGTTTGTTCTCTTTGCTTAGGATTGTCTTGGCCATACAGGCTCTTTTTTGATTCCATATGAAATTTAAAGTAGTTTTTTTCTAATTCTGTGAAGAAAGTCAATATAGATTGATGGGGGATAGCATTGAATCTATAAATTACTTTGGGCAGTATGGCCATTTTCATGATATTAATTCTCTCTATCCATGAGCATGGAGTGCATTTCTATTTGTTTGTGTCCTCTTATTTCCTTGAGCAGTGGTTTGTAGTTCCCCCTTGAAGAGGCCCTTCACATCCCTTGTAAGTTGTATTCCTGGGTATTTTATTCTCTTGGTAGCAATTGTGAATGGGAGTTCACTCATGATTTGGCTCTCTGTTTGCCTATTATTGGTGTATAAGAATGCTTGTGATTTTTGCACACTGATTTTGTATCCCGAGACTTTACTGAAGTTGCCTATCAGCTTAAGGAAATTTTGAGCTGAGACAATGGGGTTTTCTAAATATAAAATCATGTCATATGCAAACACAGAGAATTTGACTTTCTTTCTTCCTATTTGAATATCCTATATTTATTTCTCTCTCCTGATTGCCCTGGCCAGAACTTCCAATACTATATTGAATAGGAGTGGTGAGAGAGGGCATCCTTGTCTTGTGCCAGTTTTCAAAAGGAATGCTTCCAGCTTTTGCTCATTCAGTATGATATTGGCTGTGGGTTTGTCATAAATAGCTCTTATTATTTTGAGATACATTCCATCAATACCTAGTTTATTGAGAGTTTTTAGCATGAATTGGTGTTGAATTTTATCAAAGGCCTTTTCTGCATCTATTGAGATAATCATGTGTTTTCTGTCATTGGTATGTTTATATGATGGATTACGTTTATTGATGCATGTATGTTGAACCAGCCTTGCATCCCAGGAATGAAGCCGACTTGATTGTGGTGGATAAACTTTTTGATGTGCTGCTGGATTCGGTTTGCCAGTATTTTATTGAGGATTTTCACATCATTCTTCTTCAGGGATATTGGCCTGAAATTTTCTTTTTTGTGTGTATGTCTCTGCCAGGTTTTGGTATCAGGATGATGCTGGCCTCCTAAAATGAGTTAGGGAGGAGTCCCTCTTTTTTTGTTGTTTGGAATAGTTTCAAAAGGAATGGTACCAGCTCCTCTTTGAACCTCTGGGAGAATTCGGCTGTGAATTTGTCTGGCTTTTTTTGGTTGGCCTCAATTTCAGACCTGGTTGTTGGTCTATTCAGGGATTCGACTTCTTCCTGGTTTAGTCTTGGGAGGATGTATGTGTCCAGGAATTTATTCATTTCTTCTAGATTTTCTAGTGTATTTGTGTAGAAGTGTTCATAGTATTCTCTGATGGTAGTGTGTGTTTCTGTGGGATTAGTGGTGATATACTCTTTTTCATTTTTTATTGTGTCTATTTGATTCTTCTCTTTTTTCTTCTTTATTAGTCCTGCTAGTGGTCTATCTGTTTTGTTAATCTTTTCAAAAAATCAGCTCCTGGATTCATTGATTTTTTTTTAAGGGTTTTTTCTGTCTCTATCTCCTTCAGTTCTGCTCTGATCTTAGTTATTTCGTGTCTTCTGCTAGGTTTTGAATTTGTTTGTTCTTGCTTCTCTAGTTCCTTAATTGTGACGTTAGGGTGTCGATTTTAGATCTTTTCCAGTTTCTCCTATGGGCCTTTGGTGCTATAAATTTTCCTCTAAACACTACTTTAGCAGTGTGCCAGAGATTCTGGTACATTGTATCTTTGTTCTCATTAGTTTCAGATAACTTATTTGTTTCTGCCTTAATTTCATTATTTACCCAGTTGTCATTCAGGAGCAGGTTGTTCAGTTTCCATGTAGTTGTGTGGTTTTGAGTGAGTTTCTTAATCCTGAGTTCTCATTTGATTGCACTATGGTCTGAGAGACTGTTATGATTTTCATTTTTTTGCATTTGCTGAGGAATGTTTTATTTCCAATTATGTGGCCAATTTTAGAATAAGTGCAATTTGGTGCTGAGAAGAATGTGTATTTTGCTGATTTGGGGTGGAGAGTTCTGTAGATGTCTATTAGGTCCACTTGGTCCAGAGCTGAATTCAAGTCTTGAATATCCTTGTTAATTTTCTGTCTCATTGATCTGTCTAATATTGACAGTGAGGTGTTAAAGTCTCCTACTATTATTGTGTGGGAGTCTAAGTCTCTTTGTGGGTCTCTAAGAACTTCCTTTGTGAATCTGGGTGCTCCTCTATGGGTACATATATATTTAGGATAGTTAGATAGTTAGTTCCTCTTGTTGCATTGATTCCTTCACCATTATTTAATGCCCTTCTTTGTCTTTTTTGATCTTTGTTGGTTTAAAGTCTATTTTATCAGAGACTAGGATGGCAACCCCTGCTTTTTTTTGCTTTCCATTTGCTTGGTAAATATTCCTTCATCCTTTTGTTTTGAGCCTATGTGTGTCTTTGCACCTGAGATGGGTCTCCTGAACAGTGCACACCAATGGGACTTGCCTCTTTATCCAATTTGCCAGTCTGTGTCTTTTTAATTGGGGCATTTAATCTGTTTACATTTAAGGTTAATATTGTTATACGTGAATTTGATCCTGTCATTATGATGCTAGCTGGTTATTTTGCCCATTAATTGATGCAGTTTCTTCACAGTATCAATGGTCTTTACAATTTGGTGTGTTTTTGCAGTGGCTGGCATTGGTTTTTCCTTTCCATATTAGTGCTTCCTTCAGGAGCTCTTGTAAGGCAGGCCTGGTGGTGACAAAATCTCTCTGCATTTGCTTGTCTGTAAAGGATTTTATTTCTCTTTTGCTTATGAAGCTTAGTTTGGTTGGATATGAAATTCTGGGTTGAAAATTCTTTTCTTTAAGAATGTTGAATATTGGCCCCCACTCTCTTCTGGCTTGTAGTGTTTCTGCAGAGAGATCTGCTGTTAGTCTGAAGGGTTTCCCTTTGTGAGTAACCTGACCTTTCTCTCTGGTTGCCATTAACATTTTTCCTTCATTTCAACCTTGGTGAATCTGATGATTGTGTTTCTTTTGGTTGCTCTTTTTGAGGAATATCTTTGTGGTGTTCTCTGTATTTCCTGAATTCGAATGTTGGCCTGTCTTGCTAGATTGAAGAAGTTCTCCTGGATAATATCCTGAAGAGTGTTTTCCAACTTGGTTTCATTCTCCCCATCACTGTTAGGTACACCAGCCAAATGTAGGTTTGGTCGTTTTACATAGTCCCATATTTCTTAGAGGTTTTGTTTTTTCCTTTTCATTCTTTTTTCTCTAATCTTGTCATCTTCATTCTTTTTTCTCTAATCTTGTCTTCATGCTTTATTTCATTAAGTTGATCTTCAATCTCTGATATATTTTCTTCTGCTTGATTGATTTGGCTATTGATACTTGTGTATGCTTCACAAAGTTCTTCTGCTGTGTTTTTTCAGCTGCATTGGGTCATTTATGTTCTCTAAACTGGTTATTCTAGTTAACAATTCCTCTAGCCTTTTTTCAAGGTTCTTAGCTTATTTGCATTGGATTAGAACATGCTCCTTTAGCTCAGAGGAGTTTGTTATTACCCACCTTCTGAAGCCTACTTCTGTCAATTCGTCAAACTCATTCTCCTTCCAGTTTTGTTCCCTTGCTGATGAGGAGTTGTGATCCTTTGGAGGAGAAGAGGCATTCTGGTTTTTGGAATTTTCAGCCTTTTTGTGCTGGCTTTTCCTCATCTTCATGGATTTACCTACCCTTCGTCTTTGATGTTGGTGACCTTCAGATGGGGTTTCTGGGTGGACATTCTTTTTGTTGATGTTGATGCTATTCCTTTCTGTTTGTTAATTTTCCTTCTAACAGTCAAGTTCCTCTGCTGCTAGTCTGTTGTAGTTTGCTGGAGGTTCACTCCAGACACTGTGTGCCTGGGTATCATTGTGGAGATTCAGTTGAAAATGCAAAAATCACCCACCTTCTGCGTTGGTCTCGCTGGGAACTGCACACTCCTATTTGGCCATCTTGCAAGCCACCTAACTGTAACACATTTTCTTTTTTCAATCTATCATTGATGGGCATTTGGGTTTATTCCATGTTTTTGCTATTGTGAATTATGTTGCAATGAACATAAGCATGCATGTATCTTTATAATAGAATGATTTATACTTCTTTGGGTATATACCCTGTGATAGGATTGCTGGGTCAAATGGTATTTCTACTTCTAGATCTTTCTGGAATTGCCACACTGCCAACTAATTTACACTCCCACTGACAGTTTAAAGCATTCTTTTTTCTCTGCAACCTTGCCAGCATCTGTTATTCCCTGACTTTTTAGTAATCATCATTCTGACTGACATGAGATAGTATCTCATTGTGGTTTTGATTTGCATTTCTCTAATGATCAGTGATGTTGAGCTTTCTTTCATGTTTGTCAGCTGCATGAATGTCTTCTTTTGCGAAGTGTCTGTTCATGTCATTTGCCCATTTTTAATGGGGTTGTTTATTTATTTCCTGTAAATTTGTTTAAGCTTAAGGAAACAATTCAAAGTGTTTGCAAGAACTGATGGATTTTGAATTAGTTATAACCTTTGAGGGAAAAAAAGAGAAAAAAAATCTTGATGTCACTTAGGACAACTCACAACTCAATGAAGAAGCCAGAACACAGTGGCCAATTTCGTAATTAAAATGCTCAGTCTGATTCAGGAAGGGAGAAAGGAGATGGAAATTATTTTAGTATCAGCACGGGAAGTCCATCAAGAGAGGGACCCCAACCATCTCCTCCCAAAGATACCAGGACCCTAAACCAAAAGGGGAGAGAGTCAAGTCCCAAGTTTATGAATGGCAGCAGGTTCAAAGAGTTTCCCCTTTTTGGAAAACTGAGAAGTAACAGCTGGGAGCAGAGTGAGAGGAACCCAAATCAGGAGCTCCCATTTATCTTATTCCATTGGGCAGAAGCCAACAGTCACTCAGCTTGAAAAGTCTAAAACTTAAGGCAGAAAAAGGAAAGTCACTTTTTCTGGGCTATGTCTAATTAACCCTCGGAACAACATGGCAATTTTGTTCTACTGCAATTTCTCGCTTAGGAAGACTCAAAAATAAAGATTAAATATGGGGTGTTCATGAGTGGTTATTCTCACCGGGATGTAACAGCAGAGGCCATCAATCCTCTTGCCCAAAGGAGCCAACTGGGGCCAACCGGAACATCTCTGCTGCTTGCTAAGGGAGTGAGTGTGTTTTCTGGAGCTGCTGCCTATGATTGCAGGGGAGAAAGATGATCTGAAAAGTCAGCCGTGAAATTATTGCTGCCCATTCTCCAAGGTAAATAAAATTTTCCTTTGTCTGATGTATCCTGACTGTTGACCCTGAAGCTCCCAAAACTAGACCTTGTAAGCAGACACTCACTTTCTTAAGGTTACCTTTCTGTCATTCTTGAGGTTTAAGGAAGGATTTCTTAAATTGTTGGAAAAGTTATTTGAAAAAAAAAAAAAGGAAAGAGAAGAATGAAATCCTTAGCCTGCAGGTGATCAATTACCCTGGGTGAAAACCCATTTGAAAGTCTTCTCAAATAAGCTGTGGAGCTGGTTTGAATGCTTAAACAGACATGACAGCCCAACTTTCAGGTGAAGGATCTGCTTTGGCTCCTAGGATAAATAGCTGCATTAGCACCACAGGCAGAGAATAACACAATCTCCACCTTGGATATGCTAAATGTACTCATTATTCAAAAGGCATGCAAACTGGCCAAGTGCTCTGTTTAAATGAAGAGACATTGTGCAAGCCAGCTACACAAGGGTCAATGACAGGCACCTCTTGGTTTAAGCAGATTGGTTTTACAGAATGTCTAATTTTCAGATGTGATAAGGCATGGAACTATTTATAAGGCTTATTTGGACAAAATGATCTTGAAGACCTCTTCTACCCTTAGTATTAGCCCATGATTATTTGGACTTCAGGCTGCGTGTATCATGCATCAGAAAGTGGCCTCTACTGGTGAGGTGTGATATTGCAGCCCAGCTCAAGTAGCCAAGGTAATAAGAGCAAGCGTGTTAAGGGAGTACTTTATATGATATCAAAATATTTGGTTGAGAATGAAAAGTAAAGGCCAAAATGGCTATGCTGAAACAATCCTTAAATGAGAGATATGCTAAGGTCTGTGGAGTTCTGAAAAGGTGTCAAAACATAAACAGCACATGTGATTCAACTTACCACAACTTCCCACACACCAGAGAGAGTAAATGCTGATACCTACACTTAAAATATCTTTGATTCAGTATTTTGAGATATGCACTATATCTAATTTTGTAATGGAAAATAATGGAAAGTGATTCGTTTGGTTATATTACTTAAAAATGTTTCTGTTGCATGTGACAATCACACTGTGTCCTCTGAGCTTTAAACCACATACAGTTAGTTTCCAAAGAAACAGGCTGATCTGTTCAAGATATTTAAAACTTTGAGTCAGAAGGTTGAGGTACGATGCACAGAAACATTATATCAGAATTGAGAGGATCCTAGAAGGCCATCTCACCCAATTCCCTCATTGTACAGATGGAGAAACTGAGGCCCAGAGAGGGGTGGTAATGTCCCAATGGCCTTTCAGTGAGAGGCTAACCTAATCATAAGTAGATTCAAAGCTTATCGCTACCAGCCCCTGACTCCTTATAATTTCATAGCCCAACACCTGGATTTTCCAATGAAGTTTCTATTTAAATGGACTGTCCTATAAATCCTCAAAAAGATAACTTGCTATTGGAAATTCCATAAGTTCTCCACCAAACTATATTTCCCAGACTGTCCCTACACCCAGGAAGTGGAAATTGTGGTTATGGGAACGTCACACCCTTCTAATCATATTAATACAGGCAACTGTGTCACCATGATGAGGTGGAAGACTAGGCACGCAAGAGCACTAGAAGGATGAACCTATCCCAGCCCACTTTGAACCCTCTTATAGTAGGAGGAGCAGCTACTGCCGCCCAGCCCCCAGAATCTCTTCTAGGAGAGAACTTTGGTGCCCTTCAAGAGACAATTAGAGTCATCTTAAGGAAAGCAGAATTAGAGGGAACGAGCCTCCATGGACTCCAGGGCTTCTCCCCTCCCAACATCCCTTATGTTCCTCATAATGAATCCTTTCTTTAAACATTACACCCCTCAATTAGCTCATAATTGCTGTCCGTGCCATATGAATTATGCATTGTGCAATGCAAATTCAGGTTCCCTGGCACTGGACAAATCAAAAGCTGTTGAAGAAGCTGGAGTAATTACCAAAACAATCCCAGGAGCCCTGGGGAAAGTGGGCATTATCTGGTCGACAGCCCGTTCTTCCACCTCGCCTTGTTTTCCCCACTTTCAGCCTGGTTCACCCCCCACCTCACTCAGCTTCAGTACATAGTTGCTGGGTCTTGAGCAAGCACTGCATGGCAACCAAGGTGCTAGCAGACATACACCATGCTTTAACATTTATATTCTTCACAGTTCTGCAGGGCAGGGGCTACAGTTTTACATATCACATGACTTCGCTTGAAATACCCTCTTCTCCTGGAATTTCTGAGTTTCACCAGGCTGGGGCTTGGGTAAGATTCACCTTTGTGGTATAAATGGAAAAGAGGGCTTGTTTCAGCAAGTGACAAATGTCAAGACGAAGGATGGCTTAAAATTATAAAAAGAAGAACAAAGAGGGCACTTTGGAAGCACAATGTGTTAATTACAAAGCAAATTACATTTACTGAAACTACTTCTGGAGGACCTCTGAGGCAGGGTTAAGATATATATCCAAAAGCATTAAAATCACACTTCTTCCCATATATTCAAATTCACGCATGTGGATTCTCAACAGTCTAACCTTTCATACAATTTTCTCAAATCATTCGGTTAATACTGTACATACACACCACACACAACGTGTGTAGTGATTATATCGAGTTTAATGGTTAGATCAACTTTAATGGTAAGAAGAGGACATGTGTCGCTCCATGGTTCTTACCTTCCTTCCACCACCATTTCTAGTTCCTAATTTGGAGAGTAATACATCACTGCAATTATGCTCATATCTAGGCGGTTTCAATAAGATATATCCAGATTTTTATATCCTAAGCATTTGCAGCAAAACAAATTACTCTCTTTAAGTTCATTCAGCTTAAGGAGGTAAATGTTTATCTCCAGCCACTATGAGTTTTTGAGATAAATGTTTAGACTTGTCTTCTTTGCCCTGGCCATCTTTCATGAAAATCATGCTGTGCTAACTGCTGCTTCAAGCTTTTAATTATTTGTGAATTTTCTCATTAATTTATTCATCCTTTAAGTGTTTATTTAGGGCCTATTATGTGCCAACATACTGAGCTAGGAACTGGTGTTGCCAAAGATAAATAAGGGGCACAGTCATCTTCTTTCTTCCTTCTTTCTTTCTTTCTTTCTTTCTTCCTTTCTTCTCTTCTTTCTTTCCTTTCTTCTTTCTTTCTTTCTTTTCTTTCTCTCTTTCTTCTCTCTTTCTCCTTCTCTCTCTCCCTTCCTTCCTTCCTTTTTTGAGTTTTTTGCTCTTGTCACCCAGGCTGGAGTGCAGTGGCACAATCTCGGCTCACTGCAACCTCTGCCTCCCGGGTCAAGTGATTCTCTTGCCTCACTCACCATCCTGAGCATCTGGGATTACAGGCACCCACCACCACACCCGGCTAATTTTTGTATTTTTAGTAGAGACAGGGTTTCACCAGTTTGGCCAGGCTGGTCTCCAACTCCTGACCTCAGGTGATCCACCTGCCTCAGCCTCCTAAAGTGCTGGGATTACAGGCATGAGTCACCATGCCTGACTATGATCTTGTTTCCAAGTAGCTCATGGTCTAGCAGTTATAAAAGGCCACTTTAGTTTGAACCATTACATGTGTTTAAGTTTCAGTAAAGTAAAGGAAGTAGTAGGCTTGACTTTAAGTCCCAGAGGCATTACTTACTAATTTTATGATAACTATAAGGCTCAGTTTCCTCATCTGTAAAATGGGAGTAAGTAACAGTATAAATATGTGGTGTAATGAGCATTCTTTGCACAGCATTTTAGAATTCTTTTATGCTTTCTGAATGTCATGCACGTACCAATTTGAATGTTTACTTTAAAAAATGAACAAGCAGACACTGTTTTGAAATGAATACTGACACGGAATGGATCCTAGGAACTCCTTTTTCCTCCTGCTCTCTGTCCAAGGACAATTCACCTATCTTGTCTTATTCCCACTCTCTTCATTGGACAAAAGGTGAAATTGAACAAGTGGCCTTTAAGGTAGCTTTGATATTGGAAAGTCAGTGATTGTATTTGTAGGTAACAAATCATAAACCTCTCTGGTGGTCTTCCTATCAGCAGGAAATATGATTGGGGTCAGCCCAGAGGGGTGGGAGGAGGGTTATGATGGGTGGGCATTGCCTAGCAGTTCAGGAGTGAGGTGTCCAAGAGAGGCGGCAAGAGAGGGACTGAGGCCAGGCGTCGAGAGACATAAGATCATGTATGAAACTTGACGGGTGAAACAGAGTTTAAATAGAAGAGCAGCATCACAGTTGGTAGCACGGGGAGCTCAAGAGATGGATATAGGGCCCAGGCAGATGAAGCCTGTTTCTTCACATGGAAATTTGCTCATTCATTCACTCATCCAACAGATATTTCTTTAGTGCCTACTTAGCCAGTCCATGCTAAGTGTTTGGCAGGTAGCCTGAGCAAATAGACATGTCCCTTGTCCTCATGAGGTTGACAGTCTAGTGGGAGAATCAGACATTTACAAAGAACCACTTAGGGACTATCTAATTATCAGTCCTGATGATTGCTCTCACAGACTATCCCAGGCTGTCCTAGATCTAGCCTGCTGTCACAGAACCAGTTTGGGAGGAAGTGACATCTAAGCTGTGATATAGAGGATGCACTGGAATTAACTAAGTCAAGTTGAGGGAACAACTTCCATAAACGACAGGTCCAGTGAGAAGCTATTGTGTATAGACTTTGGTGTTTCCAGCTTAGAGCGGAAAGGAGTGTAGAAACTTCTTAAAAGGGCAGATCAAAACAGAAATCTGACACATTTTATTTTCAACAATAAATGGACTTATATATAAATATACAGAGAGCATCAAAATATTTATTTTATCAGAGTGTCCAAGACCGCTGGAGCAATGACTGTTTCTTGTGGAGGAAATCAGGGTTGATCCAAGTTCTTGCTTTTCATGGGTGGGGTCTCCCAGTGTTTTAAGAGCAGCGGGTGAGTCGGTCTTCCAAACAGAAGCTGGACGTGAGCCCTGGTTAGCCTTAAATGGACTCTCTCCCCTCATCCCCTCTCCCTGCCCATGACCCTTCCTAAGGGCCACTGTTTCGCTGCTCACGAGAGGATAGAAGGCAAGATGTGAGGAAGATGCAGAGTTATAAACTTTGCAATTATTCTAGTGCTTTCCAAGTGTGCTAAATAGCAAAGTCATTTCATTAAATGTTAATAAGTGTTGTGTGGGTTCAGAATGCAGTTAAGTTTGGCAAATAGATTAAACAGCTATGCAAGCTTTAGTCGCAGGTCTTATCAGAGGCTTTGATATTTTGCAATATACACTGTAAGTCTCTAATTGAGTAACTTACAAGTAAGTTACTTTTTGTAACATTTTCCAACTTGTAACATTTTCTAAAACATGCTTTCCCTGGAATATTTCTTTGGTTTCTTATGCTTCAGAATTCATTTTGGTAAATACTATTCAAATAAGTAACTCAAATTTAGGTTTTAAAAGTGAAATGGATCTTAGATGCCACCTTGTCTAAATGTCCACCTGGAGAGGAATATGAATAAAAACTCACTGATCTAAGTTCATTTCTTTGACATTATTCCAGGCATGTCTCTTACACTGTGAATGTTGTTAAGTTGCAGGAGAGAAAATGCTGTAAAGGAATAAGGAAATCCCTCACTTGACCAGGTAACTATGGGGAAGTCCCAACTCTGGCCCTCAGTCTCTCTAGAGGTTCAGTGAATACCATGAACCTTTGGGTCGCTGAAGATTCGATGCTGTATGAAAAGCACCCCGGTACTGAGCAAGTTACTAGCTCTCCCCCTTCCCACCCTGAAAAATAAGCATCATGCTTTACATAAATACTGTATGCAAATATTCTATATGCAATATGCAAATATTCAAGACATTTTTTTATAATGATGGGTTTTTTTCCTTGTCCCTAAGGGAACATATTAATGCAAAGTGAAACACTCCTCAATTCTGCTGGTTTAGATGATGCCTCGTTCTCCCGGGAAGCTCTTCTATTTCATAACCTGGTGTTAGACTTCGTTAAATACAAATACTCTGGAGTTTATCATCCTTTATAGGAACCTAAGTGTCAGAATTACAGCATTTCAAAGTTTGGGCTTCCTTATGTTTTAGAAAAGTAGAAATAGACTCTACAAGGGGAAGTGACTTGTGAAAGGTTACCACAGGAGCTAGAAGCAATTGCAGCCCCAGGTAAGCTAGTCATGTCTAGCCTGGGGCCTTTTCTCCAAATCAGCAACTCCTCATTTCTTTTCTTGGAAACTTAAGCTCCAGCCTGCTGAAGTATTTGCTCTTGGATTCTCTTACCTCTGGAAACCCAGGAAACTCTAGGGATTTTTGTCTCCTCACTTATTGGAGAAGATGCAGTTTGTTGAAAAGAGAATACCTGTCAACCATCTGAGTTGGGTGTCTTGTGCCAAACAGAGGATTCAGCATGTTTTAGTGGGATTTGAGCTGGAGTCCAAGCTGGGCACAGACCTCTTTCTTTCTGCAACTAATGAGAAGGGAAGTGAACATGCTCAACTCTAGGAGAAAGTCTCCTTTCTAATGTACATATGGGGGAACGGGTGCCAGGCCACGGCCCTTGACAGTTATGCAAATCAGTGGTGCAGATTTTAAAAACAAAAAACAAAGGTAAACTGACTCTATCTACGCTACTCTATTTTATGCAACGTGAGCGTAAATAACAAGACTCTTTGCTTCTCACTCTCTGGTACTCACCCAGGGACAGCTTGGGCAGTGCTGTGGACAGAGCCGTAACAGGCTGCAGCTTGTGGGTCTGACTTCTAAAGTTGCTCCTCCTGTGACCTTGGACAAGTCACACTTCCTCCTGTCTGATTCCTCATCTGTCCTGTGGGGGAGGTAGCTGCTTGTCTTTTTATAAAAATTAAATGAAACGACTGGAACCAAACATTCACGCCAATATCTTATTGCTACTCCAGGGCAGGAGCCAGGCTCAGTACCGTCGATGAATGCAATGGTCCTTTGCCCACAAGGGAACCCCCTTCTGTACTGGGCACTCTCATTTCAGATTCTGTGGTAGGTGCGCTCATCACGAATCCCAAAAAGTGCTTGCAAAATAGCACAGGTGTGCAAGGCAGGCATTTGCGACTCACCGAGATGAGGTGTTTGTTTATTCTGAGCTCGCATCAGAGACCTGGATTTTGCAGGCATTGTGTTCTGGGGCCCATGAGCTGAAGAAGGGATTCTGTGAGTGATAGTCTGGTTTGCTTGAGCAAAGATCCGACAATCTGCCAGGTAAGGTTTCAGACAGATTCCTGAAACCATTTTTAAGAAGCTACCCTGGTAGTGAATGCTAAGTGGGCATGTCTCCGGTTGGTAGGTCCCGGGATTGGTCTCCAAATGTGACAAGGAGACTTCAAGAGGCTGTCAGGGGCCATGGTGCTACAGTTAGCACAAGCAGTACAGTGTTAGAGGATCTTGAAAGGCCCTGGCCTCCTCACTTCTGTGGTGGCACCGTAGAAGGCAATCAGGTTTAAACTTCTCAGAGATCAAATGGTTCTATAATCACTCCCAAAATGTGTCTAGAAGGTTTTCTTCCAACCTGGAAAGTAAAATCCTGAATTCAGAAAAGACCCCCTCCAGAGGCAGCAGAACAGGCTTGGGATGGGCTGTAGATGTCATCTGGACCATCTCTAATGTTCCAGGTGAGGAAACCGAGGCAGGAGGATTTGCAAGCGAACACACAGTGAGCTAGTAGCAGGGCTGGTTCTCTGAACACCAGCCAGTAGAGGGAGCTCTGTCTCACAGGTGGTGCTCAGAGCCTCTCCCAGCAGGGGACACAGTGCCCTGGTTAGCAAGTGGGTTGAAGGCGCATCTGTAAATCCAAGGCTGACAGAGGAGGCCCTGTTGTCCCATATTCCTCTTCTGTCAAAGCCCCTGCCCACCCACCCCAACTAGTTCCTCCTGGGTCCCTGGGAGCCATGAAAATAGTCCTGTCCAAGTTGAAGGCATAGGAGTTTCTCCTGAAACTTGAACATGAGTTTGTTACTCTTGGCTGGAAACATGATGGGGCAATTACCTGTCTAAATTCTCTCAGGGAGTGCACTGGCAGAGTGGCTTCTAGGGTAAGGGGAGGTGGAATTGGGAGTGGCGATGGGAGGGTGGTTTTAACCACAGAAATGTGTCCATTCACCTTGGCAGATCTTTACTGAGCACCTACTATGTGCTGGGCACAGGACGTTCACCATCCCAGACATCTAATCAATGCCACAGCGTACAACCTTCTTTCTGAATGTCAGCCGCCCAATCCTGGGCTTTGTGCTGGCTCTCTTCTTCCTCACTCTCTTTCTTTCTTTCTTAAGCCACCAACAAAACTCTGACCTCTCCCTACACACACAATGCAGGCAGTCACTCATGCATTAACAACCACCGGGCCCCAAAGGTCGTTTCTATGACAACCCCTGGGTCCTTAATGACCCTGGCAGGCCAATGATTTTGTTTTGTTTGAGAGTGAAGGAATAATAAGTCAGTCCAGCTCGCTCAGGCGCTCGCCCCTCTCCCCGTTGCCCCCTCCGCCGCCTGCTCTGATATACTGTTCATTATCTGGCTGCTGCATCAGCCCCAGAGACGGGGCGGCAGCCAGCTCTGAAAGACAAGAGGCTGGCTGCAGACAAAGAGCTGTAAAGGACCGAGTGTGCCCTGCGTACAGGGCTGCCCGGGCTTCATTAATTCTATCGCCTGCCAGAAAGGGGAGCGGGAGCAAGAGCCCTGGGGTCCTTGGTTCCTAGAGTCCAAGGGCACCCACATGAACCCCAAATCACCGTGCAGCTCTTTAGAAAGAAGTGTGTGTAGGGCCCTGTTGGGAGACCTCTCTACCCAGGAGGTGTGCCCAGCTCACCGCCAGCCAGCACCACTTTCAATGGCGAGACCTATCATTTTAATGATGGGATGAACAAGGCAATTAATGTGCAGCCCCACCAGCTTCCATATGGATCATCGGTAACTTGGGAGGCTGGGCCTGATTGCCCAGACAAAGGAGGGAGGCATGGTGTCCCAGCTGATTCCCATCCACTGGCCCCGGTGGGGCGTTGCCCTCTCTGTTCTCCAGTTCCGGATTTCTGGTTCTACCCTGAGAAACTTCCTGGGGAGGAAGCTTTCACTGTCTTCTGATCTTGGGGCAAACAGGCCTCCAGCTTGTCACATTAATTTTCAAACGTGATGTTCGGTAGCATGGGATTTTGCTAGCAGACACTTGGAATTATTTTTGTTGTGTGTGCACAACTGAAATCCCCTAGAATAAGTCATTATCCTCTAAAAAAAAAAAAAAATCAGCTCCTACTGGCTGCCTGGTGGCCCAATCAGCTAACTCATTTTCCATGCTATCCCTGAAGTAATTAGCGTTTTCATTTTTCCCAACCTGCCTGTTAGATAACTCCAGGATCCCATTCGGTGGAAGCACATTTTTTTGAGTTGACTTGCCTCAGCCTCTCCCCAAGAAACAAAAGGAGAAATCTGCAGAAGGGCACAAAGAGACGCATGATTTAGGCTCCTGTTCTCTGACATGGACTGTTTATTAATCCAAAAGATCGATAAAGGGGGGTGTGCTGTGGCCAGGGTGGGGAGCACCGTGGGTGGCACCAGCATCTGCTGTTGACCCGAGAGCACAATATTGAGCAACGGTATTTGGTCGTTCGGTCGACAGTTCCTGAGCACCTCTTGAAGCTCACAAACCCCAGGGTCGCTCTTAACAGTGACAGCACCCGTGCATCCCATGCCCTCTCTAGGGTTCATTGCTCCTCTGTTGAGTGAGGGGCTCGCTCTAGATCAGGAGTGGAAAACTCTGGGGTCACGCGGGCCAGCAGACAGTGTCAATGGGGGTGTGCAGTGGACCTGGACGTGAGGACTTGGGCAGGCTGGAGGGCACTGGACTTGTCTTAAATGGGCAGCCTCCGATCAGCTCCATCACATGCTCTGTGCCAGCACGTAGGGCCAGGGTGGCCAGAGTTCCCAAGGGTTTCAAGAGAAGACAGAATTTGGAATTATTAAAATGTAAAATCTGCACATTTTTAAATGTTTTCAAGTAAATCTAATTTTTTAGAACATTATGCTGGTCAAAGAAACATATTTGCATGAAGCAAGCGGTACCAGTCTAGTTGCTGCGCTCTAGACTTTTGTGATTTCAAGTGCGGTTGAGCGAGCAGGCATAGCAGCAGCTGCTGGAAGCTTGCGTGGCGTGAGGATTCTCAGGCCTTGCCCCAGATCCTCTAAGCCATAAACTGGATTCTCCCCTCTGCATGTTAAAGTTTGGGAGGCAATGCAGTGAACCCTCGAGGCCTTTGAATTGGGTTAAGACATCTCTAGCATTCTCCCTGAGTACAGATTTGCTCACTGTACCTCCCATGCACACCTTTCATTGCATTCCAGGAAAGAAAAAAGTCCTGTCAGAGTATGAGAGACCAAAGTGTGTGGCCTCAGCCGAGGGTCCCTGGGGGCTTGTCTGTTCAACCTCTCTCTCAGCAGGGGAAGAGTTCAGCTGTCCAGTGCAGACAGCTGTTTATTCTCTTTTCCAGGGATGGGGCTGCTGAGTCTCATCATAAATGTAATATGTCTCCTTTCCTCATTTCCTAGAATTTGCAGTGATTGGCACAACTGACCACGGTTCTTTCCTGAAGTTGCCTCCTCCAATGGGTCCCTCCTCCAATGGTCCCTAAACATCATCCTGGTTTGTATCCCAGTTATTCCAAAGCCTTCAGTCTCCTCTTATGCTTCTCCTTCCTTCTCTAACATTCTAATCGCAGGCTGTTTCCCAGGTCTTCTGCTGTCTTTTTCTGTCTCCATCACTAGAGTGTTCCTCTAAGCATTGGGACCTCCAAATCCACTCTCTCAGCTTCCATCTCTGAGAGGCAGTGGTACTTTTCAGCTCCTTGGTGCAGTGCACCTTCGCTGTTCACCTGGAATACAGGAGTTAGTTCATGCAATACTTCTTTTAGAAACTCTACCTGACTCTGTCAAGTACATTGAGGGGTTCTCATCAGCCTGGCGAGCACCTGCATCTCTGTGTTTATTGCTCATGTACAATATATGACCCATTTCTCCAAGCGAGTTACTTAAGGGCAGAGATTGAGGCTTTTTATTCTCGTGTTCCAAGCACCTGGCATGTTGCTTGACAACGAATAACAGCACAATTAAATATTCATTGAAAGAAGAAGTGAATAAAACAGAAACTTTAAGAAAGATTTTCCTATCATTCCTATAACCTGCTTCAAATTGCCTTTTAAAAGCAAATTTATTATAACATTTCAGAGAATTACTTTACATGGATGTTCACAAGATACTCTCATTTCAGATCCCATGACGATGGGAAAAATGATTAGTATACAGAGAAGATGAAAGAAGGGAAATTGGAGATGTATATTAAATTTGAAAAGAAAATTTCCCAGTAACAGTAGCTCCTTGCCATTCATGAGAAATATGTTATAAAACCATCATAAACACTCAAGTTCACTTATCCCAGTACAGCATGTAGTTTTCAACCAGAAGATTGTGGGTAAAATGTGTGTGACTCCATCAGCTCCATAGCAGCTCTAATAAGAGTAACCATAAGGGTTGGTATTAACACTTGTGCTAGGCACTCTGCTAAGCCCGATTAACATATTCCCATTTAATGTTCACGACTGTGATAAAGGTCAAAATGATGACTGTTCCCATTTTCCAGTTGAGGAAACTGAGACCTGAAGAGGTCAAGTAACTTCCCCAAGAACATGAACTTATACATAGCGAGGGTGGCCAACCATCTCAGTTTGTTCGGGATGTGGAACTTTTGGTGCTGAAATTGAGAAAGTCACCATGTAGGTTACAAAGGATGAGTTAAAAGCCAATGTATGATGTCAGATCTTGAGCTATTAATATCTATTGAATATCTAGTAAATATTTCAGTTACCATGTTTATAAACTAAGAGGAAATTTTTGAAGAGATCAGTTCAAAAGTGCCATCTAGCATTGTAAGGTATAAAAGTTTACTTGCTGAGACTGGAAGCTCCCTGAGGGCAGGAACTCTGTCTTGTTTCTCTTCCTTTATCTCATGGTCCCAATACAAGACCTCACACAAAGCAAGTGTTTTAGAAGAGCTTGTCCAATGTGAAGTTCTTTCCCTATCACCGAAAAACAAAAACCCCACTCATCACTCGGCTCATGTGCCATACTTGATTTCTGTTCTTTCTCTCTCTCGACTCTTCCTTCTCTCAATGTGCACACTCAAACTGCTGCTTTTCTCATTATTCCCCCAGGTTCCTCAGCTTCTCAGCTGCACTGGAGAACAAAGGACCAGAGCACAATTCCACCCTCTCTTCGCCCCTTTCCTTTTTAACTCTGTCCTGTAAACTTCCTTTCAAGTTATAGCTTCCCCTTTGCCGTCCCAGACCCCTCTAATGGAGAATTATTTATTTGGTGTGCACACTCTGGGTGCCAGAAATTTCATGGCAATTGCCAATTAGCATGCAGGTCAATACATGATGATGTCTTTGTGTTTTCCCTAATTTAGGACTTTGTGACTGATTAGTCAACATGTCAGACTACTAGTTGTCCAAGATCCATTTTCCTCTTCTCCCACTGAATTAGAATGTTTATTATGGTGCATGGCTCCTCTGAATCAGGACTACACTTCCCAGCCACCCTTGCATGGCCATGTGACTAAGTCCCGGTCAGTGGGAGGTTAGTGGAAGTGTCTGTCCTGTGATACCTTCAAGACCTTTCCTTGAGAGACCTGGAGTGCACCCTTTACCTTCTTCTTCTTCATTTTCTCTCTGCTGGAACATAAATGCCTTGGACTATGAGAGCAAGGACCACACTGCAGACATGGTGAGATAGAGATCTAGAAGGTTCCTGGGTCCCTGACTCAATGGGACCCAATATTGGCCCTTGATCTGCCTGCCCAGACTTTTATATAAAAAATAAACAAGCTTCTCTCTATTTAAGCTATGGTCTTATTTTACCTTCCAGTTAGCTGCAGTTTTAATTCCAATTAAAATAGTTGAGAATGATGGAGGATGCTGCGTGAGATGAAGTACGTGTTCCCTTGTGTTCAATTGCACAGAGAAAACACAGAGACATTGGCAGCTCTGGGGTTAATGTGATAGAGATAGAAAAACAAAAGACCTCAGGATGGCCATGGGATTGTCTGCTTCCCATCTTCGGTTTGGTGTTATCTTCTCATCCCCTGTACCCCTTGCTGTCCCATGTTCCCCAATGCCTCGTGTTGGAATGGCCTTGTCTGGGTTTTTATTCCAACTGCAGATGGCATCTTCAGCTGTGATCACGCACAGTTTACACATTAGGTGAAAATTCTCCACCAACTCAGTGTCTCTAACTCTGGCTATCCCCATTCCTACGGGTCAGCATGCATCACGACCACCAGATGCTGGAACGGAGAAGACTTACCCTTTGCTACACAGTTCACTGCATGTATGAGGAGCAGTTTCTCTGGCTTAGCCCCTCTCCACTCACACTCTGCTGCACTTTCGAGCTGCATTACAGCAAAAGAAAAGATGTTTGTAGCTCCCGATTTTTTAATGTTTCCCCTTGGGAAAGAAGCAACTTCCAGGGTAAATACCACCTGAAAAGGGCTTCCAAAGGTGCTGCAGTAAAAAAATATCTGCCCTCCATCCACCAAATCATTGTGGACTGGTGGATTCTGTTCCAAGCCCACGTAAGTGACCCAGGTTCCCGATGACAGTAGCCTGGCCTCGAGGAGTATGAAGTATGCAGCCAAGTGAGCTGCCTCAGAGTCAGGGCTTGGATGCTGACTATTATCCCATCTCTCATTTCTCCTCTCTTGGGCACATGCTGTCTCCTACCCTTTATAATATAAAGCTTATATTAGCTTTAACCAGTAGTTTGTTATGTAAAATGTTCCACATGACAGCTCAGCTTTGCCCTGATTCCCCCCATTTCCTGCAACCTCTTAAAGATCTTTCTTAATGTCCTTGCTCTGTAATCCATTAATTTCTATTTTATGAGTAGAGACTTCCCTTGATATTTCTTTGCCACTAATCTTTTATTCCCCCCTCTTCTCGGTCTTTTCCCCCCTCCTCTTGACATCCTCTTTGTCAAGCTCTTTTCTATATCTGATCCAAACCTCTCTTGTTTTCAGTGAGGTCTATTGCTCAACATTTCATCCTCCTTGGAAATGAATAAAAACAAAAACAAAAACAAATGATCAGGATGGCCTTCCCAGAAACAGACCAAAAGCCAAAGAAGGTTTTCTTCCTAGAGATAGAGCTCAGGGTGGGACCCGGCTAAAAATGCTCACTTTACGTCCTTATACCCTTTTCCTTCCATTGCCTCCCATGAACTCCATGACCCTCTTTGTCCCTCTCTCCTGGCAGCAGTAATGTGGAGGGAATTTAATCAGGTACTCCCTTTACCTCCCCTACTGTGCATTGAGCTCTGTGTAATCAGGCATCTTGTCTTGCGCTCTTTTCTCCTTGGACCAAGCAGCTCCTGGCACGTAGTAGGCTTGGCATGAATGTTGAAGTATTAGATACTGTAAGCCACTCAGCTTTCTTTGTTTTAAATCAATAATCCTACAATTGTGAAGTAATAAGCTGATAAATGGGACTTCAGCAAAATTAAAAACTTCGGCCCTTTCTTTTAAGAAAATGAAAAAACAAACAAACAAGGCACTCACTTTGAGGAAATATAGGACTTGTATCCAAATATTTGAAAAACTTCCAAAAATCATTAATAAGAAAACAACCCAATAAAAACTGAGCAAAATATTTGACTACAGGCTTTACCAAAGAGGATGTATGGATGGAAAACAAATACATGAAAAGATGCTCATCATCATTAGTGACTAGGGAAATGCAAATTGAAACCATAATAAGATGCTGCTGTTTATCGGAGTGGGTAAAACAAAAACACTGTCGGTGACTGTAGGAATGAACCGGAGCCCTCACCCACAGCGGTGGGTAAGTGGCACAGCCACATTGGAAAACAGTTTGTAAGTGTCTTGGAAAGCTAATCATACACATACCATATGACCCAGCCATTCAGTCTTCGGTATTCACGCAAGAGAAATTAAAGCACATGTTTATACAAAACTTGTAAACTGAGGTTCATAGCAACTTTATTAACTATAGCCCCAAACTGGGAAAAATTCAAATGTTCATTAACAGATGAATGGTATATCTTTGCAATGATATATCTTTATAATGGCCTGCTACTCAGTTATAAAAAGAAATGAATGATTGATACACACCACAACCAGGATGAATCTTAAAATTATTACGAGAGGTAAAAGAAGTCAGATGAAAAAGTGTGTATTCACTCTATGATTACATTTGTATACAATTCTAGGACATGCAAACTAATCTATAGTCACCGTACTTCAGTGGTTGCGGGGGCTGGGTTAGGAGGGCTGTGGAGGAGCAGGGGAAACTTTGGTGGGAGGGCAGTGGAAATATTCACTATCTTGATGGCTTCACAGTGTATACATTTGTCAAAATTTATCAGATTATTTACTCTAATTCTGTGTAGCTTACTGTGTGGCAATTATACCTCCAAATAGCTGTTAAAATAAATAAATAACTAGGTAGGTAAATAAGTAAAAGCCTTTGATTACCATCCTGCATTCTTGAAATTTCTTTTCTTTTTTTTTTTTTTGGGGGGGGGGGGGGGGAATCTTCTCTAGTCTATCCACATTTTTCTCCATAAAGTAAAGTTACTACTCAGAGAACTAGAGTTGAGGGGCAGATTGGGCCTTTTGTGAAACTGGTGGAAGGGTTTCTTGACTTTGCTATTAAAGAATGTGTCTGGGAAGACATATTATTGCAGACATGTATCTCTCATGTTTTCCTCAACTGTCCCGTCTTCGCCACAGTTAGGAATAGGAAGGTGGAGGGGAGATAGCCTGTAGCCAAGGCTCATTTTGAGATCCTTGGTGCTTGTAATAAATGCATGAATGATTCTGATAAACAGAGATCGCTATTAAGTCATAGCCTGGAACAAGTAAATTGCCCAAAGTGAGGAGAACCAGCTTTTTGGCTTGTTGGCCCCTTCTTGGGGCCAGGTTACAAAGATGAATGAGCATCTTCTGACTCTCTGGGTGCTGGGTGTGGCTGAGGGGTCAGCCCTAAGAGAATCGCAGAGGCAGTTGTGAAGGAGATTGAGAAGGGCGTCTCCTTGTCTAACACAATGGGCCGGGTGCTGCAGTGGAAGCATGAACACAGGGTGGACGGAACTTGGGACAGGCAGGGATGGCAGTGGAGACAGCATCTGCTGTGAGTGTTGACAGTGAGTAGGGTTGATAGGGAGGGGCTGCTTTCTGGGCAGAAGGAATGGCAAAGCAGCAATGAACAGTGGAATGATGAACCCTGGTGAGCAACGAGAGGTGGATGGAGAGGTAAGGGGTTCAGGAATGGGAAGGTCTTCCTATGGCCTCTGTGCAGCCTCAGGGGGCGGGAGATCCCTCCGCTGGTAAATGGGAGGAGCCTGTCTTGTCTGAAGCCCTGCCTACCAGCCACGCTGCCAGGACCACTCAAGGCTACCCAGGGGCTGCTTCTCTAGTCACTGGCATTTGACTGGAGGCCTTTGCCGACAAACAGTGACAGCAGAGTCAGGAGATGAAAGGAAACCTACATGGAAGGAGGAGTGTTTGCGAATGGAACAGGGTGACAAGTGCCAATAACCGAAGTCAGCGTGCAGGGACTTTGTCCCAGCCATCCTCTCTGAGGTCTGGTGATGATGGGATTGCATGGAAACATGTCCCCAGTCCTAGGGCTGCTGCTGACTTGTTTCATGGATTTGAACAAACTGAGGAAATGCAGATCCCACTTCCTCATAGGTGAAGTGGGAATTGTGGGGTGGTGAGGAGGAAAGAGAGACTCACAGTGGCTGTGCTTTGAAAGTTACTGGTGGCAGGGACCTTCCTCCCTACTCTGCCCCTTGCCCCCGCCCCAACACACACACCCAGGCAGGCACAGTTTGTGCTGCAGAGTGGATCTAGTTCTGATTCCAGCTAAGCTGAGGTCAATACATGTTTGGTGAGTGACTTGCAGGAGGCTCTGCAAAGACAGCCCCCGCCAGTCGTCAGAATGCAGTAAGCCAGTCAAGGATCTGGATGGGTTGATGTTGCTGAAGTATAGATCAGTGTGGTCTGAGAGTCAAGGAAGACTTCCTGGAGGAGGTGGGAATATAGCTGGGCCCTGAAAAGGGGTGGAGCATAGGGGAAAAGGGAAATGGAACAGGATCCACCAAAAGCAGGCAGGAGGTTGGCCCAGACGGGAATATGCCAAGCACGGCTCATCAACTGAATGAATGAGTCAGTGAGTGAACAAATGAATGAACCCAATAAAGTCGCACTTTGGAGACCCTTCAAGACTGTACTGAGTTGAATAATGCCCCCCAGAAATATGCCCAGCTAGACTCTGTGCATATGACCTTATTTAGAATAAGGGTTTTTATAGACATAACTAAGGTAAGGATGAGATCATCCTGATGGGTTGCAAATGCAATGACAATCCAATGTCCTCTTAAGAAAAAGAAGAGAGAAGACAAAACAACAGAGAAAGGTCATGTGAGGATGGAGGCAGAGGTCAGGTGACGCAGCTGCAAGCTAAGGATGCCAAGGATGGCCAGCACCCCCAGAAACCAGGAGAGAGGCCTGGAGCACTCTCCCACGGCGCCTCCAGAAGGAGCCAGCCCTGCTGACACCTTGATTGTAGACTTATGGCCTCCAGAAATGTCTGAGAATACATTTCTGTTGTTTTAAGCCACCCTACTGGTGGTCATTCATTATTGCAGCTGCAGGAAACTCACATGAAGAACATTCAGTTCAGCTGAGATGTTTCTTGCAGAAAGCAGGCAGCCACTGAAGGTGTTTGAGCTCCAAGCCGAGGGACTTGTATTCTGAGATTGTAGGCAGGATGGACTGCTCCCAGGTTCTGAAGGAGCCAAGGAAAGCTGGAGGCCAGATCGAGGGTACCTCTCAGAACCATGAAGCCATACCGATTACACGTAAGCATGACCCCCTTTATCTGCTCCCCAGGCTCTGATCAGGGTGTCTGGTTTTGTTTTTTGTTTTTATTTTTTCATGCCAACACTGAAGATAGCACAAAAGTTACAGAGGTAGGTGTGAAGGAGATCTGAAAGGGCATTTTTCTTTCTTCTCCCCCTAATCCCTATATGGCGAAAATGGCATCCTTGCCAGCAGGCCTAGCTCTTAGGGGGAAGAAGAACCTGTGATCTGGGTAACTTAGGGGACCAGACCTTCTGAGAGCTAGGCCCAGCAAGAGAGGCGTCCCCATCCCCATGGCCTTCTTGTCTACTTTGAGTTTCCTTTGGCTGTTTGAATGTCCTGCAAATGTGTCTGCATCCTCCCACTTCCCCACATGCTCATGGTTTCTTCTTTCTAGCACCCTCTCTCCACTGGCTTCTGTGCTGATATGGCCTCAGAGTAATGCGCTAGCAGGTAGGTGGCCTAGGAGGCCCTGGTTACAGCCGTGTGGGTCTGTCTGAAAGAGCTTCAGATCCAATAATACGGGCATCGGGAGGAGTGGCGGTGCTACGTGGGCAAAGCCTTTCTGAGTAACAGGGGAGGAAAGAATGATCAGATAAACATCTGGAAGGACTTTATTTGCCTCCCAGGGGACATTTGTCAATGTCTAGAGACATTTTTAGATGTCACAACTTGAAGTTTGCTACTGGAGTCTAGTGGGTACAGTGCACAGGACAGCCCTCACAAGAATTCTTCAACCAAGTATGGCATTTATTCAACCCAGTAAGTGCCAAGGTTGAGAAACCTGTACACAGTGAGGCCCTATTGACCAGAAGGTAAGAAACAGCAGTTATAAAGCCCATTCATGTGACCAGATAAGAGGTCAGATGTTTCTTCCCACGGAAGAAACACACAACACACAGTTGTGAAAAGTATGAAAGATAAGAGCCCTGAAGGTTCACCAGAAGTGACAGCTAACAGCAGAAAACGTGGGATGATTATTCGTAAATATGACTGTGAAGGAATTAACTATGGTCAGTGGTCTGAATGTGTTCCTCCTAAGTTCGTATGTTGAAATTTCATCACCAGTGTGATGGTATTAAGAGGTGGGCCTTTAGGAGATGATTAAGTCATCAGGGTGGATCCCTCATGAATGGGATTAATGACTTTACAAAAGAGGTCTAGGGAGCTATCTGTCCCTTTGTCCTTCAATCTCTTCTGCCTTGTGAGAACACAGCTGTGTCCTCTTCAGAGGATGCGGCCACAGGACAGCCTCTTGGAACCAGAGAGCAGCCTCACCAGACACTGGATCTGCTAGTACCTTGATCTTGGACTTCCTGGCTTCTAGAACTGTAAGCAATACACTTCCGTTCTTTGTAAATTACCCAGTCTAAGGTGTTCTGTTATAGCAGCAGGAGTGGAATAAGACAGCCACTATCTAAGAATAGAACGTCTTCGAGAAATAACTGATATGTGCACAGTACTTAATAGCTTTTATGAAGTGCTTTGTTATACCTGATCAAAAACATTGAAAACATTTTTAACCAAAATAGCAACATCAACAACAAAACCCACAGGCTGTGGCATGAAAAAGTTTAGTTAAATTTAGCTGGAACATAACTCAGACAAATACTATATAAATATATTGGGTTATCTGCATTGTTAGGTGACAGAAATGACTGTAAAAATCATTTTGTTTACTTGAAAAACTTTTATTTATTGTGTTCTTTGGCAAGTGGTGCAGGATATTAATGGGGATGTGGCATAATACACGCAAGAAAAAGAAGGAAGAAACCCATCATTTAAATATCTAGAGAGAAATGCTGCTAATTTGGCGAATATAATCAATATCTCTATTATACATGGCTATCAATGACACATATATCTTGTTATGCTTCAATATATACATATACATATATACACATCTTCCCACCTGACTAAGGATTCATACACAGCATCACATCAGTTTTGATGGCTGAATGGCAGTGCTATACTTTGTAACCATTTTATCGTAGTCAATGGTGTGGTGAACACCAGGTGTTGTCTTTAGATAACGTAAACGTGAGAAACTGCCTGTGGTTTGAGAAAGGCTTCTGGTGACATTTTTATTGTTGTTCATGGCAAGAACATCTCAAGTCCCTCCTGCATTTTGTATGCCCTGTCACTGGATAAGAGGCTTCCTGGGTATGATGGTTAATTTTATATGTCAACTTAGTTTAATCCAGATATGTGATCACATATTATTCTGGATGTTCCTGTGAGGGTGTTTTGGATGACATTTACATTTAAACTGGTGGACTGTGAGTAAAACAGACCACCCTCCATAATGTGTATGGACCTCATCCAATCAGTTGAAGGCCTGGGTAGAATGGAAGACTGATCTCCCCTGAGCCAGGGGAACTGTACCAGCAGAGGCCTTGGTTCCTCATCTGCAACATTGCCTCTTCCTTCCTGCCCAGCAGACTGCCCGTGGACTCAAACTGCCAACCTTTCCTGAGTCTCCAGCCTGCTGAGCTCCCCCGACCAGATTTTGGACTCATAATCACATTACCCAATTCCCTAAAATAAATCTGATTCTGTATACCTGCACGTGCTATTGCTTCTCTGTTTCTGAAGTGCCCTGACTAATGCACTGGATAAAGACTCCTCCTTGGTCTGGGCCCACTCTATTGGGCTGTGACTCTTAGGAAGGGCAGGTCTGCAAGACTGGCCAGCCCCGTATTCCTGGCACTGTTCACAAAAAGATGGTTTCTTGCTCAACGGTAGTCATGGGATCCTGGTGTTAACAAAGTTACCGGTATGTGCTTAGATTCACCCCCATGCTGGTCATCTCACTTGGATCATGTCACTGACAGTGAGTGGACCATTTACTTTCCAGGTGGAGGGGTAGGCTCAAGCGATGAATGGCATAAGAAAGATTGTGGGCACCAAAGCTGCCTTGTCCTGCTCCTTGTCTGACGATCTACCTGCCACATGAGGCTCCATGGTGCATTTGAGTGACGTTATTTTCTCCTGAAACATCTGCAGAAGGGAGTCCTGGGTTCCGCAGACCAGAAACCCTGCCATAAAGGATGGTGCAGATAACTGAAGGGACTGGAGTTATTTGGCTTAAAGAAGTCAGGTATAGAATAGTAGGTGGTGTTTTCACCAACGGGCTCTTTATAGGATTGGGATTTGGTTTACGTGGTTGCAGGAGGCAGAGGTGGGAAACAGTGGATAGAAGACGTAGGAAGAATAGTTTACATCATGATAAGTTGTTTGGGGCAGATCATGAGCTTCCTTTGATAGGAGGAATGTAAGAGAGACAGTTTGCAGAAAAATATCCAGCCTGCATTATACAAGATGGCCTTTCACTTCCTTTCCAGCCCTGGATTCTGTGACTTCACACATATAGCCTGGGGTGCAGAAGAAGCTACCCCTTCCCAGACCAAGCTGGATAATGAATAATTAAACAGCCACTATGGGAAAGGCATGACATTACCCAAGCTGTTTCTAAAGCAAGATGGCCATCTTTGGCCAGGCAGTCGCCTGGGTTCCTGGTTCTAGGCCACTGGGACATGGGATGTCCACTCACCCACAGGCGCTGATGATGGCTTCTGTAAACAAGGCTCCACTTGGCTTGTGGGCCAAAGGCCTGTGCCTTGTGATCCATGGACCTCCAGGGGCTCGGGGTCTGCACACATTTACAGTGCTGCCATGCGCCAGCCAAGTGGCCAAGTAATTGATGACGAGCCCTGAATGTGGAGGATTAAACAGAAAACTTCTCCCTGAAGCCGGTTCAGACTCATTGCAGCTTAACGCTCAAGCTCGAGCAGGTCCTAAGAGGACCCTTCTCCATCAGTTCAGGGGCAAGAGGCTCTGAGACAAGTGGTGGATAACTGACCTCAGAGGGCCCAGCCTGGCTCCCACTTCCCAGGGACTGGAGGGCTCCTACATAAATGGCTCAATCTCTGCTGCCTGCTTTGGAGCCAGTTTCCAACTGTTTCCTACTCCTGGGAACACTGGCAGATAAGAGTGGTTAGAAGGTGTAGACTTCTGTTTCTTCCAAAAGCCTTGGACACTTGGGAACCTGAAATTTCAGGAGGGCAGAGCCCTGGTGTAGTGACAGCATGTGTGAAAATGCCTTGGGTTTGCTGTCCGGGGGCCAGCTCAGGATCAACATGATCCCTGTTCTGTGGTGGTCCAAAGAGCTTTCACTGCAAGGGACATCAGCAGTGTCCAAGGAGAGGACAGGGACAGCCCTCTGCTCTGCTCTGATGGATGAACCTCTGTTATTCTGTTTTTCTCTGGGCATATGAAGCAGGAGAAAGATGGAGCAGACCTAGTTTGGTGGAGCTGCAGGAATGGCCCAGGGCTGGGCTTTCTAACAGGAGTGAGAGACGGCCAGTGACAAGGGGATGTTTAGCACAAACAGCAAAGATTTGGGAGAATGTGAGAGCACTTTTCACACCTCTGAACAGCTGTCAGGAAGAAAAGAGGAGTATTCAATTCTGTGTGGCCCTAGGAGCCAAGAAGCAAAAGTTAAGAGAGAGTGAGTTGACTCCTTATAAAGAAATTCAGCAGTTATATTTCCAAAGGTGCACTGGCCGCCTCAGGAAACAGTGAGCTCCTCATCCTTGCAGACGTGCAAACTGAGACCAGCAGACAGAATTACATGTGGACTGGTGATGTGGTGGAGGTATTGCCAAGATCAACACCAAAGCTCATCTGGGTGTGAGGGGCTGGATTATAAATACCTTTGTAGGTGTTCATATCAGTGAGCTACTGCCACTAAAAGGCTGAGTAACAAACCATCAGACATTCTCAGCCATGAATGATGAAGCACTCATTTATCTCATGCATCTGCAGGTTGGCTGGGGCAGCTGGTCCAGGCTGGGTTGGCTAGGAGTAGCTCTGTGTCATATGATCCTCATCCTCCTCCTGGGACCCGTCGATGAGCCTGGGTTTTTTTGTTTTGTTTTGTTTTTTTGTTTTTGTCTCATTTTGATGGCAGAGGGGCAAGAAGGCAAGCAAAAGAGGGCACGGCCTCTGGTGACACCATCACCTCTGCCCACTGCCCAAAGCAAGTCCCATGGTTGAACTCAAAGAGAAAAGGAAGCCTGCCCTGCTCATGGACATAGGGAAGGGCAAAAAATTAGGACCAGTACTGTGGTCTACCATATGGTTATGATGTCAGTTTTGCTGCACATACATCCACAAAATAGGTTTGCAAAGACTGGAGTAAGTAAGTGGGAAGCTTCCAGGCAAACAACATGGTTTCAAAAGCAGGCTCCTAAAGAAACCAGTGCTCCCCACAGAATGCAGAAGTTTTGGTTGTGTTAATCTTTGCTGGGCAGTGTCAGGTCTTTGGCTTTTATGCTGTACCTAAAAATTTATAACATACCTGGAAAAGGACTCAGGCATCTTTTAGTCCAAATATTACCTTATCTCACAGTCTCAAACTCCAGGCCCAGAAAGGAGAAAGGCTTGCCCAAGCTCACCCTGCCTAGATCCAGCTCTCACCCTAATGTTTCTTCTCCTCCCCTGTAGTGCCAGGGGCCAGCTGGGCTTGCTACACTTCTGAGACAAAGTGCAGGGACTACAGGTAAATGCAAATCAAACGTAAATGAAGCTTAGGATGACTACCTATGGTTGTTACTAGAATTTGAGAAGATGACAAATTTGTAATACCTGGCACATAGTAGCTATGCAATGCCCGATGGATAGTGCCAATATGAATCAATAAAGTACAGTGGCTGCTCAGAGGCAGGAAAGGTGGCATGATCAGGGGAGCAGGAACCAACACTGGCTTTAAGAAGACTTTCACCAGGAGCTAGGACAGGAGTGGTTTGTAGGTGGCCTGTGGGGTCACACAGCTTTCTCTGCCCTCTTTCAGACTGGCTCTGATTTTGTGCATTGGATGGAAACAATGTGGTCCTAAAGATGAGGCAGATTTTGCCTGAGTGGAAGGACTGATGGGCTGAGTGCCAGTGCAGCAAGCAGGCAGCAGGAAGAGCCTTCCCCACAGCACCACTCACATTTGCTACCTCCCTAAAGAGGGCAGAATCCCCACCGGCCACATCCAGAGAAGTGGCTTCTGTGAAATTGTTAGCATGTTTTCCAGGCCTTTCCAGGAGTTCTCCAACACATCCCACGTCCTGAGTGTTATGCGAGTTGGGGGTGAGGATGCAGAGCATGCCCTCAGGACACCCACAGTCTGCCAGGGCAGAGAAAACTGCCCAGCCCTGAGGTCAAACCAATGCCTCCTGGGTTGCAAGGATACAGAAAAGCAACTCGTTTGTTCAATTTTACTATTTCCTAAGTTCTTTCAAAGCAGAGATCATGTTTTTTTTCCCCCAGCACCTAACAGGGTGTCCTGCACACAGAAAGCACTCAATAAATGTTGGTCAAATGAATGAACATTGGATTGCTCTGAGAGGTTACTAAGTCTTTATGGTGGAGACGAAACATGACCCAGGCTCTGATGGATGGGATTGAAATCCTCGATGGTCAATTACTTTGGATATATACTTGCTTTCCCTACACTCAATGCTTCTGCACAAACTACCATGCATGGACTTAGAGACAACCTTAACCTTTATCATGGTATTCCACACAATTGTTTCTGGTCAAGGAACTCACCTCACAGCAAGTGAAGTACAGGCGTGGACCCTCACTTGCAGAATTCACTGATCTTGCCATGCTCCTGCCATTTTGAAGTCGCTGGCTCAGTATTAGGCTGGTGCAAAAGTAATTGCGGTTATTGCCAAAAAGTAGTTGAGGTTTTTACCATTAAAAGTGATGGCAGAACTACTCTAAATCAGCATTCAGTATATGGTGCTGTTTCTTCCATTACCAGGATTCACAGGCCCAGAGATCAAGGAGTGGAAATGAGATAGGAAATGGGACTATAATGGTAGAGAGTGGTGCTACCACAACTCTGTGATCTCCGGGTCCTCTAAAAGAGATTCTCCTTGATCCCTAGTGATTCTCTAGCATAGCTTTTGCTTTCTATCTCTGTCCCTTTATACTCTGTTGACCTAGAGGTCTTAGCTCCAGAGGGAGGAATGCTTCCTTCAGGAGACACAACAATGATTCCATTGAACTAGAAGTTAAGACGGTCTCCCCAGCCGCCTTGGGCTCCCTATGCCTCTGAATCAACAGGTAGAAAGAGAATTACAGGGCTGGCTGGGGTGATGGATCCCGACTGCCAAGGATCAACTGGGTTGCTCCCACACAATGGGGGTTAGAAAGGGTATGTCTGGAACACAGCAGATCCTTTGGGACATCTCTTAGTATTACCATGTCTTGGAATCAAAGTCAATGGAAAACTACAACAGTCAATTCAGGCAGGACTGCTAACAGCACAGATCCTTCAGGAATAAATATTTGGGTCACTTCACCAGGCAAAGAACCATGACCAGCTGGGGTGCTTGCTGAGGACAAAGGGAATGGGGGATGAAAGAAGTTATAAATAGCAGCTAAGATCATGTGGCCAGTTGCAGAAATGAGGACTATAATTATATTTCTTCCCTTATTTTGTTATGAATATGTTTTGTGTGTATATACATTAAATGATTAAATGATTTTGTTTTCTTCTCTTGCTTATCCTCTTATCATCACACATATATATTAATAGCAGCCAGGTTTATGTCATACTATTTAAGTTACAGAATATCACGAGAGAAGAGTGGGCATCACCCAAGTATATCACGTCCTCTTCTGCAGAAGGGTTAGCAGGTTTTCTGTTGTATACAAGACAGTTGTGTTATGTTAGATGGGAGTATGACTTTGTTATTATCTTTATTTAGAGATTAAGCATGGGTTCAGGATATGTATTTAGATTCCAGGTTGACAAGGAGTAGACTGTTTTATGTGATGGTCAGTTTTATGTGTCAGCTTGGCTAGGTTAGCGTCCCCAGTTATTCAATCAAATACTAATCTAAGTGCTATGAAAGGCTTTGTAGATGTGATTAAAGTCCATAGTCAGTTGACTTTAAGTAAGGGAGATTATGCTACGTAGTCTGGAGATAACAGGCACAGTCTGAGGCTGTAGTCCAGAGACAGAATTCCTGGATAGCCTGACCTGTAGATTTTAGACTTCTGGCCAACCTCCAGAATTGGATTTGCCTTCCCTCCCCTCCCTCCCCTCCCCGTCCCCTCTCCTCTCTTTCCCTCCCCTCCCTCCCTTCCTTCCTTTCTTTTTTTTTTTTTTAGATGGAGTCTCACTCTGTTGCCCAGGCTGGAGTACAATGGCACCATCTCAGCTCACTGCAACTTCCGCTTCCTAGGTTCAAGCGATTCTGCCTGCCTCAGCCTCCCAAGTGGCTGGGATTACAGGTGCTCACCATCACGCCCAGCTAGTTTTTTGTATTTTTAGTAGAGACAGGGTTTCACCATGTTGGTCAGGCTGATCTTGAACTCCTGACCTCAGGTGATCTCCCTGCCTCGGACTCCCAAAGTGCTTGAGTTACAGGCATGAGCCACGGTGCCTGGCCAGATTAGCCATTTCTTTGAAATAAATGTTTTAATATATCTCTCCTACTGGTTTTGTTTCTCTGGTTGAACTCCATGATACAGAATATATGGACCTCAGCCAGTGTAAGGGTCTGGGGGAGAAAGGCATGACATACTATGGGGTGGGTCACAGAGACCAAAAGATGCAGACAAATGAAGGATACTCAGTCCAGTTAGGCCAGGACAGTCAGCACCTAACAGTAGGGAATAGTCGGACCAAGCAGTGTAATGTTTTAGGATTAGAATGTCAGACTAGGCCATTAAAGCTCAGTGTCGTGGGTAGTGGAAGTCATTAAAGGCTTTCACACTGGTATGGACTGATTAATCTAGACCTCAGAGAGATTCATCTGGCTTTTTGGCCATGATGGGCTGGAGCTAAGAAAAACTAAAAGCAGGGAGGAGCCCTTTCATTGGTTCTGTTCTAGAAGGAGCCCATTAAATGCCACGTGCAGGAGTTTAACTGAGACTCACTTACAAGAAGCAACTTTGTGCATCTCTGATGAAGAGAGGCGGAGGAAAGATGTAGGATAACGGGCAGCACATTGACTCAAGAACGGAGATGGGACAACGTGGGGGAGATTGAAACTTCACACGGTAGATCAGATGCCTGCTCTCAAGTCTTTCTCGCTTCTCTGCATGAGAATACACATCCATGCTCTCTGTCATGAGACTTTTGCAGCTTCCTACTAGAGATGGAGTCTAGTCCTCTGATCTATTATCATTGGGATGACTTTCTTCCACCAACAGAATGTAGGTAGAAGTGATAACGTGCTTGTCCTGAGCCTCAAAAGGCTCCAAATTTCTGCTCATTATTGTATGCTTCCTTGATTTGCGATAAGAGCCTTGTAGGCTCCAGCCCGAGTTACAGATTGAACACATGCTGAGTCACTTGCAGTCCAACCCTCAACCTGGTGCCAAGCTCGGCCAACCTGCACCCCAAAGGAGGCCAGTCCAGCCAAGTCCAGCCCGGGTCACCCAATTCTCTGCTCATTACAGACCCACGAACCTGAGGTTATATCCTTGCTATTGTAAGTCCCTGAGTCCCAGGGTGGTTTGTTACATAGCACTGTTGTGGCCATTACTGACTAATGCATTTTGTCCTTTGAATTAAGAGGATGTGGCTGCCTCCACCAATGTGTTGCATTCTCCCATAGAGCTGATGGTCTGTGATGACTCAAGAACTCCCGGATCCATGGGAAGAATCTGTTCAACTGTGGACCACAGCTAGGGGTGAGGTTTGAGAAGCTGAAGGGAAGCAGAAGGAACACTCCACTGGGAGTCAGGAGACCCAAGTTCCAGACTCAGATCTGCCATGAATGCTCTAAGTGACCTTTGGCTGATCACTTTCCCTCTCTGGGCCTCAGTCCTGTAATCTGTGAAGCATGGTGGTCACACTAAATGCCTCCTCGTTTAACTCCCTCCCCAGTTCTGATATTAGACCCTTGAATTTATTGAGCGACTATATTAAGTATTACAGTATTTCACATCAGAATTCCTTTCCTATCGCTGATAACAATGTTTAACCACACTTTGAAGCTCTCGAACATTGGTTATGGTGGTCCAGAGCTGCCTTGAGAAAGAGACCAAGGCTGTGTCCAAGCTTGGCAAGACCAAGTGCTATGGTTGGTGGCCCCAGGGGTTAGGGAGTGGGGGTGCTGTGCTTTGGCCCTGTGAGGTAACTGCTGTCCACTGGGACAGGTGCATGCAGTGTATGTTACAGTCATGCTTGGGGGTTGCCTGTTCAACAGGTATTCCTGTGGAGCTGAGGCAGGTGCCCTTGGC
This sequence comes from Ateles fusciceps, assembly GCA_036589455.1. Classification (NCBI taxonomy): domain Eukaryota; kingdom Metazoa; phylum Chordata; class Mammalia; order Primates; family Atelidae; genus Ateles; species Ateles fusciceps. The sequence continues at coordinate 4,941,459 of JAZHEH010000276.1, forward strand.
TGCTCCTGGCACTGAGAGCTTTTCTGCCCAGGTTTAGCATACTTTACACCCAGGAGCAGATCCTCTGATACTTTATAGCAATCACAAAAGCACAAAGAATGTGGTTTCCTTGGGCTTCTTGGAAGGCACCTGAGAAGCAGGCTGTGTGTATTGCTCACTTCAAGTTTCTTGTGGTTTCCCATGGAAGTCCTTGTAATACTGTTACCACTCTGTTTCGCTGAGACCTACAGCTGTGATGGGGTATGTGTGTGCCCACAGTTCCCTCAAAGGCTCAGGAGAGCAACACAGCTCTGTCCTGGAGACACTCAATCCCAGCTCCAGATATGCAGCTCCCTGTGTGGTCTTGGGAGGTAAGAGCCAGGAGGATGGACTTGGCTCTGGGGTCTGTTATGGCTGCTCCAAGTTGTTCAGTTTCTGTAGAAAAGGAGTTCAGCTAGGAGAAGTCTTAGAACTGGAGGCTGAGGCAAGTCTAGAGTCTTTGAGTTACAAGCAACAGAAAAGCTGAGGCAAACTGGTTTAAGAGGAAAAAACATTTTGGGTTATATAGCTAAAAAGAATAAAAATAGGATCTGGCTCCAGATTTGGCTGGATCCAGGGATCAGACACTGCCACTTAATAGTAACACATCCAACACTCCCTTCATACCTTGACTGTTTTCCCAAGTAGTGGCTCTACTCTCAGGTAGAATTCCTCCATATGGTGGCTGTCGGCAGCTCCAAAATTCCTTATCTTCTAGAACAAAGACCAGCAGGGAGATACGTTTATTTCTCCCTTTTTGTCTAGCAAAAGTTCCAGGGTGGATTTTGTTGCATAGCTCCTCTGTCCATCCTGAACCAATCACTGTGACCAGGAATGAGACTCAATCCCTAAGCCAGTGTTGACCCCATTTCATTGCTAAACACATGGACAGAGAATGGGGGAAAAGGTTATGAAAAAACAGGGGGCATGGCTGCTAGAAAGACAACAACTCCAGCTATCCATGCCACGAGACCAGATCTCTGCTTTTTAGCTGACAGCTGACCCAGACGGGAGACATTCCTGAGGCTAGGAAAAGCAACAAACAAAAAACACCCAGTCACTCATTATCTGGTGCAAAAACACCAGCCAACACGTATGTGGGTGTTTCCTATGTGCTCAACACAGTCGTAGGTAACTTTTAGAATTTAAAAAAAAGGAAAAATGGCAAATTGCAACACCCCGGCCTTTAGGGACGTGCAATGTAGCTGAGGAGAGAAAAATGAGCACCAAACAGTGAATGAAGTTGACTGATTGAGGTCGAAAGTGTTTGGGTCACACCAGTGCTCTGGAAAATGCAGAAGTGAGAAATTGAGGAGATTATTGTACCTGAACAGTGAGGACAAGAGCCCAAGGGAAAGTCTGGGTTTGAATAGGCACGGGGGAGAAAGGTGGGGTTCCGGGCATTGGGCTGGAGGCGGGGAGGTGTCAGGATGACTCACTCAGGGGAATCTGGATGCAGAGTGGAGCAGGCTAAGCAGATGGGGAAAGGCAGGGCAGCCAGCATAGGGCCAGAGTCTGAAGAACCCAGACAGACTCCAAGTAGATTAGATTTACTCTGGCAGCAGCAGGGAGCCATGGATGGCTTCAGAGCAGGTGTAGGACACGGCTCTCACTGCCAGCTCTGCAAGTTGGCCAGGCACAGCTCAAATTCGCATCCCCAAGGACTCAAGAGTACCTACATTAACAGTGTGCATGTTAAAATATCAGATAAAAAGGATAAATACAACATATCTTGTATGATCCCAATTTGGTGGAAAAACATATATAAAGGTGTGACGCTGCCAACCAGTGCACAGTGAGTACTATTTACTGAACACTCTGGCGCTCACTGCAGGGCACTCTCAGTTAATTAGTTCTCACCCTATGACGTGAGTATTACCTTCCTCACTCACAGCTCCAGAACTAAGTTTTATATGGCACAGGTGAGGTGTGATTTTGGGTGTGTCAAAATCTACAGTAGCCCCTGTGCTGAAATGTTAACCATGATTCCGACTCTGGGGCGGAATATAAGGGGTTTCCATTTTCCTTTCAAAACTTTTTGGCTGGGCGTGGTGGCTCATGCCTGTAATGCCAGCACTTTGGGAGGCCAAGGCAGGCGGATCACCAGGTCAGTAGTTCGAGACTAGCCTGGCCAACATGGTGAAACCCCACCTCTACTAAAAATTCAATAAATTAGCCAGGCACGGTGGGGTGCTCCTGTAATCTCAGCTACTCGGGAGGCTGAGGCAGAAGAATCACTAAAACCCAGGAGGTGGATGTTGTGGTGAGCAGAGATTACACCATGGCACCCCAGCCTGGGCGACAGAGCAAGACTCCATCTCAAAAAAAAACCAAACTTTTCAATAGCTTAAAAATAATCTACTGTGAATATATGTCACTTTTGCCAGTATAAAACAATTATATGCTTTTTTTAAATTCCTCTAGCCCCCATGCTGTGGGACCTTAGGCTTCCAGAGAAATTACCTATTACAACTAGCATTTAATTCCCCCAGCAATTTCTTTGTCACAAAGCCAGCTCACAAAATGGTAGAAAGAGGCTTTACTCTCAGACTTGCAGTCACTAAGATGCTCACAGCACCCATTTCATTCTTTGCCATTTCCTTTCATTGTAAAATTAATTTTAACTGCATAAATAAAATCAAGGTAACTGCTTCTTATAAAATATTATAGATAAGAGTAAAGTATTATTTGACCACTGCCCCTTGCATCCAATGGCCACCTGCAAGATAACTGTGAGTATTGATTGGGGTGTGTCCTAGACATTTCCCTAGTATTTACATATATAAATATGTATCCAGAAAAAAAATACAGTATTATTGCATGTGTGACTAACATGATTGCATCTTATTTTATGTATCATTCTGCAACTTGCTTTTTGCATCCACCAGGATGCCACAACATGTTCTGTGAAGCTATGAAGAGCCAAGAAATGTCACACGAACACTGCACACAGGGTGGTTTCCAGGAAGGAGAAAGCCCTCCAACCAAGCACTCTCTGGCCATGCCTGAGCTTTCATGCAGCCTCTTCAGGCTAGAATAGTGTCTGCACAGGGCCAGGACATGGCGTGCACTCAGCAGGTGGAAGTGGTTATTCCTGGCCACCATCGGGGGAGCTGAAGTCTTTAGTGACTTGAAGAAGCAGTCACGGACACCTGCATGAAGACCACAGCTCCATCACTTCTTCCCAAACTGGGGTTCAGTTTGGTGTAGAAATATAGAAATGAAGCTTAGGGAAGGCCCTTCAATATTCACTTCACCAGTGAGTTAAGAGACATAGGAGCGGAAGCAAGGTGGCAGGTACCGGCAGATCTGGCCTTTTCTGGAAGAACTGTGCAGGCTTAGGAAAGAGTCCCAGCAGAGGTGATAACAAATTAATAAAGAGGAGGAAATGGGACCACATTTACTTTCAATCATCGCATGTGCATGGGGGTCTTCCATGAATCAGAGAATTGGGAGGTGGTGGAGAGTTAACTTCTCATGAGCCCAGGTGGGCGGGATGTCAACTGGACTTCATCTGATGTAGAAAAAGATAGAGTTGAATTGTCTTGTGTTCTCAGTGTCACAGTTGTTTTCATAATCCCTTTTCCTGGTCTCTGGAAAAGAGACTGCAACAGCCAAAGGATGGAAGGAGAACCCATGGAGGCGAAGCCCGGGCGGAGGGAGGCCCAGAGCTACCTCCTAAGCTGAGGCAAGGGGAGGCCCAGGGACTTCATGGAAGGAGGCCCCTCCCTGAGATGCAGAATCTGCACTTGCATGAACCCCAAAGTGAGTGTTGATTTAATGTTTGCACCCTCAGATGGACCCTCCGTTGCACCACCTGAGTCCTTGGACCGAACCCATTCATGACAGGAAGTAAGAACAAGTGCAGAGGAGGCTGGCCCAGGGCTCAGACACATCCAGGTTCAATGACCAACTCTGATTCCTCGCAGCTGTGTGGTGTTGAAAGCCTCAGTCCGCTCTGAGCCTCGGTTTTCCCTCAGGTAAGTGAGGAATCATAACACCCACCTCACACTCAGTGCATAGGTGCCAAAGAGTTTAATGCAAATGCTCAAAGAATGTTGGTTTCCTTTAGCTTGAAGTCTTTATCTGCACTGATTAGTAACAAGAGGTCCCCGACAGCCGCACATCTGAAGTCATGAGTAAGACCCAGGCTCACAAAGCCTTGCACAATTCTCATATCCCCTAACGTACTGTCCCAGGCCTGGCCGGCCCCTCTTCCATCTCATGCCAATGGGTTAGCTAGTAGGAGATGACAGATGCTTCTCAAAGGGAGGAAACCTTTCTCTTCTGAGGAGTCTTTTTCTGCTAAACCTGTCCCCACCCTGTCGGGCTGGACACAGTTATTTACTGTGAGATTGCTTTGAGTGCATCTGGAGGGGATGACTTAGGGTGATGTTTGTGAGGCTGATGCTGTTACTAAGCAGCGGGTCCTCCAGGAGCCCGGGTGCTTCCCTGAGCTGCTTGTTCGGAGCCCAGCTCTCATGTGGGAGGGCACATATCATTCAAAGGCACATGCATGCCCCTCTGAGGGCCACGCACTGGGCTTCCAGAATAATTGCTTATACCCAGTCACTTCGCCCAAATGTTTATACAGCTGGGGAGGATGAGAGTGTTGGTGAATAAGATCAGAAACCATAGTTATTGTGAGAATCACTTGGGAAAATAGATGAGAAGGTCTTTTTAAAAAGCCAAGTGCTGAGAATGCGGGGTGTGTTGAAGCTGCTCACCCCACCGCAGCCTCTAGTCAGAGAGGCCCTTGGTCTGGGAGACACCTTTTCCCAAACCCGTGGCTACTCCACCCCACCAAGAAAGAGCTGTCCCTGTTTGGGCTCCCCCACGCCCTCGCTCACTCCTGCCATCTGTGTCACAGTCTGCTGCCAGCTTTTCTTTCTGAACTACTGCCCCTGATAGAGCCCGAACCCCGTTAGGGCCCATGGGCCTGCATCTGACTCATTTCCCTAAAACTGAGTGAATTCAGGAATAGTTCATCTTTAAAAATATGTAATTTTTTAAAAATTAAAAGAGAAAGAGCGCCAACTGAAAGACTGGAATAGAGTGTCGGGCACTCCCAGAACATCCCAGCCGGCTTTGTGCTGACATCACTGGGGCAACCAGAAGCCTGGGAAGGCTCACAGGGTCCCCGCTCCTCCTTTCTTTGACCTCAAAGCCTCTACCTTCAACTTCCCCCATGTCACCTGGATTCACCTTCCTGATAGTCCTCCTCCTGTAAACTCAAAAGCCTTCTTCAGGGGCTGGAAAATGATACTATCTTGCTCTGAAACATCAAAAAAAAATTTTTTTAATCGCCTGGGGGAGAAGTTCTCTAGTTTTAAGAAACACTGCACTTTTTCCTCCTTGGTGAAGACAGAGAAAGAGAAGAATGTTTCCAGCATTTTCTGGCATATCTGTAGTCACTACCACCAAAAACAGACACTAAATATGTTTTCCAGTAAGTTGTTCTGCACGTAGTTTCCAGTCCACCCTCTTCATCCTGGTGTTCACTGGAAACACGCCGAGCTGCAGAAGTTGGAATTTGGATAGCGGTGAGCCAGAGAAGAGCCGACGTCTCACCTTACTGGGCCGGGGATTCCAGACTCAATGTGTCACATGACGAGATCCCTTCAGATGGGCACCCATTGTTAAAATAATTAGTAGAACTTTCTAGACTTATTCTAAAATATTTGTGTTATGATAATGGCGCTCTTGGCTAAAACTTAAGTAAGTATGATTCCCTGGGAAGAGGTGGAGAGAAGGAAAGCAGCTGAGTATATCTGGCAGCACCAACAGAAACTGCAGCTACATTGAGTCTGGTTAGCTCACAAGAAGAGGAAGCCCATGTCTCCTATCCTGGGCATGTGGGAAGTTAGCCAGCTGTACCACTCCTGCTGCTAGGCCTGATGACAGAGCAGGTGTCTCTTCAAGGGCCAGCAGAGCTGTCCTGCAATTCTACTGGATAGCAGGCCCCCTCGGTTGGCTTGTGTGGGCTCCTGCAGGGTGGGTGAGATTGGGGTGCACCCTGGCCCTCTTCCTCATGCCATGTATGTCAGGGAGAAACAAACTGGGAAGTAAGCACATGTGTTTAACTTGAAGCTTGAGCGTGGCTGCTTTTGATGTTTGGCTCAGCTCAAAGAGAAGGAACCAGAGAAAAGAGTGTAGCCACGTTGGAACTTGGTGACAGCACAACACTTGACCAACAGTTGAAAGCTGTAGGGGTGCAGGTGCTGAATGAGAGGGTCTGGGAGACCCAGGCTGGGCCAGTGAGCAGAAGGCAGGAGGGGGTAGCACTTGGAGCCAGGGGAGAGCAGAGGCAGAGGCAGAGGAAGGGGAAGGAGGGAGGAAGGCCTGGCTTCTGCATGGCTTCTGTAGGTTCTGCAGGGAGTGCCAATCCTGTCCCCCAGGGCTTCACCTCTAATGGAGAGAAAGAGCCCATGGACAGATGGTGAGGCTAGAACCCAATGCTGTAGTGGACAGAAAAGCAGGTCAGGCATCAGGGAATTGGTCTCTGCTCCTTGGCTGATGCATCTTGGGGTCTTGGGGGCATCTGCTCACTTCTCTCAGCCTCAGCTTCTCCACCTCTATGTGCTCTTAGTGACCTTTAGGGGTCCTTCTTGCTGTCTCAGACTAGTTCTGGAAAGAAAGGAAGTCAGAGTGGGAAAGCGAGTTAAGAGGGAGAAGTCAGGAGCCTCACACGACCACACAGAGCCTCCTTCTCTGACCTCAGTGCGAGTTTGACAGCCAATAGGGAAGGCCCCTACATGGGTCCCATGACCCAGTGCTCCAACAGAGCCCTGAGTTCACAGAGCTGGGAATGCAGGAGATGGGTCAGACAGAAGTATCAGGAGCAGTGTAGCAGACAGAAGTATCAGGAGCAGTGTAGCAGACAGATGGCCCTCACAGGCGAGCAGCTCAAGCAGATGGCCATTCCCAGAAGCCCCAGCTCCCGGCTTTCACTGAGAGACCCCAAGCCTGGCTGATCACCTGAGGTATGGGGTTCTCTGCCTGTTTCTGGCTCACCTGCATGCAGCAGCCCTTTTCTAGGGAACTGTTAGGGAATTCAACACCCCTGTCTCCTGAGCAGAAGAGCTCACAGCCTGCAGAGCCACGAGGATTGGAACCAGGGTCCTCCATGAGGGCCAGGTCAGGTTAGCCTCCCATCCCGCATCCAGCCTACAGGGGCAGGGCCAGCCCCGAGCCTCATGGGGCTGGAGGATGCAGGCCTACTGAAAGCAGGAAGTGACAAACTCATTGCAAACAAGAGCCCACATCTGCTCCTTTGGAGCAAGAAGCTCAGCCTCTAACCAGGCCCCCTCCTCAGACACGTACCAGGTTAGCAATGAGGGCATGGCACGTGGACACGTCACAGGGGCACTGGGGACATTGTCTTGCTGATTAAGACCTTGTCTTGCTCTCCCATCAACCTGAAATTCATGTTTCCTTTTTTCAAATAATATGTCCTATTTACCCTTTAGGTCGGTCATGCCATACCTCCTCCAAGAAACATCCCCAGGCTACACTAGTTCACATAGCGTCTGGCATTTATCAGACTCCTGTTATAAAATCTTGCACTTAACTTTTCTTCCATCATCTCACACCTGTTAAAATTTTTCTCTGTGTCTAACATGGCATGTAGAACCTTATTCGTGGTGCACTGTTGAAGAGGTTGTTTGAAGGTCACCAACATTCAAGAAGTACCCCATTTTCTTCTATCACTTACAGTCCAGTGTCTTCATTTTACAGATAGGGAAGCTGAGGCTCAAAGACAGGATATGCTCTACCTGAGGTCTACCTGAATTCACATAGTGAGTCAGTGACAGGGCTGAGCCTAGAGCCCCCAGCACTGCAACTTCAATCCCACAGCCAATTCTGTCTTTTCGGGACTCTCTTTGACAGATGGTTTTCTTCCACATGGATGCCTCAGGTTCCTGAGAGTTCAACCCCGTGGAAGTAGTTTATGCAGTGCTGGGAAGAACCCCAGCTTCTTCTACCAAGCAGAAATTTGCTTTATTGCAACCTCTATCCACTGGTCCACCTTTGCCTCTTATTCATTTGTGTTTTTCTCATTCATTCATTCGTTCGTTCATTCACTTGTGCCAGGTGAATTAAATAAGAATGTCACGCCTCCCGGAGCTGAGACAGTTGCAGAAAGTATTAAATGCCTAATGTGAAATCCTAAGCACCAGGAGGGGGAGGGGCTATGTCTGTGTTCTCTCCCAGCATCTCTAGGGTTAGCCAGAGTAATACCTGCAAAAGTGCCAATCAGTATTTATAGAATAACGAACTACAATGCATGATAGTGATATGAAACAGGAAAAGGGTGGTAACAAAAAGCAACCGGCTACTTATGCTTGTGTTTGGGTTGGAGGAAGGAATAGTTAAAGTGGGCTTTCCCAAGGAGGTGGCCTTTGAATTAGGTGGGAGTGGGGCTGGGGCTTCAGTAGGCAGGGAGGTAGTGAGGGCCCAGCAGAGCAGAGACCACACTCCAAGAACAGGGGGATGCCTGGGCACAGATAAAACCTTCTGTCTGATGCAATCATAGGGCAGGAATGGGAGAAAGGAAGAAATGAGGCAACTAGAAACCGCTGGGCCATGAGGGGCCTTGAGCCCTAAGCTAAGGTATCTGGAATTGACCTAAGGTGCAGGGGAGGCAGCGGGGTTCTGCACACTGAGCGACAACATCCAAGCAGCGCTTTAGAAAGGTCACCATGGTGACCGTGTGTGGAATGCATCTGCCCGGCTCACGGTTTATGTGGGGGACCCATCAGGAAGCTGGTGCAATTGTCCAGGTGAGAGATGATTACAGGGCCGCCAAAAGCCCAATCATTTCCCAGTTGAGTGGTAATTGGGCATTCCAAATGCAATCTCAGGGTCACCAGTGTCCCCAACCATAACTTCCTCCCTGCTGCAGGCTCACCCTGTGTGAGTAGCTTAAGCAGCTTACAGCTAATCCTGTACTGGCTCTCAGGCACCTCCCCAAACACCGTGGTGGCCAGCCCCAGGTGGGCAGAGCTGGGCTTCTGCACGAGGACTCTAACGTCTTTCTCAGCCCTTCTCTGGGCCACCATTGGCCTCCACACAACCCCAAGCCTGCAGCATCAGGCTCCAGCACATTCTCAACCCCTCTCCTGAAAGCCGGAGTACGGGGCTGGCAACACTCTCCCCAAGATGGCTTCCCTGGCTCTCAGGCCCAAATTGATTAATCATCACTTGATTCCAGCTATCAGCTCTGCAGCAATTGGCATATTTATTTCTAATCAGCTCTTAAAAATGGCATCATTCAAAAGTGCTTAACCACATTACTTAATTCTCAGCCTGTATTGCTATTGATTTCAAATATTCTCCTCAAGATATGGCTCATCATTCAATGCAGAAGTCTGTTTATATAATAATCTTATCTGGTTACTAAAATCTGTGAAATCTCTTCAATTGCCTCTAATGCAAGAACGGAGGCTGGTTGCTAAATGAGTCAATTTTACTTTAATTTGGTTTATTTACAGTACATGTTTTAATGCTCCGCATTCCCGTCTTCGCAGCAATGCTGAGAATAAAGGCAAATATAGGCGGGGAGGGAGGCCTGTGCTTTTCTCCGTCTGCAGGAGTCAAGTTCGCCTGACTGAGCTCCCTGGCTCTGCATGCCAGCGGAGGGCCTGCAGTGGTTCTCAAATGCCAGCAGCAACAGTGCAGTGCCATCAAAAGAGAACTGGAGGGGGAGTCATACAGATTTGCTTCAAGTCTGCCATTCACTGAAGATGAGCAGAATACTCAACATTACCAAGACTCAGTTTCCCCATCTGAGAAATGGGGGATAATGTAGCATGCTTCCAGGTGTGTTAAGAAGACCACCAGTGACTCCAAGTTTCAGTGCGCACCACTGCTATTCCACACGTGAGAGTTCCCAGCTCCTTCGGCTTTCATTGAAAAACCTCAGGAGCTGCCTTTCACCAGACAGTGTCTACTTCTCTTTGCCAATCTTGAGGGATGGCTCTTTGGAGCAGTATTTCTAGTCATGGAACTCTGGAATGCAAAGAACAGAGGCTGACTCCTTTGAGTATGGTGGATTTATCATACAGCGCAGTGAACGCTCCTGGAAGACCAAGGATGTGTCCCGAGCAAGGTGGTCTGTGGCTCCCGGATCCAACATGCTTTAAATCCTATCCTGATCAGGAACTTTCCTGAAGTCTCCCTCTAGCACCTCTGTCTCTCCCCCAAGTGTGCACACCAGTTTCCTGTCCTATGGACCAGCTGGCTTAATCCTGACTCCCTCCACGGCTGCCCCAACTTCTCTATATCACAGTTGTGGTCTCTACTCACTTTGCTTTGAACCTACTGCTAAGTGACCACCTCTTTTTGTGTCTCTCTGATGAAATGCCAAAGGAGAAAATGTGATCAAGTCAGCTCCTATGTGAGAGCCAGGCCCTCGTGTCACTGGTTGTTGGCAGCCTGTAAACTGCTATCTGTTCCTGGGCTAGTCACATTTGTCCAGGAAGCAGAGGGCAGGGTCAGTGGTAAAGAACGCGGTCGTGCCTCCCCCTGCAGAGCCTGAACTATGTCAGATTCTGGGCTAGGCTCTCAGGGTGCCATGTTGGGCCCCCAGCTTTGAGTTGCCCCTCACCTTGCTAGAGGGACACCCACAGGTACACAAAGATGCCACAGCATGTATGTGGATGTCACTGGGCTTGGGAAAGAGATGGTGGGATGCTAAAGGAACTTGATGCTATCCTATTCTTCCTACCCACTAAGGATGTGAGAGGAGCGGGAACCCCAGGGTACTGTCTGCATCTCCCCTTCAATGAGGCAGAGCTAAGCAGGCCCCCTGCATGCGGTGAGGCTCAGCCTGCCCCCTGACGCTGCAGCTTTCTCTTGGTCAGGTGTGAAAGCTGCCATTTCATGCTCATCTTCTCCAATTAACAACAGCTGGTCCTCTATAAAACTAACTGGTGAGATGGTTTGTTATTGGAAGACAATGCAACATCGTTAGGCATTAATGGCTCCCAGCCTCGTTTACTGGGGCTGAGTTCACAGGGTTAATGTGGCAAGATGTTGGGCCTCACTCTGCGGAGCTCCTCACTCCTCTTCTATTTTTAGGTAACTTCTTCAAACTTCGCTTTCTGAATCATGAACTGGGAGGCAGAGTGAAGGTGGTAGAAGGTCTTAATTTTCTGAAAGGGAAACGGCTCAGGAGGTGATGAAGCCACCACTTAGAAAAAAGAGATCATCACAACATTTTAATTGATAGCAAACATAATTGATAGCAAACAATTCTGAATTCAGAAATGTTTAAGGAAATGATCTTTTTGCGTCTGGATTAATCAGTCTGTGTCTATCAGCATCTACATAAGCACTCCTTTTCCTCCGTCTCTCTGTCTATCCCTAGATCACCTCCTCTAGCTCATTTGAGAATTTTCATGCTCCTGGTTTGAAAGTTAAGAGGTGAGTCATGAGCTGTGTTCAGACAAGAGCCCTTTCACTGGTGATATAAGAGCTTGACTCAGAGATGATCTTGGACTGGCTGTGACCTCCAAGTCACACTAAACACAAGTGGCATTGAGAATAGCTTCGCTACATTTAGTTCAAACTGTCCTGCTAATACGAAGATTTTATCATGTGTTTGTGCATTTCCTTATGATTTAAAATCAAAGCCTTAGTCTGCTTATTCCTCTTGATCTTACTAATCATGACCATTATGATTCCATAAGGAGAGTTCCCCTTAAGTAAACAAATCAGAAATCTCCATAACAGTTATCCATTCTTTTGGCAAACATTAAGTGACTACCAGTTGTATATACCAGCCTTTACCCACAAAAATATCTGCCATTCCCAACAAATGCAGAAAAACCAGATGAATCTCATGGCTTCTGTTAAAAGGAAAATTTTCTATTCATCTTTTCTTATTTCTTCCTCCCTTTCTCTTTTGCTTCCTTCTCTCCTTTTTTCCCCTCTGTGTTCCTTCCTTCCTCTCTTTCACTACCTACCTTCCTTACTTCCTTTCCTTCTTTTGCTCCTCCTTTCCTTCTGATATGGTTGGGATCTGTGTCCCACCCAAATCTCATGTTGAATCACAATCTCCAGTGTTGGGCGTGGGGCTGATGCGAGATGATTGGATCATGGAGGCAGGTTTCTCATGACGGTTTAGTACCATCCTCTTGGTGCTATTTTCAGGATATTGAGATCTGGTTGTTTAAAAGTGTGGGACACATCCCCACTCTCTCTCTCGCTTGCTCCTGCTACCACCATGTAAGATGTGCCTGCTCTTTCTTTGCCTCCCACCATGATTGTAAGTTTCCTGAGGCTTTTCTTCAGGAAGCTGAGCCTATGCCAGCATGATGCTTTCTGCACAGCCTGTGCAATCATGAGCCAATTAAACCTCTTTTGGGGGAGATTGGGGAGGGGATAACATTAGGAGAAATACCTAATGTAGGTGACGGGGGGGATGGAGCAGCAAACCACCATGGCATGTGTACCTATGTAACAATCCTGCAAGATCTGCACATGTACCCCAGAACTTAAAGTAAAATAAATACATAAATTACCCAGTCTCAGGCATTTATTTATAACAATGTGAGAACTCACTTACATACTTCCCTCTCTTCCTTCCTCCCTTTCTCCCTCTCTTCCTTCCTTCCTTGATTCCTACCTTCCTTCCTTCTTTCCCTTCTTCCTTTCTTTCCCAAAATTTCCCAAGCATTTATATTTGCTGTAGACTTGATTAAGATTTAGTTTCTGTGCTAAAGAAATGAGGAATTCCTCATCTGCATTAGAGTGACCAAATGGCACCTCTTACCAAGAAGAAGCCCCAAAGCCAGGAATTCCAAACCCTAGTCCAGGAGCCCTGGGTCACCAGCCAACTCTGCTGGCATGAAGTCTGGGCAGAGCCTTGGGGGTGAGCCAGCAACGGTGGGCAAAGCCCCTGGACTGACACACTTCTTCTAGCTCTTTCTATATTTACTTCCCTGTTCCCTTGATGTTTAATCAACTAAATCCTCTCTCAATTCTGCTAAGGGGATCAACAAGGAGATAAGAAATCTATCCTTGGCAAATTCTATTAGGAGAGGAGCACCCCTAGAACCAGCCTGCTATGGCAACATCCACCCCCAAGGAGATGGGGAAACTTGGGGACCCCCCCTCCAGCACCACTTGATCCAGCCCCTGTAAACTGCCTGGAGTAAAGTTGCAGCCCTTGTAGGTTTGTATTAATGAAGGAGGACAATCCTTCTCTTAGACCCTGAGCAGGAGTCGATTAAAAGGACTCACTGTCTGTCCCACTCCTGAGACACTTAATCAAATTGTGCCGTGAGCGCTCACATTTATTTTCTTCTTGTGTTGTTCTCTAATTTTCCCTGGGAAGAAGGGTTAACATTAGTGCTACCTTATGCTCCCAAGGAAAGAAATAGAATCATATCTACATTTACGTTATGTCTAGGAACCAAAATTAGGACATGCATTGTGGCAAAGGATTGCTGCACACTTTCTGAGAATGGGAAGTGATTTAGAAAATTCAGTAGTTTAAACACCAAACAACATTGGGATTTAGGGCAGTCAAGTGACTTAATGGTACTTGGGATGTCTTCCCAGCTTTTCTACTTGCCATGTGACTGCAGGAAGAATCCCACCTCTCTGGGTGTCAATTTCTTGTTTGAAGGTGGACTGTTCTTAAGAAGAGAGGGTGGATGGTTGCCAGGATCGTAATTCCCTGCCCCTCTCTACCTCCAGCATTTACACCTGAGCCCAAGCCCAGCTAACAGCCAAGTACCTAGGAGTCCCTCAGCAAGCATGTTATGAATTAATGCATGAAAAACAGCAGTTTATATGTGAGAGACATACTCCAAGCAGCCACCCTGTGACCCAGGCTCTTTCCAGTAGGACTTTTGGAAAATCTTGCTAGATGTGTCTTTGTCTGGATGCTGGTTTCCTGCAAACCAGCTGACCTGTATTTACAGTATCCACATTTGCTTTGGAAAAAATCCAAATGTCCACTTAACTGGGCTGGAGGCCAGCATAATCTTCCTATATTGTTTGTGACCATGAGATTAATGGTGGGCCTTGCTCCGAACCTTCTGGTGACATCATTGACCTAGGGATGTCTCTTTGGTACAGATTACAATAATGGATTGGACTTTGCTGTGGCTGTCCTCCTGCTCTGTTTTAGGAGCCTGGGCTTCTGCAGTGAGGCAGCTTGGGAGACAGAGTGGCATCACTTTGTAGATAGGCGATGGTGAGGGCTTAGATAAGGTCCAGACCCTGCTCTCCTGCATACCAGCCGCATGACCTTGGGCAAGCTGCCTAATCTCTTTGAACCTCAGCTTTCCCATGTGTAAGTATCATAGCTCTTCATGCAATTATTGTGAGGATTAAATAAAAGAAGTGTTTCATAAATGCTCGTTTTCTGCCCATTGCTACACATACTCATTCAGACATTTCTGTTGCCAGTGGGAAGATGGTTGAGTGGTTCATCTGATGTTGAAATATGACATGGGTAACAACTAAACAACAACAGTAATAAAACCAAGCCCACTAAAAAATGGGCAAAGGACTTAAATAGGCATTTCTCCGAAGAAGATATAGCAATGGCCAATAAGAACATACAAAGATACTCAACATCACTAATCATTAGGGAAGAGCAAATTGAAACCACAATGAGATACCACTTCACACCCATTGAATAGCAACTAAAAATAACAAGAAACAAACAAACAGAAAACAACAAGTATTGATGAGGATGTGAAGAAACTGGGACCCTGTGGACTGCTGATGGGAGTAAAATGGGGTAGCTGCTGTTAGGAACAGTATGGTGGCCAGGTGCAGTGGCTCACGCCTATAATCCCAGCACTCTGGGAGGCCAAGGTGGGCAGATCATCAGGTCAGGATTTTGAGACCAGCCTTACCAACATGGTGAAATCCTGTCTCTACCAAAAATACAAAAATTAGCCGAGCGTGGTGGCGTGTACCTGTAATCCCAGCTACTCAGGAGGCTGAGGCAGGAGAATAGCTTGAACTCAGAAGATGGAGGTTGCAGCGAGCCGAGGTTGCAGTGAGCCAAGATTGCACCACTGCACTCCAGCCTGGGCAACAGAGCGAGACTCCATCAAAAACAAACAAAAAAACAACAACAAAAAAACAAAACAAAACCAAAAAATGGTATGGTGATCCCCCCAAAAACAAAAGCATAGAGTCCTCTATGACCCAGCAATGCCCCTTCTGGGTATACAGCCCAAAGAGAGGAAAGCAGGGACTTGAACATCTATTTGTACCCCCATGTTCATAGCAGCATTAGTCACAACAGCCAAAAGGTGGAAGCAACCCCAGTGTCCCCCCGACAGAAGAATGAATAAACAAAATGTGGTCTATACACATCCAGCCTTAAAAGGGACGGAAATTCCAACACATGCTGTAACACAGATGAACTTTGAGGACATTATGCTAAGTGGCATAAGTCCGAAAAGGCAAATATTGTACAATTCCACTTACATGAGGAACTTAGACTATCAAATGTAGAAATAGAAAGTAGATGCGGGGCGCAGCGGCTCACACCTGTAATCCCAGCACTTTGGGAGGCTGAGGCGGGTGGATCAGCTGAGGTCAGGAGTGCCAGACCAGCCTGATCTACATGATGAAACCCAGTCTCTACTAAATATACAAAATTAGCCGGGTGTGGTGGCGCACCCCTGTAATTCCAGCTACTCAGGAGGCTGAGGCAGGAAAATCGCTTGAACCTAGGAGGTGGAGGTTGCAGTGAGCCAAGATCGCACCATTGCACACCAGCCTGGACAATGAGAGTGAGACTCTGTCTGAAAAAAGAGAGAGAGAGAGAGAGAGAGAAAGAAATAGAAAGTAGAATGTGGTTCCCAGGGGCTGGAGGTTGCCAGGGCTGAAATGAGTAGTTTTAAGTGAGTACAGAGTTTTAAGAAAAAAACTCTGGAATTTTCTTCCTGAAGTTGCTTGAAATGCAGAGCCTGTATTTTCTTCCCCTTTGCATGCAGTGCCTGGTATCTGTTAACGGCTTGAACTGCAGTCTCAAGAAAGGAAGCAAGATTCAGCAGAAGATGACAAAGTCCCCTGTGCACACACACAGATAATACACATGTGCACACACACGGAGTGAGAGAGAAGCCTCCGCGGCCACCCTGAGAACGGACATGGGAAGTGTTGAGTAGGCACATGGGAAGAGTCTGCGACACCGGTTCAGAGGGTTTTGAGTAGTCCTGGCGAGAGCTGAGAGGGACTGACCTCAGCTCACTGTACACCTGTACCTTGTTCCTCGTGCAGAGCCAGGCAGTAATGAGCAAGCGTAGGTTCTGCAGTCAGGCTTTCTCATTCCAGCTCTAGCAGTTACCAGCTGTGAGGCCTGGGGCAAGTTATTTCACCTTTATGTGCCTTGGATTCTTCTGCTGTCAAATGGAGATGATACTAGAGCCACCTAGGGCTGCGGCAGGGACGGAGGGAGTCGCAAGCAGCATAAAGAGGGGCATGTGACCCGCTCGCCTGCGAGAGGAGCCTCTCCTCATCACTGTGCAGGCTCCGCCCCCAGCCTCCTTCTTGTCCCCTCCCCACCCAAGCCTCAAAGGAGGAGGGTGGGTACTAAATGGCCTGGATGAAAGGCTTTCTGCTGGCAATTGCCTTCATTGCCTGCCATAAAAATACATCTATATTTAAATATGCTGAGATAATTCTTAAGTTTTATTAGTACTTAAATATTTTGGCATGTTTATTTCTCCTGGAACAATTACAGAGGTTTCATTGTTTTACTTGCAAAAAAGAGACTAAATCTCCTTTTACAATAAACCCCCTGACAGGTTGAAGATAGTGCTATCTCCAGTGTGTGTCCCATTATTGTCTAGTCAGCTCCCGGGGGTGCAGAAGCAGGACTGGGGAGGAGGGGCATGGTCCCCAGAGAGGCCCCTGTACAGGGCCCTGGACGTCTCCTGCTTGTCCCACCAATCTGTTCTCTGTGTTATCTTGCTTGTACCCTTTGGCCTGCCTGGGTGTGCCATGTGTTCTCTGCCTTCCCATTGAGTGCAGGCAGTGGGCAGATCAGGTGGAAGACTCGGGGGGTGGGGAGAAGAAGACAAGCCAGAGTAGGGAACCCTCTGGCTTCCTCGCTTTGGGGTCACTATGGGCTGGGGTACCCCTCCACCAATGGGCACAGCTGCTTCCAGCCAGCCTGCTGCCTCTGATCAGCCCTCCCAGGGCCCCTGATGGACACAGAGCCTTCAGTAGGGCCTTCCTTGTATGTGCCTTTACCACCCACACAAAAGGAAGCACTTTTGATTCTGACCGTGTGGTTAACGTTGGTAACAGCTCTGTAAGTAGACTGGGCAGGGCCACTTTCCCTTATGTTACTTATGGGGACACCAAGGCTCAGAGAGGTTGCCTGCCCTGTTCAAAATCACACAGCTAGTAAGCAAAGAAACTGAAGCCCCAGGCTGCTGAACATAGGCTCCAAATTGCTCCCACACCTGCCGGCTGGCCATGGTGGACAGTTAGATACAGGGTTGGAGAAGCACAGATGCTGTTTCTTCTCCCACCTGGGAGAAGACTGGCTGTCACCTGCTGCCCAAACCACTCATCTCCTTCCTGGGGTGAGTGAGGGTGCAGGAGGAGAGAAGTGCAACGCCGGGACATCGGGGGACAGAGGACTGGTCCGTGCCCTGTTTTAGCTGTGTGTCCTTGAACAAGTCACTTCAACTCTCTGGTCTGCGTTTCCCACTTCGTTTCCTACCTCAGCCTCCCAAGTAGCTGGGTACTAATGCTTCGTTTCCCACTTCGTATTATGGAAATGGAACTTGCTGGGCAAGACTCGGAGCCAGAGTGATCATATCAGCTTGAGGAAATACTATGCGGGTTCGTGAGCCTGAGCCACGTGACCAAGCTATTCTAAGCATGTTACCACTTTAGGTGTAATGTTTGGTTGAGATAGCTACTGTTTTTATTGCCCCTACTTGACAAACGCAGACGCCAAAGCCCAGGGAAGTGGAGTGGACGCTTCCCCCTCCCCAGTGCTGGCATTTGAGCACAGCCTCAACCTTCACAGAGCAGGAGAACTGGAGGGGGCCTCAGGGTGCATCCAGCCCAAGTGGCTTTATGGATGCAGAAGTAAGGCTCAGACAGCAAGGGCAAGGGCCCTGGTCAGTTTCACAAAGTGATGGGCAGCAGGCTGCATGTCCCCCAAATTCACTGTTTACCCCCTGTGGAGTTAGCAAAATACGAGCCACTAAACATCAGCTCTTGCAATCCATTTCTCTAAGTGACCTGTTTTGCCTTCACTCCCTCTCCATGTGAACAGCGGGACCACTGAGCGCACCGAGCTCTAGGGTCTGGGTGGTCCCGAGCTCTGCTGCACACCAGCACTAATGCAGCTCTTTGCCCTCGGATGGCAAAGCTGGTGTCCTGCAGGAGTGTTTCTCTTGTGAGCAAATGGACTGGACTGCCTGGAGGTGTGGTTTGTGGGTAAGCCAGCCCCTACCCACCCCGTAGTGATCACTGACTATAATCTCATGGATGGTGGGAGAAGACTCCATCAAGCCTGGGACAGGGAGGGATAGAAGCCAGGTTTGTGGTGGAATGGTATGCTGGTTGCATTGTGTGTGCCACAGATGATGCAGGCTGCAATGTCTATCTGTGTGACTTTGGGAATTTCCTTCTCCCCTCTGAGCTTTGGTTTTTTCCTTCATAAAATGGGGCATCCATAGCAGCATCTGACTTATAAGCAGGTGACATATGAAAATATTAATATATAACAAGTGGTTTGTAGGGGCCCTGACCAATCAGAAGCAATGCCAGCCATAAACCCTGAAGCAGCTATTCTGGAGTCGACTAAATATCCAACCGTTCCTGGGTGATTGTCAAGAATCAGAGAGAAAGTGCACCGCGCATCACACGGCAGATGCTCCCTACACAGTAGCTATTGTTTTATTGGTAAATTTCAAGAGCTCTGGTTTCCTCCAGGTTGTGACATTTTCCACATTTTAATCCTTTAAGGCATATGGTGGAAATTTCATTACTGCAACTCTAGGTGTGGGGGAAAATGCCAACCACTATGTGGCAAGATTTAATTCAATCCTTCAAACATTGGCTGAGTAGCCCCTCTGCGTACAGCACCGGGAGGGAGGCAGAGAGGAATACAGCAGCCTCTGTTCTCAGGAGGAGACCCCAGATCTGCGGGAGAAGCCACACAAACAACCCAGGGTAAATAAGTCAGAATGAAAGAAATGCTCAGTGTAGGGACAGGAGGTTGGGCAGAGCAATGGAACAAAACACAAGCTTCAGGTCAGGCATTTTTCCCATTTCCACTCCACCCCCCAACCTGGCAGAGTCAGTTCCCTGTCTGTTAAATGGGCCTATTAATATTTACCTCAAGGGGTTGTTGTGGGGACTAACTGAGGCATTGCCCTGTTGAAGCAGCTGATATGGGGCTTGGCACCATGTGGCCCCCTCTTAAAGACAGGCAGCTGGCCTGGGGTTAAACACTCTTCCCCACTTGGGTTTGGGCAGTCTGGAAAGGCTTCCTAGAGGAGGGTGCATGGACCTGTCTTGAAGGGTAAGAGGGGTTTTGAGTGGTGGAGAACGCGAGGAAACAGCCCCAAGGAAGGCACTGAGGTGAAAGGAAGGGTGTATGAGGCCACAGAAGGAAACGGCAGGCCACAGAGCAGAGCAATGGTCTTTGAACGAGGGAGCAGGGTCTTGAAGAAGTTGGCCGACAGAGCTTTTGCTCCGTAGGTTTCTGCTGATTATTCTTGTGAATTGATCATAATTTGGAGTGGGATTAAGGGTTTCCATCTGAAGAATGTCATATGATCTAAGTCAAAAGCAAACCCCAACAGAAGCTCCACTATGCCTCCTGCCCATGAAGAAACGGGGATGGGGGCTCAAAGGGAGTGGTTAGGGGACTATGGGGGATGGGTAGAAGGAGGAAGGCCCAGGGGGTGCTGGCCACAGGCTGCAACATCAACTAGGCAGAGCTCGCAGCTGCAAGGAGCCAGCTTTCCCAAGCAGAGCACTTTGGTCTGGTGATCACCATAGAAGAGGCTGGTTTCTTCTCAGTCCAGACTGCTGTGCAAAAGGCCCCTTCCCCTTAGCCTGGGAATTACTAGAAGGAGAAGGAGCAAGGTGGTGGAGGAGGGTGGAGACCAGGAATGAAGAGGCTTGGAGAGGGAAGGAGGGAGAAATCTCTTTGTTCTCACTCACCCAACACTTTCCAGACCAGGTTCGGAAAGGCTGGCCCCAGTCCCCGGCCAGGCAGACTTGAGGCAAGTCACAGCTGTCTTGGTCCCTACTCTTGAAAATGTGGCTGAGACCTCACTCCGAGCTCTCTGTAAGGCCCACTTTAGGATGACTTGGAAGGAAGCCAGTAGTGGAGCCTCCATTGCCAAAAGAAACCCAACTCCTGTTATGCCCTTGTTTTAGACAGAGCTGGGGAAAAGAAATGAGTCTAAATTCTGCTCATCTTCAAATAAGAAAGCCATTGCAGTCTCAGTCTGACTAGTGGGTCCTCCATCAGAACAGGTCAGGTTCTAATGCTAGAGAAAAGAAATATATTCTGAAGGTCCCAGAAGCCGGTTTGTGGAGAACAGCCCATCCCCCTCAGTCCCCACACTCCTCTCCCAGGTCCTGAGTGCCTGTTTCCCAGCTTAGCACTCAGAGAGGGACCCCCAGCACACAGAAGGTGCCCTCAGGGTTTGTGATTGTAATCACCAAACTCTATCGGTCACCCTCATCCTCTCCCTGGCTGTCCATTTTACAGGTGGCAAGCTTGAGGCCAGCCAGAATGAGGAAAGCAGTGCTGGATGGAGCAGAGCCCAGGTTAGAACTAGAATGCAGGGATCTTGTCTCCTCGACCTTCCTACTTTGAATGAGTTTACAGTAGGAGGCTCTGTTTGGGTCCCAGAGCTCAGAAATGGACTTCTAGGTCTTCATCTCCCTATGTCAGATGCAAATGTCAGGTGTCTGCACATTTCTCTCGAGACAGGATTCACAGCTTTCATTGGGGTTTTTGATGGTTGGTACCCTCATTCCCTGAGATGTCTTCAGAAAAAAAAAAAATTACAAGCCAGCAGTGCATCGCTGTGTTCAACCATTCTCCACCCCTCAGCCTGTAGGCAGGGAGCCTCGCCACTCCCCTTGCAATTGGGAAGCAGGTCCTCTTTCCAGTCTGGAAGTCAACTCTCTTCACAGTCTGGGGAGGTGGCAGCAGGAGTGACAGCAGGGTCCCTCCGTGTCTTGGACACATTTTCCCAGGCCCAAGCAAGGGTGCTAACTCATGCTTGCTCACACCTCCTCCCAAACCCATCCCACACACGCCCCTCCAGAACCCTGGGCACTCTCCATGCAGTTGCTGTGGGAAGGCATCAGAACGCCATTGCCATTTCTACCCCGCCTTCGTTTTTGACTAAAATGCTAGAAAAACTTGGGGGATCTTCTGGGGTAGCCTTCTCATCTCACAGAGGGGAAAATAGGGAAGGAGCGTGCTCTCATTTACCCCTGTACTAAAGGCAGAACATGATTAGGAAAGCAAAGCAGGCTTCAGATTCAGGCAGAGCATCTTACTCCACCGGAACACCCCATGTGGCAGTTTTCATGGTGAGGCTGGGCATTTCCAGGGGGAAGCCAGCATGCTGGATGGGCTGCTGGTCTGAGCCTCTCTTGTGGGCTGCAGGCTGCGGGCTTCTGCCGACTGTCAGGAGTGCAGCCAGCCCAGATAACCATGTGTAACCACACACGGAGGGGCTTGAGGAGCCAGGAGTTGGCAGAGAACAGAAAAGAATCCATCATTTATTCACTCCCCCACTCATTTATTGAGTCAACCAATATTTATTAAGTTGTTTTACTCCAGGTGCTAATAACAACAACACAACCAAGACAGGCCCTGGAGGCATGAGGTTCACATTCTCATGGAACAGCAGCAGACTGAGCTCCACTGCAGGAGGAGGACTGCGCCTTGTTCCCCATACAGTTTACAGTAGCAGCATCACATTCCGTGGCGAACAGAGGATGCACAGTGGGACCTGCTATTCACTTCCAGTTTCTTTTCATCACTCACTTATGGTGAAACCCTTAGCCCAGTGTAGCTAAAGAAACCCTTCCCCCTTCCCCCTTCCCCTTTCCCTCTTCTCCCCTTCCCTACCTTCCCCTCCCCTTCCTTTCCCTTCCCTTCTCTTCTCCCTCCATCCTTTCCTCCCTCCCTCTTTCCTTTTTTTCTTCTCTCTCTCCTTCCTTCCTCCCATCTTCATTCCCTCCTTCCTTCCTTCCTCCCATTTTCCTTCCCCTTCCTTCATCCCTCCCTCCCTCCTTCCTTATTTTCATCCCTCATCCCTCCCTCCTTCCCTCCCTCCCTTTCCTGTCTCCTCTCCCTCCCTCTCTCCCTTCCTTCCTTCCTTCCTCCCTCCCTCCCTTCCTTCCTCCCTTGCTCCCTTCCTCTTTCCCTCCTTCCTATGAAGATTCTTAGATGCTGTATCCTAGAGAAGATACTGAGGATGCAAAATGACGCCCAGGAATGAAGCTGACTAGAATTCAGATCATTACCCTACCACGTGAGGATTCCTAGGCATTAAGGGAGCTCAGAAAAGGGGCCCTCACCCCACACTGGGACATCAGGGTCGGTTTCTGCAGGGAGGTGATACCAGGCTCCTTATTCCTGCTGGCTGAGCACCTGTCATGTTTCAGATGCCATGCTGGGGCCCTGGCATGGAGCAGTGAGGACAGGCCAGACTCCTCCCCACAGGGACCTTTCTGCCTGAGAGCTTGGCTGGATCTGCCTGGTCCCAGTTGGATGTCTCTGCTCATGTTGTATAGGCTCTTAGAGCCTCCTCTCTAGGCCTATGGCCTCTCTCGCCCTTCCTGGTCTGGGCTGGACCATCCCATCTTCTTCAATGGCCTTCCTTACTAATGGGAGAGGACACTCATTGTCTGTCCCTAGCACTGCTCAAAACTTAGAGTGAAGAGTTCAGTCTTCACCTTCTGCATTTCTTGTGTTCTACTGAGTGTGCGGAGCCAAGGACTGTGAGCCTGCCCCTGCTCATGCCTTGCAGAGGACCTGTCCTCAGTGACCTACTACACAGAGAGCCCTACAGCAGTCTTCTCTGTCCCTCTCAGAGCCACCTGTGTGTCTTGCCATATTTCAAGGGCAGTTGGGGACCCAATTGAGGAGAAAGGGTGACTTCTGGGTTGAGCCAAGGGAAGCATTTCCTCCACTGTTCAGGGGTCTTCCCTGCAGTCATCCCTGTGCACACCTTTGTTAAAGTGCCCTGAACTGTGTGGCACTAGGGTTCTAAATCATATGGGGTCTGCATGCCGTTAGTGCAACACAGAAGGGAAATCAATGAACCTGTTACTCGAATAAAATTCAGGAGTGGGGTGGTTTAAATAATACAAGCAATATGACCGCTGTGCTTAGCGTAGGTATTTGATCTTTTAAAATAAGATTGTATTGGGCAGGAGTTTGAGACCAGCCTGGCCAACATGGTGAAACCCCATCTCTACTAAAATACAAAAATTCATTGGATGTGGTGGTACACACCTGTAGTCCCAGCTACTCTGAAGGCTGAGGCATGAGAATTGCTTGAACCCAGGAGGTGGAGGTTGCAGTGAGCTAAGATTGCATCAGTGCACTCCAGCCTGGGCAACAAAGAAAGACTCTGTCTCAAAAAAAAAAAAAAAAAAAAACAAACAAGCAAATAAACAATTAAAGAAGACCTTATTATTCTAAACCAAATTTAAATTTTTAAAAAAACCTGAAAAATTGCCAATTTCGTGTTTATCAGCTTCCTTGTTGTTCCAATAGAAAGACAGAATCAAAATCAAAACTTGGGTTTCAGACCCCGAGAGGCAGTGTCTGGTATGTGAAGGGCCAGTATTATCCACTGTGAATCTGTTGGGTGACCCTGAGCAAGTCAGCCCACCTTCTGTTCCAGTCTCCTTATGTACAAAATAGGGGTGATGCCACCTGCACTGTGGGGTGTGGCACATGAAATAAGAACAGTGAGGGAGTGTGGTTTTTTACATGATATCGTTGGATCACTTATTTGTTTGTTTTCTTTATTTTTAGCCTTCTTCGATCTACTCAGCAGTGGAGACTCCAATTAAAGTGGAATGTTGCCCAGATATGAGGGGTCACTTCCTGTTGCCTCTAACTCACAGGGAGACCCAATTTTGAAGAACTGAGAAATGATGTCCCCCATAGGGAGTTCAAAGGGAAGCAGAGGAGGTTTCTACACTTCAGGCTCAAGATTTCAACACCTCTTACGTTCAAGGCTAAATGCAATTTTTGAGGGTCCCAGAGCGTGTTCCCTGGTTTAGGATTAAAGAAACAATAGATAGGTCTGCCTTCAAAAGCCAACCCTGGCTTCCGCAGCCTCCTCACTCCATCCAGAGCCATTGCTTTGAATTATACATGAGGCACTTGAGGGAGCTGCGATGCTTTTTCAAATATTTCTCTAATTGATGAGTGGGCCTTTGATAAATTGCTGTAGAAACAGGAGCATCTGATCACAAGAAATTCTGTCTTGTTCCTCCTTGACAGATGTTTGTTTGACTTAAAGGGGGTGCAACATCCAAGGAACTACTTCTCCCTCCTGGAACTTTCATTGCAAACAGAAAATTCCATGGTTTTGTTTTTAAAGCCAAACAAGACAGTTCTCTGAGGTCTGAAGTTTGGTGCCTGCCCTCAATCAGATGAAGAACTTGGGGACAGAGAACTGAAGTGCAGGGTCTTATCCAGCCTGAGTTCTTGCTTTCCCCCCCAAGTCTTCCTCCTTGCCACCTAAGGGTACTTTCTAAACCTCAGCTCCATGGAGAGAGACAAAATATTTAAGGACCAGGATACATAGGCACCAACTAGCCAGAACATCAGAATGAACACCAGCTTCAGGCCAACACCGGGGCCTGCTGGGTTAGACACTAACCTTTACTTGCTGGGACTCTAGGTCAGGGAACCACAGTGCTGAAATGTGTGAGGAAGATGGGCAGTAACTCAGAGGGGCTGGAACCACGGCTTTTCCCTAACTGATATGGAAATATTTCAATATTTTCAGAACTAGTATGCCTATCCCAGTGTAGTTTTTGATGAATTCCCTACTGTTTCCCATCCCCCTTAGAGTACATCCAAATTTGTACATGACATTTAAAATTCTTCTCCATCTCCCTCCAAACAGTCTCTCCCACCTCTTTTCCCTCAGTTTCTTCCCACACCCATACCCCTGAGTTCCAGCCACAAAGGCCTCCCATTCATTATCTGTGCAAGTCAGCCCCTTCCATGAAGCCTGGCCTGACCCCACTCTAATTTTGGCCCCTGCCTCCAGCACTTCATCACCACTTCCTTCATATTGTCATAGATGTCTAATATAGCCTTTAATGTATTGCATTGCGATTTTTCTAATCTGTGTTAGATAATAACCTATGTAGGACATTGGTCTAATAAATTAGATTTATTGGGCTCTCATTCCCACCTGTTATTGTAGGACCATCAGGCCACCCTCCCTCCAATACATCCCTAGTAATTTCTGAAGTCATTAGAGTATAGTTCATGTGCATTCACCAAAAACCCTTATTGGAGAGGAATCTCCTTTCTCTGCCTCCTTGCTTCCATGCAGAGGGACCTCTGCTAGCATAATATGCCTATCATCTCTTCATCTTATGAGTGAGTGAGAAGGAAATGGGCAGGCAGGGACTCTCTTCTTATTTCCTTTTTCTTCTTGCTGCCTTGACATCTGCTATACACAGAGAGCACATCTTCTCCTCCAAGCCACATTCCCTGCAGAGGCTGGCTTGTATAAGGGGGCCTGTGTTTTTCAGGACTGCTATGATTAGGTGAATAAGCACAATTCAGGGTGTGTCGGCAAACCTCTTGTCCAGATCTAAGCAATGTCCTCCAAGATGGCTTTATCAAGATCAAAGGCTACTGTCTGATTCCATCCTGGACAGAGGGAAATGAGGGTGAGGGGCATTTATTCAGGACTTCTGAAAACCCAAAAGTTAGAAGGTCAGAAAACCTATAGGCATTAAAAGGATAAGAAAGGACTATAAATGATCCTATACATGTAAATCTAATAAATAAAAGGAACCAATTATTTGAAAGCCATAAATTACTAACTCAGCTAGGAAGAAATGGATAACCTCAATAGTTCTATATTTATTAAAGAAATAAAATTGATAT
Source organism: Ateles fusciceps (assembly GCA_036589455.1). NCBI lineage: Eukaryota > Metazoa > Chordata > Mammalia > Primates > Atelidae > Ateles > Ateles fusciceps. The sequence continues at coordinate 4,967,617 of JAZHEH010000276.1, forward strand.
TTTACAAAATTTCTGCTAAACTTTAGGCAAAGATAGTTTCACTGCTACAATCTACCAGACATTTAAAGAAGAAGAAACACCTATTCTATATAATCACTTTCAGAAAGTAGAAGAGGGAACATTTCACAACTCAAATTATAATGCCAGAATTACCCTGAAATCAAAACCTACAAAAATATTACAAGAAGATAAAAACTACAGGCCAATAACTCTCATGAACACACAAATATACTCAGCAAAATGTTAGCAAATAAAATCTAGCAATATATAAAAGGAATAATATACCATAACAAAATGAGATTTATCATAGGAATGCAAGGCTGGTTCAATAGTTGAAAATCAACCAACACAAGCCATCATACTATATTAACAAATGAAAGAATAAATGACATACAGTATATCAATTGTTGCAGAAAAAAGAACTTAACACAATTCAACATATTCAAGATAAAAATCATTACCAAAATATAAATCAAATTTTCTTAACTTGACTAAGGGTGTCTACAAAGAAATCCATAGCTAACATCAAACATAATCATGAAAAACTGAACGCTTTTTTCCAAAGATGGGAAATGAGGCAAAGTTTTCCATTCTACCTTGTGCTCTTCAGCAGCATACTGGAAATCCTAATGAAAGAAGGCAAGGAAAAGAAATAAAAGGCATACAGATAATAAAGGAATAAACAAAACAGTCCCTGTTTGTAGACAACATGACCACAGAACATCCCAAAGAATCTACATATAAAACTCCTAGAATGAATAAATGAGTTTAGCAAGGTTGCAATATATAAGGTCAACATAAAAAATCAATCATATTTTATATACTAGCAATAAGCAATTAGAAACTAGAATTTTAAAAATCAATACCATTTATAAAATTTTCCAAAAATGAAATACTTAGCTATAGATGTAAGAGAACATGTACATGACCTGTATAAAGAAAACTATAAACACCAATGAAATAAATCATAGCTAAATAAATGGAGAGACAAACTGTGTTCCTGGATTGGAAGACTTAATATAATTAAGAGATCAGTTGTCTCTAAGTTGTTCTATAGATGTAATGTACTTCTGATCAAAATCACAGCAGATTTTTCTGTAGCTATGGATAAACTGATTCTAAAATATATAGGAAATGAAAACAGAACTAAAATAGCCATAATAGTTTTGAAAAATAGCAAAAAGAATAAATTTAGAGGGCTCACACTACCCAATATAAAGACATATTATAAACTATAGTAATCAAGATCACAGAGTATCAGTGAAGTTACAGATGCTTAGATTAGTGGAACAGAATTTACAACCCAGAAATAGAAAGACACAGATATGACTGAGTGATTTTTGACAAATACAATGTAAATGGGATTATCTTTCCAACAAATAACAATCTGGGACAATTGGACATCCATTACAAAACAAACCAAGGAAAACCTCACCCTTTATACAAAATGGTTCATAGATCTAAATGTAAAATGTTAAAAAATAAAGCATAAGACAAAACCTTTCTGACCTTGAGTTGGGCAAAAAGAGTTCTTAGATGTGACACCAAAAGCATAATTCATAAAAGAAAAAAATTGGTAAATTGGACTTCATCAAAATTAAAAAGATTTTCCTTGTGAAAAACACTGTTAAGAAAACGCAAAAACAAATGATACACTGGGAGAAAATACTTATAAATCACATATTGTATCCAGCATATACAAACAACTCTCAAAACTCAGTAGAAGAAGGAATACAACATAATTTTTTTAAAAAGTGGGCAAGCAATTTGAACAAACTTCTCCCCCACAGAAGATACACAAGTGGCAAATAAGTTCACGAAATTCAAAGTAAAACCCCAATGAGATGCCATTACAATCTATTAGAATGGCTATATATATAATAGATATATATATATATACACACACATATATATGTTAACATATATAGCATATATATGTTAACATTAGCCTAGGTCTATGGAGGGTCAGGGTGTGATGAAATTGTTCTGTATCTTGATTGTGGAGGTGATGTTACATAAATCTATATTCATATAACTACAGGAAAGCATTGCTTAAGGACAGGGATATGTTCTGAGAAATGTGTCGTTAGGTGGATTTCATCATTGTCTGAACATCACAGAATGCACTTACACAAACCTGGATGGTACAACCTACTGCACACTTAGGCTATATGGTAGAACCTATTGCTCCCAGGCTACAGACCTGGACAGCAGGTTACTGGACTGAATATTGCAGGCAATTGTAACACAATGTCACGTATTTGTGTATCTAAACATAGAAAAGGTACAGTAAAAAATACGGAATAAAAGATTAAAGAAACGGTTAGTCCACCTGTAGAGGGCACTTACCATGAGTGGAGCTTGTAGCACTGGAATTGCTCTGGGTGAGTCAGTGAGTGAGTGATGAATGAACGTGAGGGTCTAGGACATGACTGCACACTACTGTAGACTTTATAAACACTTCACACTTAGTTAAAATTCATTTACATCAATTAAATTTTTGATTTAAAATTTTAAAAAAATTTAGTTAAAATATATTTAGTTTAATTTATTTTAAAATTTTCTTTCTCTAATCATACATTAACCTATTGTAACTTTTTTACTATATATCCTTTTGAAAACTGTTTGACTCTCATATTAACACTTAGCTCAAAACTCAAACATTGTGCTGCCATATAAAAGCATTTTTCTTTCCTTATATCCTTACTCTATAAGCTTTTTTAATTTAAAGAAATTTTACTGTTATTAGTTTTTTACTTTTTAAAAGCTTTTGTTAAAAACCAACACACAAATACACACCTTAGCCTAGGTCTAAAGAAGGTCAGGAGTGTCCATGTCACTGCCTTGCACCGCCACGTCTTGTCCCACTGGAAGAGTCTCAGGGCAGTAATATGCCTGGAGCTGCCATCTTGTTTGATAACAATATTTATGTTTGGAATACCTGAAGGACAAGCCTGAGAATGTTTCACAGTTAACTTTTACATATGTATGTACAATTTAAAATAATAAAAGCGTAGTATAGTAAACACCTAAACTAGTAACACAGTCATTTATTATCATCATTATTATGTACTGCACATAAGTGTGTGAGCTGTACTCTGATACGACTGGCAGTTCAGTGGGTTTGTTTACATCAGCATCAGCCCAAACACTTGTGCTATGGTGTTACCATGGCTAGGATGTCACTAGACCATAGGAATTTTCCAGCTCCATTGTCATCTTATGGAAATAGTGCTGTATGCAGTCCGTCGTTGACTGAAATGTTGTTATGCGGCTCGTGGCTGTCTACACACGCACACGCATGAGCGTGCACACACACACACAAAGCCAGCTGTCCTCTCCGCCAGTCTGTGACAGACACATTAGTTCTATCTTTGTCCAGCCCTTCCCATCCTTGTCCCAGAAGCTCCACGGAGACCTCTCAGCACGGCCACTGTTTCCAGTGCCCGGCCATCAAAGCTGCCAGGGGGTCAGCCTTCCTGTGCTCCCTAGAACCTGGCCCCACATACTGCCCTTGGTGCTGCTCCCCCATAGCTACCCTGGAGCTACCGCCACCACCGCCAAGCACCGCAGCCAGCAGGCAAGCCCACCGGCACCAAGGGGCTACATTGGGCTGTACCCTTCCAAGCCACTGCACACCAAAGCAATGAGTATCCTGTGCTCAAGGCGAACACACAGCCATCCCCTCTCCTGCATCACACTTTCATACAAATGTTGCAAAACACTCCTGACTTGTGTCCTGGCTTATGAGAATTTCTGGAAAAGCAGTCCATGCAGCTTTATTTTTATTTGCAGCTGAGTGCCTGCCCTCATTTCCGTTACATCCTGCCTTGCGGCAGGGAGCTGAACTCAAAGTCTCAAGGCATGGGGCTGAGCTGGAAGACAAGCTTGCGTGGAAGTCCCCGAGCAGTGCCCAGACTTGGCCTTCCCTCCAGCCACAGAAGACCCCTCTTCTCTTAAGCTGAGTGGGCTCTGAGGAGGCACAGGGCCACTGTCGTAGGCTAAATGGAGCCCTCAAAGAGATTCATACCCTAATCCCTGGAACCTGTGAATATGTTATATTACATGGCAAAAAGGGCTTTGCAGATGTAATTAAGGTCATGGACCTTACAATAGAGAGATTATCTTAAATTATCTGGTCGAGCCCAATCTAATCACACAAGTCCGTAAAAGCGAATAACTTCTCCAAGTGAAGGCAGAGTTGAGGCAGAGGGAAAAGCCACAGAGACTGGAAGAGTGAGAAGGACTCGCTGTGCCATTGCTGGCTTTGAAGCCAGCGAGAGCAAAGTGACAAGGTACCTAGGTGGCCTAAAAGGGCTGAGAGAGGCATCTGGCCACCAGGCACCAAGAAAATTAGGAGTACAGCCCTACTGCCACAGAGAACTGAACACCACCACCAACCTGCATGAGGCAGGCACATCAGCACACCCACCAGCACCAGAGGGAGCAGGGTAGGGGCATAATGGGGAGGCCACCCAGAGCCACACGGCTACACCGTCTTTGTTTCTCTTCTCTGTGGAGGTGTGTCCTTCACCGACATGGCTGCCAGGACCGTTGCGCAGGGAGTATTCCTGCTTTGTGAAACAGACCAATTCTCTGCACTTCAGGCCAGGCATGATTTAATGAAACCCTCTTTACCTCTGGCTGGAGCTGCAGTTTTCAAGATTTTCTTGAAAACACATCCCAGATGGCCCTGGGTGGCTCATTTCCTGTACACTGAGAATACATACCTGGTACTCTTGGGCAGCTGGTCCCCATTCCAGGGACATAGTGGCCTAACTGAACACAGGGCTCAGGACTCTGGGCCTGTTTCCCGCATGCTTCCCACCCTTTGGCAATGCTGTCAGCCACTGATTCTGCAGTGCCCCGGCAGTGGGTCCTGGGCTTCAGAGAGAGGCCGGGCAAGGAGGCAGTCTGTGTATAGGGAGGCCATCTCTATGGGGATCCACCACAGACCTTCCACAGGCAGGTCTAAAGTGCCCTTTGGGCCCAGAGAGTTTCAGAGGTGAAGCTAGCAGACTGCACTTGGGGCCACTGTCCCAAACGGAGCTCCCATGTGCTCAGCCTTGCCCCTGACACCTGGGTGCCCCGAGAACTCTCCTGTCTTCATCTCTGTGTCCTCTGCCCACCTCACTTTGTGCACTCAGAATTGTCTGCCTCAGTGCCCAGATGTGTTTAATGCAGCAGGATTTCTTGGCAATCACCCTCTGATTTTACAAACAGGCAATGCAAGGCACAGAGAAGAGAGCTATGGCCCATGACCATACAGCCAAACAAAGAGAGAGAGAGAGAGGGAAAGAAAGAACACAGGGTACAAAAACACCACCACAGGACTCTAAAATCAGGGATCTGTCCCCTCTGGCCAAAGTCTTTTCAGGGAATCAAAGGGGGTAACACAGTCCCTAATTTTAGAGGTGGGGAAACTGAGACCCAGCGATGAAAAAGAGCCTGCCTGAGCCCAATAGGGGAACAGTGAAGTCATAACAAGGAGTTTCCCTGAGCCCAGAATGCATTTTCCTGTCCAAAATAAATGGAGGTGAACATAGCAGTGGATGGGGCTTGGTGGTTGAGGTAAGGTGGCCTTTTCTGCATCCATCAACTGAGTTTCAAAGCCAGAGTGTTAGTGCTCATCACCCACCCCCCACCCCCGCCACCTTAGTCCATTTGGGCTGCTACAGCAAAATGCCACAGACTGACTAATGTATAAATAGCAGTGATTTGCTGCTTACCATTGTGGAGACTGAGGAGTCCCAGATCAAGGTGCCAGCAGATCAAACATCTGGCAAACGCCCGCTTTCCAGTTCACAGACGTCAACTCCAGTGTGTCCTCAAGTGTCGAAAGAGGCAAACAAGCTCCCTTATAAGGGCACTAATCCCATTCATTACAGTAGAGCCCTCATAACCTAATTGCTTCCAAAGGTTCACCCCTTAATACTACTGCACTGGGGAATAGTAATCAACATCAATTTTGCGGGGGACACCAGGACAGCTGGAACAATGCAATGAGCCTCCTGCCAGGAAACCTCCAGCTGTGTGGAAAGTTCTGGCCTGGGCCCAGAGCTGTCTCAAAGAGAACTAAGCCCAGCCCCTGCTGGAGGCTCCTGAAGGTCCTCAGCTGATCTGCTGACCTGTTCTCCTGTGTGCAAATATAACAGAGGTTGGACGTCATGGAGGAAGTGGCTCCCATGGAGGTGGTCCTGGAGAGGATCATTCACTCTTAACATCATCATGTCCTTTATTCCATAAATGGAACTTGAAACTCCAAGGCAGATAGTCTCCCCCTCTTCCCTGCTAATAGAACCTTGATTTTGTTCAGGTGCCATGATATGTCCAACTACATACCTGCTACCCATCCTCTTGTGCGATAGGTAGGGGTAGTCATAAGATCAATCTCTGGCTAATGGGCTGGAAAGAGTCTTCTGGAAGTCTCTGGGGAACCTTTTGCTTTCATGATAAATGAAGAGAAGTGGCAGCTCACTTCACTCCCTTCCATCCAGCCTTGCCTGCAGACGTGATGTCTGGCATTACAGTGGATCCTGAGCTCAAGGGACAATCAAGTTTTGGTCAAGGATCAACCAAGAGACCCATAGAGTGTTGGCATTGTTAAAACACTGACACCTCAGCCTTCACTTTTCTCCAGATATCTTGGCATGTGAGAAAAAGAAATACTTTGTGGTGAAGCAACTACAAGTTAGGGTTTAGTATTTGCAACCTAAAGCATTCCTAACTGATCTATATCCAAAGATAATGAATGAATTGCTAGGGAGAGGAATGAACTCGGGGCATCACCCCTTAACTAACAGTGTGCCCTACCTGAGTCTCCACAGGGAGGCTTTGCTCAGAATGCCCTTCTCCAACTTCTCCCCTGAGCACTCTCCTTCTCCTCCCCTCAAAGCCACTTCAGGTATCACCTCTTCTCTGTGGCTTTCTTTGACCACTCCTCATTCCCTGCCCTAGGATGTGATCATCAACTGGTATCACTATAGCACTTTATGTACACCCCATTTATGGCCCTTTTGGAGTTTGAGACTGCTAATTAATCACAAACATCTTTTCCTCCACTTTTGACCACTTGAGAAGTGGACATTGTAGTCAAACAGCAATCATATTCCAGCCTTAACACTAACAAAGCTGGACTGAAGGACTTGATGTGGCCGTGAGGGTTCCTAATACTTCCTTCCAGGCCTGGGTCTCCATATCCACAGAGGGAGAGCAGACTCATGATCAACCATCCCATGAACCCCTCTGCTTCCTGCCTGTCAAAGACAAGGATGCTTTTGAGAAGGCGGATGTCTCTGAATCATAGGCCATTGGGAAGTTTAGTACAGGAAAAATGGTTTTCCCACTAGCACTTCACTTGGCATCCTGATTTGCATTCCCCTGAAAGCTGAGCCCTCCACAAAGGCTTGTGTACAGGGAGTATATTAAGAAATGCACAGGAGGGAGAAGGAGGGAGTAAACCAGGGAAAGAGGTAAAACCTGAGTTGGCCACCACTACAGGTGGCTGGAAGAATGACGAACTGCTCCTCAGGACTGTCTACCTGGGACCAACTGGAGATGCATTTATCTATCAGCTCCCACCCTCCACCAGTCAAAGCTGGCTCCAAATTGTTGACACTTCTCACTGAGGATGTGTAAGTAAAGAGAGATGCCAAGGGCTTGCCACACCATGGAGGACAAGAAGACCGAAGAGCAAGGAGAGGTGGACAGTGCAAGCCGGTAGGGGAGGCACCAGGCCACCCCTGCCCCACGTGGTCAGGGATTGCATGGAATGGGTGATCTAGGCTGTGGCTGGAGAGCAGGTGCAGAGGATCTGCCATCATGCTCAAGATGGCCTGATGCACTTGGTTAGCCAACAATCATGTGCTCATCTCTTACCCTTCATTTATTGATTCAACACATGCTTATTATGCGTATTAAGAGTCTACTACAGGTCAGACAGTGCTAGTCCTTGGGAATATAGGAGAGAGTTGCTGCCCCTTGGAAAACTTGGAATCCTGCAGGATAGATACTTTAAACAGATAATTATAAACATGAGTTTAAAAGTACATCAAAAGAGAACTTCCTCGTGCTATAAAAATGTATTACGGGGTCTAACCTATTCATTTTTTTATTTGTGTGTTTATTTATTCAGCACATGTTTATTGGGGCCCAGCAGCATATAGGTTCTGTTCTAGCCCTACGGATATGGCAGAGAACAAGTCCGCACCCACCAGTGGGGTAGAAAGCATTTATATTATTTGGTGAGGTAGTAAGACATAAGGCAGGATGCAGGGGAAAAAGGATGAATGGAGGACTTCTTTAGATAGGGTAAGGGGAGGCTTCTCCCAGGAGGAGAGCAGACCTCATTCATCTTTGCGTCCCCCAGGCCCACAACTCACTGGCAGGACCACCATGGATAAGCTAGTCACTCTGAGAACTTCTGTTTCTTCTTTTCACTCATGCATGCATTCATTCATATATTATCATGTGTTCAACATGGTTTGCTTACTTACTAGGTGCCCTGTGGATGCAATATAGCAGTGAACAAAAGAAACAAAAATTTCTGACCTCATGAAGCTTAAATTATATTTGGGGAGGGAGAGGAAAAAAATAAATACGAAAAATACATCTTACACACCCTGCACATGTACCCCAGAACTAAAAATAAAACAAAACAAAAAATTTTAAAAATATATAAATAATACATTTTAGTTAACTGGTGATGATACGGAAAAGAGTGAAGCAGGAGAAGGTGTGGAGGGGAACCAATGGAGAGAGCGGAAGAGGTTGACACTGCAAACACAGTGGCTAGGGACGTTCTGGGGAGGTGGAGATGTGAGCAAGACAAGAATGAGGCCAGAGAGTGGTCACAGGCTGGCTCAAGGAAGAGCCATTGAGGCTGCGATGGATAATTTTAGGTGTCAGGCTGACTGGGCTAAGACAGATAGCTGATAAAATGTGATTTCTGGGTGTGTCTGTGAAGATGTTTCCAGAAAGAAATAGCATTGGAATCAATAGAGCAACTAAAGAAGACCCACCCTCACCAATATGGGTATCATCATGTCGCTGGCCTAAATAGAACAAGAAAGCTGAAGAGACTGGGTACAGTGGATTACGCCTGTAATCCCAGGACTTTGGGAGGCCCGGGTGGGAGGATCACTTGAGGCCAGCCTGGGCAACATAGCAAGATCTTGTCTCTAGCCAAAAAATAAAAACAATTAGCCAGGCGTGGTGGCATGTGCCTGTAGTTCCAGCTACTTGGGCGGCTGAGGCTGGAGCCCAGGCATTCGAGGTTGCAGTGAGCTGTGATCATGCCACTGCACTTCAGCCTGGACAACAGAGCAAGACCTCGGCTCTTTAAAAAAAAGGTGGAGGGAGGGTGAATTCTTTCTCGCTTCTTGAGCTGGGACACCCACCTGCCCTTGGATGTCGAAGCTCCAGTTTCTGAGGTCTTCAGATTCTAGGACTTACACCAACCTCCCTCTCTACCCTTCAGCTTGCAGCTGGCAGGCTGGAAACTTCTCTCAGCCTCTGTAATTACACGAGCCAATTCCCATAACAAATCTCCTCTTATCTATCTAAATATATCCTATTGGTTCTGTTTCTCTAAAGAACTTTAATACAGAGGCAGAGTGAAAAGTGAAACATAGGGTAAAAAGACATTCAGAAATACTGAAATATAAGGTGCTTGCAAGAATTCAACAAGAGATCGGATCTGTAAAAACATGGCTCATAGTAGGTGTTCAATAAATGTCACATTCCCTTCCACTTTTCTTCCCAAATTTGTTAGCAAAATGGAGCTTTATTTCATTTAAAGAATTTTTTTGTTTAAAAAAAATACAAGCTGTTTTCCAAGGCAGTTAAATAAATGTAATCAATCGCACAGTGTCAAGTGACAGATGGAAAAGGAAACAAGGAAAGAACATAAATTGGAAAGGCTCACAGGAAAATGTCACCGCTGGAAAGAAGTGGGGCAGTTACCTTCTCCAGAGCTTCTGGTCCACAACAAGAAATTTGATGGTCAGGGGAATGAAAAGGACTTGGCTGAGGTCAGCCCAAGAATAAGCATTACAGGAAACTATCTCTCATTGACTGAAAGAAGCCCAGGAAAAGGGAGATTCCCTGTGTTCAGAAGTGGACAGGTCCCTTTAAGCCAAAGGGCACGAAGGAGCACCAGGCAGATGTGTTCTGGAGTGAGACAGATCCTGAGGATGGATCCTGGGAACATCAAGTGTTTATGAGGATGTGGAGTAACTGGGACTATCATATACTCCTTGTGGGAGTATAAAATTGTACAACCAGTTTGGAAACAAGCCTAATAGTTTCTTATAAAAGGAAACATACACCCATTCAATGTCCCAGGCATTCCACTCTCAGGTATTTATCCAAGAGAAATAAAAACATGTCCGCACAATATTTATAGCAAGATGTTTGAAGCAGCTTTATTCATAATCACCCAAAACTGGAAACCACCAAAATGTCCACAAACAAAAAAACATTGTGGTACATTTATACAATGGAATAATAGTCAACAATAAAAAAGGGCAACCCATGGATACATGCGAAATATGAACAACAAGAAAACCCGCCAAACCAAACCATCACTTGAGCAAAAGAAGCCAAAGTAAGAGATGAAAGCAGTACAATTCAGGAAGTAAAGGTGAGCTAGGAACTCTAAAAGATACTTATCAAGGTTTCTGGCTGCCCCAAACCTTTTAAACACCCCTGTGATGTCTTATAAGTACATTGCTTTATGAGTTCTGTCTTCCTGCAGCAGAAGTCAGAACACTTACTTACCCAGCCTCCTTTGTAGCTTGGCACAAATATCTGCTCAATCACACAATCAAGTAACATGTACATGTAAAATTAGATGTACCTGCCAGAGAGATGAATTCAGAGCTGAACAACTGGAGGAAAGAACTCAGCACAGAATCTGAATTTGCTGGTGAGGTGGAGGTTAAGAGGTCTTAGCAGGTTTAGTAGCAGTAGTGATGCACACTTGTGATTGGGTGCAGAAGTGGCGTGGAGCTGATAGCAACTGTGATAGACACAAATCTGAAATTCTGTTATATTAGTGTGTAGTGATGACAGGGACATTGATGGCCTGGCAGGTCCCTCCTCAGACCATTTCTGGGGCAAAATTTCAGACAGTGCTTTTGGAAACTTCATTTGCAGATAGGTCCTCTAGTCCTGGCAATAAGTTCATTAGATACCCAATATCCTTCCCACGTCCCAAAGTAAACTCTTCATTTCAGCCACCAACCTCTACCTCTTCTGCCTCTACCACAATCTGCCATGTCTGCATTATTCCTCATTTCACCAAATGGCAACTCTGTTCTTCCACTTGCTCAAAAATCTGACTCCTTGTTTTCTCTCCTATGTAACATTCAACCTAGCAAAACATCCTGTTGGCTCAACCTTTAAAATATACCCAGCATCCAGCCTCGTCATCTACTTCACTGCCTCCACCCTGCTAGAAACCATCATTTCATATCTGGATTTACAAAGTGAATTGGTAAATTAACTTTTCCACCTGCTTCCATCTTTGTTCACTGTAATCTAGTTTCACAACTGCAACCAGGATGGTCCTTCTAAAAACATTTATCTAATCTTATCACTCCTCCCCTGGAAAAGCTTAGATGACTCTCCATTTCAATCAGAGTAAATGCCAAAATCTATACAATGATCCATGTGAATGCAAAACTCCTAAATATACGATTAGGCAACTGAATATAGTGGTATATTTTAAAAAATACGTCGTGACTAAGTAGGATTTGTCCCAAAAATGCAAAGGATATCTATTCATGTGATTCACCATATTAATGATAAAAATGGGGAAAATCATCATGTCATCAGTGCTGAAATAGCATAAAGTTTAATATGAAATTCTAATTTTTAAAAATGCTTTTACAAAAAGGAATAGATGATAGCATCCTTAATTCAACAAAGGCTACATACTAAACATGTAGTGAAAACATCATACTTAAGAGAAATTTCCTTTAGGTCAGGAAGATAACGAGCAGAGCTGTTATCACAACTACTGTGCCACATAATTCTAGAGGTTCTTGTTAACAAAGAAAGAAAAGAGTGGTAGAGTGAAAAGAAAGAGACTTTTCCCCCATCATTAACACATGATATGATTATTTACAATTAAAAAAAAAAAGTCAGCAACATACAGGATGAACATGTGAGAAGTAATAATGTTCTGCTGTACCTCCATTAACAACAAGAAATTGCAATAAAAAATAAGATAATTTACAATAGCAACAAACACTCCAAAGTAGCAATTAACTTATTAAAGAATGTACAAAACATTTATGGAAGAAAATTTAAACCTAAGGAAGTGAGATAAAATCCATATTCACGAATACAGAGCATTATAAAGATGCTATTTTTCCTATATTAATCTGTATACTCAAAATACTTCCAATCAAAGCCCAGACAAGAGTTTACAGACAATTTAATAAACTGATTCCAAAAATTTTTTATAAGAGAATGAATGCTAAGAAATAATTAAGCCAATATTGACAGAGATCAACACTGGGAGCTTGCCCTATCAGCATTAAGACTTACTACAAAGTAATGGTAATTAAAAGAGTTGATACTCATATAAACAAAAAAGAAACAAATATATTAATAAAAAAGTATACAGTCCCAGTTATATGAGAACTTGGTATGATCATGAGCTGTTAAGAGTCTGAGCTTGCCACAGTTTCATGGTTGTTAGGAGAAGACACAAGACCCTAGGTTCAAAGACAAAGGGCAACTTATTACTCATAGCAATGGCAGTAGTCAAGAGTATCAGCATTTGTGTTGGTTCCTGGAGTCCCAGTTTCCACAGGATGACATGAAGAGGTCTAGGTGATGCCTGCACACACAGTAGGTTAATTGTCGGGGAGAGAAACACTTAGCTTAAACCCAAACCTTTTGTAATGGGTAGAAAGCTTGCCTGAACTTTGCCCCAGAGGGAGATGTTATTTTATTATAATCGGCAGTAAACAAACCTGCCCTTTGCTCTGCATGGAGACACTATCTCTATTTCCAAGAGTGTTTGCTATACAAACATCCTTGAAAAGATAGTTGCAAACAGTCTATCACAGTCTCTGCTTACAAGATATGCAGAAATGCAAGACACACATGAAGAATTGGTTCCCAACAGGTATATGGTAAGAGCTAGCATCACAAATCATTAGAGAAAGAATAAATTAGCTAAAATTACATTAGGAATAGAAATTTAGTAACTTCCTCTGCAGAGAAAAATAAAGTTGAGCCCTTATCTCATTCTTTCTATAAAAATAAACGCCAAGTGGTTTAAAGATCAAGTTGTCAAAATTAAGCCTAAAACTAATAGAAAAATCATGTAGGTTTTTTTTTAACTTTGGAGTCCTGAATAGTTTCTTAAATAAGACTCCAAAACACAAGCCATAGGGGAAAAACAATTGGATTTACATCAGAATTTAAAGGTGGAATTATGTTTATCAAAGTGCACCATTAAAAACCTTAACAGATACATAACGGTTTGGGAGAAGACTTTGACAAGGCCTAAAACCAGCAAATGATTAATAAGTAGATTGCTCAAATAATTCCTGCAAATCAACAAGAAGAAAAAGAAATAGAAAAACAGGCAAAGAATATGAATAAGCAATTCACAGGAGAAACCCAAGAGGCTAATGTAAACTATCAAGAAAGCACAGAAATGAAAATTAGGGTGAGGAACCTCTTTCAATCCCATCTGACTGGCAAACATCAGAAAACTGGAAAACATTGACGCTGTGTGCGAATATGAAAAAACAGGTACCCTTGTGCACAGCTGTAGGAATTACATTGCAGTTGTTCAGGAGAATGATATAGAAATGTTAGTGAAATAAAGGACCCTGTGGTCCTGCAATTCTGGTCCACAGTGTATCTCTCAGAGAAGGTCCAAAAAGAACTATGCTACGTGACATTGTGTGACTATCTTTCTTGGTCCAGCCTCTTCTCCCTCATCCTGAGAGATGGCAGCTCAAGCGTGATCCTCCAAATGTCTACTCCACCCCATGAATTGACTCTGTGCCTTTCCTCCATGCCTCCATCCCACTCCTGGCTTCATTCTGTCTATGGGCTCATCACACTGCATGTTTGTGGTTGGTTTAGATGTCATTTGCATTTCCCATTGGTCCAGGAGTCCCCTTACAGAACCGACTATATTTTTTATTCATCCTGTGTCTACAACTCCAAGCAGTATATCTGGCACAGAACAGGCCTTCAGCTATGTGGAATCAATAAATTCATCCAACACAGGGCCTGGATCTGGGGCCTGGTATTTGTAAGGTGGAATTTCTTTTTTGTGTGCAGATTCCACCCTTGCCCCAGGTATCTTGGCTGGTCTGATAAGGGCAGGGAAGATTACTCCAGTCTTGGGATTCCAGTGTATCAGCAGGAATTCCATGCATCCACTCCTGGCATATCCTTTTGCGGTGAGTCGGCTAATAGCCTGTGTCATTTTGAAGGAGAAGATGTCTGCCAGGCCACGATGTGATATGTACTCAGCACAGCTGGTGTTTGTCAGCCACAGACCCCGCTGCTCCACTAAGCTTCCATTCCTCCTGTTCCCCCTGTGTTCAAGAATGTGGGGCCTGGCTCCCTCTGGGCTCCAAAAATGTCTCAGGCTGGGTCCTGTGAAATCCTAACCTTTCCTCCCACCCCTGTTCCCTTAGCATTGCCACCTTCATCATAAAATAATTTATACAAGTGGAAAGGAAGAAAAAAAAATCCAGTGCAGAAATACCATATGTAGAACAACATTACGAAATCTCCTTAATGTCCTGAAAGCTGCACCAGGCCATTTGGAAGATGCATTAGCTAGATAAGTATTAACAGAAGGGCCTATCGCAGAAACGTTACCCAAACTACCACCTTTTATTAAGCCCCCAGGAGAACTTAAAACCAGCCCATTATTCTAAGGTCTGAGACGGGCCTGTTTCCACACACCCCCGCCCCCAACCCACCACCCAGTGAAAGCAAGTTTAAGTATTTCAGAATAACGAAATGGATTAATCATAGATACCACTGAGGGCCATCACCTTCATGCCAGAACCTGGGGTGGAGGGAAACCTGACTTTCAGCTAACACTCAGAGTTGGGCAAAGTGTCAGTCCTCTGTACACTTCTAGAGAGCTGAAAGGCCAAAGAGAGAGAAAGTTTAATACTACTGTATGGATTTATTGTCCACCTCTTCAGTCCTTCTTCAAAAACCAGGGCACTCAGGAGGCATTAAGACCTGAATTCTGCCTCTGCTCCTAGCTTTCTGTGTGACCTGAGACAGTTACTTAAGCTCTCTTGCTCTCAGACTTGTTATGTGCAAAAAGGGCAAAATAGCGAAGTCAACTCTCAGAAGAGGCAGCCCAGGTCACGACAGTGTGGGGTCCAGAGGAGACCAGCTGCCAGCTTCATAGCTCTCTCGAATTCCTAGATGGATGGTTTGCAGGTAATTACCTGCAAACTTACATAACTTGTCAAAGTCTCAGTTTTCTTGTCTGTAAAATGGAGTTTAAGAAGAGGGATCACATCCAAGACTAGGCTACACAAATTCTCTGCATTTTATCTTGTGTATATTCTCTCACTCTGTCATTTGCTTGCTCTGAAGGAAGCCAGCTTTCATGTTGTAAGCCTTCCTATGGAGAGATCTATGCAGTGAGAAACTGAGAAAAACCTCCAGGCAATAGCCAGTTAGAGACTGAGCCCTTCAGTCCAACAGCCCACATGGAAATGGCCCCTCCAACAAATACTTGAGTGCACTAAGGAGAGGATCTTCCTCGGTTGAGTCATCAGATGAGACCACAGCCCTAGACTCCACATCAAGTGCAGGCTGTGGGAGGCCCTGACCCAGAGGACCCCACTAAGCCAGGCCTGGATTTCTGACTCCCAGAAACTGTGAGATAATATGTGTTTGAAGAAATTGGTCACACAGCAGTAAGTTCTTCCAGTTCCAATATACTGTTTTTCCAAGGTAATTCCAAACTCATTCTATTTATAAGACACATAACAATGCCCAGTGAGAACTGTGGTCTGTGAAAAGGAAGAATTTATTGCAATTCTACCACATATAAAGTATTGCAGCTTCTCTAGGTGAGACACAAAGACATCAACACATTTCTTCATGCTTATATCTGTATGGTGGAAAATACTGTGTAACTCAATTTTCACGTTAATAGCTAGAAATTAGCTACAATTGGAGTGCAATGCCATGGAAATCAGCAAATGCTTCAAATCAAGGTTTGTTTTTTGTTTTTCTTAAGAACAATGTTAAACATTTGCTAGCATACCACTGAAGTTAATCCTTAGAAGTCGTTATTCTAAGAACTCCAGGAAAACTCAAAAGAAAAAAAGATCTTTTCAACCAGGGAAAGACAAAAGGAGTGAGACACGGGCTGCTGGCTGTGAGGTCTTTCAAAGTCCTCCTAGCTCTGTATTCCATATGCTATAAAATTTGCAGAACTCAGATGCAATGAAGAACCTTGTCTTTGGAATATGATAGTTTCCTCACCTGCGAAACAAGACTGTTGCACACCTCTGGGGGAGTTACTGTAAAGATCAAATGCATGTACAAGTGCCTAGCACTGTGCCTGGCACACAGAAAGTATTCAGCACACACATGGAAACTTCTTCCCATCTCCTCCTACTGGAAGAGAGAACTAGGTTTGGGGTCATGTAATGGGAAGAGGATGCAAAGCCCACACTCAGCCAGTGATGCATCTTGCATGGTCCTCTCTGAGAAAATTTCTTCTATGCTGATGTAGAAGGCCCTGTAGAATGAGACTGGAGAAGTGTTCACTGGGCTGTGAAGCCCTTGCATATGTGAGATATCACCAGCCTCACTTTCATGAGAATCCTCACCATCAAGGTGACAAGGAAATGAGCACCTTCATTTTTGAGTGCACCAGATACTCAAACCTTTCCAGGTGAACAGGACAAAAGCAAGACTTCGTCTGCTTTGCTCGTTGCTATATCCCTAGGGAATACCCCAATGTCTGGAACACGGCAAGCGCTCAATAAATAGTTCTTGGGGTGAATGAAAGGGTTGAAGACTGAGCTGGAGGAGATCTTAGGCAATGTAATATCCTAACAGCTCCCATGTGCCCTTTTTAGAGATGAGAAGACTGAGTCTTTCCATCATTCATCAGGAGCCAGTCTCCCCGGCATCATAGTTTGCTCCAGTCTCAGAGGGGAAGGCTGCAGGATCTGGGGCTTCTCTTAGCTCTCAGAGTCTGCTCAAATTTCAGAATACTTCAGAATAATGAGGTATGTTTCAAACTCGGCAGGAAGGAGAGAATTTTCAGGCCGGTTTTACGATTTTTGATTTTAGTTTAATTTTTTAACACTAAGGAAGCACCATGGTGTTGCAGGAATGACCCTCCTACTCAAAGGAGTTAGGAGAGAAATGGGAAAGTTGGGTGAGGAATCTTACAAAGTTGAAAACCTGCTGGTTCTTGTTAAAAGAACAGAACAGTGTTCTCTCCTCCCTCCCCCCGCAGGGCTCAGAGGGTTTGACCCTCCTCTTCCAGAACCCCTGGTTTTATTTTATAATCTAACTCGGCTGCAAACTCCCTAGCTACGCAGCTGACTTTTTACAGCCTGGACTGGGGAATGACTTCATCCCGGTGAATTTATGGGTCACAGCAGAGGATGGAACAGGGGAACTGGGAAGGGGGAAATCGCAGCCAATCCTACCCCCACCCTATTGTGATGATTTTCCCAGCAGTGGCCTTGCAGAGCCAGTTCTTGCCCTGTGAACAGGGGTGCTGGGCCAGAATCCCCTGCTGCTACCTGACATGTTCTGTGAACTTACAGCAGAACAGGATGCCTGGCAGGCACTGGGGCTGGCTGAACACATCCAACAAACCAAGGAGGGTGAGCACAGGAGCCTCTGTGAGACCTTTCCGACTCTGAGGGACCAGGGCTGGCTGTGGTTAGAGTGACAGTTCTTAAAGATGGTGGTTGCTTTAGACACTCGTCACTGGCACTGTCTGCCCTCGGGCAGAGCCCCTTACTGTGGGAAACCCAGCTCTGTGACTCTGGAGGTCCTGACTTTGCTGTCTCCCAAGTGTGATGCCAATGCCTCAGCCTGGAGACATTCCAGGAGAAAACTCACAGGGCTGCCTTATACACAGGGCTTCTAGAACATGCTCTTGCATTCCTGTCTTTGTGCCTTTTTCCTGGCTATCTCTTGTGCTTGAACACCACCCTTCTTCTTGGCTAACACAATATCCTGGAAGTCTGACCATTCATCATTCAGAGTTGGGAAGCCTACCTTTGCATACCTGCAGGAGGGGCAGCTCTCTCTCTCTCTCGTTCCCTCTCTCTCTCTCTGTGTGTGTGTGTATGGAGGGGGGTTGACCTCTGGCATAACAGCAAGGCTCTGTATCTATTTCATCTTGATTTCTTCTCCTTTCTATCCCAGTATCTGGCACAGAGTTGGTGCCCAGCAAGGATCATCCAAGAACCTGTAAAACAATAGCCAACCCAGCAACCCAAATGTTTGACAAAACAAAAGCTCTTCCTCTCTACACAGCTGATGTGTGTCCCTGGCAGGGCAGAGGCTAGGGTGAGGTAAGTGATGAGCCCAGGGCATGAACTTTAGAAGGCAGTCACTCTGCTGCAAAGGCAGGGTTGGCATGTGAGAATGAGAACTTCCTTATATGCTGCCTCTCTCTCACCTCACACTAGTTCTGGCCTAGCTCTTGGAGTGTTATCTAAAACAAAACTTGAACCAGACACCCTTTAGCCTATGAACTTTAACTCTTCTCAGAGGTGATGTTGGACAGAGTTTGGACTCAGGAAGACCAAGCTCAATCCTCTGCCACCTATGAGCTCTGGGATTTGGACACACTGCTCAGTCCTCCTAAGTTTTAGTTCCTTGTTCTGTCCCTTGGGATAGAAACACACTCCTCCCATCTCATCAAGAGCAAGCAAGTGAACAAATCTGGCACTGAGCCTGGCAGGTAGGGGCAGGTGAGAGGGGACCTGGAAAGATTTTAAAGCTGAGTGCAGCCCTTGATTTATTCCAATAACTTACTATGGCCCCATGATAGGCTTTAGGATCCCAAAGTTTAGCAAGCCAGTGTCCTCATCCTTGAGGCACTTGCAGAAAAGGAGGTGAGGTAGACAGGTGGACTTTTGACTCTTACCCTACATGGTGGGGGCATTAATACGGGTGTACAAGTGGCCAAGAGAGAGTGTGCACTGAAATCTGACTAGGAGGAAGACCATTGTTACAAGGGGGGATAAATTAAGGCCATCACCCTACTGGAGTGACTGCTGAATGGGCACTGAACTTGAAGAGGAAGGTTTTCAGATGGATGAGGAGAAAAAGAGTGCTCCTGTAGAGGGACCAGCATACACAAAAGAATGGAGATACACAAAAAATCTGTGATTTTGAGGAAGAGTGAGTAGGTTTAGCTGGAAAGTGAAGTATCTGGGAGAAGAGAATGAAGATGAATGCCCAGGCTGGTGCAGGAGGAGCTGAAGATAGGGAATGAACTGTACAACTTTTTCAAAATTTGCACTCTTGTTGGGTATAAATGTGGGTGGCTGTGCACATGGTGTGGACGTTGTTTGGGGCACTAAAGAGTTTGACTGTGTTAAGAATTTTGTCTGGTATGATATGGAAAAGAGCTGCTGATTGTATTTGGGAGTGCTGGAGTTCCTTGGGCTTGTGTGGCTTGGGTATAAGCAGGATCAATGAGACTGTTGAGGTCAAGGCCCTCAAGGTCACTCTCAAGGGAATTAGAATAAGACCTGCTTTATGGCCCTGGAGTTCCAGGCCAGCTTTGTGGCAGAGCCTGGGCCTTCTTCCAGGGGTGGGCCTTCTTCCAGCCGTCAGTAATTCAAACCCAGAGCTCCACTGTGCTGCGTATGAGGGCCTCTGAGGGATGTGTAGCTGGAAGGGCTGGCTCTGGTGACTTTGCCACAATACCCCATCCTCTCCTGCCTCCTACCAGCTCTGTCTCCTCCTCACCAACAATGCCTCAGAGATACCCGCTTCCCTGGCAGCCCCTTCTGCCTGTTCCTGTCACCTGCCTGCTCACCCCAGGACCCCGCCGCCCATCCTCAATGCACCTTGAATCTTTTCTCCGCCTCTCTCATTCCTTTGGAATGATCATTTTAAAAAACCACGCTGCTCTCTTTCCTCAGCCCCATTGAGATCTAGCGCTCTCTGCTCCTGGCATATTTGATCAATCTTCCTCCCCCTTCTTGCCGACTGTCAGGAAAATTGGAATCAGACTTAAACCCGTAACGAGATTAATGTTCTAAAGACAAGCATGTACCTCAGAGTAGAATCGGGGCTGCTGCTCTTTGATAATCTATTCAACTCATTTGGTTCCATCATTAATAGACAGCTGTGTATTCTGTGATGATTACAATATACATTAATCAAAGACATGTTATGCTGAGAGTTGAAAATTACACTTCCCTTTTTCCCCTCTGCAGAAGAAAAGGAAAATATTCCACCACTCAATGACAAGGAGAAAGGTATTTAGAGTCGCAGAAAACAAGCAATGAGCCTCTTTCTGAAAGCTTGTGCTGAAAACAATGAGAATTTATCCTGAAATGTCACAGTATCATTAAAATTGTCAGAACAAGAGTGAGGATCAGGGGAACTGAGTTGGAAAAAGAGTGTCCATAACTTGCATAAGATTCTCCAAGGAGACTTTATCCTCCCAAAAAACTTTCAGAAGTTTCTAAATGAATGATCCTCCAGGTTCCTCTTGGTGTTAACCAGGTGTAATCTCCCAGTTAACCAGCACTGGAGGATCTTCAAAGTCACAAAACCAACCTGGGCCAACTGGACACTTCTCCACTTAGTATTCAAATGAAATTCACCAAGTATTGTTTTTTTTTCACATCCCTGCACAGGCCTGGGGCCACTTATAATGACACATAAATGTGGATTAGGAGAAAAGGAGTGAGGTGAGTGGGAAGAAGGCCTTCTGGGCTTGGGCTCAGAGGCCTTGACTTTTTGGGCGAGATTGGTCTTGAAGGCACAGAACCGCTTCACCTTTCTGAACATTGACATTGCTATCTCAGCAATGGGAATAGCAATATTTACAACCAAGGGCAAGTCAGGGATTACAGTCAGCCGTGGGGGTAAAATGTGCCAGAGAGTGGATTATATCATACAAACACACAGTGTTGGAAAGGGTGGAAGTGTGAGTTCCTCATCTAAGTGCAGAGCCTGGAGCTAAGGGCTTTGAATGTTGACTTTGCCACTTGCCAGCACAGTGAACTTCAGAAGCTTAGCTTTTACTCCTCAGTTTCTTCATATTTAGACTGTGATCATAATAGTACATACCTCTTAAGGTCATTGTGTCTCAGGGACACCAGATGAATTCGTGGATGTAAACGGTTAGATCATGCCCGAGACACAGTGGGCGCTGGGGGTTGGTGATCGCCACTGTTCACAATCTGCAATGGAATAGAAAAGTACATGTGCAAAAACCTGAGGCCAAGCATTATGTGTTACAGCAGGGACCACCTCTATTTTGTTCAATCCTCTCTCCCCAGTGCTTGTGTGATGTTAGGACATAGGAGACAAGCAAAAATCCTAAATAAATGCACATCAAATGTAACCATTGACTAAGTGAACATCAGATGTAACTCAGAACTTCACAGCAGCCAGGGAGACATCTTGAGTCATACAGTTCTCAACTGTTGATAAAAAGAAAGACACACATCCCATCATCAAAAGATACAAACTTTTTCCTAGTGCCAATTTTTAAAAAGAATGTATCACTTGGGTCCCAGGTTGGTGCCAAATACCCTGATGGAGCTAATGGATCATGTCTTCATAGGAGTTAACTAGAGGATGCAGAAATTTCTTCATCGGACTTTGGATGACAGCTGGACCATAATAATCATAATAACATCTGAGAACATCTCAGAGCAAGACCTAAATACATAAGGTCAGGACAGGTGGCTTCTTTGACCACTTTCATAGTATAAGGACCAAGCTCATCCATTCTCAGAGTGAAGGTTCTTAACCATTTTAGAATCAGAGACCTTTTCAAAGAATCTGATAAAAACAAAACAAAACAAAACAAAACACCAATAACTAAAGCCTTTCTCCTGAGAAAAACACACCTTCACTCAACATTTTGCATACAGCTATAGAGGGGTTCATGGATCCCTAAATCTCATTTATTAATCTATTAACCCGCCAGGCATCTACGAACTGAAAACTAAGAACGAGTTAGAGGGGTGGCTGGAGAGACGGCCCTGAAATGCCATGTGTGGAAACAGCCTTTCAGTGCGCAGTGGTGCAGAAGTGCAGCCATTGTTCTCCGCCGTCTCAGCTGGGCTTCCTGCCAGCAGTTGGCTACAGGCTGAGCTCTCTGGCAAGAGCTTGGAGCACAGATAGCCTCTTTTGATTGAAGGATGGTCTGCATCGTTTGGATCTAAATGGAAAAGTGGTTCAGACAACCTCCCTTTTCATCACCTTCTCAGGAAGTCAGGTCATGCACCTAATTACCTGATGTCACCAACATCCTCAAGAAGCAGTTTTGGAGGGTTCTCATGAGCTGCGGGCACTAGGAAGCCCCTTCTGGAGCAGGAGTACCTTGTCATCATGGCCTTGGCCGTGGAGAGCCATGGCTCAGAGGGACCACGACCTTTCCAGCAGCAATGGCTCCTGGTATCCCTGCCAGAGAAATGGGTAAAGCTGCTTCCAGGACCATGGGGAGATTTTCTTGATGAGAGAATTTCTAACTCTCCTCCTGGATGTGGGACCTGCAGCTGCCAAAAACGAAGACCAGTTTGGATGTGATACAAATTTTCTGCCACTCTTTTTGGGCAAAATTAGACAGTATAAGAATGCTGCTTTTGATCCATTCTAGAACATTGGGTGAATATTGGCAACAAAGCAGAAAAGTGCCTGCATGAAGGCACAGAATACCTTTCTGGCCTCAGCACCACCCTTCTTCCCCACCTCAACATATGCTCCTCTTGTGCTCCAATTACAGGCGCTCCCTACATGTCCACATCATACCTTAGAATATGAAGCAACTTCCATTGGTTTTAAGTGCATGACACTCCTTTCACCTTTTGACACTCCTCTCAAATCCGATCTGCTCTTGGAAGCCCTCTCGGGTATTCCCACCTAGGAGGCCCACAGCATATCCCATATCTGTTGGCCAAGGGCAACCTTGCTGGTCCATCAGAGCTGGTTCCTCATCCACGTCATGGGGACAAATGATGACCTACATAGATGAGTTGTACCTTAGCATATGTAAAGTGCTCAGAACAGGGCCGGCTGCAGGAAGTCTGTGAATGCCAGCAGCAATGCTAACAATGCTCATAGCCAGTTACCATCCTGCAAGCACTTTCACGTCCTCTATCTCACTGGATCAACATCTCAGGTCTCTGAGAATGGCATCTGTATGATGTTGAATCTGAGTCACCTAGAGGGGAACAACTTGTCCACAGATGCGGAGAGGAAGTGACAGGGCCAAGGCTCCCCATGCAGCCATCCTCGTGGTTCCTACCTGTCATCACAGCGCCATGTCTGGAACAAGTGGGCCTCTGAAAAAGCCCTGAATGGAGAGCGGAAGGCTGCCATGAGAGGACATTCGCATTTTCAAACTGCCTGCGTTTACCAGAGGGAGTCTTTGTGACAGCCTCTTTAACACCCTTCCTCACCCAAATATATTACAAACAGTGCTGCCGCAGCACATCTCAAATGAGTACATAATGATCAGCCCTGACCTCCAAGATGTTACCAGGCCCACCAGCAAGTGACAATGCTGTGAAAATCATCCCCTAAGAGGAGACGTCCCCATCCAACTTGAGGGACCAAAGAATCGCGGTGATTGAAGGATTCCAGGAATGTCCTTCTGGAAAGAACTCTAAGTCATGCTGGGGGACGCTGCTGCTGCCTCTCAGAATGAATGGGGCCAGCAGACTGAAGGACCACTCAGATGTCTGTGCCTGTAAACAAAGCCTGGTCTCATTTCTAAAATCCAGAGCCCCTCTCTACAGCCACCTACAGGGGTCTGAGCTCTGTGGAGAGGCTGCTGAGTACTTCTATAAACCTGAGACGGCCGATTTCAGCATCAGTGTCTGGGGAGGCAGGAACTTGGCTTTGTCTGGATGGTCAGTGTTTATCTTTCAAACCATATTGAATTCACCATGAAATTCTTTATTCTATACCACCTTGATTGGTATTTAATGAGGCATGAATTGGATCTAAGAACCAAGTTAAACAACTTCCAGCTCTCTGGTTCAGGCCTGTGTTTAGGGACTATGTTGGGATAGCCCTAAACCTTCTATAAACACGTGTAAGGATATTTCAAGCCTAGAAACCATTTTCATACCGATGCTCTCTTTCGATTCTTAAGGTAATGCTGTGAATTAATCAGGGCATGGATTCCACACACTACAGTGCAGAAACACCAAACAGCTTTGTTGCAGGACTTTTCCTTAGTTCAGCTAAAGACAGGGTTCTTGTCTTTCCCACGCCACAAAAATTTAGGGTCGCAGGTGGCTTAAAGGGTGAGCAAAACAGGGTTTTATTGGGTGAAAATGGAAACAAAATCGGAGAAACAGCGATCCTCAGCAAGGCCAAAGTCCCCTGCTGGAGCGCTTCCCAAGGGTTCTTTGAATTCCAGGTACCACACAGGAAGGGAGGGGGCAGCCTCCTCCCTGCGGCAAACGTCTCTCATAAACTTCCCAAGGCTCCACCTCAGTGGACAGGCTGGTTGAAATTTCACCAGGGACACCCCTCCCGCCCGGCTGTCTGAGCTTGCTGCTGATCATAGAGTTACTAAAGGAACCAAGAGAATTTCCACACCTAGGACTCTCTTTGCAAATCATCCTCCCACCAAAGATCTGTCCAGTGATCAATAACTGAGAGAAGAGCAGGAGGAGGGGGCCGCTTTGGGGGACATGAGGGGGGACAAGAAGTGATTGTGCCCAGCCCCAGCCCCACCCTCAGTGCCCAGGGAAGCATGGAGGCTGGTGTGCATGCAGGTTGTGTGTATATGTGCAGTCTCCAAGGCTCCTAGCACCAGAGAGGGGGCTGTTGCCTTCTCTCCTTGCCCAGACATCAAACTCAGCCTAAAGCCTGGGTAGGGCTTGGGGTGCTGACTGGTTTCGGTCCCTTGGGAAGCCTGCCTCTGAAAGGAAGTTTAGCGGGTCTTGTACGGTGGCCAGTGTTTGCCAACGGCCTAATAACACCACTTCTCTTTTACCTGTAACAGTACACATCACAGTTTTCCAGTATTCACACTGGCACTCATTCTGCAACCACACAATTGCCTTTTATGAAGACAACAGGATGGGGATTCTAATTCCCACCGGACAAACGATCTGCCTGAAGTCTCAAAGCAATCACAGACAGAGTCAGGGCTTAAGCAGCCAGGTCTCATCCTGTGTCCACAGCCAGTCACAGTTTAGATTTTGCCACCTGCCTCCCTGACCGCCTCTCTATCCAGTAAGCATCTATTTACCAACATCACTAGCCAGCTACTGTCACCAAGAGAGAGCCCAGAAGCTGCCCATGAGGTTTCTGCTTTGTTAATATGGTGTGTACTTTACATCCAAATCCTCCTGCCAGCTCCTCTTCCCCAGGAGCTCTGACAGGTTGTACCAGATGTGTATCCTTTATCTGAAAAGCTTGGGACCAGAAGAGTTTTGGATTTTAAGTGTTTTGGGATTTTGGAATATTTGCATACATATAATAAGATATCTTGGGGATGAGACAAGTCTAATCACAGAACTCATATATGTTTCATATATATCATATACACACAGCCCAAAGGTAATTTATACAGCACTTATAGTAATATGTGGGACCTGTCACATGAGGTCAGGTGTAGAATTTTCCATTTGTGGGGTTATGTTGGTGCTCAAAAGTTTTGGATTTGTGGACATTTTGGATTTGGGATTTTTGGATTAGGGTTGCTCAAACTGTATATATGCAAGAAGCCAGAGGGCCAGTGGCAGGTGGGGAAGCCTCCCTTATCAACAACGGAACAAGCACACAGCTGCCCGCCCTTCCAACAAGCTCCCATGTGGCTCTTCCCTAACAGCCTGGCTGCAAATACTGCACAAGCCAGAAGGCCACAGCAAGGCCTCCTTCTTCCTTCCCCTTGAACTCGAGGTGGACACGTCTGCGGCATGTCACCCCATCTGACCTTGCTTCTGTGTCTCTTACCTGGGGTGCTCTGAGCACGCCATGGCCTCCACTCAGGATCCTCCCCCCCCATATTTGATACCTGCTCATGTTCAGATCCCAGTGAGTGTGTCAGTTTATATTCCAGCCTTCCCCCACTACTGGGTGAAGCCACTCGACCGCAGCTCTCTGATTGGAGGGCAGAAACCTTGTCTGTCCTTGTCTCCATTTACCTACTGCGACTGGCACACAGTAGGTCCTTGATGAATCCTTCTGTGGCATAATACTGGGTGGTTGATCTAGAGGACCCAGAGTATAACCCGTAGGCCTCTTTCATTTTGGAGAAGGGACATGGGTGCAGAGCCCCAGAGCGGGCCTGAGGTGGCTGGTGACCCCGCCTAGGGGAGAGACTCACCTCCTCCATGTAAAGGGTCCTGCAGCACCCGCCTGAGCACAATCCTTGAACTTGGGCTGAACCCTGCTCGGGAGCATCATCCTGGGAAAAGAAACTGCATTTGCATCGATTCCCGCACAGCCATTCTCTTTAGGGCCATACATTGTTCCTTCTTGACATGGGGCCTGTGGAGCAGCAGCACCCCCCTTGCTCTCTATGTAAATACAGCCTACTTGAAGGATATTTATTGGCCTGCAGAAAAGATGCAGGGGAATTTTGCTCTCTAGGTGAGTGATAAAAAGAGCAGCCAGCGGATATGTTCGCCAGCTTATTTACCACAAATCTCTTATTTATGGCCTCATAACCTTCTGATGGCCTGGTGTCTCCTCCCCTGCCCCCCACCTGGTTTTCTTTCCAGACGGAGAAAGTGCTGAGCCGAGGACTATTGGTCCAAGGTTCCTCTCGGCTCCTAGTTTCGACAGCTGGAGCCGGACCGATTGATTTCCCTGCGACTGCGTGGATGTCGATGTGGTCTGTGGGATGAATCTCTTGCTGCAAAGCGTGTTGGGCTTCTTATGGCCTGGCAGATGGTGTTTGAGGTAAAGCCCATATTTCAATTCTGTGGGCATTCATTGAGCACCTATTGTGCCCAGCACTGCAGATGGTGCCAGGCATAGACAGGGAGACAAGTGTCTAGTCCCTCCCTTGGGCCTCTTTCTGCAGTCTTCTGACAAATACTGAGCACTGCTGGCTGGCCACTGTGCTGGGCACTTTGCATGCATTATAGTCCATTGATCCTCTCAGCAATCCCATAAAGATGCAACATGTCCCCAGACCTAGCTCATCACGGATTCCTGAGGCCACTCTGTCTCCATGGCTCAGTAAGTGGAATGACACCATCACCCAGACCCCTAGCTAAGTGGTCTCCTAGAGTGCCCCACAATAGACAGTCCAGGCTCTGCTGATGGTGCCTCCTCCCACAATGTCCTCCCATCCCCTGGGCTCTGTGCCTGCCTCGCCTCTGCCCGCTCCAACTCCCACTATTCCAGGCTGGCATTACTGCCAAACAGACCTCCTGGTCTCGGATAGTCAGCTCCGGATCCATTCTTCCCTTTGGGTTCCTGTGAAACGTTTCTAAAGCACACTCTGACTGGACCACTCCATTGCTGCATGCTTTCAATGAGTCTGTTACCCTCATGATGACATCCAGACTCTGGGTCAACAGACTACCATCTTTAGAGTAGACCTGTCTTTGACGCTGTCTGTGGTAGGCTCCCAGGCTTCGGTGCTGCTGGATCATTCGTGGTACTCAGCCCCCGCCAGGCTTATTCTCGCCTCCTGCCTATGCACGCTCTGGTCCTTCCTCCTGAAGGCCTCTCGCCTGCCTCGCTGCAACCTGATGACCTTCAACTCTGACTTCAGGACTCACTTCCAACGCCACGGCTTCAGAAACCTCCCAAGACAACCTTCCTGGACGTGGGTTAGACACTGGGTTGCCCGTAGGCTGCCGCACCGGAGCACCACTGCCCAGGTGGCTTGAAATAGTGGCAATTCATTTTCTCACAGTTCTGGAGGCCAGGAGTCCCAAATCAAGGTGTTGGCCTGGCAGCTTTTCGTGCGGGGTGTGAAGAACAATCCACTGCAGGCCTCTCTCCTGGCTTCTGGTGGTTGCCGATAGTCCTCAGCTTGTAGATGCCTCACTCTAGTCTCTGCCTTCACGTGGCTGTCTTCCCCCTGTGTCTGCATCTTCTCCCCTTCTATCTCTCATTAGGACATATGTCATCAGATTTAGGACCCATCTGGACAATCCAAAGTGACCTCATTAAGTTAATTACATCTGCAAAAACCCTCTTTCCAAAGAAGGTCACTTTCGTGGTACCAGGAGTCCATGGATCTGGATCTATCTTTTGGGGGCCACCTTCAAACCCATCACAGAGCCCCTCCTTCATGTTCCCACACACCTAGGCGAGGCTCCTCCTTGCCTTTCGCTTGCTCGAAGTGGAGTTGATGGCCTGGTTCCCCTGCACATTGAGACTGTGTGCTGAGACTTTCATTTCTCTATCCCCAGTACCTGGCACTGGGCCTGGCCCACAGACACTCATAAATAACAAATGGGGGAAATTGATGAATTGGGTGTGTCTCCCATCGTGCTGATGTGGAAACTAAGTCTCATGAGGGAAACAAGATGGGCCTCAGGCCATGGAATGAAAGAGGACAGAGCCAGGAATCTGTTCCCAGGATTGTGGGCTGGGGCCTCTTTCTTGGCACCAGCCCCCCTGCTCCATCTGAGATCAGAGGCACCCCCCTCAGAAAATCTCTTCTGCTGACTGCTTAGGAAATAAAAAAGGTCTCCCATCTCCCTATTCTGTAAACAGGCTTCCTCCCAGCTCCCTGTCCCTTTGATCTGCGCCCTCCCCACCCCTGGTGCCCAGTGCTCCCAAATTAGAAACACATGTGTCATTTGACCTTGGCTGTCTATGGAGGAAAGTGACTCCCCACAGGGTGAATTTCCCAAAGGTCTTGGGGGCCCCACTATTTGGGCGTCCCATGGGAACAGTTCCTGGGGGACTTGTCTGTGCTGAGGATGGCAAGCTGGGAGGCCAGCATTGTGTGAGGCCAGACCCTCCATCGGACATAGCTCCTGGAAGAACAGGAAACCCCACCAGGGTTGAATCCCTGCCATGCGGCTCTAGATCCCAAATAGAAGGGCATTTATCCCTGCACACGGACTCTGAGGGCAGGCATGCTGAGTGAGGGACCAGGTGCTGAAATCCAAGCAAACGTCCTGGCAACACAGCAAGCACGTCAGAAGTCACTTAGAACCCAAGAGGGCCCTGCTGGAGAGGCCCTGACGTGTTAGCTCCACCTGCCCCCCCCACCACCCACTTCTCATCCAGGAGTCCATCTGATGGGGAAGAAGCAGGTCTGTGTGAGAGGCACCTGGCTAGGCTGTCAGCTCAGACATCACCCCAGGGGGTGGAGAGGTGCCCCTAAACACACACCATCCAGCTTTCCTGCCTGACTCGTGATGGTCCAGAAACTCTCTCGTCTGCTCTAGGGCCAGTGGAGAAGTTACCCAAGGGACAATAAGTGCCCTGTGTCCCCTGGTGGCTGCCCACTGCAGGGTTTTCTCTGGCTTGCTAGAAATGGTCTCCTTCAGAGTCTATGGAGGGTCTCCCTTTCCCTTCAAGTCAGGTCAGCAGAGGAGCAACCCCAAGGTGTTCTGAGCAGAGAGAGTCAAGTGACACTCTGCTCCATCTCTGACTGCGTGCCCCTGGGAGACCCAACAGTTCCCCAACAGGGAAAGTCAGGACAACAACACCTATTTCACTAGAGCCTTATGAAAAGTGAATGGAATAACATATGTCCATGAGCAGGTCCTGCGATGTGCCGGGAATAACAAGAGGAGCTGACTGTTCAAGGCGCTCGGCGGTACACATCTCAATGAATCCTCCTGCAACCCGCTGATGAGCTAATTTGCTATCAGTTCATTTTACAGGTGATGGAACAGAGGCCCAGGCAGGCTGAGGACCTGCCCAAGGGTGCACAGCTCTTAAGCAGAAAGGCAGAAACCATGCTGCTGTCCTGCTTCCCTGCCAAGCGTACATTTCTTTCCCTTCTTTAACCAGGTGCCTAGCACTGAACTAGTTGAGCAAACGATTTTTCAAGTGAACAATACGGGTTATGCATGGAGAATGAAAGATGAGTATGACATGGCTGTGTACTCCGCTCTCAATCGTCGGGGGGGGATGCTGGCAAATGGGGAATTACAATATGGTGTGTGTGTGGTGGGGGGTGCCTGGAACAGGAATAGCAGTCTCTCCTGTGGGATCTGTTCGGGGATGGGTTGGCAAGTGAGAGAAGTTTCTGGCAGCGGGGCATGCCTGAGCTGAGAGGTGCAGAGTCAGGAAGGGTGAGCCAGGTGGACTGGCTTGGGGAGAAGTCGGGTTATTCCAGGCAGAGGACCCTGAGTAAGCACAGGATCTGAGCCATGAAACAGCCTGCTGAGTGCATGGAATGACAAGGAGCCGGGGTGTGCCTGGAATACCAAGGGCCAGGCAGAGTGAGGATGGTGTGGTGAGAGCAGGCAGGCAGACAGGCAGGCGCCAGGCCCCAGAGGGCCTGCGGGACAGGCCTGGGAGTGTGGGCCTCCGCTGGGGGCTACACGGAGCCACAGGATGGCTCTATACACGGAGGGGTGGGGGCAAATTTCTGTTTCTGAAGGATTGTTCTGGAAGTTTTGTGTGAATCAGAGGCCAGCCTGAGTCAGAGAAATCTGTTAGGAGGTGAGAGGTAGTGAGGGCGCGAGTAGCAAATATGAGGACGATGGCAGAAATGGAGAAATAAACTTGGAAATAAGTTAGCATGTAAAAGCAGCAGGGATTGCTGAATTGTTGAGGCAAGTATGGGAAAGAGAGGAGTCTAGGGTGGCGTCCAGGTTCTTTGCTGGGGCTCTGTCTGAGCAGTGGACCCATTCATGAGCAGGGACCTAAAGAGAGTGGCAGATCTGAGCAACGATCACACCCACTGATGTCCGAGGCCTGTGGGCCACTCGAGGCAGGGGATGCCCATGAGGGGGTGGTTCTGCAGCCTGTTGCTTGGGAGAGGGGCATTGACTGTAGGTGTGGGCTGGGGGTGCACCTGCTTATAGATAGAGGTGGAGGTTGATGTCCTGGGAATGTTATAGAGGAGACCTGGAGGAGCAAAGGCTTTAAGAGGAATGCCACAGAAGGACAGTCCAGGGAGGGGAGAGTCTCAGGAGGAGGCGATGCTCAGTGGCTCCAACCCCACAGACACCCTGCCAGGGAAGGACTGAGAAGTGCCTGGATGGCACTTCGGGGTCACTGACTACAGTTGGGACTCAATTTTGTGGTGGTTGGGAGTGGATGTCAGAGCAAAGGGGCAGCAGGAAAGCTGGGGACAGAAGAGGAGAGCGAGAGAGCATCATATCAAGAGAAAGCTAAGGTCAAGGACAGGCCATGTTCTCAGGATGAAACCGACTGAAGCACACTCGTTAGGGGAAGAAGCCTCATAAGGGATGTTCTGACTGCGTAAGATGAATGAGAGAATCCACAAGCTAGGCCTGGAGGAGGCACAAGGGGCCAGACTTCATGGGGGAGACAAAGACATGATGCCTCCCCTCACAGAGCCCCTCCTTGAGACTGCTGCCAGGCTGTTCCTGTCAAACTGGAGCCCCTGCGACTCACTCGCCACTCCAGTTTTCTCCTGTCCCCTTTGGCTTTGGGGCATTGCTGCTGTTCGTTTGATCATCGATCTGCCCCATGTATCAGCTCCAGGAGGGCAGAGATGTCATCTGTCTCATCCATAGCTGTTTCCCCAGCCCACACCAGGAGCCGCCTCTGGCATGTAAGGGAAGCTTGACTCATGTCTGCTGTGGAACGGATGGAATGGCAGTGGAGAAGACATCCCCGTGCATAGCCGATGCTAGGGTCAGGAGACATGGGTTTGGAGTTTGTCGGTGGAGGAAGTGGTAGGAGGGGCACACTGGGCAGAGGGTGGGCAAGAGTAAGGGACCATGGAAGAACTGGTAAGCACAGGCCATGTAGGGAAAGCCACTGGTCCATCATTAACCAATATTATTCAGGGCCTTACCCCCATCCTTCCTGCAACATCTGGGGAGCACATTCAACATGTGAGGAGCTGGAGATGCAAAAAGGAAGAACACAGACTGTACGCCTATGAGGAATTTATAATACAAGGGAGTGACAATAGGACAGCAATCGTCAGAGTCCAAATATAATGCATATTACATGGGTCATGTATCTGGCTAAAAAAAAAAAATAGAGTGAGACCAAATTAAAAAGGCCTTGAAAGCTGGGCTAAGAGTTTTGGGTTTTATCTCATAGACAATGCGGAGTCGTTGATAGTTTATAACCCAGGAAGCACCATGATCGACCCGTGTTTTAGAAGAACTCATGGGCAGCAGGATAGGCCCTGTACTGAAGAAAGTTATGAGCAGGGGAAGGAAGCCCTGAGAAAATGCTTTCAAACAGTGGTGTGCTGTGACTGCTTCCTCCCAAAACAGCAACAGCGAACATCTTGCTCTCCTTCCAGCTCCTCCTTTAGTGACCTCACCACTTACCCATTGAAATTGCCCGTAATGGGAGTATTTACACCATGGAAACTGGTGAATGCTACAAATCAGAGCTGCTTTTTCTTGGAGTTCTGGTTTACCCACAAATCACTGGATAGTTCAAGTGCTAACCACGCAGGTGGGCTCACAGCCTTACACGGAAGCTGACAAACAAGCCAGCGTTCTCTTTCAAGCCCCTATAGGTACCTTATCAATTTGAATTGTTTTCTCAACCTCAGCTTTTTTGCTTCAGAAACAGACAATATTTTCTCTTCCCAACTTGGACCACAGTGTCTGGTCCTGTCCTCTGGGTGGAACTAACAAAATCAAGGCAAGCCAAGAGGACAAAAGAGCCTCAGCTGTCCTGAGATGGGCTTTGTTTTGTTTTGTTTTGTTTTCACAGCTCAGAGACTGCAGGGACCTTGGGGAAGAGTTACCAAGCAGTGAGAGAACAAAATATTTCATCTTTGTGTGGTGCTTGGGGCCAAATTACCTGACCCAGAAGCAAGAGAGCAGGAAGGGGCACAGCCACTGAGCCAAATTCCCTCCTCGGCCTCCCAGAGCGCCTGTCCTCTTGCAACTGAGCAAGGGGACCCCAAGCCCACTAAATCAGAGGGCTGCAGAGTACACACCAGCTGCAAGGTGGGTCACGAGGAAAATGGGCTGGGTAGGCGATGAGATCATCGCTCTCTCTTCACCTGCCCGCCCTGGGGGTGCAGCTGCTTTATTTCCAGGTAAAACACACAACTGTGTCTCTCCAGGGTGGCAGCAAGAGAGAAGGGATGTGCAGGGATTCCATAAAGCTATTGACTTAAGATGTTAGTTACATTCTGAGAGTGGAGACAGGCACGATGGTTAAATTACTGCCATTCTGAGGAAATATTGACTCTGCCCAGTGGTTTCTGTGGCATGTTTCAAGATGCCTGGACACCATGGCCTGTTACTTGCACGTGTGTGTGTGCACGTGCAGGCACATATACAAGCAATCAGTTAATAATTAAAGCCTTGCTTATGTGTCTGCATTAAAAAATGCTTCCTTTCATTTCATGTCGCACCATCTCCCACTTTGCCCTCAAATGCATGCTTTGAAGGAGGATTATTTCTGTTTTGCATGCTCTAGAAATTAACTGATAGATGCATGCATTTCTATCCCCCCACTTCTCCATTTGTGTCCCTCCTTATCCTTTTATTCTTTTCTGCTCTCTGCTCCTCCCGCCCTAATTTCGCCAACTTGTTTCTTTGCTTTAAATCTCTCCGTCTTCTGAGGCTGCTTGTCTCCTCTGCCCCGCTGCCCCCTCCACCTCCTTTCCTCCTTCTTCTTTTTTCCTTTCTGACTCCTTTTTCTCCTTGCCTCTCTCTTTCTCTTCTTTCTCTCTCTCTGTCACTCAGCAATCCCTACCTCTCAAGGTCAACAAGCAACTCTGCCGAGATCTTCACTCAAAAGAACTCACTTGGCTTTAATTAGGATCCTTTCAAAAACCCTGACCCCAGAGAAAGCCCTGCACTCGAGAGCTGCCAATTTCCTTTGCTCTGTCTTATCACCTCCCTCCTCCATGCTTTTAAGAGCAAAAATCCAATAAAAGAGATTTAGAATAGACATGTGGAAGAGAAAAGGACTGAGGACATTCCAGTTTGCTTCTTCAGTTGTGTAGATGAGAAAACTGAGACTCCAAGGAGGGACTGTGACCCTCCACAGCCACGCAGCCAGTGAGAGACATAGCTGGTGTCAGGGCCCTGGCCCCACCAACCCCTCCTCACCAGCTGCCCTCTGGACCTGACCACAGAGGGACTCCATGGAGCTTTTAGAGAACACCTCCCAGGCCCAGACTCTGCTTAGCAACAAGTGCTGATATTTTTCCAGACCTGCCTGGAGGCATCTTGGGAAGAAGCTACAAAGTTAAACAAAAACAAACGGTGAACTTGGTAATTGTACACACTCCTATTTTCTTAACTAACCAACTGGATCTTGTTAAGGGAGGCTTCTGAACACAGACAGAGAGAACCTTGTTGTCACCCGTTAAATATGTCTAATTTTACACACTGTCATGTAGTTCTCCATCCAGCTGCCTCTCCACTGGAAAGGAGTGAATGATTACATCTTGGCCCGTTTCTTAGCACGTAGGTATTTTTCGCAGGCAAGATTGCAGACCCTGCTGAAATGGTCTGGTGTGGGTAATCCTGCATACTTGGCATCTTCAGCAGACTTTTAATTCATCTAAAACAGAGAGCTGGTTGTTTCAGATAGTGCCGTCTGTCTGATGCTGACATGGCATGTTTTCTCACCTGAGTCCTGCCTCCTCTCTAGTCCTCAGTTTCCCCAACTGTAACATAAGAATGGACTAGAGTCTCCCAGGGCCTTTCCAGAGCTCAGCTCTGCTGTTCAGACTCACTCTACACTTGCCAAGACCTTAATTGCATCAAAACGCTGAGCAAAGTCTGGTTTTTGTTAGGGCTTTTGCTTACAGAGCTGTCTTCCAAATCAAGAACCTTCCTGATGCTTTTAAATAAGCCTATACTTTAAAGAAAAATGAAAATGAAAATATCGAACCTCTGGGTGCACTCTGCGCCCCATAATGAAATGTACATGGAGGACATACATCCGGTTCAAGGACTTCATACAAAGTTATCATAACTTAACAGTAATAAGCTAATAGTAAAATGGAATTAATAACAGGAATGTGGCCATTTAAGCAGTGAGATGGCCCCATGTCGTGGAATTTTTGCAGCTAAACCCTCTTGAGTTTCTGTAAGCTAATAGCAATTAGCTCCTGAGTTAATGGCAGCTGCGGTCATAATGAGATTGGAATTGATCATTTAGAAGCAGGCTCCCATAAGCTGGTCTTATGAAGCATTTCAGCTGTAAAGCACTGCCTTGACCTCTTCTCCTCGTATCTTTCATCATGACCCCATCTTCTTTCAGGCTTTCTGGACTCATCATATTTTTTCCCTGCACAGCATGCAGCTCTGCAGAGCACCAGGAGTAAAGCCTCAGGGTGGGTTGCACAGCCTACAAACCAAGAATTCTGAGCCTGCAAAGCACAGAGTCTACTCAGGCATGGCTGCACAAACCCTTCTTTTGGCAGGTACCTCCTTGGCAGGTTAAGCCCATCTTAGCTTTGGGTTCTAATTCTGGCTCTTCTACTACTCTGGTCTGACTAGTGGGTTGACCTCTCTCAGCCTTGTTTTTCTCAACTGTAAAGTGGGGTGCATATGATCTACCTCATCAGGGTCATAGTAAAGATGTAATAAGGAAATCTGCATAAAGGACCTTTACCTACCGTGAAAAGATGCTCAATGAATGTCTTCCTTTCTGTATCAGTTAGCTTTTGCTCTGTAACAAATCACCCCCAAAATTAAAGGCTTAAAATAACAATCATTTTATGTTGCTCACAGTTATGTGGGTCATCTTAGTGTGTTTTTTCCTGGTTTAGCCAATTCATTCTGGGCATTGTCATGCATTGGGTCAGTTGATGGTAGCTGGTGGCTGGACAGTCTAGGTATGCCATGCACACATGCTGGTGGTTGACAGACTGTCAGCATGAGACATAGGAAGAATTGGGATGTGTGACTCTCATCCTCCAGCAGACTAGCTTGGGCTTATTCCCATGATGGTCTCAGGGATACAAGCACAGGAAAGAAGGAAGTCCCAATATACAAGGGTGTTATAAGTCTCAGCTATGTGACATTTACTGTTATCGTATTGCCCAAAGATATCTACGTGGCCAAAAAGTCCCGTGGCCAAGTCTACCTACACTGTACCTCTTGATGCAAAAAGAGCACAGAGATGGGAAGAATCTGTGGTCATTTTTCCAACCTATCACACCTCATTTTACTTTCATTTGCTTTTGTCATCTATATGCCATGTCTTATAGATAGCAGGGGTTTAGAAAGTCATTATTAAGTGAATGAATGACAGAAACCAGTCTTCTGTTAGTAAAGCTGAGACTCCAAGACATGATGGTTTGCCAAGATGTTGCTGCAGTTGCGAGGAGGAAGCAGGAGTCAGACACCAGCCTCCTGACCTCCACTCAGACAATCGTTCTGTCTTCCATAGATGAGGAAAACAGTTACATAACACATCCCAGCACCTCAAGATTTTTTCGGTGTGTGCTTTTTCTGAGCATCAGCTTCCCTCCTATATTTAAAGGCATGGATGTAGTCTCAGTGGCCCTCCTACTCCTCTGTCTGGGTGCTTTGGAAGGTGGTATGGTCCAGAGCAGTTCTCTGCCCAGCGCTTCTCCCAGGAGACAGAGGGGTGGGGAAGGGGTGGCACTGAAGTCCCCAGGTCCCTCTGCATGTGGATATTGCTGGAAATGCAGTGCATATGTCAATATGTGGCTAAGTCTTGAGCCAGCTCTGAATTGCCTGGACAAAAGGTGATTAAATTACTCAGGAATCAATTCCAGGAGCTGCTTTCCTTTCTTATTTAAAGATCACAAACTATTTTCTCCTGGGGGATAAAAATTGGCCCTCACATCATCCCTATCAGAGGCCCCAAGGAAGCTTTCTGGCTGGGGGCATGTGTGGGGAGATGGGAGCAAATGCAAACTCTGCCTTTTACAAAGTCAGTGAAGCCTGCAGAGGGAAGTTGGGGGAATAAAGCTCTCTCACCTCTGGGTCTCCCTGCAGATATTTTCTCTCTCTTCTCACATGGGAAGATTTTTTTTTTTTTGTCATGGGACATTTGCTCTGGAGGGACCTTCGGGCCCATCTTTCTTGACAGCACACTGCCTCTTACCATGCCTTGTGTATCATTCAGCCTAGTCTAAGTTATGCTACAGTAACAAATAACTCTCAACTCTCAGTGACCTACAGCAGCCAAGGCTTAGTTCTCTCTCTTGAGTTCTATATCCTTTCTGACCATCTGCATCTCTGTTCTATGCCATTGTCATTCCAGTACTGAGCAGAGGGGAGCAGCCTCTCTCGGGGGCATAGCTACTCTCATGGCTGAGGAAAAACAATGTAGAACTCCATAGCTCTTAATGCTTCTGTTCAGAAGTAGCACACTTCACTTCTGCTCACATTTCATTGGCTAATTCGAATCAAATGGCCAAGCCTAATGGGGTAAGGAGGAATAATCATCCGTGGAAAAGACCAGCAAATATTTTAAACAATAATATAATCTAACACATATGGCCTCTGCTTGGGTCGGCTTGGTGCTGGTGTTTAGACAAGGGTGTGGGTTTTCCAGGGCTGGGCTGGAGTGAAGAGGAATGAGACCCAGGGGTACCGTGAGGGAGGTGGGAGGCCCACTGCTTTTGGCTCTGTCTACTTTAGTCTCCAGCAGAGGAAATTTTAACAGGCACTTCCATGAAGCCATTTACTCATGAACTCCACAAGTTTCCAGACATTTCTGCTTGAAGCAGCCCCAAGAATTGCTGGAGGAAAGCCAGCAGCCTGGGCTGGCTGGCCCTATTCTAAGAAATAAAATGTCCCCTGCTCCTAAGGTCACACAGGGCACGGGGCTGTGTGCTGGTCAAAAAAGATGTGATGAGGCCAAGTTCCCTGCAGGACAGTAGGACACCCCAGAACCCCCTGCAGTTCAGACCCTGAGCCTCACACAATACATCCTGGAGAGCCTCAGCCTTGGAGGAGGATGACCTGAATCTCAGGTCCACTTCTTCAACTTATCAACATATGTCCTTTGATGGTCAGTTGCCTGCTCTGTGCTTCATTGTTTTCATCAATAAAATGGTAGTAACAGCATCAGACCTGCCTTCCTTTGCTAAGAGATGGGAAAGTTTTATAGAAAAGAGTGAAAACCAGTTTGCCTTATTCTCCCTAGGAGTTTGATACAGATGGTGCATCTCATGTCTCTGATCACTCCCTGTCTCATGAGGACTCAGAGAGGGGGAAAGACTTCACTTCCAAGATCTGTAAAGGGTGGTCAGGGGACAGGGAGAGAGGGTGTGTCCCCAGGAAGACAAACATATTAGCTTACACTGAAAACAATTTCCTAACAAGGCCAGAGCCATGGGGAGATGAGATGGCTGACAAGGGAGAGAATGTTTCCCCTGTGATGAGAGGTGTGCAATTAGGGTTTGAAGTCTGCTTCCCAAGGATGCTCTGAATGCCAGTAAGCAGTGGATGGATGGTGGAACCAAATGGCCGAGGGTCATAGACTCTTAGAATTAAATGATTGCTGTCAAACTCGGAGGCACAGTAATGTGACCTCATGGATGAAGCCCTGGCAAACCATGTGGCAGTAGGGGAAGCACATGCCCTGGCCCGACCTCACGTTGATATTTTTGAGGCTCTGTCCTCCTGACAGTTCAGGAGACTTAGATGGTGATTCACTGCTCAGTGGCCTTGGTATTTCCTGCACGTATCCTGGAAATAAGGCATCAGTTCTAGTCTGGTGGCCGTCCACCCCCAAGAGTCAGGACATCCCTCTGGATCTCTGTCTGGTCCCAGTGAGAAACTCTCAGGAGGCACTGTGATCCGCAATGGCCAGGGAGCAGTGGTGCACAGGTGCTCAAGACACTGGACTGTCCTCAGGGGGAAGGACAGAGACAGCACTGTGTGTTTGCTGGGGAGGATGGGATAGTGTTGGTGAATGGATCATGTCACCAGCCCTGGAAATGCTGGGTATATGGAAGAGCTCGAATTGGGCTTTTGGTAATGATCATTTTCTTGGAATTGGAGCAATAGATTTCTCTCCTCCCACTCCTTCTGTATCCTCAGCATCTTCTCCCTCACATTGCAAATGGCTTTGTGTTCCACAGGGGCTGTCAGGTTCTCATTCTCCTGAGACCCTCCCACGGGTTCTATGAGGCGGCCAGGCCTGGAGCAGCATTTTTTTCTGGTCACAAACACATCTGGGGCTGGAGGGTGTGAGAGGTTGAGACTTGCCTACTCAAACCCTGGCCCAGTGCCGAGCCTTGAGCTCATTGGGTTCCTGATTCTGCAGCCCAGGAGGCTGGTGGCCCCCTTGGGGAACATCCTCTGCCATGTTGCAGCAGCCCTTCCCTCCATAGCTGGAGGCGGGGACCACCAGGGCTAGAGGGACCAGGCATTATGCTCCTGCCAGACCGTGGGCATGGCCCTTAGGTAGCTGTCCACCACTGTGAAATGGGGCTTCCTCCTGTGTCCCAGATGAAGGAGAAATGACTGGCCGTCCAGCATGCCTGGTGCATGTGTGGCTCATGGTAAGCACACAGAACCGCCCTATTATTGCTGTCATTGTTGTACATGTCTGTCATGCCTTGCAGCCCACATCCTGAGGCTCAGTACCTTGGCCAGCCCTGCTGCAGACCAAGTCCAGGCCTAGATCTGCACTGAAAGCCTGCCTCTGGTCACCATGGAAGATGGGGTGATGCCCCTCCATGGGACATGCTTTCCTGGGTGCTGTGCTGAGCACTCCTGGACTTGCCTGAGCAAGCATTTCATGTATCTACCCCAACCAGGCACTGGGTAGACACACTTGCACATATTTTTCTGTTTGGCTCCCACAATCCCTGAGAAAAGGAGTATTTGCCTTCCACTGTACAGATGAGGAAACTGAGTCTAAGACAGGTAACTTTCTCAGGGTCACCCAAGAATCAGGAGCAATGCCCCTCCCTGTGGTGGGGGAGGAGGTCCTCCCAGGCCAGGAGGCCTCCCACCTGTGCCTCACAGAGCTCTCAGGGGAGAATTATGGGCACTGAAATTCCTGGGACCCAGCCCACACCACTCCCCTCCCTAGTTACTCTAGGGGTAGGGCTGGAGACCCATTTCTGAACAGCTCACCAGGTGACCCAGATGCAGACAAGGTCTGGGAATGTCTATACCATATGCCTCTCTGCCAGTCTGGCCTGGTCTGGTCATGGACCTGCAGAGACAAATATGGCCCTTTCTAAGAGCAAGGCTTCAGAGAAAGAGAGAAAGGCCTCAAGTAGTAAGGCTCCTTCTGAGAATGTATCTTATATGCTCAGAAGGACAGGAAAAAAACAGGCTTTCTTCCACTCCAGCATCCAATTTGCTGTGTGAACTTGAGCAAATCACTCACTCTCTGGGTCTCAGATTCTGAACCTATAAAATAGATTTAAAGGACTTTAGGATGGAGTTTCCCTAGGCTTGAAACATCTGGACACACTCCACATGATCCAGCATAAGAAGCAGGACCCTCAGCAGCCAGTGAGCAGGGTCACTGCAGGGAATGAACGTCACCCGCCCTGCTCAGGACATTCTGCTAGCTCTGTTTGCTCTGAGCTGGCACCTTTGTGATAATGGCACCTACCGTCACCAACCAGCAGGCATTGTGCTAAGTACCTGGCTGCTTTTAATCCTCAGCCACCCTGTAGGGAAAATGTTATCCTCTCCCATTTTCCAGTTAAGAAAACTGAACCTCAGCAAGGTTGAGAGATCCAGCCAAGGTCACATAGCTGGGAAATGGCAGAGCTAGGATTTAAGCACAGGGTGGTAAGTCTCCAAAGCTGATGAGTTGTGCAGACAACGGCTTTAGCGTCCTGGGTAATTGCCGACCATCTCCCTTCCTGAGGATGTGTGCAGCTGAGCTCTCTCTCTCCTCTTTGTGAGCCTGCCATGAATCAGGAGAGGCAGAGGAACAAAATAAACAGAGATGGATGGGAGCAGAGGGTTTCGAGTGGAATCATTCTGCAAAGCTGCCTTTTTCCTTCGCCTTCTTTTGCAAGCTGCCCCCTCTAGGAGCTTCAAAAAGAAACCTGCTCCAAAGCAGGATCTTTTGCCTGAGCCAAAAGCCATTTATCTGGAATATTAAT
Organism: Ateles fusciceps; assembly: GCA_036589455.1. NCBI lineage: Eukaryota > Metazoa > Chordata > Mammalia > Primates > Atelidae > Ateles > Ateles fusciceps. The sequence goes on from JAZHEH010000276.1 coordinate 5,008,952, forward strand.
ATGCCAGCAGCTGCCTGTGATGGTGCCTGTACTGATCACACACTCCCAGCAATGATCTCTCCAGGGAATGCTCCGTGAGGCTCCAGGAAGCTAATGGGCCCCCTGTGGCCCATTCTAGTTACCTTTTGTTTGGCTTTCCCAGAGCTGCCTGCAGATTGTCAACCAAGCGTGTCCCAGAGAGGGACATCTGGGGTAGGACAAGGCCATTGACAGCAAATCCACACCCACCTCACCTCAGGTGACTAGTCCTTCTTACTCATGGCAAGATGCTTGGAAAAGAATAGGAAAATCCACAAGAGCCAGCCTGCACACTACGTCTAACTGCGGGAGTCAGGCCGGGGACTCACCGCATCTTGAAGTGAAGGGCACTGAGTTTAGAGGAGCAGAGCTTGGCTTCTGCTATCATCCCCTCCAGTGCTGTACAGCCTTAAGCCAGCTACAGGCTCCCTTTCACTTCAATATTCTCTCTGCAAATTGAGCTGGCTAGACTTGATGCTCTCTAAGGGTCCTCTAGATGGAACATACTCTAGTGTTGCAGCGGGAGCACTAGACAGAGAGTTGGAGGCTTTGAGTTTGAATCCCAACTCTGCCACAGAGCCACGTTGGTCAGATTGCAGAGGTTACTGTGTCATTGGGTTGATTGTAACACAAGCTGAAAGCAGATTCTCTCTGCAAGTTCTTAGAGGAGGGCCTTTTCTGTGGAGTCAAAAACCATTAGCTGAAGCTGGGATTCCATTCACCACCAGAAGCTGATGCAGAAAATACAGCTGGAAGTGATCCTACTCACTCTGAGTTCCTCATCCCACAAAACCAGTAGTTTATAATGAAGCACCATGACTTGTAATGAAAAGACATTTCCTAAAACGTCACAGTGCAAAACATTTCCTGGCACAGGAACGTCTTGTGTTCCGTAAGGTCAGTAATCAGATTCCAGAATTTTAGGATTCCAACTGCAACCCTCCCTTGCCAATCCATACCTTAGTTCCTAACACACAGTAAGCCTCAATAACACTCTATTTTTCCTTTTAGCAGAAATTCAGAGGAACTATTCAATAATGGCAATAATGGTGAACACAATGTCAATTAACACATTGCAGATACTGCTCCCAGTGCTTTATGTATTTTAATTCACTGAATGCCTATGACGAACCCATGAGATGGATACTATTTCACACAGGAATTTAGAAAGCTCACCCAAGGTCACAAAGGGACTAAGCAGCAGAGGTAGAAATTAAACCCAAACAATGGGGCTTGAGCTTGTTTCTCAGTCCACTGGGCCAGTGAGTCTCAGACTTAAATTACTTGGGTGGGACATAAAAATGCAGCCTGAAGGACCCCACCTCCAGAGCTTCTGATTCACCAGGCCTGAGTGGGGTCTGAGAATTTGAATTTTCAAAAGGCTCCCAGGTGACATCGGTCTGGGGACCACACTTTTGAGACCTACTGCTTTAGACCACACTGCCTCGGAGTTAAAGGGAAAAACTGGACTCCGTGTGAACCCCAAGGTCCCTTGGAGCTTCGGGATCCCTGTGTTTTCCAAAGTATTATCCACGGAAAATACACCCACAGGTTGCTGGTGGGTATTATATGCTGAAAAGGGGAATTAAATCGACGGTCATGTATGTTTGAAAAATTTTAGTTCAGTACATTTAAATAGGTTTCTTTACTGGTTACCTGGTTTGTGTTTGTTAAGGTAATATCCACATGTACTCTATGACATAGTTTGGCAAGTTTTCTAAATTATATTTAACGTCAATTGCCTTCTAATGAGTAGAACGAAGTAGTGTGACTTCTCAGAGTAGGCCATAAAAAGCATTGTGGTTTCCACTTTGCTGTCTCTCTGGGATCGCTAGCTGTGGAGGAAGCTAGTCCCCATATTTTGAAGACACTCAGGCAGCCCTATGGGAGACATCCACACTGTAGCCCAGGGAGAACCATGGTCCCAGAGCACATCTGGAGAACCACCGGACAGGTCAATGCTCACCATTTCCAATATGAGGAAGCCTTGAAGGCCTTCAGATAGACTCCTAGAAGTGGGTTAGAACCAATATGGATTGCACAAAACAGAGACTCAGCCCTGCTTCTCCAGCCCAGTGGATCACACTTTATACCTTTTGTAAACTCTTGAAGCCGATACTCTATTGCAGGAGAATCCAGGCAAGATAATAGGGAGGTTTGAGAGCAACTTCATCCCAGATTCCAACTACTCCAAGAGCATATGTCTTTGGGATCCCAGGTAGGCACACCAGTACCCTTCTCTATGAAAGGAGAGGAATGGTGTTTTACTCAAGCCACCAGAGGAAAACAATAAGCTCTATTTCGCAAGTCTCTGGTGGTACTAGGTAAATGCTGAGAGAACAAAGGAGAGTGAAATGAATGAAATATGATCCTTGGCATCCACCAGCCTACATAGTCTATGTCAAGGTCAGCTGCATCCGAGACAATGAATTGAGTTTTTTGGAGGACTGGGGAGTCAGTCTCACAAGGGAGCAATGGGTTATGTCAATGGAGAGATGGCAGTCTGGGAAGAAAATGGCTTCCTTCCTCATTGAATTCAATCACAACTCCTTCAAAGCTAGTCAGTGCTGGGGTCAGTGAGTGACCGGATCTGAAAATTGTGAGCAAATTTCCAAAATCTGGCAGCACAGAATTTCATTTCCCCCTCTGGTCTATGCAAGAGTTTGGGTTTCAGCAGCTGAAAGTACCAAGGAGAATGTCAGAACAGTAGAAGATCCTGGAGTGACCTCAATCCCCAGAGATTCCAGCAGAAGGACCTCATAGGCCAGCCTGAGCATTCCTGAGAGAACCTGTTGATCTTCCTGGCCTCTGAGAAGTTGCCGGGGATGCTGAACAGGTGTGCTGTGTTGAGGAGATAATGAGAAGACAAAGAGGCTTCCTCTGGGTATCTCAACAGGGGTTCTGATTTGCCAGCTGCAGTCATTTGAAGACTTGAGTGAGACGGGGAGATCTGCTTCCAAGATGACTGATCCCCATGGCTGATGGCAGAAGGCCTCAGTCCTCGCTGGCTAATTGTAGGGGGCCTACATTTCTCACCATGTGGATGTCTCCATAGAGCAGCCTGGATGTCTTCAAAATGTGGTGACTGGCTTCCTCCATAGCTTGTAATCCAAAGAGACAGCAAAGAGGAAACCACAGTGCTTTTTACCGCCTACTCTGAGAAGTCACACTACTTCATTCTACTCATTAGAAGCTAGTCCAACCCACACACAAGAGGAAGGAACTAAGCTCTACCTCATGAAGGAAGAAGTATCAAATAATTTTTGGACTTATTTTAAAACCACTACACCATCTAAGGACAATAAGAAAGGAAGGATTCTGACCAGAAATAAAAGGGGGATCAGAACACAGACTGGAAGATTGGTGGGGGGGGGTAGGGGGAGAGAATTCCTTAAACAGTTTAAGAAAGAGAGAGAATGAACAGTGAATAATTAATCTACATATGGTTAAATTTAAATTGATAATTATAGAGTTTCTTGGAATGTGTAAGGAAAGTACTAAAGATCTTGAAATAGAAATGACACAGTATTGGGAAAATCTAATAACAGTCTGAAACTAATTATAATAAAAACTATTTTGGGAAAAACTAGAACTTTAGGGGGTATGGGGAAAGAAGGTACAGGTAAATGAGTTTTAAAGTTCTCATCTGTAGAAAGAAAGAGGGGGAATTAAAAAGATTTTAAAGGCCATATGATCTTGGAGTAAAGAAGGAAACAGTAGGGGAAATAATAGCATTCTGTTTTTATATAATGGAAAAGCATGTGTTCAATTATGAGTGTGAGAAAATAGAAACCATCAATGGAATAGAAAAGTGGAGTAAAAATCAAGAAAAGAAAATAGAGAAAACTAAACAAATAGTAAACATAAATCCAACTGTCAGGAAAAAAGATTTTGTAAAAAGGTGTTACACTAAAAGTGAATGGACTAAATTTTCCTGTTAAAAAATAGAGGCTTTTCAACTGGTTTTTTAAAATCAACAGAAGGAGATGAAAATGTTTTCTATTTGATAAGAAGATTCCGAATAAAGGTAAAGATGAAGGAAAACAGGGTAAAGATGGGGGGATTCTGTATGGTATATTTGACGATCTGAAATTCTGCCACTCCCATTGTCAGTACTCTTCCTTAAACTGTTTCTTAAACAGTTCCTTGCCCCATTACTGCCATTAGTGCCAAAAATGAACAGGCAAACTAAAAAGGATTCTAACTGCTTAACCTGAATGCTACCTATTATTTAAAAATCTGCTCAGAAATTAATACCACAGAAGAGTTGCAGAGAGCTGCTTATTTCATTTCTTTTGACCTCAGCTTCAGAGAGTTTGATGGATATTCTTCTTGAATTTTCCTGCTGGATAACTTGCAAGGATTAGTGATTGATTTACCTTTTCAAGTAGGAGATAGTCCCAGCTGGGAGCCTCCTTTAGACCAAATAGTTGCCATAAAATATACCTTGTATTGTTCCTTTTTCTCTATCCCGACAATGTAGGGAATGGTGGTTGTTTGCAGAAATGCAATATCCTGGCATTTAAGTATCAAGAGGGAATACAGGTCAGATTTCAAACATTACAGCCTTGAGGTACTAACTCCTGTGGTGGAGCATTGCTTCATTTCCAATTTTTCTAGCCTATCAGAAAGAATCAGAAGTTCAGTATCTTGGAATGTAGTTAATTATTCACAGATACTTATTTTGCAATTCCTAAGTGCCAAGCACTTCGGTAGGCTCTACTGCAAGTCAGCAAATCATAAAAAGCCACTGCCCTCATGAGGCATGTGTTCTACTGGAAGCAACAGGCAATAAGTAAGTGCTAGCAGTGGTTAAGTGCTATAAGAAACAATAAAGCAGGGCAGGAGGCTAGGCAGTGTGTAGCATTTTAACCCATCAAATCATGGACTCATTGAATATAGAGTTTATGCTTTGTCCATCTCTGTGCCTATAGAGCCTCAGTCCAGACACAGATAGTGTGTAATAATTTTTCTGAAAAGCATGGAGATGAAGAACAAAGGTAGCTGTGGATTTGTGCTTCCTCTTAATGTGGCAGATAACAGGTAACAAGGATCAATAAAGGTTTTGGACTGGTGAGTGCTATGATCAAATTTATGTTTTCAGGAGGTCTGATACATCCATGGTGTATAGAATGAGTGATAGTCGGTGTGTGGGAGAGGGGGTGGGAGAATCCACACCTTCTAGAGCAATGCTGTTCAATAGAACTTTCTGTGATGGAAATGCTTCATATCTGTACTATCCAACATGGTAGCCACCTATAGTTCTTAACTACTTGAAATATGGTCAAAGAGACAGAGGAGCTAACTTTTAAAATTGTGTTTTATTTTAAAAAGTACTAATGTAAATAGCCATGTGTAGCTAGTGGCTGCCACAATGGCAAGATGGTTCTGGGGTTGTCCAAGCTAGAGCCCGTGAAGGTCTGACTCTGGGTGCTGATGGTATGACTAGAATGGGGAAACCAGTACAGAAGACCACTTAGTTAAGTTTCAGATGTTGGACAAGCCAGTTAACCTCTCTGGACCTCAGTTTCTTCCTTTGAAAAATGGAGATAATTACACTTAACTCCCACCTACATCAAATTAACTTATAAGGCTGCAGAGGACTGTCATTAACCAGCAAATGCTCTGTCATCAGCACTTGGGTCTTATTTGCACTAGAAATTTAATTGTATATTATTCCTGGGGGACAATTTGAAGGGGTGTGTGTGTGTGTGTGTGTGTGTGTGTGTGTGTGTGTATTAGTTCATTCCTACATTGCTATAAAGGAATACCGGAGACTGAAAAATTTATAAAGAAAAAAGGTTTGATGGGCTCATGGTTCTGCAGGCTGTACAGGAAGCACCGCAGCAATAGCTTCTGGAGAGGCCTCAGGAAACTTACAATCATGGTGGAAAGGGAGGGGGAAGCAGGCACATCTTTCATGGCCCAAGCAGGAAGAGGTGAGAGGGGGAAGGAGGTGCCACACACTTTTAAACAACCAGGTCTCACAATAAACCTCTCACTATCTTGAGGATAGAACCTAAGGGGAAATCTGCCCCATGATCCAATTACCTCCCACCAGGCCCCACTTCCCACAGTGGGGATTACAATTTGACATGAGATTTGGGTAGAGACACAGATCCAAACTATATCAGTGTGTGTGTGTGTGTGTGTGTATGTGTATTCATATGTGTGTATGTATGCCCTAAAAATGTTCATAGTTTTGACATAGTCTCCTTCTTTAAATATATTCTGAAGAAATATTCAGAAACTCAGGCAGAGATGTAGGCAGAAAGATATTTATGAAAGCATTGTTCATAGTGGCAAAGTTACATACAACCTAAATATTCAACTATAGATTACCTCAATAAAGAAAGCCTTGTCCATATATTAGAATATATACACTAATAAAAGTGGTAATATCAAATAATATTTAATAAAATGCTTGTGGCATATTACTGCTAATTATATAGCTGTATGCATTGACAAAAGACTGAAAGGAAAACCATCAAATTGCTAGCACTGGTTATCATTAGGTGATGTGATGGCAATTCATGTTTTATTATTTTTTTTCCTGTATCTTTTCATATTTTCCAAGTTCTCCATGATGAACTTGCATTGTTTTCTTTTGTAATGAGGTAGCAGGGGTGGGAAAAGGTTATTTTTAAATGAAAGAAAACATTTTATTTTTAAAAAGATAATATTTTTTGAGAGAAATAGCACCTCCCCAAGTTCCCAAATCTTGACATCAGGAGGAATGCAGTTTCCTACAGAGCTACATACCCAGAAATCCTGGGTCCTAAATCCCTCCATAAGCTACGGAGGTCCAGAAATTTTTGTTGCTGGTGGCCTGGCCTGAGACAACTTCTCACCCTTCTTTTCAGCAGGGCCAGCTGCTAGGCTTCCAAACAGGGGAGTGTGCCTTCAGGATTCAGGGAGGCCTTCAGGAAGTACGGGGGTGGTAGCCAAACTGGGGCCAAATCTCTGTAGGTCCTTCTCCACCTGTCTCCATCTTTAGCACTATTTCTGCCTCCTACTCTCTGCCTCCCCCAGGCCCCTGTACCTCCCTGATCTGATCTCTTCTTGCCTCAATTTCCCTTTGTTTCTCTCATGCCCCTGTCTCTGCTCTCTCAGTCTCGCTCTAGCTCTGCCTCTCCCAGCGTCTACCTCTAGCCCCCATCCCCAGGCAGACGCTGCCGCCTCCAGCTCTCCGCCCCCTCCTGCCACGCTGCTGCTGCTGAGCTTGGCAGGACGCTGAAGGTGATGGGCTGAGGCCTGTCGAGGGCCTGGAAGCTGTTACTATTACCAGGAGCTGCTTCTGTCAAGAGAATGTTCTCACATGTCACGAATCAGAAGAGAGTGTCTTCACTTCCTTCTGCCTGATCTCAACAAATTCCACATATAGTCCCCGCACGACTGCCGCCCGCCTCCCCCCCACATCTTCAAGTGCAAGTAGCAGGCAGGAGGCTTTCTGAAATCTGTCCTGAGAACATGTAAAGTCACCAAGGGGACAGAGTGGAGGAGTCACACTCTGAATTCTGATGAGTAGAGAGGTCTGCCCTCACACTCCCACCCCCATCCCCACCCCCACCCCCACCCCCTGCAAGAAGTCTACAGCAAGCATTCTGTGCTGAAAAACATCTCCCGGAGCCAAGACAGCAGACCTTGGTCTGGAAGCTGACATACTTGCTAAGCACTCCTTAGAAGACCTGACTCTGGGAAGGAAGCCACCGGGGGAAGGCTGGGCTTGGAGGGGGAGGGCCCTCACATCTGGGTTTGGCTGCCTCCTCTTCTGCTGGAAAAACTCAAAGCCTTCCATCTAGGGACTCCCAGGAACATGTCCCCAGCTCCCCAGTGAAGCTCAGGCTGCTGTGTTTAGTAATTCAGAAAGACAATTGCTAAGGAAGTAGGTGGAGTTGTGGTAGGGGGACGGGAAGAAAAGGGCATGGCCCAGTGAGCAGAGTCCTTGTCTGGGGGAGAACGGTCCTCAGGCCTAATAGGTGAGGCCTGGCTGGAGCTGGCTTCTTAGGTACCAGGGATGCATGCATCAAAGGGCTGCCCCCAGGAGGAATATCGCACTGGGCTCTGTTTTGCAGGGTTTTGGTTTGTTTTACTCACTCCCTGCTTCACCTCACCTTCCCCCCTGGAGGAATAGATTGGAGTTTCATAGTACTCTGCCCCCAAGTCCAGGATAATGCTCTAAGAGCTGGCAAGAGTGAGAGTCCCTTCCCCACCGCAGCCCCCGGGTCCTGCATGGTAAATTTCCAGCTTCAGTGCTTAGAAGGAAGTCTGCCTCTGGGACAGTGGGCTAGAGAAGAACGAACTGTCTTTCACCAAGGCTACCAAGGTCCCAGGGATCTCCAGCCTTGCGATGTGGCCTTCTCAGCGCCTCACCACAGTGCGTAGTTGGGGGCCAAAAACCCAGCTCTCTAGAAATAGTTGTCATCTGTTTTAACCTTGGTTACTTCAACTGTGAAATGAAAGCGGCCTGGGCTAGAGGATCAAAGTAGGACTGAAGGTGGAGGATTTGCCCCAGGGCAGAAAGCCAGTGAATGGCAGCTGATTTGAATTAGAAAGTGCTGTGGGCGTGGGGGCAGGGATCCACTTGTAGGTTTCCCTTTAAACAATGGGAGGCGGTTTTGTGGGCTAGTGCTTGAGTGTGAGAGGGGGCGCACACTAACATGTTAATCCTTTGGGAGGCCTTACAGTGAAATGAAATTGGTAAAATCAGCTTTTAAGTTATTAAGTGGGTACTTTAGACATTTACTTCTCTGAAAATTGAGTGCAAATAGTACTAGACACAGAGAAGCTATTTGTTGGATGAATTGAATGAACGAAACAATCATTGATTCAATGAATCCACAAACAGCATTAGGCATGGGGCTGTCATATCAAATCCTCCGGGACTTGGGACAAATATTTAGCTGGAAGGGGACATGGTGATGGCCCAACCCTATTTCCCATTCACAGATGAGCTGTGCGGGGGCTATGTGACGTGAAACCTCTGGCACAAGGGTCACATGCCTGACAGGTATCAGCACCAAAATATGAGGCCAGTGTCTGCTCTACTTCCTGCCCTCTTCAAGGCAGAGCGCATGAGCAAAACTTAGGAACTTGAGTTTTCCCACATCAGGACAGATGCCTAGGAGAGGATGGCAGTCCCCATGCCCCGGGGAGCTGGTAGCATCCTGGCACTGAATGGATTTTCCTTGAAGTTCTCTCTGTTCATCTGGACTCACAGAATGTATCAGATCCCCGAAAGTAGGTTCCAACATCACCCACTTAGAAGCTGTGTGACCTTGGGCAAGTTTTGGAGCCTCTCTGTGTCTCCAGTCTCTTATCTGAAAAATGGAGAATAATGTTTCACTGAGCTTGTGAAGATCGACTCATGTTAGGTCCTAGGACAGTCCCTGGACAGGGGGAAGTCTCAGTTAGTGTTGGCTGCTAGCAGTCATCATGCTCTGAACTTTCACAAACGGGCTGTACAAGGAGCTCTCCCAGTTGCCTGGGGAGCGTGTTCAAAGTGCTGGGTTCCAGCTGCCAGAGACAACTAGTTCAACAGGGGAAGGTTGAGTCTAAGAATCTGGATGAACAAACACCTGTGTCCAGGTGTCTAGATACCTTGTGTCTAGCACAGCCTTATGTAAGCAGCTCTCTGATCAAGTCTGAAAACTCAGGTTCACACCCCTATACCTTGGGTTGTTAGATGTGACACCTTCCCAGCAAGTTGGAAGGCCAGGAGGGCAGGTGTCAGATATGTGGCTCCCTGGTTTCCACAGAGCTGCACCAGGGCCTGGCACACTGAAGACGCTGCATTTCATGGCCATCAATCAATTAAAATGGAAAATTTCATTCCAGGAACTATAACAATTCCTAAGGACCGGAACTCTTGAAAATAAAGTTTTCAGTTCTCAGAATTACTGAGCATAAGCTCCTAAGCTGTTCCTGTGTCTTCTGCAAACCGGCTCTCACTGACGTTGCTGCAGTCAGTGTGCAATGACTGTCTATAAGAGATCCCACATAATTCATCTTACAGGCTCACTGCTAGAAAAAATGTCCTGCGTCCTGACAAATATATGTGCTTCCTTTTATTCTGTTGTGGCAGTTTATTTTTCCAAAGATGGTCACAGCAGTATCTACCATCCCACATGCTCTTCTACAGCATGACCTTGCTTTTCATCCCAGTCAGAAGGAAGAATCTATTTCTCCACTTCCTTGAATCTGGGTGGGACTTCTGACCACTTAGACCAAGAGAATCTCGTGGAAGTGATTTTACAAGAGTTCTGGGGGTGGCCCTTAGCTGGTCTTGCTCCCACTTCCTGCTCTGAGAAACCAGTTGTCAAGTTGGAAGTACAAATACCCTAAGACCATTACATAGTGAGAAGTCCAGATTCCACAGAGAGATTTCATCCCTAAGGATGAAATACTGCATAAGAGAAAGAGAGAAGCAAGGAGCAGTGACGTACCAGACGTGTGACTAAATCCGTCCTGGAAGTCGATCCTTCAGTTTCAGCAATCCCAGTTGATGCCCTACGTATCAGAAAGGAACTTCCCAGCCAAACCCTCCCCAAATTCCTAATCCATAAAATCATGATCAAAGTCAAATAATTATTTTAATCTACTTTGTTTTGGGTCAGTTTGTTATGCCACAATAGATACCCCAAACACATGCCATGAGAACACATAACGCTTATGTTTCCCTTTTGTCCTTGGCTGCTAGGAAGCTCAAAACTAGGTTTCGGGCTCAATTGTAGCAACTTCCCTTAACTTACTCTTACTCCTTGCCTCATGTATATAAACTTGATCTTTTAACCCTACGTTAATTATATTAGATTTGTATCATTTATCATAAAAACTCTCCCAGATACTTTTGAGAGAAAAAATTATTAAGAAAGGAGGGAATGTTAGAAATTTTCCTGCTTTATCCACTCTCTTTATATACCTTAAATTTCTCATTTGTCAAAGTTCTATTTAACTTCCAGAGCTGGACCTGAGTGCAGAAACCAGGGATGTCATCTTTTCTTACCATGATTCCATGCCTTGTCCCCAACCTTCTCTTTGGTTGTGGTTCATGAGTACCTCTCATTTTCAACCCTCACTTAACCAACTTTCATTTTTACAAATGGTCTCCTAATGACCAAAGAGCCCGAACAATTCAAATAAATAAATTTCTAGTAGAGAAAGTTTAAGTTAGACAGTCAGAGAGATATTTCTGGTCAAGGGCATGGTTGTGGACGAAATACTACCTGAGGACAATCTCATATGCAAACCAATCTCTGTCAGAAAGGATGATGGCTCTTAAATCCTGAGCAGTCACCATAGCTAGGTAATCTACAGGTCCACACCCCTTGTATAAAAATCTCTGGAACCATCTGTAGTTTGAAAATCAAACCATTCTAGATTTTAGAAAGGTGATATGGTACATAGAGGTTATGGGTTACCTATCTCCCCAGGAAGTACTGAGGTATTACCCTATAATCAAACACATCAATATTTCTACAGCAAAACATATGAGTAGTCACAATAACAACTCTAAATAGTTTCACATCAGTTCAGGTCAGATTATGTTGCCAAGTAAGTTTAAATGATGTCAGATTTTACTGCCAAATGAATTATTTAAAATGTCTTAAGGTTTTAGGACATTCTAATTTTGGAGTAGTGGCTAGCGTTTGTGATCTCATACTAAATGCCTTGTTTATATTCATCTCACTATTTCGTAAAATCCTTAGGTGATTAATGCTATTATTGTTCCCAATGCACAGATGAGAAAATGAAGACTCAGAGACATGAAGCTACTTGGCAGAGATCAAATGGCTCATAAATGGTAATGCTGACTTTAAGCCCAGGTGTGTCTGACATCCAAACCTGCATGCTCGACTTTCATCCTATCCTGCCTCCTCTGTTCTGTGCCACTGGTCACAGGACAACACAGCTCCTTGGGAAGCTACCTGGCTAGGCTAATGAGTTGTTACAGAAGGAAAAAGAAGAACGGGAGGGGAAGGAGAGGAGGAATATTTATCTCCCTCTTTCCATCCTTTTATGAAATTAAAAAATATAACCTTTCCCCTTCAACCCCTGACCCATAGGGAATAGCTAAGAAACTGGAACCAAAATGGCTTAGAGAAGAGGAAAGTCTTCTAGAAATGTTCCAATTCTTTTCCCCCCTGATTTTTGCTTATAGACATTAGACTATTATCCCACTGCTGCCACCACATGTAAAGAAATAGATATTTTAAAACGGGCTTTGCTTTAAAAATGTAAAACTCCCAAGCTTGTTCCACAGTATTGTGCTCGGAAAAAGCCGTGGGCTTGAGACCCATTTGGAGGTGGCTTCCAATCTCAGCTCGGTCATTTACTGGTTATGGGAACTGAGAAAGTGTTCTCTCTGAAGACCCTGCCTAGAGAACTCCTTCTTCCCTTCTACCTCTCAGTCCAGATGAAAGCTTGGACCTGGACCCGGCCTTCTAGATCTTCAGACAGCGCACAGGGAGAGAGGCGATGTGTGCTCTGGGTGGAGGGGGAGAGGGGTCCTCACACTTCACCCTGATAATTCACTCAAAGGCACCCTACCTCTCATGGTAGTCCCCACTCTGCACCTCTCATCCCAGGTCCCACAGTCAGGGGACAAGTCTTATCTCCTCATCTGCTGTCAGACCTCTGCAGAGCTGACAGGCCTTGTGGATACTTTTGTGCCCTGGCCTGTCAAGCAATCCTTCCTAATGAGCTCTCACTCTCCAGACTTTATGCCAGAAGCAGAAAGGCCTCCATTCATGCATGCAGTCACTCCGAACCAACATGCCTCATGTAGTCATTGTACATGAGGCATGCTAAGCATAAGGGTTCCTCTCCTTCTTCCTTCCTTTCTTTCCTCCCTCCCTCTTTCCTTCCCTTCCCTCCCCTCCCCTCCCTCTTCCTTCCCTTCCCTCCCCTCCCCCCTCCCTCTTTCCTTCCCTTCGCTCCCCCCCCCCTCCCTCTTTCCTTTCCTTCCCTTCTCTCCCCTCCTCTCCCCCACCCCCTCTCCTCCCATTCCCTCCTCCCTCCCTCCCTTCCTTCCCTTCCTTCCCTTCCTTCCTTCGTTCGTTCCTCCTTGCTTCCTTTCTTCCCTTTCTTCCTTTTTTTCTTTCCTTCCTTCCTCTCTTTCTTCCCTTCCTCTTTCCATCCATTTTTTTTCTCTTTTTCCTCCCTTCCTTAGGCATTTACTGAGCATCTTATATGTCCCAGGCAATGTACTGGACACTCTGGATACAGTTGCCAATAACACAGAAAGCAATCCTTGTCCTCAAGGCTTAGATGTTAAGTAAGTTGAGCATGAACACTGCCAGCCCACAGCTCACTGTTGCTGGAGGAAGCTGTCTTAAAATGCAGTGTGATATCTGGTATGAATGAAGTCGCAAAGGACTCTGTTGAAAGATAGGCACCCAACCTGGTCATAAGAGTCATGAAAACTTCCTGGGGGCAGTGATATAGATATTAAAATCTGAAAGATGGGTAAAGATAATGGTCAAGAGCAGAGAAGGGTGCTTTGAGCAGAAGAAACATGTGCAACAGAAGAAAGCATACAGCTCATGCGGAGACCCAAGAGTAGCCCTCTGGCCCAGGGCAGCAGGTTTGAGGTAGGAATTAATGGAGATATGGCTGGAGAATTAGGAGGGCCATATCCTGCATGGCTTTTTCTTAACAGCAGTGGAGCACCACAGGCAGGTTCCAAGCAGAGGCATGAGAGAGAAACTGAGATGGTTACTACACTTATCAGGCTTCACTATGGCACACTGGGAAAATGACTTCACACCCCTGTTGGAATGGGAAAGGGGGACCTCCTGACACCTACCTAGACCCCTGATGCCCTTGGGAATGTTCTGCTTGAACTTGCGGTTCCAAAACCAGACTGTAGGCTGCAAAGGGGGCAGTTATGCCCGAAGCTGCGGTGTGTGTGTTCCTATAATCATTAAGACCAGTTCCCGAGCTGCTGGGTAGCTAACTCTAGTTGGTGTCAGGGTAATTAACCAAACAGCCTGAACTTTATTCACAGCCTGACAAGGTGCACTCTTGAGACTTGTCACTGTGGTTAGTCGGGGGGGGTGGGGGGACTTGACATAAGGCTGATTAGGGAGTGTTTTACACAGCAAGAAGCTCTCTGATCTTCAACTGAGCGGGGCTCCCCTCTTCAGCTCATAGGAGAAATGCCTGCGAGGGTAGAGAATAAAGATCATCCAGTCCAACCCCCTCATTTTCAGATGAGAGAGCAGCCATTCTGAGTATGGCTGTGGTTTTCCCAAGGCCAGGCAGAGAGTTTGTTCCGCCAGTGGTATTACCACCAGCTCTTCATGGCTCCACTCCATCTTCTTCTTATTGTCTAAAAAATGCTATTTCCTAACCAGCATTTCTTAAATTTAACGTGCATAGGAACTACTGGGGAGCTTGCAAAAATGCAGATTCTGATTCAGGGAGTCTGGGTAGGGCTGAGATCCTACATCTCTAGCAAGCTCCCAGCTGATGCCAATGCTGCTAGTCTGTGGACTATCTTATGCTCAGTGAGGAGTTCAAAAGACCCCTTCCCAGAGGCCACCTTTAACTCCAGCAGAATTGGCACAAGGTGCTTTAGCTTAGGGATCACTAACTGCAATGGGACCTGAAACCTAAGACTCCGAGATCAGAGCTGCTCTGGTTAAAGGGTTCTCAGAGGTCGTACACCCCAGCTCCTGTGCATACCTGAATCCCCTTGTTCTTGTCAGAGCTCTTTTAGATTTCAATGAACTAACTTAGTTCCCTTGAATAAAGCATTGCAGGAAAGGCAGGGCAAGAATGCCATCTGCTCACCTGCTCCACTCCCCACCCTCTGAGGACCGACTTACTTATCAGGTTATTCATCCTAGCAAAAAAATTAAAGATAAAATAAAATAACTGCCACCCAGCTCCCCCAAGGCTGTGTGAACTTCAAACCCCAGTGCCCATGATAGCTAGAAACTTCTCTTTTTCCTCCCTTATTTCAACTTTCTGAAAGGGACAATCGGATGGATACAGTTGATCTGTTTGAGACTCTTTTCTTCTCTGGACCTCAGAAAGCCCTGCAACAAAATGGGAAGACTTGCCTAGGTGGTCTTTCAGGTACTCCAAAGTACTGATTCTCTATTCCTCTAAAGTGCTTTGCAACCAAGTGCATTAGGAAAAAATACCCTTACCCTGGTCCCTGGGAAAGACATTTATACAAAGAGGTTGCATTTGGGTCTCTCCTCTCCAACTGGTGAAGTACTGACAAAATCTAGCCATGAAAATGGGAACTTTTAATATTTCATTTATGGGATTGGTTCCAGGATGCCATTCCCAAAGAGTGATTATCCCAACAAGAATATGAGTAGTTACAATTCTCAAGGCTCAATTCTGAAGGAGGCTTTGTAGGCATTTGACTTGGAGTCAAAAGGATTGGTTTTCCATGTCACCTCTGTGGGCAAGTCCTAAAGTCTCATTTGACATGGAGGAAACAGAAGTTTTTCTTATATTTGGTACTCAATGATTCCAATCTAATCATTATTTTATTTTAAAATTCTAAGTTCTTTCTTGACTGAGACTTCGAGTGAGGACAAAAAGTTGCTACTCCCACAACCTCCCAGGCATATCTGTGCTTATACCTTATCGGGTTCCCCAGCTCCTAGTTGCCAAGGGAAGTTTGAGCACGTTACACAGGAAGTGTCATGGTGCTCTCCAATGGGGGCTTCTTTTTCAGGTTGCACTTCAATAAGAAAGGATTTTTTTTTAATGCCAAGAGAATTTAAACCTCTTTTCTGTAACCCCTGCCCTCATGGTTCCACTGCAGCCCTTCATCTCCATTGCTGTAGCACAAAACAGAATGATATCCTATGGAAAGAACACGGTTGCTAGAAAACAATGATACAGAGTTTTTAGCAGCCAAGGTCACGTAGGCATGACAAAAACTCTTAACAATTAAGTTTTTGAAGTCAGAAGAGGGTGTTTGAGCTAAGACGGGGCTATGTGGGATCAGGTCACTGTGAGACACCTAAGAAGGATACAGGCAGGGCATCCCTCCTAGACAAATGCCCATGCACAAATATGTGTAAAGTGTTCCCTGCAATTCCAGCAGCTTTCTGTCCACACTTAGCCAACTCAAGCCTACCCCGTGGACCACTTGTTATGGGCTAAATGCTGGTGTCCTTCCAAAATTCGTATGTTGAAACCTTACCACTCAATGTGATGGGATTAGGAGGCAGGGCCTTTGGGAGGTAATTTGGTAGTGAAGGTGGAGCCTCCATGAATAAAATTAGTGACCTTATAAAAGGGACCCCATGTGAGGATATGACTAGAAATCAGTTGTCTGCAACCAGGAAGAGGGCCCTCACCATAACCTGATGATGCCGCCATGCTGATCTCAGATTTCTAGCTCCAGGACTGTGAGAAATAAATTTCTGCTATTTATGAGCCATCCAGTGTAAGGCATATTTGTTAAAATACCACCATGCTTCAGGATTGCGTCTCTTTGTGTCTATCTCAGCCCTGTTGGATCTAAGCTGCATTTTGCACCCGAGATGCTGGAGCCCAGGTCAGCAGCTGCCCCCCGCCACCAGAGTTATCTGCAGCAGTGCACAGGTGACACTCACATTGGATATCCTTAGTCCCCACAATTCAACCAGGCATTGACTAGCAGTGGGAATGTGCTAAGGGAGCCATGGCAGGCGGGGTATGCTTTTGCACAAACTGACTTAGCTTTTAAACAAAACCTGCTTTGGCCAGACATTTGTGTGTAAGCATCAGCTTACAGCAGGGAACAGCACTCTATGGGCTCACAAAAAATGTATGAAGGAGGCCAGATGGAGGTGTGCTGTGGCTATGGCCTGCTGCATGGCGACAAAGGGCTGGAAGCTTTGAGTTTTGTTTGTTTTCCAAGTCCAGACGAGCAGCGGACAGGGAATCTGGAGGCCTGCTTCCAAGTTCCATGTCTGACACTCTATTACCCAAGGACAAGCCTCCTGATGCCACAGGATCTCAATTTTCCTGTCTATGACACAGAGGGAGGTAGTGGATTATATGGTCTCTTGTCTCTGGTCTGAGCATGTTCCGATTATATAAAGAAGGAGGAGGCAAGACAAGATAAGAGGTCTCGCTTCAGCAATTTCCTCCTTCAGAGTCTGGTCTGGGACTCCTGATACCCAATACCAAGTGGTCCCTCTCTCCCCCTCCCCTGGTCCTGAAAGCTGGGGCTTTGTGGCAGGTAACACAACTTGCCTTGTGTTCTGCACTTGAGTGCTCTTGAGTTTCTGCTCCCCAGAAAGATCAGTTTCTTGCCAATGTCATCACTTTTAGCCAGCAGGGACCTATCAGCGGCTCCATCAGGCACTGGGGGCCCCGACCCCCCTTGGCTTTAAGTCTGAGCCCTGGGAACACTGGGGGAAACTTAATTCTCGAACACCTTCCACTCAAAGAGCCACTGTTCTGCAAAACCAGTGCTGGCCCCTGTATTTCAACAGCTTTCGGGTGGGTTTCCCACCCCAGACGTCGATAGGGCCCGAAACGCCTGTGAATGTATTGACCTGACTTCACCCGCAGGCTCAGTTTCAAAGGGTTGGCTGAGCTCTGAGCCCGCCCTCATTCCGTCAGAGGCTCAGCTCCTGGAAACCTCAGGCTGGATCTCAGTTACTGGGGAAGGCTTGCTCTGAATGTGAGTTTTCACTCAGCATTTCCCGATGAGCCATTTCTTGTGGCGGGACGCCCACCACTTAAGGGAAACAGCCTTCTTTCTGGGAACTTCTTGCTTCATCTCTCCTTCTTTCTATGCCAGAGATTGCTATGAAGAGGCACACACTTAGCCGGCAGGAGAAACGGGGTGCAGCCGTGCCTGCCCTTCTATCTCACTGACACTGTGCCGCCTTAGACAAGTCATTTCTCCTCCGTGGATGTTGGTTCCCCCTGAGCTTTTAGCAGTAGGTCTGCCTTCCTCATTGAGGGGGATAAATAGGAAGCACCATGTAATGTTATTAGGGAACCCACTCAACAAGGAGTATTAGAGATTTCTTTGCTATTTCCCTTCCTGTGACTGAGAAATTAGCAGGCACAGATTGTGAAAAACCAGCCGGCTCTTTGGAATTACAAATGTGCACACACCATCCCACTGAGCATCATTTTCAAAAGGCATATTAAGCAGCAGAGACCACAGGGGGGGGTCCATGTAAACAGACCTCAGATCCTGGTGAAAAAGGCTCCCAGAAGCTGTCGTCTACTGAGCTGTTAGGGGCTGCTCCTGCTTTCTGCCCCGCCCCCACAGCCCTGGCTGGTGAGAACTCCTCTCCTGGGGGACAGGGTTCCGGTTCATGGCGAGGGGCAGGGTCCTCTTGCCATGCAGGGCTAGTGCAGCTCCAGGTTTACAGCGTGCCTTCAAGACTCAAATCTCCCAGGGCTTGAAGCTCTCCAGAATCTCACCCCCAGATACATCTCCCAACGTCATGGGTGGTACCCCATGTTTTTTCCTGTACCCCCACAGCAGCCCAGGGGGGAATGTTGCCTGTGCTGGACCAGTGAGGATGCTGATGCCCCCTGAGTTGAATGAACTGGCTGAAGACCACGCTTTCTGTTGTGATGCTAGGATTTGACTCAGCACCCACTCCCCAGACCTTGCTGTTCCTTCCATGCTCCCGGCTCCTGCAGAAGTACAAATGAAGACTGAAGTCTTGAAAGAAGCCAGGGCCAAGCATCATTAAACCCAGCAATCCTGTGCTGATACAAGGCAGGGTCTGCCTGGATGTTGAGGCATCATGGCTGTGTTGGCCAGAACCCCTGTCTGTCAGCAAAGGTTGTGGAAGCTCACCCCTAGGGGCCATGATGATGCAGACAAGTGGGGTTCATTGTGTTTGCCTGAGCTGCTGCGGGCTGTGCTGGGCAGGCCTCCCCTACCTCCTGAGGTGACATTCCACATGACCAGCTTCACAATCCAGCTTTCTTGAGCATGGGTGAGGGGAGTTCCGTGGGGGTGGGGACACTGCCGAGGACTTCTAGGAAGCAGCCAGCATTCGGGGCTCAGCACCACCATCTCACTGCCGTGGAAGCAAGAAAAGGAGACTATAATTCAGCCCAGGGTGGCTAATGGAAGGCTTCCTGGATGACGGACGGGAGGGGAGAAGATTAATTCTGAAGCAAGAATAGATGTTATTTAGGAAGGGAAGGGCATTCAAGGCAGAGATGAGGTGAAAGACAGCATCGATCATCTACCGGCTACGAGTAGTTGAATCTGACTGCAGTAGAAAATGAAGGAAGCAGGGCCGGGGAGTCGGGGGTGGGGGTGTGGATGAGGCCGAGCAGCAGGCAGAGGCCAGATTGCGGCAGTCCTTGTAAGCCAGGCTGAGAGTCTGAACTTGATCCTGAAGGCGGGGGAGGAGCAAGAAG
The DNA here is from genome assembly GCA_036589455.1 of Ateles fusciceps. Classification (NCBI taxonomy): domain Eukaryota; kingdom Metazoa; phylum Chordata; class Mammalia; order Primates; family Atelidae; genus Ateles; species Ateles fusciceps. The sequence goes on from JAZHEH010000276.1 coordinate 5,028,335, forward strand.
AGTTTTAAACAAGAAGTCGTGTGGCTAGAGGCGGGTTCTATAAAGATCACTCTGTGGGCAGACGGGAGATGCTCATCCCTGTGCAGGCTCTGCGAGCCAGTCTTGATCCTGTGAACCAGAGGTGTCCCTCTAATGAAGTGCTAATTGCAAACCGGTCAGTCACACTCTGGGATGTGCTGGCCCCAACACCCGGAGTTCAGCTCTGTTCCTGTGAGTGTGGGTATCTACCAGGAAGTGGGGCTGGCCTGTCTTCTCAGAAGAAGCAGCAATTAAAATGCAACCCTGAGACATCAAGGACTCAGCCAGCTCTGTTTATTTTTATATGCTGATAAAATCCTCAGAAAGGGAAGCCAGGCTTTTCAGAGCAGCCTGCTCATGCCCACCCAGCTTGTTGTGGATCTGCGGGGAGCCCCTGCTCAGAAGGGCAGTCAGTGGCTGTGTCAGTGACCATCTCAGAGGGTAAACATGAGCTGGTCTGAGGAAGTGGGCACATGGGGCTGAGGGAGTCTGAACATGGCTGCAAAGTCCCGGGTCTCCAGAGCTTCAGTCGCAGCCGGATTCAACTCAGCCGGCACAGCGTAGAACACCTACTGTGTGCAAAGAGATCTTTTGACAGCCTTGCTGCAGAGTCAAGGGGCTGTCAGAGGAGGGGAAGGGCCATTCTGCTGCTCATGCTGTTTGGATGGGAAGACCTGCTGAACTTCTCACTGTGGGTCAAGCTGGGCCTCTCTACATGCATTTTATAATAAATTATGCCCCTGAAATTCCCACTGGAGAAACCAAAACATCAGATCCTTATCCCCCCTTACCCATTTCTTACTGGAACAGAAGTTTAGGGTGCCCAGGCATGGGAGGCAACTGCTTAGTGGCCCCCAGGACCCCTGCCTTTAGCATTCAGCCCCGGATCTGTATCACATTTGGTTTGTGTGACTGATTGCATCTAGCAGAAGTGGGGCATGTCACTCCAAGGGTGGGATATAAAAGACATTGGTGTCTTGGTTGTGCTTGCTGTCTTGGGTCATTTGTTCTGGGGAAGCACACTGCCAGGTCAGAAGCATGATGGAGAGCTCACATCATGCAGAACAGACGCCTTCTGCCAACAGCCACGCATGAGCTAGGATGTATGTGCCCCAGCCTCATTAAGCTTTTGAATACCTATAGCCTCAACTGACATCTTGACTGCAACTTCAAGAGAGAGCCTGACCCAGAACCACCCAGCAAGGTCCTTCCCAGATTCTGGACTCTGACCTTAAACTGTTTTCTGACCTTAAAACTGTTGTTTTAAGCTGCTAAGTTTTGGGTTAATTTGTTACACAGCCATAGGTGACTGATACACCATGGTAGACATTTTACTATCTAGAACATGGGTTTACAGAGATAGACATGGGCCTAGGTCCACACCAACCTTGTGATCTTGGGCAAGTTACTTCACCTCCGTGACTTAATCTTCTCATCCCTAAAATGGGGGTAGTAACAGTGGCAACCTCATTTGTTGTGATGATGAGGTCAGTGAACGGTGCATGAATTCAGGTCCCAGCACATATTAAGTGTTCAATAAACAGGACTGAGCATCAACACCTTTTTTTTCAGCCTTTCCTTCCAGCTATAACAAACTTCTTACAGATCTGCAAATGTAGGACTCACGCCTTTTCCTAGCCCTGGGCTTTGCTGCCTGTGCCTGTGCAGCTCCTGCTGCTTCTGGAGACCTTTCCCTCACCTCTCCACCTGTCACCCTCACCCATCTGGGTTGCTCAGGTGCCTGTTTGCTCTGGGAACCAGTTCCTGTAGGCAGAGATGATCATTCCCTCTGGGCTCCCACTGTGCCGTGAAGATTGTCCTGGTGCTTCTTAATTATGTTTTATTGCCATTTTTCTGCGGTCCTTTGTGTCCTAAGGGGCGTGCAGATAGTAGGCATTCAGGAGAAGTGATGTGCACCAAGGTTCTGTTGGATTTATACAAGAACGTCCTGCAGGGAGGAAGTCCAGCCATGCTGCTGACCAGCCATTCACTGCAGCCTCTGGCAGCTGTAAATAGTCAAATCCTCATTCGACTTGTGTATTTTTTTCACTCTTTTGTATTTCCTTTTGCCACCACAGGAAGCTCTTACTATTTTATTTAGTTCCTTCTTGAAGCATATCTTTTCACTTTTATTTTATACCCTTTCATAATTTTGTCTTCTTCTTTAAATAGAAAGTATCTGTATACTTGAGACTATAAAGCACACATTAATTAAAGGAGTTGACATAACTTTATTCCTTACTTTATTTCCTTTAATCTGGTTCTGGTTCATCTCTTCACTCTGAAGTTCATAAGTGTTGATAAAGTGGAGACTCTTACCCTGTACTTGCCCTCCAATACAGAGAACACTGGGCAGCGGGGCCACATCACATGGCTTCTAAACTTCAAGACAACTCTGCTTCTAAGAGAGGAAGGAAGCCCCAGCACCGAGAGGCATGACCTCAAATACACCCCAGTCTCTGTGTTCCATGAGGGACCCAATGCTCCATAGCAAACAGGGATGCCAGGAATTACCCAACTTGGACTTTAGCCTGGGCACCATCTCTAACTCACTGGGGACATACAACATATCACCCAGCCCTCAGGACCCTCAGCTTCTTGGTCAGTATAATAGGGACAATACCACACCCTCAGGGGATTCATTTGCCCAATAATTCTTGGGTGCAGACACAAAGCCATACTCTGTGCTGGGTCCAGTGTCTGCCTAGAAAGAGGCTGTTCCCTGCTCTCCAGGGGACACTCAGCTGAGAGAGGAGCAAGGTCTACATTCAGATCCTGGCGACTGCATGGACAGACAAATACAGAAGGCATGGGAGAACAGGGAAGAAGAACAGCTATGCAAGGCTGGGAGCACTCCAGGAAGACTGCAAGAGGAAGCAGCACCGGAGCCGATGGAAGTCTTAAATAAAGATGAGGAAGGCATGATGGAGGTAACCCAGGCATGGGGCTGAGAAGCAGTAGTGCAGATTCCTGTGTGAGTAGGCACCTGTGCACATGGCGTAGCTAGGGGATGAGACATCCGGCAGTTTGGGGTTCCAAGTACAGAAAGCATGGAGCAGGAATGAGGAGGATGGGCTGAAGGGGGAGCTGGAGAGCCCGGCATGAGCTAGGCCATGGAGGACAAATACAACACGTCTGAAAACGCTTTGTAAACTCTGAAGACCTTGCACAAATGTGAGGGCCATCCATTGTTTCAGGACACTTAGCTTTCCAGCTGCCATAGCCCGTCTTTACAAAAAACATGCTGAAACCAGCGTCTTTTTTTTTTCTTAAATGATCCTCCTTTCTACAGACTTGCAGAGTACAAGCAAGTATGTGAGCGTCACGTGTTGTCACATAATCAAATGATTGGTGATTTTCTTTTTAATTTCCCTTTCTTTACCCAGTTGTGTTTCTACTGATTTCTCATTTCAGGAACATAAACGCGGTGTCTCCATGTTTTTAGGAGTAAATTGGGAAGTGCTCACTTAATTTCACTATCCAAGAAACAAAATCACTTCTCCCTCCATGCAATCCTGCAATCCAATCACCTGCGGCAGGAGATGAGGAAGGAAATTACTCTGGTTTTCTTTTGCTTTTTTCCTAACTAGTGGTATTTGAGAAAATTAAGTATGTTTTATTTTATATTCAGGGCCCAGATCCTCAGACACACTTGGGGAGTGAAAATAGGAGAATGCCGGTTGGTTATAGGAGCAAATACTTTATTGCACCCCTCCCCAGCCCCTATGAATGTCTTCTTAAATGAAATAATAGATTTTGTTTTGACACCACCTTTAAATATTTCCACTAAGGCAAGACTCAGCATTGCAAATAGTCCCTGTTTATCACAACTGTGGAAATTTCAGTTTTCTGGGTAGGACTGTGGAACAGGTGGCCTGGTCTTAGGATTCCAGCGCCCTTTGCCTAAGCCCTGTCTTTGCTCACGATGTGATCTTGGGCATAGACTCCCAGCTTGAATGGGAGCAGCTGCAGGGTGAAAGGGAATTGGGGGCTGGGTGCAGTGGCTCATGCCTGTAATCCTAGCACTTTGGGAGGTCGAGGCAGGCAGATTACCTGAGGTCAGGAGTTTGAGACCAGCCTGGCCAATATGGTGAAAGCCCATCTCTACTGAAAACACAAAAATTAGCCAGGTGTGGTGGTGGGCACCTGTAATTTCAGCTACTCGGGAGACTGGGGCAGGAGAATCGCTTGAACCTGGGAGGTGGAGGTTGCAGTGAGCCAAGATCATGCCATTGCCCTCCAGCCTAGGCAACAAGAGTGAAACTTTGTCTCAAAAAAAAAGGGAGATGGGGGAATTAGACATGGAAGCAAATAGAGCAGATTTGAACTACACTTCTGATGTTTACTAGTGATGTGACTTCAGGCAATTTACTTAAATTTCTAAGCCTTGGTTTTCACATTTTATTACGTGGGGGTGCTCACCCTTCTGAACTATTGTAGAAAGTTTAAAAATGAGATGGCATATATAAGGTGCTGAGATAGTCCCCAGTATCTGGTGTTGCTATGTGCAGTTGCATGGTTTCTGTACTGAACAAAGATGCCAGCCAAGGAGCAGATGGAGCTGACACCCTGCTTTGCTTTTCTAACTTGCTGGTCTGCCATATAGAACCCTTAAAAAAATCATCTGCCCAGAGGAGAGCATTTGGAAGAGTCATCCCGCAAAGAGGTGGAGTCTCTTTGCAATTCACATGTACGTGAATTTCTGGGAGAGGGGTCCCTGAGCACAGGGAGAGAAATCTTCACCCCACTCCATTGGATTTGACCCCACCATCCTCCTGCAAAAAGGCATACAGCCTCAGCTACAAATCTGTACAAAAGCAGAGATGGCACCATGTCCTGAAGCAACACATTCATCTCCACATGATTCTGTGAAAAGCATTGTTTTATGTTTGAGCTGAAATCTCCCTTTATGCATCTTCTCCTTGGTTATCTATGGAGTCTTTGGAGCCCTCATGAACAAGTGAGTCAGTAAATACCAAGTGCTCACTGGCGAATTTATTAAATAGCCTAGTGCTTAGGTTAGGTTAGGTTTCTGTGCTGCAAGAAACAAGCTCTGTGGCTTAGCACAGCAAAAATACATAATGTGAGTTCACTACAAGTAGGGGAGAGGAGAACTTCTGCAGGCCCCAAACCCACAAAGACTTCACTCCGTGGAACATTGTCATCAGTCCTGGCAGTGAGAGAGAGAGACTGGAGAACCCAGTATGTGCTTTTCCCTGCAGCAGCAGAAGGGATGCGTTTCACTCTGGCTGACATTTCACTGGCCAGTCACGTGACTCTGCCTATATATAAGGGGTCTGGGAAATGTGGAGGAACAAATGGATAGTCCAGTGAACATCGCTATCTCTGCAACTTTCATAACAGTGGGCTGATTCAGTTAGGGCCATGTGCAGGGTGCTGGCCTCCAGTATACTGGGTAGGTATGGGCAGGCCCCCTTCCATTGCCAGGGCTCATTTTGCCCATGGGGAAAATGAAAATATGAATTACCACATTGACTACAGATAGGGAATGGGACTTGGGTATTCCACAGGCCCGAGCTCTCTAACACTTCCTCCGTGGGTTTGAGGCATTTGAAAACACAGCTGGGAAAGACCCTAAAGCATACAGGGACATGTGAGAATGAGAAATCTGTCCAAGAAGCCAGATCCCCTTTTCAAATGTCTAGCTCTAGAGCCCTCCAAAGCAAATTATGAGTGCGGAGAGAGAAGAGGGTCTTTTTCCTCCTATTTCAGCAGAGCCTGTGATGCTCACAGCGCAGCCCCACTTTTAACAGTGCCTGGGGTGGGTGGAAGGGCCTGGTCTGTGGCCACAGAGAGAACTTTTGTCTCCAGGGGTGTCCAACCAGCCTCTATCCTCAGGATTACTGTAACTTTTTAATTAAGGCAAAGTTTGCAGGGAGTTTGGCCTTTTGATGTGGCAGCTGTAGCTGGAAAACAGGCCTGCTCTGCAGACTTTACTGCCTGCCGATAGCCCAGGAGCCGCCACCCACATCTCAGAGCCCACACCCCATAAACAGCCCAGATCATGTGTCTTTAGGGCAGGGTGCATGAGAGGGGACGGGACCACCATGATGTGAGAGGACTGCCTTGGCTAATAGTCTCATGGGCCTGGACTACCCCAGGTACCCCACAAAATGGGGTTAGAGGTTTGAGATAGCAGAGGAATGAATAAGGTGATCTTAGATACTCATGACAAAGTTGTCAGTCTTGACCTCCGTGTCCTACAAAACCCAGGCAAGAATGGAGTGGGGGAGGGGAATGGAGCCAAGAAGTCCCTGCAGCATCTTCACACCAAAGTACATGTGTCTGCTTCCTCCAGAGAGCGGGGAAGGACAGGGACCTGCCTCACTCACCTGTGAGTGTAGGCAGCCCTTTAGATGCTGACAGAACTGAAAACTCTCCCTTTGGGGACAGTTACCGACAAAGCGCACTTTGAGTGTGTCACTTAATTTGTATTGGACATCTATTTATTGAGCCTCTACTATGTACAAGGTATGTGTCTCAGGCACTGAGGACTCAGCAGTAAATAGTAACCCCTGCCCACAGACCTGCTCTTCTGGCTTAGGATGTTTATGACACCACTGAAGTTTACGACATTGATGGCACCCACCAGGATTCATCCAAGTCACACAGCTAATGTAGGGCAAAACTGAGATAAGAACTTGGGCTTACTGGTTCCCATGAGGGCAGCACTTTTCAAACTTTCTCACTGAAAAATCCCTAAGAGGGTGTCTGGGGGCAGGGCCCCAAGCAGCCAGGTGCAAGGGTGACATTTCTTTGACATTTCAATGCTTTACTTGAAAAATTTATACGAATGTTGAATTCTGTACCATGTTATATCCATAGTTGTTTTACTATAAAGTAACAGTGTAAGTTACTTAATATGTATGTATCCATAAAAAAAAGTGTTCACCTCACTTATCCTGCATCTCTGTATTTCTCTTGCCACACAGACACATACTCCTGGTGACCCTCAGTGCGGGAAGCACATTGTGAGCTCACACAAACTCTCCTAAATTTCCACCAGGGCTTATGGGCTGGCTTCTCTTTGCTGGTGTTCTCAAACGAGTTATAGCATATACAAAGTTAAAAACAAATGATGAACTAGGAAAGAATATTTGCAAATTATGTGGCCTTGATCCCTCAGATACGTATCCTACAAAGCAATGAGGAGGAGACGAGACCAACAGTACAAGACCGTTGACAGCCATTTATGTGAAAGGATATACCAATGGCTGTTAGACATGCGAAACTCTGCTTCACCTAATTCATAATGAGAAAAATGCACGTTTCAGTCATGCTGAGATGCTCATTTTTACCTATAGGGTTGGCAAAAATCCCACTGTTGGTTATTACAGGGTATTGGGGAAGTGTACAGAAACAGTCGAGCTCATTCATTGCCACTGCTCCAGGTCCAGAGTGGCTCAGGCCCTATGGAGGGCACTTTGGCAATATTATAGAGAAAGCACATTTATAAACAAGGTGCTTTTATGAGGTGAATCCCTTTGTTTTGAGTGTCATTTATGTATTCAGCACTGGCCAGAAACTTTGTGGGAATAATGAGGCACTTGCACAGGGCCTGCCCCCAAGGAGCTTGTGACCCTGCCTAGTGGCACTGGAGACAGAACACAGTAAAAATAATGGTATTTTATATCTCTCATCTATCAAGAACGTTCAAATGTAATAGGTCATTAAGCATCACAGCAACCCTGCAAGGTAAGTATTTTTGTTTCTATTTTCCAGTCCAGAAAGCTGAAGCAGAACGTAATTTGCCCAAGGTCACACATAAAGTAACCCTAGAGCCAGATGAAGAAGCAGGGATTTCCATGCTCTTCCGCTGAGGCCAAGCAGCCTGCTAACGGGGGAGTGTGGCCTCCAGCAGCACCAGATTGTGTGCAAGACATCCAGAGAGAGTTCCAGGGACTGGGAACCGGCGCAGGGGGTCACTTGGGTCTAGCCTGGAGGCCAGGATGGCCTGTGAATCACTCTTACCTGAGTTCAAGGTTTGGTTCTATTTCTTGCTACGTGTGTGACTCTGGATGAGCAGCAAAACCTCTCTGAGCGCTACGCTGTTTTTGTGTAAGGTACAGGCAATAATAAGATTTTTGTGGGGATTAGTGAAGATATTAGTAATATCTTTAAAGTACTTAGCCTATTGGCTGCTACATGGTTTTCAGTCAGTAAATAGTGGTGACGAAGGAAGAAGAGGAGGCGGAGGCAGAGGAGGAGGAGGGGCAGGGGGAGGAGGAGCAGAAGCTGGGGGTGGTGACTAGGCTTCATGAGAGAGGCGGGGTCTGAGCCTTGAAGGATGGGTGGAATTCACACTAGGAAGCACATGTGTGTGTTTATGTATTAGGAAAAAGGCTCTCCTCTGAATTGGGTCCTTGATGCAGCCCAAACCCAATTCAAAAGTGAAACACATCTGTTTGACGGCAGTGTTTCTGAAAAGGTGGTGGTGGGTTCATAGGCTGGCCAAGGAGCCACCCTATTCAGGCCTGCAGGACTGAGGCATTCAGAGTTGATAGAGCCAGACCTCTGCTTTCCACCAAGTGGGACCGTGAAACGCTCACGGTAGCTCAGGCCACCAAGGGTGCAGTGGAGGGAGTGACTCACACAGAGGGGAGCAGCATTTTTGCCCCAGCCAGATCACAGTGCACCCCTTTTCTCCCAGAGCCCAACAGTTGAACTATTTAGAGGGAAAGTCTCATTCATGTTAGGAGAAGAGGGAAGATATTTTTCCTCATAACTTGCCATAGAGGGTTAAGCACTAATGGAATTTGAGGTTTCTGGTCAAGCCTGTAGAATCTCACTTAGCCCCTGAACCTCCATCTAGAGGTGAACTTTTAACTCCCAGAATGATCCCAGAAAGTTCTTTTCCCTTCCCCTCTCAGCTGCCAAAATGACTCCCCAAGTCTGCCCTCCATATAAAAACACAATAAAACCTTATACAATCAGGAAAGTATTCAAAGCTCATAATAAATAATTGCCCCGTGACTGGTGGATTGGATCTGCTGCACACCCTCAACGGGCCGTTTTTTGTAACAGAACAAATAAAAGGAACAGATGCAGGGACTCTCCTGCCAACAGCACGTGGCCTCTCCTTGGGGCCTGGAGGGTCACGGGGGAGCAGCCTCCCCACACTGGACACACAGGAACAGTGGGACAACACCCACCCCAGAATGCTGCTCTGAGAGACACGGGAACACCTTCAGCAACAGCAGCACTTTCTTCCTGAGTCCTCATGGCCTGTCTTCCTCTTTTGCTGCTAAGGGGGTACGTCCACAGTAAGAAGAATCACCATGCCCCACTGGAATCCCCGCATTCCCTGTTGTGAACTGCGCATGTCAGGGATCCAGGTTGCAAGTCCCTTATGAGAACCAGCTGACCAGCCTCATCAGCTCTCCCATGCCCCCAGCACACAGGCTCCAACGGCACTACCCCCCTTGTCTATCTTTCATCTCACTCCCATTTCTCCTGCTCCTTTTTTTCCTGCTCCTCTCTCTCTCCCTCTCTCTCTATCCTTGCCTCCCTCCCTCATTAGACTGTAAGCTCTTCACAGGCAAGGTCAGCCTCTGATAAGGCTCGGTGTTCTGGCACAACTCCTCGATATGAGAGGAAGCCAGTAAATGTCTGTCAGATTAAAACATGAACTAGAAAACACAGTTTGTTGAAAAACAGGAAGTGAAAGGCCACCCTACCAAGTGCCTTTATGTTCTCTTCAAGACTGATCCTAGTGCATTTTGCTGCTTGGGATGTCTCTGCTTCAATTCTCCAAGTGTTTCCTGACAATCTCTGCCCTGCCTGGCTCCTCTGAATAGAGTCACGTGACACAGAGCCCAAGGCCTTTCCTATGCTGTCCTAACAGCACGAGGTAGCTGCAGGGCCTGTGTTGGTTCTGCACAACAGCATCCAGTCCCCTTCCGATCTGAGCACCTTGGGCTCCTCTCTGGGGCCAGCCCCCTACCCCTGGCATGCAGTTCTGAAGCTTTCCTGACCTCTTCAGCACCCAAGCCTCCACCCAGCCAATCCCTGTATTCTCCCAAGAAATTCACATCTGCTTGCTAATGGCAAATAGGCAGAAACTGACTGAGCTGGCAGTGGCACTTAGATAAGATTGCCCTTAGGTCGCTGCACACCCACACTGGAGCGGCCCTCCCCCTGCCCTCTGAGAGGTCTGCCACATCAGTTCTTCCCTCTGTTCTTTCCTTCTAATAAGTTCCCTTTGATACTTAAGTTGTCTGGAGCTGGTTTCTAGTGCTTAGAACCCAAATACCCTAAGTTCAGATTTCTTCACCTTGACACTACCAGCATTTTTACTGGGTAGTTCTTTGCTGTGGGTATCTCACTGCTAACCAGCGTGGCGAATGACTAGTGGATGCTGGGTCTCCTTGATGCCGTGATGCAGCCAGAGCTCCTATGCCAGGGTTTCTTAGCCTTGGTACTATCAATACCAATACTATCATTTTGGACTAGATAATTCTTTGCTGTGGGCACTGTTCTGTGCATTGTAGAATGTTTATCAGCATCCCTGGCCTCTATCCAGTAGATCAGGGATCCCCAACCCTGGGGGTTATGAACTGGTACTGGTCCGTGGTCTGTAGGAAAGGGACGTACAGCAGGAGGTGAGCGGCCAGTGCGCGAGCATTACTGCCTGAGCTCCGCCTCCTGTCAGATCAGCGGTGGCATTAGATTCTCATAGGAGCGCAAACCCTGTTGTGAACTGTGCATGTGAGGGATCCAGGTTGCAAGTCCCTTATGAGAATCTAATGCCTGTTGATCTGAGGTGGAACAGTTTCATCCTGAAACCATCTCCCCCAACCCTAACCCCGCGGAAAAATTGTCTTCTACAAAATCTGACTGTGGTGCCAAAAAGATTAGGGACTGCTGCACTGGATGACAGCTGCACCCCCTACTTGTGACAGATGTCTCCTAACATAGCAAAACTGTCCCCCGGGGAGGTAAAACCACTGCCATAGACTGATTTACTGGTTGAAAACTTGCATCCCTAAATGGAAGTGGTGGCTGAGTGCACATCATTTGGTATAAGGCATTGAGTCAGCAGTCAGGAGACCTGGGGTCACCTTGCCTGGACCCTTTCTTCCCTTTGCCCTCCCCACTTGCTCCACCTTCTTCCCAGGACCAAACCTGAGCCAGAGTGGGGACAAGCTGGGAGAAATCCAAAGGACTGCACAACGATGACACTGGAAGCTCCATTACCACATCCCAGTGAGTCCTTACTTGTCAAAGAAGTTAAAACCTGCTTCTTGGCCATCTGGCTGAACTTGCTGATAACTAAGGCAACTGAATAAATACCCAGACCAGTGGAGTCTGTCTGAAGTATCCACATTTCACTTATCATATTGGGTGGCATTCTACAGACAACAGAGAAATTGTTCTTGCAGAGACAAACCTGTCTTTCTTCCATCGAGTGCTCTTTCTGCCGTAATGACCAGCATGGTGGAGTGGGAGGAGAAACAAGCTGAAATTATAAACCTCGGAGATACGGAGCTCAGAGGCTGCCCTTTCGGACAAAGCAAACCTCCAACCCTTTCTCACACTTCAAATGGAAGCCTCTTTGAGCCTGGATAAGATGCCAGTGGATGCTTTGTTCCCCCCTTCTCAGGCCCCAGTCGCTCACCTTGGAACTTTCTGAGGCCACTTAGGTGCAGGTCCACCAAGGACATCCGGCTGGTGCAGTTCCAAATAGGTAACTCTTAAAATCCTGACCTTTGCCCTCTGTGCTTTATCAGCTCTCAGGTGGGGGAGGGGAGGGCGTTGAGTGTAGCCTGGACGTCAGGACGCAGAAGATGGGGACCCAGATCTATCACTAACAGCCACAGCTTGGGAACACCTTTCCCCTCCCTGGGCATCTGTTTCTCCATTTATAAACTAGTGTTGGAATAAATCAGTGAGTCTCAAAATTTATGTTGGTTTCTCATGGTTTACTCTAAACCGTCCCATGGAGTATGTGCACTTGGGCACACTCCCATGAATGCATAATTCCTTAAAACCATGAAGATACCCCGGAGCCTCTCACATCCACACAGTTCAGGGTGAGGCCATTGGACCAAATGTCCTTGAGGAGCCGCCGCTTTCCTGACTCAACTGTGGTAGCTCAAGCCTGTCGGTTTGGCTTGTGTGATGGTGGACAGGGCGTGAATTCTGAAGTCAAACACACCCGGTTTGGGACCCTAGCTCCTTCTCTTATTAGCTCTGTGATATTCCATTTTCTAACCTTCCCAATTCTCATTTGCTCTGCTTATAAAACAGTGAAATAATACTCCTGTAGTTCATTCTAAGCATTAAATTATGTAAAGTGTGTGACCTCCACACACCTAGAGAATTCTTAATTCATTTCTGCTTTCCTATCCTTTCCTCCTCTCCCTTGTCCTTTTGTTGGTATTAGCCTCCAGTTAAAACAAGAACAGAAAAGCAGTTAGTACATCAGATTGTTTTGATATCTGGGCAGGTCCTGGGGAAGGTGTGATTATGTATCTATTGTTCACAGCAATACACACACACACACACACACACACATATATATATATATACACACAAAATGTGATATCATATATATATATATATGTTTTGTGTATATAGATCTCTCTATATATAATATATATATACATTTAGTGTTTGTGTGCATATATATATATAGTGTGTATGTATATATATACACTAAATGGGACATCCCAAGAGATAAATTTACAGTATAGGAAATGACTCCTTACAAGCTGTGTGGCTGTGGTTAATGGGCCTACCCTCTCTGAGCCACATCTGTAAATGGGGATGATAATGCCTGCCTAACAACCACCCACTCAGAATTCCCTCTGGATACCAGACACTGGGCTGAACATTTACATATCACTTTACATCATTAATGGCAAGTCTATTGTGAGGATGGCATGAAATAACCTACTTGGAAGGGCTTTATAAATAGTGAAACATGAGGCAGATATTTCATTTTCCCTATTATTAGTAGATCTCAAGTGCTTGTTTTCCATTGTGAAAACAGAAGGGACTTTTCCAGTCAGAAGGGTAAGTGTGTGTGAATGGGACGTGCCAGTGAATGACGCTGAGTCAAGGGCTGTTTCCGAAATTAAAAGGTGAGTGCCGGCTGGCAGCTTCTTTCCTGGAGCTTCGGTAAAACACACAAGGAGGATAGAACACAATATAATTTCTCTTCTTGTATGTTTCACAGAACATACAAGTCTCCTTGCTGAAGGTCTAATTTACCCATTTCTCATTTAGCACTCAATTTACTGGATGCTGCAGCACAACAGTCCACATCCTGGGTGAAATGATAAATCTCGTAATAAAGTATCTAAATGATGGATAAACAAGGTTTAGGGAGGCTTTGGTAGGTAAGGCCGCACTCAGCTAGTCTAAAAAATTCCCGTGCTTTGGCAACTCTCCCCAAGACATCTACATCCAACACACAGACCTTTTTGTCTTTATTGAGCTGAGCCGCCAGCTCCAACATGTGCAAATACAGATTGAACAGCAAACGTGCAGCCAACTCCAGGACTGTAAGTGTTTGAAACTGCAGATCTGTTTGATGAGCAAATAATGCACGATCAATAAAGACTTGTCGAAATGAAACGAAAGGAGAGCAGCTGTTTGCTGAATCTACTCTGGTATAGGTAGTATGTAGACCGAACAACAGGAAAACGCAGTGCAGGGGTGTCAGGCCCAAGCAGTGTGTGTTAGGAAGAGAATGCTGGAATCCTTGACTAACGTGGACTCACCTGGGTGGAGATGGGGGCAGGCTGAATGCAAAGGGGGCCCTGCCTGGAGTCACCCTGTGACTTCTTGCCGAGGAAAGAGATAATGATCAGGAGCTGATTGCAGAACTAAGCCAAGTTTGCAAAAATTAACATCTTGATTCATAATAGCCAAAAGGTGGAAACCACCCAAATATTCATAAATGAATGAATAACATGTGGTATATTGAATGAATATAGTGAAACGTTATTCAGCCTTAAAAAGAAGAACATTCTGCTCAGGGTGGCTCAGGCCTGTAATCTCAGCACTTTGTGAGGCCAAGGCAGGAGGTTCACTTGAGCCTCAAGGTTCAAGACCAGCCTGGACAACATAGTGAGACCTTGTCTAAAAAAAATTAAATAAAAACATAACCAGGAGTGGTGTTACGTAACTGTAGTCCAAGCTACTTGGGAGGCTGAGGAGAGTGGATCTCATGAGTCCAGGAGTTTGAGGCTGCGGTGAGTCATGATTACGCCACAAGCCTGGGCAACAGAGCAAGATCCCATCTAGAAAAGAAAAAGGAAGGAAGGAAGGAAGGAAGGAGGGAGGGAGGGAGGGAGGGAGGGAGGGAGGGAGGGAGGGAGGGAGGGAGGGAGGGAGGGAAGGAGGGAGGGAAGGAAGGAGGGGAAGGAGGGAAGGAAGGGAAGGAAGGAAAAGGAAAACGGAAGGAAATTCCACATGGATGAACCTTGAAGACATCAGGTGAAGTGAAATAAGCCAGTCACAGAAAGCCATATCTTATATGATTCTGCTTATGTGAGGTAACTAGAGTAGTCAAATTCATAGAGATAGCAAGTAGAATGGTGGTTGCCAGGGGCTGGGGAGAGAGAACGGAGAGTTATTGTTTAATGGGTTCACAGTTTCTGATTAGGAAGACAGAAAAATGTTCTGGAGATGGGCAGTGGTGATGGTTCCATAACAATGTGAATTTACTCAATGCCACAGAATTTTATACTCGAAAGTGGTTGAAATGGTAAGTTTTATGTCATACATGTCCTACCACAATAAAAAATTACGTCCTGTAGTATTTTTCCATTCCAACTTAGATTTGAGTTGTCAAATGTCAAACCTGTACCATCAGATGGTGAACAAGTTGGTGCCAAGGACTGAATCTGATTTACCTAGCATCCCCCCACTGTGTCCAATACAGTCCTCAAAGCATGGTCCATGCACTTCCGAGGGTCCCCCACACATGTTCAACAAGTCCACGAGGTGAAGTGGTACTGAGACATGATTTGCCATTGGCTCTGCTGGTGCTGCTGCACGCACGGACGATGCAAGGACAGTGGCCGTGGTAAACTGCTGGTGCCTCAGCAAGAATCAAAGCAGCAGGCCTAGACTGGACTAGCAGTCATCGTACCCTATTGCACTCAGTCTTTAACAAGGTACTTAACAATGTCCTTGATAAGACAGAACAACATATTAAATTAATTCTCAATCCGGGGGTAAACAGCTTTTTAATATTTTGTGTGACAAAACAGGCATCTGTGTCTAGCACTTCTGCTCCTCCTGCGGTACAGTGGTTACCTCAAATAAAAGTCCTTGTGAGTGTCATGTTAAAATAGCCACTTTTTCTCATGGGACATGGAAAAAAAATGTTTTTTTTTTTGAGATGGAGTCTCGCTCTGTCACTTAGGTTAGATTGCAAGTGCAGTGGCGTGATCTTGGCTCACCGCAATCTCTGCCTCCTGGGTTCAAGTGATTCTTTTGCCTCAGCTTCCCGAGTAGCTTGGATTACAGGCATGCACCACCACAGCCGGCTAATTTTTGTATCTTTAGTAGAGACAGGGTTTCACCTTGTTGGCCAGGCTGGTCTCGAACTCCTGACCTCAACTGTCCCCCACCGTGGCCTCCCAAAGTGCTGGGATTATAGGTGCGAGCCACCATGCCCAGCCAGGACATCATTTTTATTTGAAAACATGACTGATAGGCAAATTAAGATTATTCAGATTATACAGTATCTGGCAGATGATACTTTCTCAAAATTGAATGAAGGGAGTCTTTCGCTTCAAGGAAAACAACTGATGGTATGGTTACCAAAGCTAAAATGTAAGCATTTCGAAGAAACTTAGGGTTTTGGACAACTCGTCTTCGGCACCATGAACTTGAGTGTTTCCCAATACTTACAGGATTTTCTGATGAGATCAGGGGCAATATAAATCAATGTGATTTCTTGGATGTTGTATAATTAAATAGGTCAACATTTCAAAACATTTTTGGCTAGTGAACCAAATTTTCTAAATGACCAATGCATCATACTCCAAAATTGTGCAGGGTTAAAAGGTCCATTTAAAGTACAAAACAGAAACATGGAATTTACCAAAAGTTCACTGATATAGTTTCAGATTTCATATCACAACTAAACTAAGAGACTACCACATGCTGAGTTTTGGTGCAGTGTCAAAAAAGAATAGCCACAGTTATTTGAAAAGGCAATATTCCTCTCTCTTCCAACTACAAATCTGAATGAGTCAGGAATCTTCACAAACTTCCACCAAAACAACATTGTGCAACACATTGGATGCAGATATAAAAATTTAGCTGTCTTTTATTAAGCTAGATGCTAAAGAGATTTGCAAAAGGGTCAATACCATCTTTCTTATTAAATTTTTTTCCATTTTGAAAAATAGTTATTTTGAATAAAAAATATTTATGCTAATATATAGTAGGTTTTTATTGCTATTGCTAAGTGCATTATTAAATACATCTTTTTAACATTTCTCAGTATTGGTTTTTCATATTGATAGATATAACCTACCTAAGCAAAAGCTCTTTGTGTTGTTAGTAATTTTTGGGAATGAAAGGGGTCCTGAGATCAGAAAATGTGAGATCCTCTGACGTGGTGTTTAGCACTCATCTTGCTAAGTAACTATATGAATGACTACAAGTCTGCCATCCCCTTTATTTCATAAAAGTCAAGACATTTTAATGGGAAAGGAAGGATGGACCTAACCTTGGTATAAAGGGCAGTTTGGAGGTATAACAGATTTGGCTTCATTGAAAGCTGGACTCCTGATCCTCGTTTTTCCAGCTTTGCCATGGCCCTGTAACTCTGTCCTGTGCCAGACTTTGTAACCATCAATCTAGAGCAGGAGTTGGCAAACTTTTTCTGTAAAGGACCAGATAGTAAGCATTTTAGACTTTGCAGGCCATACAGACTCTGTAGCAACTACTCAACGCTGCCGTTGTAGCACAAAAGCAGCCCTAGACGTTACATAAACAAATATGTGGGTTGTGTGCCAATATGCTTTTATTTATAAAGCGGGTGCTGGCTGGATTTGGCCCATGGCCAAACCCTGATGTAGACAGCTGCATAGGGACGGCTGGGTGACTGGGGGAGACACCATTCCTACCCGGCCACCGAGGTCTCTGAAATTGCTGAAACTGCTGGGCATACCATTTTCCTGGAGCAGATCAGGAAAATCTGCTCAAGAATCTGGCTGGTCCCCAGGGGTACACAGAGCCTGCCTCTTCCTGCATCTGAGGAGTATGGGAGTTGACAAACTCACTGAACCTCCCTAGAAGGGCAATATTTAAGCATAGTAAGCACAGCCCCACTGATATCCAAGTGGCCAGCTAAAGAAATGGAAGGCAGGCAGGTAAGATGGCCTGTCCACAGTGACAGGAGAGGTTAAGTGACAGACCATCACCTGAACCTGAGCTCTCTGCCACATGACGCCACGGGTCCAACACAAGGACACTTCCATCTTGCTCCACACTCCCATCTTGCTCCACACTCCCATGTGGAAAACAGAATCTCAGTTTGATTTAGAGATGTATTTAAATGCCCCAGTTTCCAGAAAACACCAAATCCATGACTTGCTTTCAAAACAAAGGAATGCGTTCTTAGTGAATCTCCATTGCCATCTTCTCTCTTTCAGGGTGTCAAGATTTGCCAGGCAGCCTTCTGCCAGTCATGTGCACATCCTCCCCGCAGCTGCCGATCTGCTGGTCAGATTAGGGGCACGCACGTATGGTGGCAGAGGCAGGGGGAGAATGAGCCACATCGTTTCTGACATGTGAGCACCAGAGCTGCGAGCATATGGCCTGGAAGCCTCTCCAGGAATTTCACGGGACATTTCACGCAAGTTGAGACCGAGACATTCAAGAACCTCGATCCAGAGAGAAAAAGAGAAATTGCAGAAAATATTTCTAAGGGAAATATTTTCATCAACCATGATGGAGAAGAGTTAATATCTGTAATATAAAGAGCTCACGGGAATCATTTTTAAAAAAAGGTGAAAACTCCAAAGGAAAACTGGAAAATAACATGAGCTTATGATTCATAAAAGAAGCACAAATGACCAGCATGCTTAAAATGAAATTTATCCTTGCTGTTAATAGACAAATGCAAATTAAAATACGACTTTATTTTTTTACTTACATTTTAAAAGAATAACATTTAATGTTGTTGTGAATGCAGTGAAAGGAACATTCTTCATATATTGCTGGTGAGCAGGAAAATGGGTACATACCAGCTGGAAATCAATCTGGCAATACATACTAATAGTTATAAAAATAACCATAATCTTTAACTCAGTAATCCCACTTCCATGAATATGCACAGAATAAACTAAGATCACCACCTCCCTCTGACAAAACATCTACCTCTAGGAATATAATTCATGCTGCTGGTAGCTTTTTCTGACAGTTTCACAGGTCATTCCTTGTACACTAGAAACTGAAACTTAAATGCCTCCTTTTTTCCTCCACAAATGATGCTGGGAATTCGTATGTGCACAGCTTCCCTCCTATGCAAGTATAGATTTGGGGGGATCCTCAAGCAGAACCTTGGTATTCTTGGTTGAGTCAGCCCAGCCTGTGATCATCTGAATCCTACACCTGTCTTTCCAAACAGCCTCAGTTTCACCCAGCTTAGCGTCAACTTCGAATGACCTTTGTCAGCCTGTCACGTACACCATCATCCCCCTTCTCAGGAGGTGGTATACTGACACAGCTGAGGATGGGCCCAGTGGCAGGCCTCTAGACACCTTCTTCCCTATTGACTCCTATCTGCTAAACAGCAAGTGGAATTGTTCAGCCTATCACAAATCTGCTTTATTTAGCTAGGATGAAGACACATTACTCTGTCTTGTCCATCTGGTAACCGTGACAAATAATGCCAGGCTGGGCGTGGTGGCTCACACCTATAATCGCAGCACTTGGGAGGCCGAGGTGAGTGGACAACCTGAGATCAGGAGTTTGAGAGCAGCCCGGCCAATGAGGTGAAACCCCATCTCTACTAAAAATAAAAAAATGAGCCAGGTGTGGTGGTGCATGCCTGTATTCCCAGCTACTTGGGAGGCTGAGGCAGAAGAACCACCTGAACCCAAGAGGCAGAGGTTGCAGTGAGCTGAGGCCACACCACTGTACTCCAGCCTGGGCAACAAGAGCAAGACTCCATCTCAAAAAAGAAAAAAAGAAAGAAAAATAACATCAAATGTCTTACAGAAATTTGGCAGAAGCACAGTTATAAAGGGCAGGAGGGGAAGGGCATGCCCTCGGAGGAAATGTCCCCGACTCTGCTGCCATACAGCACTGGCTTTTCTAGGTCTCCACCCACCCAGGACTCCCACTTTCTCTCTCCTCAACTCAAACCTCCTGCCCTTCCCCGCAGGACTTTGCTCACTGCTCCCTTTGACCTAATGTTGGGCACGTGTTAGCTGCCTCTGGCTGCAAGGTGAGCAGAAGGGGGTCTAGAGTCAGGGATTGGATGCCTCACTCTACCATTTACTCCTACTTGGACATGTCCTTAACCTTTCTGATCCTAAAATCCCTCACCTACAAAATGGACAGAATATGCCCTGTTCTTCCCACCTTCAAGGGTATTTGTAAGACTCCAAGAAGACAGTGAATAGCAACATGGCTTGTAAACCTAAGGACTATGCAAAGGGAAGGTCACTGGTCAACATCACCACCACTCCTACTAAAACTCTTCTTCTTGCTCTTTGGTGTAGAGGAAAGGGCAAAGTCTTCTAGAGTGTTCACTAAGTGCCTGAGGGATGGAGGGGTCAACATCAATGGCTCAGTAGCCCAAGGTTTCTCTGTAGACTTTATAAACAAAAGGGATTGGATGCTGGAAGTGATTGGACCGAACCCTAGAATCCTTGACTGTGGGCCCCTTGAGAGCCAGCCTGACTGGCAGCCCTTGCAGATGAGAAAGTTTCAGCCCCAGAGTAGGGGAGGCTATGTTGAGGTCACACCACAAGTCAGTGGGAGATAGGGTTCTAGTGCTTTACAGACCCCCAGACTCTTCTTCTGTCATCAGCCTTCAACAACACTCATTTGAGGGGCCCCAAGGAGATCCCAGGAGATGAGAGTAGAAGCTACAGAAATATTGATCTACAAAAACATAAATGAATATAAAATCCAAGGGAACAAAGCCACCCTTAAAGGCTCCACCTGCAGTTCATTAGTATGCACTCGAGTGGCTTGTCATTGTAGGCTGGCATTTTGGGGGGGCAGTGGGAGGAGAACTCTGTTCCACACCTTCATTTCCAGAGAAGCTTCCCCAATCTTGAATCTGCCTGGGAGACCTTGAGTCCAGAGTCCTGTTTCTAAGTGAGGAAGCTTGGAGTCATCCATAATTCTCCTCCCTTCATTCCACAAGGCAGGAATCTTTTACTGTTGGTCCCTGGTGGCCCTATAGACCCCTATGGGCTGACTCACAGCAGCACTCAATGAATCACGCTGCTTCATGAATGCATTTCTTGACTGAGTCCCCAAGGGGTTAACTGACTTTCCCAAGCACTAGGTGGTAGGGGCTAAGAAGAAAACTGCTTCCTCTCTCCTTCCTCTTATATGCAAGTCACAGAATCACAGGATGTTCAAGTCAAACAGATCCATGCAGATCACATTCTTCCCCAACACCAAAGCCCTTTGATTTCCTCGGGTACTGTTCTTGGCAGCCACACCGAATATTTTCAGTCGCTCATCATTCAACAAATATCTGAGGAGTGCTCATTTTATACAAAGAGGAGAGTTAAGTAATGCAACATCTCTGACCCCCAAATCCCTTTCCACCTCTAACATCCTCCAGGCCTGAGATGAAAATCCCAATGGGGTTGGTAACCTGCCCGCAGCTGCAGCCAGGCACAACATGGGAATCCCAGCAGCTGGTGGTTGTTCTCTTGCACAGCAAGCTCTGGTTTTTCTGGGGAAGATATTTTGATCAGGAAGCTCCATTTGGACTAAAATGCTGAACCTTACATAGGGATGAGGGTATTAGCAGCTCTGTGGGCAGAGTTTCTGAGAGGAGGCTGGGATCTGAGTGTCAGGCTAGTAACAAGCCCTGCATCTTGGGGACACAGCATCCCTCGGGGCTTGGGAGCATCAAGATAGGTCCGTGTAATTCCTCATAATGACACAATTCAAACCTCAGAACCACTGGCTTCCTATAGCGTGGTTGGGGAACCAAGGTTTAACTATCAGCATCCATCAAACAGAAGGAACGCCAGCAAGCCTTCTTATGCTAAACAGGAGGAAACCAGGGCCAGTGAGGTTAAACAGCATGCCCTGGCCACAGCTCAAGCAGTGGAAGAGACAAGACCTCTGCACCACTGGATCACTGCTGTGTCAAATGCCACCTGGACACATGGACACTCCCTTTTCCAGGGGTAACATGAGCTGTATAGTTTCACTTCAAGCTATGTGTGAGTAACCTCTCTTATTCGTATGTGGTTGAGAAATTGTTTTTCAGTAAGGAAAGGATTTAGTCCATTTTGGGACACCCTATGGTAGAATATATGTAGCCAGTAAAAATAACATCTTTAGAGAATATTTCAAGGCATGCAACAATATTCATGATCGAATGTTAAACGGGAGTAGCAGGAGCCCAAATTACATATACACAAGTAACCCTGATAGTGTGGCTGTATACCACATTTGCTCCATTGCAACGGCACTAATTTCAAGAGGCATCATTGACTTAATAATGTTTCAGAAAAAAGGAAAACATTAAATCAACTATAAGAAGCATCCTGATTTCAGAAACATTAAAATACAAAGAACGTACAACCAAGAAGAAAGGAAATGTAGCGTAAATTCATCACACAAATGTATGTACGTGTGTGCACGTGTGTGAGCTTGTAAGATTCACAAGAAATACATAAAACATGGAATGACGGTTATCTCTGGGGGAGAAATTTTCATTTTATTTATTCTTTTCAGTATTTTTCAATTTTGTTTCTGATGTGTATGTATACACTAATTTTTTGAATCAGAAAAAAATAAACTTTGTCTGTAGAACATTCAAAGCAAATACATGTGAAAAACACATGTGATTTTTTGACTTACCCAAGGCAATTTCCATTTTCCAGCCTTTATACTTTTTTAGCGTTTCATTTTGTTATGTTTCTCTCCTCTGGTTTTTAAGCATAGTTTAGCATTCCCTCTTCTGTGAACCATAATAAGGCTCCCATAATGCCTTTCCCCCACTCTGCTGCTTACCAACATCTCTCAGGAAAGTCAGGTACAATGTCATAACGCAGGTGCCATCAGCATGTTTAAGATCCCACCCTGCACTGCAAGCAGAGTTCTTTGTAAAATGTCCACCTGGGAAAAATTATACAGACTCCAGTGCTAAGAGACTCTTCTCTTTTTTGAGAAAATGGTATGCTTTCGGTTTTTACTCTGAAAACTCACAAATATTATCTTGACTATATTTTCTTTCCTTTTTTCCCCACCTGCTAAGAAAGTCAGAGTCAAATTTGAAACTCACTACGGTAACTCTGTTGGTCCCTAGGGTGGGGCTATTTGTGTGCTTTTTTTTCCCTTTTGTTCTGATTCTTGAGATAAAAGATTTGATTTGATTGTCTGGTGTTCTTTAATTAAAAGCTGCTGATCATTGATGGAAAAGACAGAAAAATAAATACATAGAATTATTCTCTGGGAAACCTTATTCCTCTGTGAAACCTTTCACTTCTTCCTTTTTAGTACTCACTATATCCTGTCTACTAATGAATCTTGTCAGTTACACTTCTAAAATATGTTCCACATATGTCCACTTTCCTCATCTCCTCTGCCACCCTCCTGGTCCAAGCCACCAGCATCCCCACTGGACGGTGACAGCAGTCTCCTCACTTGCCTTTCTGCATCGTCTCTTGCCCCTACTCTGTTCTATGTATCTCCTCAAAGAATATCTTCAGCCACTCAAGAAGAGCCAGACCCCCACTCATCCTTTCTCTCAGATATCACCCTATTACTTTTGTAGTGCTTACGATGCTTGAATTTAATCTTCATGTGTTTGTTTACTTATTTTATTTTCTATTTCTCCTTTCCATCCCTCAAATGGAGAGCTCCATCCTGCCAGATGCTACATTCTCAGTGCCCAGGACCACCTGGTACATTGCAAGTTCTCAGTATTTGCTGAAATCAATGAAAGGCCCTCTCATCTCCAGCATCCCCCCTGGCCATGGGCAGTAATTTCCCAGGCATGTGTTTGCATTTTCAAACCATGAACAAATCTCCCTTCTGCTGGCCCCTCCAACCTCTCAGCAAGGGGTTCGCCTAACCTGTCTGTGGTGGGGAGAGTTTCCACTATCTATGTCTCATGAGAGACTGGACTAAGGGCTGGTGAGGGAAGAAGATGACAGTGGTGATGAGGACCCACTCAGGAACCCTGTCAGCAGGATCGGGATCTCTGGAAAGGTCCAGAGAGGCCTGCGGCCCCACACATCATCCCAAGGATCATCCCCCATCCTTTCTCATTAATTCACTTGCCAGACATTCAAAAGCCATATTAAAATTCTTTGCCCTAAAGGACCAAAACTTCCCAAAGAGACTTCACACACTTTAAGAGACTTGTTCACGGAGATGAATTTTCTCCAAGGCAATAAATAACCATGTCCTTCTTTTCTCTGGCTGTCTCCTCCTCCCAGGAACTGGATGTGTAGGTTCCACTAAGACCAGAGGTCTGGCCCTGACATTTTTGCTGAGAAAGCTTCCTGGTTCATCAGCTTGCAGGAACCCCTCTCTGCTCTTCTGTCTGGGCCCTAGGAAGACATTTATTGGGGTTCAGGGAGAAGCCCTTATCCTCCTCCCAGAAGACGTTTTACCCAGATATTCCAGGGACTAGAGACGATCCCTAATTCCTCTTTACATCCTCTTCTTTTGGGCCCATCAGTGCAAACACAGGCTAAGGTATCGTCCCAGGTGACCTGTGGTTTCCAAGCTCACTATGCAAACCACTCTGGTCTTCCCACATTAAGTAACTTCCCTGGGAGATTGTAGGGGCGGTGACTTGCCTGGGGATTGCGGGGCCCTGGAAAAACCCCCTTTGTGTCGCAGGAATATCAGTACTTGGAGAAGGGTCAGAGCAGCCAAGAGAAGAGTGTTAAGGGTCAGCCCCATCTGTGAGCATGTGAATATGTGAACGGGGTGGGGCGGGGAAGAGGGCCACTGCTTTGCCTTGGGGACTTGGAGATTTTGGATCTCAGAGCATTTGGTATACAAACCCCAGGTAGCTTCAGTACCCTCCTGGGTCCCTTACCCTTCCCTCCTCCCCTAGCACTGCCCAGAACTCCAGGGAACCCTTGAAGGGGGCTCTAGTTCAAGCTTACCAATTTGGGGGACTTCAAAAATGTGTTAGGAGGTTAGTGCTAAACACACACTGTCCCCAGGTACAGCTAAGGAAGCTGAGGCAGAGAGAGTTATGTAGGAGCCTAGGAGACCAGCCTGAGTCCAAGACCACACTGAATCTGGGTATGAGATTTCCATTTCCCTCTCTCTTCCTCAGAGCCCAGCTAAAATCTGTGTCATACACATGTATGAAATATTTAAGCCTCTCCCAAGGAGCATCATGTCACTTCTAAATCAATTTATTCTAATCTAATCCTCATCTGCCATGGTTTTCTGGGCCAGCACCATCAAGAAAACCTCTTGGCAGGTGAGAGAGACTGAAAACGCAGGGCATTTGTTTTTAATGGGTCCTCTACAGCCAGCAGTTTCCAATACAGCAAAGTCCACACACACACGAAATACTACTGCTCCTTGGAGATGACCCCTGACATGCTCTGAGACTCGTGCAGAGGGATGCTTGCCAAACTGTGAGCATAAAGTCGTCAGAAGCACCTTAAAACTGCAACAAGCACTGAGGTGCAGTGAGGCAGGCAGGGGTGCCTGGCCAATAGCAGTGGGAAGGCTGGGAGGAGGCCAGTCGTCGTGTCCCCAAGTGGCTTTTAAATATCTTCAGCCCTACAAGGCACTGTTTACTCCATCTTTGCCTGGGCTTCAATAGGATTTGCCTTTTCCCAGCTCTTTTTATTTGGACAGGAATGCTCCAAAATGCGGAAACAGGCTTCCCCTTGCTCTTCCATCAGGCGTGGCTGTGGAACTCTAGACTCAGTTGGGCTCAAGGCACAGGGAGCTTTAGGAGTTCTCGTGGTGGTGGCTGCAGTGCCCTGTGGGCCAGGGGGAGGGGCTGTGGGAGCCGCTCCCACTGGACCAAGATTCTCTGACCAAAGATTCCTCCTTTATAGAGCTGTCTGCTCCTGCTGTGCCATGGTCAGCCCTTCCAAGCCAAAATTCCCACAGACCCCCATGCCTGGGCCAGCTGCGCCCAGGGAAGAAGGTATATCCACAGCTCTCCCCAAGAGGTGGAACTGTGGGGACCCTCAACATCAAACCTGACATTCTGGCAGAAATGAGTCTGGGACTTCTGAATCTCAGACTCAGAAGGTTTCCTTGACTACAGAAACCCTCAAATTCTCTTTTCTGGGTAGAGGGAATTGAGGTCCCACCTGGAAACCAACTTGAATGAGTGTTTGTGTCTCTTGCAGGCTCAGGGACTCTCCCAAACGCTCGGGAACCTGACAGTTCCCTGGAGTGGGAATTTAAGGTTGGAGAACCTAGGCTTGAACAGAATAAGGCAGAATGGAGTTCAAATCTCATCTCTGGCACATCCTGGCTGTGTGATGCCAGGAAGTCACATTTCAGGGCCTTAGTCTGTCTATCGGGAAAATGGGTGTAATAACATGAATCTCTAGCTGAGAAGTAAATGAGATCATTCACAGAGAGCACTCTACACGCTGCCTGGCAGTGGAAAGTCTCTCTACATGGTAGAGATTATGGGTTTCCCTTTGTGGCACAAAATCCAGTTGTACCCTCCTTTAGAGGCATGTGTAGGACATTCCTGACCTTGGTAGTCAGGGACCACTGGCCACTTGGTGGTGATATGTGTCACCCGAGTGTAGGGTGTATAAGAACAGGCATGCTTGTAACACAGTCTCTCCCTCTTCCTTGGTGAACCACCCGTTGCAACGGCAGCATCACTAGACGATGGGGGTCTCACCAGCCTGGATCTCTGAGAGAGTATGTGGAGCAAAGCCCTTTACTAGCTCCTGCAGGGCCTGGCATGTGAGCCAGAAATAAACTTTTATTGTAACAAGCCACGGAGCCTGGTTACCTGAACACGGCTCAGTGCATCCTGCAAATACACCATCTGATTTCCCAGCCCCCAAGTCAGCACCAAGCCTTTGGCTCTTCATTCGGCATTTTGGGCATAGCGCTTGGAGGCTCTGTGCCCTCCCTCTCCCACTCCTCCCCGGCAGTGAGCTGTAGCTCTCAGCTGCCCCCACCCCCATTGTCTTTCCTCCCTGCTGGCCCTCATTGCTGAGGTCTGAGCAGGCTTGGGCCTGGACCAGAGGAAAGGGTGGCAGGAAAAGCCAGGAAGAGCACTGTCTGGAGCTCCAGATGGATCTGCCCCTCGGGGGCTGAAGTGCTCTGTTTGACTCAAAGCCCAGGGCAGCAGAAGTACCCAGCACAGGCTGGCTGCATCTGCAGCCCCCTGCCCCTGGCACCATGGTCCTAAACTGCTTCCCAAAGAGAAGCAGAGAAAGGTCACACTGACCTATTGTTTCCTCTGAATAAGCCAAATGTTTACTCCTGGGTTGAGATCTGAAAGCGAAAACAGGCGGAATTTTCCATAGGGCTGTAGAAATTGAGCTAGAGGGACTGTCCACACCATTTCCATGGTACAGAGTGGGAAACTGAGGACTGAAGAAGAATGGGACTTGCCCAGTAGCAATGATTGTCATGAGACCAGAATCTCGCAACCAGCATAGCACTGAGCACAAATGTCAATGAATTTGATTTTTCTAGAATCTGGAGTTTGCTTGGTGACAGCTAAGTGGTTTAGCCAAGGAGTAGCTTCTGCTGACCAGGGATGCAATGTCCATTCTCAAAAGACCACAACTCCTCCTAGCCAGAGAATGAGCCCAGAGAGTCAACTTGCATGGCTGAGCCTGCCTGGCTGCCCAGCAGGACTGCCTGCTCCTGCCGTGTGTGCTCAGGAGGGAAGCCTTGTGGTGGGTCGTCTGCATACCACCCCCAGTGTTCTCCACCTAAGCTCTGAATCATTTCTTTCAGAAGTGAAAACGCCCCAAAATGAATGACTCTGAGACAGGAAGAGCCCTTGAAGTCTGCATAGATGGCTGTTACTGGAGGCCTCTCCATGGCCCTGTCACCAAGCAGTTATCGAGCCTCTGGCTCAAGCCCTGCTGTGATGGGCAGCTAACTACCTCCCATGGCAGTTATTCCACCATGGGCTTTGTCTCAATATCTAAGTGGAATGCCTCTCTCTGCTCCAGATCTGCCATTTGGGCAGTTATTCCCATGGCAGTTATTCCACCATGGGCTTTGTCTCAATATCTAAGTGGAATGCCTCTCTCTGCTCCAGATCTGCCATTTGGGCCATGCTAAACCCCTCTACCCCTTGACAGCCCTTCTAGAATGGGAGGACCCTTGTGAATCTTCTCCACCTGGGCATGAACAGTCCAAGACTATCAGGTTTCTTCATGGAACTCGGTGTCCCATCTCCTCACTTCCAGGCCCCTTGCTGCTTAAAGAATGCTCTGGCAGCATGGGTATCACCTTCGATCATGTAGACCACAAATGCAGAGTATCAGACCGACCCCAGACCTCCTGAATCATGATCTGCATCTTAACAAGATCCCCAGGGCCCAGTGTGGTGGCTCATGTCTGTAGTCCCAGGGCTTTGGGAGGCTGAAGCAGGAGGATTGCTTAAAAGGCCAAGAATTCAAGACCAGCTTGTGTGGCATAGCAAGATGTAGTCACCACGAAAAAATTTAAAAATTAGCAGAGTATGATGGCATGTACCTGTAGTCCCAGCTACTTGAGAGGCTGAGGAGGTTAAGGTTGCAATGTGAGCCATGATTGTGCCACTGAACTCCAGCCTGGGCTACAGAGTGAGATCCTCTCTCTAAAACAAACAAAAACAAACAAAGCAACAAACAAGATCCCCCACATGCTTCCTGGCCACATGAAGTGTGGGAAGCACTGGCCTAGATACCTCTCACTGTCCATGTAGCTCATGGAGTAGAGGTTCCAGAATGCAGCTCTCCTCTAGGCGTACAGGGCTGGACTCTCACCTCTCTCTCCTAAGCACTCTTTAGAGCTGCAGAACCCTGACAACACAAAGGATGCTGGGTCCACCCAGATCTCAGAGTCGTGTTCACAGAAACTGTTCCCATACTGCACCTCCCATCCTGGGTCAGGGGGAGCTGGTATGTGTTGGGTCAGGTGTTGACACTTACATTTGCCAAATTAAACATCTCTGTCCTTTCAGCTGTCTCACCTGCTAGTCGACCCATCAGCTTTCAAATCTGCCTACACATTATGATCACCTGGTAGACTTCTGCTACAATCTCTGATGCCAAAACCCTGTTCCAGAAGACCTGAATAGACTCTCTGGGGAGTGTTGTGGGTGTCAGTCTTTTTTTTTTCAGATATGAGCATTAGAATGCTCCCCAAGCAATTCTAATATGTCATTAGATGGCGAGCCACTGGTTTATTCCAGCTATTAAGAAGTGAATTTTGTTTATTTTTCAGCCATGCTCTGGGGTCCATCAGTGTAGTCAGCTCACTTCTAACAGTGACTCTGGGCTCGTGGGCAAGGTATCTGTTGGCTGCTGCCACAACATTGCTGTGTTACAAACAACCACAAAATCTGAGTGAGTACAATAATAAACACTGTGCTGGCTAACCTAGGCCGTGGTGGTTTGAGGGCCCTCCCAAACTGTGGAGGTGGGTTAGCCATGCTTCTAACTGCAGGTGTGTGGGTAGGGTGACCCACTTTTCCTGATTTTCCCAGGACTTCCTTAGTTTTGGCACTGAAAGTCTCAAGTCCCAGGATATGCCTGGGTCCTGGGAAAACCGGTATGGTTGAATCCCCATCCATGGTCAGCCTGGGTAGTTCTGCTCCCTGTGTCTTATCCTCCTCGGGCCAGCAGGCCAACCAGGCATGTGTCTTTCAAGATGTTGGCAGAGACTAGCGAGAGCAAGTGGACCCAAGAAAGACCCAGCCTCAGATGGGCTCGCTGTCACCATCCAGCATAGGTCAGCTTTGTCCACCATGTTGGCCAGAAGTTTCCAGTCCCAGTTAAACTTCATTCTTACAGATTCAGCCTGGCTCCAGGCTCTGCCATCTTTCTGGATCTTTCTTCAGGCATCTGGCATGTTGTCCAAAGCCAATTACACAGCTGAGCCCAAAGTGAAGGGCATGGAAAAATATTCCGCCCACAATGAGGCCATGGCAGGCATGTGGCTGCAGAAAGGGCTAGATAATTGTGGCCAATCATTCCATCTCCCACAGGCAGAGAGGCTCTGGCTTCCAACTGTGGATGACCTTAAGTCTTTCCTTGGCTGCCAACTCTCTCTGGGGGAGCCCAGTTGCAGGGCCAGAGACCTTCTCAACTCCCACTCCCGCCCAGCTCCTACACACATATCCGCTCTGGTGCCTCATTGCCTGGGTGGCTTCAACCCTCTCTCCCTCTTCCTCTCCTCCTTCCCTTGCTTTTTCTTCATCAGATATTGAGAGGCATCTGGAAAGAGAGGGACAATCTTGTGTCAGCCCTATGAGCCATCTCGACCGGAGTCTCCTGCACCAAGTAAATTTCAACATAACAGACTTAGCCCCGCTTCAGCCTGGCAGGCTGTCTTGGATCCTGATTCCTTCACCCTCCAGTACATTCCCAGTGGCCTCCTGCTCTGCATCCTGCTCTACATCCTGCCCATATTTTTCATGTATCAATAACCCAGATGTCAGCCAGGGCCTTCGGGCTCTGTGTATTCAGGCTCACTTGGCTGCAACCCCCAACTCCAAGACCTGTCATCATCCAGAGATCCCTGGCCTTGACTTTTTCCCACTCCCAGAAGAATCATGCAAACATCCCAGACCAACCTGGTGCCCCCAGAAGTTCACGTCATAAATGTGACTGTGCTGAGGGCCACTGGGGAAGGACGGGGTCACGTCACTAACCTCACAGTCCACCAAACACCCCAAGCTCTGGTTCCTCCATCCCCTCCTTCTTCTCCTTCCTGGTCCCCTCCTGCAAATCCCCTCTCTGTTCCTCCTATTGGGTCATTCTACCTCTACTCAGGCCCACAGAGAGCTCAGCTTTTGTCCTGAGAGGTACCTGGGGAAATGTTTCCCTCATCTCATTACACGTCGATTATTTCTGACCATGTTTTAGGTCCCTGGGCTCTATCTTTCCCCAGCCACCCAGCAAGCTTCTGGGCTCTGATCCCAATTAAGTGCGGTAAAGCATGAAGAATGAGTAGGCTTTCAAGGGAAAAAATATGAAAAGACCTTCATTGCTTTAAACATTATGTGACTGACTCACCCTGCATCCCTAAATTTATGACTATGGTCTCCACAAAATAGGAGCAAAAGGACGCTGACCTTATATCCCAGCCGGACACCTTCTAGCCTCGTTTCTGCAGCCCACCTAGAGTTTGCCCCCAATTAACCAGCCAGGGCTGGACCACAGAGTCAGGGCGGCAATGTATGTGAGGGTCGGCACTTGCAAACCTGGATTCAGGTCCTGGCTCTGCCACTTAGAGGCTGACTCTGCCTGGATAAGTCACTTACCCTCCCAGGATCCCACTCTTCGTTGGGGTGACATCCACTGGGTGGAGATGTTATGGAAAGTGCATCTAAGAAGTAGCATCAGCAGAGGTGCCTTAAAATCTGAAAAGCACCACACCGACACGAGGCACTATTCTTCCTATTTGCTGAGCTCAAGAAATGCGGCTGATTTCAGTACTCCCCTACCCACAGTAAGATTCTAACTAGAAAGGAGACCCACTGTCACAAAAACCAACATCTCATCCCCAAGCCAAATAAAATGGGTTTCTGGCTGGGCCCCACTGGTGGCATGTGATGGGGCTTCTGCCTCTCTGGCAGAGCTGATGAAGAGGGCGGGCTCCGCTCTCCTGGGTCTTGGGAGTGCAGGGGGCCAGGCAGCTGCAGGCAGGAGGGCAGGAGGATTTGAGCAGCTGGGCTAAGGTCAGGCACAGAGGCTTGGGCTCAGCAGAGACAGCCAAATGCTCGGCCCAGCTGCTACTGCCTCTTGCTGGGCCCTATGCAGGAGGCAGACGCTGGCTGCCAGGCTGGCGGGCTCCCCCTCTGCAGCTGCGAGGCCACGGCCCGGGGCCTGCTCTTCCCTCTCCTCCTACTGAATG
This sequence comes from Ateles fusciceps, assembly GCA_036589455.1. Classification (NCBI taxonomy): domain Eukaryota; kingdom Metazoa; phylum Chordata; class Mammalia; order Primates; family Atelidae; genus Ateles; species Ateles fusciceps. Next base: position 5,059,598 of record JAZHEH010000276.1, read on the forward strand.
GCATTCTTTCCTTTTCTGTCTCTACCTCCTCACTCTCCCTTTCCTTCTAATCCTTTTCCCCCTCTGTCTCTTTGTGTCTTCATTGCTGTCTTTGTCTTAAACTATGTCTCCCTTCTTTGTATTTTTTTTCCCTTCTTCTCTCAGTTTCTTGGCCTCTCTTCTTCTCTCTGTCTCTGGGTTAAAAGTTGGAGGAAAAGGGTAGGAGGTGGGGCCCAAGGGGAATCCCAGACAAAACTGAGCTGAGGTCCTGCTATGATTTGAATGTTGGTGTTTCCCTAAAATTCGTATGTTGATCCCTAATCTCCAGAGCAATAGTGTTAGGAGGTGGGGCCTTTGGAAAGTGACTAGGTCATGAGAGTGAAGCCCTCATGAATGGGACAAGTGCTCTTCTAAGAGAGGCCTGAGGGGAACTGTTTGCCCCTTCTGCCGTGTGAGGTCATAGCTAGAAGGCGCCGTCTGTGAATGTCGATGAACAAGCAAGTGGGCTGTCACCAGACACTGCACCTGCCGACACCTTGATCTTGAACTTCCAGCCTCCAGAACTGAGTAATAAGCCACAGTCGTTCATAAGCCACCCAATCTGTGGTATTTTGTTCTAGTAACCTGAACAGACTAGGACAGATCCCAGCCTGTCCCATTCAAGAGAGACTCAGAAGGGTATCTGGGAATAGGTTCAACTCTGGGGTTGTGGGCAACATTGGCCTATGGACCTCTTTAAAGACATCCTTGAAGAATGAAGCCAGGGCCCTGCACTTGCTCCTGGGACACGGGACGCCCCACAGTAGTCAGTTCTCACTGATACCATAATAACTCTCTCATCGACAAACAGTTTCGGGGGCTTTTCTAAGTCCAGAGCATGTGCTAGGGCTGGGGGATGAGAAGGGATGAGGCAGGGACCCTGCTCTGACAGAGTTCCCATAGGCAGGACAGGACAGAGTTAAATGAGTGACTACATAGTTAGATGAGCCCTGTAAATGGTATTCAGGGGGTAGAGCCAGAACAGGGTTTGAGCCACTTATGCACACTGGAGAGGCAATGTTGGAGCTGAGACTAGAATGATTTAGAGGTGTTTTCTAGGCCAAAAAGGAGAATCTGTCTTTCCAGCATGGACATTTTCTCCCATCCAGGTGTAGAGGAGCAAGGGGCTATGGCAGAGGGTGACACGGGAAAGCGGCTGAAATCCCATCATGCAGTAAGGACTTCCTAAGGCAGAGGCATTGGGTAGCCCTCAAATGCTGGGAGCCATAGGGCTGTGGCGGGGGAGGCCCTTGCCCATCTGTGAAATGGGAGAATGATCCCCTTCCTCTCCCCTTGCCTTCCACAGAGCGGGAGAAATGAAGAAAGAGGCTGTGCCGCCCTTGCCGTTGGCCAAGCAGAAGGGGGAGGGCGTGGGCTTGGCTCTCGATGCTGGGAAAGGGCCTCATTATGAGCTGGTTTCATTCATAAAGGAGGTTGTCATGGACCACACAATGGGGCTTAGTTTCTAATTTAAGAGAAAACCTCATTTTAACATGGCTTCTTCTATAAGTGGGATGAGGAGGTGGCGGCTATGAGAACAAAGAACAGAATATTAGTGAAGGATGAAAAAAAAGTGATGCGTTTGGCAATTTGACTTTGTCCCAGCTTTGGGGCCATTCCCCTGCCCACTCAGCCTGCCCTGTTATGACTATCCTTGCCCAGGCATGTACCCAGCCCTTTACCTCCCTCCCTGTTCCAAAAGGGCTTTGAAATATGAAGAATGAAGAGGTAGCCAAAGCTATCATTGTACAAATGAGGAAACTGAGGACAAGATGGGGGAAGATGGTTGCCCAAGGTCACAGAATATGCTAGAGCTAGCTCTGTGATGTATAGGTGCATCTATTGCCTTCGGGTGTAGTGCCATTCTTGGCTCCCTTTGGGGGTTAGAGTTGTGTGGCTTGCAAGTGGACCTTGAGCATGAGCTGATGACCTGAATGTCATCCATGCTGGGAAATCCTTCTGTGGGAGCAGAAATCGCTTCTGAAGATCACCACTGATGCCTGCAGCAGGTCCCTTCACTGTCACGCTCACTGCCCCTTTGGTCTGCACAACCTTCCAGTTTGCATTCCAGATGAGGAAACAGAGGCTCATGGAGGGTAGGGGTCCTGATTGAATGCTGGGACTCAAACTGGAGTCTTCCAGCTCTAAAGCTCTTAAAGTCTTTTCCCTATCTTGTCAGATATGTGTGGATATCTTCACTTGAACATTGTACATGTGATGTGGGCATAGATAGTATATATGTATTTATAATATATATACACACACACATGCATGCACATACATGCATGTGCACACAAAGAGTTTTAAAATCTCCACTGGCTGCCCTTGCTCTGTGTTGCACAGAAAATTAGTATATTGGTGCAGCCACTAATCCCTTTCATTTGGATGCAAGCAAATGTCAGGATCAGTCTCCATCACTGCCATGGCTAAACCCCAGGGCTTTCCCTGGTGCCTTGAATAAGAGTCAAGATGACCCACTTTCTCCAGCTATTCCCTGTCTCTGCCGCTTTGGCTGGGAAACTGTCAGTCTGGTAAATATCAGAGGCTTAGCAGAGCAGGTTCCTGCTTCCAAGGCTGCCCCTATTTGGCTGTGCAGTCTGGCTTATAGGACCAAGCCTCAGGGTCCTGTCCCACTGCTAGGGTTCAGCTGCCCACATGCAGACAGAGCCTGTCTGCCCAGCATACTGCTGTCCATAGAGATGCCCACGTAAGACTGGGCGGACTCATTCCTCATTCCCTCCACAGGCATTGCCTGGGTGTCCAGTCTGTACAAGTGCTCAGGATAAGAGCCTAAAAAGACACAGGGTCTGCCCTCATGAAACGAGCTTGTCGTGAAAACAAACACAGAAATAAATGGCAGAGCAAGCCAAGTGTTCTCTGAGCACAGAGGAGGGAACAATTAATTCTGCTGGGAGGATCAGGGAAGGCTTCTCAGAAGTCTCTGGAGTGGAGACTGGAATGCAAATTAGAATTGCCACATGGAGAAATGAGGGAAGGGTATTCCAGCTGGAAGGGACAGCATGGGCTAAGGCAGGGAGGCAGGAAAGAGCAAAGGCAACATGAACAAGACTGGCAGAGGGCAGCTGCAGTTGGATCCTGACAAGCCTTAGACCCTGGAGGAGGGGGAGACACCTCTGTCCTCCAGGCACCAGTCAAAGGAAGCAGAGCAGTTTTAAGCAGAGGAGCTGCAAGATCCAGGCATCCCACCAACAGGCCCTGGCCTCACCTCAAACCTCGGTGCCAGCCCATACCTGAGCCTTTTTTCTACCCCAGTGACCTTGCTCCCCCACCAATGGGTGCTCTGATGCTCTCCCCTTTCTTTCTGGAACTTTCCTTCCCATTGAGTAGGAGCATTTTCTCCCAGATACCAAGCACTGCTCAGTGTGCATGTTGGTAACTGCAACCCTCCTTGCAGGGACATTGACTTGAGGCAGGAGAGAGGGAAGGATGCCCAGAATCCATAAAGGCTGCTGCCTCAGGGTACACTCTCTGAGTTTTGCAAGGAACAGACCCCAGAGCTGACTTTGGACCTCTGGCCTCAAGCCTCCAGGAGCCAAGATTGATGGAGGCGGTAGTGTTGCGTTGCCTGTTTCTGTGTTGATGGGGCCTTCCTGGAGCAAGGGCCAGTCACACCTAATACCACCAGGTTATTTGCGGGATAGGTGGCCACCTCTGAGCCTGGAGCCAGAGTGTTGTCTCTGAGTAGATGGCATCGCTGTTCCATTCTACAGGGCCTCCTCACCAAGGTGGACATGTGGATGTGGAGGTGTGCATAGGAACAGGCTAAGGAAGCAGGCTTGATGCCCCCTGGCTCAGCAATTCTCATCCTCAGGGAGAGCCCTACAGGGCCTCTGTGTCAGGCTCTCTGGCCCTAGTTAGGTGAGTGGCCATGGACCTTTTACATTTTCCTGGTTCTGAGGAAACCAGAATAAGCTACAAGAGCCCTGGAGGAAAAGTCAGTTGCTTTCTTAAGTCAACTTCTATAATTTTAATAATAACAAACCACAAAAAGCATACTTTGATGAGCTGGAATATATGTAAACACCTAACCTCCCACCATAATTAGGATTCAGAACATTTTCTGCACACCCCCATCCCACTGAAGATCCCTCCTTCCCCCTTGCATTCAATCCCTCTCTCCACCTCTGGCCCCAGACAACCACATTCTGCTTTCTGTCACTATGGATTAGATTGGAATTTTCTAGTTTCATGTACATGGAATCACATGACATAGCTTCTATTCTTTGGGGCCTGGTTTCTTAGGCTCAGAATTCTGTTTCTGAGATTCCTCCTTCTGGACTGTATCAGTTATGCACCCCTTTTCATTGCTGAGTAATATTCTGTTTTGCAGCCATACCACAATTTGTTTATTCATTCACCTGTTGATAGACAATCAGGTTGTTTCTAATTTTTTGGATTTTTAAAAATAAAGTGGCTATCTGAACATTTACAAACAAGGCTTTGTGTGAACGCACATGTTAATTTTTCTTGGGTAAATATACAAGAGTGGAATTTTTGGATCATATGGTAAATGGATGTTTAAATTTATAAGAAACTGCCCCCTCTGTTTTCCAAAGTGGTTGCACCATTCTACCTCCCCACAAGCAGTGTATGAGAGTTCCAGTTCCTACACATCCTAGCCAATATGTGATGTGGTCAGTGTTTTTAATTTGAGTCCTTCTATGGGGAGTGTTTCACTGTGGTTTTGACTTACATTTCCCTGGTGACTAGTGATTAGTGTCTTCTCACATCCCAATCTGAGTCCTGAGTCTGCCACTTTTCAGCTTCATGCTTGCACAAGGCACTCTACCACTCCAGATCTTAATTTCCATGTCTGGAAAAGCCGAGTACCAATCCCTGCCCAGTCTTCTTCACCAGGCCTTTGTAAAGATGGCATCAGGTAATGTGTGTGTGTGCCAAAGTATGCAAAAGTATTTGCAAGGTGTAAATCCCGACCTGCAAATCCTATATTACTCAGCTCACTGTCCTGTTTTACACAGATCTTTCTGCAGGAGCTTCCTTACTAGCTGTCCTGGCTCTAGTCATCTCAATCTCATCCTCCACATGGTAGCCAGAGTGGTTTATCTAAAGCAACTGCCAGAACTTGGCCTCCCTTTGTGCTTAAAACCATCCCCGTCTTCCCATTGCTGCAGATTCCATTTCATTCTTTCCACTGATAACACTGATTGATGACTTGCCAGATGCCAGGTGCTGGAAATAAAGGGTTAAACAAAGCAGATAGGCCCTGCCCTTTACAGAAGGAAAACCCATTTTCCTTACTTTATAAAGGTAACAGAGGCCCATAGAGTTGAATGGGCTGTCCCAGATCACACAGCAAACCAGCGACAGAGCAGACTAGAACCAGGTCCTTGCCCCAGTCCTGAGATCTTTCTACCCTTCCGGCAGCCTTTCTTTCCTCTGGTCATTCTCTCAGAGCCACAGTGGGCCAGAACTAAGGGAAGGTGTCCTACAGGGGACACCATAGAGGTCCACCTCTTCCCCTGGGGAGCCAGCAGGAGAGCTTCACTGGGGACCCCAGCTCAAGTGCCACTTTCTTTAGAAGTATTGGTGTGAATAATTGCCTCCTGTCGAGTGCAGACCTGGGACTAGTTGGTAAATGGTGCTGCTTGCTCCTTCCTCCTTTCCCCAAGGCATCTCTTGCTTTCCAGCCTGCGAGATACTCTATCTGCTAAAAGAAGGGGCAGAGCGGCAATCTCATTAGGTTGCTTGTGGCTGTCAATCTCCCTTTAAACAGGTAAGCACTGCACGGTGACATTTAAAGAGGGCTCTGCTCTAAATCTCAGCCTGCATCTCCGTTACCAACAAGCCCCCTTGGTTATTGGAGACTCAATGCCACAGAATGTCAGAGATGAGAGTGGGACAGATGGGGGATGCCTGAGTCCAAGGAAGAGGCACAGAATGGCCAATGTGCATGCATCATGTGACGAGGAGAGATGCGATTAGAAACCCCGATCACCCACACCTCACTCCACATCCTTTTCTGTATACCATCATGCCTCTCAAGAGAAAAATATTGGTGGCATCCCATGCTTTTCCCAGGATCCCATGTTCCTGCCTAGCAACCTACCCCTGGGCTGGAGAGGAATCTCCTCCAATGGCTTTCCTTCCCTTCCCTCACTGGGCCACGTATCAGTCCGCGTGCAGTGGCAGATCACAGACACAGCTCTGGCTGGCTCCATCAGAAAGGGATTTAATGCAGGGAAATGGGGATTATGACCCGTGGAAGGGCTGGGGCTGGAGCAGGAGGCTGAGGCTGCAGGCTCAGCTTCTAAAAATGAATCCCAGAATGTCACTGCCAAACTTGCTTGCCAGAGAAGCTGCTCCCCTCCACCATAATCGGAAAGCTGGAGGACCCAACTGCTGTCTCCAAAACCGCATTGTTTCCGTTATGACCTGAAGATTGGACAGATGCTGTTGTCTCAGGTGTCAGCTCCAGGGCCTCACTGCCTGCAGGAGGCTGGGATGGAGGTGACAAGCCAATCTGTGACATCTGCCACGGGGCTCGAGGGTTCCCATAGGAAAGACACAAAGTTCCCCTTTTGCTACATTCAAAAAACCTCTTTACCCGTGTTGGAGCTGACGCAGAGCTTTATGTATTCTGAGCCTATGCCTAGAGCTATAAACTTGTAAATGTAGTTGAGGAACAGAATAGAACTTAGGACAGAGCAGGAAACCTAGACTCACATTCAAACCCTTGGGAGAAGTGCAACCCAGTGGGTGAGGGCACAGCCTCTGGAGACTCTGCTGGGTGTGTGTGCCCCGGTTTGACCCATGCACCTGTGTGGCATCTGGTGACACTGACCCTTTTTGCTTCTTGGCTTCCACATCTATGCAACAAGATGATAGTACCCAGAACATACTTAGAACAATTCCCTGCACAAAGAGCAGTTAACTAATGTGAGCTATAGTTATCCTTCCAAATATTCTAGCTTTGGGACCTAACACAGGTTATTTGAAGACCAAGCCAAGTTACCTGAGCCTAGATAAGGGTTTCTCAACCTGGGCACTATTTGCACTTGAGGCCAGATAATTCCTTGCTGTGAGAGACTGTTCTGTGACTTGTAAGATGTTTAGCAACATCCCTGTCCTCTCCAGACCAGGCACCAGTGACATTCTCCCCCTCTCCCTAGTCATGACCATCAAAAATGCCTCCAGACATTGCCAAATATCTCATGAATAACAAAATCAGCTCTGGTTGAGAATCCCTGCTGCAGAAGATGGGGAAAATTTTGTCTGTTCACAGCACTGCCATGTATACTAAACAAGGAAAGGGATGTGACAGTTATTTGTAACCTAGAGGTCATCTGGGTCACCCACCCCTTGAGTAGTAAAATGGGCTCAAACCTACCTTCCACCCAATAGGAGGTTCAATGTCCTCTCCAAGATTTCTGAGAATTCTTGAGAGTTGGCATTCAAGGTCATTTCTTGTTTCAATTTCTTGTTTCTGAAGAATTGTCAATATCCCTACTTTTGTCTTTGCATTTTGGATGGTCTCTAATATGGAAGATAGACCCTTTTCATTTATTTCCCCAAAATATTACTCAAAGAAGGCAGTTGAACATACCAGGGCTGTTCTTGAATGCCATGGCAAGGACAGCCCAGTCTGCTAGATCACTTGGGTTTGAGTATTAGCCCCAGGATTTCTCATGGAGCACGTGCCTCTGAAGCCCCTGGTGCTACCATGCTGCTCACCTTTGTCCCTTAGGATTATCCTCCTAGGTCCCTCTTCTCAGGCTCCTCCAGGACTCCTACAATTCAGCAGTCTTGCTAGCTGCTCAGGCCCAAGGGCAGTCCAGCCAGAATCACCATCTGCTCTGCTGTCTCTGCAGCACCAAGCTGCTAGGGAAGCACCCCACCCCGACCCCCGCCTCCACCAATACCATCATGCCCACTACAAACACGGTGAATTACCAGCTAACATATAACCCAAGCGGATTTATGACCACATCGGCAACTCAAAAGCAGAAAGGAAACATTCTTCCATGACAGAAACAAACAAACAAACAAATGACTGAAAGCCAGAGCAGTGAAGAGGAGCTAACGCCAAAGGCCCACAGAGGTATAAAAGCTGGACAAAATGCTCCTGGTTTAGTATCCATGAGGGACAGGAGGCCGAAGCAACAGGCCCTGAGCATAAAAGAGGCTAGGAGTGATCGTTCTGGGTAGAGCCAGGAACCTGGAAAAGCTGTCCCTTCAGTAAAATGAAAACAGAAAACTACCACCCATCACTCACAAAAGTGAGCACACCTCCCCAGAATATGAGTGAGAGAGGAGGCATCAGAGAGAAATGTGGACTCTAAATCTGCACCACAAATGTACACAGGGAGAATTGGTGAGTATATTCATGGAAATACTCTTCGTAATAGTAAAACCACAAAAACAATCAAAATATCACAGGGCCCTAACGCTGTGCTACTCACAGGGCCCCAGCTATGAGGCCCCAAGGAAAAGAATTACAACAAAACCCACCCAGGTTTAGGGAAACCCTTCAAGCTGTGGCAGAGGTGAATGTGAAACCTGTACCTCCCAGGTGGGAGACAGCATCTTTTGAAGATGAGCTCAGAGCAAAACACAACCAAGCAGTAGAGGCAAGGAGAGCCCAGGACAAGGGTTTCCAACCATACCTAACAGAAGTAAAATGTAAAAAGATAAGTAAAAATATACTCAAATAAGACACTGGAGAAAGCGAGGTAGGGGAAGTAAACTAACTTCCCTTTGTTCGTGGTGAGAGTCTTTTTAGTTATAATTCGATAAATAAGACATAAAAAAATATTATATACAGTTACAAGGAAACCACTAAAGGATCTAAAAATGTTCCATAAACCTTTATTAGAGGGAAAACCAATACATAAACCAAACTATGAAAATATGGACCATGAATAAAAGACTTCTAAAGGAAGCATTAAAATCAAAATGCAATGTAAAATGTGATAGAACTGAGACCCAATGTATGCTGTTTTTATCATTAAATAGGATAAACTATATAATTTTTATAAAATATTCTTATTTATGGATCAAAGAGTGAAATAACAAATAGAGGCTTGTACAAGATGCCTCTTATTTCTCAATTAAGTCTTCTCAGCCTTACCACTGATTTCTACCATGCTGGGACAGATAGCTCCCTAGCCTTGGACTGACTTCAGGGCGACAGCACCTGCATGCAGCAATCATGTGCATTTTCTTCCCTCCACTCCTGGGCTCCACTGTACAAGTGGGAGCTCTCACGGTCCACATGTGTGTGCAGCTTAGAAGTGCAGGTAAATTAACACCCCCCAAAGGAAACAACCAGTATTGAATGAAACCCATCTATGATGAGATGTTCAGCCCCATTGCATCATTAGGGAAATGCAAACCACGCCCCAAGTTGTGATACTGATGTATTCTCATTGTAGGGGCAGAAATCAGAGACAGTCTATGTAAAAGAATGGAGAGACTATGGATCAACAAAACCTTTTATATGTTACTAGTGGAAATACAAATTTGTAAGGCCATGATAGCCATTTTGCATTATCTTATAAAATTAAACTTTTTTTTTTTTTTTTCCTGAGACTGAGTTTCGCTCTGTCACCCCCGGCTGGAGTGCAGTGGTGCAATCTCAGCTCACTGCAACCTCTGCCTCCCTGGTTCAAGCAATTCTCCTGCCTCAGCCTCCCAAGTAGCTGTGATTACAGGTGCCCACCACCACGCCCAGATAATTTTTGTATTTTTAATAGAGATGGAGTTTCGCCACGTTGGTCAGGCTAGTCTCAGACTCCTGACCTTGTGATCTGCCTGCCTCAGCCTCCCAAAGTGCTGGGATATGATTAGGCTGTGTTGCCTCCCAAATCTCATCTTGAGTTGTAGCTCCCATAATCCCCATGTGTCATGAGCAGGACCCAGTGGAAGATAATTGAATCATGAGGGCGGTTACCCACTGCTGTTCTCACGGTAGTGAATGAGTTCTCAAGAGATCTGATAGTTTTATAAGGGACTTTCCCTGCTTTTGCTTGGCACTTCTTGCTGCTGCCATGTGAAGAAGGATGTGTTTACTTCCTCTTCTACCATGATTGCAAGCTTCCTGAGGTCTCCCCAGCCATGCTCAACTGTGAGTCAATTAAACATCTTTCCTTTATAAATTACTCAGTCTTGATTATGTCTAGTAGCAGCATGAGAAAGGGACTAATACAAATCTCATGGCAAGTTCATGCTTCAGTGTAATTCCAAGAAAAATTATTGCAAATGTTTGAGTGACAATTGGTGAGTATATTCATGGAAGCACTAACAAGATAAAGGCTAAATAAGTTGTGGCATATGTATACAATGAAATATTACATTACGGTCAAAATGAATAAACCATGGCCACATGTAACAACAATATGGTCACATCTACAAAATGTCACATTGAGTGGAGAAAGTACTAGAAGATGATATACTGATGGAAACAAAATAAAATACATTTTTATTAAAGTTATTAAAAGCAAATGCTAAAAATATAAATTTTAGAAGAATAATAACAGATGCAACAAAACTACATTCAAAACAGAGGTGGGACAGCTCAAATGATACTTAATGGTGAAAGACTTAAGCCTCAAGATTAGAAGCAAGACAAGGACGACTACTTTCAACATTTCAACATTGGAGGCCAGGTGAAGTGGCTCACACCTGTAATCCCAGCACTTTGGGAAGCCGAGGAGTTCAAGACCAGCCTGGCAAACATGGCTAAACCCCATCTCCACAAAAAATACAAAAATTAGCAGGGTGTGGTGGTGTGTTCCTGTAACCTGGCTACTTGGGAGGCTGAGGCAGGAGAATCGCTTGATCCTGGGAGGTGGAGGTTATAGTGAGTCAAGTTCATGCCACTGCACTCCAGCGTGGAGAACAGAGTAAGACTCTGTCTCAATAAAATAAAATAAAATAAAATAAATTTCAGTGTTGTACTGGAGGTGCTAGCCAGAGCAATTAAGCGAGAAAAAAAGTGGCATCCAGATTGGAAAGGAAGAAGTAAAACTATCTCCATGTGCAGATGACATGATCTTGTACAGAAAAAATCCTAAAGAAGTCACTAACAATCTATTAGAATTAATAAATGACTTCAGAAAAATTGTAGGATAAAAGATCAACACAAAAATTAATCTGAGTTCTATAAACTAGCAATAAATAATCTAAAAATGAAATTAGGAAAATAATTCCATTTACAATTCCATCAAAAAGAAAATATCTAACAATAAATTAAACAAAAGATTTACAAGACTTACGAACTGAAACTTCAAGACATTGTTGAAAAAAATGACAGAATATCTAAATAAATGAAGAGACATCTCATGTTCATGGTTTGGCAGACATAATATGGTTAAGAAGGCAATATTCTCCAAATTGGTCTAAAATTAGATGTTGGTGATGGTTGCACAACTGATTGTGAATGTATGAAAACCATTGAATTGTACACTTTAAATTGGTGAACTGCAAGGTATATGAATTTTAACTCAACTTGTTTTTAAAACATGGGTGGGGAAGTAAAGCATCAGCACAAGATTTCTAATGAGATGAAAAAGAACAGGGGGGCTGGAGTAAGACAGGATCTCAAAGATAGACCCAAGTTTCTCCTGGAGTTCTAGTGACTCATTGTGTGGTGGGTTCAGAGCTTTTTATTTAGTATTAAAAGCAAACAACCAACAAATAAATACGGAATAGAAAAGCTCCATGCATGGATCAATCATGTGGTGTGGCTACCCCACATCTGAGCACCTGTTGTCCAAACAAAAAAAATTAACAGTGAATATCCAGGAAACAGCAACAATAAAAACACTGCCTGTGATAACTCATGGATACAAGTAAGGCAGTGCCCAGAAGAAACTTCACAGCCTTAGTTTATCTCATTAAGTAGGAACAAATGAAAATAACCCAATTGAAAATTACACAAAGAACAATATGTTAAACATGACAAAAGCAGAAGGAAGGAATTAGTAATAAAAGCAGAAGTAAATTAATTATAAAATAAGAGAGAGGAATTAGTACATTCAAAAGCAGATCCTTTGGGGGGAAAAAAACCTCAAAATCTTGTTTTCTTAACAAAATAAAAAACTAAAGAAACCCAAATCTTTTCTTTTTTGAAAAAATAAAACTAAGCAGACTAATAAAAAAATGGTAAAATCACAAATACACAGAAGTAGAATTGAAAATGCAGACATAATTACAAAGAAAAATAAACCAAAAACGATAAAGTCAACACTGAAAATAAACCTGAAAACCTCTGTGAAATGAATAATTTGCCATGTAAGTATAATTTATAGAGTTAGAAAACATAATAAGACTAATTATCAGAGAATAAATTGGGAAAATGCCAAAGAGCTATTACTCCACTCTCCAGAGTACCAAATCCAGAAGTTTCACAGGAAATTTCTTAACTTTTAGTATAATCTTTTTGTTTCTGTGTTATCACTTTTTTAAAATTAAACTTTTTGAGATAATGGTGGGCTTGCATGCAGTTGTAAAAATATAATACAGAAAGATTCCCTATACCCTATACCCAGTTTCCCACAACAGTAACATGCTGCAAAATCTAGTACAATCTAGTTAATATATTTGGTAGAATTCACCAGTGAAGGCATCTGGACCTGGAGATATATTTTAGGAGATTTTAGGTTATATATTTAATTTTTTATTTTATTTTATTATATATATATCTATATAAATAACATATATCTATACAAATAACATATCTATATCTATCTATCTATCTATCTATCTATATATCTATCTATATATATGTTTTTGAGATGGAGTCTCGCTCTGTTGCCCAGGCTGGAACGCAGCGGTGCAATCTCAGCTTACTGCAACCTCCACCCCCTAGGCTCAAGTGATTTTGCTGCCTCAGCCTCCCAAGTAGCTTGGGAGGCCTGAAACAGGCCCAGCTAATTTTTGTATTTTTAGTAAAGACGGGATTTCACCGTGTTGGCCAGGCTGGTCTCAAATTCCTGACCTCAAGTGATCTGCCTGCCTCGGCCTCCCAAAGTGCTGGCATTACAGGTGTGAGCCACTGCGCCCAGCCATATTTAATTTTTTAAATGGTCGTAGGACTATTTGTATTATTTATTTCTTCTTGGTTCAGGGTGGTAATTTGTAGTTTCAGAGGTATGGATTCATTCAAAGTGAACAAATATATCAGTGTGAATTTACATGTTCTTATTTTAATGGCTGTAGTACTTGTGGTGATAGCACAGGATTTTTCTATATAGGTGATTTATGGCTTCTTTATCAGTATGGCTAAAGGTTTATCAATTTTATTAATTTTTTTTGGAAGACTAGCTTTTGGTTTTATTGATTTCCTTCTATTGTTTTTATATTTTCAATTTCATTGATTTCTGTTCTGATTTTTATTATTTCTTTCTTCTGCTTGCTTTGACAGGCTTTGATATACTTTATTTTCATTTTCATTCCATTCTACGTATTTTTTAAACTTCTTTTGAGACTTTCTCTTTGACTCATGGTTTATTTAGAAAAAGGTGGTTTAATTTCCAAATGTTTAAAGACTTTAAAAATTGTCTTTATTGTATTGATTTCTCATTAGAGTTCATGATAATCAGAGATCATATTGTATAATTTTAATTATTTTAAATTTTTGAGGTTTGTTTTATATCCCAGGATATGGTCTATCTTGGTGAATATACCATGGGCATTTGAGACAAATGTTTATTTTTCTGTTGTTGGGTAGAGTATTCTATATATGTCAATACAATCCTGTTGATTGACTGTGTTGAACGTTTTTATATCATTGCTGATTTTCTGTGTAGTAGTTCTATCAGTTGCTGAGATTGGGGTAATGAAGTCCCCAACTAGAATTGTGAATTCATCTATTTCTCCTTTGAACTTTATTGGTTTTTGTCTTTGTATTTTGAAGCTCTCTTGTTTGGTACATACACTTTTAGGACTGTTATGTCTTCCTGGTAGATTGATCATTTTATCATTATTTAATGTTCCTCTGTAATACATTTCTTTGCTTTCATGTTAATTTGTCTGGTATTAGTAGAGTCAGTCCTGCATTTTAATGAATTTTTTTGTGGTATAACTTTTCAACCCCTTTACTTTCAGCCTACCTATGTTTTTGTATTTGCAACAAATTTCTTGTAGGCCCCAACTCTTTGCTTGTTTTCTAAATCCACCCTGCCAACTTCAGTCTCTTTCTTTTATCTGGTCTATTTAGACCATTTACATTTAAGGTAACTACAGATACATTAGAGCTCAAGTCTGCTATTTTATTAGTTTCTTTTCTGTCCATTTCCTCTGCTTCTCATTTCTCTCTTTTACTTTCTCACCTTCTTGTAAGTTAGATATTTTCTAGAACTCCATCTTGATTTGTTTATAGTGATTTTTAGTATACTGCTTTGTGTGATTGTTTTAGTGGTTGCTCTAGGTATTTCAATATACATGCATGGTTTATCACTGTCTACTAATATTGAGATTTTACTACATGAGTGAACTTCAGAAATCTTACTTACATTTGGGTCTATTTACCATTCCTACTATTTTTGTAAGTATTTTCTCAACATACATTGAGCACCACATTAGATGGTGTTACAATTTTTGCTTCAACCATCAAATATTATTTAAGAAACTCATGAGGAGGATCATCCATTATCTTTACTCATTACATTGTTAGTTTTGCTTTTCTGAAGTTCCAATACTTGTTGTTATCACTTCCTATTTAGAGCAGTTTCTTAAACCATTCTTAAGGATAAGTTTGCTGACTAAAGTTCTCTTACTTTTCCTTCATTTGAGAATTTTATCATTTCCTTCTTAATTCCTGAAGAATATTTTCTTTGCCTATAGAATTTGCAGTTGACAATTACTTTCTTACAGTACTTGGAAAATGTGACACTTCCTCCTTGCCACTGTGATTTCTGATGAGACATTCTCTGTTGTTTAAATTGGTGTTTTCCTGGAGATAATGTGTTGTTTCTGGATACTTTCAAGATTTTTTTTTTTATCTTTAGTTTTCACAAGTTTAATTATGATGTGTCTGTCATGAATTTCTTTGGCTTTATCCTATTTGGGATTCACTCTGCTTCTTGAATCTGTAGGTTTATATCTTTTGCCAAATTTAGAAAGTTTTTAGTTTTTACTTTTTCAGTGTTGTTGGGGCCGGTCTCTACCTCCTCTTTCTGAAACTCCAATTATACACATGTTAGTTCTTCCATTATTGTTGCCCAGGTCCTGAAACTCTGTTAATTTGTTCAGTCTAGTTTCTCTCTGTTGACCAGGCAGGTAAATTCTATTGATCTCTCTTCAGGTTCTCTAATTCTATCTTCTGTCATCTCTGCTCTACTATTGCACCCATCCAGCTAGTATTTTTATGTGTTATTGTATTTTTCACTTCCATCATTTCCATTTAGTTTTTTTTTTATAAGTTCTATTTCTCTGCTGAGAGTTTCAACTTTTTTTATTTGCTTTAAGGGAATTCATAATTGCTTGTTGAAGCATCTTTATGATGGCTGCTTTAAAGTCCTTGGCAGATAATTCTAACATCTGATTCATCTCAGTATTGGTTGTCTATTTTTATGCATGGTGTGGTTTTCCTGGTGCTTGGTATATGAGTAAATTTTTTATTGTATGCCAGACATTTTGGACATTATGTTATAAGACTCTTTATCTCATTAATTTTTAAAATCATTCTTCAGGAATTAAGGGGGAAATAATAAAATTCCCTTTGAGGTGTAACAGAGGGCTGTGTGGGTGTTACACTCAGTTTCCCATGGAGCCTGGCTGCCACTAAGGAGGGCCAAAGCATAGGGCTGACTCACACTCTTTTATTGCTGCAGGCTGTGGGAGGAAGCTCAGCTACCCATTGGGTCCTGCTGACACCATGACAGCAGGGAAGGGGAAAGGAGGCAACTGAAGTGTTACTAGCCCTGCCCATCCAACATCATTCCCTCTCACGATGCTGAGTGGGGCTGGAGGTGCAGCACCTCTCTAGGACATACTACACCACGATAGGAGAAAAGTGGGGGTGTTGACTATTTCCCCTTGTACCACCTCATACCCCCTTCTTGTGGACGGAGGGTCCGCTCCCCACTGGAACCTACTGACACTATCCTGGCCAAGAACTAGAGCACTTACTGCTTCCACTGGGCAGAGAATCAATGATCAGCTCCCTACTCAGCCCAGCTAGCACTAGCCTGGCAGGAAGCTGGAGCACTGCCTGGTTCCACTGGGGGAAATCAAAGGTTACCTCTCCACTTGGTATCTCCCTGAGGGAGAAATCAAAGCACTGTCTGCTTCAGTGAAGTGGAGGGGGACATATGAAGGAGAGTGGAGGCTCAATTTCTGGCTCAGTCCTGCTAAAAACCAGGGTATGGGTGGGTGAGCTGTTTCCACTGGCCTTCAGCTGGAGTAAGGTGGATATTGTCAACAAGGTTTTCTGTTGTTAAGTCACCCCTGTCCCGGTCCTTTGCCTCGGGTAATAGGTTTGCTTGGAACTTTCTATTTTTGTCTGTGCCTGTTGGGGGTTCTGGACTGGAGGCTTCTGCAGCACTCTGGCTGGGATATAATGGAGGCTGCAAGGAAACCCAAGGAACTCACTGCCAGGCTGCTCCTCAGGTGCTAAGGACCCTTCCTCTTCTCACCTGCCCGGGTCTTCCTGTGCTTGTTTGTTGTGTTCATGGCAGTTGTTCTTTAGCTGTAAGTAGGAGAACCTTGGAAGAATGGGGCTACTCCATCTTAGCAGAACCAAAACTTGGAATTTTTAAAATGTATACTTCTGTTTGAAAGTGTAATATACTTATGGAAAAAAGGTACAGATTATCAATGTCTGCTTGATGATTTTTCACACACTGAACACATCTGTGTACCTAGCGCCCAGTTCCAAATTCATCATGGCTGGCAGCCCCATGAGTTTGTCTTGTGCCCCTTTTAACCACTACAGTCTTCTCTTCAAGAGTGACCCCCCTTCTGACTTCTATTCAAAGAAAACATTCTTTGAATCCTTTCTTATTTTCTGGCACAAATAAGATGCTTCAGCCCTGGAATCAGCCATTGCTCCCAGGCCCCTTTAATGGAGAAACAGAATGGTGGGCAGAATAATAGCCTCCAAAGATGTCCACATTCTAGTCATCAGAACTTGTGACTATGTTGTCTTACATGGAAAAGGGGCTTTGCAGATGTAAGTAAGTTAAGAAGAGTTTCTCTTGAAATAGGCAGTTTATTCTAGATTACCCAGGTGGGCTCAATGAAACCAAAAGAGTCCCTATCAGTGAAAGAAGGAGCCTGGAAAGGCAATCAGAGATGTGAGGAAGAAAGCAGAGGTCAGAGTGAAGTTGCTGTGGGCAGTGAAGATGGAAAAGACCACAAGCCAAGGAATGTGGTGGCCTCTAGAAGCTGGAATAAGGAAAGAAAATGGATTCATGGCTAGAACCTCCAGGTTGAACTGATGTTCTGTAGCTCGGCCAACATCTTGATTTTTAACCTGTGGGGCCCATTTTGGACTTTTAACCTCCATAACTGTGAGATAATAAATTAGTTGTTTCAACTCAGTGTGGGGTGATTTGTTACAGCAAAAACAGGAAACTATTAGGTTGGTGTATAATACAGATGCTACATAGAAGCCAAGAACTGCTGCTAGGTGTGCTCATTGCCACTGGGGTGTCACCACTCCCAGGCTCTTTCAGTGAACAGAGCTAGAATAAACCCACCTCACATACATGCACATATACACATTTACATTTATACATTTATGCTTAATAGTGAGTTCACAACAAAACCTTCTGTTGCTGTCCAGTACCACAAAATCCACTCTAGTTTTTTCCCTTTCCACAGTTGCAATTATCTTCTTCAACAGCCAGAAACCTGGCTTCCATTATAGGTAAGAGATTAACTTATTTGACCTATATGTAACCAATCTCTCATTCTGGCCATGACCTCTTCCTTGCATGGACATGCTCCTCTCCTGGCCTGTGCTCTGCTTCTCCATGGCAGGCCATCCCCTTGCATGGATGTCCTCCTCACTTTCCTTGAGCTAGACAATATGATTCTACATTATATATGGAAAATAAACTTGCAAGAAACTTTGTATCACAAAAATTATAAAAATAGGAGTGCTAAGAAAGAGCAAATCCAATTATCCCATAAATCTAGAATGACTAAGTGTTATATATTGGCATATTAACGAGATGCAAATCAATGAGAAAAAAGTTCTAATTTTTTAAAAAGCCTCCAAATAATTTACTATATTTAGTATATGACAAAAGTGATATCCTAAATTAATGGGAAAATATGGGTGATTCAATAAATAATGTTGGAAAAATTGACTAAGTATAAGGAAAAGAATTAAGCTCTTAAGTCCCTATGCTACTTCTCACTCCAAAGTAAATTCAAGGTAGATTAAATAAAACTAAAATATAAAACCATGAAAGTTATACGATAAAAATAAGTGATCTAGATATATTAGGTTGGTGCAAAAGTAATTGCTATTTTTGCCATTAAATCATTGCAAAAATTGCAATTACTTTTATACCAACCTATTAGATACAGCACACAAAAATAGAGATAGATATATATTTAGCTAGCTTTAAATTTATAGGACATATAAAAGAGAATCAACATTCTTAATATGTAAACAATACTGGTAAATTAATAAGAAAAAGGCCAACCATGGTAATATGAATGGCTTGTGATATGAGAAAATTATGCAAAGTCATTTCTAATTAAATAAAAAATCTAAATAATGAATAAACTATTTAATTAACAGCAAAAATTTAAAAGTTTGATAATACATAATGTTGGCAAGGGTGAGAGTATAAGTTGGTACAAGGGTAATTTGTCAGTTTTTTCAAGTAAATATATAAATACTTGGCAATGCTACTTTTAGTAATTTAATCTGCTGATATGCATCATGAGTGCAAAGATGAATATCAAGGATGTCCATTACATCGTTTGTAAGAAAAAGAACACTGTAAACAATTCAAATATCCACCAGAATCTGACTACTGAATATATTTGTAATATTACCATGAAATCTGACACTATGTACACAATTATGCTGTATAATGGTATAGGTTCAGTGCCTTGATCCTGGAAAATCTTCAAAAGGCGCAAGAAAACGTTTGATACCTGGAAAAAAGTTTCCTAAATGTAAAAGAAAACTGCAAACTCAAAAATTAAAGAAGGTTTAGTTGCCTATGAAATGTAACGTTTCAACAACTCAAGTACGACTCAACTTCATGGTAAAATTTGAGGAATAAAATGAATTCTTGGTCTATTATTGGTTTCTTATTCCTTAGGACAGAGGCTGGAGCTTATCATACTCGCCATTCCAGGGAGACTCATTCTGCCTTCTCTTGTTTTGTGTTTTCTTCTCCGTGGGTGGTTCTCACTCCCTTTCCCCCTCCCATGATAGGAACACTTCTAGTGTGTCTGATGTATCACTCTCCTTTATGTAGTAAATTTTGTGATTGTACGTGCTTTAAATACACATAAAAGTTAGCATGTTACATACCTCCTTCTTTATTTTTTATTTACTCCACAAGATTTTGTTTAGGATCATGTTTCTCTGTGTGCATTTTTTTTGTTGCTTCTAACTGCTGCATAGCATTTCCTAATAAGTCTACTCATGGCCCCGGCATAGACCCCTAAATAACCTCTATCTCTCCACACCCACAAACATGCTTCAGTGAATGGCTTTTAGGACTGGTAGGAAGACTAGAGTAGATTCTGGATCATGGAGTATCTAAACATCGAATTTTCATATGTATAAGCAGACCATCTACAGTTCCCAGAACAGTGGATAAGAATTGCCAGTTTCTACATTTTTGCTCAAATTTGATGTTCGCCAACTTTTGACTTTTTGGCCAGCTAATATGAAGTCACACCTTGGTCAAATGTGTAGTGCTGTGTTGCAGAGTGATCCACAGTTCTTTATCCCCCTGGGTTTCTCCTTTTGTGCATTGCCTACTCACAGTCTTTTGTCATTTTTTCCTCTTGTATTTCCTATATTTTTCTCACTCATAGGCAAAAATTTTCTTGTATAGTCTTGCTATTGATTACTTCTCAGGTTTTGTTAATTTTGCCTATGATGACTTTTATTGAATAGAAATCCTTGATTTCGATCTGATCAGATCCATGGATTTTTTTTCCCCTTGGTGCCTGTGCTTTTTCAGTCTTGTTCAAAACATCTTCCTTTTCCTCAAGAGACACAAAGATATTTGCCTGTCTCTTCATCCACATATGTTTAAATTTTATCTTTTGCACTTATGTTTTTAATTTATTTTGAACTCACCTTTGTTCATGCTATGAGATAGAGATCCAATTTTGTTTTTATTCACATAATAATTTTTTCCACAGTCTTTCAGTAAACAAAAATCTGCCCTCTAATTTGTAAGCACCTTTATCATGCATAATTTCATAGACATGGGTCTATTTCTGAGCCCTCAGTTCTGTTCAATCCTCTGTTCTATAATAAGTCACTACCTTTTTGCTTCCTATTCTATAGAATTGTAATGTACCTACTATGTGGTAGAATAAATTCTGCCTCTGTTTTCAGTGTTCAAAATTGCTCAAAACTTAGTTCTTTGTGTAATGATGCTCTTTCACATAAATTTTAGAGTAATATCAAGTTTCTCAAAAATGTGTGATGAGTATGTTTTATTTGGAATTGCATTGAATGCATAGATTTCATAGATTTATTTGAGGAGCATTGACATAGTTACAAAGCTGTTAAATCCATCAATATGGTTCACATATAGAATTATGTATGTTCACTTATGCACTCCACTAGGGTTTTAAACTTTTTCTCCATAAAGTCATTCTGTAATATTTTTAGGCCAAATTCTAGACATTTTATAGTTTTCATGGCTATTGTGAAAATTATATTTTCTATCATTTTGTTTTATTGTTTGTTGCTGGTGTTGAAGAAGAATGCTATTTGTTTTAATAAGTTGTGCTATTTATTTTGGTAAGCACATTCATAGGTTATTTCTGAAAGTACATCCAAGAAGTTTATGAGAATTGTTGCCTCTAGCAAGGAGGACTTGGGGGACCAGGTGTAAAGGGGAGGCCTACTTTTGTTTACATACTTTTAGGACTATTTGAATTACTCTTTCAATAAAAACTAAAATACATATTATTAATACATTAGTATAAATACAGGTGATCCTTGGACAACATGGGGTTGAAATGCTCAGTTTCACTTATACATGGATTTCTCCCACCTCTGCCATCCCTGAGACAGCAAGACCAACCCCTCCTCTTTCTCTGTCTTAGCCTGTTCAATATAAAGACGATGAGGATAAAGACCTTTATGATGATCCATTCCACTTAATAAGTACAAATATATTTTCTCTTGCTTATGATTTTCTTTTTCTTTCTTTTTTTTTTTGAGATGGAGTCCAGCTCTGTCCCCCAGGGTGGAGTGCAGTGGCGGGATCTCGGCTCACTGCAATCTCCACTTCCCGGGTTCAAGTGATTCTCCTGTCTCGGCCTCCCAAGTTGCTGGGACTACAGGCACACGCCACCATGCCCAGCTAATTTTTGTGTGTGTTTTTTTAGTAGAGATAGAGTTTCACCATATTGGTCAGGCTGGTCTCGAATTCCTGACCTCGGGCGATCCACCTGCCTCGGCTTCCCAAAGTGCTGGGATTACAGGCTTGAGCCATCGCACCTGGCCATGATTTTCTTAATAACACTTCCTCTTTAAGTTTACTTTAAGAATACCACCTATAATACAAATAAAATGCAAAATATGTGTTAATCAACTGTTTAAGTTATTGGTAAGACTTCTGGTCGACAGTAGACTATTAAGAGTTAACTCATGTGGGAGTAAAAGTTATATGCAGATTTTTGACTGCACAGGGCGTCGGCACCTCTACTCCTGCGCTGTTGAAGGTTCAACTGTATAAATGTATAGTTTCTGTGTGTGTGTGTGAGGGGGGGGAGAGAGAGAGAGACACACACACACAGAGACACATAGAGAAACTATATAGAGAGAGAGAGCAAAAGAGGGGAGAGAGAGAGAGAGAGAAGAGATCAGAACGGGCAAAGATAAAAGCCTGCATACACCATGCATGTTACTCCCATGGTGGAAAATGCCTCAACAGCTACATTTACTAATATATATTAATGACCAGCAGCCACTGTCTACCATCTTGTCATTTGCTTTCATTCAGTAATCCTGAATTTTAGTCTAACTTGAGCAATTCCTCCTGTTACCTTCTTCAGTTTTACAAATATTCCTGTAACTGGTAAAACAATGGAGCAATAAATCTATGTGAATTGGAATGACTCTCAGATCTTTTGAGTCTTGGCAATCACCAAAGCATTATTTGCAAGTTTTCTTTCTCTAATTGCCTCTGTGTGACATAAAAAGGGTTTTATAAAGTCTCTAACACAGAGACACTTGAGGCTTATTCACCCTTTCTTCCCTGTTAAAGTCCCACACTGAGGAGTCCAGAATTCCAGCTGATATGTGCTGAGTGATATACATGGAGAGAACGTGACCTGAGACAAGGTCAAAGGGTTATGAAGTGCTCATGGTTCATCTATTCTTTGGAAATGAATGATGAAATAGCACTCTCGTCCGCTCCACAGGAGGAATGGATATCTTAGCAGCAAAGCTGTATTTTAAAGAAGTCTTAGGAAGAACACCAACTGTGGTTGAGACAGTAGAGTTTACCAAAAACTCCATCTAATCCTGTATGTTTGACAGCTTTCTTGCAGTTAGGTAGTGCCACATGACTACTTCTGGCCAAAGGGATCTGGTAGCTGTTCCGGACTAAGTGCTAGAAAAGCCAGTGTGCGAGCCCCTTCCTGGTGTTCCCTCCCCTGCCATGGTCACGGAAAAGGCCACATGCTCCAGATGCTGCAGCTTCCAGATGGCAACATTGCTTCAGCCTGAGTTCCAAAGTGACTACGTGGAGCAGACCCTCCCCACAACCCTCTATTGACCAGTGGCATGAGTCAGGAGTAAGCCTCTGCTGTGCTAAGCAGCAGGTTCTCACCAGCATGCCACAGTATAACCCAGCCAATTAACAAAACATGTCGACATTGTGATTTTCTGCGTGCAGCAAGGTGAAGGCAGAAGTGCCACAGCCTGACCTGTTTCTCTAGCCTTCAGCATCTCCTCCACCTCCCAGCAACCCTAAGGCAGCTCTGGAAACTCTAGAAATGTGCACAGCACATCCCAAAACCAGTGGACTCACCCCCAAGTATTTAGAAATTAAACAATTCCGTTGTAAATAATCCATGTGTCAATGAAGAATTCTCAAGAGAAATTTAAAACATATTTTCAACTAAATGAAAATGAAAATACAACTTACCAAAATTTGGGGAATGCAGTGAAAGCAGTGCTTAGAGGGAAATAAATAGAATTAAATGCATATATTAGAAAGAAAAAAGATCTAAAATGAATAATCTAAGCTTCTGCCTTATAAAACTAGAGAAAGAGCAAATGTAACCTAAAGTAAGCAGAAGAAATGACATAATAAATATTAGAGCAGGAATCAATAAAATTGAAGACAGAAAAACAATAAAGAAAATCAACAAAACCAAAAGCTGTTTCTCTGAAAAAAAAAATCACTAGTATTAATAAACCTGTAGCCAGGCTAACTGAGAATAAAATATAAAAGACACAAATTACCAACATGAGGAATGAAAGAAGGCCTATCACTGCTGATCCAATGGACATTAAAAGGATAATAGGAACGATTTCAAAAACTCCTCTATGTACACAAATTTAATAACTTAGATGAAATGGGCAAATTGTTTAAAGACATAAGTTATCAAAATCTGCATAAAGAGAAACAGATAACCTGAAGAGCCCTCTAACTATTAAAGAAATGGAATCTTCCCAAATAGGTAAGCTCCAAGCCCAGAGGGTTTTACTGGTTAATTCTACCGAACATTTAATGAAGAAGTAATACCAACTGTCTATAATCTCTTCCTGAAAATAAAAGCAGATGGAACACTTCCTAACTCATTCTATAGGCTAGCATTACTCCAGTACCAAAACCAGGTAAATACATTAAAAGAAAACTACAGACCAATATGTTACATACATATTATGTGTAGAAATCCACATAATATTAGCAAATCAGAGTCAACATTGTATAAAAAGAAGTACACGTCACAACCAAGTAATTCAAGCATGTAAGGCTGGTTCTGTATTTAAAAGATCAATCATGTAATTTATCAACCATAGCAACAGGCTAAAGAAGAACATTTTTAACATATTAATTGATACAAAAGGCATTTTACAAAATTTAACCTCCCTTCCTGATATGAAAAAAACTCTTAGCAAACTAGAAACAATAACTCTAGCAAACTAGAAATATTGGCAAAAATTTCTAAACTTGATAAAGAACATCTATAAAAAACCTATAGAAAACATCATATTTAATGATGAAAACTGTACAGTTTCTTCCTAAGATTTGGAACAAGGCAAGAATGTTCTTTGTCAGCAGTCCTACTAAATATTGTGCTGGCTTATTTATTTATTGTACTGGTCCTATCTGGTTTAATAAGACAAGATGATAATCTGGTTTATTATTTATTTATTCTACTGGTCCTATATGTTTTAATAAGACAAGAAAAAGAAATAAGAGGTAGACATATTGGGAAGGAAGAAATTAAACTGCCTTTATTCACAGATGACATGATTGTCTATGTAGAATATCCCAAATGAGCTATGAAAAACTCCCCCAAAAAATAAGTGAGTATGGTAAAGCCACAAGACGCAAGGTCAATACACAAAAGTCAATTGCTAGCTTGTATATCAGCAACAAATATTGAAATTTGAAATTAATAAAGCACAGTGATCCCAAGAATTCCTTTGAATCTTCCAGGCTCAGTACTCCCCATTGTATATTCTAATTCTCCCCATTGTATAGTCTAATTCTCCCCATTATATATTCTAAGTTATATGATTTGTTTATATCCCTGAAATCAGATGAGGTGGCCTACTATCCTTTGAGATCCAAATAAATTTGGCAGAACTTTTTCACACATACAGGGTCTCATGCATTTATCCTAATATCTCTAAGAATTCTGAAGGAGTGGTATATTAATCATGAAAAAACCTTAATTCAAACATGGGTCAAATACTGTGAAGACTGAGAGAGGGCCTTTGGATTTAGCAAGATCATTGGTGACCTTAACAAAGTGGTTTCAGTTGAGTGGTGTGAACAAAAGGCTGAATGAAACCCTCCAGGGCTCTGTCCTTGGTATCTTTTATCCTCTGTCTATTCCCGTTATCTCAGAGATGGGATTGAGAAAGGCCCTCATCTTGAGGCTTTAAATTCCATCTACAGGCTGATGATTCCCAAATTCATATTTCCACCTGAACTCTTCTCCCTAAATTCCAGACCTCTGCAACCAACTTCCTCCTTCATGTTTCTTAACAAAAATCCTCATTGTCTCTACTGGTACTCCCATCCAACTATCTTCAAGGTTGCTAGGACTATAGCAGTAGCCTCCTAATTGGTCTGTATGCTACCTCCCTCACAATCTATTATCCTCCTAGGATTCAGAAAGATCCTTTACAACTACAGAATCGGCTCCCTCCTCTGCTCAAAATGCGGCAACAGTTCTTCAGCTCACCCAGGACCAAATCTTAGTAAAAGTACACAAAGCCCTATACCACCTGCCCTGACGCCTTTTCCTGCCTGACCTCATCTATGACCTACCACATAATAGCTGCTCAGTAAATATTTCTTGGAAGAATGATTCAATGAATGGACAGGGAAAAATAATAAATGCTCACCATTGGTGGCTGATATTTTTGTTAGTCATATCTGCATGGAAGATTTTGCTTCCCTTTAATTGCCACAGTCCCACCTAGAGAGAACGTCAACTCCTTCCCTTGATACTTGATACACATCAGTGTGTACATTCATATGTTCGTGTATTTGTGTATACACACACACACCCACACACATTCACAAACTCCCTTGGGTACAAAGCAGACATGACTGAAATTAAGAGGAAAGGAGGGTGTAGGATGTCAGCATATCAAACTAATGCCAAAAAAGAAGAAAAAAAGAAAGAAATCAAATATTAGGTACTGCTTTTAAAAGAATGCCTTGATCTTCTCAGGAAATACATTGCTTGGCCTCCTCTCACCTTGTTTCTTCTCCTCTCTCTTCTTTGCCCCACACCCAAATGTCTGATCATCCTTTTCCCTGTACACCAGTTTAGCTTCTTTTTGTTTCTTTCTCACTTGCCAACTCATGGTCTTAAGGTTTTACCTTCTTCAATTAAGCAATGCGCTACTTGTTTTTCTTAAACAAAGACGGTTCTCTCCCTAAGATAAACTTTTGCCTCGGGTGTTAAGATGATAACTATTCTTTTCATCCTACCACAATTTCTCTTACATTCTAATATCAAACATCTAAAGCCAATGAGTCTACATGTTATGTCCTAATAGTGTGTGTTCTAAAATGAGCATTTGGGGAATTCTGGCTTTTTTCTGAGTGGGACATCTTGGGTAGATGACTGAGTGTCCACAGTAACCTTTCCCTTGCCTTGGGCAGCCTCAGGTGTCCAGGGAACTGTTTCACCTCTGAATTCTCTACAGTGTGCAGGGGAGGAAGGAGCCTGGGCTATGGAGCCTGATGTTCTGGCCTCGAATTCTGGCTTCACTGTCTGCTCGCTGTGTGATGCTGGGTGAGCTCCTTAACCTTGGTATACAACAGTTTCCTCACCTTTAAAGAGGAGAAAGTGACAAAGCCTACATCTGATAATCATCATGAGAATGCAATGAAATAATAAGCACAAACACCCAGGAAAGTGCCTGATACACAGTGAGTGCCCAATAAATGGCAGCCATGGTGATCAGTAGCACTTCCTTGGACAGGCTTGGGATAATAACAGACACTCCCCCACATTTGGCATCAAAGGGACATCAGTTCAGGTCCTCCCACTATAGCACCGTGCTCTTCTCTTGTCCAGTGTCATGTGTCACTGAAACGCTATACCATGTCACGTGGTGGGGGCTCCAGCACTGCTGTATGATCTTAGATAAGCTGTTTTTCTTCTCTGAGGTTCAGTTTCTCCATCTCTGAGATGAATACTTGGGACTAGATTATCTCTAAAAGTTCTTCTAGTTTTGACCTTAGAAATGTACAACCTAAAAGAAATAAATAACCTATGCTACACTCTAAAGAAAGCACTTCCCCACCAGAGCCTTGTGGTCGACCGCATGGTTCTAAATACACAGATTTCCTAGAGCTTAGAAGACATCTCCTGGAAGAGGTGACACTAAATGCGGTAGTAAACATTGCAGAGTATGGTGTAGCCCTGTGCTTCTCAAGCGCAACAGGCATACGAGTACATGGGGAATTTTGTTAAAATGAAGATTATGATTCAGCAGATCTGGGGTGGGACCTGAGATTCTGCATTTCTAATGAACTCCCAGGTTTGTTGATGGTACTTGTTGGTGAACCACACTTCGAGAAGCAAGCAGTTTAACACGGTGCTACTCCAGAACTCCAGAGAACACAGCAGACCAGAGCAGTAGGTAGCTTGGAAAAGGAGTCATTCCTGCCCTATGGTAAGCTTTGCTTGTCCCCAAGCACCGTAATCTACATCCAGTGATGTGCAACCACCTGTGGCATTCATTGAAGTCCCCAGCCAAGGACCTGGCCTTGCATAGATGCAGCATGCTGCTCTGTTATCTTTAGGGCGGTATTGTCCAATAAGACTTGCTGTGACGATGGAATTGTTGTATATCCTCACCTTCCAATATGGCAGCCACTAGCCACGTGTGGATATTGAGCACTTGAGAAGCAGCTGGTAAGACAGAGGAACTGAATTTGTTCTCTGATTTCATTTTAATTACTGTAATATGACCAGCCACATCTGGCTAGGGGCTACTATATCAGCAAGTAAGCTTCATATATTCCCAAAAGAATTGAAAAAAAAAAAGAAAGAAAGAAAGCTTCAGGGAACACCTCTATATTGTAGTTTCTGGAAAGAAAATAGACTTTAAATCTTAAAGTCGGTTAGCAATGCTTCGAATTCTATCTTAATGGCCTTTGGTAAATCAGCAGTCTTGGCATTTTTCTCATTGGTAAAATGAGGATAAGCATGTCTAATTAGCAGGACAGACTTAAGGATTATACATGTATGTATTATATATATATATATATATATATATATATATATATATATATAAAATCTTGGCACTGCGCCCCCCCAAATTATACTATACTTCTTATCATGTTCATCTTCACCACAAAGACTGTCAGATCTCCCAGCCTAAGTCTGGAACCCTAGTATGAATATTCTGTGGTCCTCTTGTGATATTGAGAGCTGTTCTGGCCCCACTTGCCAGAAAAGATTCAGTGGGAGAAAACATAGCCATTCCCTCCAAATTGTGGGATGTTGGTGGTGGCGGAAGTCAGAGAGGGGCAGCTGGCTACATAAGGTTACACAGCAGTCAGAAGCACGAATGCTAGTCTTCTGTGTCCCAGCTCATGCCTCTCTGTTACATTGATTTCTACTTAAAATTAAAACATGACTATTAAGTCCTGATGCTGTGCCAGGCACTGCCTGCGATCCTTCATCTAAGTTATTGCTGCCTTCACAGTGGCCCTGAAGAATAGCTGCAATGAGGATCTCATTATCCAGATGGAGAAACTGAGACTAGGAGGGGAAAGTAATTTGGCTGAGGTCCCATAGCCATTTAGGACTGGAATGCAGGCTGGAAGCCAAGTCCATCCAACCATACAGCTCCGCCTTTCAGCATGGCTTCCTTTTCACCAGGTGTCTGCTGTGTGTTCTAATCCCCAGCCTGGGATCTCTCCTCCAGCCTCACCATTCCTTGCTCTTCCCTTGCCCACCCCAATCCCACAGGCTTGCACAGAGGTACACACTCACACATGCACACAGCAGGCATCGAGACCCACCAGCCCTTCTCCTGAATGACAAGGAACCATCCACACAAGATCTGGGAGGCAGGTGACCCAGGCAGAGGGAAGAACAAGCACAGAGCCCAGGTGGGGGCACGCTGAGTGTCCCAGAACAAAGTGGCTGGAGCATGGGGGCCAGTGGGGGTGGGACACGTAGGACATGGATGCAAGCCACATGGAAAGCAATCTGGATGCCCTTCCAAGTTCAACAGGAAGCCACTGAAGAGTTTAGCAGGTGATGACACGATCTAGTCCATGCATTGAGAGCTCATACAGCCTGCTGAAGTGGAGACCCAGGGCCATGGAGGCAGGTGGGAAACTGTGCCGCCAGCTGGCTCTGCAGTGACACCAGCATGAAGGGAAGAAAACCAAAGGCAGATACACTGGAGAAAAAGAACTGACAGGGGATGGTGGGGTTTGATATGAAGGAGGGGAGAAAGCAGACCACAGGGATCTCCCAGGGTGTCTGGACTGAGCAACGGGGGAGACTGCTGTCATGTGCTGTGTGATCATCGTAAGGAATCCAATTCTGCCCTTATCATCGACCCCTGTGTGACTCCCCTCAAGACTAAAGCATGTGCAGGAGTCTTCACAGCCCTGCTGGTCCTTCTATAGCCCCTGCTGTCATGAAGCCTGAGCCTGATCTGAACATGCAAATGAGGCAGCTAGCTAACGACACCCTAACAAGAGGTGTCCACTTGCTAGTGAGACTCCAATGAGTGTTCTAACATCTGCAGATCGCAAGCTCGACTGTAGCTGCTCTATTAAACACAAACTGGGATCTCTGCTCAAGCTCCCAGGTAAGGGGCTTATCTGGGCCTTGCAGCAAGGCTGGATTGGCAGGAAGAGGCTGTACTCTAAGGGCCTTCTTGGGCTCCTGGACCATAGAGCCCTCCACAACTACCCTTGATCTGGGGCAGGGGCAGGAACTGGACATTCATGGAAAACCCCGAGGCTCAGAGCCTATTTCAAGATCAGCAATGTCCATGCAGCAAACAACACTGAGAGCTTAAGAGGGCATCCCGCTAAACCCAGGCATCCCTGTATGCTGAGATACATGGGAGAGACACTCCAGTTCAAGACACCACCTGGACAGTCACTGAGAGATGGGACAGCACAGCATGTCTTTGGCCTCTGAAGCACAGAGCATTTGGATGGGATCGGATGGGGTGGTGTGACCATTCTTCGTAGCTTCCAAAAGAAAACTGAGCAAGCATCTCAGACTGTGTAGAAAACATTTCACAACCAGATCAAATCGACACAAGCTTCCAGTGCCACACAGTTGACGTTAGCCTTCGCTATGAAGCACCATGAGAAACCTGTAAAGCTATTTTCATGCGTGCTCTGATGAGAACTAGGAGGTGGGGAAGCAGGGAGGGGATGATGTCATCTGAGCTCTGCTCTGTTCTTTGAAAGGGTGCTCTGTTGAAAGCATGGAGGAGGTACGTTTGGCAAATCAGTTTCCCCCGTCACTGCCCACTCAGGTAAATTAATCATTCATTAGAGGCTGTCTGTGAGGATCCTGAGACTGACGGTGAAGTCTGTAGGGGCAAGGGAGGGGGCGTCATGGTACCCATGCCAAGCATGTGGCATTCTTGGCTCAGAATAAGGAGAGACTGGAGGAGGTGAGCTCCAGGAAGAGACTACTCTGTCCTGGCAGAGGGCAGAGGGGAGCAAAGAGGAAGGGGAGGGGCATGGCTGACAGGGCCAGAGCAGAAATGGGAGCAGAACAGAGTTGTTCCTTCCCAGGGTCCCAGTGGTGCCCTGCACTCCACTTCCCCTTCAGGTGGCCAGGGGATCCTCTGTACCCACCCCTGCCCATGGACCAGCAGCAACGGGTTCACCCAGCTCTGCCCCATAGTGGGGCCCAGTGGGGTAGGAGGCCTCAAGGAAACTGGCAAGGCAGGCGGCCACCAGCACTCAGGGAACAAGGCCATTGAATTAACACTTCCTCCTCCATGCCAGTTTTTTAAAGGACACAGAGGTAACATTGTACCACATTTTATGAAATGGAAAATATTTGCCTGAATCCACAGAGACCAGCTCATACGGGTCACAGCTGCTGGGAGATCTCGAATGCTTTCTGCAGAGACTCTATCGCTCTGACAGCAGTGTAAGTTATTTCATGTGGGCTCCTGCCGCTGCCCAGGCTGGACCAGTGCACCATCCAAACTGAGCTCCATCGGGTCAGCATTGAGGAGGAAAGCGTACGTGGTGGGGTCAGGAGACCTAGATTCTGAGGATGGCCAAGCCCAGGGTTGAAGGAAACCTAGATCATTTAGTTCATCAATGTCCCTGTCAAGTGACCATCCAGCATCAGCTTACATGCCTCTAGGGACAAGGATCTCGTTACCCCTCAAGCACCGGCTTCCACCATTAGACAGTTGAACACTTGGACGTTCTTTCTCACATCAAACAGAAACCCATCTTCACAGAGTTTCCACCATCCATCCTAGCACTGCCCTTTAGCGAGCTCCCTCTTCATCCATGCTGCTTTGCAGAAAGGTGGAGGCAGCTTTCCACTCCCACTCCTTCCACGCCCCTGTTCTTAAACCAGAAGCCCAGTTCCTACAGCCACCACCCACCTGCAGAAGCTTCTCTCTGACTGACCCACTTGGCCCCCATTTCCCTTACAGAGCTGTGCTGCCCATGCGCTTGGTGACACACAGCCCAGCCACCTAGCAGGGGTGTGGTGAGGATCCAATGGGACAGGGAGCCCTTAGCAGCCAGGGACCCCTCATCACACAGATGCCCCAGTGCCGCATGGAGCAACCACAGATCAGATGCAATTTTTGCGTCATCGATGGGATCACCAGGGTCAGGTGAAGGTATTTAGAGCCCTTTGCCTTGAAAAGATTATGTGCTCTCACGCCAGTTAGAATGGCGATCATTAAAAAATCTGGAGACAACAGATGCTGGAGAGGATGTGGAGAAATAGGAACACTTTTACACTGTTGGTGGGAGTGTAAATTAGTTCAACCATGGTGGAAGACGGTGTGGCGATTCCTCAAGGACCTAGAAATAGAAATTCCATTTGATCCAGCAATCCCATTACTGGGTATATATCCAAAAGACTATAAATCGTTCTACTATAAGGACACATGCACACGAATGTTCATTGCAGCACAGTTTACAATAGCAAAGACCTGGAACCAACCCAAATGCCCATCGATGATAGACTGGACAAGGAAAATGTGGCACATATACACCATGGAATATTATGCAGCCATCAAAAACGATGAGTTCATGTCCTTTGTAGGGACATGGATGAACCTGGAAACCATCATTCTCAGCAAACTGACACAAGAACAGAAAATCAAACACCACATGTTCTCACTCATAGGCGGGTATTGAACAATGCGAACACATGGACACAGGGAGGGGAGTATCACACACTGGGGTCTGTCGGGGGAGAAAGGGGAGGGATAGTGGGGGGGTGGGGAGTTGGGGAGGGATAGCATGGGGAGAAATGCCAGATATAGGTGATGGGGGAGGAAGGCAGCAAATCACACTGCCATGTGTGTACCTATGCAACAATCTTCCATGTTCTTCACATGTACCCCCAAACCTAAAATGCACTAAAAAATATATATAAAAAAAAAAGTAAAGATTATGTGCCTTCCACATATAATGTAAAGTGAATTAATTTTCATCTGTTAGATATGTGCAAGGACATTCAACATTATAATTTTTTCTTTGATGAATACGTCAATGCTTTCTGTGAAATTATACAATTCTTTCAAAAATAGGTTTTTTCTTTCTTTAAAATTGTTTGTTTTGTTTTCGGTGCCCCTGCTTTGCTGGTGCTCTGTTAACTTCTTTCCTTCTTTCTTTTCTCTCGCTCTGTCACCAGGCTAGTGTGCAATGGTGCGATTTCGGCTCAGTGCAACCTCCGCCTCCCAGGTTCAAGCAATTCTCCTACCTCAGCCTCCTGAGTAGCTGGGACTACAGGTGTGCGCTATCACACCTGGCTAATTTTTTGTGTTTTTAGTAGAGATGGGGTTTTCCATGTTGGCCAGGCTGGTCTTGAACTCCTAACCTCAGGGTGATCTGCCCACCTCAGCCTCTCAAAATTCTGGGATTACAGACATGAGCCACTGCACCCGGCCCTGTTAAGTTCTAAATCTTCCATCCAGTCAAAGAATTTAAAACCCAGAATCAAAATGTGGACAACATACCTTAGAATTTGGAGGTCAGAACAAGAGGCCTCATAGGAATCCTTGGACTTGGTTGAGTTCACAGGGTTCATGAATTTACCGAAATCACACGTAGAATTGTGAATGTATTTCTGGGGCAAAATTCCACAGTTTCCATCAGATCATCCAAGGATCTACAGATTCTTGGAGGTACTGCCACATAGATGCTAAAAACCAGTAATATAAACTGGTCCAACCACTTTGGGAAACTGTTTGGCAATAGCTCCTAAAGTTGTATGTACTTACTTATACGCAATGATTCCATGTTTCCACTCCCTGGTTTTTGCTCATCAGAAATGTGTACACATGTGCAAAAAACCCACATGTACAGGAATGTTCATAAACAGCTTTATCCATAATAACCAAAAACTTGAAACCACCCAAATGCTCATCCATGATAAATGGATACCTAAATTTCACTATCTTCATATGGTGAAATATCACAGAGCAGTGAAATGAAAAATCTGCAACTGTATACAATGCTATTGAATATCACATCATAACATCGAACAAAAGCAGCCAGACACAAAAGATTGCACAGTGTGTATGGCTCCATTCACATACGTACAAAAAGAAGCAGCATTAATCTATGCTGTTTCATGTCAGGATGGTGGTCACCATGGTTGGGAGGAGTGATTAGAAGGGAGAATAAGGGGGGCCTCAGTTTCTTAGTCTGGGGCTGGTTATATGAGCATGTTCCGTTTGAGAAAAGTCATTGAGCTGTACCCTCATGCTTTTTGTATTTTTCTTTATGTATTTTGTAATTCAATTTCAGGTTGAAACTGTGATGTCTATAAATGTGATCCACATTTAATGAAACGGCTTTGAGGCGTTCCCCACGCTGACTTCAACTTTTGAGCCCAGAGTCTCCCA
Source organism: Ateles fusciceps (assembly GCA_036589455.1). Taxonomy (NCBI): domain Eukaryota; kingdom Metazoa; phylum Chordata; class Mammalia; order Primates; family Atelidae; genus Ateles; species Ateles fusciceps. The sequence continues at coordinate 5,093,574 of JAZHEH010000276.1, forward strand.
AAGGCCATGCATAGCCCTTAGAGTGTGGAGTTGGGATTAACTGGCTTTTCTCAGCCATCTCACTGGAGCCCAGTGAGTGCCAAGTCCTGTCTTCTTCTGACATGTCTGGAGCCCTTCCCTGAGCAGGTACTCTGCCATGTCTGCTAAAACATGTGTTGCTAATGTGATCCCTTTGGGAGGACATGGGAAAAGCAGGGCCTGGGAGCTGAGGCTGGCATTCCCGCCCCAGCTGAGAGTCACCAGACAATTGGCCTGCTCGGATTATAGACAAAGGGGGCGGGGGTGGGAGGGGGAGCAGGTTCACAAGGGGGTTGGGCCCAAATGAAATCACAGCTGGAAAAGCACTTTATGCACTGTACATTGGCCCACCCATGCGTGGGATTATTGGTATTGTTATTGTTGTGGATAATGATAATAATTATTATTATTATAAATTAAAACAGTGTATTTTGTTCCCCTAACTGGAGGGCCCATTTGGAGCCCAGGGGGGAATAGCATGCCGGCTACTTCCAATTTTTTTCCAATTTGGTTTTAAAAAATTCAGCACGAAGAGATAGATTGGTCTGGGCAGTGATGCAGACAACACACAAAAAAGAGAGTGGGGGCGGGGGGAGGGCGGGAGCCCTACTGGGCTTTCAATCATCCAGCTGCCCAGTGCCTAGAGCCACTGCCTGATTTCCGAGGGCAGCAAAACCTGTACACTCATTAGCACGGGCCTCCACCAGCTTTCAGGTTCAGAGTGGGAGACTGTTCTCAGCTCTCCATGGAGGAGGGATAGGAGGCTTGTGTTTACCAGGCTCACAAACTGGCCCCAAAGAGCCTCCCATGGGTGGGCAGGAAGCCTGCAGTCGCTGGGGTTCTGGGGCGACCCAGCTGTTTGAGAGCCATTCATTTTCAGTGGGAGGGAGCCGACTTCAGTCTGCCCTGTGGGGGAGGCCTGGAAGCTGCTTCTCTCTGAAGACAGATCCCAGGTGCTGCTTTCCCTCCTGAAGCGGCTCTGAGCATGGGGGCAGGGGCGAGGCAAGGAGTGGTTGTGAGGGGGAGGGTGGTAGAACAGACACCAGGCTCAGGCTCTGCCCCAGGCCTCAACACAGGCCCCAAAGTGCAGGGCAGAGGGTTCAATCAGGGTGCCAGGCCTCCAGAGGCGACGGGGTTCTGTTCAAAGAGCTTTCCAGCAGGTCCCAGGCATTTGGAGGCCTTTCAGGGGCTGGCTGGAGGAGTTGAGGGGATCAAGTGCCAGAGTTAGAGGGAGGGAGGAAAGAAGGGAGAGGGGAAGGGAGAGAGGAAGGGAGAGAGGAAGGGAGGGAAAAAGCGAGAGGCAGGGAGGGAAGACGAGGGGAGGGAGGACAAGGCTAGACCCACCAGCATCTGGGCTGTGTCTCTCTAGACAGCTTGCCAACTCCCTCAGACCTTCATTTTTCTTCATTTTTAAAATAGGGAGGGGCAGCTAATGTTTATTGAGCACTTACTACCTTCCAGAAATGGCTCTAAGCACTCTGTATGGGTTAAGCTTGCTGGATCCTGTAAACCAGAGACTACCGACATCCCCACCCAGTGGGGGGAGGGATCGAGGGCGCAGCCAGGGAGGCGATGCACTCAGGGCCTGGCAGCTAGAAATTCACAGGGCTGGGATCTGTGCTCAGGAACTCTGGTCCCAGAACCCCATCTGCACGACCATACCACACTCCCTGTCAGCTCAGCGCTGGGGAGCACCTCATTCCACATGCAAGCCCCCCACGATTCTCATGCCACAGAACATAAGCCCAGGAAGGAGCTCCTGGGGTCCCAGGAGCAGAAGGGATAATGACACACACTGGGTCCTTCCATGCCACCATCCTCTGCACGAGCTGTGCCTTCAGCCTGGAGCGCCTTCCTCTAGCCCCCACGCCTCCACCTCCTCCTCCAGGTGCAGGCTCCCCAGGTCTCTGCAAAACCTCCCCTGACCAGTCCTGCCCAGCCTTCTAGGCCCACCACGTGGTGCCTAGTGCCGCCCCCCACCCTCCCCACCCCGTAGGGCAGCCATTTGCACATCTCCTTCCCCCGCTGGACTTACCGATTCTGCAGTGATGATCCTGTCTTGTTCTTTTTAGTATCTCCAGCACCTCCACAGCAGTGAATTCATGATTAAACGCCCAAGGTCACAGAGCTGGGATCAGAACTCGAGGCCTTCGGAATGTCCATCAAACTGTCCCCTCCTGTCGTCTCTTGAAATCACAGAAGCAAGACCAGATTCTAGAATTAAAAGGGGAAGAAACAGAGCCTAAGTCCAGTGCCCCAGGTTCACAGAAGAGGAAACAGAGGCCCAGATAGGGCAACACCCATGTCCAAGCCCACAGAAGCAGTTAGACCTGGTGGAGTCAGGCCGGTGACTCCCTACCCACCCTCCTGTAATCTTATAAAATCCAACCCTTTGCTACCTGCAGGGGACTAAGTGACTGTCTCTCTCCAGCTGCAGCTGGGTGGTTTTGTAGAGGATGTAGCTGAGAAGCTGTCAGCTGTGGCCCCGCTCAGACAGCTCTCTGTCCATGGGTGGCTTTGTACTAGAGTGTGCTATCAAAGGACTTGACCTGGATTGAACCAGTGGCCAATTACGCCTTCCCGTGGTGCACAGAGCTGAGCTTCCTCGAGGCTGACAGGCTTGGGGGGGGCGGTTAAACAACAGAGCACGGGCATGCCATCCAAATGACCCCACCTACCCAAGCCTGGCATGCAGCCAGGCCTCCATTAGCTGTGTTACTCGCTGGCTCTCCTTCAACCATCATTAGTCATTCTGTTGTAAAGATGAGAACAAATGAAGTTCAGAGAGGAAAGGTAAGTGCCTAGAGTTACACAGCTGCTAAGTGGGTAAACCGAGATGCCAAGCCAAGCCTGCTGGAATGCAAACCCATACTCTTTCTGCTTTACAGAAATCCCTACATTCTGCAAGAGAGGCACTGAGTCTCCTCATCTAGCCCTGCAGATGGTATGGCCATGGGTAATCCCAGGAGCTTCATTGTACCCCACTGATTTCACAGATGAGGAAAGTGAGGCACCACAGACAGGGTGAAAACTGAAAGTTGGGCTCCCTGATATGCTTTTCGGGGTGCTCCCACCAGAGCCAGCCAGGTCTACCCCTTAAACAATTTCTCTTGTCTGAGTTTATTAGTAACCAATACCTCTGGTCCATGCAGAACCAAAATGATAGCCTGCCAAGCCCATCCGTTTGGAATCAGTTCCCTGGGGAACTGATTGATCCCCCACCTCTGCTTTCTCACGCTTCCCTTCCAAGAAGACAGTGCTCAAGGCTCAGGCATGGCCAATAATGGTAGCTCATATTCAGAGAGCTCCTCACACATGCAAATCACTTCACATTTCACCCTCAAACAACCAGGTGATGAGAGAAACAGTGACCCCATTTCACAGATGAGGCTACCGAGTCCTGAGAGGGTAAGTCATGTGTACAGCTGGTACGTGACAAAGGCAGCCTGAAGCCGGACTCTGAGCCCAGTCATGTCCTCTCCTTTCCCTCTGTCATGCTGCCCACCTCTCTAGGAGTCCTCCCTGATTCTTTCTTACAGCCCACTCTAAATCTCCTTCCTCCCCTGGAAGAATAGCAGCGCCAGCCCACTTCCTCTACCCAGCCAACAAAGTACCCTTGACGGCAGCTCTTTCCCAGGAGCCTGTAGGGTATAAACTGCCCCCTCCCCAAGCAGGGACCTCCCATTGGATTATTATGCTCTCACCTTGAGCCCAGGGGCTGGCCCCACTAGCCCATTGCGAGGGATAGCCCCCATGGGCCTGGGCATTGGGTACTGCCCCAGACCCTTTGTGCCATATTCTTATGAGAGCAGCACAGACCTCACAATCACCTCCTGCTGTTGGCAACTCTCTCTTCAGAGTTGCCAATGAGCCGGCCTCTTCTACCAGCTAGAAAAATACTGGCCAGCGAGGACAGGGCACCAGTGGCAGCCGGGCTGGGTGCTGAAAAGAATCTGAGCCAAGTCAAGAGCTCTCCTGTCATTTCCAAGGGCACAGTATTAGCTCCCATTTGCTCAGCTGAAACCTTGTTCATCGAGGGTCTGGATGCCCAGAGGAGACTCTGGTTTGGAAGGAGGAAATACTCTTTCCATAGCCATAAAACCAGTGAGCACAGAAAAACATGCCAGGTGCAATGTTCCTGGCAGTGTCTCTCAGAAAATTCCAAATCCTTCAGTGCTGGGTAAAGAGAAAAGCAGATTTTGTGGATAATTGCTTTAGGAAAACCCTGAGTTGAATGAAGCTCAACAGATGACTGCGGGACTTTCAGAGCCTTTAAAATGCTAACATGCTTTGTAGTTCACCAAGAGAAGTGGGATGTTTTCTAAACATACTTGATCATGCAACGTGTTTCAGAGTATTTCAAAAGAACAATGCCTGTGTCGTACCCTTTAGAAAACCCTGTGCTGGGGAAGAGGAAAGTAGGAAGAGCTACATGGGAAGGTGGCTTTTAAATTAGTATGTAAGCATTTAATTGATGGTAAAGAGGCAGGTAAATAAGAGGAGGACATACATTACCAAATGAGGGGACAGCATTTTCAGAAATGTGGCATTAAAAATGCACAGGCGACGTTCAAGAAGCAAGGATCTGTCTGAACATTTCTCCCCCCACACTGGCATCCCCAGGACAGCACTGTTTGTATTTAGTTTGCATGTCTGGCTTCCAAGAAAGATTTTGTTTGACAAAAGGGTTCTTCCACAGAAGGGGACATCTGTTGTTTTCCTGCCCAACATCCATTCTTCCTGCTTCTGGTAATAGAATCTCAGTTTTCTTTAGGGAACACACCTCTTCCCCATTCCATCCATGTGGTTTAGGGCACTCCATGGCCCCCTCCTCCACCAAGCCTCAGACCTGCCAATCAATGTATTGCACGTCTAACATCATCCAATGTCCACCTCTGTGACTGGTCCACAGGTGGGCATATCACTCACAGTGGTCCAATGAGCCTCGAGCCAGAACTTCTGCTGGGATTACTGGGGGGGGAAAAAGGCTCACTTATTGCCAGAGTTCCTGCAAGCTTGAAGCTGCTAGAGGCCATCTTTGCAACCTCGTGGGGAGGTCTTGTGGGAAAATGAAAACATCACAAAGGCAAGCAGAGCCTAGAGACTGAAACAGCTTTCTGTCAACATCCTATGGGCCCTTACTCCCAGCCATGCCTGAAGTTGACTGTATCTCTGGGAACTAGACATTTTAGTTACTCAAAAATAATAAACTCTCTGGTGTCCGAAACCAATTCGAGTTTGGATTGTGTCACTGGCAACTCACAAAATCAACTGCCTAACAACAGGTATAAAACATGGTCCCATACAGGTTTTTTGTTTTTTGTTCTTCAACAAATTGTTCTTCACACACATTATTTATTCATTCACAATAGTACATATTGGATATGTATCGTGTACATGTCACCTATGTAGGTAAGGCTGCCAGGTACAGAAGTTCAGGTTGTATACTACACAGCTCCAGGGGATTGCCCTTCATGCAGTGGCCCCCTTGGGTTACACAGTGCAGCACCCTTGGGCCATGGGAATACAGGAATATGTAAATCAGCCCACCACACAGAAGGGTCCATGTCTCACTACACCTTCTTACCCCTTCCATTCTCTGGAGTGGCAAGGAAATGAAGACACTTGTTACAGTAGGAAAAACATAAGATATGGTATTAGGACACCTGGACTGGCATCTTCACTGTATTATTTACTAACCAAGTGAGCTTGGATAAGCCGGTTAAGCTTTCTTAGATGTGGTTTCTTTATCTGTAAAACAGGAGTGATAGTAGTACCATCCCTGTTGAAATCCTTTTATCCTTCAAAGTCTAACGTTACAACCACCACCTCCTCCAAGAAGCTTTGCCTGATTGTCTCACTGGCCGCAAAGCGGTGACTCTGGACGAAAAGAGAACTAAAGGTGCATCATGGGTGAATAAATGACCCAAGAACTTGAAATCCAAGCCTGGCCAATGCAACCTGTTTTTCTTAGTCCTTTCTTACGGCGGGGCTGAGGTGGGAGGAAACGGCTATGAGCACTGGCTGGGATGACTTTCAGCTCACCTCCTGGACACTTCAGCGTTCTGCCTTGAGTCAGGGGAGAACAGCTGTCCTCTCATCTCATCACCCAGAGTAAGAGAGAAGGCTTGTCTGTCACCTGTACCACCAAAGCTCAAGGGCTATCAATCTGGGACGAAGTGGCTGTAGCCGTCATCCAGACAGCACCTAACTCCCCCAGGGAGGCAGGCTACATTCTTCTCGTCTCTACCTGTTTTTCCTATGGGTGGGGGTGGGATGAACTGCGGAAGGCAGAAATGTCACCCCTGGCTTGTCATTGTCCTCCAGATTCCAGGGTGCAGGGACTCTCCCAGTCACCCAACCTGCCTGCTTTCTGGAGCTGACCTGTCTTCCCACTGGGACCCTCCCTCCCACCCAGTCCCATCGGCTGGGCCCTGACCAGGAGGGAAAATACCCTCCCGGCCCATAGGATTTGTTGCTTTCTTTCCTTCTGCACAGGGACATGACAGGCCTCCAGCCCAGTTCTGTTCCAGAGCTTCCAGACTCCCTGACGTCTGCATTTGCATGGAATCCAGTCTTCTACACACCCCCTCACCTCCAGCCCAGCCATTTCTTTAAACCCCCAACCTAGGTAAATAGCAAATAACCCTCATTAACATTTCAGAGATGTTGTATTCTGCTCTTTCCGTTGTATAAAACACAGTACAAAAGACAGCCCAAAAGAAACAACATGCCCTGCTTGTGTTATTTACAGCAGGCCTCTTCTAATCTAATCATCTTTCTTCTTCCCCCTCATCCTCCCCCAAGCCCACTTCGACTTTGCAGGGTTTTATGAAAATGAACACGTTGTTCATGCAGCCAGGCTCCCTCCCTTGCAGGCCTCGGCATAAATAATTTATCTGAAAGCTGATTTGGTTGGCTACGCTTCCAAATTGAAGACGAGCATGGGGTGCCCAGCTCGCCACTTTATTGGCGAGCATGGGGTGCCCAGCCACTCGGGTGCACTGACCCCGGATGGAGGGATTCAAAGGCCCACGATGGGCCCCTGCAAGGCCTGGGAAGCCCTCTTCTTAATGTCCTCTCCTGCCCTCTCCCTCTTGAGCAGGCCCAGCCCCCGCAGCCCTCAGTCTGTCAGGACACGGAGCTGCCAGGCTCTTCCAACCAGCTCTTCCAATCATCCTCAGCTGGCTGCAGGCTGGTCCCTGCCTGATGAACCCGTTGCCCTGCACAGCCCCGCCTCCACGCCGTGCCACCTGCCTGGCACCCTCTGAGCACAGGATGGCCCTGGGGTGTCTCCCAGGGCTGGGCCATGAAGGAATCTGAGACTAGCCTTAGGGCACAGGATAGGTCTGGAGACCCCCCATTTTAAACATTACGGAGAGGCTGGAGTAAAGTGGTCTGCACCCTGTCTCACGCCCTCGAGTCTCAAGGCGCCCCATGCTCCTGGCAATGCCCCAGTGCCTTCTTGACTCACCGATCATCTCCCTTGTCAACCACCAGCACCTCCCGGCCACCCTGCATTCAGTGGAGGGCCTTGCTGATCTTGGGAACTTACATGCCAGCCCGCAGCGCTGTCCACTGTGCACTGCCCCTGCTCCTGGCTGGGGGCAAGTCCTCCACTTGCCCACTCCACCCCATCTCATCTTGCCTTCCCCAAAGACAAAAATCTCCAGGAATCCTCCCATAGTTCACCTGCATCATCAATTTTCCTCTCTCCTTGAATTTTTATCATGTATAAAGATGCAGATGGTATGGTGGTGAAAGCATAGCCTCAGGGCCATGCGACCGAGGTTCAAATCCTAGCTCTGCTCCTCAATTGCAGTGTGACCTTAGGCAAGTTACTTAACCTGTCTGTGCCTTAATTTCTTCATCTGTGAATTGGTAAGCAAAATAGTGACTACCACATAGAGTGCTTGGTGGACTAAATGAGTTAATACGTACGAGGCACTTAGAACAATGTCTGTCTGTAGAAGGTATATAAAATGCTGCCTATCAACATTATGCTGAAAATAAAACTTCTCTCTACCCACCTCCCCCCTCCAGCTATCATCCCAATTTTCCTGCTGCCCATTTGTAGCAAACTTCCTACAAAGGGATGTCTACATGTCCTGTGTCCAACTGTTCTCCCCCTGCTTCTCCCTTGAGGCCCCCCCCCATGAGGCTTTCTCACTGTCACCACTGCTCCCAGCACACCAATGCTCCAAAGCCCTTCTCATCAAGATCATGGTGGCCTTCACGGTGCACAGTGCCATACTCAGTTTCAAGTCCATTCTGTACCAGCCCAGGAGCAGGTACTTGACACAGAGAATCAGTCTCCTCTTGATACAGGGTCTTCACTTGGTCGAGGACACTGCTCCCTCCTGATGCTTCTCCTTCTCCTCCTCTTCCTCCTCCTTCTCCCTGACTTCTCATTCTCAGTCTTTTCTGCTAGACCTCCCTGACATCCCGACCTCTAAATGCTGGAGGCCACAAGGGCTGAACGCTAGGACCTCTCTGCTCCTTGGGCCGGTGCTATCCAGTGGAGATACAATGTGAGTCACAGATGCAACTTCGAATTGTCCAATAGGTACATTTAAAAAGTACCAAGGAACAGGTGAAATTAATTTTAATATTAGATTTCATCTAACCTAATATAATCAAAATATTATCATTGCAACAGGTAAGCAATATGAAAATTATCAATGAGATTTTTTTTTTCTAACTCTTCAAAATCTGGTGTGTGTGTTACCCTTTCATGTAACATGACCCCTGCAGATCAGCCACATTTCCAGTGCTCAGTAGCCAAGTGTGGCTGGTGGCCTCCAGATTGGACAGGACAGCCCCAGGGGCTCCCCCCCCATCCTCCCTGTGAATGTCATCTGTACTGCCAGGACACAGACATCTTTTTCAACAGTCTGGATCTCTCTTTTGAACTCCAGATTCTTGCATATAGTTGGTGCCTCAAAGACACATTGAACTTCAAGTGTCCAAAAAGAGCTCCTCAGTCAGAGGCCACTGGAGTCTGACCATCCTTCAAGACAAGGACGTCAGAACCACCCTCACTTCTCTGGTTCTCTCAAAGCCCATAGCCAATTCTTCACCAAACCCTGTGGCCTGGACCTTACAAACAGATCCAGCCCCCAAGCCCAGGCGTCTCCCTTCCTCCACGGCTTTGTCCTCGCTTCCATCCCCTCTCCCCAGGGCAGCTGCAACAGCTTCCTGCCTCACCTCCCTGCTTCCACTCTTGGCCCTCTGATTGTTTCTTTACCCTGAATGAGAGCATCATTTTAGAGAACAGAAGTCAGAGCTTGCCATTCCCCCACCCTTACTCCCATGACTTCCCTGACTCACACAGACCAAGAGTCAACGCCTCGCCACTCTCTCCCGGCTCAGCCTCGTCTCTCCTGTTCTTGGGACATGCCAGGCTTGCTCCCAGCTCAAGACTGGTGTACTTGCCCTCTTACCTGCCCATCGGGCTTTCCCAAGACATCTGCAGAGCACAGCCCTTCCCTGCCTTCAGTATCATTTCTTCGCAGGGTCCTTCCCTGGCCAGGCTATAGGAACTTGCAAACCACAAGGTATTCCCTATTTCCTTTCCTTTAAAAAATATTTTGTCATGGCATTTAGCACCAGCTCACGTACCTACGCTTTGTTGTCTGCTTCTCCTGTTAAAGTAGAAGCCCTTTGGAGGCCGTTCTGTTGTCACCACTATTTCTCCTTGCACAGAATAGTCACAGACACATAAAATGTACTTGATAAAATTTTGTTGGATACGTAAATTAATAAATGGTTGGGAATATCAGCCATTTTCATATCAATATCAAGAGGGGAGAAAAGAGTAAGTCAGAGACCTTTTGACACTGGAATAAGATCACAAGCAATCTTTGTTCCACATGTAAGGTGCACCCCTCCTAAATGTGTTGGGAGCCCCAACAGCATATTAAAATAGGTGGCTGGTAAATGCACCCCCGGAGGTGTTAAACCCTGCCCTGCCCAGCTCACCCCACTGAGTGGAATAATAGTAATTATTGTAACCACCAACACAGAGATGCTTACTGCAGGCTGAGCACTTTGCATGTGTCATCTCATTTGAACCCAGCAAATCTCAGTCATGACGAGGCCAGGAGGAGGGAAGAGTCTGAACCACTCCCAAGTCTCCCTCCCTGGGTAGAGGGGTCTGGAGTCACCGTGTGCCTCAACGATTAAGCTCTCTGCCTAGCCTTGGTGTGCAGTCCTTGGGCCAGCTACATATAAGGAACAATAAACACTCTTTTTCATTGCTCAGCCCCAGCTCTCCCCGGGGTCCCATCCAGCTTGTGTGAAGTCCCACTAAGTCCTCACTACTCCTGCTATTCCCTGCTAGGCTGATCCTGTTCTCAGCCTCCCAGAAGCTGTTTGGGATCTGATTTGAACTTAACCTGAACCCTATGCCTTTCTTCATTTCAGAATCAGGATGTGGTTTCGTTTCAAGATGGCGTTCGTCACTGTCCAAGGCTTCCTGGTAACAGGACTCCCCCTGTAGCACCATGATGCATGTTACCACCCGTGTCCCCCTTCCCAGAAGGATTCTTTGCCTCTCTTCAGAGAGAAGCCTTGCCCAAGGCCATGACCTTCCTTGGATGGCTTACATCCAATGACTGATGGAGGTAAGATGCAGAGGCCTGGCTGTCAGAGCCCTAGGTGAGATGACTCTGAGGGGCTAGCTCAGAGTTCCAGCAACTCTGTGGAGCCAGCCAAGGCTGCCCCCAAGGCCACATCACAGCTCCACCTCTCCCTTGCCCTATCCTGCCTCCCTCCCTCTTTCCCACAGGTGTTTGTCTCAGGATATTCCTCTTACACATCCTAGGCTTTGGGTACTGAATGAGGTGTGATACAAAGTCACCGCCGAAGGCTTCCTGATAACAGGACTCACCCTGTAACACCATGATGAGTGTTACCACCCATGCAGTGTTACTCCCCCATTGCAGCCCAGCAACTTGTAGGGTTTTCCTGCAGTTGAACAAGCGTAGCTGGAATTGCATTCACCTACCTGTTCCTGAGTCCTTCTGGGACACAATGTTGGATTGGTGGGCACTAGCATATTCTTTGCACAAGTGCTGGAATATCGCTATTTTAAACAGCTTAATGATCATTGTACATGTGCCCTGAGCAAGGCTGCATGAATAACTAAAATGTCAAATGTCTTTGTTTAAGCTGCGATTCTATCAACTCTGCAGGTCTCATAAGCATGAGCCACATGCCAATTAGAATCTCTGATGGTCAAGTATAAATGTCTTTGTTTCATAAAAATGAAAGAATGAGTTCATTATCACTTAAACTCCCTCTAGAAGAAATCATCTTTTAAAAACTTAAGATCCATAAGTGGGAGGGATGGGTTGTTAAAGGAGGTCCTCCTTAAAGATTGCTTCCTTGCCTGTGAATAGAATGAATACAGGCAAGTGGCATCGTTTCTTAGGGCCAAACTTGAATTTCCCACTGGAACCAGAATTCCAGAAAGCCCTGGACATCACCTATATATCAAGGCTGCAGGCAGACACACATCAATTCTGAAAGGGGGAGGATCTCAAGAGTGATGGTGTCTGCAGGGCCTTCTGCGTTAAGATGAGGAGTCTTTCTGGTTTCCAAGAGGAGGAACCCCAGCTACAGTCTCCCTGGCACCAAGGATTAGAGAGGTTAGTGGTTGAGGGCCCAGGGAGGCAGCTGCTGTCTGAAGACTCTTCCCTAGTGGAGCTATACTTCAGCTACGAAAGGCAACCACAAATCCTGTGTCCAGCACAGCTCCAATTCCATGAAATTTCATTATCTTTCACCAAGGAAAGTAGATACACACACACGTATACACACACATGTGTGTATATAAGTGTTAACATATGTGTGCATGCATACATGCACACACATGCATGTGTATAAAATGGGGTTTCAGTTATAGACTTGCACCTGTCTTCTCACCAACATAAATACATAAACATGAATTTACCCATCAGAAACCTTCAGTTGTTGAGACCCGTCTCTGATACGTAGCTGGGGAAATTTCCCTGTCACTGGGGTGGTGGGTATTGTCCCAGAGCTAAGCACTGGACTGATGGCATCGTCAGGGGATGATGAGGATGGAGAAAGGCTGTTCTCCCACTTTCTCCAGGGTTGTGCTCTGGGACCATGTATGTGTGTGGCTGAGAGGACGTATGGGTCCCAAAGCATGGGTCCTTCAGAGACTGAAGCTCTCCAGGGCATCCTGAGAGACCTGGCAGGGCTCTGGGAGGCTGTCTCAGTTTTGTGAATCACTGCCATGTGGTACCCTTGGGGTTAGACAGCTCTGCCTCCTAACCCATCCCCTCACTCACTAGATGTATATCTCGGTTTCAGTTTTCCCCGTCTGTCCACTGAGGACAGTCCTACTGACCTCAGGGAGGGGATAAGGTGAGATTAATGCGATGATGATCAAAAAAAACACAAGACAATTACTGATGATGAGCAGATGAAGTCTAGAGAGCGGGGGAGCTGGCCCACAGAACACAGCGGATCCCTGAAGGATCTAGAATCAAAACTTGAGTCTTGGGTTCCCAGGCCAGACCTCCTTTTACTGCACCAGGGATTTCAAAGTGGGATCCACAGCTGTACTGTCAGGGGCCCTTGAGCCATATGAGAGTCTTTTTTAATTTGATATTTTCATTTCAAAAATTGAAAATACTAGTGTAGTCTATTGGGGTTGTGTGTGGATGATCATAGTATCACCTCCTCACGCTTCAGGAATGCAGGGCTCATATTTGCATTTGGGTTTACTATAATGTTTTTGCAAAATGAAGGCCAAATGACTGCATGGGCTGCTATACAAACAGAGGTTTTAAAATTGTTCAAATAGAGATAAGCGGAGGGGAGGATTGAGTCATCAAACAGAACAGTGGACACAGACATGCCACAAATAAGCTGCTCTGCATTGAAGCTGGTAGAATCATAGTCACTGCTTTGCAAGCAGGTGCCTGAGTGAATGCCACCTTGGTTCGCAACAGCTTGCGAGGACAGCACTAGCAGTAAGGCTAGACAGCTGGAAATGGTAAATGGTATACAGTCTTGCTAAATGGTATATATTTGTGTGTATTTGAAGTTATTATATTTTGGGGTGCTCTATTACGTCGATTGCTCCATCAAAATTCTAGGCCTGTGTATAGAAGTGTGTCCATTGTGATACATGAAAAATAGAATAATATTGATAATAACTCTAATGACAGCCCAGCATGTCCAAACATCAAAACAATCCAGCTGATAACAAGCAGAACTTATATGGGAATACATCCTTCTATTATTAAACCCAACACTGGTTATTCTACTTTCAGGAAAACATCATCTGTCACATTAAATTAATGCCATTAATTTGAATTTTAATGGTTTTGTAGCTTCATTTGCATTTAATTTGTAATTGTGTTTTGGTTTTATGGCTGTGTAAGAGCTAAAAGCATAAGGGATTTATACTTACTTTTATGTTTGTATATATTTAAGTAACAATATGATCAAAATAATTCTTATCAACACTGGGGGCCTGCAACAATAGTTTTCCCTTTAGAAGGCATGTATTAGTCAACTTTAAGAATCACTGAGACTGCTACAGCACACTGCTGAATGCACTAGAGGACTGCACTTGAACAGTCCCGGTGGGGATGGATCCAGCCCAGTGTATTGTGGGAAGGGCATGTGGGGACAGAATTCCCCAGGAATTTAGGCCCAAACTTTTCAAAGTGCTAGGTTACTTAGTCACCATCTCAGATAACTTAGGGACCCCAATTAGCTGCCAGTAGCTTTTGGGTCTCTTTCTGCTGTTCCTTTACTAGACAATTCCGTGTCATTCGGTGATAAGCCACTGAGAGCCCAGACAGAGATTCCTCACCTGAATCCTATAACAAACTTCGCTGGAGAAGGAACCCACAGCATTCAGCAGAGTGTCACCCCAACACTTCCAGCATCCTCAGAGGGCGGGGCCAGCCCCAAAATGCTTCAGGCAACGGCTGGTGTGTCCCTGAACATGACTCTGCAGCAGGCACTTTTTTCCTTACCTTCCATTCCCACATAAAAGCTGGCAGAAGAAACAGGCTGGACCCACAGCTGGGTTAAGTAGCTAAGCAGGAACTTGAACTTGGGTCCACAGGGCTCCAGAGCCCGGGCTTTCTCAGGCCCAGTGGCTATAGGTGAAAGGACAGGAAAGCAGAGCCCATGCCCCTTGCATTCAGGGAGTTTCCAATCTCGTACATCTAGGACTTATTCTTCTAAGGAACCAGATGGGAGTGGGACTCCTTCCACTGAAACCCCAAAGCCCAGGACAATGGGTGTCAAATACGCCTACAGTCCAAGGGTTCCTTCCTCCTGGATTTGTTGAGAGGCTTCTACACTGCCTGCTCCTCACCTCCTCAGCCCACATCCACCCTGTGTGGGAATTGATGTGAATGTGGAGGAAATTTTATGTAAAATACTGTGACTCAGTTGCTCCTTGCACTCCTGTAAGCTGCTGGCAGGGGCTCCAGAGAACCTCTTGCAGAGATTGGGGTGCCTGCAGAGAGGGGGAGACTCATGCTTCCTTCCCCAGTTGGAAGCCCACTGCACTGCAGAAACCCCAAGCCCATCCTGTGGCACAGAGATTTCCAGAAGAGTTTAGCACACATCCCTGGGGTTGTGGAGGCAGGGGGTAGGAACTTAGTAAGAGTAGGGACTGAACCTGTCCCACCTTAGAACTCAGGACAGGAGGTTGGCTGGAGTGGGATGAGGCCAAGGGCAGCTGCAGCAGCCTGCAAGCCCGCCTTTGCCGTGGAAAGAAACTGTGAGCTTCTCCAGGGCCGAAAGGAGGCCATAGAGGGCGAACAGTTTCTGGCACTGTGATGAGGACTCACCCCAGAGGAAGGTTCACAGAACACCCAGCACTGGAGCACCTGCCCTGACAGAGACCTTGAAAGTCTCTCCTTGAACTGAGGCAGCAGCAGTGGCCATCCAGAAAGAGAGGGTCTGCTTTTCGCCAGCCTTCACTTTACCTGGCCCCGGGGCAAAGAGGAGGAAGGTGGAATCATTCATTTCCTAGAGCTGCTGAGCACACCCCATAGACTCACAGGCTTAAGACAATTGAATTTGTTGCCTCACAGTTCTAGAGGCCAGAAGTCCTAACTCAGGGTGTGGGCAGGGCCATGCTTCCCCGGATGGTCCCAGGGGAGGGTATCCCTGGCCCGGTCCACCTCCCGGCTCAGAGACACATGCTCCCGTCCCATGGCCAGTTGCTCCCCACCAGTCTCCACATTGTCTCCCTCTATGCTTGTCCATCTCTCTATCCAAATTTCCCCCTTTTATAAGGAAACATCATATTGGATTAGAACCTCATTTTAACTGGATCACTTCTGTAAAGACTATTTCCAAATAAGGTCACACTCTGAGTCCCTGGGGTTTAGGTCTTTAGCACCTATTTTGGGGGAGGAATAAAGGAAGAGTAAGAAAGAACTGACCACAACCCATCCCCCCGGCCGCCGCAGGCCTCCGCCCACCAAGCTGCGGGGGAGGGAGAAACTTTGAACTGGATGTTCATGGAGGATGTGCATGGGCCAGATAGGACCTGTTTAATATCTGAAAGGAAAACTCTTTCTATCCCTGAATGTGACTGGGGAGGCTCTGGTACATGCCTACGATGCCATCAAGGGGGTGGGGAAGATCCAGCCAGGCTTGTTCGAAAGCATCCAAGGGAGAGAAATAAAGACATTTCCTGTCCGTGCCCCGTTGAGTTCAGCCCATTCAATATATGGTTATGTACACAAGAGGCAGCTAGGGACCGAGGCAGCATCGTATAACATCAAGTGAACTAAATCAACTGTGGGGGGAGAGAGAGTACCAAGATAGTCAGGAAGGGAAGACGGTGAGGGCCCCTGTAAGAGAGGGGTCTGGGTGGGCCTCCAAGGATGAGTGGATTCTGTCGAGTGGGCAGAGGGAGGAGGTGAGGGTGGACAGGACGTGTGTGAGCAGAGGTGCAGAAGCCTGCCCCAGTGCCCAGCTGGAGACAGCCTGGATTCCATCCCGGGAAGGTCTGCGACCCTCTTAAAGAACTTTTATGTCCCTCATCCTGGGCGGCGGATGCAGATTTTATGTGTGTCTGCAGGAGGCTAAAACTGTCTTCAAACACAAAATTATAATGATCAGATGTCTGTCTGAGGGATGGGAGCGTTTCCTCGAGCTGAAAGAACACGGGCAGACAGTGCCAGCAGTGGAGTATAAATAACCCGCTACCACTCCGCGCCTTCCCATTGCCGAAGCTCCTGGCCCCGAGTCTCTTTCTCCCACTTGGCAAGATCCCAGCTTGGTTTTAATGAACAGTTTTGCTTTCTCGGCTACACGCATCTAGGTTTTCCAGGATCTGGAAGATAATACTATTCCTTTTCCTCTCTTCTGGCTTTTGAACAAAGCAGAGGCTCTCTGGGCTCTTAGGATGGTGGAGAGAATAGAAAGGTGCCACTCTCCTGTCAGAAAGGAGTGGTCAGAGGGGAAACTGCCCGCTACAAAGAAGAGGTCCAGAGCCTGATGTTTTGCAAAGAGGTTCTTTCTCTGCCAGGCTTCCATCTTCTGAACTCAGTGGGCCACGGGGAAGTCAGTAGCAAGGTGCCTGTAAATAGGGGACCCTTTGCAGAGACCATGCATTCTGCTGTGATCAGACCCTAACCAGTAAGAACAGAGCTAGCCTCCTTTTCCAACCTGATGCGTCTGCTCTCTTAGTACATGCGCTGTTCACACCCACTACCCTCAAATGCCTCCAATGCTGTCACTGGCTTTTCTGCAAGATCTTTCTCCCGCTAGGTCCCTAAGGGGGGAGGGGAGGCTCCAAAGCCTCACCCTCCCTTAGAGGCAGGACACACACGCTCTTGCCAGAAGCTGCCTTTCTGGGCCCCCACAGACCAAGCGTCCTTTGTCTGTTCATCCTTCCCAGGGATTCTTTTCTAACGAGCAGCAGAGCCTTGTTTCCCAGAAGAGTGTTGAGGAAGCCAAGTGATGCTCGCCACACTTCAGAGAAAGGGGCAAGTTAAGATCAAATTAAGTTAGAGAACCCTGGATTCTACTGCCTTCTGGGAGAGTAAACAAGATACAGGCATATTTACAGCTAAAGATTCCTGCAATCGTGAAACATGCTCAATTTCCTCTGACTCAGCATTTCCCAGGCTCCCTGACCACAGAACCCTTTTGTTCTCATTACATCTATTAATGGTCCCAGGCATGGTGCATGGTGTCTCATGGACCCACTTTTGAAGAGCTCCATGAGGCGCTGGTGTGCAGCAAGCACATCCACCCTCCCCTGGCCAGTCCTTGGGGTGCAGGTAGGGGTGGATCCAGGTCTCACATCTGGTCTCATTGGCCTTTTCCCTGACACCATGACCTGCATGTTGTTGATAACAGCAGTAACTGGGGTCACTCTCACTAACTCAGGCAAAGTAGACTCGGGGAGATGGCAGATTGCATGCTGACATACAAAGAACACATGAGCTCACTCTCTGTGATTTGAACACTCCCCCACTAACCCACTGCATGTCTCCTCCCTTCTCCAAAATGGAAGGGATGCAGTGAACTTCTCCAGGGGGAGGACAGACAAAGTCTCCCAGACAGTGAGGTACATTGGGAATCTTGCGGGCTTTGGGGCCAGACAGATGAGATCCTGCTTTCTTATTTCAGTGGATGATACTGACACACTACCTATCCCCTAAGCCTAGCACAAGAGGAAGCCAAAACACAGTGGTTCTGAATCCTGTCTCATGGCAGAATTCCTTTTGGTGACCCACAGTGTGTACATTTGGGTCTTCCATAGTCCCTCTAGAGTCTTCCTTAAATTAGTAATAGATTTGGAAGGAGCAGAGCTGATTGGAGGACTCCATGGCAGGGGTCCTGGTGAATTTCTAGGGAGCTCCTTCTATTTGTGGAGCCTGCTAGAATGGATAGATCAGCGCTATGTGGGAAGATGTCTGATCCTTCACCAGGAGGGCTGGCCTGGCAGGCTTCCCTGCTGGGGGCGTTCTACAGCCTGGATGGAGAACTGGAGGACACCTTGGCTCTGTTCCTTGATCTGTGGGCCTGGCATAGTTCTTCCCCCTGAAGCCTCTGCCTTTGTCTTTGTACACATACAGCTAGGTCCTCCCTTTCTCACCAAGGCCCATATTCCTAAAGAGCGTGGAGGTCTGTCTAACTGCCCGGGGAAGGGGATGGAGCTGCAGGAAGCAGAGAAACTAGACATCTCTTTCCAGAAAGCCATCCCTACTGGACTGCTGGTCTCTGATAAAGGATGTGGAGGGTACACAGTGAGTAAGAGCGAGTGTCCCAGCTCCCATGTCTGGGTTTCCCTGAGCATGGCCAGTGCAAGGGAATTAGAAAAGGGGATATAAAAGGAGTTGTCAGTGTGTCCCAGAGAGAGAAGCCCTGCACACCCTCTCCAGGAAAGCCCATAACTCCCAAATAGATTGGTGAAATCAAGAAGAGGAAGGCCCATACCCCACGGCCCAGAAAGAGCTAGGGAGGAGGCAAAGTTCTGGAAAAGGGGCTGCAGGATGCTTCTAGGCAGAAGGGGCAGCTCAGGAAGCTTTGTAGCATCTCATGCCCCAATGAGTAGCTGAGGCAGCAGAAGGACTGTGTGGATGCCCAAGCCTGGCATGGGCAGAGAATGCTGCCAGGCCGCAGACAGTGTGAGAAGCACCCTGAACCACCTACAGGGATCACACCTGAGGGCCAGGTGGCTGAAGGACATGCCTGTGGAAACCAGGGCACACAAGGACCCAGCACTCCACCCACCGCAACACTTGTATGAGCTCCCAGAACTCACACATCTGAGCAAGGAGAGGTCATCCTTGTACGGGGTACTGGGTCTAGCACCTTGGTGGAATGGGCACCAGAAACAGAAATTGAATTGTATAGGAAGAGTGAGAAAATTTCATTTTTCTTGCACAGCTGAGCTTTGATCAGCATTCTCAGCCACTAAACCTAGTGAAGTTTCAGGACCATGCTACCATGACCATCTAAAATACCCTCATCCTGAACAAATCTGCTGGGGACCCTCTGGGACCATGGAGTATTCTCTCCATCATCTTCTACCTCATTTTGTAGTGGAAACTAACTTTGCCCTCTGAGTCCCTGAGGCTTGGGGCTTTGGCCCCATTGGGTTACATGTCCTTGATATTAAGGATTGAGATGCTATATAACATAACACTCTTAGTAACATGCTGGTGTAGATTGATCAAACCCTCGATATGTGGTGGCCCTTGTTTTTATTATACATCTTTCTGTCTCTCCCTTCTTGGAATGCCTCTGGCTCCTACCCTTCCGCCTATCCTCCCAAAAAGGGCCACCACTAGTCAGTTCAGTTTGTGCTTGGCAGGTGGTAATGCATACCACATTTCTACTGGCCATGATTTTCTACTGAGGACACGTCAGGATCATATACTCCCCATCCACCATGCTGGGCAACCTGGAAGAAGATGGAACAATAAACAGATGGGGGCAGTGAGTCCCTTGGGCCCACTTAGGGATGAAGCGGGATCTGCCTCTTGTCTCACACTTCATTGGAGGACGCCAGAGCTCGAAGGGTTTTGGGGGAAAGACAGCCCAAAAGGGATGGGGAGTGCCCCAGGCCTCACTCTGGGTGAAAAGCAGAGCCCAGGCTGGAAGCCAGGCCTGGCCCGCCCCGCCTGTTGCCTCCTCCTGAGGCTGGACTTGGTGCACAGGAGGCTCATGGAGGAGGAGTGGCAGGATTACTGACTCCTTACGCCTAATGATGGGATCACTCACTTCCTTGGATCGAGTCCCAAAGGGGTGGTCCTGGGAAGTCAGGAGGTGGCAAAGCAGCCAGATAATCCCTCTGCGTGCTCCCTAGAGAACAGCACCGAGCTAATGGACTCGACTCTGCCTCCTTCCCTGGGCCCTGCCAAGCAACAGCAAAATCCCTTCAGCTGCCTGACAGCTGGTAGGACCCTGGAGACCTGATGAGGCCTGATCAGGTGGGGGAGGCAGGAGAGATATGTCCCTGTCTCACCTGCAGATCCCGCCATGGGATATCCTGACCAAGAGGGATGACTCATGCTTTCATTAGTGCCACTTATGGGCCTGCCCTGTGCCAGGCATGGGGGGCTACAGGGAAGAAGGAAAGGGGGCCCTGTCCCCAGAAGCCCACAGCCTGCTCCGACCCCCATGCAGGAGGCCCGGTTCTGTGGCTGGCTGCACCTCAGCCATTCCCCTTCCTGCTCCTTCTCTTTGCCTTCCCATCCTATCCATACACAAGTCCGAACCATCTGACTGCTTTGCCTCAGTGTCCCTGTCGCCATCTGTACACTCAAGGCCACAGTATCTATTGCCTGCAGGTAAGAGCCTGCCTGCCCCTGCCCCTGCCCCTGCTTAGTCGCTCCTGCACACACCTGCCTTTGACAGGTGGTCAGAAATCTAACATCCAGGTGATATCTCTCCTGCACCATCACAGTTACTCTAACGAGCCCTAATCACCTAATCGCCTTTGTGGTGGTGATAGAGCCCACATGGGCTTGTTTCAGGCCTG
Source organism: Ateles fusciceps (assembly GCA_036589455.1). NCBI lineage: Eukaryota > Metazoa > Chordata > Mammalia > Primates > Atelidae > Ateles > Ateles fusciceps. The sequence continues at coordinate 5,114,107 of JAZHEH010000276.1, forward strand.
TGGGCAGCACATCCTCCTCCTAACCCTGTGCTTCACTCCCCATCCCCCACTGGGTGTTGCTGATTTGGTTTCAGATCAAGGCCAGGCTCACTCTTGGTTCTGGCCGCTGCCTCCTTCCTCTGATAGCTTTTGCGCCTGTGATAGATCCTGCCCAGGCCAACAGTGAGCTTGATAATGCAGTAGGAATTAGAATGCAGAAGCTCATAGCTACAGGGTAGCAATAAATGGCTGCAGGTGATAGGCAGAACCTTGAATGCTGATGCAGTCTAAGGCATAAGAGGCAGTGATGCACAGTGGAATACCACACAACAGTGAGGAGGAACAGCACAGCTACACTCAGCAGCGTGGCCACGTCTCACACCTTAACACTGAGAGAATGAGGAGGAACAGCACAGCTACACTCAACAGCGTGGCCACGTCTCACACCTTAACACTGAGAGAATGAGGAGGAACAGCACAGCTACACTCAACAGCGTGGCCACGTCTCACACCTTAACACTGAGAGAATGAGGAGGAACAGCACAGCTACACTCAACAGCGTGGCCACGTCTCACACCTTAACACTGAGAGAATGAGGAGGAACAGCACAGCTACACTCAACAGCGTGGCCACGTCTCACACCTTAACACTGAGAGAATGAGGAGGAACAGCACAGCTACACTCAGCACCGTGGCCACGTCTCACACCTTAACACTGAGAGAATGAGGAGGAACAGCACAGCTACACTCAACAGCGTGGCCACGTCTCACACCTTAACACTGAGAGAATGAGGAGGAACAGCACAGCTACACTCAGCACCGTGGCCACGTCTCACACCTTAACACTGAGAGAATGAGGAGGAACAGCACAGCTACACTCAACAGCGTGGCCACGTCTCACACCTTAACACTGAGAGAATGAGGAGGAACAGCACAGCTACACTCAGCACCGTGGCCACGTCTCACACCTTAACACTGAGAGAATGAGGAGGAACAGCACAGCTACACTCAACAGCGTGGCCACGTCTCACACCTTAACACTAGAGAATGAGGAGGAACGGGCACAGCTACACTCAACAGCGTGGCCACGTCTCACACCTTAACACTGAGAGAATGAGGAGGAACGGCACAGCTACACTCAACAGCGTGGCCACGTCTCACACCTTAACACTGAGAGAATGAGGAGGAACGGCACAGCTACACTCAGCACCGTGGCCACGTCTCACACCTTAACACTGAGAGAATGAGGAGGAACAGCACAGCTACACTCAGCACCGTGGCCACGTCTCACACCTTAACACTGAGAGAATGAGGAGGAACAGCACAGCTACACTCAACAGCGTGGCCACGTCTCACACCTTAACACTGAGAGAATGAGGAGGGAACAGCACAGCTACACTCAGCAGCGTGGCCACGTCTCACACCTTAACCCTGAGAGAATGAGGAGGAACAGCACAGCTACACTCAACAGCGTGGCGACGTCTCACACCTTAACACTGAGAGAAAGAAGCCATGTGCAAAGGCATCCCGAGGTCTGTGGGATGCTGGGCATGTTCTGTTTCTTGATTACAGCACTGGTCACACAAGTGCATTTCCTTTGGGAAATTCCATCAAACAGGACACTTACTATTCATGACCTATTCTGTACGTCTATTACACTTCAATTGAAAGTTTATAGAAAAGGGTGTTGAGCCTACAGCACCCAGCTCTTCTGGCCTGGCGGATCCCCCACTTTATGCAGGTTTAGTTAAGTCCTGAACTTCAGACACACTTTGAAAGTCAAGATGTGCAGAGACTCATATTCACTGGCTTGTAGCCCTGCTTGTTTGCTGTTCAACAGCAAATCGAATTGAGAGCAATCACAAACCTAGTCCAAGTTACTGTCACTAGTCCTTTAATCCAGACTAGACCTGATCGTCTGGTTCCACTCCCCCAACAGGCCAGCCTTGAGACCTCAAGGGCAGGACCACTTCCTGTATATGAGGACAAAGCAGGTACAACTCAGCTCCTCTGTGACCATCAAACCACAAATGAATCAAGTTACACTCATCACCCAGTATCTCATGCTCACTCTTGTATAAAACAGGATTCTACCAGAACCCCTTCCATTTTAACAAATGAGGAAACTGAGGCTAAAGAGAGAAGGAGCTTGCCCATGATCCTTTTGGAACTGTTACCCCAGCGGTCTCCATTGTGAGCAGCACAATCACCCTTCAATACTTGTGAGTGGGTTTCTTTAGGGGCTTCCTTCTTTTAAAAGAGGACATCTTAACAGCCAAAGCTTAAGCCGAAAGAGGGTCCTCACCAGGTGGACTTGGGCACACTGGAGAAGGCAGGTGGGCTTTAAGCGGGGTCTCTGCTGCTTCCGAGAGGATCGCAATGTGCTGGCAGCCCTCAAGCCCTCTCTGCAACAGGCAGGCACAGACGTCAGTAGCCCCAGAGTATGTTCACAAAGCTGTCAGAGGGCCCTGCTGTCAGAGAAAGGGAAGAGCTGTCCCTTCATGGCCCTGTGTTGCAGCCCCAGTGGCCTCTGGACAGACACCTTCACAGTAACCATTCAGGGACTGCTGGTTGGTGCAATTCTTGGATTGCAACTGTATCTGGCTGGAGCTGGCAGAGGGAAGAAGAAGGGGAGAGCTTGGCTGGTTACCCTTCCAAAGCAAAGGAGGCTCAATGGCCTCTCTCCTTAACTCATCCATGCTCACCTCTTAATATTCACCCATTCACATCCTGTCCACTCTGCTTCATCCTTCAGGCCACACTCATCCTTCATTACTTCTTTATTCATTCATTTATTCACTTGCTTACTTACTCCTTCACCCCTTGATTCTCACTTCCTTCTCTTTCCCCTTCTTTCAGTCATTCCATTGATCCATCTCTTCTACCTGTCACTCATTCATTTTCCTCTTCATACACTGTGGTAGGCATTATTAGCGCTGTTCAAGTATTTTCAGCTCTCCTCCTACTATGCAGTGGCTGACTTTTACTCCTGGACTCCTTCCTGAACTCTCACTTCCTGGATCCTGGGATCACATGATCAGACCTGGCCAATGGTTACCAGTGGAGTTGACACACATCTCTTCCAGACTAGAGCCTTTAATTACCAGTGTGAGGCCCTCCAGGTTATGTTTTTCCTCTGTCACGGGACCAGCAACATTCCAGATAGTGGATTCTCTGAAGAGCCCTGATTCCCAAGTGAGTGCCTGCAGCCGAGATCCCAGCCAACCACAGCAGCCATGGAGGCATCCCTCTCAGAAGCAACTTCCAGAGAGCCTCCCTCTAGGCAGAGCAGACCCACGGCCGCCAGCTGTTCCCTGTGGATCTTCCTCTGTCCTCCTCTCAGGCCACACTGGCTTCCCTTGGCTGTTCCCTGCCAATGGCTAGTATCCATGACTTGAATGCTAGAACTCTCAGTC